>CM076579.1:824498662-825846145 GCA_034641835.2 Pinus albicaulis | reverse complement strand
GAATAATTAATTAAACTATAATTTAATTATTATTCCCAGTCATGTTTAACCCAAAAACAAAGAAATTAATGAGATAAACCCATAGTTATCTTATTATTTTCTAGGAATAATTATTTAAATCTTATTTAGATAATATTCCTTGTTAAATATGACCAAATCAACCACCATTAATTAACTAAATCATTATTTATTTGATTATATCCCAACCACTTCCTTAAAAAGATAAATAAATCATTTATTTATTTATTCTTCACTAATCAAGGGATTTGACCCAAGTCAGACACCCTTTCCCTCCAACAAATAATAATAAAATATTCCATAGAGGTGGATCTAGATTTGATTAACATTATTTTAATCATGCACCAAGATCTAGAATGACCCAATATTTTGTTATAAATAGGAGGGTTTCCCCCATCATTCTTCACCTTTTGTTGCCTATTAGATCACTCTGGATCTATACACTTGGTCTCATTTCTACCATTTTGCTCCCATTGAGCTCTATCTTCTACATTGGGTTTTCTACATCTACAAGAGAGAGAAAGCTTAGATCTGAAGTGCTGAGGACTACAAAGAACCCATCCCATTGAGGAGATCTGGATACACCTTCTTGTTTCCTCCCGGGTGCCCTGTAATATAAAAATTCATTCAAAAATCGTGTTCTTGTCTTGTCTGTTGGATGCATGGAGCAAACTCTTTACTTTACTGCTTAATGTCTTTCCATTTATAGATCTGTTTGTTGCGGCACTTTAACTACTAATTGCAGATCTGAAGATGTTTTGCAGCCATTATTGTTGTTAGGGCTATTAGTTATGCGTAGCTAAAGTGGTTCTTTTTCGTACGCTTCGACAAAGAATTCATACTAACAAATGGTGACTCCACACGGGTTTTAAATTACGACCGCTGTCGTTTTTCATATTCCTGCATATCCAGCTACTTCAGGCCCTAGGGCTTCTTTTTTAGCTGCTTAGTTTTTCTCTTTTCATGTCATTTTCTCACATAAAACCCTAAAAACCTAAAATTTCTAACTTCCGTGTGTTTCTGGCCCTATTGCGCAGGTAAGCGACACCAGCCGCACCTGAGACGGCAATTTTTCAGAAAATCTGCCGCCGAAACAGCCGGAACGGGGGGGTCGCACCTTTTGGCCCAAAACTTGCGACCTGGACGCACCTTTTCAGCACAGCAGCACAGCCACAACCAAATCAGGTGTCAGAACACCGACTGCCTTTTTCATTTTTTCTGTAATTTTTCTAGGTTCTGCTGCAGCCTCTGCCAGGGTTTTCCAGCCTCTGTCTCAGCCCGCCTTGACCAAGATCTGATCTGTTTTTACTCATCTAAGTGGGAACCCAGCCCCTTAGGGCTTTAGTACCCTCCACTTTTTGTGGAAGAGTTTCAGCTGTTTCAGCCGTCGGTTTCAGAGCTTCAGCCCTTTCTTTTTCCAGATCTGTGACCTCACTTCCAGATCCATCGCAATCAGCCTCTTTTCCTTTCAAATCACCTCTTGTCGTTTTGTTTGGACCTCCCCTAAAGGCCTCTGCCTTGCCCCTCCCGGCTTTTTGCTGATTTCCCTTTTTTTTTTCCAGCCACCTTGCCCCTGTCTCTTGGCTGTGATCTGCACCCCTTATCTGCAGCTTTATCCTCCGGATCTCTGTCCCCTTTGACCCTAGATCTATTGAGCTTCGTTTGTGTGTGTTTCCATAGTTTTCCCTTTCTTTTCAGCATAGTTTTGAGAGACCCACTTTCTTGGGTTTGATAGATGCATATGTAGCTGTTATTTTTCTGTTATTTCAGCATTTTTATTCTGTTCTCTGTAGGTTTATTTTCAGCTACGTTGCACACTTTTTTTCTCTCAACAACGGAAAGGGTTTAAAAATTAAAATTAACGCACACCACACACTGACCTTAAGTGAAGAAGCGCCTGGTTTACACCACCTGGCAAAGACTCTAAAATCAATCGTCACTGCACCTTATCTGCCCTTGACCTTCTTGATTTTGCCCCTTTCTGCCCTTGTCGGTTTCCTTCTTCCTGTCATCATTGCGCCCCCAAGGCGCCTTTCCCGGAGACTTCTTGGCCTTCATCCTCGGTTCCCGGTTGATCGACCTGCTCCGCACCGTCGTCGTCGAGCCAGTCCACCTTCGAGTCCGCACTCCGACTCCTCTCCTGATTCCTCAGGTCCCCCTTCTCCTCCCGGTTCTCCCCCTTTTACCTTCACCATGTCTGGATCAGGGCCCAATGCTAGCGGCCCCAATACCGGCCCTCCTTCTAGCGGGACCATCACAACCACTACTCCGGCCACCCCTGTGCTGCCATACATTGCAGGCCTCAGCCTCCCCGATTTCCATCAGTTGATTAACGACCCCATTCACCATAATACTACCTGGCCCACTATGCCTACCAAGTTACCCTCAGATATCCCTAAGTTCGAGGGCCTTAATGGCGAAGACCCAACCAATCACGTCCGGTCTTTCCACATGTGGTGTTCCTCCAACTCCATTACCGATGACTCCATCCGTCTTCGGTTGTTCCAACGCACGCTTACCGGCGAAGCTTCTAAATGGTATGTCGAACAGGCCACTTCCTCCCATACCACGTTCGAGACTCTTGCCCAAGCCTTCTTGTCGTACTTCCAGCTCCCTCTCCGACACGACACTGGCACGGAGCTCTTGACTTCATTTAAGCAATCCTCTTCCACACGCCTTTCTGCCCATGTTCAGGAATGGCGACGAAAACGGAGCTTATGTCGAGCCCCTCCCTTTGAAGATCGGGTTTACATGGACTGGTTCCTTCGCACCCTCCCGTCTCCCATCGGCAAAGATGTCGCCTCTCACTTTCCTCAATCTGAAGAAGCCGCCCTCCAAATAGATTTAAAATATGACCTGATCTACGCTCAATCTGGTTATGTTTATACCGTTCTTCCTGACATCCCCAGGCCCGGTGGCGCTAACGCCCCGGGGGCATCTCATTCCGCCGACGGTATTGTTGGATCTCTTTCCCACCCCTCTGCTCATCCTCCTATGAGCCATGGCCCTCCTCAGGGAGGGGCCAGCGCCTCTAGCACTCTGCCCCCTCCCGGCAACATGTATCCAGGATACGGCATGCCTCCGCCTTTTGCCCAACCTCCTGCTTACCTCAATGCTGCCCAACCCAACCCTTACTTTTATCCTCAGCCTGGTGCGCCAGCTCCCCCAGCATATGCGATTCCGCCTCCCTTGCCTCCTCACCACCTGCAACAGCCCTTACAACCCCCTCCCGGGCAAGTATTTGCGCAGCAGGGTGCGTTTAATCCCCCTTCCCAAAGAAGGCGGAGAGGCAACCAGAACCCATCTGCCCCTGGTAACCGAGGACCCAAATCTGGTCAGGACCCTAACACTAGCAACCAGCCTCAGGGCATTCCGCCCAGGCCGGACAGGCCGCTTCGCACAAACAAGCCCTGTTCGTGTTGCGGTGTTTACGGTCACTACACTCACGATTGCCCTCTCTTACCCCCGATGCGACAGATGTGGGAGTCTCAAGCCACATTGCGCGGACAACACGCCTCCCCTCACGCTCCTCCTAATGTGGCCACTACCCAGCCAGCTGTGTTCACTGATCCTTTCCCTCAACAGGGATTCGTGGCTACCCACCCCCCTGACAGCCATGCCGCCACCCCCTCGTCCATTTCTGGTTCCTCTGACTACCAGATCCTCATGATGCACTCCGATCCGTCCCCTTCCGTCGACCTTCACCTTCAAACTCGGTCTCGCCAGTACACCAAGCACCCTGCTCAGTCTGCTCCCGAGCCCCCATCTTCAGGTTCTACAGAGCCTCTTTCGACATCCAGTGGCCCCTTACACATCCCTCAACCCAAAGTTGAGGTCCACCCAAAGATTCCAAAGGGTCCATTACGCCGAAATGCTGCTTCTGGTCGAGCCGCTCAGTCGTACGGTATAGTAGATGATTTGGCACAATCCCCTGCTGCCATTTCCACACTGGAACTCCTCCAGTCGTGCCCTTCTCAAAGGAAGGCTCTACTATCTGCCGTGGGCGCTGTTGATCCTGCTGATGACCAAATGATTGTTTTCGACGCCACTCAATCGGACCACCCTCCTCTTCCTCCTTCCATTGCTTTCCAAATCCCAGTCAAAATCCGGAACGCCACTGTATCCCGGTGTATAATTGATGAGGGGGCATCCACCTGCGTGATGTCCGCTTCGGTTTGGAAGCAACTCGGATCCCCTGAGCTGGCCCCTTCCACGATCACCCTTCGAGCGTGGGACAGTCATGCCTCCCAGCCTATTGGCCTGTTTCGTAACTGTCCCATCACCCTCGCCGGTAAGACGGTTTGCATTGATGTCGAAGTCATTGACGCCCCTCTAGACTACAACATTCTATTGGGGCGAAGCTACACCTATGCCATGTCTGCTGTCCCATCCGCGGTCTTCCGCAAGATGTCTTTTCCACATAACGGGAAGATAGTCACCATTGACCAGCTATCGTATCATGAGCCATCGTCTCAGTCCTCCTCCGAGACGACCATCTCTTCTGTAGCCAACAAGCAAACTGTCGATTCCTTGACCAGTGTCTCCCCCGGCGTTTATAAAGATTCCACCTTGCTTGGTACTTTTCCTCACCTTCCTCCCCCTCCCGTTACTGATCCCGGCTTGTCGAATGTTTGCATGATGCAATCATCTCAGGCTGCCCATAAACGGCCTGCCTCAGCTAGCCCGCACCCTCCTCCCCGCCCTCCGCAACCCGCTCCTAGCCGTCCATCTCAGCCAGCCAGACCTCCCCTTTCTGGCCCTCCCCCTATAGCTGGCACCCCCGCACCTCTTTATCCTCCAGGATCGGTCCCTCCTGGCCTTAACCATCTTGGAGCCGTTCCTCCTGGTCATTACCCTGCTGGACAGATCCCCTTCTTGGCTCCCCCTCCCGGAGTATATTCCGTCCCCGTCATGGCCACCCTTTCTCTCCCTAACTTGACCTTGGGTATTCCGGTTTGGTACCTTGACTCCCCAGCCGCCACCCCCCCTGGTCACCCCAAACCTTACATGGCTTTGACACCGGTTCAACCGGTCCCCCTCGCTTCCTCCATAGCCAACGTGCCCCCAGCACCTCCACAGGACCCTTCTCCTGCTGCGTCGGCTCCCGGGAAGAAAGGAAAAGCCCGCAGGGGGGCAACCAAAGACCAAACCACCACAACCACCTCGGCTCCTCCCCCACCCTCGAAGCCTTGTGCCTTATGTGATGTCATCGGTCATGCCACTCATGCTTGTCCCGAGTTACCCCGTATTAGCCCCATGGTAAAAGTCGCGTTCCCCGACACTACGGTCCCTGAAACTCCCACTCCTGCTTCGACCGTCTCCAAGAACCCCAAGACCCTCCGCACCAACAAGCCTTGTGCTTTGTGCGGTGTCCATGGCCACTACTCCCATCATTGTCCTCACCTGACGCATTACCGTGACTCCCTTGAGGTAATCCGCGAGTATGAGGTTGAACAAAATCAATCCCCCTCTCCCATTCTCGCGCAGTATGCTGCAGCCCAGCCTGAGGATTCCACTGATCCCATCCATATTCCCCCCCCTGATGTCCAGATGACGGAGTCTACGGTCACCATTCTTTATCTGTCCTCCTTTGCACGACACTTGGAACCTAGCCTGTCTGCCGCCTCCCCCATTGTGTCCCTTGATACTCGAGATCACTCCACTGGTGTCTCTGTTGACCTTCGCAGCCCGAGTCCTCGCCATGTTTCCGATAGCCCTCATACATCACCTTGTTTGAGTTTTTCTCATCCTGCCCCTTCCCCCCGCCATTTCCGCTTGATGACTTCTGCCCCCTCACACTGCCGTCCTTTCCTTTCATCCCCTCATGTATTGTCTTGTCACACCACCTTGCGCATCCCCCCGTCCACATCCTTTATCGGTTACGCCGATGGTGCAAGTCGCTACTCCAGGAATCTTGCCTCGGGAGAGTGGGCCATCTTCACCCCCTTGCATGACCTCGTTCTGTCTAACGGGGTATGCATTGGTTCTGCCACCAACAATCAGGCCGAATACGATGCAGTGCGTGGCCTACTAGCTGATGCTTTGCTGCATCGCATTCGCCACCTGCACGTTCGCTTGGATTCCTTGCTTCTTGTCATGCAACTAAATGGTGTTTATCGTGTGCATAACCCTGTGCTGTTTCGACGCTATTTACGAGTGAAAGTCTTAATACATGCGTTTGAAACCATCACTTTCAACCATGTACCCAGAGACCAGAATCACTACGTAGATAGTATTGCAAACCATGTTCTAGATTGGCATTTATCACACACAATTCATACAGGACAATAACATTAAATCAACCATCAAAAGACGATGCATATCCATAATATGTGTCACAAACCATATATTGATGAGTCCATTTACTCTGATACATACGACATGCCCATAGCATGTTCCAAAAACTGGGGGCACCATACGCCCCCCCACACATATACATCCGACATGCCCATAGCATGTTACAAACCAAAAACAAAAACTGGGGGCACCATATGCCCCTCCCTACACTATAGGAGGCACCCCCTGCCCCTACATACATCAAAGGGGACACCATATGTCCCTAATCACTATCTGGAGGCTCCCGGGCCAATGGCTCTGCCCGTGCAGCATGTAGATCACGCATAGTTTGACCGGCCATCGCCATGCGCCGCATGATACCTCGCCACTCCGAGGGGAGACCAACACATGGCTCTATGTACTGGTCGTCTAAATCCTGCCACCCGCGCTCTGATACTCCGGTCAACAGCTGCTCACATCTACGACGGATGTTCTCCAGTAGGGCGGCTGCACCATCATTTTGCGCTGCTCTCGATCCACTCGGACCCGTAGCTCCAGACGCTGCCGGTCGTCCCATATATCCGGCCGGTTTTACCGGTGCTATATCTACATACCAAAAGTCCCTGAATCAGTATCATTATTTACTATTCAAAAAACTTTAAACATGCCCATATAAGAATAGCAATTTGTCACTTACCATCGGGCCCCCAGACTCGACCAGGTGGAAGTGGCAGATCCGGATCCCCACAGTAGCTCATCCCACTATAAGGGTAGTCGTCTATGTACAACGGCATTTGATCCCAATGGGCAAAAAACTCCGGTCGAAATGTTCGCCCGACCGCCCCTCCTCCTCCTTTGCAGAGTAGTCGTCCCCAACGACGCATCCTGGGCTCTCTCGGGCCCCCATCTGGAAGCTGCACGCGAGGCCTCAAGGTCGGGATCTTCTCAAAGAAGAAGGCACACAACAAAGTCCCATATGAGCAATCATGATTCACCTGCCGCTTGCATAGCGACAACTGTCGCTTTAGCGACACCAACATCATTTGGGCCCACCCAAAGTAGGTCCCACTTAACACACTCTCCACTATCATCATCTGCCCACCGGTGATGTGATGGAACGCCTGGGTGCCCAGGATTCGCAGCACAGCTGCGGCCACTGCACGAGTTTCTAGCCTCTCTAGATCCCCGATCGATATCCGAGTCCCCTTGACATGGAAACCCGGTCGACAATGGCGTTCCACAAACTCCATGATATGCCGACCCCGCGGCAACACTGGCTGCGTGTCTCCCACTATCCCCAATGGTGGGAGGCCGGTCAGGAAGTACACATCCTGGACCGTCAGTTCGATCCTGTGCCCCTGCACTACAAAGATCTCCTAATCTGGATCCCAGTAACTGATAATCCGGGCCAGTAATGGTTCCCCTGCTCTCATCAATGGGTTCTCCACAAACTTGAGAACCCCAAATCTGGCCAATACACGACGGACGCCCTGATCCGCCTGGATCTCTGCCCGAAGTGTTCCTAGATCCCTCTCTCTCCAGTTGACTCGTAACTCTGCCATACCTGCAAAAACACATTCTTTTTGTCAGGGTACAGATCGGGCAACCCATAACCACACACAAAATCCCAACTCCCAGCCATCAAACAGCATCAAGCTCCCCTCCCCTCCCAGGTCGCAGCTTTCTGCCCATTTCTGGACCAGGTCGCACCTTTTGCCCCAAAACCTGCGTCCTGGGTCGAACCTTTTGCCCCAAAAGGTGCGACCCGGCCGTAGAGAGGAGGGAGGGGCTGTTTCTGGGGTGTTGGGCCCTAAACTGCAAATCTAATCCATCAAAATGCAAGAGCAAGGTTAGGCCTCTTACCTCCAACTGACAGATCTCGAATCCAACGGTCGGTTTTTCCGCTACATTCGCCGCAAGATTTAGGGCCTTCTCTCCTCTCCACATTCACCACAGCAACAATAGCAAAGGAATGATTTTGGAGGGAAAACAGCCTCATTAAAAGAGAACCCCTGTTTCTTCTTTCGACTGCTGCGACCACACCGTAGCCCCGTTCGACGAACCGTCAGCACCGTTGGATAGATCTCACCGAGCTCTCAAATGGGTTTTACTTAGTTTTTGGTGATTTGATACTTCACCCGGACACATTTTTCCACGAAGGGTCACTTCACCGCTCCTCAACATCGAATTTCCTCACTTACGACACTTGTACTTGGGGCACCATATCGCCCCCTTACTTGTCCATGTTCGTGTTGATTTTCGTCATGAGTGCCCACCTTGTACTCATGCTTCTATGACCCCCCATTGGGGCCTTTATTGTGTGGCGGCACTATCTAGTCGCCCTTGCTTAGAGCATCCGAGTTGAGTCATCATTGCATTCATGGAGTCTATCCTGCATCCTTTTACACCCTACTATAGCCCTCCATTCTTTTTGCTTGGTTCCTCTCTTGTGTCGCATCTCATGACCTTCAGCCCCACTGTCCCCTGTCCCTTTCGATATTGTGTCGGTCGCTGCCATGTCATTCATGCCCTTTATGCTCTAACAAGGGAAGTCGTCCATTCGCCACTCCACCCTTCCCATTTCCGCCATCATCATTAGTGTCAGTATGTCCGTCGCTCTATTGCTATTCTCTCGTGCCTTAGTTGAGGATCTCTCATTGCCTCACCTAAGGCGGGCCTCCTTCTGTCGACCTCAACACACTTATTCCAGAAGCAAGGTCTAGAGGGCGGTGTACCTTGGTTCCAGCTTCCACTTTTGTTCGGTGCCTCGGATCAGGCAGGGGGATTTCTTACCTCCCTTTGACTTGATTGCTTCTCCAGCTCCTTTCAGCATGATCGAGATTCGTATACTAGACAGTCCAGTGACCCAGCAGCAGCTCTTGATGATTCCCGGGCGTGTGTGAGATGTCTCAGCCCTCATGAGGGGGTGGCCCTGCAGGTAGCCCCCCACATGCCCGGATGCCCTCTTCATTGCGGCCTTTGATGCCGCTCCAGATTTTGATGATGTTGGCCTTAGCCACCTGCAGCGCCTCTATGATTTGCATGTACCAGTCAGATCTTGTGAGCCCTTCCCCATTTACAGGGGGCATTTGGGTTGTATTTATCTCATGTACTCAGATGATATTGTACTAGTCCTGGCTGTTATCCCAGGCACGGCATGTATGTGAGACTATTCATTGTATTTTTATCTGGCTCTTGATTATGCCAGCTGTACTCTATGGTTCGGTCCCTTGTTCACTGGACACACTATTCTTTTGTACTTTGTCACGGCGGGCATAGGTATGTCTCCCCCGCCGCCTTCAGCACAGGTACCCTCTCATAACAGAGACTTGTTGCACCTGCGAGTCTCGTCTCCTCAGGGTCTAGTCCTTCAGCACACTATCTACCTCATATTTCTCTCTCCGACATACCCTTTTGACATCAGCACATTTATTCCAGAAGCAAGGTCTAGAGGGCAGTGTACCTTGGTTCCAGCTTCCACTCTTGTTCGGTGCCTCGGATCAGGCAGGGGGATCTCTCACTTCCCTTTGACTTGATTGCCTCTCCAGCTCCTTTCAGCATGATCGAGATGCGTATACTGGACAGTCCAGTGACCCAGCAGCAGTTCTTGATGATTCCCGGGCGTGTGTGAGATGTCTCAGCCCTCATGAGGGGGTGGCCTTGCAGGTAGCCCCCCACATGCCCGGATGACCTCTTCATTGCAGCCTTTGATGCCGCTCCAGATTTTGATGATGTTGGCCTTAGCCACTTGCAGCACCTCTATGATTTGCATGTATCAGTCAGATTTTGTGAGCCCTTCCCCATTTACAAGGGGCATTTGGGTTGTATTTATCTCATGTACTCAGCTATTATTGTACTAGTCCTGGCTGTTATCCCAGACACAGCATGTATGTGAGACTCTTCATTGTATTTTTATCTGGCCCTTGATTATGCCAGCTGTACTCTATGGTTCGGTCCCTTGTTTACTGGACACACTATTCTTTTGTACTTGGTCACGGCGGGCATAGGTATGCCTCCCCCGCCGCCTTCAGCACAGGTACCCTCTCATAACAGAGACTTGTTGCACCTGCGAGTCTCGTCTCCTCAGGGTCTAGTCCTTCAGCACACTATCTACCTCATATTTCTCTCTCCGACATACCCTTTTGTTGTCTAGTGATTGTCTTCTTACAACGTACTTCGGTCATACGATTTGCTCCTGACACTCGCACGCTGGGGGGCAATCTGTTACACCATTTTTTGGTCATCTAACTCTTCATCATTAGATGGACCCAAGTACACCATGTAGGACCAGTTTTACCCCAAGTAAAACTGCTTTCACTATGTTAATTAGGAAACCCCAAAAGGAATAATTAATTAAACCATAATTTAATTATTATTCCCAGTCATGTTTAACCCAAAAACAAAAGAAATTAATGAGATAAACCCATAGTTATCTTATTATTTTCTAGGAATAATTATTTAAATAATATTCCTTGTTAAATATGACCAAATCAACCACCATTAATCAACTAAATCATTATTTATTTGATTATATCCTAACCACTTCCTTAAAAATATAAATAAATCATTTATTTATTTATTTTTCACTAATCAAGGGATTTGACCCAAGTCAAACACCCTTTCCCTCCAACAAATAATAATAAAATATTCCATAGAGGTGGATCTAGATTTGGTTAACATTATTTTAATCATGCACCAAGATCTAGAATGACCCAATATTTTGTTATAAATAGGAGAGTTTTCCCCTTCATTCTTCACCTTTTGTTGCATACTAGATCACTCTGGATCTATACACTCGGTCTCATTTTCTGCCATTGTTGCTCCCATTGAGCTCTACCTTCCACATTGGGTTTTCTACATCTACAAGAGAGAGAAAGCTTAGATCTGAAGTGCTGAGGACTACAAAGAACCCATCCCATTGAGGAGATCTGGATACACCTTCTTGTTTCCTCTCAAGTGCCCTGTAATATAAAAATTCATTCAAAAATCGTGTTCTTGTCTTGTCTGTTGGATGCATGGAGCAAACTCTTTACTTTACTGCTTAATGTCTTGCCATTTATAGATCTGTTTGTTGCAGCACTTTAACTACTAATTGCAGATCTGAAGATGTTTTGCAGCCATTATTATTGTTAGGGCTATTAGTTATGCGTAGCTAAAGTGGTTCTTTTTCGTACACTTCGACGAAGAATTCATACTAACAACTTCAGGTTCCAATATGATTTTTCCTTCCTCAACAAGTTTTGGCAATATTGATTGAACTAGAAGACTTTCACCTATAACCTTCTTTAAGCATGAAACATGGAAAACTAGATGTACTCGCGAAGAAACATGAAGTTCCAATTTGTATTCCATAGTACCAATCTTTTGCAACACCTTTTAAGGACCATAGTACTTTGGCGATAATTTATTATCCTTCTTAGCTTGCTTGAGGGACATTTGTTTGTATGGTTATTTGGTCAATTTAGTGTGTCCTAAATTGCTACATTAATTTATCAATCCGGGATTCGTAAGCTGATGAAGTGTGGCGCACTATATCTGCAAGATAACCTATTTCTTACCTTTTTGTCGTTTTTGGTTTTCTAATGTGAGATGGAAATTCTAAAATAAAAACAAGTATGGTTTATGATTGTTCAAGGCAATGATATCCTTTATAATTATTTACCAACTTTAAATTTCAAAAGGAATTTGAAACATACAATGGAAAAACTTGATAGGAAATGGAAATGTGCTGCTAGCCTAATAAATCAAACAGTGAACTATTGAGCATGAAAACCAAACTATCCTTGCTGCTATCTAAACACAAAAGAAACTATGCTTAAAGAAATCCAAGAATTGCAACAAAGTAAATCTAAATCAAATTACATCAACTTATATTCTGATCCCTCGCCATTAGTCCAGCTATGGCTTTCGAAGGTAACCATAAACAACTTGAGCAACCTGATATCTAGTTTGCAGAAAAAGAAACTAATATCAAACTACACACTCATACTTCAATCCCTCACCATTAGTCCAGCTATGGCTTTCGGAGGTAACTGAAAATGACATGAGAAATTTAATATTTCTAACTTGCAAAAAGTAAACTAATATCAAACTACACACTCATACTTCAATCCCTCACCATTAGTCCAGCTATGGTTTTCGGAGGTAACTGAAAATGACATGAGAAATTTAATATATCTAAATCTAACTACTGAAGCAAATGTGCAAGACTGAAATAAACAAAGCAGTACTAGAATTAAACAAAAACTAAGAAAAATAAATTAGCAGCAGAACAATATTGATTCCATGTCATTAGTCAAAAGATATGCAAATGCCCGGGCTGCCTATTTGTAATATGAAACAAGAACACTGATCAGTTAACAACAACATAAAACATGAAAGATTATGGACATAAGTAAAATGTAAAGCATGAAAGATTATAAACAGAGATGAAGCATAAATACCATGAAAGATGTAATGTATAAACACATGAATGACTTATGGCACAATGAGCTTAAAGAAATAAAACAAGAACTATACAATAATGCACAAAACCTCAGCGTGTGCAGGGGCCCTCTGCACAGACCTCGGGAAACAGCCTTCAAATACGAATTACGCTTGGAAACAGAGTCTTCTTATATATTAAAATGCAGTCATAACAGAGAAATGATATTACAGCACAGTGGCAACGCAATTACATTACAGAGCTATATGGAGGCTAACTATTATGCGTATGAAAATGCGTTATTTATAACAAAGGTGATATAACTAATTTCCTAAAGTTTGTGCTGATAGAGACACGTGAACCATCACGTCCAGAGATCCAGCATCATGGCTGCGGTGAGGAGTAAATATATGAAGAGTGGATGTTGGATTCGACTTATGGAGCCGTGTACAGGTGTTGATGTGTCTCCCGTAAATTAGAAACGGTCATACAAATCTTCACGTGATGAGAAACAGAGTCCTGTCACCGTGGGACTCTACGGTTGACTTCCACTTGGCCACCTTTGGCCACAGCCTCCTTAGGTGAATTTTCCCGAGCCAATAGGACATGATCCATGTCCACATCATTTATGACTTGCCCATGTGGCTCGAATTTCCTGAAGACACCTGCAACATAGACTTTCACAAAATGGCTACAGAAAGTTGCAGCAGCTGCGGAAAGTGGCAAGATTCTGCAGCTAAATGAGCAAAAATCTAAATCAAACAGCAGACACAAAACATAGTTAAAAACCATTTTAGATGCTCTTTTACAATTAATATGCAATGATATTGACAACTTAGAAGGTTCAGGTGAATGAAAAAGGTCTAGAAAGGTGTATAGGAAAGATGCAGATTTGAGACTCAACAATGGTTGTAGCCATAAAATTTACAGAATCTCCTACATCAAAACTTCTCTCGGTGTGATGTTGATCTGCCTGTTATTTCATTTGATTTTGTGACAAATTCAGGTTATCCTTTAAGGTTTTGAGAACTTCTTACTGATGCTCGATGTGATATTCCACTGCTTGAACCTTCAAATTTTCCCTTAAAGATGATGTGATCAATGGTGGATGATATCCATAAAGTGCCATAAATGGGGTCATTTTTGCTGCAGTATGGAAGGAAGTGTTATACCACCATTCAACGAGAGGTAACCACTTGACCCATTGTGTTTGTTTATCAGATAGAAAACAACGAAGATATCCTTCCAAACATTTATTTACTATCTCAGTTTGACCATCAGATTGAGGATGATAAGATGAGCTATGAGCTAATTAAGTACCCAAACAAGAAAATAACTCCGTCCAAAAATTTCCAGTAAAAATGGGATCTCTGTCACTCACAATAACCCTTGGGCTTCCATGTAGCTTTTGAATTGTGTCGATAAATGTAGTAGCAACTGTACTTGCTTTAAATGGATGAGATAATGCACAAAAGTGTGCATACTTGGTAAGTATATCGACTACCACCATGATGAAATTCTTTCCTTCGGACTTAGGTAAACCTATGATAAAATCCATTGAAATATCCTCCCAACGTTGACTTGGAATGGATAAAGGTTGTAGAAGTCCCGAGGTCTTAATTGTCTCCACTTTATTCTGCTGGCACACCAAACATTCTGCCACAAACTTTTTAATATCATATTTAAGGCCATTCCAAAAAAAATCTTTCTTCACCCTGTGGTAAGTTTTTAAAAATCCTGAGTGTCCTCCTAAAGGAGAAGTGTGCAATTACAGAATAATCTTTTGTTTTAGTTGGGAATTATTACAAAGATATAAGCGATCTTTGTACCATAAGGAATCATTTTTCCAACTAAATTTATCAGATGTACTAGGATCTTTCTGCAATTTTTGAATGAGTGTCCATACATCTTTGTCCTTCTTCCATTCATCTCTTTCTTCAGTTATCCAATCTAGTTGGATAATAGAAATGGCACAAAGAAATGCTTCCACCTCTTCATTATTTCTTGAGAGTGCATCTGCAACAAAATTAAGCTTTCCTTTTTTGTAGATTATTTCAAAGTCATAACCCAAAATCTTTGTGACCCATTTTTGCTGCTCTTCTGAATATATCCTTTGTTCCAAAAAGTGTTTAAGACTATCATGATCAGTTTTTACCTTGAAGTCTTCCCATTAGGTAAGTTTGCCATTTCTTTAGTGCATGCAGTATTGCTAACATTTACTTCTCATAAATAGGTTTCTGTAAATAATTTCCTTTGATTAGACGACTTTCAAAAGCAATGGGTCTTCCTTTCTACATTAAAACTGCACCAATTCCATTTCTTGAGGCATCACATTCCACAATAAAGGTTTTTGTGAAGTCTGGCGTAGCTAAGACCAGTGCTAGGCACATTGCCTCTTTAAGATGTTCAAAGGCCTTAATTTCTTCAGGAATCCATGAAAATGCATCTTTCTTCAATAATGTTGTTAGAGGTGCTACTATTCTCCCATAATTCTTCACAAACTTATGATAATACCCTGTTAACCCGAGAAATCCTCGCAACTTCTTTTTGGTCGTGGGGACTTTCCATTCCTTAATGGCTTTAATTTTGTTAGGGTCTACTTTAACACCCTCGTGAGATATAATATGACCCAGATATTCCACCTCTTGTACTCCAAAGAAACATTAGGATGTTTTTGCATATAATTGTTTCTCCTGCAATAGTTTGAGCACCCTGTCAACATGTTCAACATGATCCTTCCAAGACCTGCTGTAGATTAGTATATCATAAAAAATACTAGCACAAATTTTCTAAGGAAGGGTTTGAAAATGGAATTCATCAACCCTTGAAATGTAGAAGGTGCATTGGTAAGGCCAAAAGGCATGACCAAAAATTCATAATGACCCTCATGAGTTCGAAATGCTATTTTTGGAATATCTTCAGTCTTCATTCTAATTTTATGATATCTTGAACGAAGATCCAACTTGGTAAAATAAATTTCTCCATGTAATTCATCCAATAATTCATCAATCACAGGAATGGGAAATTTATATTTAATGGTGAGATTATTGAGCTCCCTATAATCTGGACACATTTTCCATGATCCATCCTTATTGTGTTCCAATACTACAGGAGCGGAGAAAGAACTTTGACTAGGTTGAATTATACCCGCCTCTAAAATTTTTGCAATCATACGTTCAATTTCGCTCTTTTGGAATTAAGTATATCTATAAGGCCTGATTTTTGGAGGAACACTTCCTGGAATCAAATGAATAGCATGATCATGATCACGAATAGGTGGGAGTCCTTTGGGAGTTTCAAACACCTTGGAATGATTGTCCAAGACTTGTTGGAGATCTACAAAAATAGATGATTTTGATGTCGGAACTTCTAGTGAGAATAATTGTGCAATTATGCCTCATTGTTCTTTATTATCCTTCCCGGCTTCCCTTCAATACCCCGTAATTCGACTTCTTTTCCTTCTAAAAAAAAAATCAAGAAAAGTTCTTGAAAATTAAAAGCTACCGTCCCCAAAGATTGTAACCATTTTACTCCTAGTACAACATCAACACCTCCCATAGGAATGAAAAGCATTGGACTAGTCAATACATATTCCCCCATGGTTAGCTTGATATTATGGCATTTTCCATAGCAATCTATAGTTCCTCCATTTGCAACCATCACTTGACATTCTAGTGCTAGGTATAGAAAACAATTTAATTCCTTGGCTACCTTACAATGAATAAAATTATGGGTGCTACCTGAATCAATCAACATTATTACATTTTTCTTCTTGATTTTCCCTTCTATATTAAGAGTTTGAGGAGTGGTAATTCCTTCTAGTGCATTACACGATATGGTCGGATTCATTTCTTCCTCTTCTAGGGCTAGTTCATGGTGTATATCCTCTTCTTGTTCATTTTCTTCTTCCTCTTCACAATCTATGTAAAATAATTTCTTCTCAGCACACTTATGACCTTTAGTGTATTTTCTATCACAAATGTAGCAAAGCCCTTTTGCTCTTTTTTCTTCCAATTGTTGTGGTGTCAACCTTGTAGGTTGTGGAAATCTAGGCGTAGAAACACTTCCTTCTTTATAGAATTGAGTGGTAGGCTTCCTTGTCGCCATAATTTTACATTCAACTTTTCTTGCAAACCTGAATGCCTTCTCCAATGAATCAGGTTCCAAAACATGAACTTCATGTTGGATGTTATCCTTTAGAGTACCTATGAAGAGATCAATCCTGTGTTCCTCTGGAATATCAGTTACCCTTATATTCAATTTTTGGAAGTCCTCAATGTGCTGCCCCACTAAACCCTTTTGTTTGAGATTTATCAATTGGCTAAAGAGGGTGTTGCTCTTTGTATCCTCATAATGTGCTATCATTTCCTCCGTAAAAATTGACCAAGTGACAATTTTTTTACGGGAGCAAAGCCATCGATACCATACAAATGTATTTTGTTCTAAATGTAAAGTTGCAATGCGTACCTTTTGTGTGTTTTGCACGTTATGGAAATCAAAATATTGCTCCATCTGTAGTATCCATGTTACAGGATCCTTTCCATCAAACTTCCTCATATCCATTTTTGGAATATGGTGGTTCTTCCCGCCAACATTAGAGTTTATGAAATCAAGATTAACATTGATTTTGTTCTCATCATGAGGTTCTTCTACTATCTTTTCACCATTAGGAAAAATTTCTTGTATCAACTTTGTCAAACCTTCGATGTCTGTTTTTAGATCATTCTTCATGTTTTCCATGTTGTATTTCATGTCATCCATCTTAGCTTCCATGAAAGCTTCCATGCCATCCATCTTAGCTTCCACGCCATGCATATTAGCTTGCACGCAATCCATATTAGCTTCCACACCTTTCTTCAAAACTTCCATCTCATCTTTTGTTGCTCTTTGCGAGAGTGAAATTTTTTGCACTTCCTCTTGTAATTTTGATAGATCATGTTGCAATTCTTCATCTTCATGAGTCATAGTAGAGCCTTCTGAAGGCTTAATGGGTGTTGAATTATTTTTACGGGGCATCTTTTATAACCTAATACTGATATCTATTCTACAATATTCCCTTGGAATCAATTCAAATTTATTCTTCAAACAATACTTATGAAATTCAGAAGAAAAAAAATACACACCTTTTTCTTGCTTTTGAAGAGCTTGATATTGAAATTGGATTATATTTGTGATTGCAGCACTTCAATATTTAATTTTTGGTATAAACGTAGCCCTTTGAATTATCTTTCGAATGCCATAATTTTGACCTGATTTGGATTCTCCAAGACAAAGTTGTGTCCAATCTCCCACAATGACCTAATTATGGACTGGTTTAGTAGAGTGAACTTGTATGACTTGTCACGTGTCACTGTTTCATCCTTTTTCTCTAAAATTCATAGCCAAGAAACTAAAGTCTGTGTAATTGCGACCACTTTTTACGGCACTCCAATCCGATGCCCAGAGAGAGATTTATTGAACTTTTCCCATGATCACCACTTTGAGATGAAATTCAGGAGCTTGAAAAAGCACTACCTTCCACAGATCATATCTCCAAAAATATTGCGAACCAAGCTCTAAAATATTTTGAAGAATTTCTTCAGGATTTCAAATTCACACCATAAGAATTTTAGATTCTGAACCTTTGTAGAAAAACATTTATAGCGAAAATGCCACGACGACTTGTTTAGGACCCTGAAAAAAGACCTAACTTCCACAGATAATATCTATGAAAATGTTGTGAACCAAGCTCTGAAATTTTTAGACAATCTTCCTCATGATTTCAGCTTTGCACCCTAAAAAATTCAACTTCTAAAACTTCGTAGAAAAAAATTTATAGCGCACATTCCGCGATGACCTGTTTGGAGCAGCGAAACCCTAGAATCCAAAGCTCTAATACCAAATGTTGTGTAACCAACTCCAAAAATAGAAGAAAAGAGATATCAACGCCTTAGAAATGAGCCACTTCAAGGGGGAAACCTCCAATACATTACATAAATGAACAATTCTTGGATGATACAATTTACAAAACCTCCTTTCTATATATAGGAGTGCATGGGGCCATAATGTAATCCTAGTGGGCCACAATGTAATCCTAGCCGACCTAACAATAATAATTTAAGGGCACAATAATAAAAAAATGGGGGTTACAAGGGTACAATAATAACAATAAGGGGGTTACACTAACAACAATAAGGGACTATACTAGTAATATAGGGACCTAACAACCAATATTTTACAACACCTTGTAAGGACCATAATACTTTGGCAATAATTTATTATCCTACTTAGCTTGCTTGAGGGACATTTGTTTATATAGTTGTAGCCATAAAAATACCCAATATCCTACATCAAAACTTTTGTCGTTGCGATGTTGATCTGCCTGTTTTTTCATTCGATTTTGTGCCAAACTCAGGTTATCCTTTAAGAGTGGGAGAACTTCTTGTTTATGCTCGATGTGATCTTCCACTACTTGAACCTTCGAATTTTCCCTCAAAGATGATGTGATAGATGGTGGATGATATCTATAAAGTGCCATAAATGGGGTCATTTTTGTTGCAGTATGGAAGGAAGTGCTATACCACCATTCAATGAGAGGTAACCACTTGACCCATTGTGTTTTTTTATCAAATACAAAACAACAAAGATATCATTCCAAAAATTTATTTACTATCTTAGTTTGACCATCAGATTGAGGATGATAAGATGAGCTATGAGATAATTGAGTACCCAAAAAATAAAATAACTCCGTTCAAAAATTTCCAGTAAAAATGGGATCCCTGTCGCTCACAATAACCCTTGGGCTTCCATGTAGCTTTTGAATTCTGTCCATAAATGTACTAGCAACTGTGCTTGCTTTAAATGGATGATATAATGCAAAAAAGTGTGCATACTTGGTAAGTCTATCAACTACCACCATGATGACACTCTTTCCTTTAGACTTAGGTAAACCTGTGATAAAATCCATTGAAATCTCCTCCCAATGTTGACTTGGAATGGATAAAGTTTGTAGAAGTCCCGAGGTCTTAATTGTATCAACTTTATTCTGCTAGAAAACCAAACATTCTTCCACAAACTTTTGAATATCAAATTTAAGGCCATCCCAAAAAAATTCTTTCTTCACCCTGTGGTAAGTTTTTAAAAATCCTGAGTGTCCTCCTAAAAGAGAAGTGTGCAATTCTAGAAGAATCTTGTGTTTTCGTTGGGAATTCTTACAAAGATATAAGCGATCTTTGTACCATAAGGAATCATTTTTCTAGCTAAATGTATCATATGTACTAGGATCTTGCTACAAATTTTGAATGAGTGTCCATACATCTTTGTCCTTCTTCCATTCCTCTCTTGCTTCGGTTATCCAATCTGGTTAGATAATATAAATGGCACAAAGCAATGCTTCCACCTCTTCATTCTTTCTTGAGAGTGCATCTGCAACAACAATAAGCTTTCCTTTTTTGTAGATTATTTCAAAGTCATAACCCAACATCTTTGTGACCCATTTTTTCTGCTCTTCTGAAGATAGTCTTTCTTCCAAAAAGTGTTTAAGACTATCATGATCAGTTTTTACCTTGAAGTGTCTTCCCATTAGGTAAGTTCTCCATTTCTTTAGTGCATGCAGTATTGCTAACATTTCGTTCTTGTAAATAGGTTTCTGTAAATACTTTGCTTTGATTGGAAGATTTTCAAAAGTAATGGGTCTTCCTTCTTGCATTAAAAAATCACCAATTCCATTTCCTACGGCATCACATTCCACAATAAAAGTTTTTGTGAAGTCTGGCGTAGATAAGACCGATGCTAGGCACATTGCCTCTTTAAGATGTTCAAATGCCTTAGTTGCTTCGAAGTCCATGAAAATTCATCTTTCTTCAATAATGTTGTTAGAGGTGCTGCGATTCTCCCATAATTCTTAACAAACTTGCAATAATACCCTGTTAACCCAAGAAGTCCTCGAAACTGCTTTATGGTTGTGGGTACTTTTCATTCCTTAATGGCTTTAATTTTGTTAGGGTCTACCTTAACACCCTCGTGAGATACAATATGACCCAGATATTCCACCTCTTGTACTCCAAACACAAATTTGGATGTTTTTGCATATAACTGTTTCTCCTAGAATAGTTTGAGCACCCTGTCAACATGTTCAACATGATCCTTTCAAGACCTGCTATAGATTATTATATCATCAAAAAATACTAGCACAAATTTTCTAAGGAAGGGTTTGAAAATGGAATTCATCAACCCTTGAAATGTAGAAGGTGCATTGGTAAGGCCAAAAGGCATGATCAAGAATTCATAATGACCCTCATGAGTTCGAAATGCTATTTTTGGAATATCTTTAGTCTTCATTCTAATTTGATGATATCCTGAACGAAGATCCAACTTGGTAAAATAAATTGCTCCATGTAATTCATCCAATAATTCATCAATCACACGAATGGGAAATTTATCTTTAATGGTGAGCTTATTGAGCTCTCTATAATCCAGACACATTTACCATGATCCATCCTTCTTGTGTACCAATACTATAGGAGTAGAGAAAGAACTTTGACTAGGTTTGATTATACCCGCCTCTAACATTTCTGCAATCATACGTTCAATTTCACTCTTTTGGATGTAAGGATATCTATAAGGCCTGATATTTGGAGGAACACTTCCTGGAATCAAATGAATAGTATGATCATGATCACGAATAGGTGGGAGTCCTTTGGGAGTTTCAAACACCTTGGAATGATTGTCCAAGACTTGTTGGAGCTCTGCAGAAATAGATGATTTTGATGTTGGAACTTCTAGTGAGAATAATTGTGCAATGACGCCTCGTTGTTCTTTCTTTAGAAGCTTTGTCATGACATTAGAGCTTATTATCTTTCTCGGCTTCCCTGCAATACCCCATAATTCAACTTCCTTTCTTTCTGAAAAAAATTCAAGAAAATTTCTTGAAAATTAAAAGCTACCGTCCCCAAATATTGTAACCATTGTACTCCTAGTACAACATGAGCACCTCCCATAGGAATGGAAAGCATTGGACTAGTCAATACATATTCTCCCATGGTTAGCTTGATATTATGGCATTTTTTAGAGCAATTTATAGTAGGGAAAATTATCTTGAAGTTTAAAAAAAATGGCGAATCTCATTAACCCCTAATATGCAAATTATAAAATGTTTATTGATGTATTTGTAAAATTATTCAAATTTATAATGATATTATATATACTGTCTATATAATTTTGGCGATTTTTAACATAAAATAATTTTATATTGTAAAACTTGGGCGAATCATTTTTATAAAAAAATGGAAATTGGCGAATCTTTTTTTTGGAAAAAACATGGAAAATTAGCCCACCTGCGAATATTAGCCCCTAAAATTTTCCATGATTTATAGTTCCTCCATTTGCAACCATCACTTGACATTCTGGTGCTGGGTATAGGAACCAATTTAATTCCTTGGCTACCTTATAATGAATAAGATTATGGGTGCTACCTAAATCAATCAACACTATTACCTTTTTCTTCTTGACATGTCCTTCTATCTTGAGAGTTTGAGGAGTGGTAATTCCTACCAGTGCATTACATGATATGGTCGGATTCATTTCTTCCTCTTCTAGGGTTGGTTCCTAGTGTATATCCTCTTCTTGTTCACTTTATTCTTCCTCTTCACAATCTATGTAAAATAATTTCTTCTTAGCACACTTATGACCTTTATTGTAGTTGCTATCACAACTATAGCAAAGCCCTTTTTCTCTTTTTTCTTCCAATTGCTGTGGTGTTGACCTTGTAGGTTTTGGAAATCTATGCGTAGCAACACTTCCTTCTTTATAGAATTGAGTGGTAGGCTTCCTTATTGCCATTATTTTACATTCAACTTTTCTTGCCAACCTGAATGCCTTCTCTAATGAATCCGGTTCCAAAGTGCGAACTTCATGTTGGATGTTATCCTTTAAAGTGCTTATGAAGAGATCGATCCTGTGTTCCTCTGGAATATCATTTACCCTTATATTCAATTTTTGGAAGTCTTCAATGTGCTACCCCACTAAACCCTTTTGTTTGAGATTTATCAATTAGCTAAAGAGGGTGTTGCTCTTTGTATCCTCATAATGTGCTATCATTTCCTCCGTAAAAATTGACCAAGTGACAATTTATTTACGGGAGAAAAGCCATATATACCATACAAATGTATTTTGTTCTAAATGTAAAGTTGCAATGTGTACCTTTTGTGTGTTTCGCACGTTATGGAGATCAAAGTATTTCTCCATCTGTAGTATCCATGTTACAGGATCCTTTCCATCAAACTTCCTCATATCCATTTTTGGAATATGGTGGTTCTTCCCGCTAACATTAGAGTTTATGAAATCACGATTAACATTTATTTTGTTCTCCTCATGAGGTTCTTCTACTATCTTTTCACCATTAGGAAACATTTCTTGTATCAACTTTGTCAAACCTTCTATGTTTGCTTTTATATCATTCTTCATGTTTTCCATGTTGTCATTCATGTCATCCATCTTAGCTTCCATGCCAACTTCCATGCCATCCATCTTAGCTTCCACTCCTTTCTTCAAACCATCCATCTTCGCTTCCACGCCTTTCTTCAAAACTTCCATTTCATTTTTTGTTGCTCTTTGCGAGAGTGAAATTTGTTGCACTTGCTCTTGTAATTTTGATAGATCATGTTGCAATTCTTCATCTTCATGAGTCATAGTAGAGCCTTCTGAAGGCTTAATGGGTGTTAAATTATTTTTACGGGGCATTTTTTAGAACCCAATACTGATATCTATTCTACAATATGCCCTTGGAATCAATTCAAATTGATTCTTCAAACAAGACTTATGCAATTCGGAAAAAAAAAATACACACCTTTTTCTTGCTTTTGAGGAGCTCGATATTGAAATTGGATTATATCTGTGATTGTGGCTCTTCAATATCTAAAATTCAGCATTGAAGTAGCCCTCTAAATTATCTTTTGAATTCTACAGGTCTGACCTGAATTGGATTCTCCAAGACAAAGTTATGTCAAATCTCCCACAATGACCTAATTATGGATTGGTTCAGTAGAGAAAACTTGTACCACTTTCCACGAGTCACTGTTTTGTCCTTCACCTCTGAAATTGATATTCAAGAAACTACAATCCATTTACTTGCGACCAATTTTTACGGCACACCAATCCGATGCTCAGAGAGAGAGTTATTGAACTTTTCCCACGTTCACCTCTTTGAGATGAAATTCGAGAGCTTGAAAAAGCACTACCTTCCACAGATCATATCTCCAAAAATATTGCGAACCAAGCTCTAAAATTTTGCAACGATTTTCCTTAGAATTTTAGCTTCGCACCCTAAAAATTTCAGATTCTGAACCTTCTTAGAAAAAACGTTATAGTGAAAATTCCATGATGACTTGTTTAGGAGCCTGAAAAAGGACCTAACTTCCATAGATGATATCTCCGAAAATATTTCGAACCAAGCTCTGAAATGTTTAGACGATCTTCCTCATGATTTTTTCTTCGCACCCTAAAAATTTCAGCTTCTGAAACTTCGTAGAAAACATTTTATAGCGAAAATTCCACGATGACCTGTTTGGAGCAACGAAACCCTAAAATCTAAAGCTCTGATACCAAATGTTGTGTAAACAGCTCCAAAAATAGAAGAAAAGAGATAGCAACGCCTTAGAAATAAGCCACTTCAAGGGGGAAACCTCCAATACATTACATAAATGAAACATTCTTGGATGATACAATTGACAAAACCTCCTTTCTATATATAGGAGTCCATGGGGCCATAATGTAATCCTAGTGGGCCACAATGTAATCCTAATTGACCTAAAAATAATAATTTAAGGGCACAATAATAACAAAATGGGGGTTACAAGGGTACAATAATAACAATAAGGGGGTTACACTAATAACACTAAGGGACTATACTGGTAATATAGGGACCTAATAGTTAGGGTAAGGTTAGGGTAAGGTTATGGTTAAGGTTAAGGTTAAGGTTAGGGTAAGGTTAAAGTTAAGATAAGGTTAAGGTTAAGGTTAAGGTTAGGTTAAGGGTAAAGTTAATGTTAGGGTTAGGTTAAGGTTAAGGTTATGGTTAGGTTAAGGGTAAAGGTAAGGTTAGGGTTAGGTTAGGGTTAGGGTAAAGTTAAGGTTAAGGTTATGGTTAGGCTAAGGAAAAGGTTAAGGTCAAGGTTAAGGTTGAGGTTAGGTCAAGGATAGGGTTAGGTTATAGTTAAGGTCAAGTTTAAGGTTATGTTAATGATAAAGTCAAGGTTAAGGTTAAGATTAGGTTAAGGGTAAAGTTAAGGTTAAGGTTAGGCTAAAGTTAAGGTCAAGGTTAAGGGTAAAGTTAAGGTCAAGGTTAGGGATAGATTATAGTTAAGGTTAAGGTTATGGTTATGGGAAGGTTAAGGTTAACCTTAAGGGTAGGTTAGGTTAGGGCTAATTTTAAGGTTAAGAGTAAGGTTAAGGTTAAGGTTAGGGTTAAGGGTTAGTTAGGTTAAGGTTAAGGTTAATTTTAAGGTTTGGTTAAGGTTAAGGTTTAAGGTTATGGGTCTTAACCTTAACCTTCACTATAACCTACCGTTAACATTAACCTTTACCTAACCTTAACCTTAACCATAACCTTAACTTTAACCTTGACCTTCACTATAACCTTAACCTAAACCGTTACGGGTCTTAACCTTAACCTTATGCTTAACCTTTCCTTAACCTGACTAAACCCTTAAGGTTATGTTAAGTTAGGCTAAACTTAAGTTAATTTAGGTTAAGGTTAAGGCAAGTTCAAGGTTAATGTTAAGTTAGGTTAAGGTAAGGTTATAGTTAGGTTAAGGTTAAGGTTAAGGTTAGGTTAAGGTTAAGATAAGGTTAAGGTTAAGGTTAAGGTTAGGTTAAGGGTAAAGTCAAGGTTAAGGTTAGGTTAAGGTTAAATTTAGGTTAAGGGTAAAGTCAAGGTTAAGGTTAGGTTAAGGTTAAGGTTAAGGTAAAGGTTAAGGTTAAGAAAAGTTTAAGGTTAAGGTTAATGTTAAGGGTTTGGTCAAGGTTAGGGTTAGGTTATAGTTAAGTTCAAAGTTAAGGTTAAGGGTAAGGTTATAGTTAGGTTAATGTTAAGGTTAAAGTTAGGTTAAGGTAAGAAGTTTACAGGTTTAGTCAGATTAAGTTTAAGGTTATGGTTAAGGTTAGGGTAAGGTTAAAGGTTAAGGTTAGGTTAAGGTTAAGGTTAGAGTTAAGGTTAAGGTTAAGGTTAGGTTATAGTGAAAGTTAAGGGTAAGGTCAAGGTTAAGGGTAAAGTTAAGGTTAAGGTTAAGGTTACAGGTTTAGTAAGGTTAAGGTTAAGGTTAGGTTGTGGTTAAGGTTAAGGTTATGGGAAGGTTAAGGTTAAGGTTAAGGTTAGAGTAAGGTTAACGTTAAGATTAAGGTAAAGGTTAAGGTTAGGTTATAGTGAATTTTAAGGTTAAGATAAGGTTAAGGTTAGGGTTGGGTTATAGTTAAGGTTATGGTTAGGGTATGGTTAGGGTTAGGTTATAGTTAAGGTTAAGGTTAAGTTTATGTTAGGTTAAGGTTAAGGTTAAGGTTAAGATTAGGTTAAGGGTAAAGTCAAGGTTAAGGTTAGGTTAAGGTTAAGATTAGGGTAAGGTTAAGGTTACGGGTTTATTGTTCTTAAGGTTAAGGGTAAGGTTAAGGTTAAGGTTTGTTCAAGGTAAGGGTTAGGTTAATTGTAAAGTTAAGGTTAAGGTTAGGTTAAGATTACTGTTATGGTTAAGGTTAGGTTAAGGTTAAGGTTAGGTTAAGGTCAAGGTTAAGGGTAAAGTTAAGGTCATGTTTAGGGTTAGGTTATAGTTAAGGTGAATGGTAGGTTAAGGGTAAAGTCAAGGTTAACCTTAACCTTCCCATAACCTTAACCTAACCCTTACGGTTAAGTAAAGGTTAAGGTTAAGTTAAGGGTAAATTCAAGGTTAAAGTTAGGTTAAGGGTATGGTTAAGGTTAGGTTAATGTTAAGGTTAAGGGATTGGGAAGGTTAAGGTTAAGGTATTGTGTTACATAGTAATTTTTCACCATCCTTGCAATCCCTTGTCCCGCACATTGGAGGGCTTATTTCATGACCTGTGAGCAGTGACATGACCTGAAAACAATTTCATGGCATCCCCCTTGACAAGGACTATCATTCCCCTGAAGACAATTTCCTGTGAAAAACCCTAAAAATAGACCTTTTGGCCTTGTCGTGACTAGCCAGTTCAGCCCTCGTGCCAATGGGGGAAATCCACCAAAGAGGGCGCTCCAACTGGCACTCTGTCCCATTGTATTACTCATGCCAAGCTTAATAAGGATTGTTTTTTAAGAATACATGGTGGAAGTTTGATTCCAACCAACTCCTAAATGATTCTCTAAAATGAGTTGGGAGGTTTGGCTCTGTATCTCCATGTAGGGAAAGTGGTTTTCCACCTATCATGGAAGCTTCCTTGAGGATAGGGCCAATCCCACCATTGTAGGGATCCCAAATCCCCTTCCACCATCTATATAAGCTTTTCATTTTCCATTTGCAAGCTAGCCTGAATAGAGCTAAATCAATAGTAAGGAGATTATCGTCAGACAGCCGAAGAGAGAGAGACTTGTCCCATTCCTAATGAGCTTTATCGAGACGTACTCCACTGTCGACCCGCTGAAGGAAGATCCAGCGTTAGAGCTCAGGTTGTATCTTTCTTTGTTCTGATTAATAATAAACAACTTCGATTATGGTTCCACTTAGATGTTCATGTTTTATGTTATGATTTGTATCTTCTCTGACTGATACATAGTTGCATGTATTAGGTTTTACGCTTGTGTGTTTGTTGTTTCTTCATGTACATGCAGGAGTTCGAACGTGCTAGGTGGGAGAATTGTGATCTTCCATAAAGAAGGGCAGAAGCATTGTCTTATCTGCAAGAAACAATAGTTTAGGACCTAAGGTAGGCCTCTTGTCGCATCTTGGTCTTTTGCAATTAGGAACTTGTGTCTTAGCGTGAATCGGTTGTTGCTAGACTTGATTTGGGCTAGTAGGGATCTCCTCTATCCACAGAGGGGATTTATCTCTCCAAAAAACTGGCGACTCCACTAGGGATACATTGATTGGAGTTTGTTTTGTCTTTTTGGTTGATTTTGGTCTTTTCCTGCTTGATCAGCTCTTTGGGTTCGCTATTTTCTAGTGTTAAACTTTTTTTTAACCTCACCATCCCTGATCTTCTCCCTGCTTGCTCTTTTTCATATTTTGCATTAGTAAACTCGACTGACACGGTTTTTTCCCTGACAGTTGTACCAGATGGCACATGTTTCCAGTTTATCCCCTGTGCCAATCCTGTTCTAGCGCTAGTTACAGTCTGACAGTCGCACCAATCTTGTGTGGTGCTAAGGTTTGCTTCTTTCTGAGATTTCTGAGCTTGATTTGTGGTTTTTGTGCCATTTTTTCGACTGCCTGAGTGTTCTGGATCCTTTCTTGACTGAGTGTGATCTTCATCCTCTGGTTTTTTTCCCTCTACTATCAGTTTTACATTCTAGCCCTAGGGCATCTAGGTGCTATAGTGTGTCGAGCCTCCCGTGGGAGTTTTTGGTCCTCGTTTGATCAACCAATTTCATTATTGCTTCTCTGCATTCGTTTGGTGGTTTTCCATTGTTTTGTTGCGTTATTTGAGTGATTTGCTTCTTCCTTATTCAAATTCCTCTTTGTCTCATTTTGGGCCTAGATTATGCGGTTCATTTGAGGCTTTGGGATTCCTCTTTGATTTGAGGGATTTTTTCTTCATCAATTTGAGGTCTGATTATGTGTTTGGCATTGAGTGAAATTGCTTGACTTTTCTCTCTTGCTATCACTTATTAAATTGTTCTTTTCATTAGTTTTCATTTTGTTTAGTGCACTTTTCTCTTAAACATTGAAAATACAAAAAAAATCTCTTTTAATTTTGATTAGTTAATGTAAATCAAATATTTTCTGTGTTATTAGTGATTTATAACTATGAAAGAAAATCTTTTAGTTTCCGTTAGCTTGCATTAGAGACACTAGTGGTTGTTTTGTGATCATTTTCTTATTGTGTGAAAGCTCTCAACCTTCCCGTAGTTAGCTATTCATCGAACAAAATGATACATTGTGGCATCTAGTGTGCATTTAGAGGATTTTGAGACATAACATTTGGTAGGGCCTCGAAATCGAAAAATAATTGAAGATCAACACTAAAATTTATTCAATTTACCTTAAGGTAGCATTGAAAAATTAACAAAATATTTAGAGGTCTAGGCTAGTGACGTGTTTCAACGTCGTTAAACCTAGTAGCCGTCATTCGCCTCTTGGCTTTAGACATCACTAGTACAGACTTGTGCTCCTCGTACCGTCGTGTATATAAAGGGAGACCCCACTAGGTTGCTATCCTTTATCCGTAGGAAGCCAAGTCTGCTGCCTTATACCCGTGATACACCAGACACAACATTGAGGGAGATTGCCTGCACGTACGTTAAGTCCTTGGTTGATTTCTCTTTCATTTTGAAACCAAGGTGTATATTGCAATTCACGGATATCTGGTACACCTTTTGCCTAGAGTTCCAGAGTAGTCATTTTGATCTTTTCTGACTCATTAAATTTGAAAGGATCATCAAGCGCTTTTCCTTTCACGTTTGTTTCAAAATTGAAAGATATAGAGTCACATTTCATCCGTTTCTCGAATCTTAAAACATGAAACAATGAATTTTCTAAGTTTCAATGTGGTAAAATAAGTCACCTACTATCACATGCCCTTTTTAGAGTTTTATTTTTGGGCGTTTGATTATGTGCCTTGGTTTTTAGCTCGTGTGCCCTTGTTTTATCTCTTCCTCTTGTCGTTACTATCAGAGTGGCAGAATCCTCAGTTTTGTCTAGTGGTAGTCCTTACAAAGATGATTCATCAGAGGTATCTCAATCCTCTGTTGAACCTTAGTAGCCCATTGTCTTCGAGTTTCCCAATGGGGGACCGGTTCTATTTGAGCTTCCCTTTGGAGGACCAGTTGAGTTCAATTGGCCCTTATCCAACGCTTGGTTTGGACTTGGATCAGGGGAATATTTCCTTCCTCTTACATTGGGTTCACCTTTTCTAGCTATTCTTATTCCTCCTAGTCCTCGCTGTCTTCTAGAAGATCTAGCGGCAGGTTCGAATATGGGATCATCCAGTCCTTCTCCTAGTGAGGAAATCCCCACGTCTGGTGAAGATTACCAGTTGTTCCCAGAAGACAACCCCGAGTTATCTGTCATGTCTTTGCCTAGTCCTTCACTTCCAGCAGGGTATAGATCCTTAAGTCAAATTTTGACCGCTGTTGCCTCTATGGGAGTATCAAATCCCTCTACGAGGTCAATTATTCCTTCATTAGGGATGTCCCCAAGGACACCCCTCACGTCATCTCCTTAGGTCACATCAGTACCCGTCAGGCCTACTGTCTGTGTGGCCGCATCTACACCCGATGTTACTACTCAGTCCGTAAGGACTACGTCCCTTCTCGAAGACATGTACATAGCATATGCTACTTCGGAGAACATATTTCCTAAGGAGTATCGGTTGTCCCTACAGAAATCAAACTCTAAGGTTGGTCAATCCTCCCAAGATCCCAACCGTCCTTATTTTTCGCATTATGCATAGGATGGTACACCCATTTACATTCTTCCATATCAATATGATGAGCAGGGAAACCCTCTACATTTTCCTACTCGAGAGGCTTATCAGTATGTTCAAGGTTTTCTTTCTGCCCAGGCTGGAAAACCTTCCAACCCGCAAGGACAACCCTTTCAGGGCCAACCTTCGGGCCAGCCTGGTTATCTTTATGACCTGCAAGGACAACCCTTATAGGGCCAACCTTTGGGCCAGCAGGGGTTGTTGTATGGTCCGCAAGGACAGTCCTACAACCCTCAAGGTCAACCTATGCAGCCTCACCCTATGGTCCAACCGGGGCAACCTCAAGGACCCACAGGTCAACTGGGGTACCAACCGGGGCTGTTGTACGATCCTGGGGGCAAATCCAACCCTCTCAACCTATGGTGCAACCTCTACAACCTCAGTTTCCTATTGGTCTAAATGTTGCACAGCCAGGGCCATCTTATGGTCCTATTGCAGGTCAAACTAGTTATCAGGAAAAACCAAGCCCTATTCCACCACCAAGCCAACTGGCCTGTTCGGGGTAACCTGGTGTCCCTCATCACACAAGTCAGCATGTTCAACCAGTGAAACCTGTTCAGCTGGGTCAACCTGTTCAACTAGGGAAGTCGATTCAGCCAGGTCAACCTATCCAACCAAGCCAATCTGCACATCCTGTCAACCATGCTCAACAGCCAATTTACTCTATGCCACAACAGAATCTGCCTGTGCACCCCACTTATCAGGCTCAGCAGGGCCCCACTTATCAGCAGCCTTCTCAACCCCAAGGCAGTTATTATCTTAAAGGTCAATCTCGACCAATTTAAAACCTGCCCCAAGGTTCTAATTATTATCTTCAACAACCAAGCTATACCTATACTCAGTAGTCAAATCCGTATATTGCTCAAATGGGGCCGACATATAATCAGGGTCCATACCCCAGTTATCAACCCCCATACACTGGTTATCAGCAATCGTATCAGACTAATTATACGGCCTATACCCCCTATGGTCAGAATCCTCCAAGACAGAACCAATGGGGGCAAGGTTATGCTCAACCAAAGTGGAGTACAAGTACAGGTCCTTATCGAGGGCCTAGTATGCCTTTCAATCCTCAGTTGTTGTTCTTGGCTACCTTGGAATTACTGGACATTTCTAAATTGACCAATGATCTGATTCTTCAAAATCCTTATTGGCCTCTGGTTCCAACCAAGGTGCTTGGCAACTGTCCTAAGTTTGAAGGTAAATTTGGAGAGGACCCCCAAGCTCATGTAATGACCTACCATTTGTGTTGTTCGTCCAACTCTTGGGTGGATGATTCAATTTGTCTACACCTCTTCCAACGCACTCTTACTGGTGTTGTTGCTAAGTGGTATATAGAATTACCCCACGACATCTTTCAAGATTTCAATACGTTAGCTTTGGATTTTCTGAAACATTTCTAGGTATCGGTTCGTTATGAAGCTGGGACGCATCTCCTGACTTCTTTGAAGTAGGATAAAGCCACCCACATATCTGTTCATATTCAAGAGTGGTGACGTTGTTGTAGATTGATCAAGTTTGATATCCTGATCAAATACTAACTCATTGGTTCACCACCTCTTTCGTTAACAGGATCGCTCAAGATATTGTTATGGGGGCATGTGTGACCGAAGAACAAGCCATCGTGCCTGCCCAGTACCTTGATCTGGTGTACTCTCAGTCTGGCACGCTTTATGATATTTTTACTAATGCTCCGCGGCCAAGGACCTATAAAGCATCAGCTACCCCAGCAGTGGGTGATGTTATTGGTTCTATTTCTAAAAGTTCTTAGAAATCCTCTAATGGGAAGCAGAAGTCCAATTCTTCCAATAATTCTTCTCTTCCCACCACTCCAGATTCTGGAAAGACTACGGAGATCAATGCCGTTTAGGCTAATCCTACGGAAAATGCCTCCAAAGGAAAGAAGAAGGGCAAAGGAAAATCCAAACTTGATGCCCCAAAACCAGAGTCTTCAAAACCTCGTGCTGGCGATGGTTCCCAACGTAAACCGAAGTACCCCTGCCTTATCTTTGAAGGAGACCATTATACCAAATATTGTCCCCAATGATCTGAAGTTATTCAACTTCTGAAAGGCTCCAAAGGGACTCTGGAAGTTCTCAAAGAACCGTTCCTATCTCAGCAGACCCAGATGGTTGAGAAGCCTTCACCATCTATACCATTTGGGTCTCAGGTCTTTATGATGAATGGTGCTGCACCTGTCTCAATTGCTACGCGTTCGAAGGATTATGCTAGATCATGCCAGACAGCTGGGAAGGAAGTCGTGGATGGCCCACCTACCCCACCTGTCTCTGGTCCTTTAGAAATTGAGAAGCCCAGTACTGAACCTATTGTGAGGCCACCTTCCAAAGGTTATCTGTGAAAATATTCCTACAACCCAAACGCCCGTGCCGCTCAGCACTACAGTATTGTTGAGGATTTGGCAGAGGCATCTTCTGCAATGTCTGCATTGGAAGTGCTTCAAATTTTCCCATTGCAATGGAAAGATCTGTTGTCTGAAATTGGTGGAAACGATCTCGCTGATTCTAATCTTCTCACCTTCAACCTAGAAAATTTTGTCCCCCAACTTCCACATCAAATCGCTCTTGTTATCCAAGTCAGGATTAACAGCCTCAACATCCATAGGGCTGTTGTGGATGAAGGTGCTTCCACTTGTGTTATTTCATCCGCCTGCTGGAAGGCCATTAGCTCTCCAGCTCTTACATAATCTCCCAATTCCCTAGAGGCATTTGATGGTCGGGAATTAAAACCCCTGGGTGTTCTCGAGAGTTTTTCGATCACATTACAGGGGAAGACAGTCAATGTATAAGTAGAAGTGGTTGATGCCAAGCTCAACTACAATCTCCTTCTTGGCCGGAGCTGGAGTCACGCCATGCTATGCATTCCATCCACCCTCTTTCAGCTTTTGAAGTTCCCTCACGAGGGCAAGATCATCACTGTGGATCAGTTGTCTTTCTTCACCTCATCCTCAGAGGACAACGTTCCTTACGCGGATCAGATCCCCAACCCCCCTGATAGTGTAGGACCTGGTCTCTTCAAGAACCCTGTCCTCATGGGTATTTTTCCCATGCCACCGCCACACACCGTTAAATTTAACATGATCTCTAGGTCAGATGACCCTTGGATCATCCCTTCGCCTGAACAGGTGACCTATTTCGGAGAATCAATTCCATTAACTCCCATTGAGATTAATTATTTCAAAATCGTCGCTGCATCTGATCCTCCTCCTCCTCAACATGCTCCTTCGAGCATGGATCTGGATATATATTCTCAATCCCCTTGGCTCGGAAATGCATATTTTCCTGACCCTTTAAGAGAATTTTTCCCTTCCGATGAAGCTATTATTGAAATAATGTCTCTTGAAGATTTGTCGTGGAGCGATGGACATCATCGTTCCTCGTTTATGCCTGGCATGGGGGCAATGTCTGATTGTCTAAAGCGCTTCGCATCTCAGGTTCCCACTCCACCTCTTCAAACACTGATATTGATTCATGAGGTCCTTTTGGAGGGAAACCTAAGTAATATCACTCAAACCATGCCAATTGACATCTTCGTCAAACCAAGGGTAGTCGAGAATATTTATGTGGGAGTGACTTGTTCTCCTGAAGAGATACAAGTTTATACAAACCTTTTTCGTGAATTCAGAGATGTTTTCACTTGGTCCTATGAAGAGATGCCTGGGATTTATCCCAGCATAGTCGTGCACGAGATTCCTACCTATCTAGGTGTGAAACTCGTGCGTAAATGCCTATGCCCAGTCCATCCCTGAAAAGCCGTAGCTATAAAGGAAGAAGTTGAAAAACTTCTTAACGTGGGATTTATCTATCCAATTCCCCTCATAGAATGGGTTTCAAATATTGTCCCAGTGGATAAGAAACAGGGAACTATACAGTTCTGTGTTGATTACCGAGACATCAATTGGGCCTGTCCTAAGGACAATTACCCCACTCCCTTTATAGATCAGATCATTGATGAATGCGCAGGGAGTGAGATTTATTCCCTTATGGATGGCTTCTCTGGGTATAATCAAATCAATATTTTACTCCTTGATCAACATAACATTGCCTTTGTCTGTCCTTGGGGTACTTTCGCTTACAAAAATATCTCGTTCGGTTTAAAAAATGTTGGGGTCGCCTTCCAGCGTGCTATGTCCTATGATTTCCATGACATACATCATATTTTTCAGCCATATCTAGACGGTTTTCCAGCCCATTCAGCTCAGCGTGAGGATCATCCTGAACACCTCTTCCAGATTTTCCTCCGTTGTAGACATTACAATATTAGGCTTAATCCTCATAATTGCATCTTCTGCGTGGATTCTGGCCATATTTTGGGATTCATCGTCTCCAAAGATGGAATTTGCCTTGACCCTCTCAAGGTCAAAGCCATCATTAACCTCCCATCCCCTTCCTCGTTACATCAACTGCAGAGTCTGTATGGGAAAGCTAACTTCTTACGACGCTTCATTCCAAATTATGTGGAAGTGGCCAAGGGATTTACCAAAATTTTGAAATAGGAAGTTCCCTTCCATTGGGATGAGATTGCCCAAAAATATTTTGATAAGCTTAAAACGTTGCTCATTAATGCTCCACTGATACATCCTCCCAACTATCATCGCGATTTCACCTTTTATTTGGCTGCTGCGTTTAGCACGATAGCTCTGGTTTTAGTACAGAATGAAGATGATGGAAATGAACACATAGTTTATTATCTATCTCGAAATATTCTCAACACGGAAACACGCTATGCTCACATTGAGAAGTTGGCGCTCGCTGTGGTTCAGGCCGTTCATTGATTTTTCCATTACATCCTATTGGGTGCCATAACCGTGGTTTATGACTGCAACCCCATGACATATATCTTGTCTCGAAAATTTTTGGGGGGGCACGTAATCCAAGTGGATTGTAATCCTTCAGGAGTTCGATTTATATTTTACCACTGCTAAGTCGATGAAATCATTGGTTTTTGCTGATCTTATTTGCTCTCTCTCGATAGACTCCATTCCATCCCAATCTGAGGATCATATCCCGGATGAAACACTCTTTCTTATTAGCACTCATGACCCATGGTATGGTGACATTATTGTGTATCTTCAAACATCCACGTTCCTATCTAAATTGACAAAATATGCTCGATGAAGGATTCAGCATCAATCTCAACCATACTGCATTGTAGGAGATACCTTATACCGTGTCAGAGTTGATTCTGTGCTCCGCCGGTGCTTGACCCTCAAAGGGGCTAAGAGAGTCTTGAATGAATGTCACAGTGGTGCCTGTGGCAGTCACATGTCCGGATATGCCACCGCCCAGAATATTCTATGTGCGGGTTACTTCTGGCCATCTATATTCAAAGACTGTATTGTTGCAGTCCGAAAATTTCATGCGTGCTAGCTCTTTCAGTGCAATATGCGCGCGCCACCCCTACCCTTGCATCCTGTCATTACTGTAGGCCCTTTTGCTAAATGGGGCATATATTTTATGACATGTAACCCTCACTCGGCTGGGGGACATGCTTATATAATCATTTACGTTGACTACTTTCTTAAGTGGGCCGAAGCGATGCCTACATTAGCTGTCGACGGTAAGACAACTGCCCAATTCCTTTTCAACCATGTTATTACGCGTTTCAGAGTCCCTCAGGCCATTGTCACCAATCATGGCACTGATTTTCTGGATTACATGATGGCTGATCTGACATCAAAGTTGGGCTTATGCCATGATAGCTCAATGATATACTATCCCCAGGTGAATGGCTAGGTTGAGGCCGTGAACAAGGTTTTCGTCACGATGCTTCAATGAACAATTGGTATCCACAAAGCCAACTGGCATCTCCAATTTCTATCAGCTCCATGGGCTTATCAAACACCTGTAAAGAGTGCAACTGGATTCACACCTTTACAATTGGTGTATGGTTTGGAAGCGACTCTCCTGGTTGAATGCGAAATTCCTTCCCTGAAGTTGGCTGTGGAACTATTGCCTGACACTTCTCAGGAGGAAGAACATCTCTTGTATTTGGAACGATTGGATGAAACCCAAAACTTAGCTGCCTTGGTTATTGAGGCATAGTAAAAGCGGGTCAAAGCTCAGTTTGATCAATCAGTTTCTCCATGTTCTTTCATTGAAGGGGACCTCGTCCTCCTATATGACCAAGCACACGATAAACTTGGAGCGGGAAAATTCCAGCCCATGTGGCATGGGCCCTATATAGTTAAATGAGTATTAAAAAATGGGGCCTATGAGCTTATCGACTATGAAGGAGTTCCTTTGGCACAACCTAGGAATTGGTTGTACCTCAAAAATTACTACACTTGAGTTATTCTTGTGTGGTGTGTGTGTACACAAGTGAATGTTTTCATTTTTGTGAATGTGTGGTGTGGTGTGATGTGTAAGCATCCTTCTGCTAATTGGGTTATGTACTAGCTTTCTCCCTTCGCCACCCTCAGCTTGAGGATCGTGTGCGAGAGGGGTCCTCCATGAAATGGGCGACATTCCAGCGGGCCTCTTTGGGCCAACATATGCATACATAGAACTGTTGTTAGAATAGGAATGTATCACAAAAAAATCATAAATACATAAAAAGTAAAAAGGAGTCTTACCCAACTCCTCATCCCAGTCATCCCCTTCCGTGAATGGGAGATCTGGGTCTCCCGTGAAGTCAGTACCGGCATAGGGCCAATCCTGAACGACGATCAGCTGTCACCATAGCCATACAAAAAACTTAGGCCTCTAGGACATCTACTGGCCCCCTCCTGATCTGGGCATGAGTGCGGCCCATCAAGCCATCTCCACTCCCTCAATGATGGCTCAAAAACTATCGCCCCTTGGCCCTAGAAAATTGGTAATCGTTCGAGACTGAATGACACTAGAATGGAACCGTACCCAAACTATTTTATTTTGACCTTCTTGCACTTTTTCAGCTGCCATTTGATGTTATTCGTTATGACAGTGGCCCAATAAAAAAGTGCAGGGTTCATGCATTTGGAGGCTAGTAGGAGTTGTACTTTGGTTGCCTCATGCAGTGCCTGTGACCCCGCAACTCACATAATGGTGTGGAGCACTACTCGGAGTGCTAATTTGCGAACTGTGTGGATGTCTACCTTCCCACTGCCCAATCCTATCCGTGCCCCTGGGCACACTCTCATCATTACCATCTCCATTTTTTCACCAGAAGGTCTACTGCCTGTCATGATTGGCACTAGGCCTCTACGGGAAAATCTGGTTATGAAATAAACATCAGAGGCCTCAAGTTCTAATACTTGGTCTCGGAGCCTGAACACTTCTTCATTCTCGTCCCAAATCCTAATCAAATATTGCAATAGCTTAGGTTGTGCTCTTAAACATGGTGTGAGGAAGAACTTTTTGAGACCACAGTTTCAGAGGGCAGTCATGCAAGCTTAATTTTGCATGTCCATTTCATCCTCTTCACCGTGCTCCATTTCTTACCACTCAATTGCCATTGTGGCTAGTTATCTGTACCAACATGGTTAAAAACACCTTATTAGATCTCTGCAACACTCAAAAATTCATTTGATTGGTTCACATTTTGATAAATTAAGGTGGAAATTTGAGTTGTGCCATTGGCACAACTGTTTTGCTAATAGTCACACCAAGTGGAACGACCCCTTTGCAAAAAGGATCCAATTAGCGCGGGTTCGTGCCCGATACCCACGCCAATTGGCCGAGCCCTAATTTTGCTAAGGGTTCCCCCAGAGATCAAAGACACAATGGAAATCTACCAAAAATGAATCAAAACAAAGCTAAGGGGGGCACCTCTTACTTAGAACAAATGAGAACCAGAATGACATACTAGATTGGTCACAATTGGCACCACAAGTTTGCACAACAAAAGCTCACTGTTGCTCTCCAAAAGAGGTAAAAACTAAAAGTGAATATGTTTTACTACTTTTGGCATATTTATAACTTTTCAAAGTCAAATTAGGTCTTGAAAGTCATTTTTCCCCAATATTTTGCTATATTTTGTCGAAAAATGGATTTTATGCTCACTTTCATGTGCAGCAATAGTTTTTTACGCAGCTTGGACGGTGATACAAGTTTTATTTTATACTTTTTCGGGCTTGGTAAAAACACGAAAAAGTCATTTCTGGAGTCATATTTCAACTCTTTTCTAACTCCATAAATATGAAAATATTTTAGAGTCGCTTGTTGTTTTTATCTCGTTAAAGTGGCTGTAAAATGACATCTACCAATCATATGTTTACCCCTTTTTTGGGCTGGGATAGATTATTCACAAAAAAGGAATACCCTAGCCTATCATGACTAGGAGGTTTTCTCAGACATAGTTTTCTACCTTTTCGGATCTGAGGAACTATTTACGAAAAGGGATTGTTGGAGTTTATTTTTTTGCTATCTTTTCAAACTCTCTAAACATGAAAAGACATCAAGTTCTTCCTTTTTCAGACTCGTTAAACCCTAATGACATCAGATTCAGTCGTAATGACGATATTCGAGTTCCTCCTTCCTAGGGCTCGTTAAATGTACTAGGATGGATTTGTCTGAAGGAAGAACTTATATTACAAGCATATGCTATCCCATTCAAGCTTGTTTTCAAAAATAATTGGGGTACTCGCAAGAAATGGTGGGGAAAAATGGAACCATTATCATCATGGTATCGGCAGTATGTCGCTCTTGAACATGGCACTTGTTTGCATTCGTGTCGAGTTGGGGACATCTCATCTCATTCTCTACTTGCCTCTGTGGGTTTGGGTAATCCATTTTGACCTCTCATCTTCTCTTTTCCTTTTCATAATGACCTCTGATATTTTTATGTCAAATACTTCCAAATCCACTGTCGTGCTACTGATATGTTCAAGAGAAGTTGACCTCTGCAAGTTTCAACCTTCCTCTGATTCTTATCTGATCCTAATTCACAAACATTATATTCCTTTGTCTCGGGTCGATGATGTGGGAAACACTATGGCCCACCTTTGATTAAGGTCAATTCCTTTTGACTTCAACTCATTATCCCGAAAGCTGATTTAGAGACTCCATTTGGTACCTTGGATCCTGCATGCCTCAATAGTAGGTTCTTCGCATTCAATGCAAGGTTTTCATCATTGACCTTCAATCAGATGATTCTGTGGGTGTTCGACCCCAAATCACTGTTCACATTTCGTGGATTTTACCTATAGTACCTTGAGGTCCATTGTCATTATTGGTGTTTCCTCTCACATTTTTTAACAACTTTCATCATTGGCTGGTAATCAAACGATGTTCTTCCATGTTCGACTTCAGCTCACTTATTCACATGCTAGAATTTCTACTCTTTTTGGGTCGAGATGGAGCACAAGACCCTGGATTTTGTCTGTTAGAATCTAGGCTGCGATTTTGTGGATTATTATGATTTCTTACATGAATCATTGATTGGATGGCTACGACCATGCCTGATTCTATTTATCGATCCTTACTAGATGGCTACGTCCATGCCTTGGATCTTGATTATTGTATATTCTGTTATGGATGGGTGCACCCATACCACATATATCATGTATTTAAGATATCATTTGTACTTGTCTATGCAGGTTTTCTGACGGCAGTGTTTTCAGTTGGACACATTCTCGTAAATAATTTCACCCCTCTCTCCCTCTCGGGCCTCATTCTTTAGGGGGCATCTGTTACACAGTAATTTGTCACCGTCCCTCCAATCCCCCATCCCACACATTGGAGGGCTTATTCTGTGACCTGTGAGTAGTGATATGACCCAAAACCACTTTCATGACATCCCTGTTGACAAGGACCATCATTCCCCTGAAGATAATTTCTTGTGAAAAGCCCTAAAAATACACCTTTTGGCCTTGGCGAGACTAGCCAGTTCAGCCCTCGCGCCAATGGGGGAAATCCACCAAATAGGGTGCACCAAATGGCGCTCTGTCCCAGTGTATTACTCGCGCCAGGCTTAATAAGGATTGTTTTTTAAAAATAAATGGTGGAATTTTTATTCCAACCAATTCCTGAACGAGTCTCTAAAATGATTTGGGAGGTTTGGCTTCAGATCTCCATGTAGGGGAAGTGGTTTTCCACCTATCATGGAAGCTTTATTGAGGATAGGGCCAATCGAACCATTGCAGGGATCCCAAATACCCTTCCACCATCTATATAAGCTTGTCATTTTCCCTTTGCAAGCTATCCTGAATAGAGCTAAATCACTAGTAAGGAGATTATCGTCAGACAACCGAATAGAGAGAAACTTGTCCCATTCCCGATGAGCTTTATCGAGACATACTCCGCTGTCGACCCGCCGAAGGAACATCTAGCATCAGAGCTTAGGTTGTATCTTTCTTTGTTCTGATTAATAATAAACAACTTCGATTATGGTTCCACTCAAATGTTCATGTTTTATGTTATGAGTTGTATCTTCTCTGATTGATACATAGTTGCATGTATTAGGTTTTACGCTTGTGTTTTTGTTGTTTCTTCATGTACGTGTAGGTGTTTGAACATGCTAGGTGGGAGAATTGTGATCTACCATAACGAAGGACATAAGCATCATATTCTTTGCAAGAAACAACAGCGTAGGACCTAAGGTAGGCCTCCTGTCACATCTTGGTCTTTTTCAATTAGGAACTTGCGTCTTAGTGTGACTCGGTTGTTGCTAGACCCGACCTAGGCTAGTAGGGATCACCTCTATTTGCAGAGGGGATTTACCTCTCCAACATAATGTTAATATAAGTTTAAGTGTAAGGTTAAGGTTAAGGTTATGTTAAGGTTAATGTTATGGTAACGGGAAAGTTAAGGTTAAGGTTAAGGTTAAGGTTAAAGTTAAGGGTCGGGTTAAAGTTAACGTAAGGTTATATTTAAGGTCAAGGTTAAGTTTAAGGTTAAGGTTAAAGTTAAGATAAGGTTAAGGGTAAGGTCCTTAACACTAACCTTAACCTTAACCTTAGCCTTATCTTAACGTTAACCTAATCTTAACCTTAACCTTAACCTTAATGAACCTTAACCTTCGCCTTAACCTTAATCTTAACTACAACCTAACCCTACCATAACCCTAAGCTTAACCTTAAGCTTAACCTTAAGTATACCCTTAACCTAACTTTAACATTAAATTTAACATTATCTTAACCTTAACCTCACCCTAACCTTGACTTTACCCTTAACGTAAGCTTAACCTTAACTTTAACCTTACCCTTAACCTTAAGGTTAAGGGTAAGGTTAAAGTTAAGGTTAAGCTTAAGTTTAGGGTAAAGTCAAGGTTAGGGTTAGGTTAAGGTTAAGTTAAGGGTAAAGTTAAGGTTAGGGTTAAGGTTAAGGTTATGCTTAGGCTAATGTTCAAGTTAAGGCTAAGGTTAAGGTTAAGGTTACGGTTAAGTTAAGGTTAAGATTAGGTTAGGGTTAAGGTTAAGGTTAAGGTTAATGTTAAGGGTAAATTTAAGGTTAGGGTTAGGTTAAGGTTAAGGTTAGGTTAAGAGTAATGTTAATATTAGAGTTAGGTTAAGGTAAAGGTTAAGGTTATGGTTAGGCTAAGGTTAAGGTTAAGGTTACCGTTAAGTTAAGGTTAATATTAGGTTAAGGTTAAGTTTAATGTTAATGTTAACGGTTTGGTCAAGGTTAGGGTTAGGTTAAGGTTAATGTTAAGGGTTTGGTCAAGGCTAGGGTTAGGTTATAGTTAAGTTCATGGTTAAGGTTAAGGGTAAGGTTATAGTTATGTTAAGTTTATGTTTAAGGTTATCATTAAGGTTAAGGTTAAGGTTAAGGTTAGGTTAAGTTAAGGTTAAGGTCAAGGTTAAGGGTATGGTTAAGGTCAAGGTTAGGTTAAGGATAAGCTTAGGTTAAGGTTAAGGGTAAGGTTAAGGTAAAGGTTAAGGTTAAGGTAAAGGTAAGGTTAAGGTTAAGGTCAAGGTTAGGTTACAGTTAAGGTTAAGGTTAAGGTTAGGCTATAGTGAAGTTTAAGGTTAACGTTAATGGTGAAGGTTAAGGTTAAGGTTAAGGTTAAGATGTGTAACCTTAACCTTCACCCTTAACCTTAACATAACCTTAACCTTAAACTTAACCTTCCCCTAACCCTAACCTTCACCTTAACCTTCACCTTAACCCTAACCTTAACCTTAACCTAACCTTAACCTTGACTTTACCCTTAACCATAACCTTAACTTGACTAAACTTGTAACGTTAACCTTAGCCATAACCTAACGTTAACCTCGACCTTAACTATAACCTAAACCTAACCTTAATCAAACCCATAACCTTAACCTTAACCATGACCTTAACCTTAACCTTCCCATAACCATAGCCTTAACCTTAACCTTGACCTCACCAAGGTTATGGTTAGGATATAGTTAAGGTCAAGGTTAGGTTAAGGCTAAGGTTAGGTAAAGGTTAAGGTTAAGGTAAGGTTAAGGGTGTGTTATCACTCAGATTTTCCTTGAAGTTGTTGGGAAGAGGAAAGGGGTCCGAGGTAACCAAAAACCAACTTTTAGGTACATAATATAGCCAATATTTACCCAGAGAGGGATTTCTCTCTAAAATTTAGCTTTTTTTGAAAGATATTAGGCTAGTTATAAAGTCTAGAGATTTTGATCGAAATTGGGTGATGAAATTCAATAGCTTGTGGTAATATTGAATGGTTTAGGCCATTGGGATAATGGAGTCAAAGAGGATAGCTTAACTGGATCAAGTTTCTTAACAAAAGATGGTTTCACAGGGCAAGGTAATCAAATAGGGAACAATTATAGATCCAAAGTGAATGGAATGGAATCAAAAATGGATGAAGGGAAATTGAGAATCCTTTAACACATTCGAAAGAGATAAATTGAGTGATTATTAATAAATAGCAATTAAGCATTCTTCACTAAATAATCAAAATGCATAAACTAGCAAAACAGGAGCAATTAAGAATTCACTATTTAAACCAGTTCAGAAGAAAACATTTAGAATAACAACAATTAAAAGCATATTGCACTTAAGCACTTTTTGATTTATTCCTTTTCGTTAATTATTCAGATTTGAAACACAGATGATATAATAAACAAGTATAAAACTTCAAAACATAAGAGATAGATGACTTATTGATCCGTTGTCTGAAGCAAGAATCCTGTAAAATGTCTTTTGCATCAATTCTTTATCCAGCTAGCCACACAAAATTTCTCTAACAGCACTTTATTCCAAAATAGTCAATGTTACAACAAAGTCTAAAAAATCCACCCCCTCAATACTACGATTGAGGAAGTATTTATACAAAAAATTATAAAAATATCTCATAACATATTGAGATATAATCTAGGATGGCTCATAAGTATGTTACAACAAGCTAGAGACAAATGGTCTCGTAGATAAGAGAAATGATAATTAATGTTGTGTTGTTTCCTTCTTTTGAGAATGTGCTGGATGCAGGTCCTAAGATTTGGCTCGTTGTTGTCCTCTTTAGTAATTATATGTTGGTTGCTCCGTTTTATTGATACTCTTTATCTGCACTGATACTCTTTAACCTCTGTCTACCCTTATATCCTTCTTATTATAACTTTACTGTAGTCAATGATCAAAAATTCATGTAAGGATAATTTTTACAAAAGTTTTAACATTTCTTCCCACCATTAATCTTCCAGTATTTTGGTTCTTTGCAGCTTTCTGAGAGTTTCATCAATCTCTATATATCTAAAGAAAGTAGGTTGAATTGGGAACAAATGCCTTATCTCATGCTCGAGATAAAACAAATTTTCCAATCTATCATGAATATTTTTTCCTGTAGGCAATGTTGCTGCTAATGAACTAGCTGAGGAACTGGCCTGATTGTCAGCATGCTTGTCCAATTTCTCAAGTAATTCTCCCATATAAAGGGGATTCAGGGCTTGACCAGGTTGAAATTGTAAACTCTCATTGATAGACTGAGCAGTTATAGGAAAAATGACGTTTTGACTTGGGGACAAAAATGCTCGTTGATTGGGATCATAATTTGCATGGCAGTAATGGATTATTTCAGGAAAAATGTGGACTGAGGGGAGAAGATACATGGGAAGTTTGGATTCCCATAATCCAAAAATGTCAGAACCTTTCAAGTAATTATCTCTGCAGTAGCAAAAAATTTGAAGAGGATTTTCACTGAGAACAAGGTCTTTAATTTGGAAATCTCTATCTACTAGAGGTAGATGGTCTAAATCTCTGTGAGGGGCATTCAGGGGTGCGACATTCAAAGCCATGGGAATTTCCATTTCTGGTTCTTGTGGATTCAGAAATGAACTGCGGGTTTTGATGAAAAAATGGACACAATCACAGGTTTGGGAATGCAATTGTAGTTTTGGGAATTGAGGAATGAACTAAAGACCAATTCTGAACCTTGTTTCAGTTTTTCATGTGAAATAAAAAACAAAATCTAGGTTTTTACAGAGTTCAATGGGAATTTGGGTAAATAACTATTTTTTGGGAACTAAAAAGTGATGAAAACAGGTGCTGGTTATGGCAGATAAACTTTGGATTACTCGACTGCAACTTTCTTCAGTAAGGTAGCGGTTGACAAACTTTGACAGTAGATTTCGAAATTCATTGCGTGGGACATTGGTCACTATATGAGATAGTGAAAATGATGCGGGTTCTTTTGTTTTATTTACAAAGTCAAAGGTTGGTGGGTTTTTTATTTTTTTAATGGATGACGTCACCAAGTACGAGGGCTTCGTCACGAGAGGCAAGCAGTAAGCGGTTTCCATCGCACAACTTTTGGGGAAGAGTGGTTTTCAGCAGAGCGTGAGCGATTACGTCAGCAAGTACGAGGGCTTCGTCATGAGAGGCAGGCGGTAAGCAGCTTCCATCGCACAACTTTTGGGGAAGAGTGGTTTTCAGCAGAGGGTGAGCGATTCCATACGATGGACGACGTGTGGTGTGGCACTGTTCAGAAAACTGCTTCCCCATCGCGCGTTATCGTTCGGACGTGGATGCACAGAAATATTCATAATAATGTTAGATCTGAGATTAGTCGATCAGACGGTCCTCAGGAAAGGAAGATGACGGGGAATTAATATGGCGGGCCCAATGTAATTTATTATAAAATAATCACATCGGGGAAATTTTGATTGGTGGATTAGGTTATTAGTTAACCATGAGGGTTAATTAATCTCTTTATATGGCAGAATATTGATTTTGTTTATTAATTGGAAATTCAACCAATTAATTAAATTTATATGGTTATTTTTCAACCAATAGGCGAAATATTATATTATATGGGAATTTTTATATTTAAATTAATACGGGGAAAGGGGGGATTTTTATAGGGATTTAAATAGTAAGTTAAAAATTAATATGGAAAATGAATAAAAGCACTAAGTATAACACATCAAGGTAATGTATTTAACTTATGCTTTTATGAATAGGGTTTTTAATGAAATATTGCATAGTTTTCCTAAGTAAAATGGGATTTTACTTAGGAAAAGATTTTTTAGAGGTGAATAAATGTCTTGATGAATGATTTTAAGTACTTAGGATTTTCCAATTATTGGGCCGAGGTTCCAATCCTTCCAAAAGTCAAGGAAATTCCTTGAGTCCCTCTAATTTTCAAATGCCTTGGTACTTAGGGGAAATAATGAAATTTTTAGGGAAAAATGAGAAGGGAAGTTAATCATTTGACCTTGTTTTGCTTGAAATTATTCCAGTGTAATGTCTGCCTTGCATTTGTGATAAAAGTAAGGATTAAAACATTTAGATTCATTATCCATCAAATGTAATTTTACAACATCATCTACCTACCCTACCTACTTTAACCTAGCATTTTTTCTTCTTTATTAGGGTGCACTTAGACTGGCAAACCCTTATCACACTTTCTTTTCTTTTACATGTAGAAATATATCTAATTCTAACCTTATTACATCCAAGGGCTCAAATTAAGCTGTTGAGCTCCTTTTATTTACTTTAACTATCTACTTATCTGCCAAGATTAAACAGTTTGGTCAGATTTTATTCTCTATCTCTAGAACATAAAATTGAAAGATGAACTAGCCAATCTTAAATTGTTTGATTATTCATAAATTGTGGCATAAAATACAAGTTGCGCACAATTTTATTTATTACATAAGAGCAAAAAAGTAGTGGAATTTGGGCTTGCACACTTTCCTTGGCCTTTCTTTTGGTGGGGTTCACTTTCTTTCACATTTTTGGCCATTTTATTCTTTTTACCCTTTGATTTTTCTTTTAGGGTATACCCTCTTTATATTTTTTTAAATTTTTTGATTTTTTGACAATATGGAAAACCTTTGCAACAAGAAAAGGTATGAACATATTACATAGCTCATCAAGTCAATAATGATATATGACACCTATTGGTATAGGAGTCTAACACTAGCTCCACTTGGGGATGGCTTTTCTTGGTGAAAATTCAAGAACAGCAGGTCAGTTTCCCTCAAAATGATTTTGACTGAACCATGGAATTTTCTTCTACTTGTTGCTTTATTGTATGTATGACAGTAATACTTCTGAAGCTTAGGGCCTTCTCCTCGGACTTCAACTCTAGTAAGTTACTATTCACTGCAAATTGATACATTGCAAAGGATATAGTATGTACATGTTAAAAATCAGGATATCCTAATAAATAGGATCAAAGTAATGTTTCAACATTCGACCATTAACTGGTCCTTCTTCAGTTTCTGTACCATCCAAGTTTTTTAGAAAATATGTATTATTTCCTGGTAAAGCATGAATAATATAAGGTGCTTTCCACATGAATTCAAACTTCCCATGTTTTCCCTTATCCTCTCTTCTGGAATCCCATCTTAAAACTTTATTTCCTAGTTGGAAATATTTTGCCTTAGTCCTTTTATCAAACATCTTCTTTAGTTTCTCCTGCAATACTTGGGATCTTTGATAAACTTCCTCTCTGGTTTGCTGCAAATTGATAGTCTAGTTTATTCTCCTTTGAATGTCATTAGGTTCAACCTAAGCTTCTTGAAGTAATTTCATTACAGGAACTCCTAAAGATGAAGGAAATATAGCCTCAATACCATATACTAACTCATAAGGACTGGTCCCAATAGATTTTTTGGTGGTGATTCTGTCTTCCCATAGTGCATTTGTAAGTTTCTTGTGCCAAATTTTCTTGTTTTCCTCCAATAATTTCTTAATAATATTAATGAGACTCTTATTGGAAGATTCAGCTAGTCCATTACCCTAAGGGTAATAAGCCATGGAATGGCTTAATGTGATATGATATTTATTACAGAAACTTATCATCTTCTTAGATGTTAAGGCAACAACATTATTAGTTATAATTTTCTTGGGATAGCCAAATCTTGAAAATATATTGGTTTCTAGGAATCCTATAATCACGGTGTCATTGGCTTGTCTGGAAGGAATTGCTTCTTTCCATTTGGTGAAATAATCTGTGGCAGTGAGGATCCATTTGTGTTGGCCAGAAGAAGGAGGATGGATTTCTCCAACAAAATATAGGCCCCATTGTTGGAAAGTTTTTTCAGTGGAAATTGGTTTCAAGGGTAAAGGTAATAGTTTTCTCTTGCCTCTAAAAATTTGACATTTATGGGAAGCAGTAACAAATTTCTTTACATCAGAGAACAAGGTTGGCCAATAAAATCCAGCTCTTAGGATCTTATCTACATTTGATTTCCAATAAATGTGTCCACCATAGTCTCGTGCATGGAATTCATTGAGAGCCTTGTCAGCTTCATCTTTTAACAAAAAATTCAATAGAATGCCATCATGATTTTTCCAAAACAGAACATTATCTAAAATACAAAACTTTAAAGATGTTAACTTTAAAAACCTTTTCTTTGTTATGGATAACCCTGGAGGAGCTTGTAAGTTTAACAATACATAAATTATATCAGCATACCACTGTAAATATAAGAATTCCTGGCTGATTTGTGAAGTCGCCATCTCCTGTTCGTCATCCAGTTCATTAATATCCAGGGCTTGGCAACTTGTTTCTGTCATGAGTTGAGCCAATTCCTATCCCTTTATAATCTTTGTAGGCTTTATCTCAATATCATATTCTAATATGGTAGCAATACATTTAGCTTTTTTGCCCTCAATTCCTTCTTGAGTTAAGATGTCTTTGACAACAGGATTTGGTACATATGCTATCACATGCGAATACAATATATAGATTCTAAAATCTTTAATAGGTTTTACAAGTGCAAAAGATTTTTTTTCCATGATGTTGTATTTTAATGATGCATCTCTCAGTGCTTTACTAAAAAATGCTATAGGTTTTTCACATCCTTGATCATCCTTTTGTAATAAAACAACTGCTACAGTATGTTCTGATGCAAATGAAAGTATTATGAAGTCTCTATCAAATTTTGGACTGGTAAGAACTAGTGTTCTAGTCAAAGCCATTTTAATTTCTTCAAATGCTTGTTTGGCTTCTACTGTCCATTTAATACTTGAATCCTTTCTTAACATGTTAGTAAACAATCTAATTAATTAAGCTAAGCTAGATATGAATCTTCTCAAAAAAATGATTTTTCCTATGAAAGCTTGAAGTTATTTAACATTTCTAGGGTGAGGTATCTGCAATATAGCTTCTATTCTGGCAGGATCAATTCTAATACCATCTTTGGAAATGATATCGCCCAAAATTTTACCTTCTTCAAGACCAAACAAGTACTTTTTTGGATTCAAAGAGATATCATACTTTCTGCATTTTATGAATACTTGTCTGAGATGGTCTAAATGCTACTGATCTGATTTAGAAAAAAACAGTTAAATCATCTAGATATATAACAACAAAGTCATGAATTTATTTTTCAAATGCAATTTCCATTGATCTTTGGAAGGTTGCTCCAACATTTTTAAGTCCAAATGGAATTTTAATGTACTTGAATGTACCCCATGGTGTTGTAAAAGCTATTTTTTCCCAGTCATTAGGATGAACCAGAATCTGGTTATATCCTGAGAACCCATCTAAAAGAGAAATACTTGAAGCACCTACTACCCTTTGTAAAATGTGATCCATTTTGGGAAAATAGTAATTATCCTTCAAAGAAACCTTATTTACATTTTTAAAATCAACACATAATCTGATCTCTCCATTTTTCTTCCTAATATGTACTAAATTAGACACCCACTCTGAAAACCTAATGGGAGCAATAGACTTTGGTAGTATTAAGGCATAGCCCCTAGATTGCCTGGTAATACCAAAGGAACATATATATTTTCCATTGCATGAGGTAATGATGAAATAACAGGTGAGGTTGGTCTATGAGTAGTGGGTGGAGGAGTATAAGGGGTAATTTGAGGTTGAGATGTTTGAGGAAATATTGATGAACTTGGAGAGGCTGAAGTGATCACGGAAATATTAGATGACCTTTCAGAGGTAAGCTCAGATTGTATAGAATTTCGCAAATGTTTATCAAGATGTGAAGTAAAAAATTCAAATTGTAAATCTTCAAGAAATACTGGGTCTGGAACCAAATTGGACAACTCAGATTCAGAAAAATTTACAAATAAAGATGTTTCAAACTACTCGTCACAAGGTTCGTCCTCAAGATAAATCCACTTCACAGGACAGGATATTGATCTATAGAGAGGTCGAGAACTACCAAAACTTTATTGACTATCTTGTCTCCTAAGAATTATGGGGATCATATTCATATTTTCAAACACAGGCAGTGGATTTGGATTAGGATTAGCCCTAGTGTAACGAGTCCTTTCTAAAGCTAGTTTTCTAGGTGATATTTTTTTTTTGGTTGTTTGTCTAAATGGAATGAACAATACAACTTCAACAATCTCCTTAAGAAGTTTCAGATATTGGGTTTAAATTTTCTTAAAGATTTATTTGACTAGAGGAAATGATCAAATGTTTGAAACCAAAGTTCAGTTCATAAACTAGATTGGAGATAAACTAAAGCGACATTTACTTACTTATGCAATTACAGAGCAAAAGCAGTTCAAAGGCTACCTGGCTAACTTCAGGATCTGTCTGTAGTTTATAAAGTAAACAATAGTAACAATAAAATTATTCAGAAGTCCCCAGTGGAGTCGCCGCTATGTTATCACTCAGATTTTCCTTGAAGTTGTTGGGAAGAGGAAAGGGGTCTGAGGTAACCACAAACCAACTTTTAGGTACAGAAAATAGCCAATCTGTACCCAAAGAGGGCTCTCTCTGTAAAATTTAGCTTTGTTTTGAAAGATATTAGGCTAGTTATAAAGTCCAGAGATTTTGATTGAAATTGGGTGATGAAATTTAGTAGCTTGTGGTAATATTGAGTAGTTTAGGCCATTAGGCTAATGGAGTCAAAGAGGATAGCTTAACTGGATCAAGTTTCTTAACAAAAGATGGTTTCACAGGGCAAGGTAATCAAAGAGGGAACAATTATAGATATAAAGTGAATGGAATGGAATAAAAAATGAATTAAGGGCAATTAAGAATCCTTCAACACATTCGAAAGAGAGAAATTGAGTGATTATTAATAAAGAGCAATTAATTATTCTTCACTAAATAATCAAAATGCATAAACTAGCAAAACAGGAGCAATTAAGAATTCACTGTTTAAACCAGTTCAGAATAAAACATTTAGAATAACAACGATTAAAAGCATATTGGACTTAAGCACTTTCTGATTTAATCATTTTCATTAATTATTCATATATAAAATACAAATGATATAATAAACAAGTATAAAACTTCTAAACATAAGAGATAGATGACTTATTGATCCGTTGTCTGACACAAGAATCCTGTAAAAATTCTTTTACATCAATTCTTTATCCAGCTGGCCACACAAAATTTCTCCAACAACACTTTATTCCAAAATAGTCAATGTTACAACAAAGTCTAAAAAATCCACGCCCTCAATACTCCGATTGAGGGAGTATTTATACAAAAAAATATAAAAATATCTCATAACAGATTGAGATATAATCTAGGATGACTCATAAGTATGTTACAACAAACTAGAGATAGATGGTCTCGTAGATAAGAGAAATGATAATTAATGTTGTGTTGTTTCCTTATTTTGAGAATGTGCTGGATGCAGGTCCTAAGATTTGGCTCATTGCTGTCCTCTTTAGTAATTCTGTGCTGTCTGCTCCGTTTTACTGATACTCGTTATCTGCACTGACACTCTTTAACCTCTGTCTACCCTTATATCCTTCTTATTATAACTTTACTGTAGTCAATGATCAAAAATTCATGTAAGGATAATTTTTACAAAAGTTCTAACATTTCTTCCCACCATTTATCTTTTGGTATTCTGGTTCTATGCAGCTTTCTGAGAGTTTCATCAGTCTCTGTATATCTGAAGAAAGTAGGTTGAATTGGGAACAAATGCCTTATCTCATGCTCAAGATAAAACAAATTTTCTAATCTATCATGAAGATTTTTTCCTGTAGGCAATGCTGCTGCTGATGAACTAGTTGAGGAATTGGCCTAATTGTCAGCATGCTTGTCCAATTTCTCAAGTAATTCTCCCATAGAAAGGGGAGTTAGGGCTTGACCAGGTTGAAATTGTAACATCTCGTTGATAGACTGAGCAGTTATAGGAAAAATGATGTTATGACTTGGGGACAAAACTGCTCATTGATTGGGATCATAATTTGCATGGCAATAATGGATTATTTCAGGAAAAATGTGGATTGAGGGGAGAAGATACATGGGAAGATTGGATTCCCATAATCTAAAAATTTAGAACCTTTCAAGTAATTATCTCTGCAGTAGAAAACAATTCTAAGAGGATTTTCACTGAGAAAAAGGTCTTTAATTTGGAAATCTTTATCTACTAGAGGTAGATAGTCTAAATCTCTGTGAAGGGCATTCAAGGGTGTGACATTCAAGGCCACAGGAATTTCCATTTCTGGTTCTTGTGGATTCAGAAATGAACTGCGGGTTTTAATGAAAAAATGGGCACAATCACAGGTTTGGGAATGCAATTGTAGTTTTTGGAATTGAGGAATGAACTAAAGACCAATTCTGAACCCTGTTTCAGTTTTTCGTGTGAAATTCAGAACAAAAACCAAGTTTTTACAGAGTTCAACGGGAATTTGGGTAAATACTTGTTTTCTGGGAACTAAACAGTGATGAAAACAAGTGTTGGTTATGGTGACTAAACCCTGGATTACTCGACTGCAACTTTCTTCAGTAAGGTAGCGGTTGGCAAAATTTGACAGTTGATTTCGAAATTCGTTGCATGGGACACTGGTCACTATATGAGATAATGAAAATGAAGTGGGTTCTTTTGTTTTATTTACAAATTCAAAGGTTGGCGGGTTTTTTATTTTTTTAATGGATGACGTCAGCAAGTACGGGGGCTTCGTCACGAGAGGCAGGCGGTAAGTAGTTTCCATCGCACAGCTTTTGGGGAAGAGTGGTTTTCAGCAGAGGGAGAGCTATTCCATATGATGGACGACGTGTGGTGCGACACTGTTCAGAAAACCGCTTCGCCATCACGCGTTATTGTTCGGACGTGGATGCGCAGCGATATTAATAATAACCGTAGATCTGAGATTAGTCGATCGAATGGTCCTAGGGAAAGGAAGATGATGGGGAATTAATATGGCGGGCCCAATGTAATTTATTATGAAATAATTGCATCGGGGGCATTTTGATTGCTGGATTAGGTTATTAATTAACCATGAGGGTTAATTAATCCCTTTATACGGTGGAGTATCTATTTTCTTTATTAATTGGAAATTCAACCAATTAATTAAATTTATATGGTTATTTTTCAACCAATGGGAGGAATATTATATTATATGGGAATTTTTATATTTAAATTAATATGGGGAAAGGGGGAATTTTTATAGGGATTTAAATAGTAAATTAAAAATTAATATGGAAAATGAATAAAAGGGCTAAGTATAAAACATCAAGGTAATGTATTTAACTTATGCTTTTATGAATAGGGTTTTTAGTGAAATATTGCATAGTTTTCCTAAGTAAAATGGGATTTTACTTAGGAAAAGGTTTTTTAGAGGTGAATAAATGTCTTGATGAATGATTTTAAGTACTTAGGCTTTTCCAATTATTGGGTCGAGGGTCCGGTCCCTCCAAAAGTTAAGGAAATGCCTTGAGCCCCTCTAATTTTCAAATGCCTTGGTACTTAGGGGAAATTAATGAATTTTTTAGGGAAAAATGAGAAGGGAAGTTAATCATTTAACCTTGTTTCACTTGAAATTCTTGCAGTGTAATATCTGCCTTGCATTTGTGATAAAAGTAAGGATTAACACATTTAGAGTCATTATCCATTACATGTAATTTTGCAACATCATCTACCTACCCTACCTACTTTAACCTAGCATTTTTTTCTTCTTTATTAGGGCGCACTTAGATTGGCAAACCCTTATCACACTTTCTTTTCTTTTACATGTAGAAATCTATCTAAGTCTAACCTTATTACATCTAAGGGCTCAAATTAAGCTGTTGAACTCCTTTTATTTACTCTACCTATCTACTTATCTGCCAATATTAAACAGTTTGGTTAGATTTTATTCTCTATCTCTAGAACATAAAATTGAAAGATGAACTAGCCAAGCTTAAACTGTTTGACTGTTCATAAATTGTGGCATAAAATACAAGTTGTACACAATTTTATTTATTATATAAGAGAAAAAAGTAGTGGCATTTGAGCTTGCACACTTTCCTTGGCCTTTCTTTTGGTGGGGTTCACTTTCTTTCACTTTTTTGGCCATTTTATTCTTTTTACCCTTTGATTTTTCTTTTAGGGTATACCCTCTTTATATTTTTTTAAATTTTTTGATTTTTTGACAATATGGAAAACCTTTGCAACAAGAAAAGGTATGAACATATTACATAGCTCATCAAGTCAATAATGATATATGACACCTATTGGTATAGGAGTCTAACAGGGTGAAGGCTAAGTTTAAGGTCAAGGTTAAGGTTAAGGTTAGTTTAAGGCTAAGGTTAAGATTAAGGTAAGGTTAAGGTTAATGTTATGGGAAGGTTAATGATAAGGTTATGGTTAAGCTTAAGCTTAAGGTTAATGGGGTAAGGTCAAGGTTAAGATTAAGGGTAAGGTCAAGGTTAATGTTAAGGTTATTGTTATGGGAAGGTTAAAGCTAAGGTTAAGGTTAGGTTAAGTTTAGGTAAAGGTTACGGGTTTAGTCAGGTTAAGGTTAAGGTTAAGGTTAAGTTAGGTTAGGGGTTTGGTTAAGCTTAGATCTAGGTTATAGTTAAGGTCAAGGTTAAGGTTAGGTTATGGATAAGGTTAAGATTACAGGTTTAGTCAGGTTAAGGTTAAGGTTAAGGGTAAATTCAAGGTTAAGGTTAAGGTTAGGGTTAAGGTTCAGGTTAAAGCTAAGGTTAGGGTTAGGGGAAGGTTAATTTTAAGGTTAGCCTTAACCTAACCTTAACCTAACCTTAACCTTAACCTTAACCTTTTCTTAACCTTAACCTAACTTTAACCTTAACCTTAACCTAACCATAACCTTGCCTTAACCTAAGTTGACCTTAACCTTGACCTTGACGAGGTTAGGTTAAGGGTAAAGTCAATGTTAAGGTAAAGTTAAGGTTAAGGTTAGGTCAAGGTAAGGTTATGGTTAAGGGTAAACTCAAGGTTAAGTTTAAGGTTATGGTTAAGGTTAAGGTTACGGTTGGATTAAGGGTAAAGATAAGGTTATGGTTAAAGTTAAGGCTAGGTTGACGTTAAGGTTAAGGTTAGGTTAAGGGTAAGATAAGGTTAAGGTGAAGGTGAGTTTAAGGTCAAGGTCAAGGTCAAGGTCAAGGTTAAGGGTAAAGTTAAGGTCAACTTTAGGGTTAGGTTATAGTTAAGGTTAAGGTTAAGTTAAGGGTAAATTCAAGGTTAAGGTGAAGGTTAAGGTTGAGGTTAAGGTTTAGGGTTACGGATTTAGTCATGTTAAGATTATTGTTAAGGTTAAGGTGAAGGGTAAGGGTAAGGTTAAGGATAAGGTCAAGGTCAAGGTCAAGGTTACGGTTAAGGTTAAGCTTGGTCAAGGGTAGGGTTATAGTTAGGTTAAGGTTAAGGTTATGGGTTTAGTTAGGTTAAGGTTAAGGTTAAGGGTTTATTCAAGTTAAGGATAAGGATAATGGTTTGGTCAAGGTTAGGGTTATGGTTAAGGTTAAGGTTAAGGTTAAGTTTAAAGTTAGTTTAAGGTAAGGTTAAGGTTAAGGTTAGGGTAAGGTTAAGGTTAAGGTTAAGGTTAAGGTTAGGTTATAGTGAAGGCTAAGGTTAAGATAAGGTTAAGGGTAAGGTTAAGGTTAGGGTTAGGTTATAGTTAAGGTTATGGTTAGGCTAAGGTTAGGGTTAGGTTATAGTTAAGGTTAAGGTTAAGTGTAAGGTCAAGGTTAAGGTTATGATAGGTTAAGGGTAAGGTTAAGGGTTTTCTCAAGGTTAGAATTAGGTTAATTGTAAAGTTAAGGTTAAGGTTAGGTTAATGTTACGGTTATGGTCAAGGTTAGGTTAAGGATAGGTTAAGGTTAAGGCTAAGGTTAGCTTAGGGTCAAGGTCAAGGTTAAGGTTAAGGTCAAGGTCAAGGTTAAGGGTAAAGTTAAGGTCATGTTTAGGGTTAGGTTATAGTTAAGGTTAATTGTCGATTAAGGGTAAAGTCAAGGTTAACCTTAACCTTCCCAAAACCTTAACTTTAGCCTAACCCTTAAGGTTAAGTAAAGGTTAAGGTTAAGATAAGGTTAAGGGTACGGGTTTAGTAAGGTTAAAGTTAAGGTTAAGGTTACGTTAAGGGTAAAGTCAAGTTTAAAGTTAGGTTAAGGGTAAGGTTATGGTTAGGCTAAGGTTAAGGTTAAGGGATTGCGAAGGTTAAGGTTAAGGTAATGTTAAGATAATGTTAAGGGTAAGGTTAAGGTTAAGGTTACGTTAAGATTAAGGTTATGGTAATAGGAAGGTTAAGGTTAAGGTTAGATTATATTTAAGGTCAAGGTTAAGGTTAAGGTTAAGGTTAAGGTTAAGGTTAAGATAAGGTTAAGGGTAAGGTCCTTAAGATTAACCTTTCCCTTAACCTTAACCTTATCTTATCCTTAACCTAACATTAACCTTAACCTTAACCTTAACCAACCTTAACCTTCACCTTAACCTTAATCTTAACTATAACCTAACCCTAACCTTACCGTAACCTTACCCTTAACCTTAACCTTAACTATACCCTTAACCTAACCTTAACCTTAACCTTAACCTTATATTAACCTTAACGTAACCTTAACTTTGACTTTACCCTTAACGTAAGCTTAACCTTAAGCTTAAACTTATCTTAAGGTTAAGATAAGGTTAAGGTTAAGGTTAAGGTTAAGGTTAGGTTAAGGGTAAAGTTAAGGTTAGGGTTAGGTTAAGGTTAAGGTTAATTTTAGGTTAAGGGTAAATTTAAGGTTAGGGTTTGGTTAAGGCTAAGGTTAAGGTTATGGTTAGGCTAATGTTCAGGTTAAGGCTAAGGTTAAGGTTAAGGTTAAAGTTACGGTTAGCTTAAGGTTAAAGTTAAGGTTAACGTTAAGGGTAAAGTTAAGGTTAGGGTTAGGTTAAGGTCAAGGTTAAGGTTAAGTTAAGTGTAAAGTTAAGATTAGGCTTAGGTTAATGTTAAGGCTAAGGTTATGGTTAGGCTAAGGTTAAGGTTAAGGTTAAGGTTAGATTAAGGTTACAGTTAGTTTAAGGTTAATATTAGGTTAAGGTTAAGGTTAATGTTAAGGGTTTGGTCAAAGTTAGGGTTAGGTTAAGGTTAATGTTAAGGGTTTGGTCAAGTTTAGGGTTAGGTTATAGTTAAGGTCAAGGTTAATTTTATAGTTAGGTTAAGGTTAAGGTTAAGGTTAAAGTTAAGGTTAAGATACGGTTAAGGTTAAGGGTTTGGTCATGGTTAGGGTTAGGTTAAATTAATGTTAAGGTCAAGGTTAAGGTTACGATTAAGGTCAAGGTTAAGGGTATAGTTAAGGTCAAGGTTAAGGGTAAGGGTAAGGGTAAGGTTAAGGTAAAGGTTAAGGTTAATGTAAAGGTAAAGTTAAGGTTAAGGTCAATGTTAAGTTATAGTTAAGGTCAAGGTTAAGGTTAGGTTATAGTGAAGGTTAAGGTTAAGGTTAAGGTTAAGGCTAATTGTGAAGGTTATCGTTAATCTTAAGGTTAAGACTCGTAACTATAACCTTCACCCTTAACCTTAACATAACCTTAACCTTAACCTTAACCTTCCCCTAACCCTAACCTTAACATTAACCCTAACCTTAACCTTAACCTAACCTTAACCTTGACTTTACCCTTAACATTAACCTTAGCCTAAATAAACCTGTAACCTTAACCTTAGCCATAACCTAACCTTAACCTTGACCTTAACTATAACCTAAACCTAACCTTAACCAAACCCCTAACCTTAACCTTAACCTTAACCATGACCTTAACTTTAACCTTTCCATAACCATAACCTTATCCTTGACCTTGACCTTACCAAGGTTATGGTTAGGATATAGTTAAGGTCAAGGTTAGATTAAGGTTAAGGTTAGGTAAAGGTTAAGTTTTGGTTAAGGTTAAGGTAAGGTTAAGGGTGAAGGTTAAGTTTAAGGTCAAGGTTAAGGTTAAGGTTAGTTTAAGGTTAAGGTTAAGGTAAAGTTAATGTTAAGGTTAAGGTTAGTGTTATGGGAAGGTTAAGGTTAAGGTTATGGTTAAAGTTAAGGTTAAGGTTAATGAGGTAAGGTGAAGGTTATGGTTAAGCGTAAGGTCAAGGTTAAGGTTAAGGTTATGGTTATGGGAAGATTAAGGTTAAGGTTAAGGTTAGGTTAAGTTTAAGGTTAGGTAAAGGTTACGGGTTTAGTTAGGTTAAGGTTGAGACTAAGGTTAAGGTTATGGTTACACTTAAGGTTAAGGTTAAGGTTAAGTTAACCTTACCCTAACCTTACCCTAACCTTAACCTTAGCCTTAACCTAACCTTAACCTTAACTTTACCCTTAACCTAACCTTAACCTTAACGCTACCCTTGACCTTAACCTAATCCTAACCTTGACCAATCCCTTAACTTCAACCTTAACCTGACTAAACCCGTAACCTTAACCTTCACCATACCCTTAACCTTAACTATAACCTAACCCTAACCTTGACCAAACCCTTAACTTTAACTTTAACCATAACCTTAACCTTGACTTTACCCTTAACGTAACGCTAGCATTGACTTTACCCTTAACATAACCTTAACCTTGAATTTATTATTAACCTTAACCCAACCCTAACCTTAACCTTAACCTTGAATTTATCTTTAACTTAACCTTAACCTTCACTATAACCTAATTCTAACCATTACCAAACCCGTAACCTTAACCTTAACTTGACTAAACCCATAACCTTAACCTTAACCTGACTAAACCTGTAACCTTAACCTTAAACTTATCCTTAACCTTCACCTTAACCTTAAATTTACCCTTGACCTAACCTTGACCTTAACCTTGACCATGACCTTGACCTTAACCTTAACCTTACCCTTACCCATAACCTCAACCTTTAGTTTACCCTGAACCTAACCTTACCCTTAACCTTAACCTTAAGGTTAAGGTTAGGTTAAGGGTTTGGTCAAGGCCAAGGTTAAGGTTAGGTTAAGGGTAAGGTTATAGGTAAAGTTAAGGTTATAGTTAAGGTAAGGTTAGGGTAAGATTAAGGTTAAGGTTAGGGGAAGGTTAATGTTAAATTTAGGTTAATGTATGGTTAAGGTTATGGGTTTAGTCAGGTTAAGGTTAAGGTTAAGGTTAAGGTAAGGTTAAGGTTAAGATAAGGTTAATGTTAGGTTAAGGGTAAATTTAAAATTAGGGTTAGGTTAAGGTTAAGGTTAGGTTCAGGGTAAAGTAAAGGTTAGGGTTAGGTTGAGGATAAGGTTAGGTTCAGGGTAAAGTAAAGGTTAGGGTTAGGTTAAGGTTAAGGTTATTATTAGGCTAAGGATAAGGTTAAGGTTAAGATAAAATTAAGGTTAAGGTAAGGTTAAGGGTAAAGTTAATGTTAGGGTTAGGTTAAGGTTAAGGTTAAGGTTATAGTTAGGCTAATGTTCAAGTTAAGGATAAGGTTAAGGTTAAGGTTAAGGTTAGGCTAAGGTTATAGTTAGGTTAAGGTTAAGGTTAAGGTTTGGTCAAGGTTAGGGTTAGGTTATAGTTAAGGTTAAGGTTAAGTTTAGGTTAAGGGTAAAGTCAAGGTTAAGGTTAGGTTAAGGTTAAGATTAGGTTAAGGGTAAATCTATGGTTAAGGTTAGGTTAAGGTTAAGGCCAAGGTTAAAAGTAAATTTAGGGTCAAGGTTAGGGTTAGGTTATAGTTAAAGTTAAGGGTTTGATCAAGGTTAGGGTTATGTTAAGGTTAAGGCTAAGGTTAGATAAGGATAAGGTCAAAGTTAAGGTTAAGGTTACAACTTTAGTCAGGTTAAGGTTAAGGTTACTGTTAAGGTTAAATTCAAGGTTAAGTGTTTGGTTAAGGTTAAGGATAAGGTTAGGTTAAGTTAAGGTTAAAGTTAAGGTTAAGGTTAGGTTTAGGGTAAAGTTAAGGTGAAGGTTAGGGTTAAGGTTAGGGGAAGGTTAAGGTTAGGTTAAGGTTAAGGTTAAGGTTAGGTTAAGGTGAGGGTTAGGTTATAGTTAAAATTAACATTAGGTTAAGGGTAAGATAAGGTTAAGGTTTGGTTAAGGACAAGGTCAAGGTTAAGGTTAAGGTTAAGGTAAAGGTTAAGGGTAAAGTTAATGTCAAGGTTAGGGTTAGGTTATATTTGAGGTTAAGGTTAGGTGAAAGGTAAAGTAAAGTTTAAGGTTGAGGTGAAGGTTAAGGGTTACGAGTTTAGTCAAGTTAAGGTGAAGGTTAAGGAGAAGGTTAAGGTGAAGGTTAAGGTTAAGGGTTTAGTTAAGGTTAGGATAAGGTTAAGGTTAAGGGTTTGGTCAAGGTTAGGGTTAGGGGTAAGGTTAGGGTAAGGTTAGGGTTAGGTTAGGCAAAGGTTAAGGTTAAAGCTAGGTAAAGGCAAGGTTAAGGTTAAGGTAAGATTAAGTTTAAGGTTACGGGTTTAGTTAGGTTAAGGTTAAGGTTAAGGGTTTGGTCAAGGTTAGGGTTAGGTTATAGTTAAGGTTAAGGTTAGGGTTAAAGTTAGGGTAAAGGTTCAAGTTAAGGTTAAGATTAAGAATTTGATTAAGGTTTGGGTTTAGGTTTTAGTTAAGGTTAAGGTTAAGGTTAAGGATAAGGTTAAGGGGGTAAGGTTAAGGTTAAGGATTAATGTTAAGGTTAAGGTTAGGTTTTAGGTTAGGGGAAGGTTAAGCTTAAGGTTAAGCTTAATATTAAGGGTTTGGTCAGGGTTAGGGTTAGGTTATAGTTAAGGTTAAGATTACAGGTTTAGTTAGGTCAAGGTAAAGGTTAAGGGTTTGGTCAAGGCTAAGGTTAAGAGTTTGGTCAAGCTTAAGTTTAGGTTGTAGCTAAAGTTAAGGTTAAGGTTAAAGTTAAGATTAAGGTTACCGGTTTAATATGGTTAAGGTTAAGGCTATGGTTATGGGAAGGTTAAGGTTACGTTTAAGGTTAAGTGAATGGTAAAGTCAAGTTTAGGGTTAAATTTAAGATTAAGGTTAAGGGTAAGGTCAAGGTTAAGGTTATGGGTCTTAGCCTTAACCTTCACTATAACCTTAACCTTAACTGTTAACACTGGAAAATCGTACAGCAGAAAAGACATCAGTCAATGTCGAGCCTAAGGATTTACTGGATAGGGATACATTATGGAATCAAAAGTATTTATAATATCTAAGGTTTTGAGAAATTCAAGATTGAACTAGTCATAAATTCCTGAATGCGCGCTTTTTTTTGGAGAACAGTGCCTTCTGCACACACTGGAGCGTGATAAGCACACATTTCTAGAAATGGAAAAAAGTCCATTTCCAGGACCACAAGCATGCAAATGAAAGTTTCTGCTTATGTGAAAGCCGCCTAAGGACAACACTAGTGCCTCCTTAGTCCTTGTTTGAGCACACAAAAGCATATTTCAGCCCACAATGGAATATTTCCCCTCCCTTGGGTCACTATCCACCATGTACCAAGGGAGGGAAGGAGGTTTGAAAGCTCACCTATACAAACCCTCAAAGAGATGAACAATGGGTGATCACAAGGTTATGTTGGCCAAAGATACCCAAGCAAAACCAGCTGTTTTTCTGAACCAAGGAGCAAGAGCTGAAGAAGAGGACTCGATTGTTGGCCAACCAACAATCTTAGCCTATTGCAGCAGAGAGAGAGAGTTGAACTGCGTCAAAAGGCAGAACTTGAAGAACAAACATCCTTGCGTCGAGTCCTAGAACCTTTGTCTAGGCCCTTTTGCAAGTGGGTAAGATTTGTGTTCGTTCCAAGTGTTCAATAAGAATAAGGCCATTGAACCATTGTTTACCTTTTTGTTGTTTGGAACTCTCTATTTAGCTTCTTTTTTTGTTTTCAGTTTTACTTTTTTAACAGAGCATACTTTAGTGTATTACTTCATTTAATTCTTATACTTTTGAGCTCCCCCCAGATACTACCTGTTACTTATGGTTTATAGAAAATACGACATTCTCTAAATGCATGCAATTTCGTACACCTGAGTGTCAAATCCACCACAAAAAGATTGGTGACTCCACTGACGTGCTTCTAGTTTATGCGGTTGTTCCATTGTTTGCAGGAGACCCTTAGTCTATGCCAGAGTGGAGCTGACAGTCCTCTGACCCATCTTGCAGTCCCTAGACTCACTAAGGTGATAGAATGAACAAGGCAGCCCCTAATTGTTTACTTGCAGGAATTCTACGCACTGTTTTTGCACACAGACATGCAGGGCATGCATTCAGGAGTGACCTGTGCGCAGGAAAGCGCACCTAACAGAGGATTTTGCGCGCAATTTGCAGAGAGATTTTTTATCCCTACCTTTTGCATTTTTTCTGGTTGTAAGTGTGTTTGGCAGCCCCTAATATATCTACAAACACCTGTGTTGATACCCCACAGCTTCTGAAGACTAATTTTTATTTCTTTTTGTAGTCTTTTAGTTAGTTTTCATTTAAGTTGGTTTTTTGCAAAAATTGCTCACATAGTTTAAGTAGGGGGCGAATTAACCATTGCTTTCCAAAAAAAATATGTTTTAGAAAATTATGGTATGCACACTTAGTATAACTAGTCTAAGTAAGTGGCTCATGACCACACATGCATAAGCTAGTGTAGAAATTGTTTAGTTTAAATTTCAATTTTTGCATTTAGGAAATTGCGGGACTAGGATTGAATCGCAAGTTAGAGCAAGTAATATCTGTTGTCTTTGCACCATTGGGTGACCCTAGACAAGCATATTAACACTCTATATTTGTGATTTTCCATCTCCCTTTAGTCACTCACATAGACTAATTAGGAGGTTTTGTAAGCGGCCCATTATCCGCAAATGATTTTTATTTGAGCAAGGAACAATGTCACATACTTTAACTAGGGGAAATTTGTAAAGGATCACCGATATCCATATGTTCAAATTATGAGATTTTTCAATATAAGATCACACACATTCACCCACTAAGAAGAGAAAGCCACCTAAAAACAACTTAAACCAAACCACTAAACTCTCCCCACAATGGCCACAAGAGAAATTATAGTTTAAGTTAGGATCAAGGAGGTAGGCATCCAATAAGCCGCCTTGATCACGTTTCACATTTGAAACATAGAATTTGAATTTTTAGGGAGCTTTAAAATCCACCTATCAGCCCACGAAAAATAAAACCCGAGCGCGGCAGAGACCCGATTCAAAGGGGGTTAGGCTTAGGCGCAGTGCGTGCGGTATCAGTTGGGGCTACCTGACCCATCTGATACTCAATACTGTTAGCTGACTACCAAGAAGCCCAAGACTAAAATTCTCAAATGGGATGGTGGTTCTTAGTGGCCAAAACTAGGGCATCCTTTACCCTATAGGTGATGGTGTAGGAAAGTGCGAGACCCTCTACCCTTACCTTGGTTGATTCTCTTCGGTTGACTGGGGGTGTCGCCAATTCTTTCAGGACGTTGTGCTAGCACTTGCAATAAATCCTATCAAGGCCTAGTTACTTTTGAGTGTGTGAGGACGTTATTAGGTCTTCTAGGATTTTTGAGTATCACGTGCAAAAAAACAAAACCATTTTTTGCTTGATTGATCACATAGATTAAATTAAAGGAAAATCATTTCATTTTCGATTTATTTTATGTATGTGGCCATAAATTTGTTGTGATCATAGAATCAATCCCCTCAATGTTTTTTTCCAAAACCTAACTTGGATGAATCTCAAATGGTTCCAATGGAACCTCATCATTCCAGGTGTCTTTTGGACCTCCCCCCATTAGTAGGAGGGGTTCTAGTTCTTTTGCCATTTAGGCATCAAAGACAAAACATATCCATAGTGGTTGGTTCCTCCTTTCTTGGAGCAACCTTCGTTGGGAACCCTAATCGGTCTCCCAACACCACACCACACGTCACTCCCCCCTCATCCCCTAGGGGGTAGAAGAGTGCATCCCACATGGGAAGCCAACTGAATTCACAACCGGGTATGCCACAGACTAACCCTGATTATAACCAGAACTTCGTGTCTTCACACGTTTCCATGCCATCAACCTCTCAGTCACCCTTTTTAGCGGCATTAAATCTACCAAATTTAACCAAGCTCGCCAATGACCCCATCGCACATGACCCCAATTGGCCTCCCATGCCCACGAATATCCCTTCAGAGATACCAAAGTTTGAAGGCAAGCAAGCAGAAGACCCAGGGAATCATATAATGACCTTTCACCTATGTTGCTCATTGAATAGCATCATTGATGATACTATTCGATTGAGGCTATTTCAACGCACTCTCACGGGAGTGGCCACGAAATGGTACATCGAGAAACCCCCTACTTCACACAGAACCTTTAGTGCCCTCTCTACTGCGTTCCTTACATACTTTCAGCTACCCATTCACCATGATTCGAGAATGGAGTTACTCACTCATTTTAGACAATCTCCCTCTACCCACATTTCTTAACATCTCCATGAGTGGAGACAACGTCGTAGCTTATACAAAGCTTAACTCAATGACCGAGTCCTTTTAGATCTATTGTTTAAAACTCTGACGGTGGAGATTTTAAAGGATGTGGTGCAACGTAACCCCACATCCGAAGAGGATGCAATCAGTAAATCCCAGCAACTTGAACTAATTTATACGCAATCAGGATACATATACAATATCCTGCCTAACACCCCGTGCCTGCAATATTATCAAGAATTGTTGGGCATGTCGAACTCTGCAGATATACTTATTGGGTCAATGACCCAATGGTACCTAGGCAACAGTAGTCATAATCTCAGCTAAATACATGGGTCTACCCAGAACATGTCTCAACCCGGATTTCAAAGTCATCATATGCAACAACAAAATTTGACGAATAGGGCGCCAGCGTATCACCAAGGAGGATGTTACCCTCCATTCGGGGGGACACAATGCGTAGGAATAAAAATTGATGGAAGAACTCCCCCCCAATAGCTAGGTGCAAACATGGGACAACAGTATGCTTAGTCCCAAGCACATAACCCACCAACGCAAAACAATGCGTAGGTGAACTTTGTGAAGCCATCCCAAGATCAACCACACCAGTATGATCAAGAAAATTACCCTCCCAATGTGGTCAAAAGAAAGGTGAAAAAAAAACTCAAAGGGAACCCTAGATAGAGGGGCAGCAACCAATAGTGCCCACTGTGACCTCGGCTTGGAGATAACTCCAACTAGAACCAGAACTAGGGGCCAAGCAATGCTCAAAAGCAAGGAAAATGGCCACCTCTATGAACAAACCATTCATGTTCGATATGTGGTGAGTATGGGCACTATACTCACCACTGTCCTGAACTCCCTGAGCTTAAAAAGCTTCAGAGTAACCGAGGACAAGGAGGATCTTCCGAGACAAATGAAGTTATGCAAGAACCCTTCCCCCATCAAGGAATGGTTAGCACTCAGCAACAAAACCCCAACGATTCTGAGAAAAATAGCCATGAAATTTACATGGCTGGTCAAGAAATGTTTTTTCAAACCCAGAATCACAGCTACGACACCCCACCAGACACCGGTACGTCAGGGGCTAGTATGAGCGGGCTGAACACACCTTTGACCATTCCAAATATTCCTTTCGAACCATTACCAAAAATGGTTAAAGGGCCTAATAGGTGAGCAAGTAACTACTCCAAAGCAACCCACAATTACAACATTGTAGATGATTTAGCCCAGTGACCTACTACTATGTCCATTTTGGAGGTACTCCAGTCATGCCCAAGGCAGTGAAAAGCCCTACTTTCTGCCTTAGGTGTCGTCAACCCTGCCGACACGCACATGATGGCTTTTGATTTAGACAAAGCCACCCTTAGGCTTCCCTCCATGGTCACCTTCCAAATACCAGTATGAGTAAAAAATATCACTATTCACCGATGTGTCATTGATGAGGGTGCATCCACATGCATCATGTCAAAGAATGTATGGTAGAAGTTAGGAGCCCCAGAACTCAAAACTTCCATCATCACACTTAGGGCATACGACGGCTGGCCCTCGACCCCCGTTGGTCTCTTCCAAAACGTACCGGTCTGCTTAGCCAGGATAATAGTCCACATATACATTGAAGTCTTGGACGCTCACTTGGATTACAATATACTCCTTGGGCAGAGTTACATGTACACCATGTCTGCCATAACATTCTTCGTTTTCCGCATCATGATGTTCCCCCACAAGGATCGAATAACTATAGTAGACCAGCTGATGCACACTGAAAGGTGTCATTTAACCAACACATATATGGTTCTACCCTATGTAGACACAACCACTGATGGTCTTGTACGGTATCAAGAATATGGCCCTGGCCAATTCAAACCATTGTCCATCCTAGGCTCATTCCTAGGAGATCCTCCTATTATCCCTAAGGTATCACCTAATGCCATAGGGGCCCTGGTGTGCATGATGTCCACATCAAGCACCGAGGTTAGTTAGGACATGGAATCAAGCAGTAACGACACTGACGCATTAGCTATTGTAGCCTCCATAGTCTATGACGCCTTCCAAACTCCTTTCCTATACCCACCTCTTGGCTTCACCTCCCAGCAGGTCTTTGCAACACTGGTACTACCCAACATATCATTGGCATTCCCAGTATGGTATCTTGTTCCCCCTCAATGAACGCCAGCTACCAACGTTACCTCTTTGGGGTTATAGCCCCCTAGTCCCGAGGAGCCCCAACCTACCCAAGTAGCAGCTGAAACCACCCTCGCAAGGGAAATCCCCACTATGAAACCAGTGACCATGATAAGTAAAATCACCAAGAAAGGAAAGAAAGTGCTGACCCCCACCATACAGCGGGAGTCATTGGCCTACACTATATGTGATGTCACAGGACACCCTAATCACATATGCCTAGAGTTGGACAAATTAAAACCACTCCTCGGCTACGAGGCAAGCACCTCAAAATGACATTCCCATAAAAAGGAACTTGCCACCAAAAGTACAGGAAAATTGCTGCACACTAATCATGTATGCACCCTCTGTGACACCTATGGACATTATACCCACCATTGCCTAGAAATACCATGGTATAGGGATGCCTTACACGCGATCGAGCGATCCTATAAAGAGGATCCCTCCATCCAGTCTATCAATGACAAGCCACGCGCCATCTTATACTTACAAGACGAGCACCGATACGTAGAGTTCCCCCTAGTAATGCCCATTATACGTTGCATGCTATGCGATGAATGTGGCCACTACCTAGAAGAGTGTGTCACATTGGAACTCATCCACAGATGGTGTCCAATCGAAAGTGTCTACTATGTAGGGCTACGAGCATCACAATCCACATGCCCATTATGCGCCGACAATCACTTATTAGAATATTGTCACTACATACCTCGCTTCTGACTAGCCTTGGCTAGTCTCCGCTCAACCATAGTTCATCTCTCCCAAGAAGAAAATATGGATGCCGAGTCTGTCAGCAGCTCCATGACCCAGGCAGAGGAGATGAGCGGGTCTCTCATTTTCTTGATAGTTGAAAAATGACCTGGTGGGAAACCATAATTACCCCTGCAGGCACCTCGTGAAGGCCACCCACATGAGAATTATGCAAGTAGATGGACCATATAGTAGTCCACTGCCCCAACTTAGCAACATATCGACGATGGTACCCCACTCGGCCTCAAACCACACATGATGGGAGACCCATATCACAGATATTTTGCCTGATATGTCAGGGTAATCATTATGACTAAAATTTTACTAATGTCCCACGACTCCATCCACTATTTACATGATTAATACCATAGAAAAGAGGAAGAGCGACCTCCAATAATGGAATAAAATATACATCGTTGACCCAACGACCCCTCCACCAGGGCGGTTCGTCATGCTTGCTAAGGTAACACACCAGTCACGTAAATCCCAGGCTAAGCCCAGGATAACATGCGGCCTGTGTGATCTAAATGATCACCTAATTAACCAATGCAGAGAACTCAAACCCCTTGCAAATAGTCTCTGCATAATCTCGTCTCTTCCTCAAAATCTTCTCTCTAATCAAGAGAAGATTACATGTACTTACTGCTGAATTTTCTCACACTTTCATCATACATTCAAGTGCACACATCTCCCCAAACAGAGAGTAGCTAGAGAAGCGTTAAGTCAGCCACCAACCAAAAAGGGAGGCAGGTTCCAAACCATTACACAAAAATGGAAATAGAAGACAACTGGGTCCACAACTAACCCTTTCCAAGCGTCCACATCTGGAACATCGAGTATTGTAGATTCTCCCACTATCTACTCTATCAGCACTGTGATACCCTGCAGCATTTGCACCAATCATAATCATCCACCAAAGGGATGTCTGTTGCTACATACGTTTAGACACCTCTGCGATAAAATCAACTTCCATGTACCGGGAATCGACTATCCTAGTGAGAAGGAAAACTATTGGCTCACTCAGGACTCCATTGCGGAGATCCTTCCCCCACCACATGCCAACGAAAAAAATCATCACATACAACTTGTGTCATCGCATGCCCAAAACAGGATTTCAACAACCCCTTTGTCACAAGAATTCAACTTTATTCTTGTCACAAAAAACCAAGGCACCTTGCGCCCTTGTATCGATTTCCGCAAAATACCAAACTTGCATATAGCTATCGAACTCCTTGATGAAACCCACCTGCTAGAACAATGCCTAGTACAACTAAAGCTAGTTGATGAAAACATACATCAATCTCTGCAACATAATGAGGCCCATAAGAAAAGGGTAAAACATCATTCGACCGCCACATCACCCCTCGCTCATTTACTAAAGGAGAGATAGTCCTTCACTATGATGTTGCAAAATAAGCCTTAGGGCCAGGAAATTTCAAAACCCTATGGAAAGGGCCCCATATCATCAAACATTTCCTTCGGCAGGGGGCATACATCTTGACAAAATCGGACGGGACCTACCTCACCAACCCCGTCAATGGCCTTTACCTCAAGAAATTTTATCCATAAGGACCCCAGTAGCCCTTATCCCCTAGATTTAGAGTACACAAAAATCCCAATACCAAAATATTTTTGACCCAAAAAACCTAAAATGCACTCAAAATATCACCATGGATCGCAAATTTGAACCTTATTTCAGATTTGCTGATGGAGCATCGCGATGGTCTCAAAACTTAGCTATAGCTGCCTGGGTCATCTACTACCTTGACCAATCACCACTATGTTCAAATGGTGTGTGCATTGGTTCAGCAACCAAAAATCAGGCAGAATATGATGTCATTATCGGACTTATGTGTGAGGCCCTCCAACAGGGCATCCGCCATATGCATGTCTACCTAAATTCCCATTTAGTAGTCTTGCAGTTAAACCAAACATTTGAAACTAGGGATGCAAACCTATTTAGAAAATATTTGCATGCTAGAAGATTGGCAAACAATTTGATTATATTACATTCTCACATCTATCAAGGAATCAAAACCAAATAGTTGATCGCATAGCTAACAACATCCTAGACTAGAATGCATCATGAGAAAATCACCATACATAAAAGCCAAAAACATGTATATCTAGCAGCATAACAGAAATTGATAAACCGAAATAGCCATCACACCATGTAGAGCCGTAAAAAATATCTCTCATATATATATGAAACAATATTTGTATCAGAGTACAAAAAATAGTATTGCTAGCACATTGGCCAGCCCAAAAGTATAGAGGTCATCAAAAATAAGGGAAACATCCTCATAATGGGTGCTTTACCTATTTACAAATCTACCCTAGGGGGGTGCCCCCTCAGGAGGTGCACCTGGGCCCACCACTGCTCTTGGTACCGCCACCGGAGTTGTTGTTTCCACTGCGATAGCTACCCGTCACAGAGTAGTCTGGTAGTCCCTCTCATGGGCCTTCACTGTCTCTAGCCATATCTCCTCGAAGTCATCCATATGATCTCGAGTAGGCTAAACATGGGTCAAATGGTCGACTCAACCCCGGAAGTCATCTAGAGCCTATACCTAAGATGTAAGTGCTATGATACGCGCCTTAGCCACATCTGCACGATCTCTCTCTACTACTACCTCAGTGGCACACGTGTTGCTTCCCTCACCAGAAGGGCCAGCACCATCCCTGCCAGTCGCACAATAATGGCCAGAGCACACCGATCGGCCACATCTATCACTGAGGTGATATTGATGCACCCCTCAGTAAGAGGCACACCACCAAAATTCCTCCACCAAAACCTGTCCATGTTCACCCGCCCAACAAGAAGCAGATACCTTAGTGCCTCTCCCTGAGGTAGTAATCTGTTCACAAAGTATATATCCATCTCCGAATGGATAATCAAGTGTGTCCCCTCAGGACAGACATGTTGCACCTTCGGTGCTAATGCCATATGATATAATGTAGCAATCGGTCCTGTGACCAAAGGAACCCATTCTCAGCAAATTTCAGAAGGCCCCATGCGCCCAACTAATGGTGCACCCCAGCATCAGTAGCCAGAGTAGTCCGGATCTCGGGCCAATCTCTCTCTCTCCACACTAACCTAACAAGAAATAAGCACTCATCATTACAAAGGAGAAAAATCATTAACGACAGCAAAAACAACCCAAGTTTTAAAAAAAAAAACGTTTCCCTTGCGTGCCTATCTCTCAGATAGGTGTGCTCTTGCACGCCTGTTTCATTTACAGGTGCGCCCTTTCACATAAAGAGGTAGGGACAACATGCCTTCGTGCGGCTGTACTTGAGAAATATGCGCATGGGGGGCACCTATTTCCCTAGATTTCCCACACAATCTAGGGCAAAAATCCCCTTTGAGGTTGTACAAACCTAATTTGTATGGCCCCTGGTGTCACCAAACTGAAAAAATCAAAATGCAGGAAGTAATTTGAGCTACCTTGGCATAGTATCACTAATCCCTGGTACACAGGCTGTCCACAATGGCAAGAAAGGCTCTGCTGTCACCTCTGATATCCCAAACTCATCAAGTACAAAAGAATAGGATTAGGGCCATAATCCCTTATTTATCACCCTTTTCTAGAACTTCAGAGGTCCATAACAAGAGATTAGAAGGTCCATTCTACAAACCATAAGTTGCACCATAATCAGTAAACCATAACGAATGAAATCGATGCCCTACATTCACTTTTTGAAGAAATATTTTTTCAAGCGCCGAAAAGTATGCACCCTCCCATCTTCCTTTCCAAAATTCATTTTTTTCAATAATATTGAATGAAAAGAAGATTCTTTCACTTGAGGTAGTTGTTTTTTCAGGAATAACCTGCAAACCATTCACAACAATCACCACCAAAAGTTTCGGAGCAGGTATCATTCTACCCTCATCATGATAGAGTCCTAGAAAATTTTCATATCCTGACATCATTTCTCCATAAAAAATAAACCATAGGGTCCTCATACCCAACCATGTTTATCATCACCTCACCCTGCATATGATAAATGTCCGTGATGGTCGGTAGAGCCTCCCCTCCATGGCGATAGCCGTCTCAAGTAGACCACACATCACTCCAGAAGTGATGCCATGGCCATACCATTTTAGTCGAGGAAGCACCTCATGCCCATCCATATATCATGCATAAGGTCAAGTTTACCATTCCAACTCAACCCCCTTCCCGGGCGATTGGGTTGTATATGCAGAATGAAAGCGCACCTCCGCACACTGCATTTGGCCCACCATACCTCCATTAGCATTAATCCATCTGCAACATCTTCCACTTCATCAACCCCACACATGAGACCAACCAATGGGACCCCTAACCCCCTGCAAAACACCATCCTCACACCATCAAGTGAGCAACCCTCTTTCATGTTTTAGGGTACCCGTCTCTGTGTTTTGTACAAACCAAACCCCATTATTTTATTCTTTTGGTAAGTGTATAAAGATTAAAAACAACGCTCTTCACCTCTTTTCCATCATATTGCACTTTTTCCTCCCATGGAATTAGTCCCCCATCTCCCTTGGTCAAAGTATTTCATAGCCTCCATGCACGCACCATTACGAAAATCATAGCCAGTTACCCCTGCCCTAGAAGTCCTACTGACTCCAGGGATTTTTCCCTTCATAAATACCTATGACTACCTCCAAGATGCTCAAATATACTTTGACCTCTAGCCATTGAATCCCCATCATCCATTTTCAACCACCGCTCACCAACATGCCTATGTTAAACCCATTATGGTTCAGTTAAGGCTTTTTTTTTTTCGACATCAACACCTCTTTTCCAAAAAGGAAGAGGTAACTTGGATAACCCCTCCCCATGTAAAGGGGTATCCTCAGGTGGCACTATGGGAGACATCATTGTCCATAGATTTCATCGATCCTCTTGACATTCAACTATAGCAAAAGCTTTCATGTTATGACGGTATCGTACCTTACAACCATTGCACTTTGATCAAGATCCGTTGAAGACCCGTGGCTTTATAAGTGTCTCTAACAACAATACTTACATGTGAAGGTCCCAGCCAGTACATATGCATACATCGTATAGTGATATGCCATAATTATGCATATGGGTACCACTTTCCACCTATCGTTAAAGAAAAAATTCCCCTGAGGGTCTCAACATTCGTTGTCAACAACCACCAACATCACTACCACACTAGTGACACAGACAGTAAATATATCTGTCAATTTTGTTTAACTAGCCATAGCATCACAAGCATGGGACATGCTCGCCTTATTCAAATTTTGAAAATATGTTGTATATTTTTTCTGCTTGCAGGGGGTCCATTAGGCAATGGTTATCTCAGAATCGGTGCAAGGTGTTGTCTCTTCTACACACAGGCCTCACTCTCTCTCTCTCTCTATGTATGATACATAAAAGAAAATATAATGTATTTCGGCTATACAATTCTTCTTAGACATCACACATTAGGGGGCATCTGTTAACACTAGAAAATCATACAGTAGAAAAATACATCAATCAATGTCGAGCCTAAGGATTTACAGGACAGGGATACATTATGGAATCAAAAGTATTTATAATCTCTAAGGTTTTGAGAAATTCAAGATTGAATTAGTCATAAATGCTCGAATGCGTGATTTTTTCTTCGAGAAGAGTGACTTCTGCACACACTGGAGCCCGATAAGTGCGCATTCTTGGAAATGGAAAAATTCCCTTTCCGGGACCACAAGCAAGAAAATTGAAGTTTATCCTTATGTGAAAGTCGCCTATGGATAGCACCAGTGCCTCATTAGGCCTTGTGTGAGCACACAAAAGCATATTGTAGCCCACAATGGAATATTTCCCCTCCCTTGGGTCACTATCCACCATGTACCGAGGGAGGGAAGGAGGTTTTAAATCTCACCTATATAAACCCTCAAAGAGATGAACAATGGCTGATCACAAGGTTATGCTGGCCAAAGTTGCCCAAGAAACACCAACTATTTGTGTGAACCAAGGAGAAAGAGTTGAAGAAGAGGACTCGATTGTTGGCCACCCAACAATATTAGCCCATTGCAGTAGAGAGAGAGAGTTGAACTATGTCAGAAGGCAGAAATTGAAGGACAAACATCCTTACGTTGGGTCCTAGAGCTAGTGCCTATGCCATTCGACAAGTGGGTAAGATTTGTGTTCATTCCAAGCATTCAATAAGAAGAAGGCCATCGAGCCATTGTTTACTTTGTTATTGTTTGGAACTCTCTATTTAGATTTTTTTTTTGTTTTTAGTTTTACTTTTTAATAGAGCATACTATAGTGTATTACTTCATTTAAGTCTTATAATTCTGAGCTCCCCCCAGATACTTACTGTTACTTATGGTTTAGAGAAAATACCACATTCTCTAAATGCGTGCAATTTCATACACCCATGTATCGAATCCACCACAACATTAACCTTAACATTAACCTTTACTATAACCTAAACTAACCTTAACCTTAACTATAACCTAGCCCTAACCTTGACCAAACCTTTAACCTTAACCTTAACCTTAACTTTAACCTTAAACTTAACCTTAACCTTAACCTTAACCTTAACCTTCCCATAACCATAACCTTAACCTTAACCTATCCTTAACCTTAACCTTAACCTTAACCTAACCTTAACCTTAAATATAACCTAACCCTAACATTACCCTAACCATAACCTTAACTATAATAACCTAACCCTAACCTTAACCTTACCCTTAACCTAACCTTAACCTTAACCTTGACATTGACCTTAAACTTAACCTTAACTTAACCTTAACCTTCCCATAACCATAACCATAACCTTAACCTTCACCTTAAACTTTACCTTGACTTTACCCTTAACCTAACCTTAACCCCTTAACCTTAACCTTAAAATTCCGATAACCATAACCAGAACTTTGACTTTACCCTTAACCTAATCTTAACCTTAACCATAACCTAACCCTAACCTTTTCCAATCCTTAACCTTATCCTTAACTTAACCTTAACCTTAACCTTAACCCTAACCTTAAAATTAACTTTCCCCTAACCATAACATTAACCTTAAACTTCCCATAACCATATCCTTAACCTTAACCTTGACCTTACCCTTGACATTAACCTTAACCTTAACCTTAACCTTGACCTTGACCTTAACCTTACCCTTAAACTTATCTTAACCTTAACCTAAACTTAACCTTAACTTTACACTTAACCTTACCTTAAACATAAACTTAACCTAACCTTAACCTTACCCTTAATCTTATCTTAACCTTACCTCAATCATAACCTTAACCTTAACCTTATCCTACCATAACCTTATCTTTACCCTTAACCTTAACCTTAACTTTAACTTAACTATAACCTTAACCTTCACCTTCACCTTAACCTTAACCCCTTAACCTTAACCTTAACCTTAACCTTGACTTTACCTTAACCTAATTTTAAGCCCTCAACCTTAACCTTAACATTACCCTTACCCTTAACATTAACCTTAACCAAACCCTTAACATTAAACTTAACGTAACCTTAACCATAACCTTAACCTTAACCTTAACTATAACCTAACCCTAACCTTGACCAAACCTTACCCTTAAGGTCAAGGTTAAGGTTAGGTAAAAGTTAAGGTTAGGTTAAGGTTAAGGTTAAGGTTAAGATTATAGTTATGGGAAGGTTAAGGTTAAGGTTAAGGTTAGGTTAAAGGTTTGGTCAAGGTTAGGGTTAGGTTAAGGTTAAGATAAGGTTAAGGTTAGGTTAAGGTTAAGGGTTTGGTCAAGGTTAGGGTTAGGTAATCTTAAGGGTTTGGTCAAGGTTAAGGTTAGGTTAATGTTAAGGGTTTGGTCAAGGTTAGGGTTAGGTAATAGTTAAGGTGAAGGTTAAGGTTATGGTTAAGGTAAGGTTAAGATAAGGTGAAGGGTAAGGTTAAGGTTAAGATCAGGTTAAGGTTATGGTTAAGGTAAGGTTAAGGTTAAGGTTAAGGTTATGGTTATGGGAAGGTTAAGGTTAAGGTTAAGGTTAGGTTAAGGGTTTGGTAAATATTAGGGTTAGGTTAAGGTTAAGATAAGGTTAAGGTTAGGTTAAGGTTAGGTTAATGTTAAGGGTTTGGTCAAGGTTAGGGTTAGGTAATGTTAAGGGTTTGGTCAGGGTTAAGGTTAGGTTAATGTTAAGGGTTTGGTCAAGGTCATGGTTAGGCTAAGGTTAAGATAAGTTTAAGGTTAGGTTAAGGTTAAGGTTAATGTTAAGGGTTTGGTCAAGGTTAGGGTTAGGTAATAATTAAGGTTATGGTTAAGGTAAGGTTAAGGGTAAATTTAAGGTTAAGGGTAGGTTAGGTTAACGCTAAGGAATGTTAAGGTTAAGGTATGGGTCTTCACCTTAACCTTCACTATAACTTACCTGTAACATTAACCTTTACCTAACCTTAACCTTAACCTTAACCTTAGCCGTAACCTTAACCTTAACCAAACCTTTAACATTAACCTTAACTTAACCTTAACCTTAACATAACCTTAATGTTGACCATAACTATAACCTAACCCTAACCTTGACCAAACCCTTAACCTTAAGCTTAATCTAACCTTAACCTTGACTTTACCCTTAACCCTAACCTTAACCATGACATTTACCATAATGTAACCTTAACCTTACCCTTAATCTTAAAATTTACCTTAACCTTGACTTTACCCTTAATCTAACCTTAGTCTTGTCTTAACCTTAACCTTAACCTAACCATAACCTTACCTTAACCTAAGTTAACCTTAACCTTGGCCTTGACAAGGTTAGGTTAAGGGTAAAGTCAGGGTTAAGGTAAAGTTAAGGTTAAGGTAAAGTTATGGTTAAGGGTAAAGTCAAGGTTAAGGTTAAGGTTATGGTTAAGGTTAAGGTTACGGTCAGATTAAGGGTAAAGTTAAGGTTATGGTTAAAGTTAAGGTTAGGTTAAGGTTAACGTTAAGGTTAGGTTAAGGGTAAGATAAGGTTAAGGTTAAGGTTAAGGTTTGGTTAAGGTCAAGGTTAAGGGTAAAGTTAAGGTCAAGGTTAGGGTTAGGTTATAGTTAAGGTTAAGGTTAGGTTAAGGGTAAAGTCAAGGTGAAGGTTAAGGGTAAGGTTAAGGTTTAGGGTTACAGGTTTAGTCAGGTTAAGGTTATGGCTAAGGTTAAGGTGATGGGTAAGGTTAAGGTTGAGGCTAAGTTTAAGGTCAAGGTCAAGGTCAAGGTTAAGGTTAAGGTTGGTTAAGGGTAAGGTTATAGTTAGGTTAAGGTTAAGGTTAAGGTTAGGTTAAGGTTAAGGTTAAGGTTATGGGTTTAGTTAGGTTAAGGTTAAGGTTAAGGTTATGGGTTTAGTCAAGGTAAGGATAAGGATAAGGGTTTGGTCAAGGTTAGGGTTATTGTTAAGGTTAAGGTTAAGGTTAAAGTTAGGTTAAGGTAAGGTTAAGGTTACGAGTTTATTCAGGTTAAGGTTAAGGTTGTGCTATACTAAAGGTTAAGGTTAAGATAAGGTTAAGGGTAAGGTTAAGGTTAGGGTTAGGTTATAGTTAAGGCTATAGTTAGGGTAAGGTTAGGGTTAGGTTATAGTTAAGGTTAAGGTTAAGTTTAAGGTCAAGGTTAAGGTTAGGTTTGGTTAAGGTTAAGGTTAGGTTAAGGTTAAGGTTAAGGTTAGGTTAAGGGTAAAGTCAAAGTTAAGGTTAGGTTAAGGTTAAGATTAGGGTAAGGTTAAGGTTCTGAGTTTAGTTAGGTTAAGGTTAAGGTTAATGGTTTGCTCAAGGTTAGGGTTAGGTTAATTGTAAATTTAAGGTTAAGGTTAGGTTAAGGTTAGGTTAAAGTTAAGGTTAGGTGAAGGTTAGGTTAAGGTCAAGGTGAAGGTTAAGGTTAAGGTTAAGGTCAAGGTTAAGGGTAAAGTTAAGATCAAGTTTAGGGTTAGGTTATAGTTAAGGTTAATGGTAGGTTAAGGTTAAATTTAAGGTTAACCTTAACCTTCCCATAACCTTAACCTTAACCTAACCCTTAAGGTTAAGTAAAGGTCAATGTTAAGATAAGGTTAAGGGTACGGGTTTGGTAAGGTTAAAGTTAAGGTTAAGGTTACGTTAAGGGTAAATTCATGGTTAAAGTTAGGTTAAGGGTAAGGTTAAGGTAAGGCTAAGGTTAAGGTTAAGGGATTGGGAAGGATAAGGTCAAGTAATGTTAAGATAAGGTTAAGGGTAAGGTTAAGGTTAAGGTTATGGGAATGGGAAGGTTAAGTTTAAGGTTATGGTTAAGGTTAAGGTTGAGGTTAAGGGTTTGGTTAAGGTTAAGGTTAAGATAAGGTTAAGGGTAAGGTCCTTAATGTTAACGTTAACCTTCACCTTAACCTTATCCCAACCTCAACCTAACATTAACCTTAACCTTAACCTCCCTTAACCTTCACCTTAACCTTAATCTTAACTATAACCTAACTCTAACCTTACCTTAACCTTAACCTTAACCTTAACTATACCCTTAACCTAACCTTAACCTTAACCTTATCTTAACCTTGACCTAACCTTAACCTTGAATTTACCCTTAATGTAAGCTTAACCTTGACTTTAACCTTACCCTTAACCTTATCTTAAGGTTAAGATAAGGTTAAGGCTAGGTTAAGGGTAAAGTTAAGGTTAGGGATAGGTTAAGGTTAAGGTTAAGGTTAGGTTAAGGGTAAAGTTAAGGTTAGAGTTAGGTTAAGGTTAAGGTTAAGATTATGGTTAGGATAATGTTCAGGTTAAGGCTAAGGTTAAGGTTAAGGTCAACGTGAAGGTTAAGGTTAAGGTTAATGTTAAGGGTAAAGTTAAGGTTAGGGTTAGGTTAAGGTTAAGGTTAGGTTAAGGGTACATTTAAGGTCAGTTTAAGGTCAAGCTAAGGTTATTGTTATGGTAAGGTTAGGGATAGGTTATAGTTAAGGTTAAGGTTACGTTAAGGGTAAAGTCAATGTTAAGGTTAAGGTGAAGGTTTATGGTTACATGTTTAGTCAGGTTAAGGTTATGGTTATGGTTAAGGTTAAGGTTAAGGTTAAGGTCAAGGTTAAGGTTAAGCTTGGTTAAGGGTAAGGTTATAGTTAGGTTAAGGTTAAGGTTAGGTAAATGTTAAGGTTAAGGTTACGGGTTTAGAGAAGTTAAGGTTAAGGATAAAGGTTTGGTCAAGGTTAGGGTTATGGTTAAGGTTAAGGTTAAAGTTAAAGTTAGGTTAATGTAAGGTTAAGGTTATAGGTTTAGTTAGGTTAAGGTTAAGGTTAAGATAAGGTTAAGGGTATGGTTAAGGTTAGGGTTAGGTTATAGTTAAGGTTATGGTTAGGGTAAGGTTAGTGTTAAGTTATAGTTAAGGTTAAGGTTAAGTTTAAGATCAAGGTTAAGGTTACATTAGGTTAATGTTAAGGTTAAGTGTAAAGTCAAGGTTAAGGTTAGGTTAAGGTTAATATTAGGGGAAGGTTAAGGTTAAGGTTATGGTCAAGTTTAGGGTTAGGTTATAGTTAAGGTTAATGGGAGGTTAAGGGTAAAGTCAAGGTTAACGTTAACCTACCCATAACCTTAACTTTAACCTAACCCTTAAGTTTAAGTAAAGGATAAGGTTAAGATAAGGTTAAGGGTACAGGTTTAGCAAGGTTAAAGTTAAGGTAAAGGTTACGTTAAGGGTAAAGTCAAGGTTAAAGTTAGGTTAAGGGTAATGTTAAGGTAGGTGAAGGTTAAGGTTAGGGGATTGGGAAGGTTAAGGTTAAGGTAATGTTAAGATAACGTTAAGGGTAAGCTTAAGTTTAAGGTTAGGTTAAGGTTAAGGTTATGGTAATGGGAAGGTTAAGGTTAGGTTATATTTAAGGTCAAGGTTAAGGTTAAGGTTAATGTTAAGATAAGGTTAAGGGTAAGGTCCTTAACATTAACCTTAACCTTAACCTTATTTTAACCTTAACATAACCTTAACCTTAACCTTAACCAACCTTAACCTTCACCTTAACCTTAATATTAACTATAACATAACCCTAATCTTATCCTAACCTTACCCTTAACCTTAACCTTAACTATACCCTTAACCTAACCTTAACCTTAACTTTAACCTAACCTTAACCTTGACTTTACCCTTAATGTAAGCTTACCCTTAACCTTATATTAAGGTTAATATAAGGTTAAGTTTAGGGTTAAGGTTAAGGTTAGGTTAATGGTAAAGTTAAGGTTAAGGTTAGGTTAAGGTTAAGGTTAGGTTAAGGGTAAAGTGAAGGTTAGGGTTAGGTTAAGGTTAAGGTTATGGTTAGGCTAATCTTCAAGTTAAGGCTAAGGTTAAGGTTAAGGTTAAGGTTATGGTAATGGGAAGGTTAAGGTTAAGGTTATGGTTAAGGTTAAGTTAAGGTTAAGTTTAAGGTTATGGTTAATGTTACATTAACCTTAACTATAACCTAACCTTAACCTTACCTTTAACCTTATCCTAACCTTAACCTTAACCTTTACCCTAACCTTACCTTAACCTTAACCTTAACCTTAACCTTAACCTTAAATTTACCCGTAACCTAACCTTAACCTTGACCTTAACCTAAACATCACCTTGTTGGGGTTCCCATGTTTTGGCTAGATTGGCAAGACCAAAAGATGAGACAACATTAGAACCACTTTGGGGCCCTAGGATCTAGCCCTCATGGACCTAGAGAGGGATCTCTCCAATAAAACAAAGAGATATGTATGTTTGGAGCTCAAAATGAGATTTTAGGCTAGGTATGAAGCATAAAGGGAGGTTTTAGAATGATTGGTTTGGTTACGGGCTGGTCATAGGATCATAGACTGAGAAGGTAATGGGAAGAAAGGAGTGAAGCAGTAGGACGTTTTGGCAAAGGGGATGGGTGAAGGTTGTGCCATACATTAGGCTATGGATTCATGAAAGGAGATTACTTGGAAACAATTAGCCAAGGCTTTCACAGGGCAAGTCATCTATACTAAAGGATATTTGAGATAGATGATGGAGTGGAACATTAAGGAGAGAAAGGTGAAACACAAAGGGCAGCTTGAGATCAGACCAGAGGTCATCTAACTCCAGATCTACTTCAGCATACTCTCGAAGGAGAAAAAATAAGATTTAAAAACAGAACCAAGACTGAGATCATAGAAGGACTTTCAACCTTCAATGCTTCGACACCGGTTCACAAGATCTTGGAAAGGTCAATCTATCGAAAAAGGACCCCAGTGGATAGGGCTTACACTAAATCTCTGGTGTCCCAAATCCTCTATATTGAACCCAAAAAAGAAACAACCAAGTAGCAAACTCCGAGTTCACACATCAGCTAGCAGTGAATAACAACTGCTACACTGGTTAAACCACATGAGTTTTCCCTCAGATTTCACTATCAGCAGAAAACATCAAAGGTAGGGAGATCAGAAACATGGGGTACCATGCAAGGGTAAATCCTATGCCAGATTTCTAATGCGTACCAGAAGAAATGAACAACATGAAAAAATGTAATAAAATAATGTATAGAGAAAACATCACTCGAAGTAATAGACCAGGATCCTGTGAAATTTTCTTGATTATTTGATGCAAAACCAGTCACATACATTGAGGTCAATAGCTAATCACAGTCTCAGCTTTCTCCTCCCAGCCTACTACATTACAGACTACTCTGATACTCTCTCCCAAAACTGTTTCTAACAGTAAAAAATGAATCCCTATAACTACAACAACAATAACGCAATCCAAACCTTTACAAAGTGTTCTCTAGGATTCTTTATAGGAAAAATGGATAGCAGGAGTAGGTGATACACATTAACTCGAACCATTAAGACAACATGGAGGAGGTGTTTCCCGCCCACTCTGCTTAATAACTCTGCGTTGTACTTGGTGATCTAGTCTGGAGTCTTTGTCAGGTTGGATTTGACCTCTGACATTTCTTTGAAGCTCTTTCTAGATGAAAGGCTCTCTGTTTCATTTTCTAAAGCAATTAAGGTGACTGAAGGTCTTCTGGGCTTCCATACCTCCATTATTGTTGCCCTGATAGTTTTTGGAAGTTTTCTGTCAGTGAGATGGCCTCTGGAAGCTCGGGGAGGCATGGAGCCTTCTGCTGAGGGTGTACTGTTCTGAGAAAACGTATTGTTGATGCTAAGAGCAGATATAGCTTGTTTCATGTGCTCTTTTTAATCTTCGGGCTGCGCCTTAATCCTTTGACCCTGGGATTAGGTGCTGAATATTCAATTAAATGGTTTTAATCCACTTAATCCATCTTTGGCTATTTCACCGACCACTTCTAAAATGGCCTCTCTATTTTCCGGATCATAGTGATTGCGATTACGGAAAATAGAGCAAATTCATCACTTTGTATACCCTGCATAGTAAAATAAACCAATTATAAAATCCAGGGGTGGCGGAAAAGATCCCGTGGAGGCCTGGAGGAATAGTGGCACAACTGTGGAGACATTGGTTGTAGGGAAGACAGGTAAGAAATGTAGCGAAATGGAGGTTTTATGGAGAAAAGCATGTGGTCCGTCCAATCAGGCTGAGATCTAATAGGAGGGAAGCGATGGGGAAGACCCTAATCCGATGGGCGATGGAGCGATTGGATTGGGACTATCGGATCTATGAGAGATCGATGGCTGCAATTGGATTGGAGGAGCCCAATCAGGGGACACATGTTGGAATGAGGGCGGATCCTGGCTGTTGGTTCTTGTGGATTCAATGGCCAGGATCGCGTTGGAGGGTCGCAATCGGGAGGGACGGAAGATGGCACAGTTTGAGATTTGCGATTGTGATCGGAGCGAGGATGCGAGGGCTATCAGATTAAAAGTGAATTGACGGTGAAGAAGGTCATCAGAGGGGTGAAGAAATGGATATGCAGGAATGATGTGTCTTACGATGACCATTGGATCCATTTCAATCAATGGCGGAAAACATCTCAAAGCCGACAGACTATAACACCATCTCATCGGAGATTTAGGCTTTATAATGGAAAGCATGTCCCGCTCTGATTTTCCTATGTGATGGTGCTTTGGAATAGCACTTGGTCTTAGCGCTCGGGCTTATGGAGGGGAAATGGTTTAGGGGGCTAGCTAAAAAGGGCTAAGCCTATCAAATGGTAAAATATGGGTTTTTAGCCAAAGAAGAGAATTCTAAGGCTAAAGGGGGAATCGGTAGATAGAATAAGGTAATATCAAACCAAACAAAGGATGTTTGAAGGGTTTAAATGGAATTAGAAGGGGTGAGAGGTGATGAAAACAGAGGATTGATAGGGCTGAAACAAAAGGGAAAACAAAGGCTCAATGGCCATTTTCTCCACAACAGAAAGGTTTTTAAACCGGGAACAGTGGTGAGGATTCATTAAAGTGAAAAGGCATAAGGAGGCCTTCAAGGATGATGTTTTTCTAGAAGAAATGCATTCCTTGAAGGCTCAAACAAAATTTTAGCCCCCTATTTTCTCGTAAAAAAATTCATAGGGGGCTAACACTGGCCCCACATGGGGATGGCTTCTCCTTAAAGGAGTCAAGAATTTAGAGAATGGTCTTTGGTATAGGCCATAAGCTTGGTTCTTGAACCACCCTTTTTTTCTTTGATTCAGCTTCCACAAACCATGAAGAAACATATCAGCAGCAACATCATTCAAACAACTACCTACCCAGACTAAATCCTAACATTTTTTCTTCTGGGTTCATTTGGACTTGCAGACCTTAACATTATCACTTTTTTACAAACATGAAAAGTAAATATATTCTACTTCTACCCTTATTACTCCATGAGACCAGATTAAACTGTTGGTCTCATATTTTCTCTATCTAAACTACATCTGCTAGGATTAAACTGTCTAGCAGATTTCTTCTCCACATTCTAAGATAGAAATTGAAAATCATTCAAGCAAGGATTAGACTGTCTCGCTTGCTAGAATTTGTAGGAATTAAAAACAACTAACTACATGCTCACAGATTGAGATTTATTGAGATTTTCCTACCTACCATACTCTAACTAGAATATTTGCAAGTCTAACTTACAAACATTGACTTCCAATGCAACTAGTCCATCAAGTGATCCCATGACTGGTATTTCTTGCTCGTCTCCTTAAGCATGCTGGATAGGTAGGACCACTCCCATTCTCTTTGTTCCACAACATCAACTTCCAAATTTTTTCTTGTTGTCTGCAACATGCTACTCAAACAGACCTTCGATCCTTCTTTAAATTTTTGCAGCAAATAATCATAAGGATCATGAAATGATAACTGGTTATGCATATTTGGCCAGTAGGCTTCAACCAGGATTTCCTCTTCTTCCACTGGATTGAGAAAAATACTCTCTTGGAGTAGAGTGTCTCCTTCATCTTTTGAACTGGAAGACTCATCTTATATTGCAGTTGAGTCCTCTTGGAGCTCCGGTATGTTCTACTCTACTGGGCCGAGATCCGTGGAAATATCTGTGTATTCTTAAGAAGAGGTTACTTCCATTTCTTCCTCTTTTTCAAGAGAAGGCTCATTATTTTCATCTTGCTCAAGAATCTCTTCTTTGCTTTCCTCCTCATCTTTTGAAAGGAAGGACCGTTGATCCTCGATCTCATGACACTCATCACTGATACTTTCATGACTTTCCCCATTAGTGTCATAGATAGGCCGACTAGGTTCATTGCTTCTTTGGAGTTGCTGGCCATAACTTCCCTCCCACGAGTCTATTGATGATGGTCCTGTAAGCTCAACTTCTTTCTGTAAACAATCATCAACAAATAGATCATAACTAGGAAATTCATAATCATAAGCAACGTCACCAATCAAACCTGTCAGATTCTCAACAGGTATTTCTTCGTCTTGATCCTCAAAGGAGTTATCTGGATCTGCACCAGTTCTACAGAAGGATGCAGAGGTGGACTGCGTTTTTGATATTCGATCCATCTCTTCTTCTGTCAACGCAGGAATTTCTTTTTTAACCCAGACTGAAGAGCCGCAGTACTCTACTTCTTGTACGAACTTATCCTGAAGCGGGATATCTTCGTGAGCCTCATCTTGAGAATTTTCCCGAGCAAGAGAATACTCCAAACCAAGATCATCATACATGAATTGCTCATTTTCCATGTCTGGAGTTAGCTCTTGCTCGGGAAAATACATGGGCTGCTCTGAATAATCATCATTTGCATTCAGGTTGACCATATACATTTCCAGCACTTTACCAAAAATTCCATCTATTCCATTTAATTGATCTTCCAAAGCATCAAGCTTTGGATCTCTGTCCATGTCTAGATCCATGTTTCTGCAAAGGAATTCACTGCATCTCCTCAACTAGTTCAGAGTCTTCTACCAATGGAGTCATTAGGTCTATTTGGGATTTGGAGAGTGTGGAGTCACCAGGTGGATGAATTTGGACATTAGAAATAGATTGTTGTCCACCATCAACATTTAGATACCAACCTAACTAGAGATTCTGGGTCATTTAAGTGCCTAAGGGTGTCTGAGATAAAATGCACTCAAATCCCCAGCGGAGTCGCCATTATGTTGGGGTTCCCATGTTTTGGCCAGATTGGCAAGACTAAAAGATGAGACAACATCAAAACCACTTTGGGGCCCTAGGATCTAGCCCTCCTGGACTAGGAGAGGGATCTCTCTAATAAAAACAATAAATTTGTATATTTGAAGCTCAAAATGAGATGTTAGGATAGGTATTAAGCACAAAGGGAGGTTTTAAAATTATTGGGTTGGTTACGGGCTGGTCATAGTATCATAGACTGAGAAGGTAATGGGAAGAAAGGAGTGGAGTAGTAGGACATTTCGGCAAAGGGGATGGGTGAAGGCTGTGCCATCCATTGGGCTATGGAGTCATGAAAGGAGATTACTTGCAAACAATTAGCCAAGGCTTTCACAGGGCAAGTCATCTATACTAAAGGATCTTTTAGATAGATGAAAGAGTGGAACATTAAGGAGAGAAAGGTGAAACAAACAGGGTAGCTTGAGATCAGACAAGAGGTCATCTAACTTCAGATATTATTTGGCATACTCTCGAAGGAGAAACAATAATATTTAAACACAGAACCATGCCTGAGATCATAGAAGGACTTTCAACCTTCAATGCTTCGACACCGATTCACAATATCTTGGAAAGGCCAATCTGTCAAACAAGAACCCCAGTGGATAGGGCTTACACTAAATCCCCGATGTCCCAAATCCTCTATCTTGAACCCAAACAAGCAACAACCAAGTAGCAAACTCCGAGTTCACACATCAGCTAGCAGTGAATAACAACTATTACACTGGTTAAACCACATGAGTTTGCCCTCAAATTTCACTATCAGCAGAAAAAATCAAAGGTAGGGAGAGCAGAAACATAGGGTACCATGTGAGGGTAAATCCTATGCCATATTTCTGATGCGTACAAGAAGAAATGAAGAGCATGAAAAAATGTAATAAAACAATGTATAGAGAAAACATCACCCGAAGTAATAGACCATGATCCTGCAAAATTTGCTTGATTATTTGATGCAAAACCAGTCACATACACTAAGCTAAATAGCTCATTAAATTCTCAGCTTTCTCCTCCTAGCCTACTACATTACATAATACTCTGCTACTCTCTCCCAAAATTGATTCTAACAGTAAAAAATGAATGCCTACAACTACAACGGCAATAACGCAATCCAACCCTTTAGAAAGTGTTCTCTGGGATTCTTTATAGGAAAAATGGATAGCAGGAGTAGGTGATACACATTAACTTGATCCATTAAGACAGAGTGGAGGAGGTGTTTCGCGCCCACTCTGCTTAATAGTTATGTGCTGTACATGGTGGTCTAGTCTAGAGTTTTTTTCAGGTTGGATTTGACCTCTGACATTTCTTTGAAGCTCTTTCTAGATATAAGGCTCTCTGTTTCATTTTTTGAAGCAGGTAAGGTGACTGAAGGTCTTCTGGAATTCCATAACTCCATTATTGTTTCCCTGACAATTTTTGGAAGTTTTCTATTAGTGAGATGGCCTTTGGAAGCTTGGGGAGGCATGGAGCCTTCTACTGAGGGTGTATTGTTCTGAGAAAACATACTGTTGATGCTGAGAGTGGATATGGCTTGTTTCATGTGCTCCTTTTAATCTTTGGACTACGCCTTAATCCTTTGACCCTAGGATTAGGTGATGAATATTCACCTAACTAGTTTTAATCCGCTTAATCCATCTCTGGCTATTTCACTAACCATTTCTGAAATGGCCTCTCTGTTTTGCGGATCATAGTGACTGGGATTACAGAAAATAGATTTAATTCATCACTCTATATACCCTGCACAGTAAAATAAACAAATTATAAAATCCAGGGGTGGTGGAAAAGATCCCGTGGAGGCCTGGAGGAATAGTGGTGCAACTTTGGAGACAGTGGCTATAGAGAATGGGTAAGAAATGCAGCGAAATAGAGGTTTGATGGAGAAAAGCATGTGGGTTGTTCAATAAGGCTGAGATATAATAGGAGGGAAGTGATGGGGGAGACCTTAATCCGATGGGTGATGGAGCGATTGGCTTGGGACCGTCAGATCTATGAGAGATCGACGACTGTGATTGGATCGAAGGAGCCCAATCGGGGGACACATTGTAGAATGAGGGCGGATCTTGGCCATTGGTTCTTGTGGATTCAATGGCCAGGATTGCGTCAGAGGGTCGCAATTGGGAGGGACAGAAGATAGCATAGTTTGAGATTTGCGATTGCGATCAGAGCGAGGATGCGAGGGTCGTTGGATTAAAAGTGAATTTATGGTGAAGAAGGTCATCAGAGGGGTGACGAAAGGGAGATGCGGGAATGATGGGTCTTGCGACAACCATTGGATCCATTTAATCAATGGTGGAAAACATCTCAAAGCCGACAGACTATAACACCATCGCATCGGAACTTTAGGCTTTATAATGGAAAGCATGTCTCGCTCTTATTTTCCTATGCAATGGTACTTTGGACTAGCGCTTGGTCTTAGCACTCGGGCTTATGGAGGGGAAATGGTTTAGGGGGCTAGCCGAAAAGGGCTAAGCCTGTCAAATGGTAAAATATGTGTTTTTAGCTAAAGAAGAGGATTATAAGGCTAAAGGGGGTATCGGTAGATAGAATAAGGGGATATAAAACCAAACGAAGAATATTTGAAGGGTTTAAAGGGAATCAGAAGGGGGGAAGAGGTGATGAAAATAGAGGTTCGATAGGGCTGAAACAAAAGGGAAAACAAAGGCTCAATGGGCATTCTCTCCACAATAGAGAGGCTTTTAAATTGGGAACAATGGTGAGGATTCATCAAAAGGAAAAGGCATAAGGAGGCCTTCAAGGATGATGTGTTTTCGGAGGAAATGAATTCCTTGTAGGCTCAAACAAAATTTTAGCCCCCTGTTTGCTCGTCAAAAAATTCATAGGGGGCTAACACACCTTAACCTTAACTTTACCCTTAACCCTAACCTTAAAATTAACCTTAACCTTAACATTAACCAAGCCCTTAACCTTAACCTTAACCTTAATTTTACCCTTAACGTAACCTTAACCATAACCTTAACCTTAACCTAACCTTAACCTTACTCTTAACCTTTGTTAGTCCCCTATGAATTTTTTGACAGGAAAACAGGTGGCTAAAATGTTTTTGAGCCTTCAAGGAATGCATTTCCCTCTGAACACACATCATCCTTGAAGCCTCCTTATGCCCTTGTCCTTTGATAAATCCCCACTGCTATTTCCAGTTATAAAGCCTCTCTGATTGTGAAGAAATGCCCAAAAGGCCTCCTCGTTTTCCCCTTATATCATCCCTTCTAAACCTCTGCTTCATCCCCTTTCACTCCACTCTTTTTTCCCCATTAACCCTCTAAACCATCTCAAGTTCCCTTTTAAACCCTTCAAATACTCTTTGTTTGGTTTAATAAACACTTTTCCTCTCTATCGTTACCCTTCTTTTGCCTTAAAATGCATTAAAACGGGCCAAAAACCCACTCTCCACCTTATATTAAGGCCTAGCCCCTTTCGGCCTAGCCCCGCAAACCACTTCCCCACGTAACTAAGTGTTGGAACCGAGCACAAAATCACAAGGTGCTTATCGCAATCGGAGGTGTTAGGTGAGTGCATCTCTGTGTTAACTTAAATTTTCCGATGCGATTGGGTTCTGGTCTACAGACCTCTGCCGCAATCTCAGCTGTTGATCTACCAGTTCTATCCAACGGCCCGGCACTAATCGCATTCCCACTCCAATCACAATCATAAATTTCACTGTGCCACCCCTTCATTCCTCCCAATTGCGATACCCCGATCTGATTTGAGCCATCCATCCCTCCAGATCCAATGGTTCAGATTTATCCTGCTCCCCTCTCATCGCTCCTTTCACTTCTCCCCGCTGATTGCTTCTCCACCATTGATCTATCACCCGGATCTGACGGCTGGCATGTAATCGCATCCCCACCCATCGTAATCACAAAGGTCTTCCCGAGTCACTTGATTGTGATCTTCCGATTCAATCCTAGCCATCGTTGTCCCCTCTAATCCAATAGTCCAGTGCTAATCGCACTGCACCCATTGCCCCTATCCATCCACTCCTCCGATTACATGTGAGTCATCAATCTGTCTCCATATTAGATGGCAGTCATTCAATCGCATCACTCCAGTCGTATCGCGTCCCCTCCTCTGCACTCCCCGATCGTGATCCGCCGATGAAGATCTCCACCGTCGATTCCCCTTTTGATCTGACGGTCCTGATTGAATCACCCTACGCCCATGCCGGGTCCCACATCAAGTCCCATGTCATATGTTTTACGTGCTTTTCCTTTGTTTTTCATCTAAATCCTGAATCTTTGTTATGCATAAATATTATATCATTGCGCCCACATTAAAACATTAAGTTTTTTACATTAAAGTTTCACGGCATTTCCCCACCGTTTCCATCACATTCGCAGCGTTGCCTCTATTATGCCACCATTCCTCCAGGCCTTCAAAGTATTCTTCCACCACCCCCTGGATTTTATAACGGGTTTATTCCATCATGCAGGGTTCACAAAGTATGAATTTAATCTGTCTCTACAGTCACGGCCACTATGGATAAAAGTGCAGAAAGGCCATTACAGCGGCAACAAAGTATACCAGTAGAGGAGATTCAAGGGGGTTAATGCTTATTATTGACATAATTAACGCTTAATCCTGCATTCAAAGGGAGAAGCGTAGTTTGAAGACCAAATATCACAACGATGAGTCATATCTGTGTTTGACATTAGCAGAACACATTTTCTCTAGAGGCACACCTTCCTGCAGTAGTCTCCATGCCTCCTCCAGCCCAGAAACAGTTAATTACACTGACAGAAGCTTCTTAAATACTGTCAAGACTGTAGTTATGGAAGCATGGAGAACTTAATACCTTTTTAGTCACCTTACTTTCTTTAGAAGACAAAACAGAGGGCCTTACAGCCAGAAGGATATTCAAGAAACATCAGAGGTCAATCTTGGCATGATAGAGTCTCCCAGACCATACCAAAAGTACTTATAGCGATGCAGATTGCCATTAAGAAGAGTGGGCATGAACTCTTTCTCCGCTCTGTCTTAATGAAATCCATTTAATGAATATCATCTGCTCCTATTATTCTCTTCTCCTATAATAATTCCCGAGAACATGTTATAAAGGTTGTTGTTCGGTTGTCACTGTTGCTCTTAGAGGGATTTAGTTTGACTATTAGAACAATATTGGGAGGGAGTAGCAGAGTATTTTGTAATGTAGTAGGCTGGGAGGAGAAATTCTATACTATAACATCTATTGAGCTCAGGGTATCTGACTATTTTTTCATCAATTAATCAAGAACATTTCACAGGATCCTGGTCTATTACTATGGGTGATGTTTTTCTAAAACTGTTTATTACATTTTCATACTATTTCATTTTCTGTTGGCTTGCATAAAAAATATGGCATATGATTTACCCTTGTTCGGTACCCTATGTTTCTTCTCTCCTAGCCTTTAATTTTTTCGGCTGATTGTGAATCTAAGAGTAAATTCAGCTAATTTAACCAGTGTAGTGGATGTTATTGCTTGCTAGCTGATGTATGAATTCGGGGTTTGCTACTTAGTTGTTCTTTTTGGGTTTAAGCTGGAATATTTGGGAACAATGGGGATTAGAGTTAGCCCTATCCACTAGGATCCTTGTGCGACCAACTGGCCTTTCTAAGATCTCTTGCTGGTGTCAAAGCATTGAAGTTTCAAAGTCCTTCTCTGATCTATAGACCCTGGCTCTGTTAAACTTATCTCTATTTTCTCTTGGAGCATGTTAAAGCTGACCTGGAGTTAAATGACCTCTGGTCTGATCTATAAGTTGCCCCCTTGTGACTTCATTGAGAGTTGCCTTTGAGTATGTCCAAGCAGGCCTGGAGTTAAATGACCTCTAACCTGATCTATAGACAGAAATTGGGTTGTTTTCCTTCTTTCACTTTCAATCATTAATGTTCCATTCCATCATCTATCTAAAAAGATCCTTTAGTGTAGATAAATTTCCCTCTGAAAGCCTTGGCTAGTTGTTGCATGTAATTACCTTTCATGACTCCATAGCCCAATGGATGGAATTTTCTTGACCTATCCTCCTTTTCTGAAACATCCTGCTATTTTTCTCCTTTCCTCCTATTACCTTCTAAGTCTATGATCTCATGACTAAACTCAACAACCAACCAACCAAACCATTTTAAACCCCCCCCCCTTTGTGCTTCATACCTAGCCTAATATCTCAATTTGATCTTTAAAGATATATACCATTCTTTATTTTATGGCAAGATCCCTCTCCAGATCCAGGAGGGCTAGATCCTAGGATCCCAAAGTGGTTTGATGTTGTCTTATCTTTTGGTATTGCCAAATCTGCCAAAACATAGGAAACCCAACATAATGGCGACTCCGCTGAGGAAAATATGAGAGCCTATAAATGATAACATTTTTCTGTCTCCCATTTTCATCACCAACATAATGGCAAATCTGCTGGGGAAAGAGACCAATCAGCCTGATTTGGTAAATCACTGTGGTGGATAGAAAAATATTAAATCCTCCACCTGGTGACTCCACAGTTCCTAAATGATTAAAAGAATCCACTAGTGATCAGTAGGCCGTTTATTATCTATGTGTTTGCGAGACTCCACTGGGAGACCATGTCGCAATACAACATCGGCCATGTGAAAGACCAAGTCACTTCACTGATGGAAGACTCTGAGTAGTTTGTGAAAATGCATTCATGTTTTATAGTAGAGTGTCATAGTATAATTTCAAGTGACTTGGTAGAGCTGGAGGTGGAGGACCTTCCAAGGGCTATTCTTCTAAGCTAAAAATTCAATCCTGTGCTTAAGAATTTTTTTCTAGAATTGGTGGTTGAAAGGTATGAAGCTGAGATTGAACTTTTGAACTCACAAGAAAAATCATACCAGTTTAGAGACCCGAGAGCCTTTTTGGAAAGCCTTCCTCCTCCTAAAAAAGAAGAAATTCCACTACTTTTTGATGTGCAATAAGAAGATGATCGGGCTTTCAAGAGCCATTTTGAGGATGCAGTGGAAGATGCAACAATCGAAGCTACCCAGGATGAAGACACCCTACCAGTCATGGCAGGCCTGAAAGAAGAAAGTGTACATCATTTGTTCATTGATCCTGTGGCAACATACATGGAGGCCCTGATCAGTCCAGATCCTCCAGCATTGATCCTTATCATGGGCCAAATTCATCAGGAGTGGTCACTACTAATGGTGACCTCAGTTTTGAAGAACCACATGCAAAGCACCCTATGGTTATCTCTGACAGGCAGTTAGTGCTCATATCCTTTTTTGTTACTGCTTGACTGGCTGCACTGGCATTATTGTATCACCTAGAGCATCAAAAATTTCCAGGCTAGAGTAGAATAGGTAGGAAGTATGAAATAAAGCTCAGTGTGTGTGCATGTAGTTATTTTTTTTAATTTTCGCAAAGCCCAACAAGCCAAACAATCTAATCCTGGCTTGACTGTTTTCAATTTTTGTTTTAGAATGTAGATAATAAATCTGCTAGATATTCTAATCCTAGTAGATAGTAGTTTAGGTAGAGAAACTATGAGGCCAACATCCTAATCTAGTCTCATGGAGTAATAAGTGTAGAATTAGAATAGGTTTATTTTCATGCTTATAAAAAATTGATGTTGTAAAGGGTCTGCAAGTCCAAATGCACCCAGAAGAAAAAATGTTAGGAAAATAGTATGGGTAGGTAGTTGTTTGGGAGAATATTACTGCTGATGTAGTGTATTCATGATTTGTGTCAGTTGATCTAAAGAAAGAAAGGGATGTGCCAAGAAGCAGGCATCTGGCCTACACCAAAGATCATTCTTTGAATTCTTGACTCCTTTAAGAAGAAGCCATCCCCATGTGGAGCCACTGTTAGCCCCCTATGAATCTTTTGACAAGAAAACAGGGGGATAAAATGTTTTTGAGCCTTCAAGGAATGAATTTCCCTCTGAACACACATCATCCTTCAAGCCTCCTTATTCCCTTGTCCTTTGATAAATCCCCACTGATGTTTCCAGTTATAAAGCCTCTCTGATTGTGAAGAAATTCCCAAAAGGCCTCCTCCTTTTCCCCTTATATCATCCCTTCTAAACCTCTGCTTCATCCCCTTTCACTCCTCTATTTTTTCCCCATTAACCCTCTAAACCATCTCAAGTTCCCTTTTAAACCCTTCAAATACTCTTTGTTTGGTTTAATAAACCCTTTTCCTCCCTATCGTTACCCTTCTTTGGCCTTAAAATGCATTAAAACGGGCCAAAAACCCACTCTCCACCTTATATTAAGGCCTATCCCCTTTTTTCCTAGCCCCGCAAACCACTTCCCCACATAACCAAGTGCTGGAACCGAGCGCAAAATCACAAGGCACTTATCGCAATCGGAGGTGTCGGGCGAGTGCATCTCTGTGTTAACTTAAATTTTCCGATGCGATTGGGTTTTGGTCTACAGACCTCTGCCGCAATCTCAACTGTTGATCTACCAGTTCGATCCAACGGCCCGGCGCTAATCGCACTCCCGCTCCAATTGCAATCGAAACTTTCACTGTGCCACCCCTCAGTTCCTCCCGATTGCGATACCTTGATCCGATCTAAGCCATCCATCCCTCCAGATCCAACGGTTTAGATTTATCCTGCTCCCCTCTCATCGCTCCTTTCGCTTCTCCCTGATGATTGCTTCTCCACCATTGATATATCACCCAGATCTAATAGCTAGTGTGTAATCACATCCCCGCTCATCGCATTCGCAAAGGTCTTTCCGAGTCACCTGATTGCGATCTTCCGATCCAATCCTAGTCATCGTTGTCCCCTTTGATGCAACAATCCAGTGCTAATCACACTGCGCCCATCACCCCTATCCATCCACTCCTCCGATTACGTGTGAGCCATCGATCTGTCTCCATATTGGATGGCGGTCATTCAATCACATCACTCTAGTCACATCGCGTCCCCTCCTCTGCGATCCCCGATCATGATCCACCGATGAAGGTCTCCACTGTTGATTCCCCTTTGGATTCGACGGTCCCAATTGAATCGCCCCATGCCCATGCCAGGTCCTACATCAAGCCTCGTCTCATAGGTTTTACGTTATTTTCCTTTTTTTTTCTTCCAAAGCCCAAACCTTTGTTCTGCATAAATATTATATCATTGTTCCCAAATTAAAACTTAAGGTTTTTACATTAAAAGTTCATAGCATTTTCCCACCGTTTCCATCACATCCGCAGCGTTTCCAGGCCTTCAAAGTATTCTTCCACCACCCCCTGGATTTTATAACCGGTTTATTCCATCGTGCAGGGTTCACAGAGTATGAATTTACTCTAACTCTACAGTGACGGCCACTGTGGCTGAAAGTGTAGAATGGCCATTACAGCGGTAGCAACGTATATCAGCAGAGGAGATTCAAGGGGGTTAATGCTTATTATTGACGTAATTGATGCTTAATGCCACATTAAAAGGGAGAATCATAGTTTGAAGACCAAAGAGCACCGACGAGTCATATCTGCATTTGACATTAGCAGAACACGTTTTCTCCAGAGGCACACCTTCCTGTAGTAGTGTCCATGCCTTCTCGAGTCCAAAAATAGTTAATTACATTGACAAAAGCTTCTTAGAGACTGTCAGGACTGCAGTTATGGAAGCATGGAGACCTGAAGGCCTTTTTAGTCACCTTACCTGCTTCAGAATACAAAACAGAGGGCCTTTCAACTAGAAGGAAATTCAAGAAACATCAGAGGTCAACTTTGGCCTGACAGAGTCTCCCAGACCATACCAAAAGTACTTACAGCGATGCAGATTGCCATTAAGCAGAGTGGAAATGAACTTTTTCTCCACTCTATCTTAATGAAATCCCTTTAATGAATATCATCTACTCCTATTATTCTCTTCTCCTATAAGAATTCTCGAGAACATGTTGTAAAGGTTGTTGTTCAGTTGTCGATGTTGCTGTTAGAGGGATTCAGTTTGACTGTTAGAACAGTCTTGGGAGGGAGTAGCAGAGTAGTTTGTAATGTATTAGGCTGGGAGGAGAAAGTCTGGAATGTAACAAGTATTGAGCTCAGGGTATGTGACTAGTTTTGCATCAATTAATCAAGCACATTTCACAGGATCCTGGTCTATTACTATTGGTGATGTTTTTCTAACACTGTTTATTACATTTTCACAATGTTTCATTTTTTGCTGGCTTGCATCAGAAATCTGGCATAGGATTTACCCTTGCTAGGTACCCTATGTTTCTGCTCTCCTAGCCTTTAATGTTTTCTGCCGATTGTGAATCTAAGAGTAAATTCAGCTAATTTAACCAGTGTAGTAGATGTTATTGCCTGCTAGCTGATGTATGAATTCAGGGTTTGATGCTTAGTTGTTCTTTTTGGGTTTAAGCTGGAATATTTGGGCACACTGGGGATTAGAGTTAGCCGTGTCCAATAGGATCCTTGTGCGACCAGTTGGCCTTTCTAAGATCTCTTGCTGGTGTCAAAGCATTGAAGGTTCAAAGTCCTTCTCTGATCTATAGACCCTAGCTCTGTTAAACTTATCTCTGTTTTCTCTTGGAGCATGCTAAAGCTGACCTGGAGTTAAATTATCTCTGGTCCGATCTACAAGCTGCCCCCTTGTGACTTCATTGAGAGCTACCTTTGAGTATGTCCAACCAGGCCTAGAGTTAAATGACCTCTGACCTGATCTATAGACAGAAATTGGGTTGTTTTCCTTCTTTCACTTTCAATCCTTAATGTTCCATTCCATCATCTATCTAAAAAGATCCTTTAGTCTAGATGACTTTCCCTATGAAAGCCTTGGCTAGTTGTTGCATGTAATTACCTTTCATGACTCCATAGCCCAATGAATGGCATTTTGTTGACCTATCCTCCTTTGCCGAAACATCCTGCTATTTTTCTCCTTTCCTCCTATTACCTTCTCAGTCTATGATCTCATGACTCAGCTCAAAAACCAACCAACCAAACCATTTTAAACCCCCCCTCCCTTTGTGCTTCATACCTAGCCTAATATCTCAATTTGAGCTTCAAATATATATATATATCATTCTTTGTTTTATGGAGATATCCCTCTCCGGATCTAGGAGGGCTAGATCCTAGGATCCCAAAGTGGTTTGATGTTGTCTTATCTTTCGGTATTTCCAAATCTGCCAAAACATAGGAACCCCAACATAATGGCGACTCCGCTGGGGAAAATCTGAGAGCCTATAACTGATAACATTTTTCTGTCTCCCATTGTCGTCACCAACAACCTTAACCTTACCCTTAACCTAACATTAACCTTGAATTTTACCCTTAACCTTAACCTTAACCTAGCCTTAACCTTAAACTTAACCTTACCCTTAACCTTCACCTTAACTTTAACCTTGACTTTACCCTTAACCTAAACTTAACCTTAACTATAGCCTAACCCTAACCTTGTCCTTAACTTTAGCCTTAACCTTCGCCAAACCCTTAGCCTTAACCTTAACCTGACTAAACCCTTAACCTTGACCTAACCGTAACCTTAAGCATAACACTAACCTAACCTTAACCTTAACCTTAACCTTAACCTAACCTTAACCTTCCCCTAACCTTAACCCTAACCTTAAACTTAACTTTACCCTTAACCTAACCTTAACCTTAACTTTGACCTTAAATTAACCTAACCTTAACCTAACCTTAACCTTAACCTTAACCTAACCTTAACCTTGATCTTATTATTACACAACATTTTGTCACTGTCCCTGCAATCCCTCGTCTCGTACATTGGAGGACTATTCCTGTGACCCGTGAACAGTAAAATGTCTTGAAAACACCTTGATGGTATCCTTCTGCATAAGGGCAAGAATTCTCCTGAAGAACATTTCCTTAGAAAAGCCCCAAAAACTCATGATTTTGCATTGGCGCGAGTAGCTAGTTCATCCCTCGCGCCAATGGGGAAAATATGCACTAGTAGGCACACCAGCTGGTGCTCTGTCCCTATGTAATGCCCATGCCAATCATATTAAGGAATGTTTTTTAACAATAGAAGGTAGAAGTTTGATTCCAACAACATCAAAATGAATCATAAAAAGTAAGCTGGGCTGTTTGGCTTCGGATCTCCTTGATTAGGAAGTGGTTTTCCACCTCTCATGGAACCTTCCTAAGAGATAGGACTCTCCCCCATGATTATATGGATCCTAACCTCTCCTTATCCTTCTATAAAAGCCTGCCCTCTCCATTTGCAAGTTAGCTGAACACTTGGAAGCTGAACTTTTGGGAAGGAAATTATAGCTGAGTGACATTCAAGAGCAGAGCTAAGGAGAACCCTGTGAGAGAGAGAGTTTGTCAAATCCCTGACGAGCTTTGTGAGACACGTTCGCTATAATCCTGTCGAAGGAAGATCATGATGTCAGAGCACCGGTTGTATCTTTCTCTCATATCTTAATATACATGACTCTGTTATTGGTTCCATGATTGCATTTGTCCATTATATAATGTAATTTCATTCGTTCCTCTTTGATTGATCGATAGTTATAAAGTGTGAAATATTACATTGTATCTTGTCTCTCTTCTTTGCATGTGTATAGGTATCTGGATGAAGCAAGCTCACAGATCGTGACCTTTCTAGCTAGGAATGGAAGTGCCACCTCTTCTTCGACAACAACAACGAAGGAATCACGGTAAGCGATCTATCGTGATTCTATCTTTTGTAACTAGCAATCAATAGCTTTTTGTGTTCCGATTGTTGCTAGACCCACTCTAGGGCTAGTGGGATCGCCTCTGTCCACAGAGGGGATTTAACTCCACAACAATTTGGCGACTCCACTGGGGATCAGTTGGAGTTGGTCCTTCCTCCATTGGGTTGTTTTTTGGCTTTTCGTTTGATTGGTCTTCTTCTTTTTTATCTAAAATGTGTGAACAAAATATTTCTTATACAGAGATAGATAATAGGGGCTTTTACTGGTTATTTCACCTTTACTAGAAAGGATGAAACCAGAATATTTTGGCCCTCTTACTGACTCTGCCTAAAGAAATATGAAGTAAACACTAAATCGATCTGGCAATGAAAGTATTTTTTTATGTTTGCAAAGTATTCATTAACCAAATTTTGTGTGTGAATAAGCGAGTTCAAGTATTCTGAAATGGAAGTAATGTGGTTTGAAGTGAAACAAATGATTTTTGATCACTGTATAAGTCTCATTGTGAAAAGTGGACTTATTAAAAATTACAGTTTAATGTAGTAGACTCTGGAAAATAGTGGAAAAAATATACAGCATAATAGTAAGAATTTGTTTAAGCAGTTCACCCCTCTCTTGGGCTACCTCTGTTGGGTCCAAAAGCCTCCAAATAGGCTTTTCCCTCTTTTATTAATGCTCAAAATAAGTATTACACCATGAAGAAAGCCTGAAAAGGCTAAAATAGTTGCAAATTCAGAAACATAGTTCTGAAAATAGTAAAAATTGACTATTCATTCACCTCAAACTGATGAATATAGTCCAAAACAGCTAATCATTCACCTAGCCCTGATGGCTCCACAAGAAAATTCGCTGATAAAATCATAGAAAGAGTGCCTTGATGGCTCTGAAACCTATTCCAACAACTTTAGAATGCTTCAATACCCCCAGAACAAAAAAAAATTCGTCCCAAATGGACTTCCCTAGCCAAAGTTATGACTAAAACAACTTTTGCCCAGTGTGCCCTTGAAAAGATCCACTAAATGTGGAGCACTACCAGATAGCCTCGAAAAAAATGGAGACGGGCGCTAAAATTGGGGGGAACGCCAAATTTACCGCCGAATTGGAGGGCTGGTAGATAAGGTCCATAAGACCACACCGAACGGAGGTGATTGGCCGAACTTAGAGTTTAATTTGGCATTATATAAGGTTTAAACCATATATATTAACCCCCGAGCCTATAAACACGTGACCATAACATTTCATGTTACGCGCCATTGGACTTAAGCCACGGTTCTGACCTGCGGTTATATGGAGAGGGGGGGCTGGCCTCCTTTCGGACCCGCCCATATCAAATTTAAAATTCAAATTTAATAACGATGAAAATTTTATTAAGAACCACACCATGACCCAACGATCGGGTCGCCCACCTTTGTCTGCCCCAACCCAGGGTCGAACCTTTCCGTGAACACATAAAAATTTTGAAACGCCATTTCGTTGGATGTTGGGGCCACGTGGCAGCCTCCGGGCTGGCCACGTGGCACCTTTTGATTGGCGGCCTTCAGAATATTCCGCATAATATTATGTGGAATATTCCATGGAATATTCCCAAAATATTACCAAAATATTCTATGGAATATTCTCTTTTTAATACAATATTTTTATAAAGTCAAACTGGCCATTTTTTCACTGAAATTGGAAAACTTCAATGCTGAATAACTTTATCATACAACATCATTTTTCAGTGTCGTTCACGTCTACAGGATCACTTCTATGAGCTCTTTCCTTTCGTTTTGGTTTGGACCAATTCTGAGCAATTAAATTTTTGAGCATTTTTCCACAAAGGACTTGATCTCCTGATCACACCTCCCAAATGGGAAGATTTTAGACTTCAAAAGATCTCTGACTAATGAAACTGATAATGTGGAGACTAATTCTCCACTCTTCCACCCTTGAATAACTGAAATCTACCCGATTTCATCAAATGGAGCTTTTGAGAAAATGATAAACTGTCTCTAGAATCAACTGATCGACCATTGCTAAGATTGACAGAGTCATCATGAAAATTATTAAAATTTGCATAAAAACAACTGCAATCTGCAAAAAACAAAATTTTTCTACACTGATCAAACTTCCCAGAAGACTTAAAATAACTTTCACCTTGCAAACTATTCCCATTGTGAATTCTACCATTCTGAAACCAACTTTGTCCCATGCTAAATTGGGTGTCCTTCTTGATTGCACTGCTTTACTTTGACACTTCATTCACTGCATTGGCTGACCCAAAAGGTAATTTATGGAACATAAAATCATATTTTTTTCAAAGAAAAACTGTTATCAAACTGAGACATGTTATTAGAAACATCATAAAAAGGCGAATGCTCAAAATCTGGTCATTTCAACATTAACAAAGTTAGACTTTGACTTGCATTAACTAGTCTTTTCAATTGACTTGCATGGAGTAAAGAAGATTCCAGCTTCTTCTTTTGAGCTCTCACAGTGTACTCTTTACCATATTTGAACAAGTGATACTTTTTTTCATGGCAATGAAGGATGGCCTTCCTGTCAAATAAGTAAGGACTTCCCAAAACAATACCTGAGATATCAAGCGACACCACATCAAGTTCCACTATGTCAATAAAATGTGCAGTTATTGCAAAGTGCAATATGCACTTCCTTGAGACTTGCAAGTTGGAATCCTTGCATATCCATCCAAGTGGATAACGCTTCGAATGTGGAATGGTCTCAATTTTAAGCTACTTGACCAAGTCTTCAGATATAATATTCGCTTGTGACCCACTATCAAATAATGTGTCAATTTTGGTATGTTTTGAAATTACCCTCACATGGAAGAGCTCTATCCTCCTCTTTTCTTCATGAGTATCTTTGTGACAATTCGAAGAGCTAGAACTAGGATTTGTGTTTTGCGCCACTTCTTTCCCCTTAATGTTCTTTAAAACCATGGCGATGCTTTTTGTCTCATCACCTGAGTCTGACCCTAAGTCTTGCTCAACTGTTGCTACAATTTTCTCCTTTTCTTTGGTCTTGTTTTTGTTCTTATATTTTTCTGGTTTTAGTTCAGGATGAAGCTTCCAACAATGAACTTCATCATGACTTGTCTTTGAACAATTCTTGCAAAAGAACTTTCCTTTTTCTTTTCTTGAATTTGCAACTCTTTTCTTTCCTTTGCTTTTGAAATTATTATCCTCATCAAAAGTATTATTTCCTATAGCTTCTAAATGTGTAGCTTGCACACAGACTTCATCTAAGCTGGTAGGATTAAACATTAGAATAGTATGTTGAAGGTAATTGTGCAAATATCCTATGTATTTTAACAAGGTGTCTTGACTTTTTAAGTCTACCCTAAGTAGAAGTGCTCTCATTCTAAACTCTTGGGTATAATCTTGCACATTTTGACCCTTAAGTTGCCTAAAATTTTTCCAATTCATAATTTCTTTCTGAATATGAGCAAGAGCCCGATAAAACTGTTTCTTAATAGCAGTAATAAACTCATTCCATGTTAGAGTTATCTTACCATGCTTTTTAATTTCCTCCATGGTCTTGGCTTCCCACCAAACCAAAGCTGCTTCATCCATCCTCAATGAGGCTAATTGGATTTTTGTGTCATCATTATGCAAATTCTGAATTCTTAGATAGACTTTCAGTTGTCTAATCCAGTTATCCATTTTTTCTTCATTCACATCGCCATTAAACATCACCAACTCAAACTTCACATCAAGCTTTAACAAAGGATTTCTAAGAGATGTTTTTGTTTTGTGTGACTGATTAACAGAAGTTGAAGAGGATGATGTGGAGGAAGAGGATGATGATGGAGATGGTGGATCGCCATTTCCTCCATTCCCTTTCTTAGACTTATCATTGTCTTTCTCCCCTCCTGAATAATCTCCTTATTCTCTTTTGTTTCTAGACCCTTCTCCAGCAATCCTATCATTTCTCTCCTGGTAGAGGATCCTAACAATCTCGGTCATGTCCAAGAAATATTTTCTAAAGACTCTTTCTTCTTCCTTGGGATCCATTTCTTCACGTACTTCTCCTTCTCTGGAAGACATGTTTGTGGCTGATTCTAAGGCTAATGAGGATGAAATGGAAGGTGGAGATAATGGCACCCTAGCCTTCCTTGGCTGAGGATTTTCTTGTTCACTCACCAATTGAACTTCCCCTCTTTTCAATTTTAGCCTAGTAAGCATCAAATTTTGCAGAACAACACAATTTTCTTGCACAAATTTCACAAAATCTTAAGAAAAACCTAGAGCTCTGATACCAATCTAATCTGAAATGTGTGAACAAAATATTTCTTATACAGAGATAGATAGTAGGGGCTTTTACTGGTTATTTCACCTTTACTAGAAAGGATGAAACTAGAAGCTTCTGGCCCTCTTACTGGCTCTGCCTAAATAAATATGAAGTAAACACTAAATTGATATGGCAATGAAAGTATTTGTTTATGTTTGCAAAGTATTCATTAACCAAATTTTATGTGTGAATAAGCAGGTTCAAGTATTCTGCAATGGAAGTAATGTGGTTTGAAGTGAAACAAATGAGTTTTGATCACTGTATAAGTCTCATTGTGAAAAGTGGACTTATTAAAAATTATTGTTTAATGTAGTAAAATCTGGAAAATAGCAGCAAAAATGCACAGCATAACAATACGAATTTCTTTAAGCAGTTCACACCTCTCTTGGGCTACCTCTGCTGGGTCCAAAAGCCTCCAAATAGGCTTTTCCCTATTTTATTAATTCTCAAAATAAGTATTACACCATGAAGAAAGCCTCAAAAGGATAAAATAGCTACAAATTCAGAAATAGAGTGCTGGAAACAATAAAAATTTACTATTCATTCACCTCAAACTGATGAATATAGTCCAAAATATCTGATCATTCACCTAGCTCCACAAGAAAATTCGCTGATAAAATCACTGATAGAGTGCCCTGATGGCTTTGCAAACTGTTTGAATAGCTTCAGAATGCTTCAATACCCCCAGAACAAAAAAAAAAAAATCGTCCCAAATGGACTTCCCTAGCCAAAGTTATGAATGAAACAACTTTTGCCCAGTGTGCCCTTGAAAAGCTCCTCTAAATGTGGAGCACTGCCAGATAGCCCTGAAAAAAATGGAGACGGGCGCTAAAATTGGGGGGACCGCCGAATTTACCACCGAATTGGAGGGCTGGCGGATAAGGTCTATAGAACCGCACCGAATGCAGGTTATCGACCGAACTTAGAGTTTAATTCGGCATTATATAAGGTTTAAACCATATATATTAACCCCCGAGCCTATAAACATGTGACCATAACATTTCATGTTGCGCGCTGTTGGACTTAAGCCACTGTTCTGACCTGTGGTTATATGGAGAAGGGGGGCTGGCCCCCTTTCGGACCCACCCATAGAAAATTTAAAATTCAAATTTAATAGCGATGCAAATATTATTAAGAACCACGCCGTGACCCAATGGTCGGGTCACCTACCTTTGTCTGCCCCGATCCGGGGTCGAACCCTGCCGCAAACACATAAAAAATTTGAAACACCATTTCGTTGGATGTTGGGGCCACGTGGTGGCCTTCGGGCTGGCCATGTGGCACCTTTTGATTAGCGGCCTTCGCAATATTCTGTAGAATATTCTATGGATTATTCCCAAAATATTCTATGGAATATTCCCAAAATATTCTGTGGAATATTCTCTTTTTAATAAAATATTTTTATAAAGTCAAACTAGCCATTTTTTCACTGAAATTGGTAAACTTCAATGCTGAATAAATTTCTCATACAACGTCGGTTTTCAGTGTCATTCACATCTACAGGATCGTTTTTCTGAGCTCTTTCCAGTCATTTTGGTTTGGACCAATTCTGAGAAATTAAATTTTTTAGCATTTTTCCACAAAGGACTTGATCTCCTGATCATTTTTGTTCACCTTCCTTGGTGTTAAAACCTTGTTCAACCCCCAGAAGACTAGATCTAGCCTCTATTCGTTCATTTTTCTTAATTTTCTAGGGTAAACCTAATTGGCACGATTATCCCTTCGAAAGTGATGCCAAAGGGTGTGAGTTGCTAGTTAGGCACCTGTGCCATCCCCTGTTTGGCGCAGATTACAGCTAGACAGGCACGCCAACCTTGCTTGGTTTAGGGTTTTCCTATTCTTGGACTCTCTGAGCTTGAGTTTTGGTCTTGGGTTTTTTTTTTTTTTTTTTTCCGAGTGCTTTGAAGTCATTTTTTACTATTTTTATCCCTTTTCTTCTGGTTGTTTGACCTTTTCTGTTAGTTTTTGATTTTATCCCTAGGGCTTCTAGGTGCTTCAGTGTGTTGAGCCTCTCGTGGGAGTTTTCGGTCTTTGCTTTCCCGGTCAAATTTGTTTTTGCTTCTTTGCATTCATCTTGCTGAATCAGATTAGGTCATTGCATTTATTGAGTGATTTTTCTCTCTTTCATTCAATTTCACATTGTGTTGTTCCAAGCCTAGATCACACGGCTTGTTTGAGTCTCTTTCGAGATTCTTCTTCGCTTTGAGGGATTTCGTCATTGGTTTGAGTCTTGATTGTGTTTTTTTGAGTTGAGTGAACTTGTTTGGTTTTAGATCTCTCGTTATCATTCTCAAATTGATGTTTTCATTAGTTTTTCATTTATTTAGTGCATTTGCTCTAATATATTGAAAAATACAAAAAAAATTATTTTGCATTTTTGATTGGCATAGTGAAAATTGAGAACTCTTTCGCATTACTAGTGTTGTATGATTCTAGAGAAAAGTTTTCCAATTTCATTAGCTTGCATTGAAATCGGTAGTGGATGTTTTTGTGTGTTCATTTTTCTGTCATCTGAAAGCTCTCAACTCTCCCGTAGATAGCTCTTCATTGAATGGAATGATATTTTGTGGCATGTAGTTTGCATCTAGAGGTTTTATGAGATCCAAAATTTGATAGAGCCTTGAAATCGAAACGTAAATTGAAGATCAACTTAAAAATTTACTGAATTAACCTAAGGCAGCATTGAAACTTAATGGAACATCTAGTAATCTAAGGTAGAGACATGTTCTGGCATTTTTAAGCCTAGTATATGTCGCTCGCCATCTGGCTACAGATAGCACTAGTACAGACTTGTTCTCCCCATATCATCATGTATATAAAGGGAGACCCCATTAGGTTGCAAATCCTTTATCCATAGGAAGTCGAGTCTACCGCCTTTTACCTGTTATACATCAGACACAACATTTGGAGATATTACCTGCATGTACGTTAAGTCCTTGGTTGATTTATCTTTCATTTTTACCAAGGTGTATATGGCAGTTCATGGATATCTGGTACACTTGTTTACCTAGATTACCAGAGTAGTCACTTCAATCTTTACTGGCTCTTTTAACTGAAAGATCATCGAGCTCTTGTCCTTTCAAGCTCATGTCCAACCTGAAAGTGATAGAGTCACCTTTTGCTTGTTTCTCGACTCTTAAAATATAAAACAACAAATTCTGGTTTCAATGTCTTAAAAATTAATCGCTGACGAAATATTCCTGGTTAGAATTTTTGTCCTTAGTGGTTTATTTCAAGGTCATTTCCGATGGCAACTTTTCTGAAGTATTCCAATCAAGGAGTCCCATTTGAAGGGAATCTTAGTCCTTTTCTTGCTTTAGGAAATATCGGTGCTCCTTATATGGCCACGTTGTCCCTCCCCGGGTTAGCTGTTGGGTTGCCTGTTTGGTTGTTTTCAACCTCTCTAGTCTCAAGTTCTCCGGCTACCGTACCATCTACTCCTCTGCCTAAGAAATTCCATGTTGGTTCGAAGGTGGACCTCTCCCCTTCTTTTCCTATTTATTCATCCTCATCTTCTACTTCACCTAGTGAATGTTTTGATTCTAGTACCCAGGTGGCTAAGAAGAAGAAGAACAAGAACAAGAAGAAGAAGTCAGATAAGTGAGAGGCTAATTTTGTAGTTGTTACATCCAAAACACCTACTCTCGATGAACCTTCCAACCCTCCGTGGAAATTTAAGTTCCCTTGCATGTTGTGCGAGGGAAACCATCTTCTTTGAGATTTCCCTAGCATTCCCAAGGTGCTCGAAGTATGGTCCAACGGTCGTCCACCATTGCCTTTGGCTTCCGGGAGTCAGGTTGGGGGCACGTCTTCAGCTAGTGCTGGAAAATCTCCTAAGATTCAGGGTAAGCTCACCAACCCCTGTAAGTTGTGTGAAGGGAATCATGACATTCACCTTTGTCCATATATGGATGAAGCCAAGATATTTTTAGACAACTTGACTATTTCTGCACCGTGCCTTCCGGCTGGTTACAAACAGCTTTCTTTGAGTCCTTCACCAGTTGATTCTGCGATCAGTCAAGAGTCATCCTTGCTTGATCCCGCTCCCCCAGAAATTCATCATCATAAATCCATCCCTGACCAACCATTTTTCATGGGATCCATTGAGTTGGCCCCGTCTACGGTGCACCAGGTCTTTTCCGTTGAGAGTGGATCTCACATCCCTCATGTTCTTCTTGTTTCTTTAGATTCCTCAGACTTGGAGAAATATTCTCCTGTCCCTTTATCCTAGGAATTTATTCCTCCACCTCCCATGATGGAGGTCCCAAAGAATTATCTCAAAACACCAGGGGAATACCATCTCAGTTCGATGGTAGCCCCTCCAAGAAGATTGGTCACCTCCTTTGATTAGGGTCGATTCGCAGGTTATCGCGTTCCTTCTTATGTGTCCTTTGAGATCACAGTATAAGCCTCCCATCTGGTCGTACCTATCACAATTATAGACAAAGGCACATCTGTTAGTATTTTATCCTCAACTACTTGGAAAGCTTTTGGTTCACCACCGCTTGTGCCTGTTACGTAGAATCTGTTTGCGTTTAACAGAGGAACTAGTCAACTGTTAGGGATCCTTCCAAAGTTGCCTGTTACTCTGGGGGGGGGGGAACTGTCCATATGGATATGATGGTTTTTCCTGGCCCCTTGGACTTCAATTTACTCTTGGGCCACGATTATACTTATGCCATAGGAGTGCTTGTCTCTTCCCTCTTTCATGTGATGTTTTTTCCGCAACAAGTTCGTATTGTGACCATCGATTAGCTAGCATTCTTTGGTCCTAATATGGCAGCTAGTCCACCATCATCCTTTCCAGATCTTTATCTGTGAGTTCTGTCATCCCTACCACATGTCAATTATGTGGCTACCTATCATGTTCCCATATTCAGTGATAGTGTCGTTGTACATCATGTGTTGGGGGCATTGGGTCCAAACTTCCAAGATGTTTTCCTTCCATTAGATGGGCAACCCTTGGAAGCTATGACTTCTTATTCATTATGAAGAGTTTTGTTGGAGCATGGTTCATCTGCTTGTGTCAAGCTCCCTAAAAATGAAACAAGGTCATTTCGAGGACGGTTCATTTACTATGTAGATGGGCAACCCTTGGAAGCTATGACTTCTTATTCATTATGAAGAGTTTTTTTGGAGCATGGTTCATCTACTTGTGTCAAGCTCCCTAAAAATGAAACAAGGTCATTTCGAGGATGGTTCATTTACTATGTCAACCTCGTTAAAAAATGAATTCAGATTTGAGGACAGTTCTTTTAAGTGTGTCAACCTTGTTAAAACAATGAAACATGTTCCTTGTTCAATTCGAGTCTTTGATTAGATCTCGTAAAATCCCAGTCGAGTCTTTCACTTGAACTCATAATTTGAACCTTCACTCCATTTTTCATATGGACTGAAGCTTGTGGGGCATATACACCTCGAATTGAGTCACCATGATGGGGGCATGCCCGGTTTTCCTTGTCATTTCAAGCATATTTTATTTGGTGTTTTCAAGCTTGCGTAAAAACGAAAACTCATTTCAAGCATACTTTACTTTGTGTTTCAAGCTTGTGTAAAAATGAAACCCATCTTCAAGCATAGTTTACATTTGTGTTTTAAGCTTGCGTAAAACATAAAACTCATTTTCAAGCATAGTTTGTGTTTGTGCTTTTAAGCTTGTGTAAAAATAAAATATGTTGGTTTGATGCATTTTGCAAACTTTTAACCTTTCCATTGGGTAGTTAGTTATGAAAATTGTTTAGCTGATACATTAGATAACATTGTATTAGAAATTTTCATAACATATAAAACATCATCATATGTAAGTAAGATCCATGTAGAAAATAGATGTATATATATATATTTCGAGTGTTTGCAACGTGTGCATCATATAAAACCAAAAAATATACATTTTTGTTTCAATTACATCCGGAGATGACATGTATCTCAAAAATATGCAAATAAAAAGCCTAGGTGACTAACCAACATGGTGCTCATGATAGCACGTCACTACCCACACCAACCACCTCAATAATCAATGGAGATGACTCAACATACCAACAGTATGCCTCTGATAAGCTAAGGAAACATCAACTAAATGAGCATAATCTGAAACCCCATTAGAAATCCCCTCTAGGTTCTGCACAACCTTGTCCCCCTCGCCCCCCTCACCTTGAGGGTCATAAGTGAGAGGAGTGCTCCTTACTATTGGTGACATCTCGGCGGGCCTCTCTAGGCCAATATCTGCATACATATAGGATTAGCTATTAGAACATCCATGTATACCAAAAAATCATAAAACTCATAAAATTAAAAAGAGTCTTACCGATTTCTTCATCCCAGTCCTCTCCCTCTAGGAGTGGGAGGTCCAGGTCTCCAGTAAAATCGATGTTGGCATAGGGCCAGTCCTCCATGATTATGAGATTTCTTCGGAGCCACCCAAATAACTCAAGCCTCCAAGAGATTTGTTGGCCACCCCTTTCCCTTGGCATCAGCGCCGCCCATCGAGCCATCCGTGGCTCCCTCAGTGGTGGATCTGGGGCAATGGCCTCCCAGTGCTGAAAGACAGGTAGTCGTTCCACGAATAACGACACCAAAATCGATCTATATCCAAATCGTTTTAGTTTTGTCTATTTGAATTTTGTGAGTTGTCGCTTGATATTCATTATTACAGCCTCCACCCAGTTGAAAATAGTGGGGCTCATGCACTCCGAAGCAAGCAGCAGTTGCATCTTTATGGCTTCATGCGGTGCCTACAACCCCGTAGCCCACTTAATGGTGTTTAGCACTGCTCTTAGTGCTAGATAGGGGACAATATGTGTTAGTATGAATCTTTCGTCGTAAAAGATCACTTTATCTATGCATAAAAAATAGCCCTAACATCGATTATGGCCGGCGAGAGTCTTAAGTCCGTCAGTAAAATTCAGACACATGAACCAATACATTGCGTATAAAATATAATATGGCTCCATGCATCCAATAGACAAGACAAGAACAAAGTGTTTAAAAGAATGATTTGTATTATATTAAAGAATGGGGCACCTGAGAGGAAAACAAGAAAGTGTTTTCCAGTTCTCCTCAGTGGGATGGGTTCTTGGAAGTCCTCAGTGTTTCAGATCTAAAATTCCTCTCTCTTGTTGGTGTAGAAAAACAAACATGGAACTCAATGGGATTTCATAAAGCAAAATGGAAAATGGTGACCAAGAGTAGATCCAGAGTGATCTAATGCAATGAAGGTGACTAATGAATGGGGAAAACCCTTCTATTTATAACAAAATATTGGGGTGTTCTAGAACTTGGTGCATGAATAAAATATTATTAATCAAATTCTAGAATCACCCTTTAGGAATATTTTATTATATTTGTTGGAGGGAAAATTTCTTTTGACTTGGGTCAATTCCTTTATTTATAAACAATAAATAAATAAATGATTTATTTATTATTTTAGGGACATGATGGGAATATAATTAAATAAATAATGATTTATTTAATTAATTAATTTCCTTGTTTTGGGTTAAATATGACCAGGAAATATAGATAAATGTTATTTTATATGGTGAAAGCAATTTTACTTAGGGTAAAATTGGTCTTATATGGTGTACTTGGGTTCATCTAATGATAATGAGTTAGATGGCCAAGAAAATTGTGTAACAGATTTCCCCCCAACGTACGAGTGTTAGGAGCAAATCATATGACCAAAGTACGTTGTAAGAACTCAATCACTAGGCATCAAGAGGGAAGTGAGAGAGAGGAATGTAAGGTAGTCTAATGTGCTAAAGGAATAGACCCCGAGGAGATGAGACTTACAGGTGCAACAAGTCTCTAGGTGATGAAGTAGTACCAGTGTGAAAGGTAGCGGGGGAGGCATACCTATACCCGCCGATACAATAGTACAAATAATAAGGCACCCGAAAAACCACGGAACGCAAGGATGAAGTATATGCTGGCCTAAACATGAGCCAGAGAAATAAAATGATGAATCCCACATACATTCGATGCCTAGAATAACTGTCAGGACTTATACAAGAATATTTTAGTACATGAGATACAAATATACCCAAATGCCCCCTACAAATGGGGAAGGGCTCGCAATATCTAATTGATATATGCAAATCGAAGAGGCGCAACAAGAAGTTGAGGCTGATATAATCAAATGAGAGGAGTTGCATCAAGGGAAGAAATAAAAGTCATCCAGGCATGTGGGGGGCTACGTACAGGGCCACCCCCTCATGAGGGTTGAGATGTCTCACACATGCCCAGGAATCACCAATAGCTGCTGCTGCATCACTAGACCATCAAGTGTATAGATCATGATCATGCTGAGAAGAGCTCGAACCAAGGTACACTGCCCCCTAAACCTAGCTTCTGGAGTAAATGAGCTGATGTCGACAAAAGTAGGTTTGCCATAGGTGAGGCAATAGGGGAACCCCAACTAAGGCACGAGGGAAAAGAGTAGAGAAACAAACAGAGAGACACTAATGATGATGATGGAATGAGGGATATGGAGGAGTGGTTGGACAACTTCCCTTGTTAGAGCGTAAAGGGCGTAAATAGCTTGGCAGTGACTGACACAATATCAGGAGGAATAGGGGACAAGGGTGCGAAAGGTCATAATGTGCGGCATGAGAGAGGGATCAAGCAAGACAGGAGGGAGGACTATAGCGGGGTACAAAGGGACTCGGAATAGGCTCCATGAATGTGATCATGACTCAACTAGGATGCTTTAAACAAGGGCGACTCGATGGTGCTGCCTCATAGGAAGGGTCCAGTCGGGAACCATAAAAGCATGAGTACAATAGGGTAGCTCATGACGAAAATCAACACAAACAAAGATGAGTAAGAAGGCAAAGTGGTGCCCCGAGTACAAGTGTCGTGAGCGAAGAAATTTGATTTTTAGAAGAGATGAATAGATCCTTCATGGACGAAATGTGTCCTGGTGAAGTATCAAAACATAAAAAACTGAAAAATACCGATTTGAGTGCTTGGTGAGAGCTTTCCAATGGTGTGGACGGTTTGTCAAATGGGGCTACGGTTTGGTCGCAGTGGGCGAAAGAAAAAATAGGGGTTTTCTTCTAATAGGGCGTTTTCCCTCCAAAATCATTCATTTTCTTGTGTAGCTGTTGTGAATGTGGAGAGGAGGGAAGGCCCTAAATCTTGTGGTGATCATAGCGGAAAAACCGACCGTTGGAATTGTGATTCGTCAGTTGCAGGTAAGAGGCCTAATCTTAAGCTTTGTTTTTGATGGATTCAAATTGTAGATTAGGGCTTTAATTCTTAGTAACTGCCCCTACTGCATCATTACGGTCAGGTCACACTTTTTGGGGCAAAATCTGTGACCTGGGACGTAGGTTTTGGCCTGAAAAGTGCGACCTAGCCCAAGTTTTGCCCAAAAAGTGCGACCTGTTAGTTGTGGGGGGTTTCAGTGTTATCATGTGCTGAGATGATTTTTTGGTGTAAGTTAATGTAGTTTTGTTGATATGGATGCTGAAAAAAATGATGTGTTTGTGCAGATATGGCAGATATACAGATCAAGTGGAGAGAGAGAGACTTAGGTACATTACGGACGGAAATCTAGGTGGATCAGGGTGTCCGTCATGCACTGGCTAGGTATGGGGTTCTGAAATTTTTGGAGAACCCATTGATGAGGGCTGGAAATCCCTTGTTGGTATGAATTATTAGCTATTGGGATCCAGATCATGAGGCGTTTGTAGTGCAGGGCCACAGGATCGAGCTGACGGTCCAGGATTTGTATTTCATGACTGGTCTCCCACCATTAGGGATGGTGGGAAATACACATCCAGTGTTACCACAGGGGCGTAACATTATGGAGTTTGTTTAGCGGCATTGTCGACCAGGTGTCCAAGTAAAAGGGACTCGGATATCCATTGGTGATCTAGAGAGGTTGGAGACCCGGGCAGTGGCCGCAGCAGTGTTGCGGATCTTGGGTAGCCAGGCATTCCATCACATCACTGGAGGGAAAATGATGATTGTGGAGAGTGTGCTAAGTGGGACCTACTATGGGTGGGCCCAGATGATGTTGGTGTCGGTGAAACAATAGCTGTCGTTATGCAAGCGAAAAGTGGATTGTTTTGTGTTCTTTCTTCTTTGAGAAGATCCTAACCTTGCGACCTCGTATACAGTTACCTAATGGAGGTCTAAGAGAGCCTCGGTTGCATCGGTGGGGACGATTACTATGTAGAGGAGGAGGAGGGGCAGTCGGATGGGTGTTCCGACCAGAGTTCTTTTCCCATTGGGATCAGATGCCACTATACATAGACGAATATCCCTATAGTGGGATGATTTATTGGGGAGATCTGGACTTGTTGCTTCTGCCTAGTCGAGTGTGGGGGCCCGATGGTAAGTGACAAGCAACTAATCTGGTATATGCATTTTAGAGTTTTGTGACTAGTATGCATCGTAATAATCGTTATATGTTTTGGATTGTAGATATAGCTCTGGTGAAACCGACTAGATATATGGGGCGACCGGCAGCAGCAGGAGCTACAGGTGCAAGTGGATCAAGGATAACATAGAATGAGGATATGGCTGCTCTGGTGGAGGACATCCTTTGTAGATGTGAGGGGTTGCTGACTGATCTGTCGGAGCGTGGTTGGAAGGATTTATATGACCAGTACATAGAGTTATGTATTGGGCTACCCTCGGAGTGGCGAGGTATCATGTGATGCATGGCGATGGCTGGTCATATTGTGTGTGATCTACGAGCTGCGAGAGTAGGGCCATTGGCTCAGGATCCTCCGGAGAGTGATTAGATGTAAGGCAGAGGGTGCCCCCTAGTGTTTTTGTAGGGGAAAGTGGTGCCCCCCATTTTGTAGTTTTGCTTTTTGTACCATGCTATCGGCATGTGATATGTTTTAGAGAAGATGGACTTGCAAAACACATGTTATATGATATATATGATTTATGTATATTTTTTGGATGATGTGAAATGTTATTGTCTTGTGTGTGATAAATTTCATTCTAGAACATGATTTGAAATTTGATCGACATAGTGATTTTGATGTCGAGGGATATGGTTAAAAGTAATGGATGTAAATGCACGTATCAAAAGTTTCACTCGTTAATATTGTCTAAACTGGATAGGGTTATGCACACGATAGACACCATTAATTTGTAGGACAAGAAGTAGGGAATCTTAATGAACATGCAGATGGAGGATGTGATGAGAGAGGGCATCGGCTAAGAGACCATGCACGGCATCATATTCGTCCTGATTATTGGTGGCATTACCAAAGTAAACCCCATTTGCAATAACCAGGGTATGCAAGGGGGTATAGATGGCCCATGCTACTGAAGCGAGATTCCGAGAAGAGCGACTTGCCCCATTGGCATAGCCAAGATAATGGTTGGGGGAGAGGGCCGAAATAATAGTGTCGCAGGACCAAAAATGGGAGGGATGAGAAAAAGGAGGGCAGCGTGAGTAGAGGATAAACATCCACTGATGGCTATGGGAGGGAGCAGTCTAGGTAGGAGGTCTAGGACTCATAGATAGATGAGAGGGAGATGGATGAGAACTATGGGAGGAAGAGTGGCGTCTCAAGCTGCGAATAATATCGAAGATACAGAGGGTATGATCGTGATTAAGGGAGGAAATGGAAGGGTCGAGGGGACTATACAATGCTGCAAAGCTACCGAAATCAACAGTGTGGGAAGAGAGGCACAAATACGGGTCATCATGGGAAATGACAGAAGAATAGGTAAAAATATGGTCAAAACATGAAGAGCATGTGAATGTGTCTGAAGGAGGATCAAGCAGAACAGAGGGAGTGGATTCGGAGGGAATGGACTCAGATGGTTGGATGGATGATGATAGGTATAGGAGGGGAGCAGTAGATTCTAACATTTCAACATCAGGGGGAGGAATGTCAATGGTAGCAGGAGGATCCTCGAGTATACCTGATGCATATTGAGCAAGGATGGGAGAGGCAGATTGATTTTGTTCAATTTCGTACTCATGAATGACCTCTAAAGAGGCTCGGTAATGCATGAGGCGAGGACAATGGTGAGAGTAATGGCTGTGGATGCCACACAGAGCACATGGTTTGTTGGTGCGAAGAGTCTTTGAGGTCTTCGCTGCGGATGAGAAAGAAACAGAGGTTTCAAGGACCGTCGATTCAGGGAACGTGACTTTAACCATGGGTTGGATACGGGGCAACTTAGGACAAGTATAGGTGGGGTGACTAATACCATCACATAAGGCACAAGGCTTGGGGGGTTGGGGAGGGGGAGGGGTGGGGTCGGGTGCAGTGGCCTTGTCTTTGGATGCCCCCTTTCGAGTTTTTATTTTCTTGCCTGTAGGAGTTGCTACATGGGGAGGGTCATGCAGAGGGGCTAGGGGCACTGTAGTGGTAGAAGGAGCGAAGGGAATCGGTTGTACTGGTGTCATAGTTATGTATGGTTTGGGATGGCCCGGTGGGGTTTCAGTGGGAGGAGTAAGATACCATACTGGTATTCCCAAGTTTAAATTAGGTAGGGAAAGGGTGGCCATGACAGGGATCGAGTAGATGCCGGGAGGGGGGCCAAGGAAAGGTATTTTACTGGCAGGGTAATGACCAGGGGGGATGGCTCCCATATGGTGGAGACCTAAGGGAATTGACTCAGGAGGGTAGGGGGGTCATGAGTGTGATGGGAAGGGTTAGGTGAAAAAGGGTTGGTGGACTGAATTGAAGGGCTAGGAGCAGGAGGCGGTGGGCGAGATTGAGGTTGCTGACTTGCCGGAGCAGGCTGTGGAAGGCTAGCCTGAGACGATTGCATCATGCGAAAATTCGTTAAGATGGGGTCAGAGATAGGAGGAGGGGGAGGACCAGGAAAAGTTCCAAGCAAAGAGGATTCTTTGTAGACGCCAGGGGAAACACTGGTCAAAGAATCAAGAGTTGGTTTATTGGTGACAATAGAGATGGTGGACTCAGGGGATGTCTGAGATTTTGGTTCATGTTAGGTCAATTGCTCAATGGTGACAATCTTTCCATTATGAGGGAAAAAAATCTTGCGATGGACTGCAAACGGGACAGCTGAAATGGAATAGGTGTAACTATTCCCCAAAAGGATGTTGTAGTCAAGAGGGGCATCGATAACTTCAACGTCGACACAAAAAGTCTTGCTGGAAAGGGTGATAGGACAGTTACAAAATAGGCCAATGGGCTGGGAGGCATGGCCATCCCACGCGCGAAGGGTGATGGTGGAAGGGGCTAGTTCAGGGGATCCGAGTTGTTTCCAAACCAAAGCGGACATGACGCAGGTAGATGTCCCCTCATCAATAATACACCGAGAAACATTGGAATTTCAGATTTTGAATGGGATTTAGAAAGCAACCGAAGGAGGAAGAGAAGGATGTTCTGACTAACGGGCGTCGAAAACAATCAATTGGTCATCAGCAGGATCTACAGTGCCCACGGTAGATAGTAGAGCCCTCTTTTGAGAAGGACACGACTGGAGGAGTTTTAGTGTTGAAATGGTGGCAAGAGATTGGGCCAGATCATCTACTATGCTGTATGAATGGGCAGCTCGACCAGAGGAAGCATTTCGGCGTAAAGGTCCGTTAGGAGGTTTGGGATGAAACTCAGCTTTGGGCGGAGGGAGTTGCAAGGGACCATTGGGTGTTGATAGAGGCACTGTAGGACCTGACGATCGAGACTCAGAGATAGATGGAACGGGAGGTGTGGAATACTGACATGACCGAGTTTGAAGGTTGAGGTTGATGGTGAGAGGTGGGTGAGAGGCCATCATGAGAATCTGGTAATCAGAGGAACCAGAAGGGGAAGGTTGAGTGGTTACCAGGGCATGAGGGGGTTAAGTGGCCACAAATCCTTGTTGAGGGAAAGGATCGGTAAACACAGCGGGTTGAGAAGTAGTTGGGGAGGGAGGGGAGGAATGTCGTCCCCGCACGGTGGTCTGAGAATCCCACATTTACCGCATTTGTGGTAATAATGGACAATCGTGAGTGTAGTGACCATAGACAGCACAACACGAACATGGCTTATTGGTGCGAAGTGGTCTGTTCAGCTTGGGCTGAGAACCCTATGGCTGGTTGGCAGTGTGAGGATCAATGCCTGAAAGATTAGGTCCACGATTACTAGAAGTGGATTGATTTCCTCTTCTCCTTCTTTGAGAAGGAGGAAAATTAGGTGCCCCCTGATGTGAAAATACTTGTCCTAGAGGGGGTAGTAAGTGTGGTTGCGGGGGTGGAAAAGGCAAGGGAGTGGGAGGTCCAAATGCTGGAGGGGCTGGGATACCAGGTTGAAGATATGGATAAGGGGTAGGGTGGGCAGCAGTAAGGTAAGAAGGAGGGTGGGAAAAAGGAGGATGCATGTCGTATCCTGAATACATGCTACCTGGAGGGGAAAAACATCGGAGGGGCTAGCCCCTGGAGGAAAACCATGGCCCGGAAGAGGTCGGGTAGAAGTATGTGATAGGGCTCCAACGATACCGTCGGCAGAGTGAGATGCCCCCGAGGCATTAGGGCCATCGGGTTTGGGAAGGTCAGGGAGGACGGTATAAACATAACCAGATTGGGCATAGATAAGGTCATACTTCAAGGCTGTTTGGAGGGTGGCTTCTTCGGTTTGGGGAAAATGGGAGGTGACATATTTTCCAATGGGAGGTAAGAGAGAGTGAAGGAACCAGTCCATGTAAACCCGATCTTCAAAGGGAGGAGCATGACACAAGCTCCATCTTCGCCGCCATTCCTAGACATGAGCGGAAAGGCAGGTCGAACAGGATTGATGAAAAGAAGTTAAGAGTTCAGTACTAGTGTCATATTGGAGGGGGAGCTGGAAATAAGATAGAAAGGCTTGGGCAATGGTCGCAAAGGTGGTATGGGAAGAGGTGGCTTGATCAACATACCATTTGGAAGCTTTGTCGGTGAGCGTGCATTGGAACAAACGAAGACAGATGGAGTCATCGGTGATGGAATTGGAGGAACACCACATGTGGAAAGATCAGATATGGTTAGAGGGATCTTCACTAGCAAGGCCTTCGAATTTGGGAATGTCAGAGAGGAGCTTGGTCGGCATAGCAGGCCAACTAACATCATGGCGAATAGGATCATTAATCAGCTAATTGAAGTCAGGGAGACTGAGGCCGACCATATAAGGGAGTAATGGGGTAGTCGAGGTAGGTCTCATAGTGGTTCCACTGGAAATGGACCTGGCGGTAGAACTGGGGTTGGGGCTAGGTCCTGAACTAGACATGGTGAAGGTAAAAGAGGGAGAACTAGAAGTAGGGGGAGAACCAAAACAATCAGAAGAAGATTTGGAGTGTGAAATTAGGGGAGGACTTACTCGAGGATGATGGGAAGGAGGAAGTCGACTGAGTGGAAACTGAGGTTTAAGGCCAAGAAGTCTCTGGGAGAAGTGCCTTGGGGGCGCAACGATGACAGGAAGAAGAAAAACCGACAAGGGCAGGGAGGGATAAAATCAAGTGAGGTCAAGGGTGGAGAGGTGCAGTGAAAATTGTTTTTAAAGTCTTTTCCAAGTGGTGTTAACCAGGCTCTTCTTCACTTAGGGTTAGTGTGTGGCGTGCGTTAATTTTAATTATTTAAACCTAGACATTTTGAGAGTAAAAGAAAAAGTGTGTTGTGTAACTCAAAATAAAGCTGCAGGAAATAAAACGAAAAGAATAGAAAATTAACAGCTACGAATGCGTCAATGTAACCCAAGAAGGCAGGTCTCTCAAAAATAGTCTATAAGAGGGAAAAAAATAAGCCAAGCATGAGAAAAGGAGGCCAATAGATCTAATGTCAGGAGGGACTGGGATCTAAAGGAGAAATCTGCTGAAAAGTGGTGCAGAGAACAACAAATAGGCAGAGGCAAGGTTGCTGCTAAAAAGGAGGAGATAAGCAAAAAATAAAAGAGACAAGGTGGTGGTCATGGAAAGGAACCCAAACAAAATGATATGAGGTGATTTGAGAGGGAGAAGAGCTGATCTAAAGGGATCTGAAAAGGAGGTATCAGATCTGAGAAAAATAAAGTTGAAACTCTAAAAACTCAGACTTCTGAAGCAACAAAGACTCTCCCACAAAAAGTGGAGGGTACTAGAGCCCCAAGGGGCAAGATTCCCTCTTAGTTAAGTGAAGAATATCAGAAAAAGGTCTAAACGGGCAGAAATAGAGGCTGGAAAACCCTGGCAGAAGCTTCATACAAACCCAGAAAAAGTGCAGGTCACACGTTATGACCTGTTTTCAGTCTAGGTTGCAGGTTTGGGGCAGAAAAGTGCATCCTCAAGCTCAAGTTTCACTTTTGTGGGTCGATAAGTGTGACCTGTAGATCCGGCTGTCTCGGCGGCAGATTTCAAAAAATTTTGTCGTCTCAGCTGCGGCTGATGTCGGTCACCTGCACAATAAGGCCAGAAACACACGAAAGTTAAAAATTTGACTATTTGAGGGTTTTAGGGGTGAAAAACACCATAAAAATAGGGAAAACAGAAAATGGAAGAGAAACCCTAGGGTCTAAAACAGCTGGATATGCAGGAATATATAAAACGACAGCGGTCGTAAAATAAAACCCGTGTGGAGTCGCCAATTGTTAGTATGAATCTTTCGTCGTAAAATATCACTTTAGCTACACATAAAAATTAGCCCTAACATCGATTATGGCTGCAAAATATCTTTAAGTCTGCTGCACAAATTCAGATCTAAGCGCAAAAAGACATTAAGCAGATAAAATATAATATGGCTCCATGCATCCAATAGACAAGACAAGAACAAAGTGTTTAAAAGAATGATTTGTATTATATTAAAGAATGGGGCACATGAGAGGAAAACAAGAAATTTGTTTTCCAGTTCTCCTAAGTGGGATGGGTTCTTGGAAGTACTCAGCGTTTCAGATCTAAAATTCCTCTCTCTTATTGGTGTAGAAAAACAAACATGGAACTCAATGGGAGTTCATAAAGAAAAATGGAAAATCGTGACCAAGAGTAGATCCAGAGTGATCTAATGCAATGAAGGTGACTAATGAATGGGGAAAACCCTTCTATTTATGAAAAAATATTGGGGTGTTCTAGAACTTGGTGCATGAATAAAATATTATTAATCAAATTCTAGAATCACCCTTTAGGAATATTTTATTATATTTGTTGGAGGGAAAAGGTCTTTTGACTTGGGTCAATTCCTTTATTTATAAACAATAAATAAATAAATGATTTATTTATTATTTTAGGGACATGATGGGAATATAATTAAATAAATAATGATTTATTTAATAATTTAAAAATGATTTAGTCAAATTTAACTAGGAATATTATTTAAATAATGATTTGAATAACTTATTCCTAGGAAATACTTAAATAAATAATGATTTATTTAATTAATTTCCTTGTTTTGGGTTAAATATGACCAGGAAATATAGATAAATGTTATTTTATATGGTGAAAGCAATTTTACTTAGGGTAAAATTGGTCTTACATGGTGTACTTGGGTTCATCTAATGATAATGAGTTAGATGACCAAAAAAATGGTGTAATAGTCTGAATGTCTAGTTTGCTACTCCTTGTTCCCTTTCGTGCCGCTGGGCACACCCTGTTCATGACCATTGTCATGGTCTCTCTAGAAGGCCATGTACCAATCAGAATAGGGACTTCACCTCTCTATGATAGTCCAGTGATGAAATATACGTCTGACACTTTGAGTTCAAGCTCCTGGTGTCGAAGCCTGAACTTCTCCTGATCCTCGTCCTAGATGCTAATAAGATATTGCAGTAATGCGGGCTGGGCCCAGAGACATAGTGTCATAAATAATTTCTTGAGCTCTCAATTCTTGAGAGCCCTCATACATTGTTCATTCTCCATTTCCTTCTCATCTTCTTCATTGTGCTCTCTTTCCTTCCATTCAATTATCGTTTTTTCTTTGTACCTACATCAATTTGGTCATAAACACATTGTAAGATCCCTTGGGTACTTAAAAAATCAATTCATTGGCTCTATTATTGTTAAATTTAAATGGAATGTTGGGTTGCATGGTTGGCACGACTGTTTTGCTAACAGTCACGCCACCTAGTGCGGCCCTTGTGTGAAAAAGGGTTGGCTAGCGCGGGTCCATGCTTGAAACATGTGCCAACTGCGGAGGCCCTAATTTTGGAATTCCTCCCCTCAGGGATGCCACATGAAAATTAAAATCTATGAAATATGACTTAAAATATGGCTAATGGAAGTGGCTCTTACCTGAAGAAGACCGAATCAAGATTATTCCACTGGATTGTTCACAATCGTTGCCTCAAGATCGCAAAGGCATTGGGTCACTATCGCCCTGCAAAGAGGTAACAAAGTGAAAAGTAAATAAGTTTTTAATATTGGTGATATTTATAAATTTTCAAATCAAAATTACGTTTTAAGACTTGTTTTTCCAATATTTTATTATATTTTTGTCGAAAAATGGGTTTTACACTAGCCTTTTTGTGCAGCAACAGGTTTTTCACGTGGTTTTGATGAAGAGACGAGTTGTATTTTATACCTTTTCGGACTCGGTAAAAACAGGAAAAATTCACTATTGGAGTCACCTTTCAGTTGTTTTCTAACTCTCTAAAATTGAAAATATTTCCAGGTTGCCTATCATTTTGAGCTCGTTAAAATTGGCTGCGAAACGACATCTACCCAGTATACGTTTACCCCTTTTTCGGGCTGGGATAGATTATTTACGAAAAAGGAATACCTTAGCCTATCGCGACTAAGAGGTTCTCTCGGATATTTTTTTCTACCTTTTCATATCTGAGGGACTATTAACAAAAAGGGACTTGCTAGAGTTTTCTCTTACGTTGTCTTTTCAAACTCTCTAAACATGAAAAGATGTCGAGTTCTTCCTTTGACAGACTCGTTAAAAACTAATGACATCGGACTCCGTTGTAATGAATTTACTCGAGTTCCTCCTTCCTAGGGCTCGTTAAATGTACTAGGTTGGATTTTTCTGAAGGAAAAACTTACAGCACAAGCATATGTGATCCCCTTCAAGCTTGTTCAAAAAAATAATTGGGGTACTCACTAGAAATGGTGGGGGAAAATGGAACCAATATTATAGTTGTGTCGGCGGTATGTCGCTCTTGCACATGGCACTTGTCCGCATTTGTGTCGGGTAGGGGACATCTCATCTCATTATCTGCTTGCCTTCATGGGTTTGGGTAATATATTTTGACTGCTCATCTTCTCCTTTCCACGTCACCATGACCTCAGATCCCTTGATGTCAAATACTACCAAATCCAGTGTCGTGTCACTGATATGTTCAAGAGAAGTTGGCCTCTGCAGTTTTCAACCTCCCTTTGATTCTCTTTTGGCCTTGATTCACAAATATCATGTTCCTCTATCTCATGTCGATGATGTGGGAAACATTATGGCCCACCTTCAATCAAGGTCACTTTCTGTTGACTTTAGCCCATTATCCAGGAAGTTGATCTAGAGACTCCCTTTAGGTGCCTTGGAGCTTGCATGCCTCAATGGCAGGTTCTTTGCGTTCGACGCAAGGTTTCCATTATCGGCCTTCGATTGGATGACTCTGCGGGTGTTTGACGCCAAATCATTGTTCACACTCCATGGATTTTACCTCTTGTACCTTGAGAGACATCATCATTATTGGTGGTTTCTCTCACATCTGTTAACGGATTTCATCATTGGCTGGTAATCAGGCGATGTTATTTCATGTTCGACTTCAACTCACATATTTGCATTCTTGAACTTGTACTCTGTTTAAGTCGTGATGGAGCGCAAGACCCTAGATTTTGTCTGATAAAATCCAGGCTGCGAGTTCATTGTGGATTATTATGATTTATTACATGACTCTTTTGATTGGATGGCTACAGCCATACCTGAGTCTACTTGTTGATCCTTGTTTTACTAGATGGATGCATCCATACCTTGGATCCCAGTTTTTGTACGGTTTATTATGGATGGTTGCGCCCATACCACATATCATGTATCAGAGATATCAATTGTATTTGTATTTTCAAGTCTTCTAACGACAGTGTTTTCAGTTGGACACATTATCATAAATCATTTCACCCCTCCCTCTCTCTCGGACCTCATGCTTTAGGGGGCATCTGTTACACAACATTTTGTCACCGTCCCTGCAATCCCTCATCTCGTACATTAGAGGACCATTCTCATGATCTGTGAACACTAAAATGTCCTGAAAACACCTTGATGATATCCTTGTGTATAAGGGCAAGACTTCTCCTGAAGAACATTTCCTCAGAAAGCCCCAAAAACCCATGTTTTTGCATTTGCGTGAGTAGCCAGTTCATCCCTTGCACCAATGGGGAAAATATACACTAGTGGGCGTGCCAGCTGGGACTTTGTCCCTGTGTATTACCCACGCCAAGCCTATTAAGGAATGCATTTTTAACAATAGAAGGCAGAATTTTTATTCCAACAACATTAGAATGAATCATCAAAAAGAAGGTGGGTTGCTTTTCTCTAGATCTCCTTGATTAGGAAGTGGTTTTTCACCTCTCATGGAACCTTCCTAAGAGATAGGACTTGTTGGCACCCTATAATCAACAAGATTGGCAAAGTTCGACTGTAGGGACAACATCGTTTCAACCACTTTGGGATTCTAGGATCTAACCCTCCTGAATCTGGAGAGGGATCTCTCCAATAAGTGCAAACATGGATTTGTCTTTGAAGTCTTGGGTAATAATATTAGGCTAGTTATGCAGGCCGAGGGTTTTTTTTGTTTTTGGATGGTTGAGCATGATTATTATTTGAGGTGGAAATTCCTAAATGAAAATATTTTCAAAGGTGTGAAGTTGTAAGCAATCAGAACAAGTTTTGGCCAGGAAGATAGATAATTGCAAGTTTTAGTCCAATGGGCTATGGTGTCATAATAGGGTTTAAATGAAACAGCAAGGGGAAAGAGTGGTCCAAGGGGCAAGTCATCTATGTCTAAGGATCTCTTCAAAGTTTGATTTATGGAAGGAAATTAAACAATAAGAAGGGGAATTAAATAGATGAAGAACAAAGAGAAGCCCAAGATCAAGTAAGTACTTCTAAACTAGACTAATTTTGACATACACTTAAGAAATACATAAAAGTAATCTAAGATCAGGTAAGTACCTCCAAACTAGCTTACTTATGATGCAATTTTAATAGAAAAACATTTTAAAACAAAGGGAAACTTGAAGGAAACTGTTGGAGAAGAAAATCGGGGGCCGAGCTCACCACAAATCCTCTTCTAGCTCTGCTTTACTTGGTAACTTTCAAGACAAACACAAAGATAACAAAGAATGGCCTAATATTTGGTAAGTACTTTTAAACTAGCCAGCTTTCAACACATTCCAAGGGAAAAATTGAGACAGTCTTTGGGGATAAAACTAGGACTAGGGCACACCATATCTTCCTTAGTTTCTCTCTACTTAACATATATTGAAAATAAAATTTAAGAATAACAATTATCTAAATATGAGGACGAGGGAACACCGACATTCCTACTGCTTAAACTAAATTAAATCATTCCCAAATAACACAAATTGGAAGAAAACATTTAGATAAATATTTTTAGTCAGAGAAGGGTACTGATATACAGTAGGTCCTAACTCTATGCATGTTGTTCTTTATAAGAGAAGATGGACACAGTGAAAACAGAAATAAAATAAGAATTGACAATAGGAAATAACATCACCGTCGAAATAGACCAGGATTCCATAAATCAACTTGTATTGATTTTCCAAACCAGTTACAGCTTTAAGTCCAATGCTTTAGTTTAGCAATAATCTACACTTACTAGACTAACTTATCTATCACAAGTAGAGCTCCAAGAGCCAATGAACACTATTTACAATCAGAAGTCTCCAGCTCAAGTATATTTCAAATTTCTACAACCAACCCCTCTCTCATCTTCTCCAGTAGTATTTATAGAAGAATGAGGAGGTGAGATCTGATAAAATATATCCAAAGATAATTAATATTGTCTTAATGGATTCTCAGTGTTTTGGGAGCTCGATGAAGAAGTTTACAGATGTGTCTGACTGTATTAATATTTTTAATTTAAGATTAATCTCAGCGAAAACTCTTATTGACTTTTGAGGCTTTGTGTTACATTAAATTAACTCTGCTGATATCTTGTCATTAAGTTTATTTGCAGAATTAACTCTCTGGCTACGCTCAGGCAAATATCTGATCTTGATCAATAACTTTGGCCTCTGTTTGAATGCTTTGAGGCATAGGTGGCATTGTGGTAGTTGGGAGGAATCAATTTGCCTCAGATGTGGTGGTGGAGGCCTTGATGTCTGATAAAACACTTATGATTTTCTTTTAACCATGTCTTAATTGGGAGGATTAGGCTTTTGATAATCAGTCTTAGCTGTAATCCTCATAAATTTCTCTTCAATCTTCCATCCTGGTGCGTTTTGTCTTTGACACTAATACTCTTTAATTGTGATTCATTTATTTTGTTTTGTTGGCGTGCAGTGCTGCACAGGGATTGTGAGGCATAAATGCCTTTGAAGCATTGACGAGACGTGAAAATTTTACCCTTGGATGGCTTCCTTTTAATAAATAGAAGGTGTGCAAATTAAACCCCAGCCGTTGGCCCCCTTTTAGTATAATGGAAAAAACCATTTAATCACCCTTTATCAAATGATATATCCGGACTTAAAAAATTTCGATAAAACTAAGCTGCATAACCATTTCTGGTCACAAAATGGACTTGGTCACATCAGGGTGTTTGTGACCTGAAATTTTTATAAAATCCGCCATATAAAGCTCCCCAGGTCTGTTTCGGGGCCTACTGACGTTAGGGTGTTTGTGACCCAAAATTTTTATAAAATCTGCCATATAAAGCTCCCCGAGTCCGTATTTCATGACCATGCAAGCAACCAAACAAGACCAACTCCAATCAGTTGTTGCCGCATGTATGTTGATGTGTATGATGACTAGGCATTGGGACCACCGGTTCTGTGGGACTGTTGACTATTGTCGTGGCCGTGGGGACCAGGGCGATTGATTATGGGCCATGGGTCATGCCATACCTTAGTTTATCCCCTAAGCTTATTTTGAGCACGATCACCATCCGATGGGCTGGCCTCAGATCGGACGACATACGTCAATATCACGTTGAGCCCATAATTGATATTTAATGCGTGGGGAGGGCGTTATCTCCAAACCCCTTAAGGTCACGTGTCATCTCCCAACATGTGTCACGCTCAAATTGGAAATAAAGCTTACCCCACAAAGGCAGTGCGATCAAAATTTCTCCCGTTTTGTATAGTGATTGACCGTGGGGTTAACCCCCTTCTTCCCATTCACTCCAGTTCACTAAACTCAGGTTCAACTCTCGGCACTGTAGCTCCATTAAATCATTCCCAATTTATTTTTTATATAAGCAGGTTTCTTCCTTTGGACAAGGTTTGCAGCTTCTACGGGAAACAACATTACAATACCATACTGGAGCACTATCGATCCTTCTAGTGATCGATAGCTGATCATGAAGTATAGAATCTAACTCAAAAAACAGAATTTCATTCAAACATTTGCACAATACAAAACAACATTAGAAAATCCTGTGTTATTTTGTTTTACTGCTTCAGAGGGTGTGGGAGGAGTGTGGCCATTGGATTGCGCAATCGGGCCATCGCAATCGGAGGTGGGGGAAAAAACATTAAAAATGCTCCCAAAGGAAAACTCTGATGCAATAAGCACTCGATGGATCTAGCACCCGGTTCCATCACTAGGGCATATGATGGGGAAGGGGTTTAGGACTTAGCCCAAGGGGGCTTAAGTCTTTATACAAAAATATGTATTTTTATGATTTTTTCAATGTTTTTCAAAGGATTTTGAGGGTTTTGATAAGGCAAAGAAAGAGTGTTAAACCTTATCAAAGGGGTTCTGATAGAGGGGAAAGGGGAAAAATATGACAATGAAGGATTTTTATGGGGAATAAAGGGGTAAAAATGACATTAGTTTTGGAAGTGGAAGGAGTGGAAAAATGGCCTTTGGAGCAGTATTTCCTCAATGAAATCAGCAAAATTCCAGAGTGTAAAATGGGCATAGTAGGGAAGATTTTGGACATAGGCATGAGGCCTTCAAGAGTATTCAAGAGATAACACTTTTTTGCAATAAAACTTGTTTCTTGAAGGCTCCAAAAATGATTTAGCCAGCATTTGATATAAAAAAATTTATAGCTGGCTAACAGTGGCTCCACTTGGGGATGGTGCCTTCTTGAAGGCATCAAGAACTTCAAACTTGCATTCTCTTGGAGGCTGATCAGTGCCTTATCCATTGGGCTACCTCTCTTTCCTTGAATGATCTTATTTTTCTCTGAAAACATATCAGCAGCTATAAAAACAATGGATCTTTCATCAACAAGCTTTCTACCTACCCAATCCTACAGATCTAACATTTTTTCTTTATTAGAGTGCACTTGGATTGGAAAAATCTTTTACAACATTTTATTCTTTTGAAAGTAGGAAATATAATATATTTCTACTCCTTATTTCTCCATGGACTCATATTAAATAGTTGAGCCCATATGATGCTCTACCTAATCTACTATCTGTTGGGATTAAACTGTCCAACATATTTTTATTCTCTAATTTCTACAACAGAAATTTAAAAGCATACAACTCAGGATTGAACAACCTAAATTGATGCTGATCTATGGCATAAAAACAAGCTGCACATAGATCTTATTTTGTAGAAAATTAAAACAAAATGGAAAGCTTAGGATCTACAACTTCAAAGTATTTCCTTCATCTTTTTTACAGCTCTGTTTGGAATTTTGATTGAGTTGTCTTTCCTTTGTCAACTGGTTGAGATTTTGAGCTAATTGGAACTAGATTTACCTTTTTTTGACTCATAATTTGAAACAGATTTGACTCATTCTCTTTGGAAACTTAGGTTCATATTTTGAGCATGTTTGAACCTTTAATTTCTATCCTAAACTATCTACTAATAAGGCAAGATTAAACAGTTTGGAAAATAGAATTCACTATCCTATCAACAGAAAATTGAAAACCAATTAGTCAAGATTAATTTTTTTGACTAACTAGAAGTGTGTTCTTTAGGAGTGGCATTTGAGCTTGCTCACTTTCAGATTTGTTTCTCCTTTTGGTATGGGGTTGTACCTTGCTTATTTTTACAATCTGCCCTCTTTTCTTTTTTTCTTTGTTTTTGTATTTTTGATATTTATAACTTTGAATGCAATGATGGGTGAAGTATTTTTAATTAGAAAAAAATAAAATAAAAATTATTTTAGAACATAACATGGATCAAGAGAAGTAATGCTTGAGCATCCTGCCATTGACAGGACCCCCAAAAAATTCTACTCCATTCAACTCTTGCAAGAAATAGGCATTATTAATAGTAGCTGAATGGATAGAGTAAGGGCCAAGCCACAAGTTCTCAAATTTTCCATGCTTTCCCTTATCTTCTCTCCTTGAGTCCCACTTTAAAACTTTGTCCCCAATATTGAAATTTTTGGCCTTTGTTCTTCTATCAAAAAGATTTTTAATGTTGTCCTGCTTCTGCAATTCTTTGTTACAAACCTCCTCCCTGGTTTGCTGAAGATGAATGGTTTGATTTATTCGTCTTATCATGTCATTATCTTTAGTTTGCAACTCTTGAATCAACTTCATCACTGGTATACCAAGGCTAGTTGGAAAAATTGCATCAGTACCATACACAAGCTGGAAAGGTGACATGCCAATAGATTTCTTCAAATTCAATCTGTCGGCCCAAAGTGCATGAACTAGCTTTGTGTGCCAGGACTTCTTGTTGTCCTCCAACATTTTCTTGATTATATTCACTAAACTCTTGTTTGAGGATTCTGCAAGTCCATTACCTTGAGGGTAATAGGCCATGGAATGCCCCAATGTTATCTGATATTTGTGACAGAATTCAACCATTTTCTTTGATCCAAATGCTGCTGCATTATCAGTGATGATCTTGGTAGGACAGCCAAATCTGGAGAGAATGTTAGTCTCCATGAATTTTATAATAACATAATCATTGGCCTGCCTACAAGGTATGGCTTCTATCCACTTAGTGAAATAGTCTGTGGCAGTGAGAATCCATCTATGCTGAGTAGAATATGGTGGATGGATTTCTCCTATGAAGTCAATTCCCCACTGTTGAAAAGGAGCTTCAACAGTGATTGGATGCAGAGGTAGGGGTAGAAGTTTTCTTTTTCCTTCAAAAAGTTGACATTTATGACAGGCAATGATCATCTTGTGTATATCAGGAAAGAGAGTAGGACAATAGAAGCCATCCCTCAAAATTGTGTTGGTTGTTGTCTTCCAGTACAAATGACCTTCACACTCTCCTTCATGGAACTCGTGCTTAACCTTCTCTGCATCATACTCAGGAAAACATTTAAGCAATACACCACTTGCATTTTTCCAATAAAGATATCTATCTATAATGCAATAGTTTACAACCTTTAACTTTAGGAACCTTGCCTTTGCTTTTGTTAAACCAGGAGGTCTATTTAAATTAAGCAAAACATAAATAGTATCAACATACCAAAAGGATTTCATGAAATGGTCTTCAACAATGGGAGTTGAGATTTCCTCTTGTTCGTCCAAAACATTAAACATATTAATATCGAGAACCTCAAAATTTGATTCAGCCATTAATCTAGCTAGACCTTGGCCTTTGACGATTTTAGTGGATTTTATCTCTAAATCATATTCAAGAATAACAAAAATCCACTTACCTCTCTTACCATCTGGGTCCTGTGTTAAAATGTCTTTAACAAATGAGTTTGGGACAAAGGCAATGATGTGTGAGTGCAATATGTATACTATGAAGTCTTTCAAAGATTTAATCAAAGCAAAATATTGCTTCTCCGTAATGTTATAATTCATAGGGGCATCCCTCAATGCCTTGCTAAAGAATGAAATAGGTTGTTCTTGTCCTTGTGGATTTTTCTGTAAAAGAACAACAGCTATGGTATGTTTTGATGCAAATGAAAAAATATAAAAATGTTTTGAAAAATCAGGACTTATTAGAACCGGTGTTTTGGTTAATGCTTGCTTCACCACCTCAAAGGACCTCTTTTCTTCCGAGGTCCATTTTACCCATTGCTCCTTCTTCAACATGTTTGTGATATTTCTGAGCTTAGCTAAGTTGGGGATGAACCTTCTCAAAAAATTAATCTTTCCAATGAAAGATTGCAACTCCTTGATGTTTCGAGGATGAGATATTTGCAATATGGCCTCAATCCTTTTGGGATCTATCTTAATACCCTCTTCTAAAATGATGTGCCCAAGAATTTTACCTTCTTGGAGCCCAAATAGTGTTTTCCTAGTGTTTAAAGATATCCCAAACTTCCTGAATCTCCCGAAGACTATTCTTAAATGTGCTAAGTGCTCTTCATCTATCTTTGAAAACATAGTAACATCATCAAGGTATATAATGATGAAGTAGCCTAACTCTTCAGAAAATTCTATGTCCATGGCTCTCTGAAAAGTTGCTCTAGCATTCATTAGACCAAAAGGAATTTTCACATACATGAAAGTTTCCCATGGTGTAGTAAAGGTTGTCTTTAATTGATCAGGAGGGTGAAATAAGATCTGATTGTACCCTGAGTAGCCATCAAGCAAAGAAATTCTTCTAGACCCTACCACCTTTTGTAAAATATGATCCATCTTAGGTAAAGGGTAGTTGTATTTTAATGAAACTTTTTTTAAGTCTCTCTACTTAACATATACTGAATAACATTTAAGAATAAAAATTAGCTAAATAGGACGACGAGGGAACACCATCATTCCTACTGCTTAAACTAAATTAAATCATTCCCAATTAACACAGATTAGAAGAAAACATTTAGATAAAGATTTTCAGTCAGAGAAGGGTAATGATATAAATTAGGTCCTAACTCTATGCATGTTGTTCTTTATAAGAGAATATGGACACAATGAAAACAGAAATAAAATAACAATTCACAATAGGAAATAATATCACCGTCGACATACACCAAGATCCCATAAATCAGCTTGTATTGATATTGCAAACCAGTTACAGCTTTAAGTCCAATGCTTTAGTTTAGCAATCATCTACACTTCCCAGACTAACTTATCTATCACAAGAAGAGCTCAAAGAGCCAGTGAACACTATTTACAATCAGAATTTTCCATCTCAAGTATATTTCAAAGTTCTGCAACCAACCCCTCTCTCATCTTCTCCACTAGTATTTATAGAAGAATGAGGAGGTGAGATCTGATAAAAGATATCTAAAGATAATTAATACAATATTAATTGCTTCTCGGCCTTTGGGGAGCTCGATGAAGAAGTTTATAGATGTTTCTGACTATATTAATTTTTTTCATTTAAGATTAAGATCGGTGGGAGCTCTTATTGACTTTTGAGGCTCTGTGTTACATTAAAGTAACTCTGATGATATTTTGTCATTCAGTTTATTTCCAGAATTAACTTTCTAGCTGCGTTGAGGCAAATATCTGATCTTGATCAATAACTTCGGCCTCTGTTTGAATGCTTTGAGGCATAGGTGGCATTGTGGTAGCTGGGAGGAATCAATTTGCCTCAGATGTGGTGGTGGAGGCCTTGCTTTCTGATAAAACACTTATGATTTTCTTTTAACCGTGTCTTAATTGGGAGGATTAGGCATTTGATAATCAATCTTAGCCGTAATCCTCATAAATTTGTCTTCAATCTTCCATCCTGGTGTGTTTTGTCTTCAACAATGATACTCTTTGATTTTGATTCATTTACTATGTTTTGTTGGTGTGCAGTGCTGCGTAGGGATCGCGAGGCATAAATGCCTTTGAAGAATTGATAATATGTGAAAATTTTACCCATGGATGGCTTCCTTTTAATAAATCGAAGGCATGAGAATTAAACCCCAGCCTTCGGCCCCCTTTTTAGTATAATGGAAAAAAACATTTAATCACCCTTTATCAAATGATATATCCAGACTTCAAAAATTTTGATAAAACCAAGCTGCATAACCATTTCAAGTCACAAAAGGGACGTGTTGACTTTAGGGTATTTGTGACCCAAATTTTTTATAAAATCCACCATATAAATCTCCTCGGGTCCGTTTTGGGGCCTGCTGAAGTCAGGGTGTTTGTGACCCAAATTTTTTATAAAATCTGCCATATAAAGCTCCCCAAGTCCGTATTTCATGACCATGCGAGCAAACAAACAAGATCCGCTCCAATCATTTTTTTCCACGTGTGTGCTGATGTGTATGTTGACTAGGCGTTGGGACCACCAGTTCTGCGGGACTGCTGACTGCTATTGTGGCCATGGGGACTAGGGCGATTGATTGTGGGCCATGGGTCGTGTTAGCCACCCATAATTTCTATCATATCAAGTGCTGGCTAAATGATTTTGGATAGCCTTCAAGAAACAATTTCATTGCCAAAAATTGTTGATGCTTAAATTCTTTTGATAATATCCTATCCTTTGTATAATCCTCACTGCTTCTCCCCTTTTCAACTCAGAAATCCGGCTGATTCCCAAGAAAGAATACTGCTACAAGCACCATTTTCCTTTTCCCCCTTCTTCCAAAACTAACCTCATATTTGCCTTTTCTTTTTCAATAAATCCCTCATTTCCATGTTTTTCCCCTTTTTTTCCCTTCATTAAAAACCCCTTTCATAAGTTTTAAAACTCCTTCTTTCCTTATGGAAATCCTCAAATTCCCTTGAAAACCATTGAAAATCTATACAAATCATATTTTCTGAACTGTTTAATGTTTTCTCCTATTTTCATTCTGTTCCATAATTTCTTACTACAGTAGGTTGAAAGTTTTAGGCTAAGAAATGACTCCTAGAAGCACCTTAGACCTGTTCATCCTTCATTGTTTCATGTTTTCTTCTGCTGAAGTATTTCAGAGTCTTTAATCTCTCTCTTTAGTCTTAATGCTTTTCTATTTCCTTAATAGTTCGAATAGTTGGTTTCAACATGATTTATGGTTCTCGCTGCTTGTCTTCTGCTACTTAAAAATTGTTATTGAAGTCTCCCTTTGAAGTTTCTATTTACAGTGAGTCAAGGAGGTCTGTTTTGATCTTTCCCTTTTTCCTTGCTTAGATAGTTGTCTTAAAGGTCTTTATTGTGGTAATCATAGATGTGTTAGGTGTTCCCTCTTCTATGACTGCAATTATCAGTGAATATTTTATGTTTTATAGGAAATTTGAAATAAAATATTTGAGGAAATAGGGTGTTCCCCGAATCTTAGGTTTCATTTTAAAAGTTGTTTTGAAATAATTGTTTTCTTAAAGGTGTGATTTATAGAATTCATGGTTAGCCCTATCTATCAAAAAGCTCTTTATTTTTCAACCTATGTTTTCAAATTCCTTTTTTTGAGAATTAAACTTCTCTTTCCAAATCATTGATGTCCATCTCATTTCAAAAACCAAAGGATCCTGTGGCCAAGTTATATTTTCCCTTTGATATCCCATATCCATTAATAAGTTTGTCATGACCTCTTTTTGACTCCATTTCTCAATGAACTAGATGTTTCTCCATTCTATATATCTTTCCTAGGCCTTTCATATTTTGTTGTATCAACCCAACCAAACAAACAAACAAAGACCTGCACTTAATAACTAGGTTAAAATCCATATTCTAAGCACACAAGATAAACCTTTGCAAACAAAAATTCAAGAGATCCCTCTCTGAGAACAGGAGGACTAGATCCTGAGACTCTAAATATTGGTTCTGATGTTGCCTTGTCTTTTGAATTTTCAAATTATCAAAACACGGGACCCCAACATAATGGCAATCACGGTGGGACCTACTGAGAATACAGTGATTTGAAAACACTTCTTAAAAACTCTTTAGGCCCTTAAACTCGATAAGAACACCTTCTGGACTTATCCCTCCACTCACACCAACAAAATGGCGATCACGGTGGGACCTTGAGTAAAATCTTCAAAACAAAACATTCACTGTCCGGTATAACATAAGTAACCTTCTTCAAGCACTACCAAGCATGATGGTAATGATCATAGGACTTTTTGAATCAGTGACAAACTAAGTAACCCTTAGGATTCTCATAAGACCTTATCAAACCTTGAAGGAAATGGTTACCAAGCCATAAGAGTGAACTATGTACGTTTAAACACCTTAGCTAAGTGTTAAATCAGATTTAGGACACTCTCATAACCTATAAGACTGGAATAACTCAGAAAACCCCAAAAACATTTCAGTTTGGCTTCATAAAAATCATGGTGGTGGAACCATCTAATATTTTATCTTCGTAAAGCTAAAAAGTTTCCACCTGGCGACTCCACTAGCCCCAGTAGGCATATTACTCATCTTGGTCTCCAGGTCTCTTTAGGACTGTGTTAACCAGCCTTGAAGAAGTTTAGAAGCCTAGTCCCATACTAGATAAGACATCGTGAGAGGTAAAAGCTTCAAAAAAAAAAAAACAGTCCTTAAAACTTTAACCTCTCTCTTTTTTGAAAAAACAATCTAGCTTCACATAGGATCAACACTAGATCCCATCAAAACCCAAATCCTCCTTTAATAATTGACAATCCAGAAATAATTTTGTGGCAGAATTCTAAATCTAGAAAATTAGTTGCTAATAGGAGCCTCTTAAGAACAAAATTTTTCCCTGAAAACCTTGTTGTCTTAGAGGATTCACACTTTGATTTACATCATACATAGAACATCTTTAGAACTAGATCTCAAGATGATTTAAACCAAACTAATCTTGACATTGCAGATTTTCAACAAAGCTTCAATAGGGAAGCCTCACCTTCCACTCCTCCTGACTCCCAAATTCTTCATCAATTTAGCCTTTTCCATAAAAAATATTCCGGCCCAAGTGTTTCTTCTCCTCCAATATATACATCCACTGTTCAAACCACTCCACTTCAGCCCACTTTCCATTTTTTTAATCCACCCCTTGTGAATGCACCCCCACCACATATCATGGCAGCATGGTACACTCCCTTAGTCCTTAATGTACCATTAGTCAATCTCCCACAGGACTATTAGTCCAAAATTCCATTATATGATGCTAGTAATGCTACAACTGCATCATAACATTTGGATAAGATGAATGACTACTTTGATAGAAATGAAATTGATGATGATTATGTCAAGCTTAGATTATTTTATTAAAGTCTGGGGGGAGAAGTAAGAAAATGGTTTAAAGGTTTAACCCCCCATAGTATTAATGATCTCCAAGCCTTCCATCAAACATTATTAAACAAATGGGAAGTGAAGAAAAATCCTCTCCAAGTCCTTTCTGATTACAAAAATCTCCATAGAAACACGGGGGAAAGTGTACAAGCTTATTGTACCAAATTCAAAAGTGTATATAATTCACTCTCCCTAGAGCTAAAACCTCCACAAGGCTCAGATTTAAACAAATTTCCTGAAGGGTTTGACCCTAAGATGGCCTATCAGCTAAGGGAAAGAGATCCTGCAACTCTTGAAGAGATGCAAAAGGGTGCTCTTTCTGTCGAAGTCAACTTAATGGAGAAGAGAGAAAGAATGAAAAATGAAAGGAGAGTGTCCTTTAGAGAGGAATCTAAACCCTCTACTTCCAAATCAAAGATGGAGAGAATGATGGAAGAGATGATGAAAGAGATGAGCATAATTAAGAGAGCACAAGAAAGCCAAAACCAAACTGATCCTCAAAATAGCCAAAGCAGAAATAGAAATTAGAATTATAGAAGAGAAAACAATCAAGATAAACAAAAGGAAATCGACCAATAGATTATACCCCCCTTCCAACAGAACTATGTAGATCAATATGAAGAAGACAGGGAGTTGGAAAGGTTGGAATAATCTCATGTAAACTTGATTGGATCAGACAGTGGGAATGGTGTTTTCCTCACTGAGGAAGAACAAGGTTTTTCCTCTTATGATCAAAATACAAACACCTATGAAGATTTTGATGACTATATATTGGGTTTTGAAAATGCAATCATGGAGGTGCATAAACAGTACAATCTTAAGAGAAAGGGGAGCATAGATAATTAAAAGGATAAGAACACTAATACGGCTATCAAGAAAAACACAGAAACTCAGCCCAAAAAGACAGCATAGAAAACCAACATTTTGGCCAAGAAACCAGACTTAAATAAAGACAAAAGTGTCCAGCCAAATGTTGAACAGAGTAACCCAAGCACTTAAGCTAGTAGTCCTAACAAAACTGTCCCAATTACTAGTCCAAAAAAGGTTCAACAAATCAAAGTTGCTGAAAAGAATTCAATTGAAAAGGCAGATGTAAATATCAACAAGTCAATTATTCCTTTCAGCCTTGAGGCAGAGATTTCTAAGATAAAAATTTTCACTCCCCTAGCTGAACTAGTAACCCAAGAAGTGTACAAAAACCAAGTTTTGAAAGCTTTGAACTTAGGAAGTGATACTAACACCTTGAACTTGAAAGATGACAAACTTGAGTTGTTGTTTGGTCCAGAAGTTGAAGGAAAATACCAAGAAGGGGCTATCCCTCCCTTCTATGTTAGCTTGAACATACACGAGAAAATTTTACACAATTCCATGTTAGATTCAGGAGCTTCACACAATCTAATTCCAAAGGTGGTAATGGAAAGCTTAGGCTTAAATATTACTAAACCATACAAATATTTGTATTCCTTTGACTCAATCAGAGTCAAATGTTTGGGTTTAATCAAAGATTTATGTGTTAATTTGGCTCAAATCCCTGCTAAGAGTCTAGTAATAGATATAGTTGTAGCTGACATTCCCCCTAAGTATGGCATTCTCTTATCAAGATCTTGGGGAGCAAAACTTCAGGGAAGCCTTCAAATGGACATGTCTTATGCCACCATCCCTATTTTTAACCAAAACAGAAGACTATACAGGGAATATCACATGAATTACATGGTGAGCAACATAGACAAACCAAACAACACTCCAATCTATTCTATTCAATCAAGTTTAGATTCCTTTATCTTATGTAACGAAGATGAAATCACCCAACCAGATAAGGAAAACATGTACCCAATCAGTTCACTAGAACAATCAAATCTTCCCTTCAATCAAATTCAAAACATTGACAATCAACAACAACAAGAAACTAAAAATGAGGCAAATGTACTTTGGACAATAAAATTTGATGGATCCTCTAACAAAACAAGTGCAGGGGAAGGTGTTTGGATTCAAAATACGAATCAAATTTTTTCATACAAATTGGATTTCCCATGCACTAATAATATCGTTGAGTATGAAGCCCTTCTCCTAGGCTTACAATTGCTTAAACAATTAGAAGCCCAGAAGATATAGATCTTAGGGGATTCTAAACTTATCATAAAACAAATCAAAGGAGAATACTCAGCTAGAAATCCAAGGCTTAGGGAATATCGAAATGCTTCCCTTGATCTATTGAAAACCTTTGAAAAATATGAACTCATTTTCATCCCTAGAGCACTGAATCATCTAGCAAATGAACTCGCCTTCAATGCCAACAACTGCCAAATACCTGAGATAAATGAAAAACTCTGTGTAAAGGTAAAACATAGGCCCACTATGCCTGATAATGAATATCACTGGCAAGTGTTTGAATCTGACAAACACATAGATGATTTCTTGAAATCAGAAAATGATTTCAAGATACCAATATCAGAAACCAGCCATAAAGAAAAATGTTTGTATATTGAACAAATCCCAGAAGTTGAAATGACATATTCTGCTGATATAAATCATTATGAGAATCCTTTTGAATCAGAGATAACTGACAACGCATACCAAGAAGACTTGGAAGTTTTACAATGCAAAAATGATCAAATTCCAAGAGGTTTCACACCTTTAGAACACCTTTTCGATTTTAATGATGTAGCCAAAGAACCGAGAATGGAGCCTGTGGAAACCAATGTGGAAGAGCATAACATAGGAAGTCTAGTAGAACCCAAGATGATCAAACTATCCAGCACTCTCCTACCTCACATAAAATCACAATACATAGAGTTGTTCAAAGAGTTTAAAGATGTGTTTGCTTGGGGATACAAAGACTTAAAATCATATGATACCAGCATCATCCAGCACAAGATTCCCCTGAAGGAAAATCAAAAGCCTTTAAAAAAAAACTAAGAATAATAAACCCTCTCTTACTACCTTTAGTTAAGGAAAAAATTGAAAAAATGCATGATGCTGGGATCATAGTACCCATTAGATTTTCGGAATGGGTATCAAACTTAGTTTCTGTTAGAAAGAAAAGAGGGGAAATCAAACTCTGTATTGACTTCAAAAATTTAAACAGAGCCTCTTTAAAAGACAACTACCCCTTACCCAAAATTGACCATATACTTCAAAGGGTAGTTGGGTCAAGGAGGATATCCCTCTTAGATGGGTTCTTGGGTTACAACCAGGTGTTAGTTCTCCCAAGTGATCAAATCAAAATTGCTTTTACCACAACTTGGGGCACCTTTATGTATGTCAAAATTCCTTTCATATTAATGAATGCAGGGGCCACCTTCCAAAGGGCCATGGACATAGCATTTTCTGAAGAAATTAGCTATTTCATAATCATTTACCTTGATGACATAACCATTTTCTCAAAAACTGATGAAGAACATTTGATTCACCTAGGAAAATTTTTTGAGAAGTGTAGGAAATTTGGCTTGTCATTGAATCCCAAGAAGACACTCTTTGGTCTCCAAGAAGGTAAAATTCTTGGCCATATAATTTCGGAAGAGGGAATCAGGATATACCCTACAAGGATAGATGGCATATTGCAGATCAGTCATCCTAGAAGCCTCAAAGAGTTGCAATCTTTCATTGGAAAGATTAATTTTTTGAGGATGTTTATTCCTAATCTTGCTGAGCTATTAAAAAACATTACAAACATGCTTAAGAAATATTTCGGTGTAAAATGGACTTTACTAGTTAAACAATCATTCAAACTAGTCAAACAAGCTCTTACTCAAACACCAGTCCTGATTAGCCCAGATTTCACCAAAGACTTTTATATCTTTTCTTTTGCATCTGAACATACAATAGTTGTTTTTCTACTTCAAAAGAATGATTTGGGGCAGGAACAACCAATATATTTCTTTATTATGGCCTTAAGAGATGCTCCTCTCAAATATAAGATCATGGAGAAGCAAGCCTTAGCATTAGTGAAAGCTTTAAAAGACTTTAGGGTCTATATTTTACACTCTCACATAATTTATTTTTTTCCACATACTGTTGTCAAGGACATTCAAAGTCAAGACCCTGATGGTAAAAGGGGAAAATTGATTGCAACTATTATTGAATATGACTTAGAAATCAATCCCACCAAACTAGTTAAAGGGCAAGGATTAGCAAAACTTATGGTCGAGTCTAACTTCCAAACACTAGACATGAATATGGTAGATGTGTTGGAAGAAATAGAAGAATCTACTGCTCTTTTATTGAAGAAACATTTCTAAATTCTCCTTGGTATGCTGACATTATTTATGTGCTTTTATATTTAAATACCCCTCCTTCTTTGTCTAAAAGTAAAGCTAGATTTTTAAAACAAAAGGCTTTGAGTTTTTGCATCTTAGATGGGGTGTTATATTGGAAAAATGCGGTTGGAATTTTGCTTAAATGTTTATTTGAAGATGATGCAGGGAAAATCATGCATGAGTTGCATGACGGAGAATGTGGAGGACACCTCTACTGGAAGGCCACAACAAACAAAATTCTTAGATCAGGTTACTAATGGCCTAACCTTTTCCCAGACACTCAGAAGTTGGTCATGTCTTGCCATAAGTGTCAAATCTTTGATGGAAAAATAAAACTTCTTCCCTTACCCTTACATCCTATCAGAGTTAAGGCACCTTTTCAACAATGGGGGCTGGACTTCATTGGGGAAATCCACCCATCCTCCTTAGCTCAACATAAGTGGATCCTCACAGCAAATGACTTCTTTACCAAGTGGATAGAAGCTATACCCTCCAGAAATGCCAATGACTCTGTCATTATCAAGTTTCTTGAAACTAATATCCTATCTAGATTTGGTTGTCCCCAAAAAATCATAACAGACAACGCTGCTGCCTTCAAATCTAAAAATATGGTTGACTTCTATTATAAATACCACATAACCTTGGGCCATTCCACTGCTTACTATCCCCAAGGAAATGGATTAGCTGAATCTTCCAACAAGAGCCTCATCAATATCATTAAAAAAATGTTGGAACAAAATCAGAGATCATGGCACAGTAAAATGGTTCATGCCTTATGGGCTGATAGGTTAACTACAAAGAAATCAATAAATATGTCCCCCTATCAGCTATTTTATGGCATGGACACAGTTTTTCCCACCTCGTTGGGAGTGCTAGTCATGAAGCTCCTTCAAGAAGTGCAGGTTGAAGAGAATGATATGCAGAGGAGAACCAATCAAACCATTCATTTACAGTAGACCAGAGAAGAAGTTTATGAAAGAACTCAGTTAGTCCAAGAAAATATGAAGAAGCTATTTGATAAGAGGACTAAGGCAGACAATTTCCAAGTTGGAAATGTTGTTCTTAAGTGGGATTCAAGGAGAGAAGAGAAGGGAAAACATGGCAAGTTTGATAACTTGTGGAAAGGTCCCTATATTATTCATGCTGAAAGGGGTCACAATGCATTTTTCTTGAAAGAATTAATGGAGAGGATCTGTATGGAGGTCCTGTCAATGGCAAGATGCTCAAGCATTAATTTTTCCAAGAGTCTTGATTTTTAAAGCTTTTTATTTTTCATTGTAAATATCAGAGTCTGAACATTTCATTCAAAGTTATAAAAATAAAAAAATACAAAAACAAAGAGAAGAAAGAAAAGAGGGAAAATTGTAAAAACAAGAAAGGTATAGCCCCATACCAAAAAAGAGAAACAAATCTGAAATTGTGCAAGCCTAAATGCCACTCCTGAAGAACACACTTCTAATTAGTCATACAGTCTAATCTTGACTGATTAGTTTTAAATTTTCTACTGATAGGATAGTGAATTCGATTGGCCAAACTATTTAATATTGGCTTATCAGCAGATAGTTTAGGATATAAATTAAGGGTTCAAACATGCTCAAATCTGAACCTGAGTTTCCAAAGAGAAAATGACTCCAATCTGTTTCAATTTATGAGTCAAAGGATGTAAAAATCTGGTTCTAATCAGCTAAAAATCTAAATCAATTAGCAAAGGAAAGACAACTCAAGTAAGAGTCAAAAGAGAGCTGTAGAAAAGAGGAAGGAAATGTTTTAAAATCTCAGATCTCAAACCTTCCATTTTTTCTTTAAATTTTCTGCAAAATAAATGTCTATGTGCAACTTGTTTTTATGCCATATATCATAGCAAGTCAAACAGCTTAATCTTGACTTGACTGTTTTTAATTCTATGTTATAGAATTTAGAGAATAGAGTCTGTTGGACAGTTTAATACCAACATATAATAGATTAGGTAGAGAATATTATGGGCTCAACTGTTTAATCTGAGTCCATGGAGAAATAAGGAGTAGAAATAGATTAGATTTCCTGCTTTCAAAAAAGAATAAAATGTTGTGACAGAGTTTTCCAATCCAAGTGCACTCTAAATGAAGAGAAAATGTTAGATCAGTAGGATTGGGTAGGTAGAAATATTATATTGATGAAGATCCATTATTTTTATGGCTGCTAATATGTTTTCAAAACAAGATCATCCCAGCAAAGGAAGGGTATCCCAATGGATGAGGAAACTGATCAGCTTCCCAGAGAATCCAAGTCTGAAGTTCTTAATGCCTTCAAGAAGGCACCATCCCCAAGTGGAGACACTGTTAGCCACCCATAAGTTCTGTCATATCAAGTGGTGGCTAAATGATTTTGGATAGCCTTCAAGAAATAATTTCATTGCCAAAAATTGTTGATGCTTAAATTCTTTTGATAATATCCTATCCTTTGGATAATCTTCACTACTTTTCCCCTTTTCAACTCAGAAATCTAGCTAATTCCCAAGAAAGAATACTGCTGCAAGCACCATTTTCCTTTTCCCCCTTCTTCAAAAACTAACCTCATCTTTGCCTTTTCTTTTTCCATAAATCCCTCATTTCCATGTTTTTCCCCTTTTTTTTCCCCTTCATTAAAAACCCCTTTGATAAGTTTTAAAACTCCTTCTTGCCTTATCAAAATCCTTAAATTCCTTTGAAAACCATTGAAAATCTATAAAAATCATATTTTCTATATATTATAGACTTAAGCCCCTTTGGGCTAAGTATTTAACCCTTCCCCTCCATATGCCCTGGTGCTGGAACCAAGCGCTAGCCTTCTAAAGCACTTATCACATCGCTCGAATGTGATTAGCCCTTCCTCCATAAACCCTGGTCATATGGTTTCCCATATAACCCATGGCCCCACAGACGGGTGCCTAACCATATTATATATATATCCCACCCCCGAAAGTATTAAAAAACTTTGTATTATATTGAAACTTTCGGTTTTTATTATGTCTTAAGGTTTTCTGCCGATTTTAAATCTAATCGCTCTCCACTGTCGATCTGATCTGCAGATCGACGGTGCGCAATCCATCACCCTAGTGGTCCCCACCAGTGACTTACCATTGCAAAACCACGTGGGATTCATCGCACCGATTTCAAGAGGAATGTGGTTTTTCCCCGATCGACAGCAATTCCATTCACCGCCCGACGCGTGGCCTTGAGCACTATTCACAAAACCGCCATTCATTGCGCATTAAATATCGACGTGGACTGGGCACGATATTGAAATCCACCATGTGACCTAAGGCTACTCATCGAATGATGGTCGCGCTTCGAAAAAGCTCGTGTGATAACCACAGGTATGGTGTAGTCATAAAATAATTTCTATTATTGATTTGATCTGCAGATCGACGGCCCATACTCCATCGCCCCTGTCCCCAGTGCCACATCAACATCCATGTGCCAGATTTTAATTGGGGTGGATCTCCATGTGTTTTCCATACAGTCACCCTTGATCTCGACCGTCGATCTCTACGCGATCGATGGCTCTGATTTAATTTTCTCCTCCACTTCCCGTTGAACCCTCTAATCAATCTCGATCGTTGGATGATGCCATCCAACGGCCACATGCCCTCTGAACTAGTTAGCCTATACATGCATGATTTCATAATTTTTGTTTGTATTTCGCAGGGTTTAATGGTTTTTCCACTATGTCTGAAGAAAATTTGAAGGCAGAGGGTGACGATCCTCCCGCCTTAGATTCATCAAAGAAAATCCTTCGTAGGGTTTAAAAATCCACGTTTTGTCAATGTTTCATCAAGCATTAATGCCATATCACCCCTGCGCAGCCCTGTATACCAGAAAAACATAGTAAATCAAGCATAGTCAGAGAGTATCAGTGCCGAAGAAAAAATATATCAGGACAAAAAATTGAAGACAAATCTATGGGGATTACGGCTAAGATGGATTATCAGAAGCCTAAAACATAGTTCAAAGAAAATCATGATTGTTTTATTAGACAGAAAGCATAAACTTCCACATCAGGGGCTAATTAAAACCCCCAGCCACCACAGAGCCACCTACAGCCTCAAAGAAATCAAAAATAAGGTCGAAGTTATTACCAGACCAAGAAGTATTTTGCATCAATACAACTGAATAGTTATTTCAACCAAAGGAACTTATCGAAAGCTGTTAGCAGAAGTTATTACAAGGATAACGAGGAGCCTTTAAGTCAACAAATTCCTTCCAGAAAACCTAATAGTTAATATAAATGATTTAATACAGAGGACACCTATGTAAGCTTCTTCATTGAGCCCCCAAAGGCCGAGAAGCCATTTAAGTATGTATTAATTATCTTTAGAGATATTTTATCAGATTCCACCTCCTCTTTCTTCTCTAAATACTACTGCAGAAGAAGAGTTGGTGTTGGTTGATCACTAGTTGTAATATTGAAACTCTCTGAAATAATACATAGTCAGTTGAAGTTGAAGAAGAAATTGAAGTCTTGGAAGCCCTGATGATGTTGTTGCATACTTGTTACTGAGAAGGCTCTATCATTGGATCCATGAGCTTGGCTATTGGTGAAGTATTCTGAACTGTTTAATTTTTTCTCCTATTTTCATTTTGTTCCATAATTTCTTACTACAGTAGGTTGAAATTTTTAGGCTAAGAAATGACTCCTGGAAGCACCTTAGACCTATTCATCCTTCATTATTTCATGTTTTCTTCTACTAAATTATTTCAGAGTCCTTAATCTCTCTCTTTAGCCTTCATGCTTGTTTATTTCCTTAATAGTTCGAATAGTTGGTTTTGGCATGATTTATGGTTCTCCCTGCTTGTCTACTGCTACTTAAAAATTGTTATTGAAGTATCCCTTTGAAGTTTTTGTTTACAGTGAGTCAAGGAGGTCTGTTCTGATCTTTCCCTTTGTCCTTGCTTAGACAGTTGTCTTAAAGGTATTTATAGTTGTAATCATAGATGTGTTAGGTGTTCCCTCTTCTATGACTGCAATTATCAGTGAATCTTTTATGTTTTCTAAGTCATTTGAAATAAAATCTTTGAGGAAATAGGGTGTTCCCCGAATCTTAGGTTTCATTTTAAAAGTTGTTTTGAAATCATTGTTTGCTTAAAGGTGTCATTTGTAGAATTCATGGTTAGCCCTGTCTATCAAAAAGCTCTTTATTTTTCAACCTATGTTTTCAAATTCCCTTTGTTGAGAATTAAACTTCTCTTTCCAAATCATTGATGTCCACCTCATTTCAAAAACCAAAGGATCTTGTGGCCAATTTAGATTTTCCCTCTGATATCCCATATCCATTGATAAGTTTGTCATGACCTCTTTTTGACTCCATTGTCCAATGAACCAGATGTTTCTCCATTCTATACATATTTCCTAGGCCTTTCATATTCTGTTGTATCAACCCAACCAAACAAACAAACAAAGACTTGCACTTAATAACTAGTCTAAAATCCATATTCTAAGCACACAAGATAAACCTTTGCAAACAAAAATTCGAGAGATCCCTCTCTGAGAATAGGAAGACTAGATCCTGGGACTTTAAATATTAGTTTTGATGTTGCCTTGTCTTTTGATTTTCCAAACTATCAAAACACGGGACCCCAATAGGTCGCACCATACCTTAGTTTATCCCTCGAGCTTATTTTGAGTGCAATCACCGTCCGATGAGCCGGCCTCATATTAGACGGCGTATGTCAATATCGTACTAACCCCAAAGTAGATATTTAACATGCGAGGAGGGCGATATCTCCAAACTGCTTAAGGCCACATGTCAGCTACCTACGTGTGTCGCGCTTGAATTGGAAATACAGCTTACCCCACAAAGGCGGTGTGATCAAAACTGCTTTGGTTTTGTACAGTGATTGACCATGGGGTTAACCCCCTTCTTCCTATTCCCTCCAGTTCACTAAACTCAATTTCAAATCTCGGCACTGTAGCTCCATTAACTCATTCCCGATTTATTTCTTCTATAAGTGGGTTTCTTCCTTTGGACAAGGTTCGCAGCTTCTGTGGGAAACAACATTACAGTACCATACTGGAGCGCTATCGATCCTTCCAGTGATCAATAGTCGATCATGAAGTATAGAATCTAACTCAAAAAATGGAATTTCATTCAAACACCTTCACAATACAAAACAACATTAGAAAATCTTGCATTATTTGGTTTTACTACTTCAAAGGGTGTGGGAGGAGTGTGGCTGTTGGATTGCGCGATCGGGCTATCGCAATCGTAGGCAAGGGAAAAAACATTAAAAATGCTCCCAAAGGAAAACTTTGATGTGATAAGCACTCGATGGATCTAGCGCCCAGTTCCAACACCAGGGCATACGATGGGGAAGGGGTTTAGGACTTAGCCCAAGGGGGCTTAAGTATTTATACAAAAATATGTATTTTTATGATTTTTTCAATGTTTTTCAAAGGATTTTGAGGGTTTTGATAAGGCAAAGAAAGAGTCTTAAACCTTATCAAATGGGTTTTGATAGAGGGGAAAGGGGAAAAATATGACAATGAAGGATTTTTATGGGGAGTAAAGGGATAAAAATGAGGTTAGTTTTGGAAGTGGAAGGAGGGGAAAAATGGCCTTTGGAGCAGTATTTCCTCAATGAAATCAACAAAATTCTAGAGTGTAAAATGGGCACAGTAGGGAATATTTTGTACAGAGGCATGAGGCCTTCAAGATTCTTCAAGAGATAACACTTTTTTGCAGTAAAACTTGTTTCTTGAAGGCTCCAAAAATTATTTAGCCAACATTTGATATAAAAAATTTTATAACTAGCTAACAGGACTCTCCCCCATGATTATAGGGATCCTAACCTCTCCTTATCCTTCTATAAAATCCCGCCCTCTCCATTTGCAAGCTAGTTGAACGCTTGGAAGCTGAAATTTTGGGAAGGAAATTATAGCTAAGTGACAATCAAGAGCAGAGCTAAGGAGAACCCTATGAGAGAGAGAGAGTTTGTCAAATCCCTGACAAGGTTTGGGAGACATGTCCCGCTAGAATCCTATCGAAGGAAGATCACGACGTCAGAGCACCGGTTGTATCTTTCTCTCGTATCTTAATATAGATGACTCTGTTATTGGTTCCATGATTGCGTTTTTCCATTATATAATTTAATTTCATTCGTTCCTCTCTGACTGGTCGATAGTTATAAAGTGTGAAATATTACGTTGTATGTTGTCTCTCTTCTTTACATGTGTGCAGATATTTGGATGCAGCAAGCTCACGGATCGTGACCTGTCTAGCTAGGAACGAAAGTGCCACGTCTTCTTCGACAATAGTAGCGAAGGAATCATGGTAAGTGATCTATCGTGATTCTATCTTTTGTAACTAGGAATCAATATCTTTGTCTTTTCCAATTTTTGCTAGACCCACTCTAGGATTAGTGGGATCGCCTCTGTCCACAGAGGGGATTTACCTCCACAACACTTATCCTAACCTAACCTTAACCTTAACCTTAACCTAACCCTAACCTTGACCAAAACTTTAACCTTAACTATAACATAACCCTAACCTTGACCTTAACTTTACCCTTAACCTTGACCTTAACCTTAACCTAACCTTAACCATAACTTTAGCCTTAACCTAACCCTAACCTTGACCAAACCCTTAAAATTAACCTTAACCTTAACCTTTACCTAACCTTAACCTTAACCTAACCTTGACCTTAACTATAACCTAACCCTAACCTTGACCAAACCTTAACCTTAACCTTAACTTAACCTCAACCTTAACCTCACCTCAAGCTTAACCATAACCTAACCTTAACCTTGACGTTAACTATAACGTAACCCTAACCTTGACCAAACCCTTAACCTTAACCTTAACCTAACCTTAGCTTAATATTAACCTTAACCTAACCTTAACCTAAACTTTACCCTTAACCATAACCTTAACCTGAACCTAAACTTAACCTTACTCTTAACCTTAACCTTACCCTAAACCTAACCTTAACCCTGACTTTACCCTTAACGTAACCTTAACCTTGAATTTACCCTTAACCTTAAATATAACATAACTTTAACCTTAACCTAAACTTAACCTTAACCATAACCTAACCCTAGCCTTGACTAAACCTTAACCTAAAACTTAACCTAACCTTAACTTTAACCCTAACTTTAACCTTGACCTTGACCTAACCTTAAGGGTTTGGGAAGGTTAAGGTTAAGGTTAAGGTTAATATTAGGTTAAGGGTAAGGTTAAGGGTTTGGTTATAGTTAAGGTCAAGGTTAAGGGTAAGGTTAAGGTTCAGGTTAAGGTTAATGTTAAGGGTTTGGTTAAGGTTAGGGTTACGTTAAGGGCAAAGTCAACGTTAAGGTTAGTTTAAGGGTAAAGTTAAGGTTATGGTTAGGTTACGGTTAAGGTTAAGGTTAGCGTTAAGTTTAAGGGTAAGTTTATGGTAAGGGTAAGGTTAACCTTAACCTTAAACTTAAATTTACCTAGTGTTAGGGGAAGGTTAGGTTAAGGTTAACCTTGACCTTGACCTTAACCTTAACTATAACCTAATCCTAACCTTGACCAAACCCTTAACATTAATCTTAACCTTAACCTAACCTTAACCTTAACCTTAACCTAACCCTAACCTTGACTAAACCTTAACCTAAAACTTAACCTAACCTTAACTTTAACCCTAACTTTAACCTTGACCTTGACCTAACCTTAAGGGTTTGGGAAGGTTAAGGTTAAGGTTAAGGTTAAGATCAGGTTAAGGTCAAGGTTAAGGGTAAGGTTAAGGGTTTGGTTATAGTTAAGGTCAAGGTTAAGGGTAAGGTTAAGGGTTTGGTTATAGTTAAGGTCAAGGTTAAGGGTAAGGTTAAGGTTCAGGTTAAGGTTAATGTTAAGGGTTTGGTTAAGGTTAAGGTTATGTTAAGGGTAAAGTCAAGGTTAAGGTTAGGTTAAGAGTAAAGTTAAGGTTATGGTTAGGTTATGGTTAAGGTTAAGGTTAGGGTTAAGTTTAAGGGTAAGTTTAAGTAAGTCTAAGGTTAACCTTAACCTTAACCTTAACTTTAACATCACCAAACCTTAACCTTAAACTTAAATTTACCTAAGGTTAAGGTTAAGGTTAGGGGAAGGTTAGGTTAAGGTTAACCTTGACCTTGACCTTAACCTTAACTATAACCTAATCCTAACCTTGAACAAACCCTTAACATTAATCTTAACCTTAACCTAACCTTAACCAAACCCTTAACGTTAACCTTAACCTTAACCTAACCTTAACCTCACTAATCCCTTAAGGTTAGGTTAAGGGTAAAGTTAAGGTTAAAGTTAAGGTTAAGGTTAAATTCAGGTCAAGGTAAGGTTAAGGTCAAGGTTAAGGTTAAGGGTAAAGTTAAGGCTAAGGTTAATGATAAGGGTAAGGTTAAGGTCAAGATTAAGGTTACGTTAAGGGTAAAGTTAAGGTTAAGGTTATGTTAAGGGTTTGGTCAAGGTTAAGGTTAGGTTATAATTAAGGTCAAGGTTAAGGTTAGGTTAAGGTTAAGGTTAGGGTTAGGTTATAGTTAATTTCAAGGTTAGGTTAAGGTTAAGGTTAATGCTAATATGAATCTTGATTCGAGGTGTAGGAAAAAATACCACTTTAGCTGTGCATAAAAAACAACCCTAACATCAGAAATGACTACTAATATCTTCAGATATGTAGTTAGATGATCAAGAAAAATGCTGCAAAAATATATATATGAATTAGAAGTCATTAAAAAATATAAATTACGATTTACTCTGTGAATCCAATAGACAAGACAAGAATATATCCAATGAATTTTTTATTAATGGCACCTAGGAGGAAAACACAAGAGGGTGTTCCCTATTCTCCTCAATGGGATGGGTTCTTGTAAGTCCTCATCACTTCAGATTTACAATTCCTCTCTCTTGATGGTGTATAAAACCCAGACAAAAATGGAAAAATATGGTTATGATAATGGATCAATAGCCATACCAAGAGTTGAGATCTAGAGATGATATTTAGGCAACAAAAGGTGACAAATGAATGGGAAAACCTTTCTATTTATAACAAAATATTGAGTTAGTCTAGAGATTGGTGCATAATTAAAATATTATTAAACAAATATAGATCCAACTTTTGTGGAATATTTTATTATATTTGTCAGAGGGAAAAGGAATTTGACTTGAGTCAAATCCCCTTATTTGTAAATAATAAATAAAGAAATGATTTATTTATCATTTTAAGGACGTGATTAAGTAATAATAAATAAATAAATGATTTACTTATCATTTTAAGGATATGGTTGAGTAATAATAAAAAAAATAATGATTTATTTAATTATTTAAGGGTGAATTAGTCATATTTAACAAAGAATATTATTTAAATAAGATTTAAACAATTATTCTTTAGAAAATAATAAGATAAATAATGATTTGTCTAATTAATTTCCTTGTTTTAGGTTAAATATAGCGAGAAATATTAATTAAACTATTTTTTAACTAATTATTCCTTGAGGAAAATCAAACAAATGTATATTTATTTAATATTTCCTTATGGGGTTTCCTATTTAGACCATAAAAAACTTAATAAATGTGATTTACTAAGTTATTTTCATAGTGAAAGAAATTTTACTTGGGGTAAAATTGGTCTTACTTGGTGTACTTGGTCCATCCAATAACAATGGATTAGATAACCAAAAAATGGTGTAACAGGTTGCCCCCCAGCGTGTGAGCGTTAGGAGCTAATCGTATGACTGAAGTACGTTGTAAGAACTCAATCACTAGACAACAATAGGGAATTCAAAGAGAGAGAATTGTATGGTAGACCAAAGTGCTAAAAGAACTAGACCCTGAGGAGGTGACTTATAGGTGTGACAAGCCTTTTTGATAAGTGAGTACCCGCTATAGGCGGCGGGGGAGGCATACCTATTCCTGTCGAGGAAATATTACAAACAATAAGGTGTCCGGAAAACCACGAGATGACATAATGCTGGCATAAACATGAACCAGATAAATAGCATGATAATTAATCCCACATACATATTGTGCCTAGGATAACAACCAGGACTTGTACAATGATATCTGAGTACATGAGATATAAATGCAACCCAGATGCCCCTGAAAACAGGAAAGGGCTCTAAAAATCTGACTGATACATGCAAAAAAAAAGGCGCTGCAAGCGACTGAGGATGACATCATCAAATGTATGGAGTTGCATCGAAGGCTGTAATGAAGAGGTCATTCGAGTGTGTGGGGGGCTACTTGTAGGGACACCCCCTCATGAGGGCTGAGACATCTCACACACACCCAGGAATCATCGATGTCATCTACTACATCACTGAACCATCAAGTATACAGATCTCGATCATGCTGAAAGGAGTTGGAGTTGAGAAGAAATCAAATCAAAGGGTAATAAGGAGTCCCTTTTCCTGATCCGAGGCACCGAACAAGAGTGGAAGCTGGAACCAAGGTACACCTACCCTCTAGACCTGTCTTCTGGAATGAATGAGCTGATGTCGATAGAAGGAGGTCTGCCATAGGTGAGGCAACAAGGGATCCTCAACTAAGGCACGAGAGAAAATAGTAGAGTGACTGACAGACTGACACCTATGATGATGATGAAATGAGGGGGACTAAGTAGCGAATGGAAGACTTCCCTTGTAAGAGCATAAATGGCATCGATGACCTGGCAGCGCCTGACACAATATCATGAGGGATAGGGGACAGTGGGATTGAAGGCCATAATGTGCAACACGAGAGAGGGACCAAGCAATGAAGGATGGAGAACTATGGCAGGATGAGAAGGGACTCAGGATAAACTCCATGAAAAAAATGATGACTCAACTCGGATGCTCTAAGCAAGGGTGACTCGATGGTCCTACTACACAGAAAAAGGGGTTAAATGGGGACTGTCAAAGCATGAGTACAAGATGGTAGCCCACGACGAAATTCGACACGAGCGTGGATAAGTGTGGGGGCAACATGGTGCCCCTATTACGAGTGTTGCAAGTGAGTAAATTCGATTTTGAGGAAGGGTGAAGTGGCACTTCTTGGAAAAAATGTGTCCTGGTGAAGTATCAAATCACTAAAAAGCATGAGCTAGCTATCTAAAGAAAATAAAACATGTGTTACTAGAAGGAAATGTTAAGGGTAATACTTCTTTAGATAGAGTGCATTGTGAGGATTGGGAAGGGGATGGCCTTCGAATTCCTCTAATAGATATGCTCCCTTACCTAAATCCTTACTGATAATGTAAGGTCCTAGCCGTAATGAGTCAAACTTCCCATGACCAAGGACATCATGGGCCTAGTTATACACTAGAACAAGATCACCTTCATGAAAAGTATGAGGTTGGAATTTTCATTCATATTGAGCTTTGGTGTGTTTCTTAGCTGCCTCAATGGTTTGCAATGCAACACGGCGGTCTTCAGAAGCTCGTTCAAGAATGATAAGTCTTTGTTATAAAGGTTGGGCATCAGGGAGAAGATCGACGGCGAGATGTAGGGAAGGGATTTCACACTCGATTGGTAAGACTGCCTCCTCTTCAAAAACAAGGTGGAAAGGAGTGAACCCAGTGGTGGTTTTAACATAAGTTCTATAGGCCCACAAAGCAGGGAAGAGCATAAGATGTGTTAGGTCTCTGTAATAAGCAAGATTGGCAAAAGTTCGATCACAGAGTTAACATCATTTCAACCAACTTTGGGATTCTAGGATCTAGCCCTCCTGAATCCGGAGAGGGATCTCTCCAATATGTACAAAGATGGATTTGTCTTTGAAAGCTTAAGGTAATGATATTAGGCTAGTTATGAAGTTCAAGGGTTTGGTTTTGTGTTTGGATGGTTGAACATGATTACTGCCTGAGGTGGAAAGATCTATATGCAAATAGGTTCAAAAGTGAAAAGTTGCAAGCAACAAGAGTAAGCTTTAGCTAAGATGAAAGATGATGGCAGGTTTTCAGTCCACTGGGCTATGGAGTCATAAGAGGATTTAATTGAAGCAAATCAGGTTCAAGAGTGGTCTATGGGGCAAGTCATCTATGCCTAAGGATATCTTTAAGGTTTGATTTATGGAATGGAGTGATACATCAAGAAAGGGAAATAAACAGATGCAGAAAAAAAAGAGCAGCCTAAGATCTGATAAGTACTTTGAAACTAGTCAGCTTTTGACATACACTTAAGAAAAACATAGAAGTAAACTAGGATCTGGTAAGTACTTTGAAACTAGCCAGCCTTTGATACACTTCCATTAGAAAACATATGAAAAACAAAGGGAAACTTGAAGGCAACCTTTGGAGTAGAGACTAACGGGCCAGGCTCACCACAAATCCTCTCCTAGCTCTTCTTTACTTGGTTGCTTTCAGGACAATCACAAAGATGACACAAAATGGCCTAAGATCTGATAAGTACTTTGAAACTAGTTAGCTTTTAACACATCCTAAGGGAAACGATCAAATAGTTGAGCAAATAAGAAAGGGACTCAGGGCTAACCTTAATTTCCTCAGTTCATCTTCACACAAAATATATTGAAAGTAACATTTGAAAATAACATTCAGTCAAGGCAATAAGATGAGGGAACGCCAACATGCATATGCCTAAAATGAATTAATCATTTCCAAATAACATAGATAGAAGAAAACATCTAAATAAAGATTTCTCGGCCAGAGAAGGTTACTGGTATACAATAGGTCCTAACTCTGTTTAAACTATTCTTTATAGTAGAAAATGAAACAAAATGGAAACATAAATAAAACACAAGTCACAGTAAGAACAACATCACCGTCAGCATAGACCAGGATCCCATAAATCAACTTGTATTGATGCTCCAAACCGGTTACGATCTTCAAATCCAATGTGTCAATTCATCCTTCTTTCAAAACCTAACTTATCTATTACAAGCAGAGCTCCAAGAGCTAGTGAAATCCTATCTACAATCAACAACCTTCAGCTCAGTTACGATTACAATACTTCAACAATTTTTATAACAACCAACCCCTCACTCATCTTCTACTGAAGTATTTATAGAAGGATGAGGAGGTGAGATCTTAATAAAGATCTCAAATAAAATAAATGCAGATTTAATGTCTTTCTTGGCCCTCAAAGGCTCAACGAAGAAATCATACAGGTGTTTCACTGCATTAATTGATTTACACTCATGATTCAAGCTCGGTGGGAGCTTTTGTTGACATTTGCGGTTTTGTGTGATGATAAGGTTACTCTGCCGTCCTTATGTCATTAAATCCCTTGGAGAAATAACCCTTCGGCTGCTTTGAGGTAAAATATCTAACCTTGATCAATAAATTTAGTTCTTGATTGAATTCTTTGAGGCACAGGTGGCGCTTTAGTTGCTTGGAGGAATGAATCTGTCTCTTTTGGTGATGGTGGAGAGTTTCCTGATGAAACACTTTAGGTTTTCCTTCAAATTGTGTTTTTAGATCGGGGATTAGGCGTTTGATAACTGTCTTAGCCTTAATCCCCACAAATCTATCCACTAATCTATTGTTCTGGTTCATTCTCGGTCTTCAACATCTGATACTCTTTCTCTGCATTGATCTTCATGGTTTTTCTGTCATGCAGGGCTGCGCAAGGTATGTAAAGCATCAATTCCTGTGAAAACATCAATATAGCGTGATTTTAAACCCTGTGGATAATTTCCTCGGAGGAATCGAACAAGGGAGGGTCGTCACCCTCAGTCACCGAATCTTCTTTGGAAATGACGGAAGATACATTCAAACCTGCAAAAAACATGAAAAAACGTTATATAATCCTGTGTATTTGGTTTACTGCAATGGGGACTGTGTGGAGGAGTGTGGGTCATTGGATGGCATCATCCAACAGCCGGGATTTAATCTCAGAATGGTCCAAAAAGCATGGGGGGAGGAGGATTAAATCAGAGCTGTCGATTCGCGCCAAGATCGACGGTCGGGGATGACTACGGGGGGTTTGGATGTAGGGAGGAAAATTTCAGGGGCATAACCCCGTAGTGAAACTGCGTCGTTGATCTGATTCAGTTTGGATGGTCAAGATGAAATCAGGGGGTGTTGAAAGTCAAACAGAGGGGATCTGGAGGATGAGTTTTGGAATTAAGCATTTGAATGTGGACCTTCGATCTACAAAGATTGACAGCGGAGATTGATTCTCGGCTGCGCTGGGGCCCGGCTAAAACGCACACAGCTTCGTTAAAGAGCGGGTGTTTTAAATGGATGAGAGCCGTCGGATGCACGACGTCAGATCATACGGCTATCATCGATTCCGCTGGGCGGTTATGGTCTAACGGATAATGCGCAGGGGACTGACTTTATGCGACGGTTTTGAAACAGGGCGGAGGATGCGTGGTAGCCAGCGTATGGAATCGTTGGCTATCGGGTTAAAACCACCTTTGGCCCGAAGGTGGTGTGGAAAAGACTGCCGGTTTTGGAAAACAACACAAGGAAAGTGGGGACCACATGGTAGGTTGCGTTCTGCACCATCCGATTTGCGGAGCAGATCGACGGTCGATATAGCTCCACCATTTACATGGCGGAAAACTTTTGAAATAATTAAAAACCCAAAAATACGATTTTACAAAGGTTTTTAATGGTTTTGGTGGAGAAAAATTAATTTAAAAGGATAAGCGCCCAACAGATTTAGCTTTTGGTTCTGGCGCTCGGGCGTATGGAAGAAAAAGGGTTAGAGGCTTGGCCCGAGGGGGCTTAAGCGCAGAATATAGAAAATATGTGTTTTCTATGGTTTTTCAAAGGAAATGAAGGTTGCGGTAAGGTTAAAAAGTGGGTTTTTAACCTTAGGAAATGAAATTTATGAAGGGATAGGGGAAAACATATGGTTTTGTGGGGTTTTCATGGGAAAAAGGAAAATGGAAAATGGGGTTACCTTGTAAGAAAGGGAGGGGGGAAAAGGCAATGCAGCAGTTTTTGACTTGGATTTTTGTAGGATATCAGAGGTTTTGAAGAGGGAAACAGCTGTGAAGACTAACCAGTAGTTATGGATTCATAAAAAAGACTTCAAGCACCAACAATTTCAGGGCTGAATTTGTTTCTTGAAGGCTGCAAGAATCATTTAGCCACCAGCTGATATGACAGAAAAATATGGGTGGCTAACAGTGGCTCCACTTGGGGATGGTGTCTTCTTGAAGGCATCAAGAATTCAGACTTGATTTCTCTGGAATGCTGACCATGTGCCTCGTCCTTTGAATTGCTCTTGCTTTGCTTTGAAAAATAATACCAGTTATGAAAGAACAAATGGACTTCATCAATACAACTTCTACCTGCCCAATCCTACTGATCTAACAATTTTTCTTCATCAGAGTGCACTTGGATTGGCAAAATATTTTCACAACATTTTATTCTTTTGAAAGCATAAGAACTAATCTACTTCTACTCTTTATTTCTCCTTGAACTCAGATGAAACAGTTGAGCTCAAATATTTCTCTACCTATTCTACTGTCTGTTGGGATTAAACTATCCAACAGGCTTTCATTCTCTAAATTCTAAAGCAGAAATTTAAAAACAGCCAAGTCAAGATTAAACTATTTGGCTTGCTGTGATCCATGGCACAAAAACAAGCTGCACATAGACATTATTTTGCAGGAAATTAAAATAAAAAATGGAAGGCTTAAGATCTGAAAGTTGAGCACTTCCTTATCTTTTTTCATAGCTCTGTTTTTTCTTTTTCTTTGAGCTTTTTCTTTGTTTTTGTTTTGGTTCAGATTTTGAGCTGATTAGAACCATATTTACACTTTCTTTGACTCAAAAGATAAAGCAGTTTTGAGTCATCATCTATTGGAAACTTTGGTTCAGATTTTGAGTTTATTTGAACCTTCAATTTCTATCCTAATTTATCTACTAATAAGCCAAGATTGAACAGTTTGGCAAATCACATTTTCTACCCTATCAGCAATAAATTGAAAACTAGTTAGTCAATTTTAGGCTGTTTGACTAGCTAGAAGTGTGTTTTAGGAGTGGCATTTGAGCTTGCACACTTTCAGCATTCATTTCTCTTTTTGGCATGGGGCTTTGCCTTTCTTATTTTCATTTCTGCCCTCTTTTCTTTCTTTTCTCTTTTTTGTATTTTTGATTTTTTTGATAACTTTGAATGCAATGGTGGATGAGATATTTACAATGGAAAAAAGACAAAAAGGCTTCAAAACAACAATGGATCAAGAGAGGTAATGCTTAAGCATCCTGCCATTGACAGGACCCCCAAACAATTGTGCTCCATCCAACTCTTGTAAGTAAAAAGCATTATTACCAGTAGTTGAATGAATAGAGTAAGGGCCAAGCCATAGGTGATCAAATTTTCCATGCTTTCCCTTCTCTTCCCTCCTTGAGTCCCACTTTAAAACTTTGTCCCCAATATGGAAATTGCTGGCCTTTGTTCTTCTATCAAAAAGCTTTTTAATGCTGTCTTGTTTGTGCAATGCTTTGTTATACACTTCCTCCCTGGTCTGCTGAAGATGAATGGTCTGATTTATTCTTCTGGTCATGTCATTTTCTTCAGTCTGCAACTCTTGAATTAACTTCATAACTGGTACACCAAGACTATTGGGAAAAATTTCATCTATACCATACACCAGTTGAAAAGGTGACATACCAATAGATTTCTTCAAAGTTAATCTGTCAGCCCAAAGTGCATGGATCAGCTTTGTGTGCCAAGACTTTTTATTGTCCTCCAACAGTTTCTTGATTATGTTCACTAAGCTTTTGTTGGAAGATTCTGCAAGTCCATTACCTTGAGGGTAATAGGCTGTGGAGTGTCCCAATGTTATCTAATACTTGTGACAGAATTCAACCATCTTATTTGATCCAAATGTCGCTGCATTATCTGTAATGATCTTGGTAGGACAGCCAAACTGGAGAGGATGTTAGTCTCCATAAATTTTATGATAACTGAGTCATTGTCTTTCCTACAAGGAATGGCTTTTATCCACTTAGTGAAGTAGTATGTGGCTGTGAGAATCCATTTATGCTGGGCAGAAGATGAGGGATGGATTTCTCCTATGAAGTCAAGTCCCCACTGTTGAAAAGGAGCTTCAACAGTGATTGGATGTAGAGGCAGGGGTAGTAATTTTATCTTGCCTTCAAACAATTGGCATTTATGGCAAGTAGTGGTGATTTTGTGTATATCAGGAAAAAGAGCAGGCTAATAGAAACTAGCCCTCAAAATTTTGTTATCTGTTGACTTCCAGTACAAATGACCTCCACACTCTCCTTCATGGAATTCCTGATTTACTTTCTCTGCGTCAAACTCAGGCAAACATTTAAGCAATATACCACTATCATTTTTCCAATAAATACATTTATCAACAATGCAATAGTTTACAACTTTTAACTTTAGGAATCTTTCCTTTGTTTTTGATAAACCAGGAGGTGTATTCAGATTAAAAAAAACATAAATAATATCAGCATACCAAGGAGAATTCATAAAATGGTTTTCAACAATGGGAGTTGAGAATTCTTCTTGATTATCCAAAGCATTAAGCATGTTAATATCAAGAACTTCACAATTTGATTCAGCCATTAATCTAGCTAGACCTTGGCCTTTGATGAGCTTAGTGGGTTTTATCTCTAAATCATATTCAAGAATAACAACAATCCACTTACCTCTCTTACCATCTGTGTCATGTGTTAGAATGTCTTTAACAACTAAATTTGGGACAAAGGCAATGATGTGTGAATGAAAAATGTATACCCTAAAGTCTTTCGAAGCTTTTACCAAGGCAAAAGCTTGTTTCTCCATAATGTTATACTTCAAAGGGGCATCCCTCAATGCCTTGCTAAATAATGCAATAGGCTGCTCTTGTCCTTGTGGATTTTTCTGTAAAAGGATAGCTGCTATGGTATGTTTTGATGCAAATGAGAAGATATAAAAATCTTTTGAAAAATCAGGACTTATTAGAACTGGTGTTTTGGTTAATGCTTGTTTCACTAGTTCGAAGGATGTCTTTGCTTCCAAGGTCCATTTTACTCCTTGCTCCTTTTTTAACATGTTTGTGATATTCCTAAGGAGCTCAGCCAAGTTGGGGATGAACCTTCTCAAAAATTTAATCTTCCCAATGAAAGATTGCAACTCTTTGATGTTTTGAGGATGAGAGATTTGCAATATGGCCTCAATCCTCTTGGGATCAATCTTAATACCCTCCTCAGAAATAATGTGCCCAAGAAGTTTACCTTCTTGGAGACCAAATAAAGTCTTCTTAGGGTTTAAAGATATCCCAAACTTTCTGCACTTCTCGAAAATTTTCCTCAAATGTTCTAAGTGTTCTTCATCTGTTTTTGAAAACACAGTAACATCATCAAGATAGATAATGATGAAGAAGCCCAATTCCTCCGAGAATGCTATGTCCATGGCTCTTTGAAAGATTGCTCCAACATTCATTAGACCAAAAGGCATTTTCACATACATGAAGGTTCCCCAGGGTGTAGTAAAGGTTGTCTTTAATTGATCAGCAGGGTAAACCAAGATCTGATTGTACCCCGAATAGCCATCCAGCAAAGAAATTCTTCTAGACCCTACCACCCTTTGTAGAATGTGATCCATCTTTGGTAAAGGGTATTTGTCTTTTAATGAAGCTTTGTTTAAGTCTCTAAAGTCTATAAAAAGCCTGATTTCTCCAGTTTTCTTCCTAACAGACACCATATTAGATACCCATTTAGAATATCTAACAGGGACAATAATGCCAACATCATACATTTTCATGATCTCCTTCTGAACCAATGGCAACTGGACAGGGTTTATTCTGCGCAGTTTCTGTTTGAATGGTTTTTGGTTTTCTTTAAGAGGGATTTTGTGTTGTATTATTTCATTTTCATAGGATTTAAGATCTTCGTAACTCCATGAAAAAACATCAGAAAATCCTTTGAACAACTCCATGTATTTGAGTTTAATATGAGCTAGCAAAGTTTTAGACAGTTTGATCATTCTCGGTTTCTCCTCACTGCCTATATTGCATTCCTCTACCTCAGCCTCTACAGGCTCCAGTTTTGGTTTATTTGCCACATCGTTAAAATCGAACAACTCTTCCAAAGGTGCTAGACCACTTGGCAAACCTTCATCTTTAGAATGCAGAGTTTCTATTTCTTCTATTTCTGATTCTGCACTCAATTCTGTTTTGTTTCTGCGTTTTCTAGTTTGAAGGTTAATATTGGTAGGCTCAGGGGAAGGCTCTTCCTCACCAAGAAAATTTTCTTCACTGAAATTTGTACCATAGTCTGAATCTGAACTATGCAGTTCAAATTCATTCCTGAATTGCATGAAGTCTTCTATTTTTTTATCTCCGTCAAACACCTGCCAATATTTTTTATTATCAGGCACAGCTGGTCTAAATTTTATTTGAGGTGAACTATCATCGATTTGATATGGCGTTAAACATGTCCTAGCTGCAAAGGCTAAATTGTGAGCTATAATATTTCTTTTCCTCAGGACAAAAATTAGTTAGGACTCTTCAAACATTTTCAAAAGATCCATGACGTCATTCCGGTAGGCCCTAAGTCCGGGATGATTTGCATTATATTCCCCATTGACTTGCCCAATTATTAACTCAAAATCCCCATACACATTTATCCTTCTGGCTCCTAACTTCTTCAAGAGATGCAAGCCTAAGAGAAGGGATTCATATTCTGCTATGTTGTTTGAACACTGAAAGTTTAATTTGCGAGAAATACATTCTGTGTGCTTGTTTTTAGTGTTAGTAATCCAGACACTTGCACCAGCGTTTGTTCTAGTGCATGACCCATCAAAATACATAGTCCAGAGAGGATCATTTTTAGTTTTATCAGTTTGGTGAATGTCCTTTGTATGATTTGATTCCTCAAGTTTTTCATCGGGTTGAGGATTGCTCTCTTGACTGTCAAGGTTTAACAACAATGGATTTATGACTTGTAATTCAAGACTGGTGTTTTGTTTGCCAATGTTTCAAATGTAGCAAATTGTTTTGACACTTCAGTGATGTGTTCTTCTTCCTTCGTTTCAGCCATTGATCCTGTTAAATTTATTTGTTCAGGGAGTGTTTCATCATTAAACATGATAAAAGAATCAAGGCCTATACTCATATAATACAGAGGGGAGTTTTGAGGTTTTTCTTGACTTGTAACCATGTATTGCATATGAGACTCCCTGTAAAGTCTTCTAGTCTGATTGAAAACAGGGATAGTCGCATAGGTCATGTCCATCTGCATGGTACCTTGTAACTTAGCCCCCCAAGATCTTGATAAAATCATTCCATACTTTGGGGGTACATCAGCCACAACAACATCCATGACCAAACACTTGGCTGGAATTTGGGCTAAATTAACACAGAGGTCTTTGATCAATCCTAGACATTTAACTCTACTTGAGTCAAAGGAGTACAGGTCTTTGTAAGGTATGGTAACTTCAAGACCCAGGCTTTCCATTACAGCTTTTGGCATCAAATTATGAGAAGTGCCCAATTCATGCATAGCATTGTGTAGGATTTTTTCATGACTGTTCAAACTTACATAGAAGGGAGGGACAAGTCCCTATTGAAACTTACCTTCAATCTTTGGACCAAAAATAAGCTCTGGCTGGTCATCATTAAGGTTGAGCGTATCCTCATTTTCTTCTATGTTCAAAGCCTTCAAAATTTTGGACCTATATACCTGTTGGGCAGCTAACTCAGTCAAAGGGACAGAAATTTTGATTTTTAATATTTCCTGTTCCAGAATGAAAGGAATTTGATTCTTTAAGGTGTTGGTTTCAGCCTTGTTTACTGCCCCTTTATCAACAACGACAGATTGATGATTTTTTTTATCTATAGTTGACACAACGGTTGAAGAAGGAGTACTAGCTGAAGTGTTAGTACTACTGATGTTTGCACTCTGTTTTTCAATATTTTGAGTATCTTTCTCTTCACCTTTACTAGATTTATTAGCCACTGTTTTGTCTTTTTGTTTGACTGTTTTAGGCTTGGTTGCAGTGTTGCTTTGAGAATATTTGTTAGAGGTTTTGTTGTTGGGGGTTTTTTGATTAGATTTACTTTTGAGTTCATATTCCTTTGAAGGCTCTATGATGGCATTTTCCATGTTTTGATAATAATTTTCATTATCATCTCTTTTGTCGTCGTAAGGTGTATAAAGACCTTGTTTCCTATCGTAATGAACCTCAAAGTCATCATCATCTACCCCAAATAGGTGCATATCATTATCCTTTGTTATTTCATTTGTTTCCTCAACCTCACTTACATAGTTTTGATGAAAGGGAGGAGTGATCTGCTGATCATCTTCCCTTGGTCTGTTTAGAGGTTGGTTCCTTCTCATATTCTGATTCTGGTTTTGGTTTCTGTTTTGAGGAGCAGTTTGATTTTGAATTTCTTGTGCTCTCTCAAGAATACTCATTTTCTTCAGCATTTCCTCCATCATTCTTTCCATCTTTGAGTTTGGCATAGAAGATGATGATTCCTCTCTGAAAGATACTCTCTTTTCAGCTTTCATTCTTTCCCTCTTCTCCATAAGGTTAACTTCCACAGAAAGGGCACCTCTTTTCATGTCTTCAAGAGTTGCAAAATCTCTTTCTCTTAATGAATAGGTCATATCAGCATCAAACCCTTCAGGAAACTTGTTTAAAGCTGAACCTTGTGGATGTTTTAATTCTGGGGAAAGCACGTTATACACACTGTTAAATATGGTACCATAAGCCTGTACACTTTCCCCTGGGTTCCTATGGAGATTGTTATAGTCAGCAAGAACTTATAGAGGGTTCTTCCTTACCTCCCATTTGTTTAAGAATGTTTGATGGAAGCCTTGTAGATCATTAATACTATGGGGGGCTAAACCTTTAAACCATTTCCTTGCTTCTCCCCTCAGACTTTGAGCAAACAATCTGAGTTTGACAGAATCATCATCAATTTCATTTCTGTCAAAGTAGTCATTCATCTTGTCCACATGTTGTGATGCTGTTGTAGTATTGCTAGCATCATATAATGGAATTTTGGACTGATAGTCCTGTGGGATATTGACTAATGGTACAGGAAGGACTAAGGGAGCATACCATGCTACCATGATATGTAGTGGGGGTGGGTTGACAAGAGGAGGTGTGGGTCGAAGTGGAGTGATTTGACCAGTGGATGAAGGATGAACAGAGGTGGATGGAACAACGGTAGATTGCTAAGCTGATCTTGGATGAGAGACACATATATTATGAAGAAAATGTAAATCAGGGGGTGTTGATTCTCTATTCCCACGATATTCACTTGTTTCCGGAGATGATAGTGAAGACTCAAAATCTAGTTGTTCTAACTCACTAAATGACCTAGTTCTAAATGGATTAACTAAGTCATCTTGGGAGTGTTGTAGAGCTGAAAGTTTTTCAGGAACTGATTTAGCTCTTGGGTGTGATCTGAAAATAGTTGATAATTTAATCTTAGGAGACTTCCAAAGGATACTTTCTGGGTCATCAACTATCTCAGGTGGGTCGAGGTCAGGATGGGCTCTAGTGTGAATCTTTCTAGAAGCCACTATGCTATGTTTTTAGACCCAAATAAATTAGACAAGTTCAACCAGATATGATAATCTTTGAGAGGTTAACTAGTTTGTTAATGCAAATTTCAATTCCACAGTCCTCTAACTGAGTTCGAAAGATATTATAATGATGAGGGTTCTTCCAAGTGGAGTCTTAAGGTCTGTTCAAGATTGTGGAGTCGCCAGGTGGAAAGTTTATAATGTTTTCAAAGAGATACACTGTCCACCACAGTGCTTGTGAAACATCCTTTTTCAAGGGTATCCCGAAACACAACAAACTCTAACCAGAGATTGACTGGGAAGGAATTCACTAGATTTGTCACCTCTAAAAGAGGATGAGATCCGGAGACTACCTAGCCCTTTCCAGACTCTGTCTAAGAGTATGAATTAAAACACATCCAATGGTAAGTGAAAAGTAAGAGCAAGTGTTTTACTACCAGTTTGAATTTTTTATGGTATTTTCTAGATATTTTTATTTGTGTGGTTTCTTTAAGAATAGCCTAACTCTGCTTCAAAACTTAGCTACGGTTGTGATACAAATACAGTCTACTCTTATGGCTAAGCTAGCTGATTTTCCAAGGTTAGATAACACTTTAAAAGAATCCTAGGATTGACCTGGATTGTCACTGATTCAAAACAAGTTTCATCATGATTACCATTTCTTGGTAGTGCTTGGAAAGGATGCTTTCTACTCTCAAAGTTTATAAAGAGATTCTGGGTTTGATTCCTCAGCAGAGTCACCATAAATGTTACGTCTCTGTAATAAGAAAGATTGGCAAAAGTCCGATCACAGAGTTAACATCATTTCAACCAACTTTGGGATTCTATGATCTAGCCCTCCTGAATCCGGAGAGGGATCTCTCCAATATGTACAAATATGGATTTTTCTTTGAAAGCTTACGATAATGATATTAGGCTAGTTATGAAGTTCAAGGGTCTGGTTTTGTGTTTGGATGGTTGAACATGATTACTGCCTGAGGAAGAAAGATCTATATGCAAATAGCTTCAAAAGTGAAAAGTTGCAAGAAACAGGAGTAAGCTTTACCTAAGATGAAAGATGATGGCAAGTTTTCAGTCCATTGGGCTATGGAGTCTAAGAGGATTTAATTGAAGCAAATCAGGTTCAAGAGTGGTCTATGGGGCAAGTCATCTATGCCTAAGGATCTCTTTAAGGTTTGATTTATGGAATGAAGTGATACATCAAGAAATGGAAATAAAAAGATGCAGAAAACAAAGAGCAGCCTAAGATCTGATAAGTACTTTGAAACTAGTCAGCTTTTGACATACACTTAAGAAAAACATAGAAGTAAACTAAGATCTGGTAAGTACTTTGAAACTAGCCAGCCTTTGATACACTTCCAATAGAAAACATATGAAAAACAAAGGGAAACTTGAAGGCAACCTTTGGAGTAGAGACTAGCGGGCCGGGCTCACCACAAATCCTCTCCTAGCTCTTCTTTACTTGGTTGCTTTCAGGACAATCACAAAGATGACACAGAATGGCCTAAGATCTGATAAGTACTTTGAAACTAGTCAGCTTTTAACACATCCTAAGGGAAACGATCAAATAGTTGAGCAAATAAGAAAGGGACTCAGGGCTAACCTTGATTTCCTCAGTTCATCTTCACACAAAATATATTGAAAGTAACATTTGAAAATAACATTTAGTCAAGGCAATAAGATGAGGGAACGCCAACATGCATATGCCTAAACTGAATTTATCATTTCCAAATAACACAGATAGAAGAAAAAATCTAAATAAATATTTCTCAGCCAGAGAAGGTTACTGGTATACTATAGGTCCTAACTCTGTTTAAACTGTTATTTATAGTATAAAATGAAACAAAATGGAAACAGAAATAAAACAGAAGTTACAGTAAGAACAACATCACCATCAGCATAGACCAGGATCCCATAAATCAACTTGTATTGATGCTCCAAACCGGTTACAATATTAAAATCCAATGTGTCAATTCATCTTTCTTTCAAAACCTAACTTATCTGTTACAAGAAGAGCTCCAAGAGCTAGTGAAATCCTATCTACAATCAAGAGCCTTCAGCTCAGTTACGATTACAATACTTCAGCAATTACATTAACAACCAACGCCTCACTCATCTTCTACTGAAGTATTTATAGAAGGATGAGGAGGTGAGATCTGAATAAAGATTGAAAATACAATAAATGCAGGTTTAATGTCTTTCTTGGCCCTCGGAGGCTCAACGAAGAAATCATACAGGTGTTTCACTGCATTAATTGATTTACACTCATGATTCAAGCTCAGTGGGAGCTTTTGTTGACATTTACGGTTTTTTGTGATGATAACGTTACTCTACCGTCCTTCTGTCATTAAATCCCTTGGAGAAATAACCCTTCGGCTGCTTTGAGGTAAAATACCTGACCTTGATCAATAAATTCAGTTCTTGATTGAATGCTTTGAGGCACAGGTGGCGCTTTAGTTGCTTGGAGGAATGAATCTGTCTCTTTTGGTGACGGTGGAGAGTTTCTTGATGAAACACTTTAGGTTTTCCTTCAAATTATTTTTTTAGATTTGGGATTAGGTTTTTGATAACTGTCTTAGCCTTAATCCCCACAAATTTGTCCACTAATCTGTTGTTCTGGTTCATTCTCGGTCTTCAACATCTGATACTCTTTCTCTGCATTGATCTTCATGGTTTTTTTGTTGTGCAGGGCTGCACAGGGTATGTAAGGCATCAATGCCTGTGAAAACATCAATATAACATGATTTTAAACCCTGTGGATGATTTCCTCGGAGGAATCGAACAAGGGAGGGTCGTCACCCTCAGTCGCCGAATCTTCTTTGGAAATGATGGAAGGTACATTCAAACTTTCAAAAAACATGAAAAAACGTTATATAATCCTGCATATTTGGTTTAATGCATCGGGGACTGTGCGAAGGAGCGTGGGCCGTTGGATGGCATCATCCAACAACCGAGATTTAATCTCAGAATGATCAAAAAATCATGGGGGGAGGAGGATTAAATCAGAGTCGTCGATTCGCGGTGAGATCGATAGTCGGGGATGACTACGGGGGGTTCAGATGTATGGAGGAAAATTTTGGGGGCATACCCCCGTAGTGAAACTGCGTCGTTGATCTGATTCAGTTTGGTTGGTCAAGATGAAATCAGGGGGCGTTGAAAGTCAAACGGAGGGGATCTGGAGGATGAGTTTTGGAATCAAGCATTTGAATGTGGACTGTCGATCTACAAAGATCGACAGCGGAGATTGATTCTCGGCTGCACTGGGGCCCAGCTAAAACGCGCACAGCTTCGTTAAAGAGAGGGTGTTTTAAATGGATGAGAGCCTTCGGATGCGCGAGGTCAGATCGGACGTCTATCATCGATTCCACTGGGCGGTTATGGTCTGACGGATAATGCACGGGGGACTAACTTTATGCGGCAGTTTTGAAACAAGGCAGAGGACGCATGGTAGCTAGCGTATGGAATCATTGGCTGTCGGGTTAAAACCACCTTTGGCCCGAAGGTGGTGCGGAAAAGACTGCCGGTTTTGGAAAACAGCACACGGAAAGCGGGGACCACATGGTAGGTTGCGTTCCGCGCCGTCTGATCTGCAGAGCAGATCAACGGTCGATATAGCTCCACCATTTACACGGCAGAAAACTTTGGAAATTATTAAAAACCCAAAAATACAATTTTACAAAGGTTTTTAATGGTTTTGGTGGAGAAAAATTAATTTAAAAGGGTAAGCGCCCGACGGATTTAGCTTTTGGTTCTGGCACTCGGGCGTATGGAAGAAAAAGGGTTAGAGGCTTGGCCCGAGGGGGCTTAAGCGCAGAATATAGAAAATATGTGTTTTATATGGTTTTTCAAAGGAAATGAAGGTTGCGGTAAGGTTAAAAAGTGGGTTTTTAACCTTAGGAAATGAAATTTATGAAGGGATAGGGGAAAACATATGGTTTTGTGGGGTTTTCATGGGAAAAAGGAAAATGGAAAATGGGGTTAGCTTGTAAGAAAGGGAGGGGGAAAAGGGCAATGAAGCAGTTTTTGACTTGGATTTTTGCAGGATATCAGAGGTTTTCAAGAGGGAAATAGCTGTGAAGACTAACCAGCAGTTATGGATTCATCAAAAAGACTTCAAGCACCAAAAATTTTGAGGGCTGAATTTGTCTCTTGAAGGCTGCAAGAATAATTTAGTCACCAGCTGATATGACAGAAAAATATGGGTGGCTAACAAGATGCCAGTTGATTTTGTGCTTATCCACCATCTGTTGAAATATGGTTTTAAGAATTTTATTGACTGCTTCAACTTGGCCATTACCTTGGGGGTAATAGGAGGAGGAATATTGGTGCTCAAAGCCCAATAGTGAGGATAGATCTCACCATATCTCATCTTCAAAATTTCAGCCATGATCGGAGACTAATTGTTTCAGAACTCCGAATCGAGCAATCACATGGTTAAAGAAAAAGAGGGTTGCGGTGGCTACCTTGTTGTTAAACGTTGGCATGGACTCAGCCCATTTAGTGAAATAGTCAACTTCCACGATGATATACTTATGGTTACCAATTGATGACGGTCGACACTCCATTAAGTCTATGGCCCACTTGCATAAGGGGCCAGCGGAGATGACAGGATGGAGGGGAGCTGGAGGGGCTCGTGCCTTGGGGGGAAAATGTTGGCAATTGGGGCATTGTTTGACTGCCTTAATGAAATCACCAAAGAGAGAAGGCCAAAAGTACCTAGCGCACATAATTTTCTAGGCAGTGGCCAGAGTGGATAGGTGGCCACCGCAAGCACTGCTATGACAATCATTGAGGACTTGTTCTACTTCAGCGTGTGTGAGACAACGACGAAGGACATAATCTACACCGCAATGATAAAGGTTGTCACCGATAAAAAGATAGCGAGGGGTCTGGTGTCGAATACGTCATCAAGAATCATGGTCAATATGGAGGGTGAAATTTTGAGTTCGCAAATAATTGAAGATGTCCCCATACCAGGGATCATCAACGGTAATGGAAAATAAGTGTTCATCAGGAAAACTATCATTAATTGGAGGATCCTGCATACCTGTAGGTAATTCGGAAATGATTTCAACGAGGGCTAAACCTTTCTTACTTTTTGGTGTGAAAAATTCAAGATAAAATTCTTGGAGGATCATGATCCAATGAGCATACTTCCCACTGATGATTCGACGACTCAATAGGAATTCCATGGGGTTTGAATTAGTCACGACCTTGGTGGAACACATGAGGATGTAATGACGAATTTTTTGGACCGAGAACACGAAATTCAGTGCTAATTTCTCTTTGTGGGAATAGGATAAAGGGGGGTCCTACGAGGTTATTACTGACATAATAGATAACAAGCTCAATTCTATTGTCATATTCCTGAATAAGGACTCCTGTGGCCAAGTGGGTGGAAGCAGAGATATACAGGATGAAATCCCTATAAAAGTCAAGGGGACGAATCAAGGGAGAAATGTGAGAGAATTCTCCATGGAATCAAAATATTTTTGAGCATAGGCATCCCATACAAAAGGGATATTGGAGCTGAGGATTCTAAGGAATCCATGCGCGGTTGTGGCATAGTCAGGTATGAATCGACGAAGGAAATTAGCTTTACCTTGGAGGCTTTGTAACTAGCATAAAGTACGGGGGATAGGAAGCTCAAGGATGGCTTGAAATTTTAATGGGTCAAGAGTGATACTATCTTTAGACACAATGAAGCCTAAAAGACGGCTAGCGGGTACACAGAAGACACATTTCAGTGGGTTAAGGTAGATATTATACTTGCGACATCGGAGAAATACGGTCCGCAAATCGTGAAGGTGTTGTGCCCGATGTTTAGAATGTGTCGTAAGGTCATCTAAATAAGCAAGGATAATATGAGACAGGTCATGGAAATAGTAATACATAGCCTGCTGAAAAGTGGCTCCTAAGTTTTTAAGGCCAAATGGAATGACTAGATTGGAAAAGGTTCCCCACAGACTAATGAACGCGGTTTTGAGTTGATCAGCACGATGGATAACAATTTGGTTGTATCCATAGAAACCATCCATAAAATATAGAACCTCATGCCCTGCACACTGATCAATGATATGGTTAATGAATGGTTTGGGGAAGTTGTCTTTGGGACAAGATTTGTTCAGATCGCGAAATTCAGTGCAGACACAAATGGTGCCTTATTTCTTGAGAACGGGAACCAGATTGGACACCCAAGTGGTGTATTCAATAGGATAGATAAAACCATCTTTCTTGAGATTATAAATTTTAGCTTTGACAGCTTCTCGTCTGGAAGGATTAATGGGTCTCATCTTTTGATGGACAGGATTGGCATTAGGCCATGTATCGATATGGTGTTCGACAATGGCAGGATCAAGCTCGAGAATTTTTGAATAGGACCAGGTGAAATATAACAGAATTATTTGAATAGCTTGGTGTCAGCTTCACCCTCTTCCATGGTGCAATGGGCACCTAAAGTGATATTTTCTTCAACCCCTGGTTTGTCAAAAATGTCAATTATAATGGTAGGAGAGATATTGGCCATATTTCCTTCTTCAAAAGCATCAGGTGCAGGGATGGGATTTCTAAACCAATCGACTTCCTTAAGAAGGAAGTATTTAGTTTCCACAGAATATTGTTCATGGGATTTTTGTGGGAGGAAGTACGCACGGTGATGCATATCATTCCACAGAAAGTCAGGATCGGTCAGTGCTTCCATAATTTCTTCATCAAAGTGAAGGATTGGTTGACTAGATGAAGGGAGGCCACTTTCTGCAGTAGAGCTACCTAACTTTTCATCATGTGAAGAAAGGTGCACATGCTCAATATCATGGGGAATGACCGAAGAATAAGTAGATAGAGAATCTACCAATGCTGAGCCCATGGTGATCGCTGGGGGGAGGCCAAGTGGATCATTAGGGGAAGTCTCCATGGGGGCTTCCACCGGGGGTCTTATGGATGATGATAGGTAGAAAAAGGTGGCCAAAGGCTCTGTCAGAGGGCTGCCAATGGGAGTAGGCAGATCTGAAGAATAACGCGTGAAAAAGGAAAAGGGGTACTTGTCCTTTGGTGCCCCCTTGTGAGCTTTTCCCTTCTTACTCGAAACAATTGCAATGGAAAATGGTTTTAGTTGAGGTGACTGAGGCACTATTGTGGCAGGGGGAATCAGAGAAACCAGTTGAACCGGGGTTAAAGAAAGATAAGGGTTGGGGGTAGCGGCTAGATGATCAAGGAGTTCATGAGTACCATCTAAAGGTAAAGGGCCAGGAGAAGGAGGTTCAGGAGGCTGATTAGAGGACATCATGAAAATCTGGTAATCGAGGGAACCAGATGGGAGAGTTTGAGTGGCCACCTAACCTTCAGGTGGTTGGGTAGGCACAAATCCTTGCTATGGGAAAGGATCAGTAAGCACATCCGGTTCACTAGGTGCAAGGCTTGGAGGAACATAAGGAATGGCTTGCTGTCCTCTCAAAGTTGGTTGAGACTCCCATAGTTGTCACATCTGTGGTAGAAGAGGAAAATCATGCATATAATGACCATAAAAACCACAACAAGAATAGGGCTTGTTCATATGAAGAGGTCTATCCTACTTGGGCTAAGTAGTGTTAGGATAATTTCCTTGATTAGGTCAAGGATTACCAAGGGTAGCTTAATTTTGAGTTCCTTTCCTCTTCTTTTTTGAGGGAGGAGGATTGATCATGCCTTGCTATGCATACAATTGTCCCTGAGGGGGTGGTATTTGCTATTGCAAGGGTTGAGAAGGCAAGGGATTAGGAGGTGCTAATGCTCGAGGAGCAGGAGCACCAGGCTGTGGATATGGATAAAAAGTAGGTTGGGTAGCAGTGTGGTAAATAGGAGGTTGGGAAAAAGGAGGAGGCATGCCATATCCTAGATACGTGCTACCAGGAGGGGAAAATTTTAGGAGGTGTTGGCCCCTCCCTGAGGAAAACCATAGCCCATGGAAGGTTGAGCATATGGACCAAAGAGAGCTCCAACAATACCGTTGGTGGCGTGAGATGCCCTCAGTGCGTTGGCACCACCGGGTCTAGGAAGATCAGGTAGAAAGATATAAACATAACTCGACTGAGCATAGATCAATTCATATTTTAACACAATTTGGAGAGCGGCATATTTGGTTTGAGGAAAGTGTGATGCGGCGTATTTCCCAATAGGCGGCAAGAGAGTCCTAAGGAACTAGTCCATATAGACACGATATTCGAAGACAGGGGCTTGACATAGGCTTCTTCTTCGCCGCCATTCTTTAACATGGTTGGATAGGCAGGTCACAGATGATTGATGGAAGGAGGTCAAGAGCTTGGTCCCAATGTCGTAATGAAGGGGAAGCTCGAAATAAGATAGAAAGGCCCGAGCAAGATTCACAAAGGTGGTAAGAGAGGAAGGGGCCTAGTCAACATACCACTTAGAAGCTTCACCAGTAAGGGTTCGTTGGAACAACCGAAGATGGACAGAGTCATTGGTAATGGAATTAGATGAACACCACATGTGGAAATATCTAACATGATTGGAGGAATATTTTCTAGCAAGACCTTCAAACTTTGGGATATCTGAAGGGAGTTTTGTTGGCATAGTGGGCCAACTAGAATCATGGTGTATAGGGTCATTTATCAATTGGTCAAAGTCTGGGAGGTTGAGGCCTGCCATGAAAGAGAGAAAGGGAGCAGCCAGGGTAGTGTCCGTTGCAGTCCCACCAGTGGTATTCCGAGCGGGAGCGCCGGGGTTACCACCAGTATTAGGTCCTGCACCAGAGACGGTGAAGGTGACAGGGGGAGAACCAAAGGTGGAACAAGAAGCAAAACCCAAAGGACCAGAATAAGAGTTGGAGTGTGGACTCATTTTAGGACTAACTTGAATCCTATGTAGAGGAGTAATTCTCCCTACCGGAAATTGAGGATGAAGGCCAAGAAGTCTCTGAGATGAACGCCTCGGTGGCGCAATGGTGATGACACAAATAGGGCACAAAGGAAAAAGAGACCGAAAATGGCAAGGAGGTGCAGGATCAACTGATTACAATGTCGAAACAAGGCAGAGAGGTGCAGGATCAATTGATTTCAATGTTTTAGAGTCTTTTCTTGGCGGTGTTAATGAAGCCCTTTTTCACTTAGGGTGTGTTTTTGAAGTGTGTAAATTTTACTTTTTAAACACAGACATTTGTAGAGAAAAAGAAAATAGTGTGCTATATAGCTGTAAGTAACCTGCAAATGACAGTATATAAGCCTACAAAATAGAAAATAAACAGCTAATAATGCAATAATCTAAACCAAAGGAGGTGGGTCTCTCAACAACTAGTCTATAGGTGAGTGAATAAAACTAATCAAAACACACTAAAACAGCCAATAGATCTAAGGTCAGAAGGGATAGGGATCTAAAGGACAAAATTTGTTGGAAAGTGGTGCAGAAACAACAACAAATCAGAGGAAGAATATCTGTAAAAAGAGGTGGTGAAAGGCTATCTCTAGGAGGGAAGTGGAGTGCACCCTAAAGGAAAACCAAAACAAAGCTAAATGAGGATATTTGTATGGATCACAAGCCAATATAAGGTGCATCTAAAGGTGAGGTATTAGATCTGAAATTTTTTTTGAAGACTCTGAAATTTCAGACAACCTGCAGGAGCAAAAACTCATCCGCAGAAAGTGGAGGGTACTGAAGCCCTAGGGGGCTAGGTTCCCACTTATTTGAGAAAAATAGAACAAGTATTGGTCTAAAACGGGTGGAGATGGAGGTTAGACAACCTTGAACAAAGGATCAGAAAAACCTAGAAAACTTTCAGAAAAATCCTTGTAAAAAGTCCAGGTTACGGTTTCTTACTTGTTTTCAACAGAGGTCGCACTTTTTGGGCAGTAAAGTGTGCCCTGGAGGTCCAGGTCATAGGTTTTGGGCTGAAAAGTGCGACCTGCACTTTCGGCACTCTTGTCGGCAGATTTTAGAAAAATTTGTCATCTCAGCTGCGACTAATGTCTATCACCTGTACAATAGGTCCGAAAACACATAGAAGTAAGAATTTTTATCATTTCAAGATTTTATGGGTTAAAAAAAACATTTAAGAAGAGAAAAAACAAGGGGCTGAAGAGAAACCTTGGGGTTTGAAGAAGCCAGATATGCAAGGATCATAAAAATGACAACAGTCGTAATTGTAAACCTGTGTGGAGTTTCCAGTTGTTAGTATGAATCTTGATTCGAGGTGTACGAAAAAGGACCACTTTAGCTGCGCATAACAAACAACCCTAACAACAGAAATGACTACTAATATCTTCAGATCTGTAGTTAGATGATCAAGACAAATGTTTCAAAAATCTAGATCTATGCATTAGAAGAAATTAAACAGTAGAAAAATAAGATTTACTCCATGGATCCAATAGACAAGACAAGAATATATCCAATGAAATTTTTATTAATGGCACCTGGGAGGAAAACACAAGAGGGTGTTCCTTGTTCTTCTCAATGGGATGGGTTCTTGTAAGTCCCAAAATGGTGTAGAAAACCTAGACAAAAAATGGAAAAATATGGTTATGATAATGGATCAATAGCCAAACCAAGAGTTGAGATCCAGAGTGATCTTTAGGAAACAGAAGGTGAAAAATGAATGGGAAAACCCTTCTATTTATAAAAAAATATTGAGTTAGTCTAGAGATTGGTGCATAGTTAAAATATTATTAACCAAATCTAGATCCAACTTTTGTGGAATATTTTATTATATTTTTTGGAGGGAAAAGGAATTTGACTTGAGTCAAATCCCCTTATTTGTAAATAATCAACAAATAAATGATTTATTTATCACTTTAAGGATGTGATTAAGTAATAATAAATAAATAAATGATTTATTTATCATTTTAAGGATATGGTTGAGTAATAATCAAACAAATAATGATTTATTTAATTATTTAAGAGTAAATTAGTCATATTTAACAAATAATATTATTTAAATAAGATTTAAACAATTATTCTTTAGAAAATAATAAGATAAATAATGATTTATCTAATTAATTTCCTTGTTTTGGGTTAAATATAACGAAAAATATTTAAACTATTGTTTAACTAATTATTCCTTGACGAAAATCAAACAAATGTATATTTATTTAATATTTCCTTATGGGGTTTCCTGTTTAGACCATAAATAACTTAATAAAGGTGATTTACTAAGTTATTTTCATAGTGAAAGCAATTTTACTTGGGGTAAAATTGGTCTTACTTGGTGTACTTGGGTCCATCCAATAACAATGGATTAGATGACCAAAAAATGGTGTAACAGTTAAGGTTATGGTTAGGCTAAGGTTAAGGTGAAGGTTAAGGTTAAGGTTACGGTTAGGTTAAGGTTAAGATTAGGTTAAGGTTAAGGTTAAGGTTAAGGTTAATTTTAAGGGTAAATTTAATGTTCAGGTTAGGTTAAGGTTAAGGTTAAGGTTAGGTTAAGGGTAAGGTCAAGGTTAGGGTTAGGTTAAGGTTAAGGTTAAGGTTATGGTTAGGCTAAGGTTAAGGTTAAGGTTAAGGTTAAGGTTAGGTTAAGCTTAAGATTACGTTAAGGATAAGCTTAAGCATAATGCTAAGGGTTTTGTCAAGGTTAGGGTTAGGTTAAGGTTTAGATATGGTTAAGGTTAAGGGTTTGATGAAGGTTAGTGTTAGGTTATATTTAAGGTTAAGGTTAAAGTTAAGGGTAAGGTTAAGGTTAGGTTAAGGTTAATATTAAGGGTTTGGTTAAGTTTAAAGGTAAGGTTAAGGTTAAGGCCAAGGAAAGGTTAATGTTAAGGTCAAGCTTAGGTTATAGTTAAGGTCAAAGTTAAGGTTAGGCTATATTTAAGGTTAAGGTTGAGGTTAAGACCCGTAACCTTAACCTTCACCCTCAAACTTAACCGTAACCTTCTGCTAACCCTAACTTAACCTTAACCTAAACCTTAACCCTAACCTTAACCTTAACCTAACCTTAACCTTGACTTTACCCTTAACCTTAACCTTAACCATAACCTAACATTAACCTTGACCTTAACTATAACTTAAACCTAACCTTAACCAAACCCTTAACCTTAACCTTAACCATAACCATAACCTAAACCTTAACCTTTCCATAACCATCACCTTAACCTTAACCTTGAGCTTACCAAGGTTAGGGTTAGGTTATAGTTAAGGTCAAGGTTAGGTTAAGGTTAAGGTTAAGTAAAGGTTAAGGTTAAGTTTAATGTTAAGGTTAAGGTTAAGGTTAAGGTTAATGGGGTAAGGTCAAGGTTAAGGTTAAAGTTATGGTTATGGGAAGGTTAAGGTTAAGGTTATGTAAAGGTTACAGGTTTAGTGAGGTTAAGGTTATGGTTATAGTTAAGGTTAAGGTTAAGGTTAAGTTAACCTTAACCCTTAACCTTACCCTAACCTTAAACTTAACATAACCTTAACCTTAACTTTACCCTTAACATAATCTTAACCTTAACTTCACCCTTAACCTTAACCTAACCCTAACCATGACCAAACCCTTAAACGTGACATTAACATGACTAAACCTGTAACCTTAACCTTACCCTTAACCTTCACCTTCACCTTCACCTTAACCTTAACTATAACCTAACCCTAACATTGACCAAACCCTTAAACGTGACATTAACATGACTAAACCTGTAACCTTAACCTTACCCTTAACCTTCACCTTCACCTTCACCTTAACCTTAACTATAACCTAACCCTAACATTGACCAAACCCTTAACCTTAACCTTAACTTTAACTTTAACCTTCCCTTAACCTTAATGCTAAACTTAACCCTAACCTTAACCTTAACTTTACCCTTAACCTCACCTTAACCTTAACCTTAACCTTAGCTATATCATAACCCTAACCTTGACCAAACCCTTAACCTTAACCTTATCTTAACCTTAACCTAACCTTAACCTTAACCTTAACCTAATTATAATCTTACCCTTAACCTTAACCTTGACCTTAACTATAACCTAACCCTAACCTTGACCAAACCCTTACCATTAACCTTGAAATAACCCTAACCTTGACCAAACCCTTAACATTAACCTTAACCTTAACCTTAACCTTAACATATTCTTAACCTTAACCTAACCATAACCTTCACCTAACCTTAATCTTAACATTACATTAACCTTGACTTTACCCTTAACCTTATCCTAACATTAACCTTGAATTTACCATTATTGTAACCTTAACCTTAAAATTACCCTTAACCTTGACCTTACCCTAACCTTAACCTTGAGTTTACCCTTAACTTAACCTTAACATTTACTATAACCTAACCCTAACCGTTACCAAACCCTTAACCTTAACCTTACCCTTAACCTTCATCTTAACCTTAACTTTACCCTTAACGTAACTTTGACCTTGACCTTGACCTTGACCTTATCCTTACCCTTACCGTTAACCTTAAATTTACCCTTAACCTAACCTTAACCTTATCTTAACCTTAACTATAACCTAACCCTAACCTTGACAAAACCTTAACCTTAACCTTAACTTTACCCTTAACCTAACCTTAACCTTAAAATTAGCCTTTGTTAAGGTTAGGTTAAGGTTAGGGTTAGGATAAGGGTTTTGTCAAGGTCAAGGTTAAGGTTGGGTTAAGGGTAAGGTTATGGGTAAAGTTAAGATTAAGGTTAGAATAAGGTTAGGGTAAGGTTAAGGTTAAGGTTAGGTTAAAGTTAATGTTAGGGGAAGGTTAAGGTTGAAGTTAGGTTAATGTAAGGGTAAGATCACGGGTTTAGTAAGGTTAAGGTTAAGGTTAGGGGAAGGTTAAGGTTAAAGTTAGGTTAATGTAAGGTTAAGGTTATAGGTTTAGTCAGATTAAGGTTAAGGTTAAGGTTAGGGTTAAGGTTAAGGTTAAGATAAGGTTAAGGCTAAGGTTAAGGTTAGGTTAAGGGTAAAGTTAAGGTTAGGATTAGGTTAAGGTTAAGGTTAGGTTAAGGGTAAAGTTACGATTAGGGTTAGGTTAAGGTTAAGGTTATGGTTAGGCTAAGGTTAAGTTTAAGGTTAAGGTTAAGTTTAAGGTTAGGTTAAATTCATGGTTAGGTTAAGGTTAAGATTAGGTTAAGGTTAAGGTTAAGTTTTGTTCAAGGTTGGGGTTTGGTCAACTGTTACGCAGCTTTTTGTCACCGTCCCTGCAATCCCTCGTCCCGTAAATTGGAGTACTATTCCTGTGACTTGTGAACAGTAAAATTTCCTGAAAACACCTTAATGGCATCCTTCTGCAAAAGGAAAAGAATTCTCCTAAAGAAAAGTTCCTCTAGAAAACCCTAAAAATCCATGTTTTGGAATTGGCGCAGGTGGCCAATTCATCCCTCGTGCCAATTGGGAAAAAGCACACTAGTGGGAGCACCAATTGGTGTTCTATCCCTATGTCTCACTCGCACCAAGCCTATTTGGGAATGTTTTTTAAAAATAAATTGTGAAAGTTTGATTATAACAAACTTTGCAATGAATCATCAAAAGAAGTTGAGTGGTTTGGCTCTGAATCTCCATCTATAGGAAGTGGTTTTCCACCTCTCATGGAAAATTCGTAAGAGATAGGACCTATCCCATGATTATAGGGATTCCAACTTCCCTTCCTCCATCTATAAAAGCCTGCCCTCTCCATTTCCTAGCTAGCTGAATGTATGGCCAAGGGCTGAAGATAAGTCCAAGAGCTGAATGCTTGGAAACTGAACTTGTGGGAAGGAAGAGAGAGAGATTTGTCCCGATTCCTGACAGGCTTTGATGAGACGTGCTTTTCTGCAAGCCCCACTGAAGGAAGATCATAGCGTCAGAGCGTTTGGTTGTAATATCCCTTTTTGTCATCTATAATATAAGCAACTCTGATTTTGGTTCCATTCATGTGTCTACTCTTTTGTGTAATGCAATGAATTATATCTTCTCTAACTGATATATAGTTACATGCTTTAAGTATTATGTTGTATGTCATTGTTTCTTTGCATGTGTATAAGTATCTGGATGTGTCGAACGAAAGCATTGTGATCTGTCAGGCTAGAGATGAGGAGCACCGCTTCTTCCTCAACAACAGCAGCGTGGGATTTGAGGTAGGCTACTTATCACAATCTTTGTCTTTCTTGTAACTAGGAACCAATTTCATTGTGTGATTTGATTGTTGTTGGACCCAATCTAGGGCTAGTGGGATCGCCTCTATCCACAAAGGGGATTTACCTCCACAAAAATTTGGTGACTCCACTGGGGAGTCACTGGGAGTTAGTCCTTCCTCCTTTGGGTTTTTTTTTGGGCTTTTGATTGATTTATTTGCTTTTCTGGTTCACCTTCCTTGGTGTTAAACCCCTGTTCAGCCCCCAGAAGACTAGATCCAGTCTCTGTTTGTCCATTTTCATAATTTTTCTAGGTAAACTCGATTAGTGTGGTTTTTCCCTTGATATTCACACCAGCTGGCACTATTTGCTAGTTAGGCCCCCCTGCCAATGCCTTCTTGGTGAAAATTACAGCCAAACAGGTCTGCCAACTCTGCTTGGTTTTAGGGTTTGCATGCTTTTGGGCTCTCTGAGCTTGAGTTTTGGTCCTGGTGTAATTTTTTTGATTGATTGAGTGCCTTGAAGTCATTTTTTACTGTGTTTATCTTTTGTCCTCTGGTTTTTTTCCCTTTACTACCATTTTTGCATTCTATCCCTAGGGCGTCTAGGTGCTTCAGTGTGCTGAGCCTCCTATGGAAGTTTTGGGTCCTTGCTTACCCGGTCAATTTTGTTTAGCTTCTCTGCATTCATCTTGTTCAGTCCCATTGAATCAATGCGTTTATTGAGTGATTACCTTCTCTTTCATTCAATCTCTCTTTGTGTTGCTCCAAGCCTGGTTCGCACGGTTTGTTTGAGTCTCTTTCAAGATCCTTCTTCTCTTTGAGGGATTTTGTCATCAGTTTGAGTCTTGATTGTGTGCGTTTGAATTGAGTGAAATTGTTTTATTTAGCTCTCTCTCTATAATTTATTGAATTGGTGTTTTCATTAGTTTTTCATTCCTTTAGTGCATTTTCTCTAATATATTGAAAAATACCAAAAAAAAAAAAATTCATTTTGATTGGCATGGTGAAAATTGAAATCTCTTTCGCATTACTAGTGTTATATAACTCTAGAGAGAAGTTTTCTAGTTCAATTAGCTTACATTGGAAACATTAGTGGATGTTTTTGTGTGTTCATTTTTTTGTCATTTGAAAGCTCTCAACTGTCCCGTAGATAGTTCTTCATTGAACAAAATGATATTTTGTGGCATGTAGTTTGCATCTAGAGGTTTTATGAGATCCAACATTCGATAGGGCCTTGAAATCGAAATGTAAATTGAAGATCAAATTTAAAATTTACTAAATTAACCTAAGGAAACATTGAAACATTAACAAAAGATCTAGTAGTCTAAGGTAGAGACGTGTTTCAGCTTCTTTAAGCCTAGCAGTTGTCGCTCGCCATCTGGCTACAGACAGTGCTAGTACGGACTTGTGCTCCCCGTACCCTCGTGTATATAAAGGGAGACCGCATTAGGTTGCAAATACTTTATCCATAGGAAGCCGAGTCTGCCACCTTTTACCCATGATACACCAGACACAACATTCGGGGAGATTCCCTGCACGTACATTAAGTCCTTGGTTGATTTCTCTTTCATTTTTACCAAGGTGTATATTGCAGTTCACGGATATCTGGTACACCCATTTACCTAGATTACCAAGCAGTCACTTTGATCTGTACTTCTCTTTTAACTGAAAATATCATCGAGCTCTTGTTCTTTCAATCTCATGTCCAACTTGAAAGCAATAGAGTCACCTTTTCATATTTCTCGACTCTTAAAATATGAAACAACAGAGTCTGGTTTCAGTGTCTTAAAAATTAATCACCCACGAAATATTCCTGGTTATAATTTTTGTCCTTAGTGTTTTACTTCAAGGTCATTTTTGATGGCAACTTTTCTGGAGTTTTCCAATCAAGGAGTCCCCTTTGAATGGATTCCTAGTCCTTTTCCTGCTTTAGGAAATATTGGTGCTCCTTATATGGTCACTTTGTCCCTCCCTGGGTTAGCTATTGGGTTGCCTGTTTGGTTATTTTCAACCTCTCTAGTCTCAAGTGTTCTGGCTACCGTACCATACACTCCTCCACCTGAGAAATGCCATGTTGGTTCAAAGGTGGACCTCTCCCCTTCTTCGCCTGTTTCTTCATCCTTATCTTCTACTTTGCCTGGTGAAAGTTTCGATTCTAGTACCCAGGTGGCTAAAAAGAAGAAGAAGAAGACTAAGAAGAAGAAGTCAGATAAGCGAGAGGCTAATTCTGCAGCTGTTACTTCTAAAACACCTACTCTCGATGAACCTTCCAACCCTTCGTGAAAAGTTAAGTTACCTTGCATGTTGTGCCAGGGAAGCCATCTTCTTCAAGATTGCCCTAGCATTCCAAAGGTGTTTGGAGTATGGTCCAATGGTCCTCTGTCATTGCCTTTGGCTTCCAGGAGTCAGGTTGAGGGCACATCTTCAGCTAGTGCTAGTAAATCTCCTAAGAAGTAGGGTAAGCTTGAAATTCCCTCTAAGTTGTGTGAAGGGCACCATGCCATTCACCTTTGTCCATATATGGATGAATCCAAGAGAGTTTTGGACAACTCGATTGCTTCTTCACCATGCCTTCTGGCTGGTTACAAGCAGCTTTCTTTGAGTCCTCCACCAGCTGATTCAACGATCAGTCAAGAGTCATCCTTGGTTGGTCCCACTCCCCAGGAAATTCCAAATCATGAATTCATCCCTGACCAACCATTGGTCATGGGATCGGTTGATCTGGCCCCGTCTGTAGTGCACCAGGTCTTTTCTGTTGAGAGTGGATCTCATATCCCGCATGTTCTTATTATTTCTTTAGATCCCTTAGACTTGGAGAAATATTCTCTTGTCCCTGTACCTCAAGAAGCTGCTCCTTCACCTCCCATGATGGAGATCTCGGAGGATACTCCTTCTGCCTCCATGATGGAGGTCATGGAGAATGCTCCTTCTTGTACCATAACACGAGGGGAAGACCATCTTAGTTCGATGGTAGCCCCTCCAAGTAGTTTGGTTGCCTCCTTTGATTGGGGTCGATTCACAGGATATTACCTTCCTTATTATGTGCCCTTTGAGGTTACAATATAGACCTTTGATCTAGTCATACCCAACACTATTATAGATGAAGGCGCATCTATTAGCATTTTGTCTTCAACTACTTGGTAAGCATTTGGTTCGCCTCCACTTGTGCTTGTCACCCAGAATTTGTTGGTGTTTAACAGAGGAACTAGTCAACTATTAGGGATCCTTCTGAAGTTGCCTATTAATTTGGGAAGGAAAATTGTCCATATGGATGTGATGGTTGTTCCTGGCCCCTTGGACTTTAATTTACTCCTAGGCCACGACTATACTTATGCCATGGGAGCATTTGTCTCCTCCCTCTTTTGTGTGATGTGTTTTCCGCACCAAGGTCAGATCGTGACCATTGGTCAACTTTCATTCTTTGGTCCTAATATGGCAGCTAGCCCACCATCATCCCTGTCGGATTTTTATCCGCTGGTTATGTCATCCCCACCACAAGTTAATTATGTGGCTACTTACCCTGTGCTAGCAATAAACGATATCACCATTGTGCATAGTGTGTTAGGGGCACTCGGTCCTGATTTCCAAGATGTTGTTCTCCCATCTGGTGAAAAAATATTGGAAGCCATGACTTCTTATTCATCATGATGAGTTCGGGTCGGAGCAGGTTCTTTTTCTTGTGTCAAGCTCCTTAAAAAATGAAACAAGGTCTTCAGAGCAGAGTTCATTTTCTTGTGTCAAGCTCCTTCAAAAATGAAACAAGCTGGTTGGAGCATAGTTCTTTTTCTTGTGTCAAGCTCCCTAAAAAATGAAACAAGATGTCATGAGGATAGTTCTGTTAATGTGTCAACCTCATTAAAACAATGAAGCATGTTCCCATTCAATTTGACTCTTTGATAATATCTCATAAAATACCAGTCTAGTGTTTCTATTGATCTCGTAATTTGAACCTTCACTCCATTTTACATATGGACTGAAGCTTGGGGGGCATGTACCTCGAATTGAGTCACCATGTTGGGGGCATGCTTATTTTTTCAAGCATATTTTGTTTCTGTTTCAAGCTTCTGTAAAAATGAAACCGGTTTCAAGCATAGTTTATCTTTGTTTCAAGCTTGTGTAAAAATGAAACCAATTCCAAGCAAAGTTTCCCATTTTGTTACACCATTTTTTGGTCATCTAACCTATTATCATTAGATGAACCCAAGTACACCATGTAAGACCAATTTTACCCTAAGTAAAATTTCTTTCACCATGTGAAATAACTTATTTTTTTATATTTCCCGGTCATATTTAACCGAAAACAAGAAAATTAATTAAATAAATCCTTATTTATTTAATAATTTCCTAAGAATAAGTTATTTAAATCATTATTTAAATAATATTCTTAGTTAAATTTGACTAAATCATCCATAAATAATTAAATAAACCATTATTTATTTAATTATATTCCCATCATTTCCCTAAATTGATAAATAAATCATTTATTTATTTATTATTTATAAATAAAGGAATTGACCCAAGTCAAAAATCCTTTTCCCTCCAACAAATATAATAAAATATTACTAAAGGGTGGTTCTAGAATTTGATTAATAATATTTTATTCATGCACCGAGTTCTAGACCACCCTTATATTTTGTTATAAATAGAAGGGTTTTCCCCATTCATTAGTCACTTCCATTGCATTAGATCACTCTAGATCTATACTAGGTCACATTCTTCATTTTTGCCTTGTGAGCTCCCATTGAGTTCTATGTTTGTTTGGGTTTTCTACAACAACAAGAGAGAGGAATTTTAGATCTGAAGAGTTGAGGACTTTCAAGAACCCATTCCATTGAGGAGAACCAGAAAACACCTTTCTTGTTTTCCTCTCAGGTACCCCCTTTTAATATAATTTAAAAATTCTTTCAAATACATTGTTCTTGTCTTGTCTATTGGATGCATGGAGCCACATTTTAATTTATCTGCTTAATGTCTTTTATGCTTAGATCTGGATTTGTGAAGCATTATTTGGATCACCTAATTGAAGACTTAAAGATATTTCACAGCCATAATCGATGTTAGGGCTATTTTTTATGCGTAGCTAAAGTGATATTTTACAACGAAAGATTCATAATAACACATGTTTTCAAGCTTGTGTAAAAATGGAACCATTCCCATTTTACCTCTTGCAATTGCAATTTTATCAGCCTGTTTTGTCAGATGAACCTTGTTTTTCTCACTCCATCATTACCATCTGCTTGGCCGATCATACGCCTTCACTTGGTTGTTTCACCCATTCCTGAGGAACCACTGCAATGAGTGGTCTGGTTAGCCAGCCTCTTAACCTTTACTTGTTCTGAGAAATTCCACCATTACCATAACCAATAGCTACCCTTAATACCACTCGTTCCTCCAGGAGGAGTCACCTTTCAGCTCTTTTCTAACTCTCTAAAACTAAAAATATTGTCGAGTCACTTGTCATTTTGAGCTCATTAAATTGGTTTTGAAGCGATATCTACCCAGTATACGTTTACCCCTTTTTCGGGCTGGGTTAGATTATTTACGAAAAAGGAATACCCTAGCCTATCATGACTAGGAGGTTTTCTTAGACATATTTTTCTAGCCTTTCAGATCTGAGGAACTATATATGCAAAAGGGACTGTTGGAGTTTTCTTTTTTGCCTTCTTTTCAAACTCTCTAAATATGAAAAGATGTCGAGTTCTTCCTTTTTCAGACTCGTTAAAAACTGATGACATCGGACTCCATCGCAATGACGTTACCCTCCTTCCTCCTTCCTAGGGCTCGTAAAATGTAATAGGTTGTATTTTTCCGAAGGAAAAAATTATATGACAAGCATATGATATCCTCTTCAAGCTTTTGTAAAAATAAAGAGGTACTTGCCAGAAATGGTGGGGGAAAATGGAACCAATATTATAGTCCTGTCAGTAGTATGTCACTCTTGAACATGGCACTTGTCTACATTCGTGTTGGGTTGGGGACATCTCATCTCGTTATCTTCTTGCCTTCATGGGTTTGGGTAATCTCTTTTGACTGCTCATATGCTCTTTTCCACATCACCATGACCTCATATCCCTTGATGTCAAATACTACCAAATCTAGTGTCGTGCTGCCGATATTTTCAAGAGAAGTTAGCCTCTACAGTTTTTCAACCTCCCTCTGATTCTCTGTTGGTCTTGATTCAAAAACATTATGTCCCTCTGTCTCGTGTCGATGATGTGGAAAAATTATGGCCCATCTTTGATCGAGGTTGCTTCCTGTCGACTTCAGCTCATTATCCAGGAAGTTGATCTAGAGACTCCCTTCAGGTACCTTGGATCCTGCATGCCTCAATGGTAGGTTCTTCACATTTTGACGCAAGTTTTTCATTATTGGCCTTCGATTGAATGATTTTGTAGGTGTTCGGTGCCAGCTCACTGTTCACATTCCGTGGATTGTACCCTTTGTACCTTGAGAGCCATTGTCATTATTGGTGATTTCTCTCACATCTGTTAACAACTTTCATTATTGGCTAGTAATTAGATGATGTTCTTGCATGTTTGACTTCATCTCACATATTCGCATGCTCGAACTTGTACACTGTTCGGGTCGAGATGGAGAGAAAGACCCTAGGTTTTTTCTGATAAACATACAGGCTACAGATTCTTTGTGGATTATCATTATTTATTACATGACTTCTTTGAATGGATGGTTGCAACCATACCTGGGTCTACTTTTTGGTCCTTCTTTACTGGATGGCTGCATCCATACCTTGGATCTTGGTTTTTGTACACTATATTATGGATGGTTGTGCCCATACCACATATAATGTATTAGAGATATCAGTTGTATTTGCATTCGTAGGTTTTTCAATGGCAGTGTTTTCAGTTGGGCATGTTCTCATAAAGCATTTTACCCCTCCCTCTCTCTCGAACATCATGCTTTAAGGGGAATCTGTTACACAACATTTTGTCACCGTCCCTGCAATCCCTCGTCCCGTACATTAGAGGATTATTCCCATGACCTGTGAATAATAAAATGTCCTGAAAAAACCTTAATGGCATCCTTATGCATTAGGACAAGAATTCTCATGAAGAACATTTCCTCTATAAAACCCTAAAAATCCATGATTTGGCATTGGCGCGGGTGGCTAGTTCACCCCTCACGCTAATGGGGAAAAATCACACTAGTGGGCGAGCCAGTTGGTGCTCTGTCTCTGTGTCTCACTCAAGCCAAGCCTATTTTGGAATGTTTTTTAAAAATAAATGGCAGAAGTTTGATTCTAACAAACTCCAGAATGAATCATCAAAATAATTTGAGTGGTTTGGCTCCAGATCTCCATGTATAGGAAGTGGTTTTCCACTTCTCATGGAACCTTCCAAAGAGAAAGGACCTGTCCCATGATTATAGGGACCCCAACTTCCCTTCCTCCATCTATAAAATCCTGCCCTCTCCATTTCCTATCTAGTTGAACGTAAGGCCAAGGGCTGAAGATAATTCCAAGAGCTGAACGCTTGGAAGTTGAACTTGTGGGAAGGAAACTATAGTTTGGAAACTATTTAGGGTAGAGCCAAGGAGAACCCTGTAAGAGAGAGAGATTTGTCTTGATTCACGGCAGGATTTGATGAGACGTGCTCTGATGCAAGCCCCGCCAAAGGAAGATCATAGTGTCAGAGCATTTGGTTGTAATCTCCCTTTTTGTCATCTATAATATAAGAGACTCTGATTTTGGTTCCATTCATGTGTCTACTCTTTTTTGTAATGCAATGAATTATATCTTCTCTAACTGATATATAGTTACATGCTTTAAGTATTACGTTGTATGTCGTCGTTTCTCTGCATGTGTACAGGTATCCGGACATGTCAAACGAAGGGATTCTGATCTATCAGGCTAGGGACGAGGAGCACCACTTCTTCCTCGACAACAGTAGCATGGGATTTGAGGTAGACTAATTATCACGATCTTTTTCTTTCTTGTAACTAGGAACCAACGTCATTGCGAGATTTGATTGTTGTTATACCCAATCTAGGGCTAGTGGGATCACCTCTGTCCGCAGAGGGGATTTACCTCCACAACATCAGGGTTAAGGTCAAGGTTAAGGTTAGGTTAGGGGTAAAGTCAAGGTTAAGGTTAGGTTAAGGTTAATATTAGGTTAAGGGTAAAGTTAAGGTTAAGTTAGGTTAAGGTTAAGGTCAAGGTTAAGGGTAAAGTTAAGTTCAAGGTTAGGGTTAGGTTATAGTTAAGGTTAATGGTTTGATCAAGGTTAGGGTTGTTATCTCCCCGTAATTCCAACAAATTGGTGAGACGAGAACTGCGGAGAGGACACTTGAACCACTTTGGGATTCTAGGATCTAGCCCTCCTGAATCCAGAGAGGGATCTCTCTATAAGTGCAAATATTGATTTATCTTTAAAGTTTTTTATGTGTGATATTAGGTTATTTATTAAGAACAGGGTTTTTTGTTTGTTTTTGTATGGTTGAGCATGATTTTTAGTTGAGTGAAAGTCCTAAAATGAAAGAGTTCCAAAGGTGTGAAGTTGCAAGCAATTAGAACAAGGTTTGGTTGATAGGATAGATATGACGTTGGTTTTTAGTCCATTGGGATATGGAGTCATAAAAGGTTTAATTGTGCAACAATTTCAAGAGTGGTACAAGGGGAAATTAATCTATATCACAAGATCATTGAGATTAAAATTATGGAATGGAACAATAAAAGTTTTGAAGGGGTGGAAACAAACAATAATTTCAACTAGGATTTATCAATCTGTCCGAACAAGAAAATCCTTTTAAGTAACTGTTTAAAACCCACCAAAGGACAGGGCTAACCATAGAATTATTTGGACAAGTTCATATTAAAGATAACTCAATAGAAAAACAATCCAGTAATCCACATAATTACTTTCAGAAGGGATGAAAACAGATAAGAGAAAAAAATTGCAGCCTAAGATTAGATAAGATACTTTTAAATCTAAACTACTTTCAGCATACTCTTAGGGGATCTTTCAGAACTACCTTTGGAGAAATAAGCTAGAAAACATGGCACACCATCACTTTCTAGTCTAAATTTACTAAGAAAATAATGAAAATAACATTCAAGAACAATTTTTATGTTTAGACAGTAGGACGAGGGAACGCCAGCATTCCTAACTGCTTAAAATGTATTGAATCATTCTTAAATACACAATTTGGAGGAAAACATTGAGATAAAGCTTATTAGTCAGAGAAGGGTACTGTAAATAGTAAATACTAACTCTATTCTTGTTGTTATTTATCAGAGAATAATGGACAAAATGGCATACATGAAAGGAAAACAATAACACAGAAAGAAGCACTTCACCAGTGATATAGACCAGGATCCCAAGAGTCAGCTTGTATATTGATGTCAATCCAGTTACATTCTTCAAGTCCAATGTTTTAGTTTAGTAATCATCTTCTCTTCTCAGCCTAACTTATTTGACTACAAACAGAGCTTCAAGAGCCTTTGAACATTATTTACATGTAGAATTTTCGAGCACAAGTATATTTCAAAGTTTTGCAACCAACCCAAATCCAACCCTTTACAATGAGCTCCTCAAGAATATTTTATAGGAAAATGAGGAGGTCGAAGAGAGAAAAGATATATGGGTTCAATTAATATAGTTTGAATGCTTCTCAGCCTTTGAGGGGCTCAATGGAAAGGATTACATATATTTCTCTGTATTAATTGGTTTACATTAAATATTAAGCTTGTTGGGAAGCTTTTGTTGACTTTAAGGCTCTGTGTCATCGTTGTAATAACTCTGCTGATATTTTGCAATAAGTCTCTTTGGCTCGAAATAACTGTTCATATGTCTTTATGCTAATATCTTATGTTCTGGTAATAACTCGACCTCTTTTGAATGATTTGAGGCTATAGGTGTCTTCTGGTAGCTGAGAGGATTCAATTAGCCTCTGATGTGTCAGTGGAGGCTTTCTCGGTCTGGTAGATATTTTTTTTTTGACCTCAAACAAGACTAATTTGCTTCTGATCTATGTGTTAGGCATAATTAGGCCTAATTTACTTTCTTCTGTTCTACAACTACATTTAATTTATTGGATTAGGCTTTTAATTGTCGATCTTAGCTATAATCCGTCAAAACTGGGTAAGAGATATTCAATTATTCATCTCTGGTTTTATTTGATCTTCAACACTGATACTCTTTATTTCAATTAATCTTTGTTATGTCTTGTTGATGTGCAGGTGATATAGGGGCTTTATAATGGTGCCATTTCTCATGAGGCACTGATAAAACATGGTGTTGAACATTGTAGATGGATATTTTTTGATGAATGAAGGCCTGGAGGATCATCATCCTCAGCTTTCATTTTTATTTTAATGCATTTGAAAAACCTTTTAAAACCTACACAAAAAATTAAATATTAAGGAAATCCTATGTATTTTTGGTTTAAATGCTTCAGAGGTTGTGGTTAGGTCGCGACTATTGGATGAAAGCATCCAAAAACGGAGATTGCTTGCAGAGATTAAAAGGGAGGCGGTTGAAAAAAGCGGTGAGGAGATTAAGTCCGAGCCGTTGATCTGTGTTGATCAATGGTTGAAATGGGTCGGGAAAATATAAATCAAGGGGTTACTTTATAAATAAATGGACGAAAATGAGGAGAAATGGATTAGAAAACCTTTGGCGGAGGAAATATGATTAAAAGTAAATTGGGGTTTCTCGAATGATCCTAGGCCATCGGATGAGACCGACCAAGGAGATCAACGGTGGAGAATGATCTCTGAAATCCCTTGGGAGAAAGGCAGAGGGTGATAGTTAAATGGCCAAATTAAATTTTAGTCGTTGATCTGCAGAGATCAACGGTGGGGAATGAACGTGATTTGATGTAATAGAAATGTGGAAAGTGGTTTTAGGTGGAGAAACAACTAGTTTCATGCGACAAAAAGGGGAATAGGCGGTTTTCACTTTTCGAATGCGATATGCATTAGAGGCCGACACATGGCATTTCAAAACCACCCATATCATGTGATTTTGAAAAATTATCATTCAGGCTTAAAGTTACGTGAAAATGTGTGTCAACCATTAGATCTGAGGTCTTAGATCGAACGGCTGTGAGAGAGCGTGATATCGGCAAGATGCGTAGGAAAAACGAGGTGGGGAAAGAGAAGGAAGTTTCAATATAAGCCGTCAAATCAAGAAATAAATGGCAGAGATCAAATCTGGAGGAAGGCAAGACCCAAAGGAGTTGGGCCTGTCGGGATGAATCTGGACTGTTGGATCAAGGAATGAACGATCCAGATCAAATCTTGGGGTCAAATAAATAAAAAAAATGAGGTGGAGGAAAAGGTTAGTGTCGTTCGTTGATCTGCAGAGATCAACAGCTGAGGTTGGTTGAAAAAACATTATAAAGTGGGGCTTCATAATTTTAACAAAGGTTGTGGGCTCGATCTGGACCATCAGATATGGGTGCATGGATAGCCCAGATGCAATCAGAGGTCTGCAATCGGCGGGGGGAGGGGTGAAAAGGCTCTGATTTGATTAAATGTGGGTCGTTGATCTAAGGGCCAGATCAACGCTTGAGAATGAGTTGGAAGAGGTCACAGGCGGAGGGAAAGGCTTAGGGATGGAGCGATAAGGGCCGTCAGATGAGATCTGGCAGGTAGATCCAATGGATGAGGATCCGTCGGGAGAGGTCAATCGGAGGGGGAAAATAAAATATTACAATGCACCTAATGGAAATATCCAATTCGAGATTCCGAAGGCCGTTGATTGGCTCAAGATCAACGGTCGGGAAGGGCACCAACCAATGAGCCGTCTGGGCCTTTTAAAACATAAAACATTGGATTTTTAACAAAATACAAAGGGAAATGGCTCAAGGGAGGGTTTAATTTTATGAATAGCACCTAATTACGGGGCCTTAGGGTATATTAAAAGATACGAGGGATCAGGGGTTTATACAAAGGGATCCAATCGGCATCGGAACTTTTATAAAACAAAAGACATGCGCCTATCGCAAATTCCTCGATGCGATAAGCGCTTTTGGACTTAGCGCTTGGTTCTAGCGCGTGGGTATGTGATTGGGAAGTGGTTTAGGGTTTAGCCCAAAGGGGCTTAGGCCCATAATGAAAAAAAGGCTCATTTTTATGATTTTTTCAAGGATTTTGAATGGATTTGGGGGTTTCGATAAGGTCTAAAAATGAGTTTTAAACCTTATAAAAGGGGTTTTATGAAGGGAAGAAGGGAATAAATGAAAAATAGAGGAATTTCACGAGGAAAAAGGGGATAAAAGTGAAGGTTAATAATGAGTGAAAGGAAGGGTAAAATGAGGGAAAAATGGAATTTTTTGCAGCAGTATTTTATTCAGGAAAATAACATAATTTCATAATCAAGAGGGAAAAAGCAGTGAAGATTAATCAAAGAATAAGATGTCTTCATAAAACTTCAAGAACTAAAAATTTTGGAATAAAACTTATTTCTTGAAGGCTTCAAAAATGATTTGGCCACCATTTGATATGAAAATTTTTATAGGTGGCTAACAAGGGTTAGGCTAAGGTTAAGGTTAAGGTTAGGTTAGGATAAGGTCAAGTTTAAGGTTAGGTTAAGGTTAAGGTTACAAGTTTAGTCAAGTTAAGGTTAAATTCAAGGTTAAGGGTTTGGCTAAGGTTAAGATAAAGGCTAAGGTTAAGGTTAGGTTAAGTTAAGGTTAAAGTAAATTTCAAGGTTAGGTTAAGGGTAAAGCTAATGTTAAGGTTACGGTTAAGGTTAGGGGAAGGTTAAGGTTAGGTTAAGGTTAAGGTTAAGGTTAAGGTTAGCTTAAGGTCAAGATCAAGGTTAAGGTTAAGGTTAAGGTCAAGGTTAAGGGTAAATTTAGGGTCAAGGTTAGGGTTAGGTTATATTTAAGGTTAAGTTTAAGTTAAGGGTAAAGTAAAGGTTAAGGTTAAGGTGAAGGTTAAGGGTAAGGTTAAGGTTAAGGGTTATGTGTTTATTTAGGTTAAGGTTAAGGTGAAGGTTAAGGGTAAGGTTAAGGTTTAGGTTTTGGTTAAGGTTAGGTTAAGGTTAAATTTAAGGTTAAGGTTAAGGGTTTGGTCAAGGGTAGGGTTAGGGTTAAGGTTAGGGTTAAGGTTAGGGGAAGGTTAAGGTTAAATTTAGGTTAAGGAAAGGTTTAGATTAAGGTTACGGGTTTAGTTAGTTTAAGGGTTTGGTATGGTTTAGGGTTAGGTTATAGTTAAGGTTAATGTTAGGTTAAGGGTAAATTTAAGGTTAAGGGTTTGGTCAAGGTTAGGGTTAAGTTATAGCTAAGGTGAAGGTTAAGGTTAAGGTTAGGATATAGGTTCAAGTTAAGGTTAAGGTTAAGAATTTGTTCAAGGTTAGGGTTATGGTTAAAGTTAAAGTTAAGGTTAAGGAGGTAAGTTAAGGTTAAGCGTTAAGATTATGGTTAAGGTTAGGGGAAGGTTAAGGTTAAGGGTTTGGTCAAGGTTAGGGTTAGAATATAGTTATAGTTAAGGTTAAGGTTAAGGTTAAGGTTATAGGTTTAGTAAGGTTAAGGTTAAGCTTTAGGTTAAGGGTAAGGCTAAGGTTAAGGTTAAGGGTAAATTCAAGGTTAGGGTTAAAGTTAAGGATAGGGTTAAGGGGAAGGTCAAGGTTAAGGTTACAGGTCTTAACCTTAACCTTCACTATCACCTAACCTTAACCTTAACTATAACCTAACACTAACCTTGACCAAAACCTTAACCTTAAGCTTAAATTTAAACTTAACCTTAACCTAAACCTTTCCATAACCATAACCTAACCTTAACCTAACCCTAACCTTACCCGATCCATAATGTTAACTATAACCTAACCCTAACCTTAACCTTACCCTTAAGCTAACCTGACCCTTAACCTTGACCTTGACCTTAAGGTTAAGGGTACATTAAGTGTAAATTCAAGGTTAAGGTTAGGTTATGGTTAAGGTTAAGGTTAAGGTTATGGGAAGGCTAAGATTAAGATAATGTTAAGGTTAAGGTTAGTTTAGGCTAAGGTTAAGGTTAGGTTAAGGGTTTGGTCATGGTCAAGGTTAAGGTTAGGTTAAGTGTAAGGTTAAGGTTATGGGTAAAGTTAAGGTTAAGGCTAGGTTAAGGTTAGGGTAAGGTTAAGGTTAAGGTTAAGGTTAGGGGAAGGTTAAGGTTAAAGTCAGGTCAAGTTAGAGGTTATGGGAAGGTTAGGTTAAGGTTAAGGTAAAGGTAAGGTTAAGGTTAAGGTCAAGGTTATGTTAACCTTGACTTTACCCTTAACCTAACCTTAACCTTAACTATAACCTAACCATAACCTGGACCTTAACTTTACCCTTAACCTTAAACTTAACCTTAAAAATATCATAACCCTAACCTTACCCTAACCATAATCGTAACCTTAACCTTACCTTAACCTAACTTAACCTTAACCTTGAACTTGACCTTAACCTTAACTTTAACTTTACCCTTAACCTTAACCTTAACCTTAACTTTAACCTTACCCATAACCTTAACCTTAACTCTATCCATAACCTAACCTTAACCTTAACCTTACCCTTAACCTTACCCTTAACCTTATCTTTACCTACACCTTAACCTTACCCATAACCTTCACCTTAACCTTAAATTTACACTTAACCTTGACTTTGCCCTTAAGCCTAACCTTAACCTTGACTTTACCCTTAACCTACCCTTAACCTTAACCTTAACTTTAACCTGACTAAACCCGTAACCTTAGCCTTAACCTAAAATTAACCTTAACCTTAACTATAACCTAACCTTAACCTTGAACTTAACTATAACCTAATCCTCATCCTGAAAAAACCCTTAACATTAACCTTAACATTGACCTTAACCTTAACCTTAACCTTAACCTTACCCTAACCTTAAACTTGACCTTAAATATGACCTAACCCTAACCTTAACCTAAGCTTAACGATGATAAAAACCTTAACGTAACCTTATCCTTGACCTTAACCTTAACGTAACCTTAACCTTGACCTTGACGTCACCCTCAACATAAACCTTCACCTTAACCTTAACCTGACTAAACAAGTAACCTTAACCTTAACCTTACCCTTACCCTTACCCTTACCCTTAACCTTAACCTTAACAATAACCTAACCCTAACCTTAACCAAACCTTAACCTTAACCCTACCCTTAACGTAACCTTAACCTTGACTTTACCCTTAACCTTAACCTTACCCTTAACCTTACCCTTACCATAATATTAACCTTACCCTAACCTTAACGTTATGTTAGGTTATAGTAAGGTCCAGGTTAGGGTTTTTTCAAGGTTAGGGTTAGGTTATAGTTAAACTTAACGTTATAGTGAAGGTTAAGATTAAGACTCGTAACCTTAACCAGGGTTAAGGGGGTAAGGGGGTAACCTTACCCTTACCCTTAACCTTAACCTTAACCTAACCTTAACCTTAACCTTATCCTTATCTTAACCTTAACATAACCTTAACCTTAACCTTAACCCTAACCTTAAGGTTAAAGTTATGGGTAAGGTTAGGTTAAGGTTAAGGTTAGGTTATACTTAAGGTCAAGGTTAAGGTTAGGTTAAGGTTAAGGTTAAGGTTAATATTAGGTTAGGTTAAGGGTAAATTTAAGGTTAAGGTTAGGGTTAAGTTTAGGGGAAGATTAAGGTTGGGTTAAGGTCAAGGTTAAGGTTAAGGTTACATTAAGGAGAGGCCTAGGTTATAGTTAATGTTAAGGTTAGGTTAAGGGTAAGATAAGGTTAAGGTTAAAGTTAAGGTTAGGTTAATGTCAAGGTCAAGATTAAGGTTAAGGTTAAGGTCAAGGTTAAGGGTAAACTTAAGGTCAAGGTTAGGGTCAGGTTATATTTAAGGTTAAGTTTAGGTTAAGGGTAAATTCAAGGTTAAGGGTAAGGTTAAGGTTAAGGGTTACAATTTTAGTCAGGCTAAGGTTAAGGTTAAGGCTAAGGTGAAAGTTAAGGTGAAGCTTAAGGGTAAGGTTAAGGTTAACATTAAGGGTTTGGTTAAGGTTAGGTAAAGGTTAAGGTTAAGGGTTTGGTCAAGGCTAGGGTTAGGGGTAAGGTTAGGGTTAAGGTTAGGGGAAGGTTAAGGTTAAATTTAGGTTAAGGAAAGGTTTAGGCTAAGGTAAGGTTAAGGTTAATGTTACGGGTTTAGTCAGGTTAAGATTATGGTTAAGGGTTTGGTATGGGTTAGGGTTAGGTTATAGTTAAGTTTAAGGTTAGGTTAAGGGTAAAGTTAAGGTTAAGGGTTTGGTCAAGGCTATGGTTAGGTTATAGTTAAGGTTAAGGTTAGGGTAAAGGTTCAAGTTAAGGTTAAGGTTAAGAATTTGGTCAAGGTTAGGGTTATGGTTAAGGTTAAGGTTAAGGTTAAGCTTAAGCTTAAGGGGGTAAGTTAAGGTTAAGGGTTAAGATTAAGGTTAAGGTTAAGGTTAGGGGAAGGTTAAGGTGAAGGTTAAGGGTTTGGTCAAGGTTAGGTTTAGGTTATAGTTAATTTTAAGGTTAAGGTTAAGGTTACAAGTTTAGTTAGGTTAAGGTTAAGGTTAAGGTTAAGGGTTTGGTCAAGGTTAAGGTTTAGGGTTTGGTCAATGTTAAGGTTAGGTTATTTTTAAGGTTAAGGTTAAGATTACAATTTTAGTAAGGTTAATGCTAAGCTTCAGGTTAAGGGTAAGGTTAAGGGTTTGGTAAAGGTTAGGGTTAGGTTATAGTGAAGGTTAAGGTTAAGTTAAGGATAAAGTCAATTTTGAGGTTAAAGTTAAGGTTAGGGTTAAGGGTAAGGTCAAGGTTAAGGTTACGGGTCTTAACCTTAAAATTCACTATAGCCTAACCTTAACCTTAACCTTAACCTTAACTTTAACTATAACCTAACCTAACATTAACCTTAATTATAACCTAACCCTAACCTTGACCAAAACCTTAAGCTCAACCTTAAGCTTAAATTTAACCTTAAACTTAACCTAACCTTAACCTTAACCTTAACCTTCCAATAACCATAAGCTTAACCTTAACCTTAACTTTAACCTAACCTTAACCTTAACCTTAACTATAACCTAATTCTAACCTTAACCTTAGCCTTAACCTAACCTTAACCTTAACCTTGACCTTGACCTTAAGGTTAAGCTTCAACTTAAGCTTAAGGTTACATTAAGGGTAAAGTCAAGGTTAAGGTTAGGTTATGGTTAAGGTTAAAGTTATGGGAAGGTTAAGGTTAATATAAGGTTAAGGTTAAGGTTAAGGTTAGGTTAGGCTAAAGTTAAGGTTAGGTTAAGGGTTTGGTCAAGGTCAAGGTTAGGTTAAGGGTAAGGTTAAGGTTATGGGTAAAGTTAAGGTTAAGGTTAGGGTAAGGCTAGGGTAAGGTGAAGGTTAAGGTTAGGTTAAGGTTAAGGTTAGGAGAAGGTTAAGGTTAAAGTTAGGTTAAGATAAAGGTTATGGGAATGTTAGGTTAAGGTTAAGGTTAAGGTAAGGTTAAGGTTAAGGTCAAGGTTAGGTTAACCTTGACTTTACCCTTAATCTAACCTTAACTTTAACTATAACCTAACCCTAACCTGGACCTTATCTTTACCCTTAACCTTAAACTTAACTATAACCTAACCTAACATTACCCTAACCATAATCATAACCTTAACCTTATGTTAACCTAGCTTAACCTTAACATTGATCTTGACCTTAACCTTAACCTTACCCGTAACCTTAACCTTAACTTTACCTTTAACCTAAACTTAACCTTAACCTTACCCTAAACCTTATCTTAACCTTAACCTTAAACTAACCCTTAACCATAACCTTAACCTTAACTTTACCCTTAACCTTGACTTTAACCTTAACCTTAACCTTAACCATGAATTTACCCTTAACCTAACCTTAACGTTAACCTTAACTTTAACCTAACTAAACGTGTATCCTTAACCTTAACCTAACCTTAATGTTAACGTTAACGTTAAGCTTCCCATAACCTTAACTATAACCTAACCTTAAAATTGACCTTAACTATAACCTAGACCTCACCTTGACCAAACCCTTAACATTTAGCTTAACATTGACCTTAAACTTAACCTTAACCTTAACATAACCTTAACCTTGACCGAACCATTACTGTAACGTTAAAATTGACTTTACCCTTAACGTAACCTTAACCTTGACCTTGACTTTACCCTCAACATAAACCTTAACCTTAACCTAAACCTGACTAAGCACATAACGTTAACCTTAACCTTAATCTTACCCTTAACCTTAAACTTAACCTTGACCTTAACTATAACCTAACCCTAACCTTAACCAAACCTTAACCTTAACCTTACCCTTAATGTAACTTTAATCTTGACTTTACCCTTAACCTTAACCTTACCCTTAACTTTATCCTTACCCTAATCTTAGCCTTACCCTAACCTTAACCTTATGTCAAGTTATAGTAAGGTTAAGGTCAAGGTTAATGTTTGGTCGAGGCTAGGGTTAGGTTATAGTTAAAATAAAGGTTATAGTGAAGGTTTAGGTTAAGACCCGTAACCTTAACCAGGGTTAAGGGGGTAAGGGGGTAACCTTACCCTTACCCTTACCCTTACCCTTACCCTTACCCTTACCCTTAACCTTAACCTAAGCTTAACCTTAACCTTGTCCTTATCCTTAACCTAACCTTAACCCTAACCTTAAGGTTAAAGTTATGGGTAAGGATAGGTTAAGGTTATGGTTAGGTTATAGTTAAGGTCAAGGTTAAGGTTAGGTTAAGGTTAATGTTAAGGGTTTGGTTAAGGTTAAGGTTAAGGTTAGGGTTAAGTTTAAGGTTAAGATTAGGTTAGTTTTAGGTTAAGATAAGGTTAAGGTAATGTTAAGGGTAAAGTCAAGGTTAAGGTTAGGTTAAGGTTAAGCTTAAGGTTAAGGTTAAGTTTAGGTTAAGGTTACGATTAGGTTAAGGTTAAGGTTAAAGGTTTGGTCAAGGTTAAGGATCGGTTATAGTTAAGTTTAATTGAAGGTTAATGTTAAGTAAAGGTTAAGGTTAAGGTTAACATTTATGGTTAGGTTAAGGTTAGATTTAAGGGTTTGGTCAAGGTTACGGTTAGGTTAAGGTTAAGGCTAAGGTTAGGTTAAGGGTAAAGTTAAGGTTTGGGTTAGGTTAAGCTTAAGCTTAAGTTTAAGGGTAAAGATAAGGTTGTGCTTAAGGTTAAGGTTAAGGTTAGATTAAGGTTATGGTCAAGGTTAATTTTAAGGGTAAGTTTATAGTTCGGCTAAGGTTAAGGTTAGCTTAAGGTTAAGATAAGTTTAAGATTAAGGTTAAGGTTAAGGTTAGGTTAAGGGTAAAGTCAAGGTTAAGGTAAATTTAAGGTTAAGGTTATCTTAAGGTTAAGGTTAAGGTTAGGGTAAGGTTAGTGTAAACGTTTAGGTTAAGGTTAAGGTTAATTTTTCAGTCAAGGTTAGGGTTAGGTCACTAACCATAACATTAACCTTAAGCTTAATCGTAACCTTAACCTTATCTTAACCTTAACTATAACCTAACCCTAACCTTGACCAAACCTTGACAAAACCTTAACCTTTACCTTAACCTTAACTTTAACTTTACCCATAATCTTAACCGTAACCTTAACCTTAACCTTACCCTTAACCTAGCCTTGACCTTAACCTTGACCTTGACCTTAACCTAACCTTAACCTTAACATTAACCTTAACCTTATCTTAAACTTAACCTTAACATTAACCTTCCCAAACCCTTAACCTTAACCTTATCATAAATAAACCAATAACCTTAACCTTAACCTTAACCTAACCTTAACCTTATCTTAACCTTAACCTTAACATTAACTTTAAACTTACCCTTACCTTAACCTTGAGGATAAAGTTAAGGTTAAGGTTTGGGTTTAGTCAGGTTAAGGTTAAAGATAAGGTTAAGATTAAGGTTAAGGGTTTGGTTAAGGTTAAGGTCAGGGTTAGGTTATAGTTAAGGTTAAGGTCAGGTTAAGGGTAAAGTCAAGGTTAAGGTTAAGGTGAAAGTTAGGTAAAGGTTATGGTTATGGGAAGGTTAGGTAAAGCTTAAGGTTATGGGAAGGTTAATGTTAAATTTAGGGTAAGGTAAGGTTAAGGTTAAGGTTAAGGTCAAGTTTAAGTTTAAGGTTAGGGTAATGTTAAGGTTAAGGTTAAGGGTAAAGTTAAGGACCTTAACCTAACCTTAACCTTACCCTTAACCTTGACCTTAACGTAACCTTAACCTTAACCTTATATTAACCTTAACCTAACCTTAACCTTGACCTTAACCTAACCATAACCCTAAAATTAACCTTATCTTAACCTTAACCTAACCTTAACCTTAACGTTAACCTAAATATAACCTTACCCATAACCTTAACCTTAACCTAACCTTAACCTTAACCTTATCCTTATCTTAACCTTAGCCTAATCTTAACCTGAACATAAACCTTAACCTTAACCTTAAATTTACCCTTATCCTAATCTTAACCTTAACCTAACCTTAACCTTTACCTTACCTTAACCTAACCTTAACCCCTTAACCTTAACCTTCCCATAACCATAACCTTAACCTTGACTTTACCCTTAACCCAACCTTAACCATAAACTTAACCTTAACCTAACTAAACCTGTAACCTTAACCTTAAACTAACCTTAGCCTTGACCTTCACTATAACCTAACCCTGACCTTACCCATAACTTAACCTTAAGGTTAGGATTAAGCATAAGGTTAAGGTTAAGATTAGGCTAAGGTTAAGATAAGGATAAGGTTAAGGTTAAGGTTCGGTTAAGGTTAAGGTTATAGGTAAGGGTTTGGTCAAGGTTAAGCGTAGTTGTAGTTAAGCTCAAGGTTAAGGTTATGGGAAGGTTAAGGTTAAGGTTAGTTGTAGTTAAGGTCAAGGTTATGGGAAGGTTAAGGTTAATGTTAAGGGTTTGGTCAAGGTTACGATTAGGTTAAGGTTAATTTTAAGGGTTTGGTCATGTTTAGGGTTAGGCTATAGTTAAGTTCAAGGTTAAGGTTATATTTAGGTTAAGGTTAAGGTTAAGCGTAGGTTAAGGTTAAGATAAGGTTAAGGTTAAGGGTTTGGTGAAGGTTAGGATTATGTTATAATTAAGGTTAAGGTTAAGGTTAGGTTAGGTTAAGATAAGGTTAAGGTCAAGGTTAAGGGTATGGTTAAAGTTAGCTTAAGGTTAAGATTAGGTTAAGGGTGAAGATAAGGTTAAGGTTAGGTTAAGGGTAGAGTTAAGGCTAAGGTTGGGGTGAAGGTTAAGGGTTTGGTCAAGGTCAGGGATAGGTTATAGTTAAGGGTAAGTTTAAGGTTATGGGTTTAGTCAAGTTAAGGTTAAGGTTAAGGTTAAGGTCAAGGTTAAGGTTACGTTAAGGGTAAAGTCAAGGTTAGGGTTAAGGTTGAGGGTATAGGTTAAGGTTAAGGTTAAGGTTGATGGTTATGTTAATGTCAAGGTTAAAGTTAGGGTTAAGTTTAAGGTTAGGTTACGGTTAGGTTAAGGTTAAGTTCAAGGTAAGGTTTAGATCAAGTATAAGGTTAAGTTTAAAGTTAAGGTTAAGGTTAGGTTAAGGTCAAGGTTAAGGTTAAGGTTAAGTTCAAGGTCAACGTTAACCTAAACTTTACCCTTGACCTTGACCTTAACATTAACTTTAACCTTATTAAACCCATACTCTTAACCTCATCTTAACCTTACCTTAACCATAACCTTAACCTTGACCTTAACTATAACCTAAACCTAACCTTGACCAAACCATTAACCTTAACCTTAACCATCCCAAACCCTTAACCTTAACCTTAATCTTAACCTTAACCTTAACTTTAACCTAACCTTAACCTTAATGTAGCCTTAACCTTAACCTTAACCTTAAGCTTACCCTTAACCTTCACCTTCACCTTCACCTTAACTTTAACGTTAACCTAACGAAACCTTAACCTTAACCTTAACTTTACCCTTAACCTTACCTTAACCTTAACTTTAACCTTAACTATAACCTAAACCTAACCTTAACCTTAACCTTAACCATAACCTTATCTTTACCCTTAACCTGAACCTTAACCTTAACCTTAACCTCACCTTAACTATAACCTAACCCTAACCTTGACCAAGCCCATACCCTTAAACTTAACTTAACCTTAACCTTAACCTTAACCTAACTTAACCTTAACATTTACCTTGACCTCAACCTTAACTTTACCCTTAACCTTCACCTTAACCTAACTTTATCCTTAACCTTAACCTTCCCCTAACCTTAACCCTAACCTTAAGGTTAATATTAAGGGTTTGGTCAAGGTTAGGGTTAGTTTATAGTTAAATTTAAGGTTAAGGTCAAGGTTAAGGGTAAGATTAAGGTTAAGGGTTTGGTCAAGGTTAGGGTTAGGTTACAGTGAAGGTTAAGGTTAAGTTAAGGGTAAATTCAAGGTTAAGGTTAGGTTAAGGGTAAATTTAATGGTAAGGTTAAGGTTTTTTCAAGGTTAGGGTTAAGTTATAGTTAAGGTTAAGAGAAGGTTAAGGTTAAGTTAAGGTTAGGTTAAGGGTAAATTTAAGGTTAAGGTTAGGGTAGGGTTAGGGTAAGGTTAAGGTTAAGGTTAGGTTAAGGTTAAGGTTAAGTTTAAGGTCAAGCATAAGGTTAAGGTTAATGTTAAGGGTTTGGTCAAGTTTAGGGTTAGGTTATAGTTAAGGTCAAGATTAAGGTTAAGGGTAAGTTTACAGTTAGGTTAAGATTAAGGTTAAGGTTAGGTTAAGATTAAGATCAGGTTAAGGTTAAGGTTAAGGTTAGGTTAAGGGTAAAGTCAAGGTTAAGGTTAAGGTTAGGGTTACGGGTCTTAACCTTAATCTTCACTATAACCTAACCTTAACCTTAACCTTAACCTGAACCTTTACCCTAACCTTAACCTTAACCTTGACCTAAACCTTAACCTTATCTTAACCTTAAAATTCACTATAACCTAACCTTAACCTTGACCTTAACTATAACCTAACCCTAACCTTGACCTAACCATTAACAATAACCTTAACCTTAATCTTACCCTAACCTTAACTGTAACCTTACCCTTAGCTTACCCTTAACCTAACATTAACCTTGACCTTAACTTTACCCTGAACTTAACCTTAACCTTAACCTTAACCTTAACATAACCTTAACCTTAACCTAACTTAACCTTAACCTTGAACTTAATCTTAACTTTAACTATAACCTAACCCTAACCTTGACCAAACCCTAGGGTTAGGTTAAGGGTAAGATAAATTTAAGGTTAAGGTTAAGGTTAGGTTAAGGGTAAGGTTAAGGTTATGGTTATGGTTATGGGAAGGTTAATTCTGAGGTTAAGGTTTGGTCAAGGTTAGGGTTAGGTTATAGTTAAGGTCAAGGTTAAGGGTTTGGTCAAGGTTAGGGTTAGGTGTTACAGGTTTAGTCTGGTTAAGGATAAGGTCAAGAGTTTGTTCAAGGTTAGGTTTAGGCTATAGTTAAGGTCAAGGTTAAGGTTAGGTTAACCTTAAACTTAACCTTAACCTTAAATTTAACTTTACCCTAAACTTAAGGGTTTAGTCAAGTTAAGGTTAAGGGTTTGGTCACGGGAGGTTAAACTTAAGGTTACATTAAGGGTAAAGTCAAGGTTAAGGTTAAGGGTAAGGTTAGGATTAAGGTTAGGGTATGGTTAATATTAGATGAAGGGTAAAGTTAAGGTTAAGGTTAGGGTTACCTTATAGTTAAGTTCAAGCTTAAGGTTAAGGGTAAGGTTATAGTTAGGTATGGGTAAGGTTAAGGTTAAGGATAAGGTTAAGGGTAAAGTTAAGGTTATGGTTATGGGAAGGTTAAGGTTAAGGTTTGGTCTAGGTTAGGGTTACGTTATAGTTAAGGTCAAGGATATGGTAAGGTTAAGGTTAAGGATAAGGATAAGGTTAGAGTTAAGGTTAAGGTTAAGGTTATGGTTAAGTTAAGGTTAAGGTTAAGGTTTCTTTAAGGTTAGGGTTAGGTTATAGTGAAGGTTAAGGTTAAGACTTGTAACCTTAACCTTGACCTTACCCTTAACATGAACCTTGAATTTAACCCTAACCTTGACTTTACCTTTAACCCAAACCTTAACCTTATCTTAACCTTAACCTTCACCTTATCTTAACCTTAACCTTCACTATAACCTAACCTTAACCTTGACCTTAACTATAACCTAACCCTAACCTTGACCAAACCCATAACCTTAACCTTAACCTTATCTTGACCTTAACCATCACTTTAACCTAACCTTAACCTTAACCTAACCCTAACCTTAACCTTATCTTACCCTTAACCTAACCTTAACCTTAACTATAACCTAACCATAAGCTTAACCATAACCATACCCTTAACTTTACCCTTAACCTTAACCTTAACCTTAACCTAATCCTACCCTTAACCATAATCTTAACCTCAGGTTAAGGTCAAGGTTAAGGTTACGTTAAGGGTAGATTCAAGGTTAAGGTTAGGTTAAGGTTAAGATTGCGTTAAGGGTAAATTTAAGGTTAAGGTTAAGGTTAAGGTTAAATGTTTTGTCAAGGTTAAGGGTTAGGTTAAGGTTAAGGTTAGGTTAAGGGTAAAGTCAAGGTTAAGGTTAGGATAGGTTAAGGTTAAGGTTATGTTAAGGTTAAGTTTAAGTTAGGTTAACCTTTCCCTTACCTTAACCTTACCCTTAACCTTAACCTTAAACTTAACCTTGATGTTACCCTTAGGTTAAGGTTAGGGTAACCTACGGGTAATGTTAAGGTTAAATTTAAGGTTAGGTTAAGGTTCAGGTTAAGGTCAAGGTTAAGGTTAAGATTAGGTTAAGGGTAAGTTTAAGGTTAGGTTAAGGTTAAGGTTATGGTTAGTTTAAGGGTTAAGGGTTATGTTAAGGGTAAAGTTAAATTTAAGGTTAAGGATAAGGTCAAGGTTAAGGTTATGTTAAGGGTAAATTCAAGGTTAAGGTTAAGGTGAAGGTTAAGGGTAAGGTTAAGACTAAAGTTAAGGTTAAGGTTAGGGTAAAGTTAATATTAGGTTAAGTTGAGGTTAAGGTCAATGTTAGGTTATAGTTAAGTTTAATGTTAAGGTTAGGTTATGGTAAAAGTTAAGGTTAAAGTTAAGGTTAAGGTTAAGAGTGAAGGTTAAGGGAAAGTTTAAGGTTAAGACCTGTATCCTTAACCTTCACCCTTAACCTTAACCTTACTAAACCTATAACCTTAACCTTAACCTTGACTTTACCCTTAGCCTAACCTTAACCTTAACTATAACCTAACCCTAACCTTGACCTTAAATTTACCCTTAACCTTAACCTTACCTTTAAACTTAACCTTGACCTTAACTATAACCTAACACCAACCATAACCTTAAATTTAACTTTACCCTTAACCTTCACCTTAACCTTAACCTTACTCTTAACCTTAAGCTTAACTATAACCTTAAAATTAACCTTAACCTCAACTTAACCTAACCTTAACCTTACCTATAACCTAACCCTAACCTTGAGGTTAGGTTAACCTTAACCAAACCCTTAACCTTAACATTAACATAACCCTAACCTTAACCCAAACCTTAACCTAGCCTTAACATTAACTTTAACCTTATCATAACCTTAACATAACCTTAACCTTAAGCTTAACCTTAACCTTACCATAACCTTACCCTTAACCTGAACCTTAACCTTAACTTAACCTAACCCTAACCTTGACCTTAACCTTAACCTCAACCTTAAAATAACCTTGAATTAACCTTAACTTTAACTTTTCCCTAAACTTAACCTTAACCTTACCCTTAACCTTAACCTTATCTCAACCTTAACCTAACCCTAACCTTCACCCTGACTTTACCTTAACCTAACCTTAACCCTTTAACTTTACGCTTAACCTTCCCATAACCTTAAAATTAACCTTGACCTTAACTATAACCTAACCCTAACCTTAACCAAACCCTTAAAATTAATATTAACCTTAACCTTAACCTTCCCATAACCTTAACCTTAACCTTGACCTTACCCTTAACCTTAACCTTAGCCTGACTAAACCCGTAACCATAACCATAACCTTAACTTTACCCTTAACCTAACCTTAACCATAACCTTAAACTTAACCTTAACCTTACCATTGCCTAACATTAACCTTAACCTTAACCTTAACCTTAACCTAACCCTAGCCTTACCCTAAGCTTAACCCTAACCATAACCTTAACTTTACCCTTAACCTAACTTTAACCTTAACCTTAACTTAACCTAACTTTAACCTTAACTATAACCTAACCCTAACATTAACCCTAACCCTAACCTTAACCTTAACCATAACCTTATCTTTAACCTTAAACGTAACCTTAACCTCAACCTTAACCTAACCTTCACCTTAACCTACACTAACACTAACCTTGAGAAAACCCTTAACCTTAACCTAACCATAACCATAATCGTAACCTTAACCTAACCTTAAAATTAAATTTACTGTTAACCTAACCCTAACCTTGACCAAACCCTTAATGTCAACATTATCCTTAACCTTAACCTAACCTTGACCTTAACTATAACCTAACCCTGACCTTGACCAAACCTTAACCGTAACCTTAACTTAACCTTAACTTTAACCTAACCTTAACCTTAACTATAACCTAACCATATCCTTGACCAAACCTTAACCTTAACCTTAACCTTAACCTTAACCTTACCTTTACCCTTAACCTTACCCTTAAACTTCACCTTAACCTTAACCTTAACTATAACCTAACTGTATCTTTACCCTTAACCTTACCTTAACCATAACCTTAACCTAACCTTAACCTTAACCTTATATTAACCTTACTTTAACCATACCTTTAACCTTGACCTTAACTATTACGTAACCGTAACCTTAACCTTAACTTGACCCTAACCTTAGGTTAACCTTAACCTTGACCTTAGCCTAACCATAACCTTAACTTGAACCTTAACCTTAACTTTAACCTTCCCCTAACCTTAACCTTAACTATAACCTAACCCTAACCTTGACCAAACCTTAATCTTAAGGTTAAGGGTTAAGGTTAAAGTTAAGGTTAATGTTAAGGTTAGGGTTAATGTTAGGGAAAGGTTAAGGTTAAAGTAAAGGTTAAGGGTAAACTGAAGGTTAAGGGTCAATGTTAAGGTTGTGGTAAGGTTAAGGGTAAGGTCATGGTTAGGTTTAGGTTAAGATTAAGGTTAAGGTTAGGTTAAGGGTAAATTTAAGGTTAAGGTTAAGGTTTGGTCAAGGTTATGGTTAGGTTATAGTTAAGGTTAAGATAAGGTTAAGGTTAAGGTTAGGGTTAGGCTATAGTTAAGGTTAAGGTTAAGGTTAAGGTAAGGTTAAGGTTAGGGTTATGGGAAGGTTAAGGTTAAGGTTATGGGTTAAGTGAGGTTAAGGTTAAGATTACCATTAACCTAACTTTACCCTTAACTTTACCCTTAAGCTGACTTTACCCTTAACCTAACGTTAACCTTAACTTTAACTTTACCCTAACCTTAAGGGTTTAGTCAGGATAAGGTTAATCAGGTTAAGGTTAAGATTAGGTTAAGGTTAGGATAAGGTTAAGGTTAGGTTAAGGGTAAAGTCAAGGTTAAGGTAAAGTTAAGGTTAAGGTTAAGGTCAAGGTTAAGGTTAAGGATAGGGTTAAGGTTAGGGTTAGGTTAATGTTAAGGTCAATTTTAGGTTAGGTTATAGTTAAGGTCAAGGTTAAGGTTAAGGTTAAGGGTGAAGGTTAAGATTACAGGTCTTAACCTTAACCTTACCCTTAAGCTTCACTATAACCTACCCTTAACATTAACCTTTACCTAACCTTAACCGTAACCTTAACTCATTAATAAACTGAACAATACATCAGTTAACTACAGTGCCTGGCAATTTTAGTGGAGACTAGTGGAAAGATAGGTGAAAGGGCAAGATAATCTTAATATTAACCTTACCTTAACCTAACCTTAACCTTAACCTTCACTATAATATTAGGTTATAGTGAAGGTTAAGGTTACGGTTACGGTTACGGTTACGGTTAGGTTATAGTTAAGGTTAAGGGTTTGGTTTAGATTAAAGGTTAAGGTTAGGTTAAGTGTAAAGTCAAGGTTAAGGTTATGGTTATGGGAATGTTAAGGTTAAGGTTAGTTTAGGTTAAGGGTTAAGGTTAAGGTTAAGGTCAAGGGTAAGTTAAGGTTAAGTTAAGGTTAAGGTTAAGTTTATGGTGAGGGTAAGGTTAGGGTTAAGGTTAATGATGGTTGGAAATTAAGTAAGAGCTCAGCCCCAGTTCTCGCCTTGTATCAAATTTATTTATTTATTTATTATTATTTTTTTTAAAATTTTTTTAAATTTTTTTTTTTTAATAAAATTTTCACCCCTCCCTTGTGCCCCATTTTTTTTTTTTGGATCTTTTTGTTTATTTATTATTTTATATTTACTAATTTATTTTGTCCAATAATTAAATAAATTATTTATTTAGTTTTATCAAGTAAAAACTTTACCCCCTCCTCCTATTATTTTATTTATTTATAAACCCCTTCTTAAAATTTTAAATTAATTTATTTAATTTACTTAATTATTTAGTTATAAAATTTGCCCCTCTCTTATTCCTTCTTAGGTCCCTTAGTTTTATTTTAATTAATTAATTAATTAATTTTATTAACAATTAATTAAGTAATCATTTTTAACTAAAAAATTTTCCCCTCCCTTTTACCCATTTTAATTTCTTAATAATTTATTAACCCATTTGTTATAATAATAATTTATTTAATTTATTAATTTATTAATTAACTTTCTAACGACTAGTTCTTATCAGCTAGTCTTAACGGCTAGGTCTCAATGGCTAATTCTGGGCATTGATGCATCTCCACTATTTATTTATTTAACGAGATCGATTAGTCTCTCCACCTTGTCCTGAGGATCAACCACATTAGCTGGTTTGAAACGTCAACCTAATCCTAATGATGTGATTTTTTCAAAAGTATTTTTATCTACATTATGGATCACAAAAGTCTTAGATCTAACATTAATCTTAAGGCTAAGGTTAAGGTTAAGGTTATGGTTAAGGTTAAGGTCAAGGTCAAGGTTAAGGTTAGGTTAAGGTTAAGATAAGGTGAAGGGTAAAGTCAAGGTTAGGTTTACCTTAACCTTAACATTAGCCTAACATTAACCTTAACCTTAACCTAACCTTAACCTTAAATTTAATCTTAATAAATCCGTAACCTTAACCTTAAAATTAACTTGACTAAACTCGTAACCTTAACGTTAACCTGACTAAACCCATAACCTTAACCTTAACCTTAACCTAACCTTAATATTAACTATAACCTAACCTTAACCTTGACCTTAACTTCACCCTTAACCTTGACGTTAACCTTAACCTTAACTTTGGTCTTGACATTAACCTAACATTGACAATAACCTTAACCTTAACCTTACCCTATTAACCCTAGTTAAGGTTACGAGTCTTAACCTTAACCTTCATTATAGCCTTAATTTTGACTATAACCTAACTCTAACTTTGACCAAACCTTAACGTTGACCTTAACCTTACTATAACCTAACGTAGGTTTAAGGTTAGTGTAAGGTTAATATTAGGTTAAGGGTAAGGTTAAGGGTAAATTTAAGGTTAAGGTTACGTTAAGGGTAAGGTTAAGGTTAAGGTTTGGTTAAGGTTAGGGTTAGGTTATAGTTAAGGTCAAGGTTAAGTTTAACGTTAAGGGTAAGGTTAAGGTTAAGGGTAAGGTTAAGGTTAATGGTAAGGTTAAGGTCAAGGTTAAGGTTATGTTAAGGGTAAATTCAAGGTCAATGTTACGTTAAGGGTTTGATCAAGGTTAAGGTTATAGTTAAGGTTAAGGTTAAGGTTATAGTTACAGTCAAGGTTAGGTTATAGTTAAGGTTAAGGTTAAGGTTAAAGTTTGGTCAAGGTTACGGTTAGGTTATAGTTAAGGTTAAGGTCAAGGTCAAGGTTAAGGTTAAGGTCAAGGTTAAGGTTACGTTAAGGGAAAAGTCAAGGTTAAGGTTAAGATTAGGTTAAGGGTAAAGTTAAGGTTAAGGTTACGGTTTGGGTTTAGTCTGGTTAAGTTTAAGGCTTAACCTTAACCTTAACATTCCCATAACCATAACCTTAACGTTGAATTTACCCTTAACCTAACCTTAAGGGTAAAGGTTTAGGGTAAGGTTACGGGTAAGGTTAAGGTTACAGGTTTAGTCAAGTTAAGGTTAAAGTTAGGTTAAGGTAAAGTCAAGATTAAGGTTAAGGTTAAGGTCAAGGTTAAGGGTAAAGTTAAGGTCAAGGTTAGTGGTTAGGTTATAGTTAATGTTAAGATTAGGTTAATGGTAAATTTAAAGCTAAGGTTAAGGAAAAGGTCAAGGTTAAGGTTAAGTTAGGTTAAGATAAGTTTATGGTTAGGTTAAAGTTAAGGTTAAGGTTAGGTTAAGGGTAAAATCAAGGTTAAGGTCAGGTTAAGGTTAAGATTAGGGTAAGGTTAAGGCTAAGGTTAGGGTTAAGGTTATAGTTAAGGTCAAGGTTAGGGTTAGGTTATAGGTAAATTTAAGGGTAAGGTTAATGTTAGGGTTAGGTTATAGTTAAGGTTAAGGTGAAGGTTAAGGTCAAGGTTAAGGTTAAGTATAAGTTAAATTTAAGGTTAATGTTAAGGGTTTGGTCAAGGTTAGGGTTAGGTTATAATTAAGGTCAAGGTTAAGGTTAAGGGTAAGGTTATAGCCTAACTTTAACCTTGACCAAAAGGTCAAGCTTAAGGTCAAGCTTAAGGTTAAGGTTATGGTTATGTTATAGTTAGGTTATGTTAATGGTAAAGTTAAGGTTAAGGTTAAGGGTAAGGTTAATGTTAAGGTTAAGGTTAAGGGTGAAGGTTAAGTTTAAGGTTAAGTTTAATGTTAAGGTTAAGGGTAAGGTTAAGGTTAAGGTAAGGTTAAGGTTAATGTTAGGGTTATGGTTAAGGTAAGGTTAAGATAAGGTTAAGGGTAAGGTTAAGGTTAGTAAGGTTAAATTTAACCTTAACCTTAACCTTAACCTAACCTTGACCTTAAACTTAACCTTCACCCTTAACCTTACCTTAGCCTTAACATAACCTTAACCTTTACCTAACCTTAACCTTAACCTAACCTTGACCCTAACTATAACCTAACCCTAAGGTTGGTAAGGTCAAGGTTAAGGTTAAGGTTATGGTTATGGGAAGGTTAAGGTTAAGGTTATGGTTAAGCTTAGGCTTAAGTTTAAGGGTTTGGTTGAGGTTAGGTTTAGGTTATAGCTAAGTTCAAGGTTAAGGTTAAGGATGAAGGTTAAGGTTATAGTTTGGGTAAGGTGAAGGTTAAGGTTAAGGTAAAGGTTAGGGTTAATGTTATGGGAAGGTTAAGGTTAAAGGGGTGAGGTTAAGGCTAAGTTTAACCCTAACCTTAACATTAACATAACCTTTACATTAACCTTAATGTAACCTCAACCTTAACTTTAACCTTACTAAACTCATACCATTAACCTTAACATAAACTTAACATTAACCTTAACCTTAATCTTAACCTTAACTTAACCTTAACATTGACCTTAACCTAACCTTCACTTTAACCTTGACTTTACCCTTACCCTTAACCTTAAACTTAACGAAACTAAACCCTTAACCTTACCTTAACCTTAACCTAACCTTAACCTTGACATTACCTTGACCTAACCTTAACCCCTTAACCTTAACCTTAACCTTCGCATAACCATAACCTTAAATTTGAATTTAACCTTAACCTTAACCCCTTAACCTTAACCTTAACCTTCCCATAACCTAACCTTAACCTTAACCTATCCCTAAGCTTAACCTTAACCTAACCATAACCTTGAGCAAACCCTTAACATTAACCTTAACCTTAACCTAAGGTTAAGGTTAATGTAAAGGTTAGGTTAAGGGTAATGTTAAGGTTAAGGTGAAGGTTAGGTCATAGTTAAGGTTAACCTTAACCTTAACCTTAACCTTGACTATAACCTAACCATAACGTTGACCAAACCCTTATCCTTAACGTTATCCTGACTAAACCCTTAACCTTAACCTTAACCTTACCCTTAAACTTCACCTTAACCTTAACTTTACCCTTAACCTAACCTTAACCTTAACCTTAAATTTACCCCCTTAACCTTAACCTTAACCTTAACCTGACTAAACTCATAACCTTAACCTTACCCTTACCTAACCTTAACCTTAACCTAATCTTAGGTTAAGTTTAAGGTTAGGTTAAGGTTAAGGTTAAGGTTATGTTAAGGGTAAACTCAAAGTTAAGGGTAGGTTAAGGTTAAGGTTATGGTTAAGGTTAAGGTTAAGGGTAAAGTTAAGGTTAAGGTTAGGTTAAATTTAAGCTGAAGGTTAAGGGTAAGGTTAGGGTTAAGGTGAGGGGAGGGTTAAGGTTAAGGTTAAGATTAGGTTAGGTTAAGGTAAGGTTAAGGTTAAGGTTAAGGTTATGGTTATGCTAAGGATAAGGGCTTAATCTTACCCTTATCTTTAACCTAACATTAACCCTAACCTTAACCTTGACCTTAACTATAACATAACCCTAACCTTAACCTTAACCTTAACCTTAACTTTAACCTTAACCTTAACCTTAACCTTACCCTAACCTTAACCATAACCTTAACCTTAACCTTAACCTTAACGTGACTAAACCCGTAACCTTAAACTTACCGTAACCTAACTTTAACCTTAACCTTAACCTTAACATAACTATAACATTATCCTGAACCTTGGCCTTAATTATAACCTAACGCTAACCTTGAACAAACCCTTAACATTAACTTTAACTGTAAACTCAACCTTACCTTAACCTAACCTAACCTTAACCTTACCCTTAACCTTAAACTTAACCTTGACCTTAACTATTGTTAGCCACCTATAATAATTTGTCAAGGAAAACAGGTGGCTAAATATGTTTATGAGCCTTCAAGAGAAACATTTCTTTTATAAATCTATCATTCTTGAAGCCTTCATGTGTTTTCTATCATTTAGATAATTTTCACTGTTGTTTCCGTTAATGAACCCTGATGTTTATGAAAGGAAAAAACTGTTCATAAGGCTCCATTTTCCATCATCTCACTTCTCTTTTCACTCACAAATAATTCCATTTTTCACCCTTGTTTTCCTTCACAAAATTCCTCTATAAACCTTCATTTTAAACTCTAGATCATCCTAAACCCCTTTTAAACCTTATATGTCCCTTTATTTGGTTTAAAAATCCTTTTTCTAGCCTAAAAAAACCTTCAATTGGCCTTAAAATCCCTATTTTTGGCCTTAGAATCAGTATTTTGCACTATGAAGGTGTTAAGCCCCCGAGGGCTTATAGCTTTTAGCCCCTTTAATCATATATCCTTAGCCCCACAATTGAGCATTAAAGGCCCAAAAACCCCTGTTAAAATCTTATATTCTATTTATTTTTCCATGTCCCAACGTTATGGCTTTAAATAAATCTAGACCATTGATCTGCAGACATCAACGGCCATCGGGCCTCCCTTCCTCTGTTTTTCTGCTTCCCATCCATTTCATCTTTAAATCCCCGCCGCCTAACCAAAATATCCAATAGTCGATATCTCCCCCATATTCACCCCATGACAAGCCACCTTACATCACTACCGGGCCCCACGATTTGTTCTGCCTGCGCACCTTATCCTCCGTCGCGCTCTCCCACAGTCATAGATCTTCGGCCTGAAGATCTGACAGCCAGCACATCATGTCGCACAATTTTTTTCCCCTTCCCACAGTGTGCTACTTCCACGTGATAAAAGTGGTTTGAAAAATCCACGTGTCGGTCACTCTATGGAATCGTGTTCCAAATACAAATTACTGCCTCCCCCCATTTTGCTGCATGAAAACCATTACCGATTTTTTTCCTTACCGCTGCTCTCCACAAAATTGCCTTTGATTTTAATCCCAGTCATCGATCTCTAAGATCCAACGGCTCATATTATATCACAACCCCATTCGTTTCCATTCATCTATTCTCCCAAATGCTCCATCGAGAGATCCCCACCGTAGATCGTTCTGATCTAACAGTCCGTGTCCCTCATCGCACTCAAACCCCCATCGGACCTGGTTAGCTGCTCTGCCAAGGTTTTCCTCTGATTTTTTCACTGCATCCACATTTTTCCTCACTACTCCTCCACCCTCACGAGCCTCTGAAGCAGTCATTCCAACTCTCGCAGGTTTTTAATAACATGTTTATCGTATTGTGCAGGTTTCAAACGGTGATGAATTCATACAGTCCCCACAGTCACAGTCAGGTGACATATAGTGCAGAAATACTATCACAGAGTTGAAGATCGTAGAGGAAGAAATCACTGAGAGGGTGCAATGGCATTTTTATTGAAGATTGGGGTTATTTACCCTAACATAAAACCCTCCAGTGCCCCTATATATTCACAAACATAGGTCAAAAAAAGTTTAAAGTGTATCAGAAAGAGATTAAGGGATTAATGAACAATATTGAGGACTTAATGCTTATATCCAATGTTTAGAAGGATAAAGGACACGGATGAAGACCTGAAGATGATTAAGGAGTCTTAATGAAGCCTAAAGTACAATCAGAGCCAGATCAGTGATGAATAAAGGTCAGATCAGTAGAGAAGCCTCTACACGCCAATTCAGAGAGGCTAGTTACTTTCCATAGACCCATACTGTCACCTGCAGTCCTATTTTCATCAACACAAGGCACAGTAGAGGCAGTAAAAAATATTTTGGATATCCACAACTTAGAAGTAAATGCCATGTCTGCCAGAGCTTCTGAAAGTAAAAAAAAATAGAAAGAGTGAAAATACAATAAAAATCCCATTTAATGAAGTATGGAGCATGTCATTTCTTCTGCATTAAGCCTCCCAGAGGCTGAGAAGCACTAAATTCTTCATTAAATTGGGCCAAAAATCTCTTCAGTTAGTCCACCTCCTCATTTACCTATAAGTACTCATTGAAGATTCATTGTAAAGGGTTGGGAATTTATTGACTGTTTGAACTATTATTGAGGGGAATTAGCTGAGTATTTTTTATTATAGTAGGCTAGGAAGAGAATTTTGGACTATAAAAATGCCACTAGACTCAAAGTATGTGACTAGTTTTGCACATCAATTGAACAAGCAGATTCACAAGATCCTGGTCTATATTATGGGTGATGTTTTCCTTACTTTAACTGTCTCCTTTCATGTTTTTCATAATATCCATTATTCTCTGATAAAGAATAGTAGGTATAGATTAGGACATACTGTTGGAAGTACCCTAAATCTCACTGATAAGCTTTATCTTTATGTTTTCCTCTGATTGTGTATTTTAAGGATAATTCTATAGATTATAACCAGACAAGGAGTGTTGGTAAGCCCATGTCTTGCTGAGTAGAACTTGAAACATTGTTCTTAAATGATATTTTAATTTCATGCTAAGTAAATATTGAACTAGGGAAGTCTATGGTTAGCCCTGTCCTCTAGTTTTTCTCCAATGGTTTGTCTTGAAAGTTTCCCTAGGAGCTAGCGTCAAAAGCAGAGAAGGTTAAAAGTATTTCTCTGATCTTATGCCTTACTCTGTGTTTAATCTTAATTTTTTTCTACTTTCTGAAAGCGGTTATGAGGACTATTGAATTCTTTCCCTTGAGAGTATGTTTAAAGAAGGTTAGGTTAAAAGTCCTTACTTGATCTTAAGCTACCCTTGGTTTCTTTACTGAGAGTTTCCTTTGTGAGTATGTCAAAAGCAGGATAGGTTAAAAATCCTTACCTGATCTTAGGTTGGACTTTGGTTTCTTTATTTCACCCCACTTCTTAATGTTCCACCTCACCATCTATCTAAAACAATCCTCTAGTATAGATGACTTGCTCTATGGAAACCCTTGGATAGTTGTTATGTGAGTAAACCCTTTTATGACTCCATAGCCCAATGGATTATGTCATAGTTAAAGTTAAGTTTAAGGTCAAGGTTAAGGGTAAGGTTAAGGTTAATTTAAGGTTAAGATTAGGTTAAGGGTAAACTTAAGGTTATGGTTAGGGTAATATTAGGGTTAAGGTTAGGGAAAGATCAAGGTCAAGGTTAGGTTAAGGGTAAAGTCAAGGTCAAGGTTAAGGTTAAGGTTAGATTAAGGGTAAAGTCAAGGTTAAGGCTATGGTTATGGGAAGATTAAGGTTAAGGTTAAGGTAAAGGTAAGGTTAAGGTTTCGGTCAAGGTCAAGGTTAAGGGTAAGATAAGGTTAAGGTTAAGGTTATGGTTAAGGTTAAGGTTACGGTTAGGTTAGGTTAAGGTAAGGTTAGGGTTACGGTTAGGTAAAGGTTAAGTTAGGTTAAAGTAAGGTTAGGCTATAGTTAGAGTTAAGGTTAAGGTTAGGTTAAGGGTAAAGTTAAGGTTAAGGTTAAGGGTTATGGGTTTAGTCAAGTTCAGGTTAAGGTTAAGGTTACCGGTTTAGTCAAGTTAAGGTTAAGGTTAAGGTTAAGGTTAAGTTTAAGGGGGTAAGTTAAATGTTAAGGTTAAGGGTAAGGTCAAGGTTAAGGTTAAGGCTATGGTAATGGGAAGGTTAATGTTAAGGTTAATGGTTTGGTTAAGGTTAGGGTTAGGTTATAGTTAAGGTCAAGGATAATTTTAAGGTAACCTTAACCTTAAATTTACCCTTAACGTAACCTTAATCTTAACCTTAACGTTAACCTTAACCTAACCTTAACCTTGAATTTACCCTTAAGGTTAGATTAAGGTTAAGGGTAAAGTTAAGGTTAACCTTAAACTTAACCATAACCAACCTTAACCTTAATCTTAACTATAACCTAATCCTAACCTTACCCTTAACGTTAACCTTAACTATACCCTTAACCTAACCTTATCCTTAACCTTAACCTTAACCTTATCTTACCCACAACCTAACCTTAACCTTGACTTTACCCTTAATGTAACCTTAACCTTAACCTTACTCTTATCCTTAACCTTATCCTTAACCTAAACCTTTACCCTAACCTTACCTTAACCTTCACCTTAACCTTGAATTTACCCTTAACCTTAACTTAACCTTAACCTTAACCTCAACTTTACCCTTAACCTAACCTTAACCTTAACTATAACCTAACCCTAATCTTGACCCTAACTTTACCCTTAACCTTAATGTGACTAAACCCATAACCTTGACCTAACCATAATCTTAACCATAACATTAAACTAACCTTAACCTTAACCTTAACTTTAACTTTACCCTAACCTTAAGGGTATAGTCAGGTTAAGGTTAAGGTTAAGGGTTTGGTCATGGGAGATTAAGGTTACAGTTACGTTAAGGGTAAAGCCAAGGTTAAGGTTAAGGTTAGGTTAAGGTTAAATTTATGGGTTTAATGAGGTTAAGGTTAGGTTAAGGTTAAGGTTAAGGATAAGGTTAAGGTTAAGGGTAATTTCAAGGTTATGGTTAAGGTTAAGGTTAGGTTAAGGGTAAAGTTAAGGTTAAGGTTAAGGTTAAGGTTATGGAAAGGTTAAGGTTAAGGATAGGTTACAGTTAAGGTTAAAGGTTTGGTCAAGGTTAGGGTTGGGTTAATTTTAAGGTTGAGGTTAGGTTAAGGGTGAATTCAAGGTTAAGTTTATGCTTATGGGAAGGTTAAGGTTAAGGTTAGGGTAAAGGTAATGTTAAGGTTAAGGTCAAGGTCAAGGTTAAGGTTTATTTAGGTTAAGGTTAAGGGTTTGGTCAAGGTTAGGGTTAGATTATAGTTAAGGTCAAGGTCAAGGTTAAGGTTAAGGTTAATGTTAAGGTTAAGGTTAGGTAAAGGTTAAGGTAAATATAAGCCTAGGTTAAGTTTAATCTTGACCTTGACCTTAACCTTAACCTTAACTTTAACCGTACCCTTAACCTAACCTAACGTTAACCTTAACCTTCCCATAACCTTAACCTTAACTTTAACCTTAACCTAACCTTAACCTTAACCTTAACCTTAACGTTTACCTGACCTTAACCTTAACCTTAACCATAACCTTAAGCTTAACCTTAACTGTAACCTTAACCTTAGCCTAACCTTAACCTTGAACTTAACTATAACCAAACGCTAACCTTGACCAAACCCTTAACCTTAACTATAACATAACCCTAAACTTAACCAAACCCTTAAACTTAACCTTATCTTACCCTTAACCTTAACTTATCCTTAATGTTAACCTTAACCTTGACCTAACCATAACCTTAACCTTATCTTAACCTAACTTAACATTAACCTTAAGGTTAGGTTAAGGGTAAAGTCAAGGTTAAGACTGAGGTTAAGGTTAAGGGTAAAGTTAAGGTTAGGTTAAGGGTAAATTTAAGGTTAAGGTTAGGGTTAAGGTTAATGTTAAGGGTTTGGTCAAGGTTAGGGTTAGGTTATAGTTAAGGTCAAGGTTAAGGTTAGGTTAAGGTTAAGGGTTTGGTCAAGGTTAAGGTTAAGGGTAAGGTCAGGGTAAAGGTTAAGGTTAAGGTTAAGGTTATGGTTATGGATAAGGTTAAGGTTAGATAAAGGTTAAGGTTAATGTTAAGTTTAAGGGTAAAGTTAAGGTTAAGGTTAGGTTAAGGTTAAGGTTAGGTAAGGGTAAGGTTTAGGTTAAGGTTAAGGTTATGGTTAAGGTTAGGTCAAGGGTAAAGTTAAGGTGGTTAGGTTATGGTTAATATTAAGGTTACAGGTTTAGTCAGGTTAATGCTAAGGTTATGGTTTTTAGTGTCAGTTTGTTCATAATACCATCAATGATCAAACTTACTCTTTTGCATTTGCATATTAGGAGTCCCATACCATAAATTTTCATCATTCCATTAGGTCATGAATTCATTGATGGTAGTGGTCTTTCATCAGTTTTCCCTCATGTAAAAAACTTGTTCATTCTCCTCTCTATGTTATGTATTCATTGTTAAATTTCACTCCCAATCCATATTATTAAGTCATAGGGTTGGTCTCATTAGGTTCTAGGGTCTCATCATGGTCAAATTAATGAGTCAAGTGTCAAATGAATATCAACAAAGTCATGAGGAGGTAAAATAAACTCAGAATCACAAATCAAAGAAATGTTTGTTTGGAAAAATACTGAGAAGGGGGGGGGGGGTGAATCAACATTTAGGACATACTCATAAATTTTTACTTTTTCTTACTTCAAAACCCATACGCTACTTTGCCGAACCAGACTCACTTATACACGCGGATATCCTTCATAAAACTCGCGTATACACAGAGATATTATTATGCCATTAATTCTTTACTTAGCTCTATGCAACATTATTTCTTCTGATGATTAGATAACAGTAAGCATGTGCAGTAATAACAAAGTAAACCATCACACATGAACACTAGGATTTTAGGTGGAAACCCAAGTCGGGAGAAAACCACTGCTGCCGTTGTCTCAGCCTTCAATATTTTATTATAGAGAAAACATCTTACAACTATGTACTGGCACAGACTCATACCAGTACGCAGGCACCCACCTGTGCTCGTTTACCAGCCTCTCCTGGAAAGGAGTTACGACCCCCTGCTCTCGTTTACTAGCCTCTCTTTGAAGGGAGCTACGACCCCCTAATCTTGTTTACTAGCCTCACCTGGAAGGGAGCTACAACCCCCTGACTGAAGGCTACAACCCTCAGCACCACCATGGACCACGTTTCATTAATTTTCACACTGGATCCAATAGCTTCCTTTATAACAAAACTTGCAGGCCACTTTTTATCATATTTTCAGACTGGACCCACTCCACACATTTAAGCTCAATCATACATCAAACTAATACTTATCAATTCAGACGACTCAGAACTGTAGAATACAGATAGTAGTAACACAACAGAACAGATCAGATATTTCATACCCCATACTTCAGCAAACCCTAGTTTGCATACGTGCTTTCCTTTCATTGATACTGTGTATATACGCGCTTCCATTCACATAAACCCGCGTATACATCTCCACACTACATAACAACCCATACACGCTTTCTCTTCATAAAACCCGCGTATATACACGCTTCCTCTGCGACAAACTTGCGTATAGATCTTTAGACATTATAGGGCATCATACTTCTTCAGATCAGATATTCAATTCAGATTTAACCCTTTACTTCAGACAGATGTTTTCCTCATCTCAGATCTAAGCATTCCACGAACAAATCTAGAAGATACAAATACATTTGAGATCTAGATTCCCTTCTTCATAATTTTCTTCATAGGTGCATCACAGATTCAGATCTATCATCAAACTGTTACCCTTTCCATACATACATACTTCAGAGTGAAGTCTCCATTCAAACCCAGACTCATGCACACCCTTTGCACAATGATTTTCTTCTCCTTATATAGGTTTACCCTTTTTCAATACCATGAGCCAAAACCACATCACTTCCAATGGTATTCCTGGACGGGATCAAATAGACAACCCAAAGCTCAATACAATGGGTCAATACCATGGTAGTAACCCTTGGTTTTATACATTTAGAGCGCAATTAACCATACGTGACTTGGCACGTACTTTTCCACGTACATACATGACTTCTCCTTGACAAACCCGCGTATTCCTTGTAACACACCTTTTTCATCATTATTCTTGCACATACTGATATTTATTTCTTCTGCAACTTCTGTACTACTTGTAGAACATCAGATTTATATCATTAATAAACCTATCAAGCATCAAGATCAACTTCATTAAGTAGGCTTCCATCATCTTCATCAAGTGGTTTGCCATCAAGGACAACACTCTGCATCATATTGCCAACAATCTCCCCCTTTGGACTTGATGGAAACCACGATGGTGTTTTGATCACAATAGATAGATACATTAAGCATAATGATATTCTCCCCCTATTCAAACACCATGTCACTCTCCCCCTTTGACATCAAGGGCAAAGGGCGGATCATAAACAACACAAGGTTTTTCTCCTCATGTAGATACAAGAGCGCTGTAGATCTGATGTGCATTGAAGTTACCATGCTCCCCTTGAGTTCATGCTGAATGTTCAAACATATTTTTTAATGAAGTACATGACAATATGACCTTCCTATCACCAATGACTCATATTTACATCAAAGGTCCAACCAAGTGGATTTACATATGAGACTCAAATACCCAACCAAAATGGTTTACACATTTTGACTCAGCTACCCAACCAAGTGGGTTTACAAATTTGAACAAGTCCTTACATGACTGAATATTACAATTTTACATTATAGGTCTCATCACGACCTTTTCATCAAATTACAAATATGACCTTTCATGACCAATACCAGAAATACCTCAAGAGAGATCATGTTTCAGAACCATCATAATGCCAACAATGCATTATACTCAGCAAGACTAATGCTCCCCTTGACAATGTGCATCAAAGCCTCCTTTCCATATGACCAAGGCTCCTCCTTAGCTTGTGCAACCTGAATAATTTCAACAGCAAATTATCAGCAACAATATCTGCATGATCTGTCCTAATCTTTGAATCATAAAACTTCCATCTCTTCCATGTGTGAAAGCAAAGAATACTCTTCAGAAAAAAGCAAATAGGGCTCATCCATAATCTCATCATAAGAATCCATGTAACATGTCATCATCATTTGGAACTGAGAAATAAATAGATACAGTGCCAATAATACAGTCATTAATAGTCAGAATGATGCTCCCCCTGAACCTATGCTCCTGATCTTCAGGTGTCATACAAAATTTCTTAACATAAATGCATACGCGACTGTCTCCACTGTAACTCGTGTGTATACGTGACTTTAGTTCACTGAACCCGCGTATGTAAAGTGAAACATAGAAAAATTCACATTCCTTCATCTTCCCCTGAAGTTGTATCACCTGTACCTGTATTCTTCACAACAGATGCACTGTAAAAAATAAACATAACTAGAATAACCAAATCAACCATGAGAATCACCATACATTGCTCCCCCTGTGACGATACATTACTAATCCCTATAATGTATCTCACATCACTTCTGCAGTCATTTAGAGAAGTAAGATTTAGAAGCGGATGACTGCTGTAGGGTCAGTATTCCCTACGTTTCTGACCTGTCCTCCTTCCTTTTCCAAATTTGCTTGAACTTTCTAATTGTGTGCTGAAATTTCTCATATCTATTCATTCTGCATTCTTTTTCAACATGTCAATACTTGTTACAAGAATAACATCTCATGTGACTAGAGAAGTAAGCATAAGGATCATAGTGTGTTTCTCTATTCTTCCTTCTATTGCAATCAGCTACTTTATGACCATACTTGTTGCATGAAAAACAATATCCCTTGAAGCAACCAGAGTATCTTTCTGAATAGGATCTGTTTGATTATGACTGAAATGATCTGCTCCTGCAATTTTCTGCAACATGCCCATAATTATGACATTTAAAGCATTCAACATTATTGAATGATTTCCTTTGAGAATTCATTAATGTTGGTTGACGTTTTGTTTCTTTCAACACTTCAGGTTTTGCTTTGACATCCTTTGAATCTTTAGCACTTGCTTGTGAACTAGATTCTCCTTTAATAGTTTCATGAAAACCAAGTTTAATAGCAGGAGACCTTTGATTACTAAGAATATTGTCCAGAATCTTAGTAATATCATGAAACCTCAAGAGTTTATCCTTTTCTTCTAATTTACCTTTGAGAATGTTTACCTCAATCTCCAAGCCTTGGCATTGCTTCTTCATGCTTTCTTCTTTCCTTCTTCCATATTCTACTTGATCATTCAGATTTAGAATCTTTTCTTTCAACCCATTTTCTTGTTCTTCAAAAGTATGTAAGAGTTCTTCATTCTTCTTATTCGATGCTTCGAGATCAGCTTTTAGAGAGATGATTTCTGCTTCAAGTTCTTCATTCTTCTTATTTGATATTTCCGGATCTTCTTTGAGAGAGATGACTTTAGCTTCAAGTCTTTCATTCTTCTTGTTTGAATCTTCCAGATCTTCTTTGAGGGAGACGATTTTTGCTTAAAGTCTTGCATTCTTCTTGTTTTATTTTTCGATATCTGCATTTAGATCGTTGATTTCTGCTTCTAGTCTTTTCATTCGATTGGATGCATAAGCATGCAACCTTTGATACTTGTCTGCCTTTCCATTCAGCATTTCTATTTGTTCTTTCATTTGAGATATCATCTCATCATAGATAGATTCTTGTTTTTAAGATGCTCTTAGTTGTTCTTCAATTTTAATCTTGAGAGCCTCTTCTAGATCCATGACATTACTTTCACTATTTTCACCATTGCATGCACAAGAAAGTGAGTCGCAAGAACAATTATCAATACATGTTTTATCTTCTTCAGTTTCTGCTCCACATGTTTTCTGAGATATCTCCTTTTCAGTAGCCTTCTTCTTTTGCTTCCTTCCCATCGTGACGGATCTCCTTCAAGCGATCAAGCTTCTGCAGAAGGACCTGCTCTGATACCAATTGTTGGGAAAAATACTGAGAGGGGGGGGGGTGAATCAGTATTTACTGCATGTTCAAACTTTTTACCTTTTCATTCCTTTAAAACTCATACGCTACTTGTCTGAAGCCAACTAGCGTATATACGCGGATATCCTTCATAAAACTTGCGTATACACAGAGATCTAATTATGCCATTAGTTCTTCACTTATATCTTTCATCATTCATTCATTAGATGTTCTATAAACAGTAAGAACAGAATAAACCATCACACAAAGCATCACACATGAACACCAGGATTTTTAGGTGGAAACCCAAATCGGGAGAAAACCACCGCTGCAGTTGCTCAGCCTTCAATATTTTTATTATAGAGAAAACATCTTACAACATATGTGCTCGCGCAGACTTGACCAGCACGCAGGCACCCACCTGCACTCGTTTACCAGCCTCTCCTGGAAGGGAGCTCCAACCCCCTGACTCGTTTACCAGCCTCTCCTGGAAGGGAGCTACGACCCCATGATCTCGTTTACCAGCCTCACCTGGAAGGGAGCTACAACCCCCTGACTGAAGGCTACAACCCTCAGCACCTCTATGGACCACGTTTCATCAATTTTCACACTGGATCCAATAGCTTCCTTTAGAACACAACTTGCAGGCCACTTTTCATCATATTTTCAGACTGGACCCACTCCACACATTTAAGCTCAATCATACATCAAACTGATACTTATCAATTCAGACGACTCAGAACTGTAGAATATAGATAGCAGTAACACAACAGAACAGATCAGATATTTCATACCCCATACTTCAGCAAACCCTAGTTTGCATACGCACTTTCCTTTCACTGATACCATGTATATACGCGCTTCCATTCACATAAACCCGCGTATACATCTGCACATTACAGAACAACCCATACGCACTTTCTCTTCATAACAACTGCGTATATACACACTTCCTCTGCGACAAACTTGCATATAGATCTTTAGACATTATAGGGCAGCATACTTATTCAGATCAAATATTCAGTTCAGATTTAACCCTTTACTTCAGACAGATGTTCGCCTCATCTCAGATCTAAGCATTCAACGAAGAGATCTAGAAGATACAAATACATTTCATATCTAGATTCCCTTCTTCATCATTTTCTTCATAGGTGCATCACAGATTCAGATCTATCATCAAACTGTTACCCTTTCCATACAGACATACTTCAGAGTGAAGTCTCCATTCAAACCCAGACTCATGCACACCCTTTGCACAATGATTTTCTTCTCCCTATATAGGTTTACCCTTTTTCAATACCATGAGCCAAAACCACATCACTTCCGATGGTATTCCTGGATGGGATCAAATAGAAAACCCAACGCTCAATAAAATGGGTCAATACCATGGTAGTAACCCCTGTTTTTATACATTTAGAGCGCAATTGACCATACGCGACTTGGCACGTACTTTTCCGTGTACATACGCTACTTCTCCTTGACAAACCTGCGTATTCCTTGAAACACACCTTTTTCATCATTATTCTTGCACATACTGATATTTCTTTCTTCTGCAAATTCTGTACTACTTGTAGAACATTAGATTTATATCATTAATAAACTTATCAAGCATCAAGATCAACTTCATTAAGTAGGTTTCCATCATCTTCATCAAGTGGGTTTCCATCAAGGACAACACTCTGCATCATATTGCCAACAATGTTTTATTGAGCTTGATGTAATTTTCACCTCAAAACCATGTTTTGAGGTGAAAACATGATACCTTGTTTTTATTATCATCTTCTATGTAATTTTATGTCTTCATATGTAATAAGCTACACTTCGGAAGCTGCTATCTCCAAAAACCCACCACCCTGCCTTTCAGAGGTGTTTTGCATAGTGGTTTCAACACAAAATCGTGTTCTAAGTATGTCCATTATTAAGAGCTCGAAACGAGTTTTCCAACAACATATTATACTCTCAAAACTGACTCCTGGATCGAGAAATATGCTTAAGTGAAAGAAGGTCCCCTTTAGCCTAACTTTAACCCTTTTCCCATTTTCCCCTTGAACATTATTTTATAAAAGTTTAAAGTTTTTCTTTATAAACCTTTTTTTCCCCTATCCAATTGCATAATTGCATTCCAAAATTATTTTTGAACTATAAACCTCAGATGTGATTAAATTATCCCCTTCTCTGATCCAATCGCAATGATCAATCACATGGTCCTGATTGACCCTGCCTGATTACATCTGGACCATTGATCTCCTTAAAGATCTGATATCCCACAGCCAATCGCATCGCAACCTCACAGTGTCCCCATGCCCATAATTCTCTCGATCCGATTGACTCCTGACAAGCTCCTGCGATTACATCTCCGCCGTCGATCTACCCTTTCAATCGGACAGCTCATAAGCAATCGCGCCATCACAATCGGCATTTTCCCATAGCACTTTGCTCCGCTCCCCTTCCCTGCCGAATTTCTGATTGCGATTTTTCCCCAGCCCCACCTAAAGGCCTTTTGATTTTTTTATTAAGAAAGGATATTTTCCTGTGTCAAGCGGAAATTTTAATTTATATGAGTTTTCAAAGGGTTTCCTCCCATTTCTCATTGCATCACCCTTTACTCCATCGCATCGCAGATTTGTTATTTTGATGTGTCCACAACTCCCGCTCCGATCCTCGATTGTGATTGTGATTTCCCTTTTCCTCCTATACACTATCTCATTACATGTCTTTAAATGCATTACTCCGCTATGTGTTAACCCCTTCCCCCTTCCGATTACGATTGTGATTTACCCCTGGGTCCCACCTTTAAACCTTTCGCCTTTCAAAAAAAAATGTTTCTTCCTTTGTAAAAGCATAAAAATTGTTTTGAATTTGTTTAAAGGGATTTCTCCATTATGCTATCAGGCACTGATTTTCCTTGTTTATGCCCGTACCTTTATTGTATCACCCCCATCACATTTTTCCAATCGCATCGCAAGTTTCATCACGTCATTTCAAACTCGCTCCCCTTTTCGTCTCGATTGCGATTATTCCATGCGACTTCCCCTATACACAATCACATTGGAGTTCTCAATCGCTCCATTATATGTTGCACACCCCCGCCACCCCCCCGCTCCCTTCCTCCGATTGCAATTTGCGATTGCATATAGGCCCACTTCCCTTTCCTTTCGCTCTTTTTCATTCAAAGGGAGACTTTTCTTCACTAAATGACATATTTCATTTTTATTGGTTCCGCAAGGCATTTTTCATCATATATGGGATTTTTAGGAAAGAAAAAAAAATATTCAAAGACCAAGAACTAAATATAAGCACAAAAATCATGACAGCATGACAGTAACGATAAAGGGAGAATTGGTTCCAATCTGTCTTTCTTCTCCACTATTTGAGCAATTGAAAATCTTCAAGATGGTCAAAAATGTATTGTTTCTCCTCCTTTTCAAGGGTAGATTGTTAGTCTCTTTCCTATGTTCGGATTTTAGTTCTTGAGCTGGTAAAACAACTCCCTTTCCTGTGGATCTACTTCCCCTAATTTTGTATATTTAATGAAATTCCTGAATCATTTGTAAGTAGTGAATAAAGTGTGGAATAATTTGGAAAACATTTGAGGATGCTCTGCACTCCATTGTAATAGTTTGAAAATGACTTAATAAGGATATGCAACTCTGATTTCTGGTATCCCTATGGTATGGATTTTAGCATTGTTCTTCCTTCTGTGTTCATATGTTAAATGTTATGTTTGCCATTCATTTATTCACATATTTGGTTGAATGTTTTCAAGATAAATAGGTAGAATCCATTATTAACGCTCTACCTTGGGAAATCATTCAATACTCTATTTTTTCATCTATTTGAAAAGGATCCATATCCTATGCCCTTTTCAACTCCTCACCAGTCTTACCATCCCATCATCATTTAAACTTAATTGCTGAAATTCCTGCCTACCTTGACCCATGAAATACCCTGTATCTATGATTTAATTCCCTAGTTTCAAACTGCCCCATCCTTTCCATACAGCCATGAATTTTTTATAAAAAAAATTCCCATTATTATACCTAGCCTAATATCAGTTTACAATAAGATTTCTTTGAATATTTTTTCACAGAGAGAGCCCTCTCCTGATCTTGTGGGGCTAGCAACAAGGCTCAACATGGTTTAAGGTTACCCTAATTTTCCTTCCTTCAGCCTAAGGTTCAAATTAGGTGCTAACATTTATGGCGACCATACTAGGGAACATTTGGCATAAAAGATTGATCACCCCAACAATATCTTTCATATAAATTCCTCCACTCTGGATGATGATATTCATAGTTTTTTAGGCTGAAAATAAAACTTTGTACAGTAGAAATTTGACCACACTAGCTTCAAAAAGATACACAAGGGCTAATCCAGATCCAAATCCTCCCCCTGTGTTTGAAAATCCTAATCTCATTCCAAGGATAGTTAGAAGATAAGAAGGATCACTAAGTCCCAGACCAATTTTCAGATCCCATACCTGGCCCAGTGAATGGTTGTTTGTAGAAGACCTATCTTTTGATGAATGTTTTGAGCTTTCTTTGTTCAAAAGTAAGTCTAAAAATGCGCTTGATGACACAGTTTTAAATCTAGAATTTCTCTTAGATCTTGAAGTTCAAAGGGAAAATTCATCAATTGATGATTATATTTTGAATTCCCCTCATACATATATCACTGTAACCAATATCCCTGAGCCTTCAGAGTTATCAGAAACAACATCTCCTCCCCTTAAATCATCATCATTCCCATCAGTCAATTCTCAGCTTTCAAGTCCTCCATCAACACCTCCCTTAAATCCTAGTAGCACAAACACTGTTGTAAATCCATCTCGAGTCATGGCTGCTCAATATGCACCCCTGGTTTTACCTCAGAAATTGAATGATATGCCTGCTGATTACAAAAGTAAAATACCTATCTTTGATGCCACTCAAAGCATCACAACCCAGCAACATGTTGATAAGATGAATGAATTTTTTTATCTTGATGAGGTAGAGGCAGAGAATGTAACCACAAGGTTGTTTGTCCAAAGCTTTGGAGGTGAAGTTAGAAAGTGGTTCAGAGATTTACCAGTAGGCTCTATCCATACCTTGCAAGAGTTACATACACAGTTCTTAGACCGGTGGGAGGTAAAGAAAAGCCCACTCCAAATTTAGTCTAAATATTAAAATATTAAAAAAAATGTGGGCGAAACTGTACATGATTATTGTGTAAGATTTAATGTTGTATATAATTCTATTCTGGCTAACCTAAAACCTCCTATGGGATTACCCTTGCTCAAGTTTCCAGATGGTTTCGATGCTGATATGGCATATCATCTACGAGAACAAGATCCTACCACACTTGAAGACATGCAGAAGATAGTTGTGAGCGTAGAAGAAAATCTGCTGGACAGAAGAGCTTGGGAAAAAGCCGAAAAGAGGGTGATTGTTAAAGAGGAATCCTCCCCTTCAGACAGTAAGATGGATACTTTGATCCGAATAGTGGAGAAGATGGTTTATCGATTAACTATCTCAGATAGACCTGAAGCACAAATCAGGAATTTGAATTTTAGAGGACATCTGCAGCCACAATTCAGAATTTTAGAGAATAGAGAGCGCAGGACCAAGAAATGCCACAAAAATAGATCAGAACTCCATTACAACAAAATTACGTTCAGGGAATGGAGATAGATGATGACAATGATCTTATATTCAAATCCAACCACTTTTTCACAACTGATGGTGCGCCCATATTTCTCACAGAAGATGAATAATACACAGCAATTACAGACATTCGAAAAGATTAAGATTTCATTTTGGCTAATGATGCAGTGTTAGAGGAAGAGTCTGATGATTATAAAAGAGGATACATGAATGCTTTGTCAACACAACAGAAGAATTATTCTTTAAGGACCAGAGATGTGCCAATCAATCCCATTCAAAAGATAAAAGAGCTGTAATCGAAAAATGATTCTTCAAATACTCAGAGGAAAGGGAAAGAACTTGCTAATCCCTTTCCCAGCAAGGCATCCTCAGCAAATAACACTGCAAATGAAAATAACCAGCATAGTGCAGAAAAGGAGCAAGTAGAGAAGAAATATTCTCCCATCAAAGAGGTAGAAAAAGTTCCTTCTTTTAATTTAGAAAATGAAATTTCTAAGCTGAAGGTGTCGATGCCCTTGACTGAGTTGGTGAAAAATAGCACTTATAAACATCAAGTGTCTAGAATTTTGCAAATAGACTCTGTATCAGATATGGTGAATGTTGAAGATGATTATCCTGAACTCATTTTTGGTCTAGCCACAGAAGATCAGTCAGAAGAAAATGAAGTCCCTCCCTTCTACCTGAGTCTTGGATTGCATGAGTTCATCCTGCATAATGCCATGTTGGAATCTGGAGCCTCGCATAACTTGATTCCCAAGGCCATTATGGAGAATTTAGGACTTGATATTACCTGAAAATACCATGATTTGTATTCCTTTGACTCAGGTAGGGTCCATTGTATTGGTCTTATCAAAGACTTGGTAGTAACTTTAGATCAAATCCCAGCCAAGAATGTTCTGATGGATGTAGTTGTTGACGATTTTCCACCACGGTTTGGAATGCTTCTATTCAGGTCTTGGGGTGCAAAATTTAAAGGAATCATGCATCTTGACTTCTCTTATGCCAGCATTCCTGTTTCTGGTCAGTTGAGAAAACTATATAGGGAGAAGAAAATGAAATACATGATCATTAGCAAAGAGAAGCTTGTTAATCATCCTATTAATTTAGTCCACACAGATTTAGAGTCATTTTATTATATTCATATTGTGGTTTGAATGATGAGTATGTTCAGTTGGTACAAGTAGAAGATATACCTAAAATTTCAGAAAATTTTAGGGCAGTCCTTAGACAAGAAAAAGATAAAATAGCAAGCGCTTCTGAGCCTCCTACCTTGCAGCAGCAAAAAGACAGTGAACAGAAAAAGGATGTAGAAATCAGTCAAGATAAGGTGGAGAAAGAAGCAAAATTTCAGCATCTATAAGAAGAAGAAGAAGGCCTTTGGAGCATGGACTTTGATGGAGTTGTAGGTAAGGACGGTGCTGGTATAGGAATATGGATTTGGAGCCCTATTTTGCAGCCTAAAAAAGTTCCTAGTAATGTTAGAATATGTGCTTACAAATTAGCTTTTGACTGCTCTAACAATGAAGCAAAGTATGAAGCTTTGATTGCAGGTCTGAAAATTTTGAAGAAGTTAAATGCAAAGAGGATTTATGTCAATGGAGACTCGGAGTTGATAATAAAATAGGTAAAAGGAGAGTACCAAGCTAAGCATCCACGACTGAAAGGCTATAGAAACACAGTCCTAGACATCTTGAGGGAATTTCCTGAGTACACTTTGACAAAAGTACCCAGAATGCAGAATCTTATTGTTGATTCTCTTGCCACTACTGCAAGCAATTTGAAAATTCCAATGAACTCGAGCAACAAGTTTGAAATTTATGTCAAACATAGGCCTTTTGTCCTAGATAATCTAAGGTATTGGCAAGTGTTTTGGGATGACAATGAAATCAATTATTTTATGTACAGTGAAGTAAAATTCAAATATACTCCCATAGAGGGTGACTATGAGGTCAATGATAAAAAAATCGAAGAAAATCAGATGGAAATATTGCAACTGAAAGATAATCTAATTCCTAGAGGTCTCATAGCTTTAGAGGATATTTTTGATCAACATGATGTTGCAAAGAAACCAAGCTTAGTGCCTACTGATAAAGGAGTTGAAGATGTGAATCTTGGAACAGTTGGCAAGCCTAAGCTTCTGAAATTATCAAAAGCATTATCCCCTGAGGTAAAGGAACAATATGTTAAATTAATTTCGAAATTTTCTGATGTGTTTGCATGGGATTATTAAGATTTGAAGGTGTATGACAAGAATATAATTCAGCATACTATTCCCATCAAGCCGGATCAGAAGCCATTTAGACAGAAGCTAAGAAGGATCAACCAAAAGCTGCTGCCGTCCATTGAAAAAGAGGTAAACAGATTGTATAAATCTGGTATCATTGTCCCAATTGGATTTTCTGACTGGATTTCAAATCTAGTCCCGGTACGTAAGAATAAAGGAGAGATAAGGTTGTGTATAGATTTTTGGAATCTGAATAAATCATCCTTAAAGGATAACTATCAACTTATGAAGATGGACCATATTCTGCAAAGAGTAGTTGGAGCATCGAGGGTGTCACTATTCGATGGCTACTTAGGATATAACCAGATATTGGTGCATGAGAAACACCAAGACAAAACCTCTTTCCATGGGGAACTTTCCAATATGCCAAAATGCCATTTGGACTTAAGAACGTTGGAGCTACCTTCCAGCGAGCAATGGACATTGCTTTTGCCAATGAAAAGGATGAGTTTCTTGTTGTTTATTTGGATGATCTGACAATGTTTTCTGGTTCTGATGATGAGCATCTGCACCACTTGAGAGTTGTATTTCAGTGATGCAGGAAGTTTGGGATTTCTCCTAATCCAAAGAAAAGCCTATTTTCTATGGATGAAGGCAAGCTACTGGGGCATATCATCTCTAAAGATAGTATCTGCATTAATCCTTCAAGAGTGGAGGAAATTCAACACATAGACCTCCCACGTAATAAAAAGGAGATTCAAGCATTCAATGGTAAGATGAACTTCTTGCGCATATTTATACCCAATTTGGCTGAACATTTAAGAGAAATGACTAACATACTGAAGAAGGATAGCATTGTCAAATGGAGTGAGGATGCTATCAATTCATTTAATCTGGTAAAGTTTGTTCTATCCAATGCTCCAGTCTTAATTAGTCCTGATTACACTTAAGATTTCATTATATTTTCATTTGCATTGGAGCATACTATGGCTGTGGTTTTGATGTAGAAGAGAGATCAAATTGAAAAGTCAATTGCCTTTTTCAGTAGAACTATTAGAGATGCCTCTTTATGGTATAATATGATTGAGAAAAAAGCATTGGCCCTTATAAAAGCATTGAAGGATTTTAGAGTATACATTCTGCATTCACATACTATAGCATATGTTCCTAATGCAGCAGTGAAAGATGTCCTGATGCAAACTGATCCAGAAGGTCGAAGAGGTAAGTGGATAACAGCAATGTTGGAATATGATTTGGAGATCTAACCCACAAAGTTGATCGAAGGACAAGGCTTGGAAAAGCTAATGGCCCAATCAAAACTGCGTGCCCTAGATATAAATCTCATAACAGTAATGTCAGAAGGTGAGGATGAAGGTTTTATTGTTCCATTTTCAGACATTTTTCTACAATCCCCATGGTATTCAGATATTTTTTATGTTCTTCAGCATCTTTCACCACCTCCAAGGATGTCTAAAAGAAAAGGTAGATCAATGAAACTTAAGTCTGCTAAATATCATATTTTAAACAACGCTCTTTATTGGAAAGATCTAGGAGGTATTCTGCTTAATTTTTTGGTTGAGGATGAGGCCCAGCACGTGATGCATGACTTCCAAAAGGTGATTGTGGTGGTCATTTGTTTTGGAAAACTATAGATAACAAAGTGTTGAGAGCAGGATATTATTGGCCCACCTTATTTTCAAATTTGTATAAAACAGTAATGAGCTACCATGAATGTCAAATTTTCCAAGGAAAAAGGAAACTGCTTCCTCTTCCTTGGAAACCAGTTGCAGTAAATGCTCCCTTTCAACAGTGGGGACTTGATTTCATAGGGGAAATCCATCCCGCATCATTAGCATAGCATAAGTGGATCTTGACAAGTATCGATTACTTCAAAAAATGGATCGAAGCTGTTCTAGAAAGGCAGGCTACAGATATGGTAATTTTTCAATTTTAAGAGTCAAATATCTTGTCTCGTTTTGGTTGCCCTCACAAAATCATAACAGATAATGCAAAAACATTCAAATCTAATAAGATGGTGGATTTTTGCGACAAATAAAATACTGCGTTGGGCCATTCAACAACGTACTACCCACAAGGCAACGGCCTAGCATAATCATCAAACAAGTCTTTGATAAACATAATCAAGAAAATGTTGGAGGCGAACAAAAGAAATTGGCATCAAAATCTCATCAACACGTTATGGGCAGATAGAGTTAGCAGCAAGAAATCTATAGGTATGTCACCATTCGAATTGGTTTATGGTACTGATGTTGTATTTCCTACATCACTTATAGTTCTGATCATGATATTATTGCAAGAGGTTGGCAGTGAAGAAGATGATAATCAGCGAAGGATCAATCAAATGATCCACCTTCAGAAAACAAGGGAGGAAGTGTCTCAGAACGCTATTCAGCTACAGGAGAAAATAAAGAAGATCTATGACCGTAAAAACAAAGTAGAAAAGTTTCAATTGGACGATGTGGTGTTGAGATGGGATTCACAAAATGAGGACAGAGGGAAGCATGGTAAGTTTGACAACCTGTGGAAAGGACCATACAATATTTCAGCATACAAGGGACAAAATGCTTTCTTGCTCTCAGAGATGGATGGCCAAGATTGCCCTGGAGGACCAGTGAATGGTTGGCTTTTGAAGCACTACCACTGTTGAAGATAATGGATCAAAAACTATGTCACAATAATTGTATATACAATGTTATTTTTGGGTGAGATTTCAAGTGCACAGTCACTGAAATTTGGGGCCCGAGGTGAAGGCTATAAAACTTGAATGATATGTGTAAAGTTTGGTTTTATTTTAGTTTTCAATCTTAGTCATGAGTCAGAGTCAGTCTGCATTTTGTTAGTTTCTAGTATTTCTGACCATATTTTCCCAATGGATGAGGCTACTTGGTCTACGGTGTTCTTGGCACCTCCAAGGAGCTACCATCCCCATTGGAGCCAATGTTAGTGTTAGTCTAGTCATACTTCCATCAGTGATCGAACTTAATCTTTTTCATTTTCATATTAGGAGTCCCATACCATAAATTTTCATCATTCTATTAGGTCATGAATTCATTGATGGTAGTGGTCTTTCATCAGTTTTCCCTCATGTAAAAAACTTGTTGATTATCCTCTCTATGGTTTGTATTCATTATTCTCTTTCACTCCCAATCCATATTATTATGTCATAGGGTTTATCTCATTAGTTTCTAGGGTCTCATCATGGTCAAATTAATGAGTCAAGTGTCAAATGAATATCAGCAAAGTCATGAGGAGGTGAAATAAACTCTGAAGCACAAATCAAAGAAATTTTTTATTGAGCTTTATGTAATTTTCAACTCAAAACCATGTTTTGAGGTGAAAACATGGTACTTTGTTTTTATTATCATCTTCTATGTAATTTTGTGTCTTCATATGTAATAAGCTGCACTTTGGAAGCCGCTATCTCCAACAACCCACCAACCTACATTTCAAAGGTGTTTTCCATACTTTTTTCAGCAAAAAATCATGTTCTAGGTATTTCCATCAGAAAGAGCCCAGAACAAGCTTTCCAACGGTATATTATACTCTCAAAACTGACTCCTAGATCAAGAAATATGCCTAAGTGAAAGAAGGTCCCCTTTAGCCTAACTTTAACCCTTTTCCCATTTGCCCCTTGAACTTTATTTCATAAAAGTTTAAAGTTTTTCTTTATAAACCTCTTTTTCCCCTATCCGATTGTGTAATCGCATTCCAAAAGTATTTTTGAACCATAAACCTCCGATACGATTAAACTATCCCGTTCTCTAATCCAATCGCAGCGATCAGTCACATGGTCCCAATTACATCTGGACCGTTGATCTCCTTAAATATATGATGGCCCATAGCCAATCGCATTGCAACCTCACAGTGTCCCCATGCCCATAATTCTCCTGATCTGATTGAATCTTGACGAGCTCTTGCGATTACATCTCTGCCGTCGATCTTCCCTTTCAATCGGATGGCTCATAACCCGTCGCACCATCGCAATCAGCATTTTCCCATAGAACTTTGCTTCGCTCCCTTTCCCCGCTGAATTTCCAATTACGATTGTTCCCAAACCCCACCTAAAGCTCTCCTACTTAATAAATGGTATTTTCCTGTGTCAAGCGGAAATTTTAATTTATATGATTTTTCAAAGGGTTTCCTCCCATTTCTCATTGCATCACCCTTTAGTCCATTGCATCACAGATTTTTTATTTTGACGTGTCCAAAACTCCTGCTCCAATCCCTGATTGTGATTGCAATTTCCATTTTCCTCATATACACTATTGCATCGCAAGTCTTTAAATGCGTTACTCCGCTATGTGTTAACCCCTTCCCCCTTCCGATTGTGATTGCGATTGACCCCCGGGTCCCACCATTAAACCTTCCGCGTTTCAACAAAAAATGTTTTTTCCTTTGTAAAAGTGTAAAAATTGTTTTGAATTTGTTTAAAGGGATTTCTCCATTATGCTATCAGGCACTGTTTTTCCTTGTTTATCCCCACACCTTTCTTGTATCACCCCCATCACATTTTTTCAATCGCATCACAAGTTTCGTCACATCATTTCAAACTCGCTCCCCTTTATGTCTCAATTGCGATTATCCCATGTGACTTCCCCTATACACAATTTCATCACAGTTCTCAATCACTCCATTATATGTTGCACCCCCTCCCTTCCTCTGATTGCAATTTGCAATCACATATGGGCCCACTTCCCTTTCCTTTCACTCTTTTTCATTTAAAGGGAGACTTTTCTTCACTAAATGGCATATTTCATTTTCATTGGTTCTGCAAGGAATTTTTTAGCATATATGGGATTTTTAGCAAAGAAAAAAAAATAGTCAAAGACCGAGAACTAAATATAAGCACAGAAATCATGACAGCATGACGATAACAATAAAGGGAGAATTGCTTCCAATCTGTCTTTCCTCTCCACTGTTTGAGCAAATCCAAATCTTCAAGATGGTCAAAAATATATTTTTTCTCTTCTTTTTCAGGGGCATATTGTTAGTCTCTTTCCTATGTTCAGATTTCAGTTCTTGAGCTGGTAAAACAGATCCCTTTCGTGTGGGTCTACTTCCCCTAATTCTATATATTTAATGTAATTCTTGAATCATTTGTAAGTAGGGAATAAAGTGTGGAATAATTTTGAAAAAATTTGAGGATGCTCTGCACTCCATTGTAACAGTTTTATAGGGAATTAATAAGGATATGTAGCTCTGATTTGTGGGATCCCTGTGGTATGGATTTTAGCATTTTTCTTCCTTCTGTGTTCATATGTTAAATGTTATGTTTTCCATTCACGTATTCACATCTTTGGTTGAATTTTTTCAATATAGATAGGTGGAATCCATTATTAATACTCCGCCTTGGGAAATCATTCAATAATCTATGTTTTCTTCTGTTTGAAAAGGATCCATCTCCTATACCCTTTTCAGCTCCTCACTAGTCTTACCATCCCATCATCATTGAAAATTAATTTCTGAAATACCTGCCTACCTTTCCCCATGAAATACCCTGTATCTATGATTTAATTCCCCAATTTCAAACTGCCCCATATTTTCCATACAACCATGAATTTTTTATAAAAAAAATTCACATTATTATACCTAGCCTAATATCAGTTTACAGTAAGATTTATTTGAATATTTTTTCATGGAGAGAGCCCTCTCCTGACCTTGTAGGGCTAGCTACAAGACTAAGCGTGGTTTAAGGTTACCCTGATTTGCCTTCCTTCAGGCTAAGGTTCAAATTAGTTGCTAACAAGGGTTACAGGTTTAGTCAGGTTAAGGTTAAGGTTAAGGTTAAGGTTAAGGTGAAGGGTGAAGGTTTAGTCAGGTTAAGGTTAAGGTTAGGGTTAAGGTTAAGGTTAACCTTAACCTTACCCTTAACCTTATCTTAACCTTTACTTAACCTTAACCTTGAACTTGACCTTAACCTTAACCTTAACCTTAACCTTAAATTTACCCTTAACCTTAACCTTAACCTTAACCTTACCCTTAAATATAACCTAAATTTAACCTTGACCTTAATTATAACCTAACCCTAACCTTGACCAAACCCTTTACCTTAACCTTAAGCTTAACCTTGACCTTACCCTTAACCTTAAATTATCTTTAACGTTAACCTTAACCATAATCTTAACATCAGGTTAAGGTTAAGGGTAAGGTTAGGGTAAGGTTAATATTAGGTTAAGGGTAATGTTAATGTTAAGGTTAGGGTTAAGGTTAAGGTTAAGGTTAATGGAATGGGTAAGGTGAGAGTTAAGGTTAGGGTAAGGTTAATATTAGGTTAAGGATAAAGTTAAGGTTAAGGTTGGGGTTAAGGTTAAGGTCAAGGTTAGGGTTACCTTATAGTTAAGGTCAAGGTTAAGGTTAAGGGTAAGGTTATAGTTAGGTAAGGGTAAGGTTAAGGTTAATGTTAAGGTTAAGGGTAAAGTTAAGGTTATGGTTATGGGAAGGTTAAGGTTAAGGTTTGGTCAAGGTTAGGGTTAGGTTATAGTTAAGGTCAAGGATAATTTTACGTTAAGGTTGAGGTTAAGCTTAAGTTTGAGGTTAAAGATAAGGTTAAGGTTAAGGTTATGGTTAAGTTAAGGTTAAGGTTAAGGTTTTGTTAAGGCTAGGGTTAGGTTATAGTTAAGGTTAGGTTATAGTGAAGGTTGAGGTTAAGACCTGTAACCTTAACCTTGACCTTACCCTTAACATTAACCTTAAATTTAACCCTAACCTTGAATTTATCCTTAACCTAACCTTAACCTAACTTAATCTTAACCTTGACCTTGACCTTAACCTAACCTTAACCTTAACCTTACCCTTAACCTTCACCCTTAACCTTAACCTAACCTTATCTTAACCTTAACCTAACCTTAACCTAATCTTAACCTTAACCATAAGATTAACCCTCACCTTAAACTTAAACTTAACCTATTCTTAACCTTGAATCTACCCTTAACCTAACCTTAACCTTAACATTCCCCTAACCTTAACCTTAACCTTCCCCTAACCTTAACATTAACCTTAACCTTCCCCTAACCAAACCCTTACCCTTAACCTAATCTTAACCTTAACTTTACCCTTAACCTTAACCTTCCCCTAACCTTAACCCTAACCTTACCCTAACCATAACCTTAACTTTACCCTTAACCTAATCTTAACCTTAACCTAACCTTAACCAAAACTTAACCTTAACCTTAACTTAACCTAAGCTTAAGATTAAGTTTAAGCTTAACCTTAAGCTTAAGATTAACCTTACCTTAACCTTAACTATAAATATTGTGGAGGTAAATCCCCTCTATGGATAGAGGCGATCCCACTAGCCCTAGATTGGGTCTAGCAACAATAAAATCATGCAATGACGTTGGTTCCTAGTTACAAGAAATACAAATATCGCGATAAGTAGCCTACCTCAAATCTCACGCTGCTATAGTCAAGGAAGAAGCGGCGCTCCTCGTCCATAGCCTGACAAATCACAATCCTTCTATTTGACACGTCTGGATACCTGTACACATGCAGAGAAATGACGACATACAATTTAATACTTAAAGCATGTAACTATGTATGATTCAGAGAAGATATAATTCATTGCATTACATTAAATAGTAGACACATGAATGCAACCAAAATCAGAGTCCCTTATATTATAGATGAAAAAAAGGGAGATTACAACCAAACACTTTTACGCTATGATCTTCCTTCGGTGGGGCTTGCAGTGGAGCACGTCTCATCAAAGCCTGTTGAGAATCAGGACAAAGCTCTCTCTCTTACAAGGTTATCCTTGGCTCCGTTCTCAATAGTTGCCCAACTATAGTCTCCTTCCCACAAGTTAAGCTAGCTAGGAAATGGAGAGGGCAAGCTTTTATAGATGGAGGAAGGGAAGCTGGGATCCCTATAATCATGGGATAGGTCTTGTCTCTTAGGAAGGTTCCATGAGAGGTGGAAAACCACTTCATATACATGGAGATCCGGAGCCAAACCACTCAAATTATTTTGATGATTCATTCTGGAGTTTGTTAGAATCAAACTTCCACCATTTATTTTTAAAAAACATCCTTTAATAAGCTTGGTGCAAGTGAAACACAGGGACAGAGCTCTAGCTGGCACGCCCTCTAGTGTGGATTTCCCTCATTGGCATGAGAGATGAACTAGCTACCCATGCCAATGCCAAAACATGGATTTTTAGGGTTTTCCAGAGGAGATGTTCTTCAGGAGAATGTTTATCCTTATGCAAGAGGATGCCATGAAGGTGTTTTCAGGATATTTTACTGTTCACAGGTCACGGGAATAGTCCTCCAATATATGGGATGAGGGATTGTAGGGACGGTGACAAAATTGTTTGTAACATATGCCCCCTAAAGCATGAGGTTCGAGAGAGAGGGAGGGGTGAAATGATTTATGATAACACGCCCAACTGAAAACACTGTCATCGGAAAACCTGCGAATACAAATAAAACTGATATCTCTGATACATGACATGTGGTATGGGCGCAACCATCCATAATAGAGTGTACAATAACTAGGATCCAAGGTATGGACACAGCCATCCAGCAAAGAAGGATAAACAAGTAGACTCAGGTATGGTCGCAGCCATCCAATCAAATGAGTCATGTAATAAATCTTAATAATCCACAAATAATTTGCAGCTTGTATGTTCATCAACCAAAATCCATGGTCTTGCACTTCATCTCAACCCGAACAGTGTACAAGTTCGAGCATGCGAATATGTGAGCTGAATTCAAACATGCAAGAACATCATCTAATTATCAGCCAATAATGAAAGTCGTTAACAAACGCGAGAGAAACCACCAATAATGACAATGGATCTCAAGGTAAAAAAGTACAATATATGAAATGTGAATAGTGAGATGGCGTCGAACATCTACAAAATCATCCGATCAAAGGAAAATAATTAAAACCTTGCGCTGAACACTAAGAACCTACCATTGAGGCATGCAGGCTCCAAGGTACATGAAGGGAGTCTCTAGATCAAATTCCTAGATAATGAGCTAAAGTCGATAGGAAGGGACCTCGATCGAAGGTGGGCCATAATGTTTCCCACATCATTGACACGAGACAGAGGTACATAATGTTTGTGAATCAAGAGAAGCAAAGAATTAGAGGGAGGTTGAAAAACTGCAGAGGTCAACTTCTCTTGAACATATCGGTGGCATGACATTGGATTTGGTAGTATTTGACATCAAGGGATCTGAGGTCATGGTGATGTAGCAAATAGCAGATGAGCGGTCAAAAGAGATTACCCAAACCCATGAAGGCAAGCAGATAACGAGATGAGATGTCCCCAACCTGACACGAATTCAGACAAGTCCCATGTTCAAGAGCGACATACTACCAACACAACTGTAATAATGGTTCCATTTTCCCCCACCATTTCTGGTGAGTACCCCAATTATTTTAAAAAAAAAGCTTGAAGGGGATAGCATATGTTTGCGATATAAGTTTTTCCTTTGGAAAAATCCAACCTAGTACATTTAACGAGCCCTAGGAAGGAGGAACTCGAGTAACATCATTATGACGGAGTTCGATGTCATCAGTTTTTAACAAGTCTGACAAAGGAAGAACTTGGCATATTTTCATGTTTAGAGAGTTTGAAAAGACAACGGAAAAGAAAACTCCAGCAGTCCCTTTTCATAGATAGTCCCTCAGATCTGAAAAGGTAGAAACCTATATCTAAGAGAACCTCCTAGTTGTGATAGGCTAGGGTATTCCTTTTTCATAAATAATCCATCCCAGTCCAAAAAAGGGGTAAATGTATACTGGGTAGATGTTATTTTGAAGCCAATTTAATGAGCTCAAAGCGACTCGACAATATTTTCAATTATAGAGAGTCAGAAAAGAGCTAAAAGTTGACTCCTCCTGGAGGAACAAGTGGTATAAAGGGTAGTAACTGGTTCTGGTAATGGTGGAACTGCTCAAAACAAGTAAAGGTCAAGAGGCTGGCTAACAAGACCACTCATCGCATCGGCTCCTCAAGATTGGGTGAAATAATCAAGTGAAGGCATATGATCAGCCAAGTAGATAGTGACGATGGAGTGAGAAAACCAAGGCTCATCTGTGAAAAATAGGCTCATAAAATGACAATCACAAGAGGTAAAATGAGAATGGTTTCATTTTTACACAAGCTTGAAATCAAGAAACTTTTCTTGAAGTTGGTTTCATTTTTACACAAGCTTGAAACAAATATAAACTATGCTTGAAACTGGTTTCATTTTTTCACAAGCTTGAAACAGAAACAAACTATGCTTGAAAAAGTAAGCATGCCCCCAGCATGGTGACTCAATTCGAGGTACATGCCCCCCAAGCTTCAGTCCATGTGAAAGGAAGATGGAGTGAAGGTTCAAGGCATGAGATATGAGAAAGACTCGACTGGGATTTTACGAGATCTGATCAAAGACTCGAATTGAATGGGAAAGTGTTTCATTGTTTTAACGAGGTTGACACATTAAAAGAACTATCCTCATAAGATCTTGTTTCATTTTTTAAGGAGCTTGATACAAGAAAATGAACCTTGCTCCAATGACCTTGTTTCATTTTTTAAGGACCTTGACACAAGACAACGAACTCTACTCCAAAGACCTTGTTTCATTTTTTAAGGAGCTTGACACAAGACAACAAACTCTGCTCCAAAGAGCTTGCTTCATTTTTTAAGGAGCTTGACACAATAAAATGAAATTTTCTCTGACAGACCTCATCATAATGAATAAGAAGTCATATCTTCCGAGGGTTTCCCGTCCGATGGAAGGAAAACATCTTGGAAGTCTGGCCCCAGTGCCCCCAGCACACGATGCACAATGGCACTATCATTGAATACGGGCACAAGATAGCTAGCCACATAATTGACATGCGATGGGGATGACATAACTAGCGGATAAAAACCAGGAAGAGATGATGGTGGACCAGATGTCATGTTGGGACCAAAGAATGAGCTGATAAACGGTCATAATCCGACTTTTGTGTGGAAACAAAATCACACGAAAGAGGGAGGAGACAAGTGAACCCATGGAATAAGTATAGTCGCGCCCCAAGAATAAATTAAAGTCCAAGGGGCCAAGAAAAACAATCACGTCCATATGGACAGTTTTCCCTCCCAAAGTAACAGGCAACTTTGGAAGGATCCCTAACGGTTGACTAGTTCCTCTGTTAAACGCCAATAGATTCTGTGTAACAGGCACAAGCAGCAGCGAACATAAATATTTCCAAGTAATTGAGGATAAAATACTAACAGACGTGCCTTTATCTATAATGGTGCTGGGCATGACTAGGTGGGAGGCTTGAACTGTGATCTCAAAGGACACATAAGAAGGAAGGCAATAACCTACGAATCGACCCCAATCGAAGGAAGCAACCAAAATACTTGGAGGGGCTACCATCGAACTGAGATGGTCTTCCCCTGGTGTTACTGGAGAAGAAGGAGCATCCTCCACCACCTCCATCATGGAGGCAGAAAGAGTATCCTCCGGGACCTCCATCATGGGAGGTGGAGGAGTAGCTTCCAGGGGTATAGGGACAAGAAAATCTTTCTCCAAGTTCAAGGAATTTGAAGAAACAAGAAGAACCTGAGGGATGTGAGATTCACTCTCAATAGAAAAGACCTGGTGCACCACAGACGGGGCCAACTCAACCGATCCCACGACCAATGGTTGGTCAGGGATGAATTCATGATGGTGAATTTTTGGGGGAGCAGGATCAAGAAAGGATTACTCTTGACTGATCGTTGAATCAAATGGTGAAGGACTCAAAGAAATTTTTTTGTAACCAGCCAGAAGGCATGGTGTAGAAACAGTCTATTTGTCCAAAACTCTCTTGGCTTCATCCATATGTGGACAAAGGTGAATGGCATGGTGTTCTTCACACAACTTACAGGGATTGGCAAGCTTACCCTACTTCTTAGGAGCTTACCAGCACTAGTTGAAGACATGCCCCAAACCTGACTCCCGAAAGCCAAAGGCAAAGGTGTACGACCATTGGACCATACTTTGAGCACCTTGGGAATGCCAAGCAATGTCAAAGAAGATGGTTTCCCTAGCACAAAATGCAAGGGAATTTTACTTTTCGCGGAGGGTTGGAAGGTTCATGGAAATCAGGTGTTTTACAAGCAACAAATGCATAATTAGCCTCTTGCTTATCTGACTTCTTCTTCTTAGTCTTCTTCGTCTTATTCTTAGCCACCTGGGTACTAGATTCCAAACATTCACCAGGCGAAGTAGAAGATGAGGATGAAGAAACATGCGATGAAGGGGAGAGGTCCACCTTTGAATCAACATGGCATTGCTCAGGTAGAGGAGTAGATGGTACAGTAGCTGGAACACTTGAGACTACAAAGGTTGAAAACAACCAAATAGGCAACCCAATAGTTAACCCAGGGAGGGATAACATGGCCATATAAGGAGCACCAATATTTCCTAAAGTAGGAAAAGAAATAGGATTCCCTTCAGAGGGGACTCCTTGATCTGAAATGTGTGAAAAAAATATTTCTTATACAGAGATAGACAGTAGGGGTTTTGCTGGTTATTTCACCTTTACTAGAAAGGATGAAACTGGAAGTTCCTGGCCCGCTTACTGGCTTTGCCTAAAGAAATATAAAGTAAACACTAAAACGATCTGGAAATGAAAGTATTTGTTTATGTTTTCAAAGTATTCATTAACCAAATTTTATGTGTGAATAAGAAATTTCAAGTATTCTGCAATGGAAGTAATGTGGTTTGAAGTGAAACAAATGAGTTTTGATCACTGTATAAGTCTCATTGTGACAAGTGGACTTATTGAAAATTACTATTTAATGTAGTAAACTCTGGAAAATAGCAGCAAAAATGCACAACATAACAGTAAGAATTTGTTTAAGCAGTTCACCTCTCTCTTGGGCTACCTCTGCTGGGTCCAAAAGCCTCCAAATAGGTTTCTCCCTCTTTTATTAATGCTCAAAATAAGTATTACACTATGAAGAAATCCTCAAAAGGCTAAAATAGCTACAAATTCAGAAACAAAGTGCTAGAAACAGTAAAAATTGACTATTCATTCACCTCAAATGGATGAGTATAACCCAATATAGCTGATCTTTCACCAAGCCCTGGTGGCTCCACAAGAAAATTCGCTGATAAAATCACTGACAGAGTGCCCTGATGTCTCTGCCACCTATTCCAATAGCTTTAGAATGCTTCAAAAATAAAATAAAAATTCACTCCAAAAGTTCTTCCCTAGCCAAAGTTATGACTAGCTGAAGTTTTGCCCAGTGTCCCCTTGAAAATCTCCACTACATGTGGAGCATTTCCAGATAACTACGACAAATTAGGGGCGGCCACCAAATTAGGAGAAATCTGCCATAACACCGCCAAGTCATGGGTGCTTATGGATAGGGCCACATGACCATGCCTGTCAAAGAATGTGGTTGAGACTTTGACTTTAATGAAGATAGATAAGGTTGAAACCATAATATATAACTGTGTTATTAATGTAACACTGCTCCATATGCCCGTGGATTAAATTAACTCCACGCCCATTGAACTGGTTAGCTCCCGGATCTCCGCGGGCGGTCTCATCACCGAGGGGTTGGCCTGTAAGGGCTGGCCCCTTTACGGCCCCGCCCAAAATGTGTTTAAATTTTATAATAAACTTCACCACCAATAGAAATAAGAACCACGTTTGGCCCGATGGTTGGACCGCTTGGTTATCTCCGCCCTGACCCGAGGTCGATTCCTGCCACAAGCAACATAATTTTTCCATAACAAATTCCATTTGACCTTGGGGCCACATGGTGGCCTCCAGGCTGGCCATGTGGTGCCCTTTGATTGGCTGCCTGTAGAATATTCTATGGAATATTTCACGAAATATTCCCAAAATATTTTGTGGAATATTCTTTTTTTAATAATTTTTTTTTGTAAAGTCCATTTGGCCATTTTTTTTTTACTGAAATTGGAGAAATTCAAAGCTGAATGAATTTCTCATACAACGTCAGTTTTTAGTTCCGTTCATGTCTACAGGATCGTTTTTCCGAGCTATTTCCAGACGTTATGGTTTAGACCAATTCTGAGCAACTAAATTTTTGAGCATTTTTCCACAAAGGATTTGATCTCTTGATCACACCTCCCAAATGGGAAGCTTTTCGACCCTAAAAGCTCTTTGATTACTGAAACTGATGATGTGGAGACTAATTCTCCACTCTTACACCCTTGAATAATTGAAATCTACCTGCTTTGATCAAATGGAGCTTTTGAGAAAATGATAAATTGTCTCTGGAATCAACTGACCGACCATTGCTAAGATTGACGGAGTCATGATGCAAATTATTAAAATTTGCAGAACAAAAATTGTAATTTGCAGAAAATAATATTTTTCTACACTGATCAAACTTCCCAGAAGACTTAAAATAACTATCACCTTGCAAACTGTTCCCATGGTGAATTCTACCATTCTGAAACCAACTTTTTCCCATGCTGAATGATGTGTCCTCCTTGCTTGCACTGCTTTGCTTTGACACTTCATTCACTGCATTGGCTGACCCAAAAGGTAATTTTTGCAACATGACATCATCTTCTTTCAAAGAAAAACTATTATTAAATTGAGACAAATCATTAGCAACATCATAAAAAGGCGAATGCTCAAAATATGGTCATTTCAACATTAACAAAGTTAGACTTTGACTTGCATTAACTAGTCTTTTCAATTGACTTGCATGGAGTAAAGAAGATTCCAACTTCTTCTTGTGTGCTCTCAAAATTTACTCTTTACCATCTTTGAACAAGTGATACTTGTTTTCATGGCGATAGAAGATGGCCTTCCTGTCAAATAAGTAAGGACTTCCCAAAACAATACCTGAGATATCAAGCGGCACCACATCAAGTTCAATTGTGTCAATAAAATGTGCAGTTATTGCAAAGCGCAATATGCACTTTCTTTAAACATGTGAATTGGCATCCTTACATATCCATCCAAGTGGATAAGGCTTCGAATGTGGAATGGTCTCAAGTTTAAGCTGCCTGACCTAGTCTTCATATATAAGATTCGCTTGTGACCCACTGTCAAATAGTGTGTCAATTTTGGTATGTTTTGAAATTATCCTCACATGGAAGAGCTCTATCCTCCTCTTTTCCTCATGAGTAGCTTTGTGACAATTCAAAGAGCTAGAACTGGGACTTGTGTCTTGCACCACTTCTTTCCCCTTAATGTTCTTCAAAACCATGGCGATGCTTTTTGTCTCATCACCTGAGTCTGACCCTAAGTCTTGCTCAACTGTTGCTACAATTTTTTCCTTTTCTTTGGTCTTGTTTTTGTTCTTGTATTTCTCTGGTTTTAGTTCAGGATGAAGCTTCCAACAATGATCTTCATCATGACTTTTCTTTGAACAGTTCTTGCAAAAGAACTTTCCTTTTTCTTTTCTTGAATTTACAACTCTTTTCTTTCCTTTGTTTTTGAAATTACTATCCTCATCAAAAGTATTCTTTCCTCTAGCTTCTAAATGTGTAGCCTGCACACAGAATTCATCTAAGCTGGTAGGATTAAACGTTAGAATAGTATGTTGAAGGTAATTGTGCAAACCTCCTATGTATTTAAATAACGTGTCTTGACTTTGTAATTCTACTCCAAGTATAAGTACTCTCCTTTTAAAATCTTGGGTATAATCTTGCACATTTTGACCCTTAAGTTGCCTAAAATTTTTCCAATTCATAATTTCTTTCTGAATATGAGGAAGAGGATAAAACTGTTTCTTAATAGCAGTAATAAACTCTTTCCAAGTTAGATTTATCTTACCATGCTTTTTAATCTCCTCTCTGGTCTTGGCTTCCCACCAAACCAAAGCTGCTCCATCCATTCTCAATGAGGCTAATTGGATTTTTGTGTCATCATCATGCAAAGTCTAAATTCTTAGATAGACTTCTAGCTTTCTAGTCCAGTTATCCAATTTTTCTGCATTCACATCACCATTAAACATAGGCAACTCAAACTTTACATCAAGCTTTGACAAAGGATTTTTAAGAGATGTTTTGTTTTTTGTGACTAATTAATAGAAGTTGAAGAAGATGATGGGGAGGAAGAGGATGACGATGGAGATGAAGGAACACCATTTCCTCCATTCCCTTTCTTAGACTCATCCTTGTCTTTCTTCCCTCCTGAAGAATCTCCTTCTTCTCTTTGGTTTCTAGACCCTTCTCCAGCAATCCTATCATTTCTCTCCTGGTATAGGGTCCTAACCATCTTGGTCATGTCCAAGAAATATTTTCTAAAGACTCTTTCTTCTTCCTTGGGATCCACTTCCTCATGTACTTCTCCTTATCTGGAAGACATGTTTGTGTCTGATTCTAAGGCTAATGAGGATGAAATGGAAGGTGGAGATAATGGCACCCTAGCCCTCCTTGGTTGAGGATTATCTTGTTCTCTAATCAATTGACCTTCCCCTCTTTTCAATTTCAGCCTAGTAAGCATCAAATTTTGTAGAATAACACAATCTTCTTGCACAAATTTCTCAAACTCTTAATCAAAACCTAGAGTTCTGATACCAATCTGATCTGAAATGTGTGAACAAAATATTTCTTATACAGAGATAGACAGTAGAGGCTTTTACTGGTTATTTCACCTTTATTAGAAAGGATGAAGCCAGAAGCTTCTGGCCCTCTTACTGGCTGTGCCTAAAGAAATATAAAGTAAACACTAAAACAATCTGGAAATGAAAGTATTTGTTTATGTTTGCAAAGTATTCATTAACCAACTTTTATGTGTGAATAAGAAATTTAAAGTATTCTACAATGGAAGTAATGTGGTTTGAAGTGAAACAAATGAGTTTTGATCATTGTATAAGTCTCATTGTGAAAAGTGGACTTATTAAAAATTATTGTTTAATGTAGTAAACTCTGGAAAATAGTAGCAAAAATGCACAACATAACAGTAAGCATTTGTTTAATTAGTTCACCCCTCTCTTGGTCTACATCTGCTGGGTCCAAAAGCCTCCAAATAGGATTTTCCCTCTTTTATTAATGCTCAAAATAAGTATTACACTTTGAAGAAAGCCTAAAAAGGCTAAAATAGCTACAAATACAGAAACAGAGTGCTGGAAAAAGTAAAAATTGACTATTCATTCACCTCAAATGGATGAGTATAGCCCAATTCAGCTGATATTTCACCAAGCCCTGGTGGCTCCACCAGAAAATTCGCTGAGAAAATCACTAATAGAGTGCCTTGATGGCTCTGTAACCTGTTCCAACAGCTTCAGAATGCTTCAAAAATAAATAAAAAATTCGCTCCAAAAGGACTTCCCTAGCCAAATTTATGACTAACTGAAGTTTTTCCCAGTGTCCCCTTGAAAATCTCCACTAAATGTGGAGCACTGCCAGATAACTCTGAAAAATTAGGGGCGGCCACCAAATTAGGGGGAATGCGCCATAACACTACCATGCCATGGGTGCTTATGGATAGGGCCATGTGACCGTGCCCGTCAGAGAATGTGGTTGAGACTTTGAGTTTAATGTGGATAGATAAAGTTGAAACCATAATATATAACCGTGTTATTAATGTAACTCTGCTCCATATGCCTGTGGATTAAATTAACTCCGCTCCCATTGAACTGGTTAGCTCCTGGATCTCCGCGGGTGGTCTCATCACCGAGGGGCTGGCCCGTAAGGGCTAACACCTTTACGGCCCCGCCCAAAATGTGTTTAAAGTTTATAAGAAACTTCACCACCAATAGAAATAAGAACCACGTTTGGCCTGACGGTTGGACTGCTCGGTTATCTCTGCCCCGACCCAGGGTCGATTCCTACCGCGAGCAACATAATTTTTCCATAACTAATTTTGTTTGACCTTGGGGCCAGGCGGCGGCCTCCAGGTTGGCCACGTGGCACCCTTTGATTGGCCGCCTACAGAATATTCCGTAGAATATTTTATGGAATATTTCACGAAATATTCCCAAAATGTTCTCTGGAATATTCTTTTTTTAATAAAATTTTTTTGTAAAGTCCATTTGGCCATTTCTTTTTACTAAAATTGGCAAACTTCAAAGCTGAATAATTTTCTCATATAGCGTCGGTTTTCAGTGTCGTTCACGTCTACAGGATTGTTTTTCCGAGCTCTTTCCAGTCATTCTGGTTTGGACCAATTCTGAGCAACTAAATTTTTGAGAATTTTTTCACAAATGACTTGATCTCTTGATCACTCCTTGATTGGAAAACTCCGGAAAATTTTCCATTGGAAACAACCTTGAAACAAAACACTAAGGACAAAAATTCTAACCAGGAATATTTCATGGGCGATCAATTTTTTAAGACACTGAAACCACACTCTGTTGTTTCATATTTTAAGATTCGAGAAACAAGCAAAAGGTGAATATCACTTTCAGGTTGGACACGAGCTTGAAAGGACAAGATCTCGATGATCTTTTCAGTTAAAAGAGTCAGTAAAGATCAAAGTGATTTCTATGGTAACCTAGGTAAATGGGTGTACTAGATATCCGTGAACTACCATATACACCTTGGTAAAAATGAAAGAGAAATAAACCAAGGACTTAATGTAAGTGCAAGTAATCTCCCCGAATGATGTGTTCGGTGTATCACGGGTAAAATGCGGTAGACTCGGCTACCTATGGATAAAGGATTAGCAACCTAATGGGGTCTCCCTTTATATACCCAATGGTATGGGGAGCACAAGTCCGTACTAGCACTGTATGTAGCCAGATGGCGAGCGACCACTGCTAGGCTTAAAGATGTTGGAACACGTCTCTACCTTAGACTACTAGACGTTCCGTTAATGTTTCAATGTTTCCTTAGGTTAAGTCAGTAAATTTTGAAGTTGATCTTCAATTTACGTTTCAATTCCAAGGCCCTATCGAATGTCAGATCTCATAAAATCTCTAGATTCAAACTACATGCCACAAAATGTCATTTTGTTCAATGAAAAGCTATCTACGAGAGAGTTGAGAGTTTTCAAATGAAAACAAAATGAACACACAAAAAATCCACTACTGTTTCCAATGCAAGTTAATGAAACTAGAAAACTTCTCTAGAGTTATATAACACTAGTAATGTGAAAGAGCTTTCAATTTTCACTATGCCAATCAAAATGCAAAAGATTTTGTTTTTGTATTTTTCAATATATTAGAGCAAAGGCACTAAATGAATGAAAAACTAATGAAAACACCAATTCGAGAAATGAAAAAGAGAGAGTTCAAACAAACAAGTTCATTCAATTAAAACGCACAAAATCACGACTCAAACTGATGACAAAATCCCTCAAAGCAAAGAATAATCTCGAAAGAGACTCAAACAAACCGTGCAATCTAGGCTTGAAGTAACACAAAGTGAGATTGAATGAAAGAGAAGGAAATCACTTAATAAATGCAATGATTCAATGGGACTGAACAAGAAGAATGAAGAGAAGAAAAAACAAAATTGACCAGGCAAGCAAGGACCCAAAGCTCCCACAGGAGGCTCAGCACACTGAAGCACCTAGAATCCCTAGGGCTAAAATTCAAAGCTAACAGTAAAGGGAAAACAACCAGAGGACAAGGGCCAGTCAAAAATGACTTCAGGGCACTCAATCAATTAGAAAAATGACACCAGGTCCAAAATTCAAGCTCAGAGAGCTCAAAATCAAGAAAATCCTAACACCAAGCAGACTTGGCATGCTCGTTTGGCTGTAATCTGCACCAAAAAGGCATTAGCGCGGGGGCCTGACTAGCAACAAGTGATAGCTGGTGCGACTGTCAGGGGAAAAATTGTGCCAATCAAGTTTACCCTAGATAAATGATGAAAATGGACAAACAAAGACTGGATTTGGTCTTCTGGGGGCTGAACAAGGGTTTAACACCATGGAAGGTGAACCAGAAAAGAAAATAAATCAATCAAAAGCCAAAAAACAACCCAAAGGAGGAAGGAATAACTCCCACTGACTCCCCAGCGGAGTCGCCAAATTGTGGTGGAGGTAAATCCCCTCTGCGGATAAAGGCGATCCCACTAGCCCTAGATTGGGTGTAGTAACAATCAAATCATGCAATGACATTGGTTCATAGTTACAAGAAAGACAAAGAACGGGTTAAATAGCCTACCTCAAATCCCACGCTGATGTTGTCGAGGAAGAAGCGGTGCTCCTCGTCCCTAGCTTGACAGATCACAATCCTTCCATTTGACACGTCTGGATACCTGTACACATGTAGAGAAATGACGACATACAATGTAATACTTAAAGCATGTAACTATATATCAGTCAAAGAAGATATAATTCATTACATTACACAAAAGATTAGACACATGAATGGAACCAAAATCAGACTCACTTATATTATAAATGACAAAAAGTGAGATTACAACCAAATTCTCTGACGCTATGATCTTCCTTCAGCAGGGCTTGCAATGGAGCACGTCTCATCAAAGCCTGTCTGGAATTAGGACAAAACTCTCTCTCTTACAGGGTTCTCAATAGTTGCCCAGCTATAATTTCCTTCCCACAAGTTCAGCTAGCTAGGAAATGGAGAGGTCAGGCTTTTATAGATGGAGGAAGGGAAGTTGGGATCTGTTAGTAACCTATACATATAGGATTCATAATTTTGACTTGACTAATGGTAATATTGTAAATTTGTACATACTTTTCCTTCTGCAAGTTGTATTCACATATTTTGTAAATAAAAAATAAAAAAATAAAAAAGAGGGTAAAAATTCCAAAAAGAAAAATCGAAGGACTTAGAAAAAATAAAAGACCCCAAAAGAAAAATGAATAAAACATGAAAGTGTGCAAGTACAAATGCCACTACTTTTACCTTTTGATTATGGCAGAGTGTCAATAAACTCCATAGTCTATGATGAGTTGAACAATTTAATATTGACTTGTCACTTTTCAATTTCAAATGTTGTAGATAGAGAATAAATAATTGTCATACAGTTTAATCATGACAATTCAGTAGTTAGGTAGAGAAATAAATTGAATCCAACAGTTTAATCTAGATTCCTGGATGAAATAAGTGTAGAATTATATAGTTTTCTTCTTTCAAGAAAAATAAATGTTGTAAAGGTTGCTAGCTCAAATGCACCTTATCAAAAATGGAAGAAAAAATGTTAGCATGTTAAAATGGGTAGGTAGAAGACAGTGAGAAGTATCAATGTAAATATCATTCACCAGGGCTGCAAATAACTAACTTCCCCTTCCCATAGTCATTAAACATTCTAAGCTATCGGTCAGAAAGGCTCAAGGCATTTCCTTGACTTCTACTGGGACTGGACCCACGGATCTATGGCTAATAAGTGGAAAATGTTAAATGTCTAAATTAATCCCTCATATCACATCATTACTCTATTTCATGCATTCCTTCCCCAAATAATCTTTAGTAAAACCTCTTTTTTACTTAATGTACTATAATTCCCATTTAACTAATTTCCTTCATCACATGAGAATATTAAACCCTCAAATTTACATTTTATCATAAGTTAAAGTGATAAGGTTAGTATGATGTGAATTTGCCTTTTTAAACATCACTTTACTTGGTTATTTTTATGTATTTTGAGTATACCTTGTCCCCTTTTCATATTATGTTGGGAAAAATACTGAGAGGGGGGGGGGGGGGGGGGGGGGGGTGAATCATTATTTAGGGCATACTCAAATCTTTTTACTTCTTCTTTCTCTAAAATCCATACGCTACTTTACTGAGCCCAACTCGCGTATACACACGGATATCCTTCATAAAACTCGCGTATACACAGAGATATTATTATGCATTTATTTCTTGACTTAGATCTATGCATCATTCATTCATCAGATGTTTAGTTAGTAGTAAGCATGTGAAATAATAACAGAATAAACCATCACACATAAGCAACACACATGAACACCAGGATTTAAGGTGGAAACCCAAGTCGGGAGAAAAGCACTGCTGCGGTTGTCTCAACCTTCAATATTTTATTATAAAGAAAACATCTTACAACCATGTACTGGCACAGACTCATACCAGCACGTAGGCACCCACCTGCAGAAGGCTACAACCTTCTCTCGTTTACCAGCCTCTCCTGGAAGGGAGCTACAACCCCTTGCTCTCGTTTACCAGCCTCTCTTGGAAGGGAGCTACAACCCCCTGCTCTCATTTACCAGCCTCTCCTAGAAGGGAGCTACAACCCCCTGCTCTTGTTTACCAGCCTCTCTTGGAAGGGAGCTACAACCCCCTGACTAAAGGCTTCGACCTTCAGCACCTCTGCGGACCACATTTCATCAATTTTCACACTGGATCCAACAAATTCCACACAACATACCTTGTAGGCCACTTTTCATCATATTTTCAGACTGGACCCACTCCACACATTTAAGCTCAATCATACATCAAACTGAAACTTATACCCTTATCAATTCATTCAATGAATCATCAACCAATCAACCAACAACTTGATCTTCAATCAATCATAATCAGTAGCATATTCAACATTCAAACAACCCAGATCTATATGAATACATCATTGACAGATAGCAGTAATACAGCAGAACAGATCAGACATTTCATGCCACATACTCCAGCAAACCCTAGTTTTCATACATGCTTTCCATTCACTGATCCGGCATATATATGCGCTTTCATGTAGACCAACCTGCGTATACTTCTGCACACATTTTAGAGCTGACTTCAATTCCCATACGCGATTTTGCTGAATACAAGCCGCGTATATATGTGCTTTCTCCTCGACAAACCTGCGTATGGATCTTCAGACATTTTAGGGTAGTGTGGCTCTCCAAAATAGGTAAACAGCTCAGATATTCATTCTTTACTTCAGCTCAGATTCACCAGATCAGAGATCTAATCATTCCATCAACAGATCTAGAAAATAAATATACATTTCAAATCTAAAGATCCCTCTTCGTCATTTTCTTCATAGGTGCATCATAGAATCATATCTATCATTCAATTGTTACCTATTCCATTCAAATATACTTCAGAGAGAAGTATTCATTAAAACCCAGACATCTTGCATGCACTTTTCAGAATGATTTTCTTCTCCTTATATAGATTTATCCTTTGTCAATACCATGAGCCAAAACCACATCACTTCCAATGGTATTCCTGGACATGATCAAATAGAAAATCCAATGCTCAATACAATGGGTTCAATACCATGGTAGTAACCCCTGGTTTTACACATTTAGAGCGCAATTGATCATACACGACTTGGCACGTACTTTTCCGCGTGCATACGCGCCTTCTCCTTAACAAACTTGTGTATGCCTTGTAACATACACTTTTCATCATTGTTCTGGATCTTACTGATATTTCTTTCTTCTGCACTTTCTGGCTGATTTGTAGATACATCATCTGTACATATTTGACACATAGGTTGCTTATCATCAAGTCAGTTTCTATCAAGAACAACTTTATCAAAACAGGTTGCCATCCAAAGACAACTTCATCTCATCATATAGCCAATTCTCATTTCATCAAATAGATTACCATCAGAGGCAACACATGCCAACAATCTCCACATCAGATTTACATCATTAATAAACTCATCAAGCATCAAGAACAACTTCATTAAGTAGGTTTCCATCATCTTCATCAAGTGGGTTGCCATCAAGGACAACACTTTGCATCATATTGCCAACAATCTCCCCCTTTGGACTTGATGGCAACCACGATGGTGTTTGATCACCACAACAGATAGATACATTAAGCATAATGATATTCTTCCCCTATTCAACACCATGTCACTCTCCCCCTTTGACATCAAGGGCAAAGGGCGGATCAAAACCAACACAAGGTCCCTTCATGTAGAAAGAAGAGCGTTGTAGAACTGATGTACACTGAAGTTACCATGCTTCCCCTGAGTTCATGCTAAATGTTCAAACATATTTTCCAATGAATTACATGACTCTATGACCTTTCCTATCACCAAGGACTCATAATTACATCAATGATCCAACCAAGTGGATTTACATATGTGACTCAAGTACCCAACCAAGTGGGTTTACACATTGAACAAGTCCTCACATGACTGAATATTACAATTTTACATCATAGGTCTCAACATGACCTTTTCATCAAATTACAAATATGAATTTTTATGCTCAGCAAGGCTAATGCTCCCCTTGAAACTGTGCATCCACGCTTCCTTTCCATATGACCAAGGCTCCTCCTTAGCTTTTGCAACTTGAATAATTTCAATAGCAAGTCATCAGCAACAATCTCTGCATGATCTGTCCATATCTTTGAATCACAAGACTTCCATCTCATTCATGTGTGAAAGCAAGGAATACTCTTTAGCAAAAAGCAAACAGGGCTCATCCATAAACACATCATAATAAATCATGTATCATTTCATCATCATTTAGAACTGAGACATAACCAGATATAATGTCAATAATGCAATCATTAATAGTCAGACTGATGCTCCCCCTGAACCTGTGTTCCTGATATTCAGTTGTCATACTAATTTTCTTATCATAAATGCATACGCGACTGTCTCCACTGTAACTCGCGTGTATACGCGACTTTACTTCATTAAACCCATGTATGGAAAGTGAAATACTGAAAATTTCACACTCCTTCTTCTCCCCCTGAATTTGTACCACCTGTACCTGTCTTCTTCACAACAGATGCACTGTCAGAAATAAACATAACCAGAATTACCAAATCAACCATGAGAATCATCATACATTGCTCCCCCTGTGATGATACATTACTAATCTCTATAATGTATCTCACATCATTCCTGTATTCATTATGAGAAGTAAGCTTTAGAAGCGGATGACTGCAGTAGGGTCAATATTCCCTATGCTTCTGACCGGTCTTCCTTCTTTTTCTAGCTTTGCTTGAAATTTCTTATTGTGTGCTGGAAGTTCTCCAATTTCTCAGATCTATTCATCCTACATTATTTTTCTACATGTCCATACTTGTTACAAGTATAGCATCTTATGTGACCAGAAAAGTAAGCATAAGCATCATAATGTGTTGTTCTATTCTTCCTTCTATTGCAATCAGCTGCTTTATGACCAAACTTGCTACATGAAAAACAATATCCCTTAAAGAAACTAGAGTACCTTTCTATATATAATCTGTTTGTTTGTGACTGAAACCATCTGCTTCTGCAATTTGCTGCAACATGCCCATAATTATGACATTTAAAGCATTCAACATTATTGAATTATTTCCTTTGAGTGTTCATGATTGTCGGTTGACTTCTTGTTTCTTTCAACTCTTCAGGTTTTGCATTGACATCCTTTGAGTCTTTAGCTCTTCCTTGTGAACTAGATTCTCCTTTAATAGTTTCATGAAATCCAAGACCAAGTTTAATAGCATGTGATCTTTGATTACTAAGAATATTGTCCAGAATCTTAGTACTATCTTGAAACCTAAAGAGTTTATCCTTTTCTTCTAATTTACCTTTGAGAATGTTTACCTCAACCTCCAATTTTTGGCATTGCTTCATCATTCTTTCTTCAACCCTTTTTCCTTCTTCTACTTGATCATTGAATTTTCAAATTTCTTCCTTCAACCAATTTTCTTGTTCTTCACATGTTTGTAACATCTCTTCATTATTCTTATTTGATTTTTCCAGATCTTCTTTGAGAGAGATGATTTCTGCTTCAAGTCCTTCCTTTTAAAATGATAGGGGTTCTTCATTCTTCTTATTTGATTTTTCCAGATCTTCTTTGAGAGAAATGATTTCTGCTTCAAGTCTTTCACTTTGATTGGTTCCATTAACATACAACTTTTGATACTTGTCTATCAGTCCATTCAGTATTTCTTTCTGTTCATTCATTCTAGAGATCATATCTTTGTAGATAGAGTCTCTCTTATGAAATTGATTCCAATCATTGCTTTCATCCTTGATCTTGAGATTTTCTTCTAGACTTATACTGTTACTTTCACTATCTTCACCATTGCATGCACAAGAAGATGAATCACAAGAACAACCATCAATACCTATTTCCTCTTCTTCATTTTCTGCTGTGCATGTTTTCTGAGGTATCTTATTTCTTTGAGTAGCCTTCTTCTTTTGCTTCTTTGCCATGAGCACTTGCAGAACTTGGTCAGAATCTTCTTCATCCTCATTTGACATTTTGTCATTATTTTCATTTGCATAATAACTCTTTCTCTTTTCAAATTGTTTCCCTTTATCATGATTTTCTTCATAAGGACATTTAGCAGCATAATGATCAACTCTTCCACAAGAAAAACACTTGAAGGGAAGCTTACCTTTGAATCTTCTGGTTCCTAGTTGCAGTCTTCTCACAAAATTTGCTTCTTCTTCTTCTTATATATAATTTGATTCCTTGACATCCTCCTTTTCTTTTCCTTTTAAACATGCCTTAAAAGCAGCTTCTTTGATTTGAGAGGGACCTCCTTGTCTCATTTCATAAGCAGTCAGGATACCATGTAATTGAACAATAGTAAGAGTTTGCAGATCTTGCCTTTCTTCAATAACTGATACTTTAGATTCAAATCTTGAAGTCAAAGATCTTAAGAATTTTTCCACCAGAGTAGTATCGGTTATGGTTTCACCCAAAATTCTCATACGATTTACAATATCATCTAGACATAAAAAGAAACTGGAAATACTCTCATCACTATGCATCCTTAAATTTTCATATTCAATTCTGAGAGTTTGGATTTTTTCACTTTTTACCTTTGTATCTCCTTCATAGCTTAGAATGATTTTTTCCCATATTTATTTTGCTGAATTTAGCTGCATCACTTTAGAAAATTCTAGTTCATACATGCTTCCTAATAAGACATTGATTTCTTTGGCATTGATTCAATATTTCTTCCTTTCTGCTGCATCAGTAGGAATACTTGCCGGATACTGATAACCTCCTTCCAATATTGCCCATACTTCTGCACCAAGACTTTGCAGATATGTTTTTGTTCGTATCTTCCAGAATAACATATTATTCACATTGAATATAGGTGGCCTTATTGACATTACCCCTTCATGACTTCCCATTTCGACGGATCTCCTTTAAGCGATCAAGCTTCTGCAGAAGGACCTCCTCTGATACCAATTATTGGGAAAAATACTGAGAGGGGGGGTGAATCAGTATTTAGGGCATACTCAAATATTTTTACTTCTTCTTTCTCTAAAACCCATACGCTACTTTACTGAGCTCAACTCGCGTATACACGCGGATATCCTTCATAAAACTCGCATATACATAGAGATCTTATTATGCATTTATTTCTTGACTTAGATCTATGCATCATTCATTCATCAGATGTTTAGTTAGTAGTAAGCATGTGCAGTAATAATAGAATAAACCATCACACATAAGCAACACACATGAACACCAGGATTTAAGGTGGAAACCCAAGTTGGGAGAAAACCACCGCTGCCGTTGTCTCAGCCTTCAATATTTTATTATAAAGAAAACATCTTACAACCATGTACTGACGCAGACTCATACCAGCACGTAGGCACCCACCTGCAGAAGGCTACAACCTTCTCTCATTTACCAGCCTCTCCTGGAAGGGAGCTACAACCCCCTGCTCTCATTTACCAGCCTCTCCTGTAAGGGAGCTACAACCCCCTACTCTCGTTTACCAGCCTCTCCTGGAAGGGAGCTACAACCTCTTGCTCTCGTTTACCAGCCTCTCCTGGAAGGGAGCTACAACGCCCTGACTGAAGGCTTCGACCTTCAGCACCTCTGCGAACCACGTTTCATCAATTTTCACACTAGATCCAACAGCTTCCACACAACATATGTTGTAGGCCACTTTTCATCATATTTTCAGACTGGACCCACTCCACACATTTAAACTCAATAATACATCAAACTGAAACTGATACCCTTATCAATTCATTCAATGAATCATCAACCAATCAACCAACAACTCGATGTTCAATCAATCATAATCAGCAACATATTCAACATTCAAACAACCCAGAACTGTATGAATACATCATTGACAGATAGCAGTAATACAAAAAAACAGATCAGACATTTCATACCACATACTTCAGCAAACCCTAGTTTTCATACGCGCTTTCCTTTCACTGATCCAACATATATACGCGCTTTCATGTAGACCAACCCGCGTATACTTCTGCACACATTTCAGAGCTGACTTCAATTCCCATACGTGCTTTTGCTGAATACAAGCCACATATATACGCGCTTTCTCCTCGATGAACCTGCGTATGGATCTTCAGACATTTTAGGGCAGTGCGGCTCTCCAAAATAGGTAAACAGCTCAGATATTCATTCTTTACTTCAGCTCAGATTCACCAGATCAGAGATCTAATCATTCCATCAACAGATCTAGAAAATACATATACATTTTAGATCTAAAGATCCCTCTTCATCATTTTCTTCATAGGTGCATCATAAAATCAGATCTATCATTCAATTGTTACCTATTCCATTCAGATATACTTCAGAGAGAAGTAGTCATTAAAACCCAGACATCTTGCACGTGCTTTTCGCAATGATTTTCTTCTCCTTATATAGATTTAGCCTTTGTCAATACCATGAGCCAAAACCACATCACTTCCGATGGTATTCTTGGACAGGATCAAATAGACAATCCAGCGCTCAATACAATAGGTCAATACCATGGTAGTAACCCCTGGTTTTACACATTTAGAGCACAATTGATCATACGCGACTTGGCACGTACTTTTCCACGTGCATACGCGCCTTCTCCTTAACAAACCTACGTATGCCTTGTAACATACACTTTTCATCATTGTTCTGGCTCTTTCTGCTATTTCTTTCTTCTACACTTTCTGGCTGATCTGTAGATACATCATCTGTACATATTTGACACATAGGTTGCTTATCATTAAGTCAGTTTCTATCAAGAACAACTTTATCAAAATAGGTTGCCATCCAAAGACAACTTCATCTCATCATATAGCCAATTCTCATTTCATCAAATTGATTACCATCAGAGACAACACATGCCAACAATCTCCACATCAGATTTACATCATTAATAAACTTATCAAGCATCAAGAACAACTTCATTAAGTAGGTTTCCATCATCTTCATCAAGTGGGTTGCCATCAAGGACAACACTTTGCATCATATTGCCAACATATTAATTTTAACTTATATATTAACTCCCTATAGAAAAACCTTTTCCTATATTATAAAACTCCCTTTTATATAATAACCCCAAAAACCAATTAATAAAATTTTAGCCAAAGTTATTAATTCTCACATGTTTAAAATTAAATACCCACCATATAACTCCTTTTTCTAAATATATATTTATATAAAAATCCTGCCCCCTATGGTAGTTAAATCATGTTGATTTAATTTACTATATAATAAAAATATGTGAAAAACATTTAAACATGTTTTATTATGTGTTTAAAACAGAAATATCAAAGTTTTGTTTAAACTAAACTTCAAAACCCATCTCTTTGTTTATTCCTCGACTCCCCTAACCTAAGATTAAAATACAACCCTTTACACTTTTCCCTATACATATTCCATACCACAATATTAAACTTAGTTAAAATCCTGAATACCCCTCCTGAACACTTTTTTGATTTGAATAAAGTCCGTTTTGTATATAAACTTCCCCAAATCCCTTTACATTATCGGAGTTAATTTCAGCCCTCGTGTTGTGGATGATTTTGTCACCCTCCTAGAGACAATCTAGAGTTGCCATAAACCAGTGCCTAGGACATCTTAATATAGCAAGGAGCCCTTTATAGTTTGGGTTGTCAGTCCAAGAACTCACTTACTATCTCTTGTTCTGAACAAGGAAATTAGTTTTGAATGGGACCAATCTCTCTCAGAAGCTGGTACAAAGCCAAGAACAATGTAGGGACATCAAGTAAAACTCCAATATAAAGGCATCAGACAGTTAAGAGACCGCTTACTGTAAAGAGGGCCAGTTCAGATAATATATCACAGAAATCAGATATCAGATGATGAGTGCAGTGAAGAAACATAAAGAAGATATTAGATGACATGAAATTGATACCTAGATACACAACAGAACCATATAAGGGCGCACCAATTTACGAATCCTTATATGAAAATGGCATTTTAAAAGCACCCTCCTCAAGCAACTAATATAGCAGAAAATATGGAAAGAGTGAACATGAAACAGTATACCATGACTAGGCCTATTTAAAGTGCTTGACTAATTCCAGAAAGGGCATCAACAAGGATGAATCCTTACTGTAAACTAGTGAGCCACTCGCATTATAGAACATGATACAAGAAGATAAATAGCATGAAAGAGATATTGTATTAACACATAAGAGAAATTACATACTGTGAGATACCAGAGACCAAAATCCTCATTACAGTTATAACCCCTCCTCACTGAGACCCTACGGGCTCTGAAACTTCATAGAGGAAATATTACAAGATGTATACAAGAGCCTTTTCACTGCACAGTTTGCTGATAGAAATATGGAACCCTTACAATGTCTTCTTTCCGGGTCTTTATAGGAAAGATGGAGATTTCTAGAGGAGGAGGTAGATGAAGCACAATTAATGACTCAATTTGAATAAAATGGTGGAAAACATTCGCACCCTCTCTATAAATGACTAACTATAAATGAATGTACTTAACCATCTGTATAAAGAAATAAATGTTGGGAGATGAAAATCTCCTTATATGCATGACACAACTAACAAAATATATACAGTGCATTGCCTTTAGCTGAGGGAAAATCTGCTGCCGGAAGAGTCCTGAGATAGTCTGCAGTTCGGTACTGTACTCTCGGCCCTCGATTTTGGATTCGAATCCTGGATCTTTAATGCAGGGAGAATTTCTCTGAAGGGTTCTGTGAATGCGTTTCTTTGTCTTCTTTAATGGTTGGTCATTTCATGCACCTGCCCTCAGCCTCTTCATTAAATTTCACCCATAGGAAATCGTCTTTTATGGGCCCCAAACCTTTGCAACAGAGGGAGCGAATTAAAACGTCTTCATGTTATATCAAAACCTGAAAAACCCACAAAATATTAGAGAAATACGACACAGATGGAGGCGTGGATGATGGAGATGGAGATGAAGACGACATTGTGGATACGAACAGGGGACAGGAACACACAGGGTGGCGGAAGAAAAGCGATGGCGGTATGGAGTAAACAGGCGTAGCGCATAAAAAATTTTGGTCGTGGGGAATAAATAAAATGGGGGATATAAATGAAAATGCATGCACACACATATATATATATATGACGGGGGAAACATTTTGGGCGCACGGGAGCTAACACGTGGGAGTACGGGGGAACAAGTGGAATGGTGACATGGCAGTGGAGTTAACAGGTGGGGAACTAAACTCTGAGCCGTTGGATCATAAACTTAGATCAACGGTCGGATGGCATTAAGAGCAGCATGGCGGTGGGCCATAGACCACGGCGAATAATCATTAGCAAGTGAGCAGCTCCGGCACATGTCCGCCGTCGGATGGAGATATGCTGATCGGACGGTTTGGACGAATTCCGTTGCCCGGCCCTGGGACAGCCTTTAACGCGCGGGGAGAGCAGTTTCATAACCCGTACCCAGAACACGTGGCGCTTTCTGTATGGGATCGCTGCCCCTGCGGTAAATACCACCGTGTCGATGAGAGTGGTGCGGGGGTTACCATGGTTTCCTGCGCACGGGACCCTCCATCTAAAACGTTCACCGCTCCGTTGATATAATGTGATCGGACGGTGGATATCACACCCGAATATAAACAATTAGCCCACTTTCTTTTGGCCTGTGGTTCTTGGGCTTGGGTCATATGATAGCAACAAGGAGAGGGGCTTAGGACTTGGGGCTTCGGCCCGTTATATTTAAATTGCGGGTTTTTATCATTTGGATAGTGTATTTTCGGAGCCGAAAAGGTAGCGATGAGCGTGACATGAAGGTTTCTGGTCACGAATGATGTTGGCAGCACATTTAGAAGGGACCAGTGGTCAAAATTTAAATGGAGGGGAAGAATGTACAACATCGGCTCCATCTGGGGACGACATGTTTGTCTTCGGGCATGTCGAGAACACGCAGACCACTGAATTTTCCACTTTGCTTTTCAATTCTGCTGCGCTCCTTCCTCGGGTAACTACTGTGTTCTTCTCTCTTTATAAAAAATAAAAACAGAAACAACTTATATACAATATATACAATCAGGCATCTCGGCTGGGGTCAGAATTGAAAGTATGGCTTGAGAAATTGGCCATTCACCGGGGCGTCCAACAAATCACCCCGTAGATTCTCTAAATAAAAGGTGTTGTTTCTTCCCAGCTTCACTATTTTGAATGGCCCAAACCATAGCGGATCAAACTTTGCGTGCTTTCCCTTTTCTGCTCTGCAAACATCCCATCTTAGAACCAGGTCTCCAACTTTAAAACTTCTATCCTTTGCATGCTGATCAAAGACATTCTTCATTTTTTCCTGGTATTCAATCAATCTCTGATCTACCTGGTTCCTTGTTTCCTCCAATTCTACCAGCTGATTAATTCTTCGGATCATGTCATCTGGTTCTTTCTGGTTTTCCTGCATAAAATGTGCCACTGGCAATGCCAATTGCAACGGAAACACTGCAGCCCGCCCATACACCAGCTCATAGGGTGACTTCCCTGTTTCTCTTTTGCTGGTTATCCTATTTGCCCATAGAGCAAACTTCAATTGAGAGTCCCAGTTTTTCTGATTTTCAGCTATTGTTTTCTTCAGAGCCCTTACCAGGGTTTTATTAGATGATTCGGCTAAGCCATTTCCCTGGGGATAATAAGCTTTGGAATGAGTCAGGATGATATTATACCTTCGACAGAAATTTACAAATCTGGAAGATTTAAAAGCTTGTGCATTATCGGTTACAATTCTAGCAGGACAACCAAACCTAGATATGATATTATCCTCTATAAATCTCATGATTGTAGCATCTGTGGCATTTCTGGTCGGTATGGCTTCAACCCACTTCGTGAAATAATCTGTGGATGTCAATATCCATTTATGTTGGTCACTTGATGGGAGATGTATCTCTCCTATAAAATCTAATCCCCATTTCTGAAAAGGTTCATTTACATGAATGGGAATCGGGGGCAATGCTGCTAATTTCTGTCTTTCTGCAAATCTTTGGCACTTGTTACATGCTCTGACCCAAGAAAAAGTATCTGAATACAATTTTGGCTAGTAAAAACCAGCCTTCAAGATTTTATGAGTTGTGGCCCTCCAGCTGTAATGTCCTCCACATATCCCCTCATGAAATTTTGTCATTACATTTTGCACTTCATTTTCTGTGAGGCATAACAGCAATATACCTAGAGGGTCTCTCCAATAGAGTTGTCCATTAGAAATTAAATATTTCTAAGATTTCATACTTACATCTCTGTATTTCACTTTGTCACAACCCGGAGGACAGCTGAGTGTTAAAAGATATTCAACTATTTCCTTATACCAGGGACTAGTTAGATATTTCATGTGTATCTTTTGAGTAGCCATCCCTAGTCCATGCTGCTCTTCTTCTTGTTCTGATTCTTTATTTGCTATCACAGACAGATTAATGCCCAAAGCTTGATGATTTGATTCAGATAACATCTTGGCAATTCCCTGTCCTTTCACCAACTTAGTAGGCCTTATATCCAAATCATACTCTTGGATTTTTGCAATCCATCTTCCCCTTCTACCTTCGCTGTCTCCCTGAACCAGAATTTCTTTGACTGCTGCTGTAGGGACATAAGCTGTAATGTGAGATTGCAAAACATAAACTCTGAAAGCTTCAAGGGACTTTACTAGGGCATATGCCTACTTCTCTAGTATATTGTATTTCAATTCAGCATCATAAAGTACTTGACTGAAGAAAGCTATAGGCTGTTCATATCCCTCTTCGTTTTTCTGCAATAACACTCCAGCAATTGTATGAGGTGAAGCAAATGAAAAAATCATAAATGGATTTTTGTAATATGGCCCCGCTAGCACAAGATCTTCAGCAAATGCCTGTTTTATCCTTGTGAATGCATCTCTAGACTCCTAGGACCACTTTACTTCATTCTCCTTTTTCAACATATTAGTTATATGCCTAACTATCTCAGCATAGTTAGGAATAAACCTTCTTAGAAAATTAATTCGACCCAAAAACACCTGTACTTCCTTTTTATTCCTGGGCAGAGGAATGCTATTTATCACTTCAACTCTTTTAGGGTCTATCTTCACACCATCCTTTGTTACAATGTGCCCTAAAATTTTTCCCTCATCTAATGCAAATAAAGATTTTTGAGGATTGAGGGACAGGCCATACCTTCTTCATTTCTCAAAATTTCTTCTCAAATGCTCAATATGCTCATCATCATTCTTTGAGAACACTATGATATCATCCAGATACACTACCAAAAACTTGTCCTGTTCTCCCACAAAGGCTATATCCATTGCCCTTTGAAAAGTGGCTCCTTCATTGATTAATCCAAATGGCATCCTGGCATACATAAAGGTTCCCCAGGGGGTGGTGAATGCAGTTTTCTTCTGATCTTGTGGGAAAACAACCACCGGATTATAACCAAAAAATCCATCCATCATTGAAATTCTGGATGCTCCCACCACTCTCTGCAGGATGTGGTCCATTTTAGGCAGTGGATAATTATCTTTCAATGATGCCCTGTTTAAATTCCTGAAATCCACGCACAGCCTTATTTCTCCGTTTTTCTTCCGAACAGGAACAAGGTTTTCTACCCACTCAGAGTACCTCAATGGCACAACTATTTTGGCCTTCAGTAGCTTCTTGATTTCTTTCTCAATAGAGGGAAGCAACAAAGGATTTATATGTCTGATCTTCTGCTTATAAGGCTTTGCGTCTTCCCTCAGTGGAAGTTTATGCTATATTATATTTACATCAAAAGTTTGTAGGTCCTGATAGGACCAAGTAAATACATCTTTGTAAGATTGAAACAACTTCAAATATTTTTCTTTGTATTCTTCTGGGACTCTTTTAGACAATTTAACAATTTTGGGATCAGCAGAAGTACCCAGATTCAAATCTCCCACTTGATCTTCTTCTACTACTTTGTTTGGCTGCATCGGAACATCATCTTTGTTGAACAACCTTTCTAGAGGAACCAACCCTCTAGGTATAACATTTCCTTTCAACTGCAGCACTTTATTTCCTGCTATCTTTTCTTCCCATTTATTTTCTGCAATATTTTCGGCTTCATATTCCTCATTATCATTAATTTCCATACTTGTGAATTCTCCTACTGTCTCCATGAATCTCTTCATCTGTTCATCATCTTCAAATACCTGCCAGTGCTTTATATTGTTTGGAATGGATGGTCTGTATCGTACCTCCACTTCGTATCTTAAAAGTGGATTCTGAGGAGGATGAAATGTACTGGCAGCAACAGCAAGAGAATCTGTTATTCTGTTTTGCTCCCGGGGCATGAACTGTATATTAAATGCTGAGAAGAAATTTTCCATCATGTCCCATACTTCGTTTCTATATGCTCTGAGCCGTGGATGCTTAGTTTGACACTCATTTCTGATCTGCCTTACCACTAGCTCAGAGTCACCCAAGACTTTTAAACATTGGATGCCCATATTCTTGGCTGTCTACAGTCCCAATAATAGTGCCTCATATTCAGCCACGTTGTTTGTAGCCTCATACTCCAGTTTAAAAGAAAGTGGCACCCATTTTCTTATGGGGGAGATCAACAATACCCCAGCTCCATTACCTTCCCTTGAGTTTGCTCCATCAAAATGCAAAGTCCAAATTTCTGATTCCTGATCACCTTTAGGCTGCTCAGCTTGGATTTGACCAAAAAGGGGCTCATGAGCATAATTTTGATTTTCCTCTAACATCAAACATGAGAAGTCACCCTCTTTGTTATACACAGGTGAATTATCTGAGCAGTCAGCCTTAGTTACCATCTTGACAAATCTAGTCTCCCTGTATAACCTCCTTTCTTGCCCTCCAAATACTGGGACAGTAGCATATGTTAAATCCAATTTTATTGATCCCCCAATCTTGGTACCCCAGTACCTTGATAGTAGCATACCAAAGCAGGCTGGGATATCAGTAACCACAATGTCCATGACCACACTCTTTGCTAGAATTTGGGCCAAATTGACCACTAAATCTTTAATCATTCCCAAGCACTTCACCCTTTTAGAATAAAATGAGTATAAATCTTTGTAAGGTCTTGTAATTTGTAGTCCTAGTTGCTCCATGATAGAAAAAGGCATAAGGTTATGGGAAGCCCCAGAATCTAACATACAGTTATGTAACAGCAGGTCATGAATGACTAGGGATACATAAAAAGGAGGAGTAGAAGGGTCTATCTCCTCAACATGTGGGCCAAAGACTACCATGGGTCTTTCTTCTTGAAGATTTAAACTATCAGGTGCAATTGGTAGCTCAGGAGGAAGTATGAAAGAGGTAACTTGAGACTGATATACAGGCTGTTTTAATAACTCAGTCAGAGGGACATGAATCTTAATCTTCTCAAGCTCTTTTTGCAAATTGAAAGCAGATGTGGGCTTTTCTATCATGGCTTCTTTTGACTCCTTACTTTCAGCTGAAGACTTAATTTCTTTTGATACTGGCTCAACATTAGGAGGACTGACTATTTTTGAAGAAGAAGGAACCTAGTCATTAGACTACAAGGGAATGTTTAAAGGATTCTTACCTTTTTCTGCATTCTTCTTTGTTGCTGATTCTTTCTGAATAGATACTTATTTATGAGGTGGCTCCTCTTCTTGATCTTGAGTTCTGGTCCTCTTCCTCGAAGATCTGATATCATATTTTACATTGAATTGTGCTTGTATGAAATCAGCAAATTGCTTACAATAATGATCAATCTCTGCTTCTTCATCTTCTTCTTGCACTGGGCAATCCATATCATCAGTATTTGAAAAAGCCAGATTTGAGTCTTCTAATCCATAAGCTGCATCTCCAGTGGAGTCATCTGCTGGTCCTTCAAGGTACAAAGGATGAGGTACCTGGTCTTGTTGTTCTTTTGCTTCTCTTGGCAATATCTGAAATGGTGGCCTTCTGTACTGAGGATTGTATCCTCTGTTTGGAGCATTATAATAGTTCTTGGGAGCTGCATTTTTAGCTTCCAGTTCCAGCTTAACCATCTTCTTTATCATCTTGCTTATTTCATCCAATTTCTCTGAATCCTTTTCTTGACTTGAAGCAGAAACCTCTTCTTTGCCTCTCCTCCTAATATCTTGTTCAGCTTTTCCCTTTAGTTTCCCGGTGGAGGCAAAGTTCGCTTCTAATTCCAGAGCATCTGATTGTGCATCATCTAAAGTGGCAGGCTTCCTTTCTCTCAGTGAGAAACCAAAATCAAAATCAAAGGCTGCTATGAAAATTACCTTGGCAGCAGCTTCATGGGGCTTCATCTCAGGGGGCAAGCTCAGGTATAGCTTATTGAATCTTTTAATAAAGTCTGAAACCCCTTCATTCTGTTTCTTCTTCATAGTATTAAATTCAGTGAGACATAGACCGTGATCTTTCTTTTCTCCCCACTTCCTAAGAAAAGTATTCTCCATTTGGTCCCAGGTGGTTATTGAACGGGCTCCCAATGTTTTAAACCATTTTCTGGCTTCCCCTTCCAAAGACTGCACAAATAATCTCAAGACCACATCCAGATGTTCAACATTTAAGTTCTCTGCAAAAGAGCAGAAAGTCTCGAGATGTTTCTGAGCATCAATTTCGTTTTCACCATTAAACCTTGGCAGGATCTTCAAATAATCCTGTGGCATATCATTAAGCACTTGAGGTAAGGCGAGAGGGGCATATTTGTTCAATATAAAATCAGGAACGTTAGCCATTGGAGGAGGTGGGGGTTGTACAACAGTCTGAGAGACAGATGAAGGCAAAGGAGTAGGAGGAAGTGGAGTATGAATAACAATGGGAATATATTGCACAGAAGCCTGAGGTGTAGATGGGAAGAACTCACGGTTAACAGCATCTACTTCTGTGACCTCTTTAATTTCTTTAGCCTTGGAAGTAGGATAAGAATCTTCTTCAATCCAGGTGCTTCCTCTATGTGGAGTTTCTAAGTAAAACTCGGGATTTTCTGTTCTAACTTCTTGAGAGGAAGAGGGCAGATAATATTCAACAGAATATTCAGGGTTTTCAGCCCGGGCTGACTTCCTCTCCTTCCAAACCCTTTTATGAATAATCTTCTCTGGGTCAGACACGTAATATTCTTTTGATTGAGATGTATCTGACCTCAAATGTGGCTTACGAGGAGCCAGGACTACCAATAAAACTTATCAAATAAAGACCAGTGGAGTCGCCAAGGTGAGAGATATGCAACTCTTCAACTCTCTGTGCTCACCTGATTAGAGAGTGAAAACAATTTGTCGAGACCCAGGGAAACTGATATTCTTGAATTCTCTCCCCGGCAACGGCGCCAGAAAGATGTTGTGGATGATTTTGTCACCCCCCTAGAGACAGCCTAGAGTTGCCATAGACCAGTGCCTAGGACATCTTAATATAGCAAGGATCCCTTTATAGTTTGGGTTGTCAGTCCAAGAACTCACTTACTATCTCTTGTTCTGAACAAGGAAATTAGTTTTGAATGGGACCAATCTCTCTCAGAAGCTGGTACAAAGCCAAGAACAATGTAGGGACATCAAGTAAAACTCCAATATAAAGGCATCAGATAGTTAAGAGACCGCTTACTGTAAAGAGGGCCAATTTAGATAATATATCACAGAAATCAAATATCAGATGATGAGTGCAGTGAAGAAACATAAAGAAGATATTAGCTGACATGAGATTGATACCCAGATACACAACAGAACCATATAAGGGCATAACAATTTATGAATCCTTATATGACAATGGCGTTTTAAAAGCACCCCCCTCAAACAACTAACATAGCAGAAAATATGGATGAAGTGAACATGAAACAATATACCATGACTAGGCCTATTTAAAGCGCTTGACTAATTCCAGAAAGGGCATCAACAAGGATGAATCCTTACTGCAAACTAGTGAGCCACTTGCATTCTAGAACATGATACAAGAAGATAAATAGCATGAAAGAGATATTGTATTAACACATAAGAGAAATTACATACTGTGAGATACCAGAGACCAGAATCCTCATTACAGTTATAACCCCTCCTCACTGAGACCCTACGGGCTCTGAAACTTCATAGAGGAAATATTACAAGATGTATACAAGAGCATTTTCACTGCACAGTTTGCTGATAGAAATATGGAACCCTTACAATGTCTTCTTTCCGGGTCTTTATAGGAAAGATGGAGAGTTCTAGAGGAGGAGGTAGATGAAGCACACTTAATGACTCAATTTGAATAAAATGGCGGAGAACATTCGCGCCCTCTCTATAAATGACTAACTATAAATGAATGTACTTAACCATCTGTCTAAAGAAATAAATGTTGGGAGATGAAAATCTCCTTATATGCATGACACAACTAATAAAATATATACAGTGCATTGCCTTTAGCTGAGGGAAAATCTGCTGCCGGAAGAGTCCTGAGATAGTCTGCAGTTCGGCACTGTACTCTTGGCCCTCGATTTTGGATTCGAATCCTGGATCTTTAATGTAGGGAAAATTTCTCTGAAGGGTTCTGTGAATGAATTTCTTTGTCTTCTTTAATGGTTGGTCATTTCATGCACCTGCCCTCAGCCTCTTCATTAAATTTCACCCACAGGAAATCGTCTTTTATGGGCCCCAAACCTTTGCAACAGAGGGAGCGAATTAAAACGTCCTCCTATTATATGAAAACCTGAAAAACCCACAAAATATTAGAGAAATCTGACACAGATGGAGGCGGGGATGATGGAGATGGAGATGAAGACGATGTCGTGGATACGAACAGGGGACAGGAACACACAGGGTGGCGGAAGAAAAGTGATGGCGGTATGGAGTAAACAGGCGCAGCACATAAAACAGTTTGGTCGTGGGGAATAAATAAAATGGGGGATATAAAAGAAAACGCATGCACACACATATATATATATATATGACGGGGGAAACATTTTGGGCACACGGGAGCTAACACGTAGGAGTACGGGGGAACAAGTGGAATGGTGACATGGCAGCGGAGTTAACAGGTGGGGAACTAAACTCTAAGCCGTTGGATCATAAACTTAGATCAACGGTCGGATGGCGTTAAGAGTAGCACGGCGGTGGGCCATAGACCACGGAAAATAATCGTTAGCAACTGAGTAGCTCCGGCACATGTCCGTTGTCGGATGGAGATATGCTGATCAGACGGTTCGGACGAATTCCACTGCCCGGCCCTGGGACAGCCTTTAACGCGCGGGGAGAGTAGTTTCATAACCCGTACCCAGAACACGTGGCGCTTTCTGTATTGGATCGATGCCCCTGCGGTAAATACTGCCATGTCGACGAGAGTGGTGCGGGGGTTACCATGGTTTCCTGCGCACGGGACCCTCCATCTGAAACGTTCACCGCTCCATTGATATAATGTGATCGTACGGTGGATATCACGCCCGAATATAAACAATTAGCCCACTTTATTTTGGCCTGTGGTTCTTGGGCTTGGGTCATATGACAGCAACAAGGATAGGGGCTTAGGACTTGGGGCTTTGGCCCGTTATATTTAAATTGCGGGTTTTTATCATTTGGACAGTGTATTTTCGGAGCCGAAAAGATAGCGATGAGCGCGACATGAAGGTTTCTGGTCATGAATGATGTTGGCAGCACATTTAGAAGGGACCAGTGGTCAAAATTTAAATGGAGGGGAAGAATGTACAACACCTTGGATCATTCCAACCCTTTTAATCCAATGGTTCTCAACAAACGCGATAATTTTACCCCATATCCCTTCACATCCTATCACGTTGCTTTATAACTGTCTGATCATCCTTTCACCATCCAACGATTCATAATTAACCCGACAACTCCAGTCCTCGTCCCCACTCAATATATACCATTTATATTTCATCCGCCGAATCAACAATCAATAACCAAAGCCCTGGTCCCACTGCATTTTCCCCACACCTTTCCTTTAAATCTTGACCATTTTCTTTTGGAATCCTGATCTGACGGCGGATATCTTATATTGCGCAACTTAAGTACCTGACCGAAGTTTTGTAAAAGTTGGACGATATGGGTGGTTTTTTGAAACCACCCCATTTCAACGTGTCTCAATATCATTGGATCGTGTGAAAAAATATAAATTCAGCTTACCGTCATTGAGTCGTGTGAAAACCACCTAAGCTAAATCTGAAGTCAGTTCCACTAAACCTGCAATTAATGTAATTAAACTATGATTTGACTTATGGTTTAATACATTAAAACTTGATTTTTTTCACCACATTTTGTCTATTTTCCAGTAAAACATTAAGAAACCTCCACAGAGCCTTATTTCCATTACATTTCACGTATATATCATACAAAACATTGCGATCCCATCACAAAGCCTCCCAACGCCATTTTTTGAGTCTCCTGTGAACCAATTGCCATTTAAATAACCATTGTTCTCTGAAATTCACTCACAAAGAATTTCACGACCTTTGATAGCAAAATTAAACCTAAATTGAATATTTTTACAGTTCATAAACTTCATCAACTGATGATTATACCTTTTACAGGTATTTTCATTATTTGACTTGCAAAACACTTCAATTCCAAAGGAGAAATCATATATTAGACTGTCATTTCATTTAAACGATTGAAATAACCATCTGAGAAGTTTAGAAACCTTCAAAATATAGGGGAAACCCTGTCAAATTTTCTCTAGAATCCATCCTTTCATTTTTAACAGGTTTTAGCCATTCCCAGATCATTTTCACTGCTGAACTTGATCAAAACCATCCTATATGCATAAGAAACTATTTTTATCATCCAGAACCCCACTTAGAGTTTAAATTTTTCCAAAAAATTCCTTTAAATGCCTTACTGTTACCTTAGCGTAAAAAATCCAGATGTCAAAGTGTATCAGGGTCAAAGAGTATCAGTAAAAGACAAATTCTACTCCTGGTCATTTTCAATTACAGCAGTGAAATAGTGAAAAGCAAAGTTAAAGAGTATCAAGATTGAAAGTGAAAATAAGGAGTGTCCAACGAGCCATCTTCCATGAGATAATGCATCCAATGCCAGCAATGCTTCCAACACATCATGAAATCAGTTTGATTAGGATAATGAGTTCTATATTTTCTTGTGGAAGAGGACAAGTTGCATATTGTTTTGTTGTTGTCCCTCTTCTTATGTAATATTTCCTATTTTGCTTGAGATATTATCTCAAAACTTTAGATATTTTGTAAGTAATTCATTTTTATAAATACTTCATCTTTCGAAGTATTCAATGTGGAATAAAATTTATCAAGACTACTATAGTAATTTTTGTTGGATATATTGAAGTTGGTGTGAATCAATCAGTAAAGCATCAGACTAGAATTGAGATTAAAGACATCATAAATCAGGATTCTTGTGCTGACGAGATAAGTATAGTTTTTTTTTTTCATTGTGTTATCTTTCAAAAGTTTCCATATATTCATTTTAATGTGTTTCTATCTCAAATGATTAACTAGGAAGGTTTAAATAGGATTAGTAATGAAAAGCTCCCTATTTTTTACTAGTTGCTCATGATTATGTTTTCTACTTGATAACTGGAGTATAGAATTCTTAACTTCTCTTAAGTCCCTATTTGATCCCCTCCTTCAATCTTCATTTCTATAACTTAAGGATTCTTAATTTCCCTTTTGTTCAAATTTCACCCATTCCATCAAAAAAGCCTATTCAAAAGCCTTTGAAGGTAATCTACCCTGCCCTTAGTACTTTTGCATCTTTAAGTCTTAATTCCTAGCTCTGTTTTCCAAGAAAGTTGACTCCATAGCCCAATGGTCTGGTAGATCAATCTTTGATTTTCATTGAAACACTTTTTATTTCCACCACACTTTTAAAACAAGTTCCACTATCCACTCATAGATAGCCTAAAATCCAGTTATAAAACAAAGTTAAATCTTTAGGAGAGATCCCTCTCTAGAACTCAGGAAGGCTAGATCCTAAATTCTAAAAGAGGTTCATGGTTACCCTTGGTTTTCTTATCTACAAAAATCCTCATCCCACAACCTGAGAATTACAAGGGTGATAACATACTGGCGACCATACTAGGGAACTAACCACTCTCCAGTTTTAAGTTTGATCTTGAAGGAATATTTTTAAATATATCATTTCTACTTTAAGATTGAGTTTAAAGGTTGTGGGTATTTACCCAATAAAAATTCTGGCTCCCAAGTAAGTCTATTACACTAGATCCAACCCTGATCCCAATCCTCCAGATATAGTAGACAATCTGAACCAGATAGGAAAAAAGAAAAAAAAAACTGTTAGTTGAGAGACTGAAATACCCCTGAAAAGAGTTGATTCTTTACCCAAAGAATTAGTAAGTTTATCAGACATTGAATTTGATTTGAAGTTTGAAAAATCACTATTTAGAACCAAATCTGAATCTGATTTAAAGGAAGCTATTTTAGATCCTGTTTTTACTTCTTATGTGAGTGAAAAACACAAAATTATTTATGTTCCTACTAAATCAAATAAAACTGAAATCAAAGTCCAGTAAAAAGGGTAAATGTCACAAAAATTAAATACATTGAAGTAGCTATTAAGTTAGCCAATTTTTTGTCTCAATTCAAACCCCCAGTTTCCCAGCTATACACCACAGTCTTTCCAGCATCATATTCTACTCTGTATGATGCCACTTCATTTACAGATTCTGCTGTCAGTTCACCTAAAGAGCATATAAGCCCTGAGTTGCCTATGCACCATAGGATCATATGTTCATCATATCCTCAATCCACTGCTAGTTCATCAACATATCCATTCATCCCTGAGCTACCCTTGCAGCCCAAAGTAGTATATCCATCATTTACTCAGTCCACTACATCCACTACCACTATAGTGTCCAACCATATTACTTATTTTTCATCCCCTTTACCAAGCTCTTCAAGTACATCTGCTATTGTAATCAGCACTATCCCTTCCACTACTACTCTACCTCCCATTTCAGCAAAAATCCAAGCCATGGCAGCCAGATATGCTCCCTTGGTCTTACCTCAAAATCTCCATGACATGCCCCAAAATTATCAAAAAGATATCCCATTTTTTAATAATCTTTCACAAATTACTGCACAACAACATATCACCAAAATGAATGATTTTTGCGAAGTTTATGAGATAGATGAATCTTATGTCCAAATTAGGTTGTTTGCACAAATCTTAATTGGAGAATTAAAAACCTGGTTTAAAAGTTTAGGTTCTGGTAGTATAGTAGACCTAGCTGCATTCCATAGAGCATTCCTAAATATATGGGAAAAGAAGAATCCTATGAAAATACTATCTGAGTTTGATGCTGTTAAGAGAGCCCCAAATGAGTCTGTCCAAGATTTTTGCACCAGATACAATAGTGTTTACAACGCTATTCCTGCAGACCTTAAACCCACTCCGTATTTCATGCTACTCAAATTCCCTGATTGTTTTGATGTAGACATGGCTTATCAACTTAGAGAAAGGGATGCAAACACCCTAGAACAAATGGAACAAAAAAATGTAGGTGTAGAAATCAACATCCTTGCCAAGAAATCCAGAATGAGAAATGAGAGGAGGTTTGCAATCAAAGAAGAAGCTTCACACTTAGATGGTAAATTTGAGTTTATTACCAAAAAATTAGAAAAATTAGTTGAGAGACTAGATCACATCAAAATGAAACCACAGTGGGAGAATCAATCACAGATCAGGAATCCCAACTACATGAAAAACAACAATCCTAGGAAAGGTAAAGAACCTTCCCCTGATCAGAATATAAGACCCCCATTCCAAGAAAACTTTGCAGAAATTTCACAAAACAATTTTGAGGAGGATGAGGAATACACCAACATAGTTATGGGGATAGATGAAAACAATACAATTTTCCTCACTCAGGAAGACCAGGAACTCTTTGAACTGCAACAGTTCACATTTGAATCTGGTGAATCCTTTGATTATAAACAACGTTATGATTTTGCAATCAATGAAATACACAGCCAATATAGCCTTAGGAGAAAGAAAACTAATGAGCCTACCATAAAAAACAATGCTCCAACCCAACAAAACCAAAATAAAAATAATACTGAGGTTCCCAAAACTAAATTTTTGCAGATTCTTCCTAGAGAAAATAAACAAAGTTCGAACCCACCCAGTCCTAAAAAGCAACAAAGCCCAAATATTGTAGATATTACTGATGAGGTGGCTCAATCCTCTAAAGATTCCCAAAAGGCTAATACCACAAAGACCATCAATTCAGCAACAGCCAATGAGTCAAAAAAGAATCCTACTGACTTCAAAATATCAAATCCTAAATCTTCTGCTGAGAATCCCAAAACTGATAAACCATCTTCTAACCCTCAAATTGTTCCTGAAAAACAATTAAAGATAGAAGAAACCAATAAACTCAAACAGAAGACAAAATAAAAGCTCAAACCAAAGGTAAAACTATTGAAAAAAAATAAAAATCATCACAAGCCACAGTTCCAAAAGATGAAGTAATTCAAGCCATCGAATCTCAATCAACATTTAACATGCAATCTGAAATATCCAAGTTAAAGATAGTTGTTCCCTTAGTTGAATTGGCTAAAAATGACTTGTATAGATCTATGATTTCTGAAGCACTGAATGTAAATGAAAATGAGGATACAATTAATATGAGTGAAGATAGGCCTGAATTAATCTTTGGTCCCAATGTAGATGGTAAGCATTCGTATGGGTCAGTACCTCCATTTTATTTAAGTCTTACTGTACATGATCAAATATTGCACAATGTTATGGTAGATACTGGAGCTTCCCATAACTTAATGCCCAGGGTAATAATGGAAACCCTGAATCTAGACATAACCAGACCATATAAGGACCTATTTTCATTTGATTCATCTAAAGTTCAATGTATAGGTTTGATTAAATATTTGCGTGTAAACCTAGTCCAATATCCTGGTAAAATCATGATCATCGATGTTGTGGTAGCTGATATCCCGCCAAAGTATGGCATGCTTCTTTCTCGCTCATGGGGAGCAAAGTTGTAGGGATCTCTACAAATTGACATGAGTTATGCCACTATCTCGGTATTTGTACAACCCAAAAATATTTACAGAGAAATATTAATGAAGTTCATGATCAGTACTTATTAAGGTTAGGGTTAGGGTTAGGTTAGGGTTAGGTTGAGGTTAAGGTTGAGGTTAAGGTAAGGTTAAGATTAAGGTTAATGTTATGGTTAAGGTTAAGGTTAAGGTTAGGTTAAGGTGAATATTACGTTAAGGTCAAGGTTAAGGGTAAAGATAAGGTTATGGTAAAGGTTAAGGTTAGGTTTAGGTTATAGTTCAGGTTAAGGTTAGGTTAAGGGTAAGATAAAGTTAAGGTCAAGGTTAGGTTATAGTGAAGGTTAAGGTTAAGATAAGGTTAAGGTTAAGGTTATGGGTTTGGTCAAGGTTAGGTTTAGGTTATAGTGAAGGTCAATGTTAAGGTTAGGTTATAGTGAAGGTTAAGATTAAGGTTATGGTTAAGGTTAAGGTTAAGGTTAGGTAAAGGTTAAAGTTAAGGTTAATGTTAAGGATTTGGTCAAGGTTAGGGTTAGGTTATAGTTAAGGTTACGAGTTTGGTCAGGTTAAGGTTAAGCTTAAGTGTAAGGTTATGTTAAGGGTAAAGTTAAGGTTAAGGGTAAATTCAAGGGTTTAGTTAGGTTAGGGTTAAGGGTTTGGTAAAAGTTAGTGCTAGGTTAAGGTTAAGGGTAAAGTTAAGGTTAATTTTAGGTTAAGGTTAAGGTTAAGAGTTTGGGAAGGTTAAGGTTAAGGTCAAGGTTAAGTTAAGGTCAAGTTTAGGTTAAGGTCAAGGTTAGGTTAAGGTTAAGGTTAATTTTAACGGTTTGGTCAAGGGTAGGGTTAAGGTTAAGATTAAGGGTAACTTAAGGTTAAGTGTAATATAAGGTTAAGGTTAATATTAAGGTTAAGGTTAGGTTAAGGGTAAATTCAAGGTTAATGTTAGGTTAAGGTTAACATTAATTTTAAGGTTAAGGTTTGGTCAAAGTAAGGATTAGGTTATTGTTACACAACATTTTGTCACTATCCCGGCAATCCCTCGTCCCGTACATAGGAGGACTATTCCTGACACCTATGAAATATAAAATATCCTAAGAACACCTTCATTGCATCCTCCTGCATAAGGACAAACATTCTCCTGAAGAACATTTCCTCTGGAAAACCCTAAAAATCCATGTTTTGGCATTGGCACGGGTAGCTAGTTCATCCCTCGTGCCAATGAGGGAAATCCACACTAGAGGGCACGCTAGCTAGCACTATGTCCCAGTGTTTCACTCGCGCCAAGATTATTAAAATATTTTTTTTTAAATAAATGGCGGAAGTTTGATTCTAACAAACTCCAGAATGAATCATCAAAATAAGTTGAGTGGTTTGACTCCGAATCTCCATGTATAGGAAGTGGTTTTCCACCTCTCATGGAACCTTCCTAACAGATAGGACATATCCCATGATTATAGGGATCTCGTTATCACCCTAGTAATTCTCAGGTTGTGGGATGAGGATTTTTGTAGTTAAGAAAACCAGGGGTAACCAAGAACCTCTTTTAGAATTCAGGATCTAGCCTTCCTGAGTTCTGGAGAGGGATCTCTCCTAAAGATTTAACTTTGTTTTATAATTGGATTTTAGGCTAGATATGAGTGGACAGTGTAACTTTTTTTTAAAGTGTGGTGGAAATAAAAAGTGTTTCAAGGTAAACCACAGATTGATCTACCATACCATTGGGCTATGGAGTCAACTTTCTAGGAAAACAGAGCTAGGAAATAAGACTTAAAGATGCAAATGTACTAAGGGTAGGGTAGATGACCTTCAAAGGCTTTTGAATATGATTTTATGATGGAATGGATGAAATTTGAACAAAAGGGCAATTAATAATCCTTAATTTACATAAATGAATATTGAAGGAGGGGATCAAACAGGGACTTAAGAGCAGAATTTTAAATGAACCAATAACATGGCTAGATAGGAGGCTTTAATCTTAGGTTTGAAAATTATTAGAAAAATGGGAGGGCAAAGAATAAGGGTTGTGGGAGATTCTAAATTAGTTATCAAGCAAATAAACACAGAATACTCTATTCAAAATCCTAGACTTGCAAGATACAGAGAAACCGTATTGGACTTGCTTGATGATTTGTTAGAATCAAAGTTTTCTATCATCCCCAAAAAATAGAATATACAAGCCCATTGTTTAGCAACCTTTGCCAGTAGTTGTAAATTTCCATTTTCACCATTACAAAAATACACTGCTGAAACCAAACACAGGCCTATTGTTCTAGACCATGTGAAATATTGGCAAATTTTCTTAGAAGATGAGCAAATCTATCATTTTTTGAACAATGAGAAAGAGTTTTAGAATTTTCAAATCGATAATGACTATAATATAGATTCACCTTGTGATATAGATTTAAATTCTTGTCAAATAGATGATTTAGATAATTTAGATGTACATAATTTTGATAGACCTACTACATTTGCTCAGAGTGACATAGATGAATTGGAAAAATTAGATGTAGAGGAATTAATGGAAGATGAACCAGATTTGATTGATTTAAAACATAACATTTTACCCAGAGGTTTAACTCCCCTTGAAGACCTGTTTGATTCCAACAATGTGCCCAAAAGGCCAAAAATGGAACCAGTCAAGTCTAATATAGAAGAGTATAAGTTAGGGATAGATGAAAAACAAAAAATGATCAAACTATCAAAATCCTTATCATTAGAAGAAAAGGTTAAATACATAGAAATTTTGAAATAATATCAGGATGTCTTTGCATGGAGTTACGAAGATCTGAAAACTTACAACAAAGACATAATTCAACATAAAATTCCTTTGAAATAAAATCAAAAACCCTTTCAACAAAAACTTAGAAGGATTAATCCAATCTTGTTAGCTTTAATCGAAAAAGAAGTTAAAAGAATGTTTGATGCACAAATAATTACACCAGTCAGATATTCTGAATGGGTATCTAATCTAGTTCCAACCAGAAAGAAAACAAGATAAATCATACTATGCATAGACTTTAGAAATCTTAATAAAGCTTCCTTGAAAGACAATTACCCCTTGCCTAAAATGGATCATATTTTGGAGAGGGTAGCAGGTTCTTCAAGAATTTCTTTACTAGATGGTTTCTCTAGTTACAATCAAATTCTAGTTCATGAAGATGATCAAACTAAAACTTCATTCACTACTCCTTGGGGCACTTTCATGTACGTGAAAATGCCTTTTGGATTAAAAAAATGCAGGAGTTACTTTTCAGAGAGAAATGGACATTTCCTTTGCTAAAGAGATCCATGAATTTTTAGTTATTTATATTGATGATATTACTGTATTTTCAAAAACAAATTATGAACACTTAGATCACCTGAGACAAGTTTTTATCAAATGCAGAAAATATGGTATATCTCTGAATCCTAAAAAGACTCTTTCTGGACTAGAAGAAGGCAAAATTTTGGGTCACATAATCTCCAAAGAAGGCATTAGAATAGACCCTACAAGAATTGAAGCCATTTTAAACATTCAACCACCAAGGAACATAAAGGAACTTCAAGAATTTTTGGGTAAAATAAATTTTCTAAGAAGATTAGTCTCTAATCTGGCTAAAATCATAAAAGATCTCAATAATATGCTTAAAAATGACTCTTCAATAAAATGGACAATAAAGGCCAAACAATCTTTCAAATCTATTAAACAGGCCTTAACAAAAGGACTAGTACTCATCATCCCAGATTATACAAAAGATTTTAGAATATTTTCCTTTGCATCTGAACACACCATAGCTGCAGTTCTTTAGTAGAAAAACAATCAAGGTTTTGAACAACCAATTGCATTCTTTAGTAAAACCCTTAGAGATGCACCACTGAAATACAATATAATGGAAAAACAGGCTTTGGCCCTGGTTAAAGCCATCAAGAATTTTAGAGTGTATATACTTCATTCAAACATCATTGCATATGTCCCTAATGCAGTAATTAAAGATATTTTGGCACAAGATGGACATGATGGTAGGAGAGGAAAGTGGATAGCCACTATCCTTGAGTATGATCTGGAAATCAAACCAACAAAACTCATTAAAGGACAAGGTTTATCCAGATTTATGGTTGAATCAAATTGTAATGCTTTAGATATTAATTGCATTGCACAAATAGATGACCAGGAGGAGATGGCGACTCCATTAATCAGTGAGGCCTATCTAGACTCACCATGGTACTCTGATATTCTCTTTGTACTAACAAATTTAAAATCTCCTCCTGGGCTAACTAAAACCAAGGCAAGATTCATCAAACAGAAAGCAATGAGGTTTTGTATCTTAAATAATGCATTTTACTGGAAAGAAAGTATTGGGATTTTACTAAATTGTTTATTAAAATCTGAGGCTGACAAGATTCTTGAGGAATTTCATGCAGGTGACTGTGGAGGCCATCTATACTGGAAGAGTACAGTAGACAAAATACTAGGAGCTGGTTTCTACTGGCCAACTCTATTTTCTGATGTTAAAAAGTTTGTCACCTCTTGCCATAAATGCCAAATTTTTGAAGGAAAAAAGAAATTGTTTCCTTTACCTCTTAAGCCCATATCCATTGAAAAATCATTTCAACTATGGGGGTTAGACTTCCTAGGTGAAATCCATCCTCCCTCTTCAAGACAACATAAATGGATTTTAACTGCTACAGATTACTTTACCAAGTGGATATAAGCCATTCCCACTAGGCAAGCCACCGATTCAGTTATAATCTCATTTATATAAAGTAACATTTTATCAAGATTTGGATGCCCACATAAAATCATTACTGATAATGCAACACCATTCAAATCCAAGAAAATGATTTCTTTCTATCATAAATACCATATTACCTTAGGTCATTCCACATTATACTATCCCCAAGGTAATGGTTCGGCTGAATCATCAAACAAAAGTTTAATCAATATAATAGAAAAGCTACTCCAAGAAAACAAAAAGACATGGAACAAAAAGTTGGTCTATGCCCTTTGGGCTATTAGACTTACCACAAAAAAGTCTATTGGAACTTCACCTTATCAGATTGTTTATGGTACAGATGTTGTTTTCCCTTCTTCCTTGGGTGTCCCAGTCTTGAAGATTATCTAGGAATCATAGGTGGAAACAAATGATATTAAATGAAGAATTAATGAAACCATACATCTCCAACAAACCAGAGAAGAAGTTTTTGAAAGATCACAAGTTTTACATGAAAAAATAAAAACATTTTTGATAAAAGGGTTAAAGAAGATGATTTTTTCATAGCAGATCAAGTTTTGAGATGGGATTCACGAAGAGAGGATAAATGAAAACATGGAAAGTTTGACTTTCTATGGCAAGGACCCTATGTCATATATGGTTACAGAGGTAATAATTCCTTTTTCATCGGGAATTTGGATGGAACTGAACTTCAAGAAGGACCAGTGAATGGTAGGATGTTGAAGCACTACTATTATTCAGAGTCACTCAAAAGTTAGATTGATTTACTTTATCATTGTAAATATTCATAGTCAGTGTGTAAGATTGGATTGGAGATTTTATCTACAAAGTTGAAGCCCGAAGAGAAGGCCCTAAGCTTTGCAGTATAAGACATCATAAATATGATTTTTTTTAGAAAACAAAAGACATTTACCGGATCACCAAGGTCAATGGATAAGGCTACTGATCTTAGAATGTTCTTGACATTTCACAAGTAAATGCCATCCCCAAGTGAAGCCGATGTTAGTAACCTATACATATTGGATTCATAATTTTGACTTGACTAATGGTAATCTTCTAAATATATACATACTTTGCCTTTTGCAAGTTGTATTCACATATTTTTTAAAATAAAAAATCAAAAAATAAAAAAGAGGGTAAAATGTCCTAAAAGAAAAATCAAAGGACTTAGAAAAAATAAAAGACCCCAAAAGAAAAATGAATAAAACATGAAAGTGTGCAAGTACAAATTCCACTACTTTTACCTTTTGACTATGGCAGAGTGTCAATAAATGCCATAGTCTGTGATGAGTTGTGTTGTACAATTCAGCCCCCTCCATTTGAATTTTGGCCATAGTCTCTTCTTTCCCCTTTATCGCTGCCCGTTCCCGCATCGGAAATACATTGAAAAAGGGCTAAAGTTCACTTTAAAGGGTTATATAAGGTTTAGCCCCTTTTCCTCCTAGCTCCGCGCCTCCTTTGCTGCATATAATCAAGTACTGCCCCTTTGAGCGTTTGTCGCAGATCGCATAATCGCGCCATCGCATGTCCGCCTCATCGCAAAAGCGCAGTTTCTCGTACGCGCTATCCCCCGCCATCGCATTTTTCATTTTTGTGATCCGCGCTCGACTAACCACGCCCATCGCATCGCGCAAAGCGTGGAATTTTGGCTAATCCATTCTTCTTCCGTTGCATTCTCTCCTCATGCGATTTTGCGAAATGCGCTCCAGGTCCCACCTCTTAAGCCTTTGCTTCGTTGTTTTTATTATGTCTTCCCTTTGTAACTCCCCCAAAAAAAGTTAATCTTTGAAGTTTTCGTGTCACCAGCTTTCTTCCGCCATTTTCCATCGTTTTCCTACATGTCATCCATTGTTCCTCCACTGTTTTCATATTCCGGTTATGTGTCACGTTTCAACATTTTTATTTGAAGTCTCCACCCCTCATCGTTCCATTCTCCTCCCATATCTACGCCACCACTTCTGTTAGTCTCGCTTTGTCCACTATCTCTATCATCAGTTTTATTCATGAGGCTTTGGTTTTTGCAGGAACTTGTGGTGGGAACAAAATCAGCGGAAATGATCTGGAAGTCACTATGATGTGACCTCCATTAAATAAAGGTACTTTGATCCTTGGAACTCTCCAGAGAAAAATCAAAAGGAACGCATTCGGGCGGATGAAAACATTAATGCAGCAGCAGATTATTAATAAAGAAGCAATGAATTCAGGATCCAGCTCGAAAGAGGTTTCAAATTTAAATTCAAGAACAGAAGATCGAAAGTACCATGCATGGAAGTAGGCACCTCAAGGTTTTATTGCCGCAGATCTTCCTCCTCTAGAAAAAGGCCGAATGTTTACATATTTTATTATTTATGTCTCGTGTATAGGCAGATTTTCATTTCCAGCATTCATTCCAGAAATAAATTGTAAAGTACAGACAATTATGTTCAGTCGTTTCACAGTGTGGGCGTGAATGTTTTCCGCCGTTTGATTCAAAAATAAGTCACTAAATGATTTCTGTCTACCGCCTCCTCTAGAATTCTCTGTCTGGTCTATAAAAGCTAAAAGAAAAGACATTGTAAGGGTTCCAAATTTCTATCAGCAAGTTGTGCAGTGAAAAGGCTCTTGTATACATCTTGTAATATTTCCTGTATGAAGTTTCAGAGCCCGTAGGGTCTCAGTGAGGAGGGGTTATAACTGTAATGAGGATTCTGGTCTCTGGTATCTCACAGTATGTAATTTCTCTTATGTGTTAATACAATATCTTTTTCATGCTATTTATCTTCTTGTATCATGCTCTAGAATGCGAGTGGCTCACTAGTTTGCAGTCAGGATTCATCCTTGTTGATGCCCTTTCTGGAATTAGTCAAGCGCTTTAAATAGGCCTAGTCATGATATACTGTTCCATGTTCGCTCTTTCCATATTTTCTGCTATATTAGTTTCTTGAGGAGGGTGCTTTTAAAACGCCATTGTCATATAAGGATTCGTAAATTGGTGCGCCCTTATATGGTTCTGTTGTGTATCTGGGTATCAGTCTCATGTCAGCTAATATCTTCTTATATTTCCCCATTGCACTCACTTCCTGATATTTCATTTTTTTGATATATTATTTGAACTGGCCCTCTTTACAGTAAGCGGTCTCTTAACTGTCTGATGCCTTTATATTGGAGTTTTACTTGATGTCCCTACATTGTTCTTCTCTTTGTATCAGCTTCTGAGAGAGAGTTTGGTCCCATTCAAAACTAATTTCCTTGTTCAAAACAAGAGATAGTAAGTGAGTTCTTGGAGTGACAACCCAAACTATAAAGGGCTCCTTGCTATATTAAGATGTCCTAGGCACTGGTCTATGGCAACTCTAGACTGTCTCTAGGGGGGTGACAAAATCATCCACAACAAGTTGAACGATTTAATCTTGACTAGTCACTTTTCAATTTCAAATGTTGTAGATAGAGAATAGAGAATTGTCATATAGTTTAATCATGACAATTCAGTAGTTAGGTAGAGAAATAAAGTGAATCCAACAATTTAATCTGGATTCTTGGATGAAATAAGTGTAGAATTAGATAGTTTTCTACTTTCAAGAAAAATAATGTTGTAAAGGTTGCTAGTTCAAATGCACCTTATCAAAAATGGAAGAAAAAATTTGAACATGTTAAAATGGGTAGGTAGAAGACAGTGAGAAGCATCAATGTAAATATTGTTTACCAGGGCTGAAAATAACTAACTTCCCCTTCTCATAGTCATTAAACATTCTAAGTTATTAGTCAAAAAGGCTCAAGGCATTTCCTTGACTTCTGTTGGGACCGGACCCAAAGCTCTATCGCTGATAAGTGGAAAATGTTAAATGTCTATATTAATCCCTTAAAATCACATCATTACTCCATTACATGCATTCCTTCCCCAAATAATCTTAAGTAAAACCTCTTTTTTACCTAAGGTACTATAATTCCCATTTAACTAATTTCCTTCATCACATGAGAACATTAAACCCTCAAATTTACATTTTATCATAAGTTAAAGTGAGAAGGTTAGTATGATGTGAATTTTCCTTTTTAAACATCACTTTACTTGGTTATTTTTATGTATTTTGAGTATTCCTTGTCCCCTTTTCATATTAATTTTAACTTATATATTAACTCCCTATAGAAAAAACATTTTCCTATATTATATAACTCTCTTTTATATAATAAACCCTAAAAACCCATTAATAAAATTTTAGCCAAAGTTATTAATTCCCACATGTTTAAAATTAAATACCCACCTTATAACTCCTTTGGCTAAATATATCTTTATATGAAAATCCCACCCCTTATGATAGTTAAATCATGTTGATTTAATTTAATATATAATAAAAATATGTAAAAAACCTTTAAACATGTTTTATTATGTGTTTAAAATAGAAATATTGAAGTTTTTTTTAAACTAAACTTCAAAACCCATCCCTTTGTTTATTCCCTGACTCCCCTAACCTAAGGTTAAAATACAACCCTTTACACTTTTCCCTATACATATTCCATACCATAATATTAACCTTAGTTAAAGTCCTGAATTCCCCTCCTGATCACCTTTTTCATTTGAATAAAGTCCATTTTTTATATTAACTTCCCCAAATCCCTTTAAATTATCGAAGTTAATTTCAGCCCTCGGATCATTCCAACCCTTTTAATCTGATGGTTCTCAACAAACGCGATATTTTTATCCCCATATCCCTTCACATCCTATCGTGTTGCTTTATAACTGTCCGATCATCCTTTCACCATCCAGTGATTCATAATTAACCCGACAGCTATAGTCCCCATCCCCACCATGCTCATCGCGCTCAATATATACCGTTGATCTTTCATCTGCTAGATCAACGATCAATAACCAAAGCCCTGGTCCCACATCATTTTCCCTGCACCTTTCCTTTAAATCTTGACCATTCACTTTTGAAAGCCCGATCTGATGGCATATATCTTATATCGCGCAACTTAAGTGCCCAACCAAAGTTTTGTAAAAGTTGCGCGATATGGGTGGTTTTTCCAAACCACCTCGTGTCAACGTGTCTCAATATCACTGGATCACGCACAAAAAGCTAAATTCAGCTTACCACCATTGATTCATGTGAAAACCACCTAAGCTAAATCTGAAACCACTTCCGCTAAACTTGCAATTAATGTAATTAAACTATGATTTGACTTATGGTTTAATACATTAAAACTTAATTTTTTTCACCACATTTCATCTATTTGCCAGTAAAACATTAAGAAACCTTTGTAGAGCCTTATTTTCATTAAATTTCACGTATATAACATAAAAAACATTGCGAGCCCATCACAAAGCCTCTCGACGCCATTTTTTGAGTCTCCTGTGAACCAGTTTCCATTTAAATAACCATTGTTCTCTGAAATGCACTCACAGAGAATTTCACGACCTATGATAGCCAAATTCAAACTAAATTGAAGATTGTTACAGTTCAGAAACTTCATCAACTATTGATTATACATTTTACAGGTATTTTCATTATTCAACTTGCAAAACACTTCAATTCCAAAGGAGAAATCATATATTAGACAGTCATTTAATTTAAACAGTTGAAATAGCCATCTAAGAAGTTTATAAATTTTCAAAATATAGGGGAAACCCTATCAAATTTTCTCCAGAATCCATCCTTTCATTTTTAACAGGTTTTAGCCATTCCCAAATCATTTTCACTGCTAAACTTGATCAAAACCATCCTCTGTGCATAAGAAACTATTTTTATCATCCAGAACCCCACTTAGAGTTTAAATTTGGCAAGAAAATTCCTTTAAACACCTTACTTTTACCTTAGGATAAAAACATCGGATGTCAAAGTGTATCAGGGTCAAAGAGTATCAGTAAAAGACAAATTCTACTGCTGGTCATTTTCAATTATAGCAGTGAAACAATGAAAAGCAAAGTTAAAGAGTATCAGGATTGAAAGTGAAAAGAAGGAGTGTTCAACAAGCCATATTCCACGAGATAATGCATCCAATGCCAGCAATGCTCCCAAGACATCATGAAATCAGTTTGATTAGGATAATCAGTTCTATATTTTCTTGTAGAAGAGGATAGATTGCATACTATTTTGTTATTGTCCCTCTTCTTATGTAATGTTTCCTATTTTGCTTGAGATATTATCTCAAAACTTTAGATATTTTGTAAGTAATTCATTTGTATAAATACTTCATCTTTCGAAGTATTCAATGTGGAATAAAATTTATCAAGACTACTATAGTCATTTTTTTGGATATATTAAAGTTGGTGTGAGTCAATCAGTAAAGCATTAGACTGGAATTGAGATTAAAGACATCATAAATCAGGATTCTTGTGCTGACGAGATAAGTATAGTTTTTTTTTTTTCATTGTGTTATCTTTCAAAAGTTTCCATACATTCATTTTAATGTGTTTCTATCTAAAATGATTAACTAGGAAGGTTTAAACAAGATTAGTGATGAAAAGCTCCCTATTTTTTACTAGTTGCTCATGATTATGTTTTCTTCTTGATAACCGGACTATATAATTCTGAACTGCTCTTAAGTCCCTGTTTGATCCCCTCCTTCAATATTCATTTCTGTAACTTAAGGATTATTAATTGCCCTTTTGTTCAAATTTCACCCATTCCATCAGAAAATCCTATTCAAAAGCCTTTGAAGGTCATCTACCCTGCCCTTAGTACATTTGCATCTTTAAGTCTTATTTCCTAGCTCTGTTTTCCTAGAAAGTTGACTCCATAGCCCAATGGTCTGGTAGATCAATCTGTGGTTTACCTTGAAACACTTTTTATTTCCACCACACTTTTAAAACAAGTTACACTGTCCACTCATAGCTAGCCTAAAATCCAATTATAAAACAATGTTAAATCTTTAGGAGAGATCCCTCTCTAGAACTCAGGAAGGCTAGATCCTGAATTCTAAAAGAGGTTCTTGGTTAACCCTGGTTTTCTTAACTACAAAAATCCTCATCCCACAACCTGAGAATTACTAGGGTGATAACGGGATCCCTATAATCATGGGATAGGTCCTATCTCTTAGGAAGGTTCCATGAGAGGTGGAAAACCACTTCCTATACATGGAGATCCGGAGCCAAACCACTCAACTTCTTTTGATGATTCATTCTGGAGTTTGTTAGAATCAACCTTTTGCCATTTATTTTTTTTTTAAATATTTTAATAAGCTTGGCGCGAGTGAAAAACTGGGACATAGTGCTAGCTAGCACGCCATCTAGTGTGGATTTCGCTCATTGGCGCGAGGGATGAACTAGCTACCCGTGCTAATGCTAAAACATGGATTTTTAGGGTTTTCCAGAGGAAATGTTCTTCAGGAGAATGTTTTCCCTTATGTAGGAGGATGCAACGAAGCTGTTCTCAGGATATTTTATAGTTCATAGGTCTGAGGAATAGTCCTCCAATGTACGGGACGAGGGATTGCCGGGACAGTGACAAATGTTGTGTAACAATAACCTAACCCTAACTTTGACCAAACCTTAACCTTAAACTTAACGTTAACCTTAACCTAACCTTAACCTTGACTTTACCCTTAACCTAACCTTAACCTTAAACTTAAGCTTAACCTTATATTACCCTTAACCTTAAGTTATCCTTAACCTTAACCTTAACCCTACCCTTGACCAAACCCTTAAAATTAACCTTAACCTTAACCTAACCTTTACCTTAACCTAACCTTGACCTTAACTTAACCTTGACCTTAACCTTAACCTTCCCAAACCCTTAACCTTAACCTAGCGCTAACCTTGACCAAACCCATAACCCTAACCTGACTAAACCCACTGAATTTACCCTTAACCTTAACTTTACCCTTAACCTAACCTTACACTTAAGCTTAACCTTAACCTGACCAAAATCGTAACCTTAACTATAAACTAACCCTAACCTTGACCAAATCCTTAACATTAACCTTAACTTTAACCTTTACCTAACCTTAACCTTAACCTTAACCATAACCTTAATCTTAACCTTCACTATAACCTAACCTTAACATTGACCTTCACTATAACCTAACCCTAACATTGACCAAACCCATAACCTTAACCTTAACCTTAACCTTATCTTAACCTTAACCTTCACTATAACCTAACCTTGACCTTAACTTTATCTTACCCTTAACCTAACCTTAACCTGAACTATAACCTACACCTAACCTTAACCTTTACCATAACCTTATCTTTACCCTTAACCTTGACCTTAACGTAATATACACCTTAACCTAACCTTAACCTTAACCTTAACCATAACATTAACCTTAATCTTAACCTTACCTTAACCTCAACCTTAACCTCAACCTAACCCTAACCTAACCTTAACCTTGCCCTAACCTTACACTTAACCTTAACCTTAACCATAATCTTAACCTCAGGTTAAGGTCAAGGTTAAGGTTATGTAATGGTAAAGTAAAAATTAAGGTTAGGTTAAAGTTAATATTAGGTTAAGCGTAAAGTTAAGGTTAAGGTTAAGGTTAAGGGTTTCGCCAAAGTTAAGGTTAAGGTTAGGTTAAGGGTAAAGTCAAGGTTAAGGTAAAGTTAAGGTTAAGGTTAGGTTAAGGTTAAAGTTAAGGTTTGGTTAAGGTTATAGGTTTAGTCACGTTAAGGTTAAGGTTAAGGGTTTGGTCAAGGTTAGGGTTAGGTTATAGTTAATGTCAAGGTTAACGTTAAGGGTAAGGTGATAATTAGGTTAAGGTTAAGGTTAGGTTAATGTTAAATTTAGGTTAAGGTTAAGGTTTAGGTTAAGGTTGCTGTTATGGTTATGGTTAAGGTTAAGGTTAAGGTTAAGGGTTTGGTTAAGGTTAGGGTTAGGTTTTAGTTAAGGTAAATATTAAGTTAAGGTTAAGGTTAAGGGGGTAAGGTTAAGTTTGAGGATAAGGTTAAGGTTATGGGTTTAGTCAGGTTAAGGTTAAGGTTAAGGGTTTGGTCATGGTTAGGGTTAGGTTATAGTTAAGGTCAAGGTTAAGGTTAAGGGTAAGGTTATAGTTAGGTTAAGATTAAGGTTAAGGTTAGGATAAGGTTAAGATAAGGTTAAGGTTAAGGGTTTGGTCAAGGTTAGTGTTAGGTTATAGTTAAGGTTAAGGTTAAGGTTAGTTTAATTTAAGGTTAAGGTTAAGGGTAAGGTTAAGGCTAAGATTAGTTTAAGGGTATAGTTAAGGTTAAGGTTAGGTTTACGATAAAGTTAAGGTTAATTTTAGGGTTAAGGCTAGGGTTTTGTCAAGGATAGGGTTAGGTTATAGTTGAGGTTAAGGTTAAGGTTAAGGTTACAAATTTAGTAAGGCTAAGGTTAACGTTAAGGTTAAGGGTAAGATTAAGGTTAAGGATAAGGGTTTGGTCAAGGTTAGGGTTATGTTATATTGAAGTTTAAGGTTAATTTAAGGGTAAATTCAAGATTAAGGTTAGGTTAAGGTTAATGTTAAGGGTAATGTCAAGGTTAAGGTTATGGGTCTTAACCTTAACCTTCACTGTAACCTAACCTTAAACTTAACCTAAACCTTAACCTAACCTTAAGCATAACCTTAAACTTAACCTTCACCTTAACCTTCACCCTTAACCTTAACCTAACCTTAACCTTAACATTGACCTTAACCTTAACCTAACCTTATCCAAGACCTTAACCTTAACCTTAACCTTGACTTTAACTATAACCTAACCCTAACCTTGACCAAACCCTTAACCTTAACCTTAACATGAGGTTAATATTATGGTTAAGGTTAAAGTTAAGGATAATTTAAGGTTAAGGGTAAGGTTAAGGTTATGGGTTTAGTCAGGTTAAGGTTAAGGTTAAGGGTTTGGTCAAGGTTAGAGTTAGGTTATAGTTAAGGTCAAGCTTAAGGTTAGGTTAAGGTTAAGGTTAATGTTATGGTTAAGGTTAAGGTTAAGGTTAGGTAAAGGTTAAGGTAAGGTTAAGGTTAGGTTAAGGGTAAAGTCAAGGTTAAGGTTAGGTTAAGGTTAAGATTAGGTCAAGTGTAAAGTTAAGGTTATGGTTAGGGTAAGGTTATGGTTAAGTTAAGGGTAAATTTAAGGTTAAGGTTATGGTTAAGGTTAGGCTAATTTTTAGGTTAAAGTTAAGGTTAGGGTTAAGGTTAGGGGAAGGTTAATGTTAAGGTTTGACTGTACCCTTAACCTAAGCTTATCCTTAACCTTAACCTTATCCTTAACCTTAACCTTAACCTTAACCTTGACCTAACCATAAAATTAACATTATCTTGCCCTTAACCTTAACTTTATCTTAACCTTACCCTTAATCTTAACCTTAAATTTATCTTAAACTTAACCTTAACCTTAACCTTAACGTTATCTTAACCTTAACCTTAACCTTAAACTTAATGTTATGTTACCCTTAACGTTAACCATAACCTTAAACTTGACTTTACCCTTAACCTAGCCTTAAACTTAACGTTAACCTAACCCTAACCCTGACCAAACCCTTAACCTTAACCTTAACCTGACTAAACCCATAACCTTAAACTTAAACTTACCCTTAACCTTCACCTTAACCTTGACTTTACCCTTAACCTAACCTTAATCTCTCCTTAACCTTAACTAAAACCTTCCCCTAACCTTAACCTTAACTTTACCCTTAACCTAATCTTAACCTTAACTATAACCTAACCCTAGCCATAACCTTAACCATAAATTATCTTTACCCTTAACCTTAACTATAACCTAACCTTAACCTTGACCAAACCCTTAACCTTAACCGGACCTTAACTATAACCTAACCATAACCTTGACCAAACCCTTACCCTTAAGCTAACCTTTACCTTGAATTTACCCTTAACCTAACCTTAACCTTGACCTTAACCTAACCTTAAACTTAACTTTACTCTTAACCTAACCTTAAACTTAACCTTAACCTAACCTTAACCCTAACCTTAACCATTTCTTAACATAACTTAACCTTAACCTTCACCTTCACCTTCACCTTAACCTTACCTTAACCTTACCCTTAACATTCACCTAACCTTGACTTTAACCTTAATCCTAACCTTAACCTTAACTTTACCATTAACCTAACCTTAACCTTAACCTTACCCTTAACCTTCACCTAACCCTAACCTTGACCAAACAATTAACCTTAACCTTAACTTTAACCTGACTAAACCCTTAAGGTTAGGATAAGGTTAACATTGAGGTCAAGGTCAAGGTCAAGGTTAAAGTTAAGGTTAATGTTAAGGTCAAGGTTAAGGTTACGGTTAAGGTTAAGGTTTAGGTTAAGGTTAAGGGTAAATTCAAGGTTAAGGTTTAGGGAAAGGTTAAGGTTAAGGTTAGGTTATAGTTAAGGTTAAGGTTTTGGTCAAGGTTAGGGTTAGGTTATAGTGAAGTTTAAGGTTAAGGTTAAGGTTACGGGTTGAATTTACCCTTAAGTTAACCTTAACCTAACCTTAACCTTAACTTAACCTTAACCTTAACATTAACCTTTACCTTTATTGTAACCTTAACCTTAACCTTATCCTTATCTTAACCTAAACCTAATCCTAACCTTATCCCTAACCTTAACCTTAGCCTTAACCTTAAACATAACGTATCTTTAACCTTAACCTTATCCTTATCTTAACCTTAACCAAACTCTAACCTTAACCCCAACCTTAACCTTGACCATAACCCTAACCTCCTTGACCAGACCCTTAACATCAACCTTAACCTTAACCTTAACCGTAACCTTACCCTAATCTTAACCTTAACATAATATTAACCTTGACCTTACCCTTAACCTAACCTAACCTTAACCTTAACCTTAACCTTAACCTAACCCTAATCATAACCTTAACCTAACTAAACGCTTAAGGTTAGGGTAAATTTAAAGTTAAGGTTAAGATCAAGGTGAAGGTTAAGGTTCAGCTAGCTAAAGGTAAGGTTATAGTTGGGTTAAGGTTAAGGTTAAGGATAGGTTAAGGTTAAGATAGGGTTAAGGTTAAGGATAGGTTAAGGTTAAGATAAGGTTAAGGTTAGGTTAAGGGTAAAGTCAAGGTTAAGGTTAGGTTAAGGTTATGGTTAGGTTAAGGTTAAGGTTAGGGTTAGGTTTTAGTTAAGGTTAAGGTTAGGGTTAGGTTAAGGTTAAGGGGGTAAGTTTAAGGTTAAGGTTAAGGGGGTAAGTTTAAGGTTAAGGTTAAGGGTAAAGGTTCAAGTTAATGTTAAGGGTAAGGTTAAGGTTACAGATTTAGAGAGGCTAAGGTTAAGGTGAAGGTTAAGGGTAAGGTTAAGGTTAAGTTTAAGGTCAAGGTCAAGGTTAAAGTTAATTTATATTAAGGGTAAGGTTATAGTTGGTTAAGGTTAAGGTTAAGGTTAGGTTAGGTTAAGGTTAAGGTTACAATTTTAGTCAAGTTAAGTTTAAGATTAAGGTTAGGGGTTTAGTTAGGTTAAGGTTAAGGTTAAGGGTTTGGTCAAGGTTAGGGTTATGGTTATGGTTAAGGTTAACCTTAAAGTTATGTTAAGGTAAGGTTAAGGTTATGGGTTTAGTCAGGTTATGGGTTTAGGTTATGGTAAGGTTAAGGTTCAGGTTAACGTTAAGGTTAGGTTATATTTAAGGTTAAGGTTAGGGTTAGGTTATAGTTAAGGTTAAGGTTAAGGTTACGGTTAGGTGAAGGTGAAGGTTAAGGTTAACATTAAGGATAAGTTAAGGTTAATTGTAAGATAAGGTTAAGGTTAAGGTTAATGTTAAGGTCAAGGTTAAGGTTAACATTATGGTTAAGGTTAAGGTTAGGGTTAGATATAGTTATGGTCAAGGTTAAAGTTAGGTTAAGGTGAAGGGTAAGGGTAAGGTTAAGGTTAAGTTCAGTTAAGGTTATGGGTTTGACTCAGGTTAAGGTTAAACGTTTGGTCAAGGTTAGGGTTAGGTTATAGTTAAGGTTAAGGTAAATTAAAGATTAAGGTTAAGGTTTTCATTATGGGTCTTAACCTTAACCTTCACTATAACCTAACCTTAACCTTGACATTAACTATAACCTAAACCTAACCTTGACCAAACCCTTAACATTAGCCTAACCTTAACCTTAACCTTGAGCTTAACCTTCCGAAACCCTTAACCTTAACCTTAACTTAACCTTAACCTTAAACTAACCTTAACCTTTCCCTTAACCTAATCTTAACCTTGACCTTGACCTTGACCTTGACCTTGACCTTAACCTTAACTTTAAGCTTACCCTTAACGTTAAACTTAACCTTGACCTTTACTATAACCTAACCCTAACCTTATCCAAATGATTAACCTTAACCTTAACCTTCCCATAACCATAACCTTAATGTTAACCTTGACCTTACCCTTAGCATTAACCTTAACCTTACCAGCTTAACCTTAACCTTAACCTTAACTTGACTAAGCCTGTAACCTTAACCTATCCTTAACCATAACCTTAACCTAACCTTAACCATAAACTTAACCTTAATGTTAACGTTAACATTAACCTTACCCTTACCTAACCTTAACCTTAACCTAACCTTAACCTAACCTAAACTTAACCTTAACTATAACCTTAACCTTGGCCTTGACCTTTACCTTACCCTTACACTTACCCTTCATGTTCACCTTAACCTTAACCTTAGCCTAACCTAACATTAACCTAAACATAACCATAACCTTAACCAGCCCATAAACATAAACTTATCCTTAACCTTAACCTAACCCTAACCTTTACCAAATCCTTCACCTTGACTTTAACCTTAACCATAACATTAACCTGACCTTGACCTTGACCTTAACTATAACCTACCCTAACCTTGACCAAACCCTTAACGTTAACCCATAACCTTAACCTTATCTTTAAGGTTCCGGTTAAGGTTAAGGTTATGGTTAAGGTTAAATTCAAGGTCAAGGTTAAGGTTAGGTTAAGGTTAAGGTTAGAGTAATGTTAGGGTAAAGGTTAAGGTTAAAGTTAAAGTTAAGAGTAAGGGTAAGGTTAAGGTTAAGGTTAAGGTTACCTTAAGGGTAAAGTTAGTGTTAATGTTAAGGTTAAGGTTAGGTTGAGGGTAAGGTCAATGTTAAGGTTAGGTTAAAGTTCAAGTTACGGGTTTAGTTAGGTTAAGGTAAGTTTAAGGTTAAGGTTAAGATAAGGTTTGGTTAACATTAACCTTACCCTTAACCTTTTCTTAACCTTACCCTAACCTCAACCCTAACCTGAAACTTAACTATAACGTAACCCATAACCTTAACCTTCCCAAACCCTTAACCTTAACCTTAACCTTCACTTTACCCTAACCTTCACCTTATCCTCAACCTTAACCTTAACATAACAAAACCTTAACGTTAACTATAACCTAGCCCTAACCTTAACCTTAACCTTAACTATAACCTAACCCTAACCTTAACCTTAATCATAAATTTATCTTTATCCTTAACCTTAATCTTAACCTTAACCTAACCTAAACGATAACCTAACCTTAACGTTAAACTTAACTTTACCTTAACTATAACCTAACCCTAACCTTGACCAAACCCTTAACCTTAACCTTAACCCGAACCTTTACCTTAACCTTACCCTAACCTTAACCTTAAGGTTAAGTTTAAGGTTAAGGTTAAGTTTAAGGTAAGGTTATAGTTAGGTTAAGGTTAAGGTTAAGGTTTAAGGTTATGGGTCTTAACCTTAACCTTCACTATATCCTACCCTTAACACTAACCTTTACCTAACCTTAACCTTAACCTTGAGCTTAACTACAACCTTAACCTTAACCTTAACCTTCCCATAACCATAACCTTAACCTTAATCTTAACCTAAATTTAACCTTGAATTTACCTTAACCTAACATTAACCCCTTAACCTTAACCTTATTCTTCCCATAACCATAAACTTAAACTTAACTTTAACCTTAACCTAACCTTAACCTTAACCTTATCCTTAACTTGACTAAACATGTAACATTATCCTTAACCTAACTTTAAACTTGACCTTAACCATAAAGTAACCTTAACCTTTACCAAACCTTAACCTTAACCTTAACCTTAACCTTCCCATAACCTTAACTTTAACCTTCACTATAGCCTAACCTTAACCTTAACCATACCCTTAACCTAACCTTGACCTTAACCTAAGGTTAGGATTAGGTTATAGTTAAGGTCAAGGTTAATTTTGAGGTTGAGGGTAAGGTTAAGGTTAAGTTTAAGGTCAAGGTTAAGGTTAATTTTAAGGGTTAGGCTAAGGCTATGGTTAAGGTTAGGGTTAGGGTTAAGGTTATGGGAAGGTTAAGGGTAAGCTTAGGGTTAAGGTTAAGGGTAAGGTTAAGTTAAAGTTAATGTTATGGGTTTAGTCAGGTTAAGGTTAAGGGTAAGGTTAAAGTTAAGGTTAAGGGTTTGGTCAAGGTTATGGTTAGGTTATAGTTAAGGGTAAGGGTAAGGATTAAGGTTAACACTAATCTTGACCAAACCTTTAAGGTTAAGGTTGGGTTAAGGTTAAGATTACGCTAAGCGTAGGGTTAAGGTTAGGTTATAGTTAAGGTCAAGGTTAAGGTTATGGTTAAGGTTAAGGTTAGGTTATAGTTAGGTTAGGTTAAGGGTAAAGTTAAGGTTAATTTTAAAGTCATGGTTAGGGTTAGGATTATGTTAAAGGTTAAGGTTAAGATTATAGGTTTAGTCAGGTTAAGGTTAAGGTTATATTTTTAGTCAGGTTAAGGTTATAGCTAAGGTTAAGGTTAAGGTTAAGGTTAAGTTATGTTAGCCACCTATAATATTTTGTTATACCAAAAGGTGGCTAAGTTATTTCTTGAGCCTCCAAGGAACAAATTTTATCACTAAAAATTGTTGGCTCTTGAAGACTCCTTGCAGGCCTCATGCCTCTGTCCAAAATCCTCATTTGCTGTCCCATTTTATACTCAGGAATTTCTGCTGATTCCAACTAAAAAAACTGCTGAAGAAACCATCATTTTTCCCCTTTCTCCCACTCATAACTAACCTTAATTTACTCCCCCTTTTCTCCATATTATTTCCCTACTTTTCATAAGTCCTCTTCTTTCCATTTATGAAAATTCCCCCTTTCATAGTTAAAGACTCACTTTTTAACTATGTCGGAACCCCCCAAATCCATTACAATCCTTGAAAATTCTCATAAAAAATCAAAGTTTCATTGCTATGGACCTAAGCCCCTTGGGCTTAGCCCTAAACCACTTCCCCACCATAGGCTTTGGTCTGGAACCACTTGCCAATACGATAAAGTGCTAATCACATCGAAAAGAATCGAAGGCGCAAGTCTTTGCCATACTCCAAAGGTTCCGATTACGATTAGCCTTGCTGCTTAGCACCCCCGATCATATTATTATTTTCATATAACCCTGAGCCTGCCCTCGGCGCTTAAACCTTGTGAATATTTCATTTCCGACCCATTTTTCCTTTGTAAATTACAAAAACCCTCTTTTCTAAATTTTTGATTTAATGAGCCAAAGTCACATGTTAAATATAAAATGGTTAGATTAAAAATACCGATCGCGCAATCGTAATCGGGAAAATTTCAATGGGTTGATCGAAAAGACCAGGCCCGCAGTTTCGATTGCGATTAGGCCCGCAGTTTCGATTGCGATCAGGCCCGCAGTTTCGATTGCAATCAGGCCCACAGTTTCGATTGCGATCAGGCCCGCAGTTTCGATTGCAATCCTTCGATTGAATCTGGAACGTCCACGTGTCCAGATCGGACGGTCCAAAACTACTCCTACATATTCTTCTCCCGCTATCCTTTTTGCCTTTCTATGCAGATCTCCACCGTTGGTTGCCTTCATCTGAAGACTTCACTCCTCCCCCGCCATCTGAAGCAGTTTAAACCTATTTCTGCAGGATTTCTTAACTATTTTTGTGTTTTGCAGGTGTTTTAATGGTTTTCCATTGTTTAATGAAAGAAAGCCAAGGGTAGGGAAAGACGTTTCCTACGCCTTCAAACTGTTAAAGAGAACCATCTGTGGGGTTTTTCTCCATTGTTTTCTCAATGCTTCATGGGCATTGATGCCTTTTAAAGGCCCAGCGCAGCCTGCACATCGACAAGACACTGTTTTAATTCAAAAACAGTTAAAGAGTATCAGTTTGAAGACAGAGCACATTAGATGAAGATTGAAGACGGTTTCTATGGGGATTACGGCTAAGACCGTTATAAAAAGCCTAATCCCCAATCTAAAACACAGTTTAAAATAAAACCTAAAGTGTTTCATCTGACAGAAAGCCTCCACCGCCACATCTGAGGCAAATTGATTCCTCAGCTACCACCAAGCCACCTGTCACCTCGAACCCTTCAAACAGAGGCTGAAGTTATTGCTTAAAGAAATATCTACCTTTAGCGCAGCCAGGGAGTTAATTCCGCCACAGTAAATTGATGCAACAAATATCTGCGGAGTTATTTCACACAGCATATGAGCCTCAAAGTCAAATAAAACTCACTTCGAGTTTTAAATCATAAATGTAAAAGTTAATGTAGCACATCCACCTGTAATTTCTCCATCGATGCCTCTTAAGGGGCTGAGAAATCATTTAACGTTGTATTAAATGTGTTTTAGATCTTTTCTTGGATCTTTTCTCCTCATTCTTCTATAAATACCTCTGTAGAAGATGATGAACTATTGGTGATTGCATATCTGTAGCATGTAAATAGTTTTCTGAAGCTGCTGTAAGCTCTGTTTGTAAGAGAAAATACCTATGTTGAGCTGAGAAGCCTGAAGCTGTAAAGAACCATTGGACTTAAAGATTGTAACTGGTTTGGAACATCAATACAAGCTGATTTATGGGATCCTGGTTTATGTTGACGGTGATGTTATTCTCATTTGTAACTTGTTATTTTATTTATGTTTTCATGTTGTTTCATTTTCCATTGTAAAGAACAGTTTAAACAGGGTTAGGACCTACTGTATATCAGTAACCTTCTCTGGCTGAGAAATCTTTATTTGAATGTTTTCTTCCAATCTGTGTTATTTAGGAATGACTTAATTCAGTTTAGGCATGAGAATGCTGGCGTTCCCTCGTCTTATTGTTTTAGCTGAATATTATTTCTGAATGTTTACTTTCAGTATATGTTGTGTGAAGATGAACTGAAGGAAGATATGGTTAGCCCTGGTCCCAGACTTGTCTGCATAACTAACTGATTGTTTTCCCTTGGAATGTGTTAAAAGCTGGCTAGTTTAGAAGCACTTACCAGATCTTAGACCATTCTGTGTTATCTTTGTGTTTCCCCTTGTTTGTATGTTTTCTATTGGAAGTGTGTCGAAGGCTGGTTGGTTTAAAAGTACTTACCAGATCCTAGTCTGCTTTCGTGTCCTTCTTAAGTGTTTGTCAAAGGCTGACTGGTTTAAAAGTACTTATCAGATCCTAGGCTGCTCTTCGTTCTGCATCTGTTTAATTCCCCTTCTTGATGTATCACTCCATTCCATAAATCAAACTTTAAAGATATCCTTAGACATAGATGACTTGCCCCATGGACCACTCTTGCCTCTTGCTACTCCAATTAAAACCCTACTATGACTCCATAGCCCAATGGATTGAAGTTGTTTCTTGCCTATCTTCTTAGCTGAATCATTTTTCCCTTTCATTCATCCTCGCCCTTCATTTAGACTTTCTTCACCTTCATTTATCTTTGTCCAACCAAAACAAAACAAAAACCTTGGTCTTCATAACTAGCCTACTATCATTACCTTAAGCTTTCAAAGACAATATCCATCTTTGTACATATTGGAGAGATCCCTCTCCGGATTCAGGAGGGCTAGATCCTAGAATCCCAAAGCGGTTTGATGTTACCTCTGCAGTTGGACTTTGCCAATCTTGCTAATTACAGAGTGATAACAAGTTAAGTTTAAGGTTAAGTTTAAGGTTAAGGTTAGGTCAAGGTTAAGGCTAAGTGTAAATTCAAGGTTAATTTTAATATTAGGTTAATGTTAAGGTTAATATTAGGTTAAGGTTAAGGTTAAAGTTAAGCTTAAGGTTAGGTTAATGTAAGGTTAAGGTAAAGGTTAAGGGTAAAGTCAAGGTTAAGGTTAGGTTAAGGTTAAGGTTAAGGTAAGGTTAAGGGTAAAGTTAAGGTTAGGGTTATGTTAAGGTTAAGGTTAATGTTAGGTTAAGGGTAAATTTAAGGTTAGTGTTAGGTTAAGGGTAAGGTTAAGGTTAGGCTAAGGTTAAGGTTAAGGGTAAAGTTAAGATTAAGGTTAGGTTAAGGTTAAGGTTAAGATAAGGTTAAGGTTAAGGGTGAGGTTAGGGTTAAGGTTAAGGGTAAGGTTAAGGTTAAGGTTAAGGTTATGGGTTTAGTCAAGTTAAGGTTAAGGTTAAGGGTAAGGTTAAGGTTAAGGTTAAGGGTTTTGGTCAAGGTTAGAGTTAGTTTATAGTTATGGGTAAGGGTTTAGTCAAATTAAGGTTAAGGTTATAGTTAAGTTTTAGTTTAAGGTTAAGGTTAAGGTTACGGGTTTAGTCAGGTTAAGGTTAAGGTTAAGGTTAAGGGTAAAGTCAAGGTTAAACTTAAGATTATGTTAAGGTTAAGGATAATATTAGGTTAAGGTTAAGGTTAAAGTTAGGTTAAGGTAAGGTTAAGGTTAAGGATAAGGGTAAAGTCAAGGTTAAGGTTAGGTTAAGGTTAAGATACGGTTAAGGTTAAGGTTAAGGGTAAAGTTAAGGTTAAGGTTAAGGTTAAGTTTAGTTAAGGGTAAAGTTAAGGTTAAGGTTCGGTTAAGGTTAAGCTTAAGGTTAAGGTTATGGTTAGGCTAAGGTTAAGGTTAAGGTTAAGGTTAATGGTAAGGTTAAGGTTAAGGTTAGGTTAAGGTTAAGGTTAAGATAAGGTTAAGGTTAATTTTAAGTTTAGGGTAAGGTCAAGGTTAAGGTAAAGTTAAGGTTAAGGTTAGGTTAAGGTTAAGGTTAAGGTTAGGGTAATGTTAGGGTAAAGGTTTAGGTTAAGGTTAAGTTTAAGGGTTTGGTCAAGGTTAGGGTTAGGCTATAATTAAGGTCAAGGTAAGTTTAAGGTTACAGGTTTAGTGATGTTAAGGTTAAGGTTAAGGCTAAGGTTTGGTTAAGGGTAAAGTTAAGGTTAAGGTTAAGGTTACGAGTTTAGTATGGTTTGGGTAAGGTTAAGGTTAGGTTATGGGTAAATTTAAGGTTAAGGTTATGGTTAAGAAGGTTCAAGTTAAGGTTAAGGTTACAGGTAGGGTTAAGGTTATGGGAAGGTTAAGGTTAAAATTAATGTTAAGGTTAAGGTTAAAGGTCAAGGTTAAGTTTAAGGGTTTGGTCAATGTTAGGGTTAGGTTATAGTTACGGACAAGGTTAAGGTTATGGTTGATATAAGGATAAGGTTATGGTTAAGGTAAGGCTAAGGATAAAGTTAAGGTTAAGGTTAGGTTAAGGTTATGGGTAAGCTTAAGGTCAATGTCAAGGTTAAGGTTAAGGGTAAGGGTAAGGTAAGGGTAAGGTTAACCTTAACCTAACCTTGACCTTGACCTTAACTATAACCTTAACCTTACTAAACCTATAACCTTAACCTTAACCATAATCGTGACCAAACCCTTAAGGTTAGGTTAAGGGTAAAGTCAACGTTAAGGTTATGGCTATGGGAAGGTTAAGGTTAACTTTAAGGTTAGGGTTAAGGTTAGGGGAAGTTTAAGGTTAAAGGTTAGAGGAAGGTTAACCTCAACCTTAGCCTAACTTTAAACTTAATCTTAACCTAACCCTAACCTTGACCAAACCCTTAACCTTAACTTTAACATAGCCTTAACCTTAACTTTACCCTTAAATTTGACTTTAACCTTAACCTTAATATTAACCTTAACCTTCCCGTAACCTTAACCTTAACCTTGACTTTAACCATAACCTAACCTTAACCTTATCCTTAACCTTACTAAACCCATAACCTTAACCTTAACCTTGACTTTACTCTTAACCTAACCTTAGCATTAACCTTAACCTTAAGCTTAACCTTAACCTTAAACTTAACCTTGACCTTAACTATAACCTTACCTTAACCTTAACCTTAACTTTAACTTTACCCTTAACCTTCACCTTAACCTTAAATTTACCCTTAAAATTAACCTTAACTATAACCTTAACCTTAACCTTAACCTTAACCTAACCTTAACCTTAACCTTCCCCTTGAACTTAACCTTAACTTTAACCTTAACCATGACTTTACCCTAACCTAACCTTAACCTTACCCATAACCTAACCCTAGCCTTGAGGTTAGGTTAACCTTGACCAAACCCTTAACCTTAACCTTAACCTAACCTTAGCCTTAACCCTAATCCTAACCTATACCTTAACCTAACCTTAATCTTAACCTTCACCTTCTCTTAACCTTAACCTAACCTTAACCTTAACCTAACCATAACCTTACCATCAACCTCAACCTCAACCTTAACCTTAACTTAACCTAACCCTAACCTTCACCTTCACCTTAACCTTAACCTTAACATAACCTTGACTTAACTTTAACTTTAACTTTACCCTAACCTTAACCTTAACCTTACCCTTACCCTTAACCTTAACCTTATCTTAACCTTAACCTAACCCTATCCTTAACCTTGACTTTACCTTAACCTAACCTTAACCCCTTAACCTTAACATCAACCTTCCCATAACCTTAACCTTAACCTTAATCTTGACCTTAAATATAACCTAACCCTAAACTTAACCAAAACCTTAACCCTAACCATAACGTTAACATTAACCTTCCCATAACCATAACCTTAACCTTAAACTTTACCTTACCCTTAACCTTAACCTTAACCCTACTCCCTTAACCTTAACCTATCTAAACCCGTAACCCTAATGTTAACCTTAACCTTAACCCAACCTTAACCTTAACTTTACCCTTAACCTAAACTTAACCATAACTGTAACCTAAACCTTAACCTTAACCCTAACCTTACCCTTACCTAACCTTAACCTTAACCTAACCTTCACCTTAACCCTATCCTTTACCTAACCTTAACTTAACCCTAACCTTACCCTAACATTAACCCTAACCATAACTTTAACTTTACCTTTAACCTGACCTTAACCTTAACCTTAACTGTAACCTTAACATTAACCTAACCTTAACCTTAACTATAACCTAACCGTAACCTTAACATTAACCATAACCTTATATTTACCATGAACCTTAACCTTAACCTTAACCTAACCTTAACCATAACCATAACCTTAAACTAATCTTAACCTAAACGTTACCCTTAACCTAACCGTAACCTTAACCAAACCCTTAACCTTAACCTTAACCTAACCTTGACCTTGATTATAGCATAACCCTAAACTTGACCAAAACTTAACCTTAACCTTAACTTAACGTTAACCTTAACCTAAACTTAACCTTAACTATAACCTAACCTTAACCTTAAGCTTAAGCTTAAGCTTACCTTTAACATTGATCTTAATCTTAACCTTACCCTTAACCTTAACTTTACCCTTAACCTAAACTTAACTATAACCTAACCCTAATCTTGACTAAAACTTTAACCTTAACATTAACCTTAACCTTAAGTATAACCTAACCCTAACCTTGACCAAACCCTTAACCTTAACCTTAACTATAACCTAACCTTAACTTTACACTTAACCTTATGTTAACCATAACCTTAACCTAACCTTAACTTTACACTTAACCTTACGTTAACCATAACCTTAACCTAACCTTAACCTTACCCTTAACATTATGTTAACCTTACCTTTACCATATCCTTATCCTTGACCTTAACTATAACTTAACCCTAACCTTAACCTTAATCTTAACCTAACCCTAACCTAACCTTAACCTTACCCTTAACCTTATGTTAACCTTACCTTAACCATATCCTTATCCTTGACCTTAACTATAAATTAACCCTAACCTTAACCTTAATATTAACCTAACCCTAACCTTAACCTTAACCTAACCTTAACCCTAACCTTAACCTTAACTATAACCTAACCCTAACCTTGACCAAAAATTAACCTTAAGGTTAAGGGATAAGGTTAAATCTAAGGGAAAGGTTAAGGTTAGGGGAAGGTTAAGGCTAAGGTTAAGGTTAGGGGAAGGTTAAGGTTAAAGTCAAGGTTAAGGGTAAAATTAAGGTTAAGGGTTAAGGTTAAGGCTATGTTAAGGTTGAGGGTAAGGTCAAGGTTAAGGTTAAGGTTAGGTTAAGGGTAAAGTTAAGGTTAAGGTTAAGCTTTGGTCAAGGTTAGTGTTAGGTTATAGTTAAGGTTAAGATAATGTTAATTTTAGGTTAAGGTTAGGGTTAGGTCATAGTTAAGGTTAAGGTTAAGGGTAACTTTAAGGTTAGGTTAAGGTTATGGTTATGGGAAGGTTAAGGTTAAGATTAAGATTACCCTTAACGTAACCTTACCCTTAACCATACCCTTAAGCTCACTTTACCCTTAACCTAACCTTAACCGTAACTTTAACTTTACCCTAACCTTAAGGTTTTAGTCAGGTTCAGGTTAGTCAAGTTAAAGTTAAGTTTAAGGTTAAGGTTAAGGTTAAGGTTAGGTTAGGGGTAAAGTCAAGGTTAAGGTAAAGTTAAGGTTAAAGTTAAGGTCAAGTTTAAGGTTAAGGTTAGGGTTAGGGTTAGGTTAATGTTAACGTCAATTTTTGGGTTAAGCTTAGGTTAGGTTATAGTTAGGGTCAAGGTTAAGGTTAAGGTTAAAGGTAAGGTTACAGGTTTAGTTAGGTTAATGTTAAGGTTAAGGTTAAGGTTAAGGGTGAAGGTTAAGGTTACGGGTCTTAACCTTAACCTTACCCTTAACCTTCACTCTAATCTACCCTTAACATTAACATTTACCTAACCTTAACCATAACCTTAACCTTAACCTAACCTTAACCTAAATTTAACCTTAACCTTCACTATAACGTTAGGTTATAGTGATGGTTAAGGTTAAGCTTACGGTTAAGGTTAGGTTATAGTTCAGGTTAAGGGTTTGGTTAAGGTTAAAGGTTAAGGTTAGGTTAAAGGTAAAGTCAAGGTTAAGGTTATAGTTATGGGAATGATAATGTTAAGGTTAGATTAGGTTAAGGGTTAAGGCTAAAGTTAAGTTCAAGGGAAAGATAAGGTTAAGTTAAGGTTAAGGTTAAGGTTATGGTTAGGGTAAGGTTAGGGTTAAGGTCAATGTTAAGGTCAAGGTTTAGGTTAAGGTTACAGTTAAGGTTAAGGTTAAGGTTAAATTAAAGGTCAAGGTTAGTTTAAGTTTAAGGTTAGGTTAAAGTTAAGATAAGATTAAGGGTTAAGTCAAGGTTAAGGGTAAATTCAAGGTTAGATTTAACCTTAACCTAACCTTAACCTGAACCTTAACTTAACCTTAACCTTAACATTAACTTTACTAAACCTGTAACCTTAACCTTAGGGTTAGGTTAGGTTATATTTAAGGTGAAGGTTAAGGTGAAGGTTAAGGGCAAGGTTAAGGTTAAGGTTATGGGTTTAGTCAGGTTAATGTTAAGTTAACCCTTACCTTGGACTTAACCTTAACCTTAACCTTACTAAACTGATAACCTTAACCTTAACCTTAATAAACTCGTAACCTTAACCTTAACCTTAACCTAACCCTAACCATGACCTTAACTTTACCCTTAACCTTGACCTTAACCTTAACCTTAACCTTAACCTTAACCTTGACATTGACCTTAACCTAACTTTAACATTAACCTTAACCTTACCCCCTTAACCCTGGTTAAGGTTACGAGTCTTAACCTTAACCTTCACTATAGCCTTAAATTTAACTATAACCTAACCCTAACCTTAACCAAACCTTAACCTTGACCTTAAACTTACTATAACCTAGCGTAAGGTTAAGGTTAGGGTAAGGTTAAGATTAGGTTAAGCGTAAGGTTAAAGGTAAGGTTAAGGTTAAGGGTAAAGTCAAGGTTAAGGTTATGTTAAGGGTAAGGTTAAGGTTAAGGTTAGTTTAATATTAGGGTTAGGTTATAGTTAAGGTCAAGGTTAATTTTAAGGTTGAGTGTAAGGTTAAGGTTAAGGTTACGAGTTTAGTCAGGGTAAGGGTAATGTCAAGGTTAAGTTTATGTTAAGGGTAAAGTGAAGGTTAAGGTTATGTTAAGAGTTTGGTCAAGTTTAAGGTTAGTGTTAGGTTATAGTTAAGGTCAAGGTTGAGTTTAAGGTTAACGGTAAGGTTGAGGTTAAGCTAAAGCTTAAGGTAAAGGTTAAGGTTAATGTTAAGGGTTAAGTTCAAGCTTAAGGTTAAGATTAGGATAAAGGTAAAGTTAAGGTTAAGGTTTGGGTTTAGTCAGGTTAAGGTTAAGGTTAAGGCTTAACCTTAAGTTTAACCTTTTTATGGAGGTAAATCCCCTCTATGGATAGAGGCGATCCCACTAGCCGCAGAGTGGTCTAGCAACAATTGAAACATGCAAAGATATTGATTCCAGTTACAAAATATAGAATCACAATAGATCGCTTACCATGATTCCTTCGTTGCTATTGTCGAAGAGGAAGTGGTGCTTCCATTCCTAGCTAGACAGGTCACGATCTGTGAGCTCGCTGCATCTAGATACTTGTACGCACGCAAAGAAGAGAGACGACATGAAATGTAATATTTCACACTTTATAACTATCGATCAGTCAGAGAGGAACGAATGAAATTGCATTATATAATGGACAAACACAATCATGGAACCAATAACAGAGTCATGTACATTAAGATACGAGATAAATATTACAACCAATGCTTTGACGTCATGATCTTCCTTCGATAGGATTCCAGCAGGACGTGTCTCACAAATTTCATCAGGGATTTGATAAAACTCTCTCTCTCTCATAGGGTTCTCCTTAGCTCTACTCTTGATTGTCACTCAGCTATAATTTCCTTCCCAAAAGTTTAGCTAGCTTGCAAATGGAGAGGGCAGGCTTTTATAGAGGGAGGAAGGGAAGTTGGGATCCCTATAATCATGGAATAGAGTCCTATCTCTTAGGAATATTCCATGAGAGGTGGAAAAACGCTTCCTAAACAGGGAGATCCAGAACCAAACAACCCAACTTCTTTATGATGATTCATTCTGAAGTTTTTAGAACCAAAATTCCACCATTTATTGTTTAAAGAACATTCCCAAATAGGCTTGGCATGGGTGAGACACAGGGATAGAGAGCCAAGTGGCGAGGGCCTAGTGTAACTTTTCCAAGTCGGTGTGAGTGATGAACTAGATACTCGTGCCAAGGCCAAAAAATATATTTTTAGGGTTTTTCAAAGGAAATGTTCTTAAGGAGAATTCTTGCCCATATGTAGAAGGATGCCATCAACGTGTTTTCAAGACATTCTACTGTTCACAGGTCATGGGAATAGTCCTCCAATGTATGGACGAGGGATTTTAGGGACGGTGACAAAATGTTGTGTAATAGATGCCCCCTGAAGCATGAGGTCTGAGAGAGAAAGAGTGGTGAAATGCTTTATGAGAACGCGTTCAACTAAAAACATTGCCATCAAAAGACCTATGAATATAAATACAACTGATATCTCTGATACATGATATGTTGTATGGGTGAAACCATCCATAATAAAGTGTACAAAAACTAGGATCCAAGGTATGGATGCAACCATCCAGATAAAAGAGTCAAAATAATCCACAAAGAACCTGCAGCCTAGATTTCATCAGATAAAATCTAGGGTCTTGCGCTTCGTCTCGACCCAAAAAAAGTACAAGTTTGAGCATGTGAATATGTGAATTGAAGTATAACATGCAATAATATCGTCTGATTATCAGCCAATGATAAAGACTGTTAACAGACGTGAGAGAAACCACCAATAATGACAATGGATCTCAAGGTACAAGAGGTACAATCCATGGAATGTGAATAGTGATCTAGCATCGAACACCCGCAGAATCATCTGATCGAAGGCCAATAATGAAAACCTTACGTATAATGCGAAGAACCTATCATAGAGGCATATAGCCTCCAAGGTACCTAAAGGGAATCTCTAGATAAAATTCTTGGATAATGACCCGAAGTCAACAGGAATTGACCTTGATCGAAGGTGGGCCATAATGTTTCCCACTTCATCAACACAAGACAAAGGAACATGATGTTTATGAATGAAGACCAATAGAGAATCAGAGGGAGGTTGAAAACTGTAGAGGCAAACTTCTCTTGAAAATATCGGCAGTACGACACTGGATTTGGTAGTATTTGACATCAAGGGATCTGAGGTCATGGTGACCATGGCAAAGAGCAGATGAGCGGTCAAAAGAGATAACCCATGAAGGCAAGTAGATAATGAGATGAGATGTCCCCAACCCAACACAAATGCAGAAAAGTGCCATGTTCAAGAGTGACAAATTGCTGATACAACTATGATTTTGGTTCTATTTCCCCCCACCATTTCTGGCGAATACCCCAGTTATTTTTGGAAACAAGCTTGAAGGGGATAGCATGTGCTTGCAATATAAGTTTGTCCTTCGGAAAAATCTAACCTAGTACATTTTACGAGCCCTACGAAGGACGAACTGGAATAACGTCATTGCGACGAAGTCTGATGTCATTAGTTTTTAATGAGTCTGACAAAGGAAGAACTCATCATCTTTTCATATTTAGAGAGTTTGAAAAGAAGGCGGAAAATAAAACTACATCAGTCCCTTTTCCTAAATAGTTCTTCAGATCCAAAAAGGAAGGAGAAACTCGAGTAACGTCATTATGACGGAGTCCGATGTCATAGGTTTTTAACGAGCCTGAAAAAGGAAGAGCTCGACATCTTTCATAATTAGAGATTTTGAAAAGAAGGCAGAAAAGAAAAATCCAGTAGTCCCTTTTCATAGATAGTTCCTCAGATCTGGAAAGGTAGAAAACTATATCTAAGAAAACCTCCTAGTCGCGACAGGCTAGGGTATTAATTTTTCGTAAATAATCTATCCCAGCCTAAAAAAGGGGTAAATGTATACTAGGTATATCGTTTCACAACCAATTTAACGAGTTCAAAACCACAAGTGTCTCGGCAATCTTTTTAATTTTAGAGAGTCAGAAAAGAGCTGAAAGGGGACTCCACCTCAAGGAACGAGTGGTATGAAGGGTAGCAACTAGTTCCGATAATTATGGAACTACTATGGAAAAATAAAAGTCAAGAGGCTGGCTAACAAGACCACTCATCACAGTAGTTCCTTAGGAATGGGTAAAACAATCAAGTGAAGGCATATGATTGGCCAAGAAGATAGGGATGATGGAATGAAAAAACCAAGGCTCATTTAGCAAAACAAGTTGATGAAATGGAAATCACAAGAGGTAAAATGGGAATGGTTTCATTTTTACACAAGCTTGAAATCAGGAAATTTTTCTTGAAGTTAGTTTCATTTTTACACAAGCTTGAAACAAAGATAAACTATGCTTGAAACCAGTTTGAAAGCTTGAAACAGTAAAAAAATATGCTTGAAAAAGTAAGCATGCTCCCAGCATGGTGACTCAATTTGAGGTACATGCCCCCCAAGCTTTAGTCCATATGAATGGAAGATGGATTGAAGGTTCAAATGGCGAGATCAATAGAAAGACTCGACTAGGATTTTACGAGATCTTATCAAAGACTCAAATTGAATGGGAACATGTTTCATTGTTTTAATGAGGTTGACATATTAAAATAACTATCCTCATGACCTAATTCATTTTTTGAACGAGGTTGACATAGAAAACGAACCATCCTCATGACATATTGTTTCATTTTTTAGGGAGCTTGACACAAGGAAACGAACTACGCTTTGACCACCTTGTTTCATTTTTTAAGGAGCTTAACAAAATAAAATGAACTCTGCTCCGGAGACCCTGTTTCATTTTTTAAGGAGCTTGACACAAGAAAATGAACAGTGCTCTGACCACCTTGTTTCATTTTTTAAGTAGCTTGACACCAGAAAAAGAACTATGCTCTGACTAGACCTGGTTTCATTTTTAAAGGAGCTTGACATAGGAAAAGAACCATGCTCCGATGACCTTTCATCATGATGAATAAGAATTCATGGCTTCCAAGAGTTCCACACCCGATGGTAGAACAACATCTCAGAAATCGGGGCCCAATGCCCCCAACACCTGATGCACAATGACACTATCACTGAATACGGGCACATGAAAGGAAGCCACATAATTGACATGCGGTGGGGATGACACAACCAGTGGATAAAGATCCGGCAGGGATGATGGTGGGCTAGCTGCCATATTAGGACCAAAGAATGCAAGCTGATCAATGGTCATGATACGATCTTGGTGCAGAAAACACATCACATGAAAGAGGGAGGAGAAAAGCGCTCCCATGGCATAATTATAATCACAGCCCAAGAATAAATTAAAGTCCAAGGCACCAGGAACAACCATCATGTCCATATGGGCAGTTTTCCCTCCCAAAGTAATAGGAAACTTCGGGAGGATCCCTAACGATTGACTAATTCCTCTGTTAAATGCCAATAGATTCTGTGTAATGTGCACAAGCAGAGGTGAACTGAAATATTTCCAAGTAGTTGAGGATAAAATACTAACAGACACACCTTCATTTATAATTGTGCTGGGTATGAACATATGGGAGGCCTGTACCGTGATCTCAAAAGACACATAAGAAGCAAGGTGATAGCCTGTGAATCAAATCCAATCAAAGGAAGAGACCAAACTACTTGGAGGGGCTACAATCGAACTGAGCTGGTCTTCCCCTGGTGGTACAGTGGAAGAAGGAGCATCCTCCATGATCTTCATCATGGAGGTAGAAGAAGTATCCTCCGAGACCTCTATCATGGGAGGTGGAGGAGTAGCTTCTTGAGGTACAGGGACAAGAGAATATTTATCCAAGTTCGAGAAATCTGAAGAAACAAGAATAACTTGAGGGATATGAGATCCACTCTCGACAGAAAAGACTTGGTGCATCGCAAGTGGGGCCAGGTCAACTGATCCCATGACCAACGGCTGGTCAGGAATGGATTCATGATTTGGAATTTCTGGGGGAGCGGGATCAACCAAGGGTGACTCTTGACTGATCGTAAGATCAACTAGCAGAGGACTCAAAGATAGCTACTTGTAACCAGCTGAGAGGCATGGTGCAGAAACAGTCAGGTTGTCCAAAATTATTTTGGCTTCATCCATGAATGGAAAAAGGTGAATGGGATGATGCCCTTCACACAACTTATAGGGATTGGTAAGCTTAACCTACCTCTTAGGAGTCTTACCAGTGCTAGTCAAAGATGTGCCCCCAACATGACTCCCAAAAGCCAAAGGCAACAGCGGACGACCATTGGAAAATTCTTCAAGCACCTTGGGAATGCTAGGGAAGTCTCTAAGAAGATGGTCTCCCATGCACAACATGAAATGGAATTTGGCTTTCCGTGGAGGGTTGGAAGGTTCATCGAGAGTAGGTGTTTTAGAAGCAATATCTGTAGAATTAGCCTCTTGCTTATCTGAATTCTTCTTCTTAGTGTTCTTCTTCTTCTTCTTCTTAGCCACCTAGGTACTAGAATCCAAACTTTCACCAGGAGAAGTAGAAGATGAGGACGAAGAAATAGGCAAAGAAGAGGAGACTTCCACCTTTGAATGAACATGGTGTTTCTCAAGAAAAGGAGTGGATGGTACGGTAGCCGGAACACTTGAGACCACAGAGGTTGAAAACAACCAAACATGCAACCCAACCGTTAACCGAGGGAAGGATAACGTGGCCATATAAGGAGCACCAATATTTCCTTAAGCAGGAAAAGGACTAGGAATACCTTCAGAGGGGACTCCTTGATTGAAAAACTATGAAAAAGTTTCCATCGTAAAAGACCTTGAAATAAAATACTAAGGACAAAAATTATAACCAGGAAAGTTTTGTCGACGATTAATTTTTAAGACACTGAAACCAGACTCTGTTGTTTCATATTTTAAGAGTCGAGAAACAAGAAAAAGGTGACTCTATTACTTTTAGGCTGGACACAAGCTTGAAAGGAAAAGAGCTCGATGATATTTTTAGTTAAAAGAGTCAGTATATATCAAAGTGATTGCTCTGGTAATCTAGGTAAATGGGTGTACTAGATATATGTGAACTACCATATATACCTTGGTAAAAATGAAAGAGAAATCAACCAAGGAATTAACGTACATTCAGGTAATCTCCCCGAATGTTGTGTTCGATTTATCATAGGTAAGAGGTGGTAGACTCAACTTCCTATGGATAAAGGATTTGCAATCTAATGGGGTATCTCTTTATATACACAATAGTACAGGGAGCACAAGTCTGTACTAGTGCTGTCTGTAGCCAGATGGTGAGTGACAGTTACTAGGCTTAAATATGTCGGAACACATCTCTACCTTAGACTACTAGATGTTCCGTTAAGTTTCAACGCTACCTTAGTTTAATTCTGTAAATTTTAAAGTTGATCTTCAATTTACGTTTCTATTTCAAGGCCCTATCGAATGTTGGATCTCATAAAACCTGTAGATCCAAACTACATGCCACAAAATATCATTTCGTTCAATGACGAGCTATCTACGGGAGATTTGAGAGCTTTCAAATGATAGTGAAATGAACACACAAAACATCCACTACCGATTTCAATGCAAGATAATGAAACTGGAAAAATTTTCTCTAGTATTGTACAACACTAGTAATGTGAAAGAGTTTTCAATTTTCACTATGCCAATAAAAAAATGCAAAAATGTTTTTTGTATCTTTAAATATATTAGAGCAAATTCACTAAATAAATGAAAAAATGATGAAAACATCAATTTGAGAATGATAAAAAGAGAGCTGAAACAAAATAAGTTCACTCAACTCAAACAAGCACAATCAAGACTCAAACTGATGACGAAATCCCTCAGAGTGAAGAAGAATCTTGAAAGAGACTCAAACAAGCCGTGTTATCTAGGCTTGGAGAAACACAAAGTGAAACTGAACAAAAGAGAGTAAAATCACTCAATAAATGCAATGACTCAATTGGATTCAGCAATATGAATGCAAAGAAGCTAAAAAAAAGTTGACCGAGAAAGAAAAGACCCAAAACTCCCACGGGAGGCTCAGCACACTAAAGCACCTAAAAGCCCTATGGCTAAAATGAAAAAATGATTGAAAAGGGAAAAAAACCAGAGGAAAAGGGCTAAACATAGTAAAAAAATGACTTCAAAGCACTCAAAAAATTAGAAAAAACAAACTAGGACCAAAGCTCAAGCTCAGAAAGTCTAAAACTAGGCAAACCCTTAAACCTACCAGGGTTGTCGTGCCTGTCTGGTTGTAATCTGCACCAAACAGGGGATGGCGCGGGTGCCTAAATAGAAACTAGCGCCCTTCGGTGCGACTATCAGAGAGATAACCGCACCAATCAGGTTTACCCTAGAAAATTATGAAAAGGAATGAACAGGGGTTAGATATGGTCTTATGGGGGCTGAACAGGGTTTTATCACCAAGGAAGGTGAACCAGAAAAGTAGACTAATCAAACAAAAAGCCAAAAAACAACCTAATGGAGGAAGGACCAACTCCCACTGATCCCCAGTGGAGTCGCCAAATTTTTGTGTAGATAAATCCCCTCTATAGATAGAGGCGTTCCCACTAACCCTAGAGTGGGTCTAGCAACAATTGAAACACACAAAGCTATTGATTCCTAGTTACAAAAGATAGAATCATGATAGATCACTTACCATGATTCATTCGTTGTTTTTTTCGAAAAAGAAGTGGCACTTCTGTTCCTAGTTGGATAGGTCACGATCCGGGAGCTCGCTGCATCTAGATACCTGTACACATGCAAATAAGAGAGACGACACGCAATGTAATATTTCACACTTTATAACTATCGATCAGTCAGAGAGGAACAAATGAAATTGCATTATATAATGGAAAAACACAATCATGGAACCAATAACAGAGTCATGTATATTAAGATACAAGATAAAGATTACACTTAGTGCTCTGACATCGTGATCTTCCTTTCACAGGATTCCAGCGGGACGTGTCTCACAAAGCTCATCAGGGATTTGACAAAACTCTCTCTCTCACAGGGTTCTCCTTAGCTCTACTCTTGGTTGTCACTCAGCTATAATTTCCTTCCCAAAATTTCATCTAGCTTGAAAATGAAGAGGGTAGGCTTTTATAGAGGGAGAAAGGGAAGTCGAGATCCCTATAATCATGGGATAGAGTCCTATCTCTTAGGAAGGTTCCATGAGAGGTGGAAAACCACTTCCTAAACAAGGAGATTTGGAGCTAAACAACCCAACTTCTTTCTGATGATTCATTCTAAAGTTGTTAGAACCAAACTTCTGCCATTTAATTTTTGAAAACATTCCCGAATAGGCTTCACACGGGTGAGACACAGGGACAGAATGACAAGTGGTGCAGGCCTAGTCTAACTTTTCCAAGTCGGCGTGAATGATGAATTGGATTCTCGCACCAAGGCCAAAACATATATTTTTAGGGTTTTTCAGAGGAAATGTTCTTGAGGAGAATTCTTGCCCTTATGTAGAAGGATGCCATCAAGGTTTTTTCAGTACATTTTATTGTTCATAGGTCACAAGAACAGTCCTCCAATGTACGGGACAAGGGATTGCAGGGACAGTGACAAAATGTTGTGTAACAAACCTTAAACTTAACCTTCCAGTAACCATAACCTAAACCTTGACTTTACCCTTAACCTAACCTTAAGGGTGTAGGTTCACATTAAGGTTAAGGGTAAGTTTAAGGTTACGGATTTAGTCAGGTTAACGTTAAGGTTAGGTTAAGCTAAAGTCAAGGTTAAGGTTAAGGTTAAGGTCAAGGTTAAGGGTAAAGTTAAGGTCAAGGTTAGGGTTAGGTTATAGTTAAGGTTAAGGTTAGGTTAAGGGTAAAGTTAGTTCAAGGTCAAGGTTAAGTTAGGTTAAGGTTAAGGTCAATGTTACGTTCAAGGTCAAGGTCAAGGTTAAGTTACGTTAAGGTAATATTAAGGTTAAATTAAGGTTAAGGTTAATGTTAGGTTAAGGGTAAAGTCAAAGTTAAAGTTAGGTTAAGGTTAATATTAGGGTAAGGTTGAGGATAAGGTTACGGTTAAGGTTATAGTTAAGCTCAAGGTTAGGGTTAGGTTATAGGTAAAGTTAAGGGTAAGGTTAAGGTTAGGGTTAGGTTATAGTTAAGGTTAAGGTGAAGGTTAAGGTTAAGGTTAAGGCTAAGGTCAAGGTTAAGGTTAATGTTAAAGGTTTGGTCAAGGTTAGGGTTAGGTTATAGTTAAGGTCAAGGTTAAGGTTAAGGGTAAGGTTATAGCCTAACCCTAACCTTGACCAAACTCTTAACCTTAACCTTAACCTGACTAAACCCATAACACCTAAACCTAACCTTGACCAAACACTTAACCTTAACCTTGACCTTAACCTAACATTAACCCTAAAATTAACCTTAAACTTCACCTAACGTAACCTATAACCTTAATAGTAACCTTAACCTTACATTAACCTAACCTAACCTTAAGGTTATAATTAAGTTAAAGGTCAGGGATAGGCTTAGGTTAAGGTTAATATAAGTTTAAGGGTAAGGTTAAGGTTAAGTTTATAATTAAGGTTAAGGGTAAGGTCAAGGTTAAGGTTAAGGTTAAGGTTGGGTTTAGGTTATAGTTAAGGTTAAGGTTAAGGGTAAGGTTAAGGTTATGTTAAGGTTAAGGTTATGGGAAGGTTAAGGTTAAGGTTGTGGTTAAGGGTAAGGTTAAGGTTACGTTATAGTTAAGGTCAAGGTTATGGTTAAGGTTATGTTATGGTTAAGGTTAAGGTTAGGTTAAGGTTAAAGTTAATGTTAAGGTTAAAGCTAGGGTTAGGTTATAGTTAAGGTTAAGGTTCAGTGAAGTTAAGGTTAAGGTTAGGTTGAGGGTTTGGTCAAAGTCAAGGTTAAGGTTAGGCTAAGGGTAAGGTTAAGGTTATGGGTAAGGTTAAGTTTATGGTTATGGTTAAGGTCAAGTTCAAGGTTAGGTTATGGTTAAGGTTAAGGTTATGGGTTTAGTCAGGTTAAGGTTAAGGATAAGGGTAAAGTCAAGGTTAAGGTTAGGTTAAGGGTAAGGTTAGTGTTAAGGTTCAGGTTAATTTTAAGATTAAGGGTTTGGTTAAGGTTAAGGGTAAGGTTAAGGTTAAGGTTAGGTTAAGGGTAAAGTTAAGGTTAAGGTTAAGGTTAAGGGTTTGGTCAAGGTTAGGGTTAGGTTATATTTAACGTCAAGGTTAAGGATATGGTTAAGGTAAGGTTAACATAAGGTTAGGGTAAGGTTAAGGTTGTTACAAAAAAAAATTTCACCATCTCCGCAATCCCTCGTCCCACACATTGGAGGGCTATTCCCATGACCTGTGAGTAGTAACATGACCTGAAACCACCTTCATAGCATCCCCTTGCATAAGGAAAAAAATTCCTCTGAAGAACATTTCCGATGAAAAACCCTAAAAATAGATGTTTTAGCTTTGGTGCGACTAGCCAGTTCAACCCTCATGCCAATTGGGGAAATCCAACATAGAGGGCGCGCCAACTGGCGCACTGTCTTTGTGTTTCACTCAACCCAAGCTTAATAAGGGATTTTTTTTTAAAATAAATGGTGGAAGTTTGATTTCAACAAACTCCTGAATGAATCATCAAAAGGAGTTGAGTGGTTTGGCTCTGAATCTCCATGTATAGGAAGTGGTTTTCCACCTATCGTGGAAGCTTCCTTAGAGATAGGGCCTATCCCATGATTATAGGGATCCCAACCTCATTTCCTCCATCTATAAAAGCTTTCCTTCTCCATTAGCAAGATAGTTGAACTTGTAGGAAGGAAACTATAGTCAAGCAACCTTTGAGAGCCAAGCCGAAAAGAGAGAGCTTCGTCCAGATTCCCGACAGGCTTTGTTGAGACATGCTCCACTGTCAGCTCTGCCGAAGGAAGATCATAGCATGAGAGGATTTGGTTGTAATATTTGTTTTTTTATCTATAATATAAGCGACTCTCATTTTGGTTCCATTCATGTGTTCATTTCTTTATGTAATGCAATGAATTATATCCTCTGTGACTGATATATGGTTACGTGCTTTGGATTTTACGTTGTATGTTGTTGTTTCATTGCACGTGTATAGGCATCCAGATGTATCGAATGGAAGGATCGTGATCTGTCAAGTAGGCTAATTATCGTGACCTTTGTCATTTTATATCTAGGAACAAGCACCATTGTGTGACTTGATTGTTGCTAGACCAGATTTGGGCTAGTATGGATCGCCTCTGTCCATAGAGGGGATTTACCTCTTCAACAAAGGTTAAGGTAAGGTTAAGGTTAAGGTTAAGGTTAGGTTAAGGGTAAGGGTAAGGTTAAGGGTAAAGGTAATGTTAAGGCTAAGGTTAGGGTTAGGTTAAGGTTAAGGTTAGGTTAAGGTCAAGGTTAATGTTAGGGTTAAGGTTAAGGTTAGGTTAAGGTTTGTTCAAGGTTAGGGTAAGGTTAAGGTTAAGGTTATGGTTAAGGTTACGGTTAGGGTTAAGGTTAATGTTAAGGGTTTGGTCAATGTTAGGGTTAGGATAAGGTCAAGGTTAAGGTTAAATTAAAGGTTATGGTTAAGGTTAGGGTTAGGGTTAAGGTTAATGTTAAGGGTTTGGTCAAGGTTAGGGTTAGGTTAAGGTTAAGGTTAAGGTTAGGTTAAGGGTAAAGTCAAGGTTAAGGTTATGGTTATGGGTAGGTTAAGATTAAGGTTAAACGGTTAAGGTTAGGTTAAGGTAAATTCAAGGTTAAGGTTATATTAAGGTTAAGGTTAGGGTTAGGTTAAGGTTAAGGTTAAGGTTAGGTTAAGGGTAAAGTCAAGGTTAAGGTTATGGTTATGGGAAGGTTAAGGTTAAGGTTAAAGGGTTAAGGTTAGGTTAAGGTAAAGTCAAGGTTAAGGTTAGGTTAAGGTTAAGGTTAAGGTTTTGGTTATGGGTTTGGTCAAGGTTAGGGTTAGGTTATAGTTAAGGTCAAGCTAAGGTTAAGGTTAAGGTTATGGTTTTAGTTAGGTTAAGGTTAAGGTAAGGTTACAGGTTTAGTCAGGTTAAGGATAAGGTTAAGTTTAGGTTAATTAAATGTTAAGAGAAGGTTAAGGATAAGGTTAAGGGTAAAGTTAAGGTTAAGGTTAAGGTTAGGGTAAAGGTACAGGTTAAGGTACAGGTTAAGGTTAAGGTTATGGTTAGGGTAAGTTTAGGGTCAGGTTAAGGTTAAGGTTAAGGTTAAGGATAGGTTATAGTGAAGGTTAAGGTTAAGGTTAGGTTAAGGGTAAAGTTAAGGTTAACACAAAGTTAAGGTTAAGATTAGGTTAAGGTCAAGGTTAAGGTTCAGATTAAGGTTAAGGTTAAGGTTAAGGATTTGGTCAAGGTTAGGGTTAGTTTATAGTTAAGGTTAAGGTTACAGGTTTAGTCAGGTTAAGGTTAGGGTTAAGGGTTTGGTCAATGTTAAGGTTAAGGGTTTGATCAAGGTTAAGGTTAAGGTCAAAGTTAAAGTTAAGATAAGGGTAAGGGTAAGTTAAGGTTAAGTTTAAGGTTATGCTAAGGATTTGGTTAGGGTAAGGTTAAGGTTAAGGTTAGGGGAAGGTTAAGGATAAGTTAGGTTAAGGTAAGGTTAAGGTTAAGGTTAGGTTAAGTTAAGATTAAAGTTAAGGTTAAGGTTAGGTTAAGGGTAAATTTAAGATTAAAGTTGGGGTCAACGTCAAGGTTAGGTTAATGTTAAGGTTACAGTTAAGGTTAAGGTTAGGTTATAGTTAGGCTATGTTAAGGGTAAAGTTAACCTTAACCTTAATCTTACTAAACTCGTAACCTTAACCTTAACCTAACGTTAACCTTGACTTTACCTTAACCTAATCTTGAATCCTTAACCTTAACCTTGACCTTAACCTTGACCCTAACCTAAAGTTAACCCTAACCTTAACCTTAGCCTTCACCTAACGTAACCTATAACCTTAACAATAACCTTAACCTTACATTAACCTAACCTAACCTTAAGGTTATAGTTTAAGGTAAAGTTTAGGGTTAGGGTTAGGGTTATAGTTAAGGTTAAGATAATTTTATGGTTAGGTTAAGGTTAAGGTTAAGGTTAAGGTCAAGGTTAAGGGTAAGGTTGTGTTTAGGTGAAGGTTAAGGTTATGGGAAGGTTAAGGTTAAGGTTATGGTTAATGGTAAGGTTAGGGTTATGTTATAGTTAAGGTCAAAGTTATGGTTAAGGTTAGGTTATGGTTAAGGTTAAGGTTAAGGTTAAGTTAAGGTTAAAGTTAAGGTTAGGTTAAGGTTAAGGTTTAATTTACGGTTAGGTTATAGTTAAGGTTAAGGTTAAGGTTAGGGTAACCTTAACATTAACGTTAAATTTATGCTTAACCTAACCTTACCCTTAACGTTAACCTTATCCTAACCTTAACCTTAACCTTCACCTAACCTTAATCTTAACCTTAACCTATGTTATGGTTAAGGTCAAGGTCAAGGTTAGGTTATGGTTAAGGCTAAGGATATGATTTTAGTCAGGTTAAGGTTAACGTTAAGGCTATATTCAAGGTTAAGGTTAGGTTAAGGGTAAGGTTAGGATTAAGGTTTAGGTTAAGGTTAAGATTAAGGGTTTGGTTAAGGTTAAGGGTAAGGTTAAGGTTAAGGTTATGTTAAGGTTAAAGTTAAGGTTAAGGTTAAGGTTAAGGGTTTGGTCAAGGTTAAGGTTAGGTTATAGTTAAGGTCAAGGTTAAGGATATGGTTAAGGTAAGGTTAAGATAAGGTTAAGGGTAAATTTAATGTTAAGGTTAGGTTAAGGTTAAGATAAGGTTAATGGTAAGGTTAAGGTCAAGGTCAAGGTTAAGGTCAAGGGTAAGGTTATGTTAAGGGTAATGTTAACCTTAACCTAACCTTGACCTTGACCTTGAAATTAACTATAACCTTCACCCTTAACTTTAACTTTACCCTTACGGTTAAGATAAGGATAAGGTTAAGGTTAACATTAGGTTAAGGGTTTGGTCAAGGTCAAGGTTAAGGTTAAGGTTAAGGTTCTAAGTAAATTTAAGGTTAAGGTTAGAGTAGGGTTAGGGTAATGTTAAGGTTAAGATTAAGGTTATTTAACGTTAAGGTTAAGGTCAAGGTTAAGGGTAAAGTTAAGGTTAAGGTTATGTTAAGGTTAAGGTTAAGGTTAAGGGTAAGGTTAGGGTTAAGTCTAGGGTAAGGTTAGGTTAAGGTTAAGGTTAAGGATTTGGTCAAGGTTAGGGTTAGGTTATAGTTAAGGTCAAGGTCAAGGTTGGGTTATAGTTAATGTTAAGGTTATGTTAAGGTTACGGGTTTAGTCAGGTTAAGGTTAGGTTAAGTCGAGGTTAAGGTTAGGTTAAGGTTAAGATAAGGTAAAGGTTAAGGTTAAGGTTACATTAAGGGTAAAGTTAAGGTTAAGTTTAAGGTCAAGGTTAAGGTCAAGGTTAAGGGTAAATTTAAGGTTAAGGTTAAGGTTATGGTTAAGGTTAAGGTTAAGGTTCATGTTAGGGTTAACGTTAGGGTTAATATTAACCTTACCCTTATCTTAACCTTAACATTAAGGTAAAGTTAAGGTTAAGGTTAGGTTAAGGTTAAGGTTAAGTTAAGGTTAAGATTAGGTTAAGGTTATGGTTAAGGTTAATGTTAAGGGTTTGGTCAATGTTAGGATTAGGTTAAGGTTAATGTTAAGGGATAGGTCAAGGTTAGGGTTAGGTTATAGTTAAGGTTATGGTGAAGGTTAAGGGTAAGGTTATAGTTAGGTTAACATTAAGGTTAAGGTGAGGTTAAGGTTAAGATAAGGTTAAGGTTAAGGGTTTGGTCAAGGTTAGGGTTAGGTTATAGTTAAGGTTAAGGTTAAGGTTAGGTTAAGTTAAGGTTAAGGTCAAGGTTAAGGGTAAGGTTAAGGTTAGGTTAAGGTTAAGTTTAGGTTAAGCGTAAAGTTAAGGTTAAGGTTAAGGGTAAGGTTAGGGTAAGGTTAGGGTGATGGTTAGGTTAACGGTATGGTTATAGTTAAGGTTAAGGATTAGGGTTAAGGTTAGGGGAAGGTTAAGGTTAAATTTAAGTCTAATTTTAAGGGTTTGGTCAAGGTTAGGGTTAGGTTATAGTTAAGGTTAAGGTGAAGGTGAAGCTTAAGTTTAAGGTTACGGGTTTATTCAGGTTAAAGTTATGTTTAAGGGTTTGGTGAAGGTTAGGGTGAGGTTATAGTTAAGGTTAGGTTAAGGTTAGGGTGAAGGTTGAGGTTAAGGTTATAGGTTTAGTCAGGTTAAGGTTAAGGGTAATGTTAAGTTTAAGGGGGTAAGGTTAAGTGTAAGGTCAAGGTTAAGGCTAAGGTTATGGTTATGGGAAAGTTAAGGTTAAGGTTATGGTTAAGGTTAAGGTTAGGGTTAGGTTATAGTTAAGGTCAAGGTTAGGTTAGGTTAGGTTAAGGTTAACGTTAAGGTTAGGTTAAAGTTAAGGTTAAGGTTATGGTAATGTTAAGGTTAAGGTTAAGTTTAAGGTTAAGGGTAATATTAGGGTTAAGATTATAGTTAAGGTTAAGGTTAGGTTAAGTGTAAGGGTAAGGTTAAGGGTAAGTGTAAGGATAAGCTTAAGCTTAAGGTTAGGTTAAGGTTAAGGTTAGGTTAAGGTCAAGGTTAAGGTTAAGGGTAGGGTTAAGGTTAAGGTTAGGGTTAAGTTCAAGTTTAAGGTTAGTTTTGGTCAAGGTTAGGGTAAGGTTAAGGTTAGGTTAAGGTTAAGGTTAATATTAAGGGTTTGGTCAAGGTTAGGGTTAGGTTAAGGTTAAGGTTAAGGTTAGTTTAGGGGTAAAGTCAAGATTATGGGAAGCTTATGGGAAGCTTATGGTTAAGGTTAAGGGGTTAAGGTCAGGTTAAGGTAAATTCAAGGTTAAGGTTGGGTTAAGGTTAAGGTTAAGGTTTTGTTTATGGGTTTGGTCAAGTTTAGGGTTAGGTTATAGTTAAGGTCAAGGTAATTTTAAGGTTAAGGTTATGGTTACAAGTTAAGTCAGGTTAAGGTAAGGTTACGAGTTTAGTCAAGTTAAGGTTAAGGTTAAAGGTTTAGTTAAGGTTAAGGTTAAGGGTAAAGTCAACGTTAAGGTGAAGGTTATGTTATGTTCAAGGTTAAGGTTAAGTTAAGGTTAAGGTTAAGGTTAATGTTAAGGTTATGTTAAGGTTAAGGGTACAAGCTTAGTAAGTTTAAAGTTAAGGTTAAGGTTACATTAAGGTTAAAGTTAGGTTAAGGGTAAGGTTAAGGTTAGGTTAAGGTTAAGGTTAAGGTTAAGGTTAAGATAAGGTTAAGGGTAAGGTTTAGGTTAAGTTAAGGTTAAGAACAAGGTTAAGGGTAAGGTTAAGGTTAAGGTTAAGGGTTTGTTTAAGGTTAAGAGTAAGGTTAAGGTTAAGGTGAAGGTAAGGTTAAGATTAAGGTGAAGGTTAGGATAGTTAAGGTCAAGGTTAAGGTTAGGTTATAGTGAAGGTTAAGGTTAAGGTTAAGTTTAAGGTTAAGCGTGAAGGTTAAGGTTATAGTTAAGGTTAATGTTAAGATTAAGCGTAAAGTTATGGTTATGGTTAAGGTTAAGGTTATGGGAAGGTTAAGGTATGGTTAAGGTTAAGTTAATTTTAAGGTTAAGGTTTGGTCAAGGTTAGGGTTAGGTTATAGTTAAGGTCAAGGTTAAGGTTAGGTTACGGTTAAGGTTACAGGTTTAGTCAGGTTAAGGTTAACGTTAAGGTTAAGGTTAGGTTAAAGGAAAAGTCAAGGTTAAGGTTATGGTTATGGGAAGGTTAAGGTTAAGGTTACGTTCAGGTAAAGTCAAGGCTAAGGTTAGGTTAAGGATTAGATTAGGCTAAGGGTAAAGTTAAGGTTAAGGTTAAGGTTTGGTCAAGGTTAGTGTTAGATTATAGTTAAGGTCATGGTTAAGGCTATGTTAAGGATTTTAGCCACCTATAAAATTTTGGCATAGCAAACAGGTGGCTAAATATGTTTCTGAGGCTTCAAGAGAAACATTTCGTTTCTAAATCTATCATTCTTAAAGCCTCCATGTGTTTTCTATCCTTCACTATAATCTTCACTGTTGTTTCCATAAAAGAAATTCAAAACCTATTGTTCTGCTATGAAGAAACTACTTTAAAGAGGCCTCCACTTGTTCCATTTCACTCTCACAAAGTCTCCATTTTTCACCACTTTTTTCTCTTTCAAAACCCCACAAAACCTTTCTTTTCAACCTCTAAATATTCCTAAATCCCATTTAAAACCATATACTACCATTTATTTGGTTTAAAAATCCTCCTTCGTATCTACTGGAACCCCTCATTTGGCTTAAAAAACCTTGTTTTTAGGCCTAAAACACCCCTTTTGCATTATAAGGTTTCTTAGCCCCCGAGGGCTTATTCCATTTAGCCCTTGCCTCCATATGTCCTACAACCCCGCAATTAGGTGCTAACGGCCTAAAAAACCTTTTCCGAAGCCTTATTCCCTTTTATTTTTGTTTCCCGACATTTCAATGATAAAATGAACCTCGACCGTTGATCTACGCCCATGCATTTCCTACCCCCTCTTTTCCTTTCAAAATTCTCTGCTCCCTTTTCTAATCTTAACCATCCATTTTATAGATCCAACGATCAGAGTTAAACCTGATGGCCTACCCCCGCCCCGTGCATCTTACCTCCCATTGCACCAAACTCGCACCATGAGATATTTCGCCCGCCATCCAACAGCTGAGAATGCATTTAGCAAAATTTGTATGCCTGCGAGTTAACGTTCCAAAAAAACTCGAAATAGGAAATTTTGGATTTCCACGTGGCGATCACTGAGTGGAATCACGTTTCTTTTTGGAAAACCATTTACCACCCCAAAACCCGCGGGAAAACCATTCAGGTTTTCCACCTTACCACCCTCCTCAATGTGATTTTGGGTTTAATCATAGTCGTCAATTTGTTCTAATCGAATGGCTCACAGTTCATCACGACCGTGTCCATTTGTTTTTCATCCAACTGCTCAAATGACTCCTTCCACCGATATCTGCGATAGATCATTTCAATCCAATGGCCTTGATTTAATTTCATCCTCCATTCATCTAATCCTCCAAATAGTTTCATTGATGGATCTACACCGTAGATCACTGTCGATTATTCTAATCCAACGGTCCATATCTCATGATGCCCCAAGCTTTCATCAGACTTGTTTTTTCACCTTTTTCCATGACTTTCACCCATTTCTTTGCTGCATCCACCATTTTTCATCGATGTGCCACCATTCCCACGAGCCTCCAAAGCAATCCTCCCTCACTCCCTCTGGTTTTCATAACGTTTTTATTGTGTTTTTATAGGTTTTTAAAGGGCGATAATCCATATTATCTCTACAATCACAGTTAGGGTAATTGAGAGTGCAGAAAGATATTTCCAAAGACAAAGATAATAGAGGAGACATCCCCGGAGAGTTTAAACATGTTTTATTGAAAGATAAGTGTCATTAACCCTGATTCAAACCCTCCAACACCTCCATAACCTGTATTTTCACAAAAACAGGTCAGAAGAAGCGGCAAAGAGTATTAGAAGACAAATTAAAAGATTAATGCCTAATGTTGAAGACTTAATGCTCATAATCCACTGTTTAAAGGGATAAAGACATAGATGAAGACCATAAAAATGATCAAGAAGGATTAATGAAGCCTAAAGTACACAAACAAGCCTTATCAATGTTTTAATGTCAACAGAACGTTCCTCTCCAAAGAAGGACTAGCTACATGACTTCCTCCATCTTCCATCAGACACCAGAACAGTTATTACACTGACAAAAGCTCTTAAAACTATTAGAACAACAATTATGGAAGCATGGAAGACCTACAAACCCTCTATCACCTTACTTATCTCAGAAGATAAATAGAGTACTACAGCCAGAGAGTACTTCAAGAAACATACCTGAAGTTATGGTCAACCTGACAAAGACTTATAAATCAACCTAAAGGGTACCAACATGTTAATGCAGAGCCATTAAGTAGAGTGGTAATTCGAATTATTCCTCCTCTCTGTCTTAATGGATCATTCAAGTTCATATCTACTACTCTACCTCCTCATTCACCTATAAGTATTCACTAAAAATTTGTTGTTGGTGGTTGGGATTTTATTGATTGTTAGAACTATTATTAAGGGGAAGTAGCTGAGTAGTTTGTAATATAGTAGGCTGGGAAGGAAAGTTTGGACTGAAAAAAGCCACTAGGCTCAAAGTATGTGACTGGTTTTTCACATCAATTGAAAAATCAGATTCACAGGATCCTGGTCTATATTATTGGTGATGTTTTCCTTACTGTAATTACCTCCTTTCATGTTTTTCATACTGTCCATTATTCTATGATAAATAAAAATGAACATAGATTAGGATATACTGCTGGAAGTACCCTAAGTCTCACTATCAAATATTTATCTTTATGTTTTCCTCTGAATGTGTATCTTGGAACAAATTCAACATAATTTAACCAGTATAGAAGTTGGTTTGTCCATGCTTACTGATGTATGAATTCAGAGTTTGTTCCTTAGATGTTCTTGTTTGGTTTCAGCTGAAAGAATTGGGAAATTGGGAGATTTAGAGTTATCCCTGTCTCACTAGGTTCCTTTTCCAACAGTTAGCCTTTCTAAGATCCCTTTGAGTTGAGTGTCAAAAGAAGTGAAGGTTAAAAGTCTTTCTCTAATCTTAGGCCTTACTCTGTGTTTAATCTTAAATGTTTTCTACTGTCTGAAAGCGGTTATGAGGACTGTTAGATTTTTTTCCTTAAGAGTATGTTGAAAGTAGGCTAAGTTAAAGGTCTTTACTTGATCTTAAGTTACCCTTTGTGTCTATTGAGAGTTTCCTTTGAAGTATGTCAAAAACAGGATAGGTTAAAATTCCTTACCTGATCTTAGAATGCACTTTGGTTTCTTTGTTTCACTCACTTCTTAATGTTCTATCTCACCACCTATCTGAAGATATCATTTGGTATAGATGACTTGCCCTATGGAAACCCTTGGATAGTTATTATGCAAGTAAACCCTTTTATGACTCCATAGCCCAATGGATTGGCACTTCTCTTGACCTATCTTCCCATGTTGAAACATCTCACTACCTTGTTCCTTTTTCATTTCACATAACCTTCTCAGTTAATGATCTCCAACCAAACAACAAATCAAAACAAACCCTATGCTTCATAACTAGCCTAACACCTTAATTTTACCTTTAAAGATAAAAATTTCTTTGCATTTATAGAGATATCCCTCTCTAGATCTAGGAGGGCTAGATCCTAGGATCCCAAAGTGGTTTGATGTTGTCTTGTCTTTTTTTCTCCCCATATCTAGCCAAAACACATGAACCAAAACATAATGGCGACTCAACTAGGGATTTCTGAGTGAATTCCATCTTATATACCCTTAAGACCTCAGAAAACCCATAATATCCTTATGTTGGTCTTTGATTGCTAATGGTGGATAACAGCCTGCTTTAAAACATCCCAATTCATCCACTTGGAAAATCCACACTCTACAAACTCCCAAATTACCAAAGACTCCACTGGAGGAAGAAACTGAAATATGGCCAGACATTCTAGAAGGATAGAACATTCAGGTTGGATTTGGTTTCAAGAACTTTTTTTTTTTTAATCTAAAACTACGTTCTATCCTACTTTAAGCCTGATAAAGTGTACAAAGATGATATCCACATTGATTATGGGAAATATCTCAAGCCTCAGTTGTCATACCACGAGTATACCTATACACCTGTGAAAAACCTAGTGAAACAAGAGCCTCATGCTGTATCTCATACCCCTAGTGAAACTTCAAGCAGTCATAGGTCTCTTGTTGCACTAACTACACCCACAAAGGTCATAGAAAGACATAAGCCTCTATTTTTTCCTCCTATATTCCAACCCCTCTCTGCAGAACTTACAAATAAGCTATCCCTTTTTTATGGAGAAAATGAAAAGGTCACTACTGAGAAACACGTTCAAGATCTTGAGGATTTACTTGACTTATTTGAGATAGAAGAAGATGATGTGTGTATTAGAATGTTTTCCTTTTCATTACAAGGAAAGGTTAAGAGTTTGTTTAAGGACCTTCTAGCTGCAAGAATTATCAATTTTCATCAATTTTCTCAAGTTTTCCTTGATAAATGGGTAGTCCCAGGAAATTTTTTCCTCATCCTAGAAGAATACTAGAATTTGAAAAGACAAATAGGAGAGATAGTACAAGACTTTTCAGCCAGGTTTAATAAGGTATATAATGAAATACCTATTAAGATAAAACCACCCTTGGGATGGGCCCTATTGCACTATCCAAGTTCTTTTGACTCTGAGGTGGAATTCCATATAAGAGAAAGAGAGCTTGCAAGCCTGGAAGAAATGCAAAACATAGAAATTACTGTCGAATACAACATATGGTGTAGGGAGGAAAAATTAAGTGTAATAAAGAATGACCAAGTAGAGAAAAGAAGGTTGATATCTGCAGAAACCAAGCTAGAAATATTGATAGAGATAGCCAACAAATTTCTAAGTATAAAAGAGGAAGAATATGAGGATGAAACTAGAAATGCTTATTCAAAAGGACCCACACATTGTCCTCAGGAAAAAAAAACCAGATTACTTCAAGACATAAGAAACATGCAGAGAATGTATGAAAAACAAGATTTTACATTAGAAAATGAACTTGCAGATTATTTTGAAGAAAGAATTGCTGAGAATCTAGTAGGTTTGATTGGCAACATTACTTATAATTATGATTTTCCTAGTTTTTATCTACCTGATGATAATTTTCTCTGAATAGAAGCTAATCCTGCAGGACCATCATCAGTAGATTTGTGGGAGGAAGATCATGTCCATCAACTTCAAGAAAGTAATGAACCAATGCAAGCTATCTACGATACTGATGAAGAAAGTGATGAAAGCCTGATGGAAGATGAAGATTCATTGAATCTTTGCTCTGCTATGTATCAGATCATTACTAATCATTTCCATGAGGGTGGAATTCATCAGCCTTTTAGCTCAAAGGATGAGGAAGAAAGCAATGAAGAAACTCTTGAGCAAGTTGAATATCCTGAACCTCCTCCTCAAAGGGTTGAGGTAATCAAAGAAGCCCATGCTCAAGAATATGTTAATTTTTTCACAAAGCTCAGCCCCTCAAATCAGAATCTCTCATAGTTACAAGAGGACAAAACTGCAAAATATGATGAGTCCTCCAGTTCAGGTTACAATGAAGAAGAGGAACTTTTATTTCTCAAAGGAATATTTTTCTGGATGCAGTGGAAGAAAAAATAGTCCTGGTTGAAACTTACCTACTAAATAATCCCTGATTGACTCAAGTTCCCAAGCTTTGAACCTTTGCAAGAACTAGATACATCAGGAGTGGTCACCACTGGTGGTGGCCTCAGTTTTGAAGACCTACATTCAAATTACCCTATGGTTATCTCTGACAAGCAGTCATATTTTCTATACATTTTTTTTACTGCTTAACTGGCTACACTGGCACTATTGTATCACATAGAGCAGCAGAGATTTCCAAGTTAGAATAGGGTAGGTAGGAAATCTCAATAAAGCTCAACCTGTGAGCATTTAGTTAGTTTTTTTTAATTTCTACAGAGTTAATTCCATGAGCAATTTGTATGTATGCCATGGATCCACATCAAATCAGATTGTCTAATCCTGGTTTGGGTGTGTTTCAATTTCTCTTTTAGAATGTAGAGAATAAAAATCTGTCAGACAGTGTAATCCTAACAGATAGTAGTTAGGTAGATAAGCTATGAGTCCAACTGTTTAATCTAGTCTCATGGAGAAGTAAGGGTAGAATTATATTATTTTTTGCTTCCATTAAAAAATTATGATGTGAAAGGTCTACAAGTCTAAATGCAACTTAAAGAAAAAATGTTAGGATAATAGGATGGGTAGGTAGTTGTTTGGGGAAGCATTGTTGCTGATATAATGCTTTCATGTTTGTAACAGCTGATCAAAGAAAAGAAAGGATGGTCAAGTACCAGGCATCTGACATACTTCCAAAGATTATTTTCTGAGATTCTTGACACATTCAAGAAGAGGCCATCCCCACGTGGAGCCATTGTTAGCTACCTATAAAATTTTGGCATATCAAACATGTGCCTAAATATGTTTCTGAGCCTTCAAGAGAAACATTTTCTTTTTAAATCTATCATTCTTGAAGCCTCCATGTGTTTTCTATCCTTCACTATAATCTTCATTGTTGTTTCCATCAAAGACATTCAAAACCTGTTGTTATGCTATGAAGAAACTGCTTTAAAGAGGCCTCCATTTTCTCCATTTCACTCTCACAAAGTCTCCATTTTTCACCACTTTTTTCCCTTTCAAACCCCACAAAACCTTTCTTTTCAACCTTTGAATCTTCCTAAATCCCCTTTTAAACCATATACTGCCCTTTATTTGGTTTTAAAATCCTCCTTCGTATCTACCGGAACCCCTCATTTGGCTTCAAAAACCCTGGTTTTAGGCCTAAAACAGCCCTTTTGCATTATAACGTTTCTTAGCCCCCGAGGGCTTATTCTATTTAGCCCCTTCCTCCATACATCCTACAGCCCTGAAATCGAGCGCTAAAGGCCTAAAAAAAAATTTCTGAAGCCTTATTCCCTTTTATTTTTGTTTCACGATGTTTCAATGATAAAATGAACATCGATCATTCATCTTTGCAAATCAATAGTCATCGGACGCCCATACATTTCCTACCCCCTCTTTTCCTTTCAAAATTCTCCACTCCCTTTTCTAATCTTAACCATCGATTCTACAGATCCAACGATCTAAGTTAAACTTGATGGCCTACCCCCGCCCCCTGCATCTTACCTCCCATCGCATGAAACCCGCACTGTCAAATATTATGCTTGCCATCCAATGACTGAGAATGAATTTCGCAAAAAAATTATGCCCACGAGTTAACGTTCCAAAAAAATGTGAAATAGGCGGTTTTGGATTTCCACGTGGCGATCACTGAGTGGAAGCGCATTTTTTTTTGGAAAATTGTTTACCACCCCAGATCTCGTGTAAAAACCATTCCGGTTTTCTTCCTTACCACCCTCCGCAATGTGATTTTGGGTTTAATAATAGCTGTTGATTTTTTCTGATTGAACGACTCATAGTTCATCATGACCGTGTCCATTTGTTTTTCATCCAACCGCTCAAATGACTCCTTCCACTAATATCTGTCATCGATCATTTCAATCTAATGGCCCTGATTTAATTTTTTCCTCCATTCATCTAATCCTCCAAAAAGTTTCGTCGATGGATCTCCACCGTAGATCAACGTCAATTATTCTAATCTGACGGTCCATAGCTCACGACGCCACAAGCTTTCATCAGACTTGTTTTTTCACCTTTCACCATGATTTTCACCCATTTCTCTAGTGCATCCACCATTTTTCATTGCTGCGCCACCATTCCCACGAGCCTCCAAAGCAATCCTCCCTCACTCCCTCTATTTTTCATAACGTGTTTATTGATTTTTTGTAGGTTTTCAAAGGGCGATAAGCCATATTATCTCTGCAGTCATAGTCAGGGTAATTTAGAGTGCAGAAATATATTTCCAGAGCCGAAGATCATAGAGGAGACATCCCCAGAGATTTTAAACATGTTTTATTGAAAGATAGGTGTCATTAACCCTGATTCAAACCCTCCAGTGCCTCCATAACCTGTATTTTCAGAAAAATAGGTCAGAAGAAGCAACAAAGAGTATCAGAAGACAAATTAAAATATTAATGCCTAATGTTGAAGAATTAATGCTCATAATCCATTGTTTAAAGGGATAAAGACACAGATGAAGACCATAAAAATGATCAAGAAGGCTTAATGAAGCCTAAAGTACACAAACAAGCCTTATCAATGTTTTAATGTCAATAGAACGTTCCTCTCCAAAGAAGGACTAGCTACATGACTTCCTCCATATTCCATCGGACACCAGAACAATGTAATTCCTCTCCTTCCAGGAGTGGAAGTTCTGGGTCTCCTGTGAAATCAGTATCGGCATAGGGCCAATCCTTTATGATGATCAATTATCACCAAAGCCATCCGAAGAACTCGGGTTCCCATGACATTTGCTAGCCCCCTCCTGCTCTGGGCATTAGTGTTGCCCATTGAGACATCTGTGGCTCTCTCAAAGGTGGATCTGCAACTATCACCCCCTCGCCCTGGAATATAGGTACCCATTCTAGGATGAACGATACCAAGATTGACTCGGACCCAAATTGCTTCATTTTTGCCTTTTTGCATTTAGTCAATTGCCGTTTGATATTCATGGTTATGGCTGTGGCCCAAGAAAATAATGTCGGGTTCATACATTCTGACACCAAGAGGAGCTATGTTTTGATAGCCTCATGTGGTGCCTGCAACCCCATAGCCCGCATAATAGTATGTAGCACCACTTTGAGTGTTATATCGGGAACAGTGTGAATGTCAACTTTGCCGCTACCTGATCCTGTTTGTGCCCCTGGGCACACTCTTTCCATAAACATCGACATCTTTTCACCAGAAGGCCTAGTACTTGTCATAATCGAAAATGAACCTCTGCGAGACAATCCAGTGATGAAGTAGAAATCAGACACTTCAAGTTCAAGCACTTAATCTTGAAGCCTAAACTTCTCTTCATTCTCATCCTAGATACTTATCAAGTATTGTAACAATTCAGGTTGTGCCCTGAGACATGGTGTCAAGAAGAATTTCTTTAATTTGCAATCCCAAAGAGCATTCATGCATTGATCTTTCTCCATTTCCATTTCTTCCTCTTCACTGTGCTCGCTTTCGTTCCATTTAATCACCATTGTGGCTTTATACCTACATCAAAATGGTCATAAGAACGTCATAAGATCCCTTGGGCATTAAAAAATTCAATTGATTGGTTCATTTTTTGTGAAATTTGAGTGGAAAATGAGGTTGTGTGGTTAGCGTGACTATTTTTCTAACAATCGTGCCAACTGGCGCAACCCCTTTGCAAAAAGAGCTCCATTGGCGCAGGTTTGTGCCTCATACCCACGCCAACCATGAGAGCCCTAAATTTTCAAATCCTCCCCTCAGGGATATCAAATCATGATGGAAAGCTATGAAATATGAATTAAAACATAGCTAATGGAAGCGCCTCTTACCTGGAAAAGACGGGATTCAGAATGATGCACCGGATCATCCAAAATCGTCACCGCAAGATCGCAGGAAAATAACTCACTATCGCTCTGCACAAGAGGTAAAAAGTAAAAAGAAAATATGTTTTTACTATTTAGTCATATTTATAACTTTTTGAAATCAAAATTAGGTTTTGGAGCTCATTTTTCTGATATTTTTTCATATTTTTGTCAAAAAATGGGTTTTACGTTTGCTTTTTGTGCAGCGACAGGTTTTCACGTGACTAGGACGACGACACAAGTTGTATTTTATACCTTTTCGAACTCGGTAAAAACACAAAAAAATCATTACTGGAGTCATCTTTCAGCTCTTTTCTAACTCTCTAAAAATGAAAATATTGTAGAGTCACTTGTCATTTTGAGCTCGTTAAATTGGCTGTGAAACGACATCTACCCAGTATACGTTTACCCCTTTTTCGGGCTGGGATAGATTATTTACGAAAAAGGAATACCCTAGCCTATCGTGACTAGGAGGTTCTCTTAGACATAGTTTTCTACCTTTTCGGATCTGTGAATCTATCTACGAAAAGGGACTGTTGGCTCCCTGTAATTAGCAAGATTGGAAAATTCCAACTGCAGGGAGAACACTGTTTCAACCACTTTGGGATTCTAGGATCTAGCCCTCCTGAATCAGGAGAGGGATCTCTCCAATAAGTGAAAAAATGGACTTGTCTTTAAAAGATTTTGGGTAATGATATTAGGCTAGTTATGAAGTCCAAGTGTTTTTGTTTGTTTTGGATGGTTGAGTATGATTATTATTTGAGTGGAAAGTTCTAAAAGGAAAGAGTTTCAAAGTTGTGAAGTTGCAAGCAATCAGAACAAGCTTTGGCTGGAATATAGATATAACGTTGGTTTTTAGTCCATTGGGCTATGGAGTCATAATAGGGTTTAATTGAAACAACAAGGTGCAAGAATGGTCCATGGGCCAAGTCATCTATGTCTAAGGATCTCTTTAAAGTTGATTTTATGGAATGAAATGATACAACGTGTCAACGCACATTAACCGTCAAATCAGGGGTCTCAGATCTAATGGTTGTGGAAAAAGTGTGATAAAAAATAAGTGTGCGGGTGATAATAGATGGGGCAGTTTCAATATAGGCCATCAGAACAAGGATGGGATGGCTAAGATTAAAAACAGAGGAAGGCAGGACCCATAGGGGTGAGGCCTGTTGGGGTTAATAAGGGTCGTTAGATGTAGAGGATCGATGGCCAGGATTGAATCTGGGGTTTAATTGAAATAATATACAAGAGGAGAAAGGGTGAAGAAAGACCATTGATTTGCAGAGATCACTGGCCAGGATTTGGCTAAAAACATTATGAAGCAGGACACATGATTTAAACCAAAGTTGGGAGATGCAATCTGGACCGTCCGATCTAGACACGTGGATGGTCCAGATGCAATTGGAGGCATGAGATCGGCGGGGGAAGAACTTTGAATGGCACCGATGCGATTAACTGTGGGGCATCGATATATAGATCAGATCAATGGTAGAGAACTCATAGAGGTTTGACCAATCGAGGGTGGCATAATATTGACGCACCTAATGAAGAAATGCCAATGCGATTTTGTACAGGCCATCGAATTGGCCCAATGATCAACGACGGTGAAAAGCTCTGATCAATGAATGAGTAGGCCCCTTTATAATATATGAAAACCAAAAGTTTAATAAATACAAATGTTTTGGTGGCTTGGGATGGGTTATATATAAGGATTGGCGCCCGGTTGCAGGGCCTGTGGTTTATATGGAAAACAAAAAGGCCTGGGGCTTATACATAAAAAGGGCCAATCGGGATCGGGCCTTCGGGCTTTTCAATCTACCCATTTAAAATTTCTCCGATGCGATTAGCACTTCAGGAATTAAACTCTTGCTCCCGGGCGTAGGATTATATGGAGTAAAGTGGAGGGCGAGGGTTTATACAATATAACTCAATCGCATCAGAAAAATGATGTGGGGCTTTTCAATATAACCATTTACATTAAAAAAACATTTCTCTAGCGGGTTTAGACCAAAATTTAGGAAAAGGTGGGTTTATGAATTTACAAAGGGAAATATGCATTGGATATGGGTTTATACAATGTTTTAGTACCCAATTGTGGGCCCAGGGTTCAGTGAATGAGACAAGGGGATCGGGAGCTTACAACCAGGGGCTAATCACATCGGAGGCTTTTAACATGGAAAATAGACATGCGTGCTCTGATTTCTCTGATACGATAAGTGCCAAATGGGCTTAGTGCTTGGTTCTAGTGCCAGTGCACATGGTGGGGAAATGGTTAGGACTTAGCCCAAAGGTGCTTAAGCCTGTAGTTAAAAAACTTATTTTTCATGAAATTTTCGATGTTTTTTGATGAATTTGGGGGTTTCGGCAAAGTTTAAAAGTGAGTTTTAAACTTTGTAAAGAGGATCTTATGAAGGGGAAAAAAGGGAATAAATGAAAAATAGAGGAATTTTGATGGGGAAAGAGGAATAAAAATGAAGGTTAGTTTTGAGTGGAGGGAGGGGAAAAATGGAGTTTTGCAGTAGTCTTTTCTTCATAAAATCAGCAGAATTTCTGAATGTTAAAGGGAAACAACAATGAAGATTTAAACAACGGGCATGATGTCTTCATGAGTCTCCAAGAGATAATTTTTTTGCAATAAAACTTGTTTCTTGAAGGCTCCAAAAAAATGTTTAGCCACCTTATGATATAACAAATTTTATAGGTGGCTAACAGTGGCTCCACTTGGGGATGCTGCCTTCTTGAAGGCATCAAGAAATTTAGACTTGCATTCTCTGTGAGGTTGATCAGTGCCTTATCCATTGGGCTACCTTTCTTTGCTTCGATGATCTTCTTTTGCTCTGAAAATATTAGCAGCCATGAAAAATAATGGATTTTCATCAATACAAGCTTTCTACCTAACCAATCCTACTGATCTAACATTTTTTCTTCTTTAGAGTGCACTTGGATTGGAAAACTCTTTTTACAACATTTTATTCTTTTGAAAGAATAAAACTAATTTAATTCTACTCCTTATTTCTTCATGAACTCAGATTAAACAGTTGATTCCATGTGCTTCTCTACCTAATCTACCAATCTGTTAGGATTAAACAGTCTAACAGATTTTTATTCTCTAATTTCTAAAACAGAAATTTAAAAGAATACAAGTCAGGATTGAACCTTCTAACTTGATGCTGATCTATGGCATAAAAAACAAGCTGCACATAGATATTATTTTGCAGAAAATTAAATTGAAATGGAAGGCCTAAGATCTGAAAATTCAAAGCACTTCATCTTTTTTCAGCTCTGTTTTTTCTTTTGTTTGAGCTGTTCTTTCCTTGTTCTCAGGTTCATATTTTGAGCTTATTAAAACTAGTTTCACCTCTATTTTTGACTCAAGAAACAAACATATTTGAGTCATCTCTCTTTTCAAAACTAAGTTTCTTGTTTTAATCTTATTTGAACCTTTAATTTCTATCCTAATCTACCTAGTGATAAGCCAAGATTAAACTGTTTGGAAATCAAATTCACTAACCTATCAACAATCAATTTAAAACTAATTAGTCATGATTAGGTTGTATGGCTAACTAGAAGTGTGTTTTTCAGGAGTGGCATTTAAGCTTGCACACTTTCATATTTGTTTCTCTTTTTGTTGGTATGGGGCTATACCTTTATTATTTTTACAATCTGCCCTCTTTTCTTTATTTCACTGTTTTTTTATTTTTGATTTTTCTAACTTTGAATGCAATGATGGGTGAAAAAATTATAAGGGGAAAAAAGATAAAAAGGCTTTTAGAACCAGATAGGATTAAGAGAAGTAATGTTTAAGCATCCTGCCATTGATAGGACCTCCAAATAGTTGTACTTCATTCAACTCTTGCAAGAAAATGGCATTATTACCAGCAACAGAATGAATGAAATACGGGCCAAGCCATAAGTTGTCAAATTTCCCATGCTTGCCCTTGTCTTCCCTCCTTGAGTTGCACTTTAAAACTTTGTCCCCAACATTGAATTTCTGGCCTTTGTTCTTTTGTCAAAAATATTTTTGATGTTGTCCTCCTTTTGTAATGCTTTGTTATAAACCTCTTCTCTGGTCTGCTGAAGGTGAATAGTTTGATTTATCCTTCTGATCATGTCATTGTCTTCAGAATGAACCTCTTGGATCAACTTCATAACTGGTACACCAAGGCTGGTAGGAAAAATTTCATCTGTACCATACACAAGTTGGTAGGGTAACATACCAATAGATTTCTTCAATGTCAATCTGTCAGCCCAAAGTGCATGAACAAGCTTTGTGTGCCAAGACTTCTTGTTGTCTTCCAATAGCTTCTTGAATATGTTCACCAAAATCTTGTTTGAGGATTCTGTAAGTCCATTACCTTGAGGGTAATAGGCTGTGGAATGCCCCAATGTTATATGATATCTGTGACAAAATTCAACCATCTTCTTTGATCCGAATGTTGTTGCATTATCAGTGATGATCTTGGTAGGACAGCCAAATCTAGAGAGAATATTAGTCTCCATAAATTTTATAATGAAAAAATCATTGGCTTGCCTACAAGGGATGGCTTCTATCCATTTGGTGAAGTAGTCTGTGGCAGTGAGAATCCATCTATGTTGGGAAGAGGATGGTGGATGGATTTCTCCTATGAAGTCAAGTCCCCACTATTGAAATGGAGCTTCAACAGTGATTGGATGCAGAGGTAAGGGTAGCAGCTTCCTTTTGCCTTCAAAAAGTTGACATTTATGACAGGCAATTATCATCTTATGCACATCAAGAAAAAGAGTAGGCCAATAGTAACTAGCCCTCAAGATTTTGTTGGTTGTGGTCTTCTAGTATAAATTGCCTCCACACTCCCCTTCATGGAACTCGTGCTTAACCTTCTCTACATCATAATTAGGCAAACATTTAAGCAATATACCACATGCATTTTTCCCATAAAGACATCTATCTATAATGAAATAGTTTATAGCTTTTAACTTTAGAAACCTTGCCTTTGTTTTTGATAAACTAGGAAGTGTATTCAAATTAAGCAAAACATAAAGAATATCAGCATACCAAGAGGAATTCATAAAATGATCTTCAAAAATGGGAGTTGAGATTTCCTCTTGATCATCTAAAGAATTTATCATATTAATATCTAGAACTTCAAAATTTGATTCAGCCATTAATCTAGCTAGAACTTGGCCTTTGATGAGTTTAGTGGGCTTGATCTCTAAATCATATTCAAGAATAACCGCAATCCACTTGCCTCTGTTACCATCTGGGTCCCATGTTAGAATGTCTTTCAAAACTGAATTTGGGACAAAGGAAATGATGTGTGAGTGAAGTATGTATACTCTGAAGTCTTTCAAAGCTTTGAACAAAGGAAAAGCTTTCCTTTCCATAATGTTATACTTTAAAGCAACATCCCTCAATGCCTTTCTAAAGAATTCAATAAGCTGCTCTTGTCCTTGTGGATTTTTCTGTAAAAGGATAACAACAGTTGTATGTTCTGATGCAAATGAAAAAATATAAAAATCTTTTGAAAAAATAGGACTTATTAGAACTGGTGTTTTGGTTAACGCTTGCTTCACCAGCTCAAAGGACTTCTTTGCTTCCAAGGTCCATTTTACCCCTTGCTCCTTCTTCAGCATGTTTTTTATATTCCTAAGGAGCTCAGCTAAGTTGGGTATGAACCTTCTCAAAAAGTTAATCTTTCCAATGAAATATTGTAACTCGATGTTTCGAGGATAAGAGATTTGCAATATGGCCTCAATCCTCTTTGGATCTGTCTTAATACCCTATTCTGAAATAATGTGCCCAAGAAGCTTATCTTCTTGGAGACCAAATAGTGTTTTCTTGGGGTTTAAAGATATCCCAAAATTTCTGCATTTCTTGAAAACATTTCTCAAATGTTGTAAGTTCTCTTCATCTGTCTTTGAAAACACAGTGACATCATGAAGATAAATAATGATGAAGTAGCCCAATTCTTCCGAGAATGCTATGTCCATGGCTCTATGAAAAGTTGCACTAGCATTCATTAGACCCAAAAGCATTTTCACATACATGAAAGTGCCCCAAGGTGTAGTAAATGTTGTCTTTAGTTGATCATCAGGGTGGACTAAGATCTAATTGTACCCCGAATAGCCATCCAGTAAAGAAATTCTTTTGGAACCAAATACCCTTTGTAAAATATGTTCCATCTTAAGTAAAGGGTAGTTGTCCTTGAGTGAAGCTTTGTTTAAATCTCTAAAGTCTATACAAAGCCTAATCTCTCCTGTTTTCTTCCTAACTGACACCAGATTAGACACACACTCAGAATATCTAATAGGGACAATAATACCAGCTTCATACATTTTCTTGATCTCCTTCTCAACCAAAGGCAACTGAACATGGTTTATTCTGCGCAACTTTTGTTTGAATGGATTTTGGTTTTCCTTGAGAGGGATTTTGTGCTGGATTATTTCAGTGTCATAGGATTTCAGATCTTCGTAATTCCATGCAAAAACATCAGAAAATTATTTAAACAACTCTATGTATTTGAGTTTAATGTGAGCTGGTAAAGTCTTAGACAATTTAATCATCATAGGTTTTAGTTTACTACCTATATTGCACTCTTCAAATTCAATCTCTATAGGTTCCATTTTTGGCTTCTTCGCCACATCGTTAAAATCAAACAACTCTTCTAAAGGGGCCAGACCCTTCGGAAAACTCTGATCTTTAGATTGCAGGGTTTATAATTCCTCTATTTCTAACTCTGTAGTTAATTCTATTTTATTTTCAAGTTTTCTAGACAATAGATTTATATTGGAAACCTTAGGAGACTGTTATTCTTCACCAAGAAAATTTTCTTCACTATTGCAGTCTGTTTCATAATCTGAATCTAAGCTATGTATTTCAAATTCATTTCTAAATTTCATGAAGTCTTCTATTTGTTTGTCTCCATCAAAAACTTGCCAATATTTGTCATTATCTGGAACGATCGGTCTAAATTTAATCTAGGTTGAACATTATTTGGTTTCATATGGCGTTAAACATGTTCTAGACATGAAAGCTAGGTTGTGGGCCACATTATTTCTCTTTCTTGGGGAAAAAATCAATTGGGAGTCCTCAAAATTTTTCAATAGATCCATGACATTCTTTCGGTAGGCCCTTAGTATGGGGTGATTAGAATTGTATTCTCCATTGACTTGCCTAATTATTAATTCTGAATCCCCATGCACTCTAATTCTTTTAGCTCCTAATTTCTTCAACAAATTTAAGCCTAAAAGTAGGGATTCGTATTCCGCTATGTTATTCGAACACTGAAAGTTTAATCTATAGGAAAGGCTCTTTTTGTGGTTATTCTCCGTGTTGTGAATCCAGACACCTACACCAGTGTTTCTTCTAGTGCAGGACCCATCAAAGTACATACTTCATAGAGGACTAGTTTCAAGTTCCTTCATTTGATTACTGTCATCTTCAACCAATGTGCTTTCTGATTGTTCGTGAGTATCAACACTCTGTTGAGTTTGTTTTAGTTCCTCAGGTTTTTCAATTTGTTGAGGAACGATTTCTTGACTGTCAAGGTTAAAAATCGATGGACGCATGATTTGTAGTTCAAGACCAGTGTATGGATTGCTAAAGTTTTCAAATGCAACAAGCTGTTTTGACACTTCTGTGACGTTTTCTTCTTCCTCTCTATCGGCCATTAATTCATTTAAAGTGAATTTTTCATTGAATGTTTCATCATTAAACATGATAAAATAATCGAGGCCTGTATTCACAAAATACAGAGGAGGGTTTTGAGGTCTGTCTTGACTAGTCACCATGTATTGCATATGGAACTCCCTGTAAATTTTTCTTGTTGGATTAAACACAGGGATAGTCACATAGGTCATGTCCATCTACATAGTTCCTTATAACTTAGGCCCCCAAGACCTAGATAAAAAAATTCCATACTTTGGGGGTACATCAGCCACAACAATATCCATAACCAAATATTTGGCTGGAATCTGTGCTAAGTTAACATAGAGGTCTTTGATTAATCCTAAACATTTTACTCTGCTTGAATCAAAGGAGTAAAGGTATTTATAAGGTCTGGTGATTTCTAGACCTAGGCTCTCCATCACCACATTAGGCATTAAATTATGAGAAGCCCCTGAGTCGTGCATAGCGTTGTGCAAAATCTTGTCATGAACATTTAAACTAAAAGGGAGGAATAGGTCCCTCTTGATACTTGCCTTCAATATTTGGACCAAAAATAAGCTTTGGTTGGTCATCATTAAGATTGATTGTATCATTATTCTCTTATATATTTAAAGCCTTCAAAATTTGGGTTCTATACACATTTTGGGTAGCTAAATCAATCAGGGGAACAAAGATTTTAATTTTGGAAATTTCCTGCTCCGGGCTGAAAGGAATTTGATTCTTTGAAGTGCTTGTCTCAGCCTTATTAACTGCCATTCTATCAGCAAAATATGTTTGCTGATTTGTTCTATTTAAATTTGACAAAATTGTTTTCTTAGGAGTACCAAATGAGTTGCTATTACTAATAAGGTCTGCACTCTGCTTTTCATTATTTTGAGTGCCTCTCTCTTTACTTTTATCAGAATTTACAGCCACTGTTTTGTCTTTCTGTTTTACAATTTTGGGTTTATTTACATTTTTGTTTTGTGAAGATTTTTTCAGAGGTTTTGTTGATGGGAGTTTGTTGTTTCATTTTACTTCTAAGGTCATACTCTTTTTGAGATTCTATGATGACATTCTCCATGTCTTGATAATAACTTTCATCCTCGTCTCTTTTTTCATCATAGGGCGTGTAAAGACCTTGTTTTCTATCATAATGAACCTTAAAGTCATCATTATCTACTCACAACATGTTGATATCATCATCCTCTGTTTTATCATCTGTTTCTTCGATCTCACTTACATAATTTTGATGAAAGGGAGGAGTGATTTGTTGATCATCTTCCCTAGGTTTGTTTGGAGGTTGGTTTCTTCTAAAATTCTGATTTTGGTTCTGGTTTCTGTTTTGAGGAGTAGTTTGGTTTTGACTTGCTTGTGCTCTCTCAAGAATGGTCATTTTATTCATCATCTCTTCCATCGTTCTTTCCATCTTTGAGCTAGAAGTAGAAGGTGTGGATTCGTCTCTGAAGGATACTCTCTTCTCATTCTTCATTCTTGCTCTCTTCTCCATTAAGTTAACTTCCACAGCAAGAGCTCCTTTTTGCATATCTTCAAGGGTTAGAAAATCTCTTTCTCTCAGTTGATAGGCCATTTCAGGGTCAAACCCTTCAGGAAAATTTTTTAACGCTGAGCCTTGTCGAGGTTTTAGATCTGGGGTAAGTGCATTATATACACTGTTAAATTTGGTACAATAAGATTGTACACTTTCCCCAATGTTTCTGTGGAGGTTCTTGTAATCAGAAAGTATTTGGAGAGGATTCTTCTTTACTTCCCATTTGTTTAATAATGTCTAATGGAAGGCTTGGATATCATTGACACTATGGGGGGCTAAGCCTTTAAACCACTTTTTTACGTCCCCCCCAAGACTCTGAGCAAATAATCTAAGCTTGAGAGATTCATCATCAATTTCATTTCTGTCAAAGTAGTCATTCATTTTATCCACTTGTTGTAATGCAGTTGGAGTGTTGCTATCATCATATAATGGGATTTTGGACTGATAATCCCATGGAAGATTGATTAATGGTACAGTAAGGACTAAGGGAGCATATCATGCTGCCATGATATGTGGTGAAGGTGGATTTACAAGAGGCGGATTAAAAAGAGGGAAACTGGGCTGCAGTGGAGTGTTTTGAACAGTGGATGTAGGATGAACAAATGTGGAAGAACCAAGAATATAATGCTGAGCTGATCTTGGATGAGAGACACCTAAATTGGAAAGAAAATGTAAGTCAGGTGGTGTTGTTTCTCTACTACCAATATTTTCACTCATTTCCAGGGATGAAAGTGAAGACTTAGAATCTAATTGATCTAAATCATCAAGAGACCTAGTTCTAAATGGATTTCTTAGATCTACTTGTGATTGTTGTAGAGATGCAAGATTTTCAGGAACTGAATTAGCTCTCAAGGGTGATCTGAAAATAATTGAAAATTTTATCTTAGGAGACTTCCTAAGGATACTTTTTGGGTTATCAACTATCTCAGGTTGATTAGGGTCAGGGTGGACTATGTTGTGTTTTTTAAGCCCAACTAAAAAAGAAAATTTTAACTAGATATGACCGTCTTTAAGAGGTTAATTGATATGTTTTACACAAATTTTAATCCTACAGTCATCTAACTGAGTTTAAATGATAATATGATGAGAATGATTCTTCCCAATGGAGTCTTAAGGTTTTTTTAGGATTTGTGGAATCTCCAAGTGGAATTTTTTAGCTTTTTTGGAGGTAAAAGGTTTTATGGTCCACCACCATGTTTATTGAATACCAATCTAAAATATTTTTGGGTTTTTCTGAGTTATTTTTTATTCCTATGGTTCTTAAGAGTGTCCTAAATCTGTTTCAAAACTTAGCTATGGTTATGAGACAAAGACATTTTACTCTTATGGCTAAACCAGCTGATCCTTCAAGGTTAGATAAAATCTTATGAGAATCCTAGGGTTTGCCTAGTTTGTCACTGATTCAAACAAGTTTTACCATGATTACCATTACTTGGCAGTGCTTGAAAAGGGCTGCCTGTACTCACAAGGTTTTATAAAGTGTTTATGGGAACCTAAGATGAAAATTTGACCCAAGTCCCCAGTGGAGTCGCCAGAAAATGTTAGCTTCTGGTGGCTCAACTGGTTAATGTACCAATTGTTCTTAAAATAAGTGTTTCTTCTTATCCAATGGTTATCTTAAAATGAAAACAACTCAGATTCCCAGTGGAATCACCATAAATGTTGGCTCCCTATAATTAGCAAAATTGGCAAAGTCCAACTGCAGGGAGAACACTATTTCAACCACTTTGGGATTTAACGATCTAGCCCTCCTGAATCCGGAGAGGGATCTCTCCAATAAGTGCAAAAAAGGACTTGTCTTTAAAAGCTTTTAGGTAATGATATTAGGCTAGTTATGAAGTCCGAGGGTTTTTTTTTGTTTTGTATGGTTGAGCATGATTATTATTTGAGTGGAAAGTTATAAAAGGAAAGAGTTTCAAAGGTGTGAAGTTGCAAGCAATCAGAACAAGATTTGGTTGGAAGATAGATATAAAGCTGGTTTTTAGTCCATTAGGCTATGGAGTCATAATAGGGTTTAATTGAAACAACAAGGTGCAAGAGTGGTCCATGGGGCAAGTCATCTATGTCTAAGGATCTCTTTAAAGTTGATTTTATGGAATGAAATGATACAAAAAGAAGGGGAATTAAACAAATGAAGAACAAAGAGTAGCCTAAGATCAGGTAAGTACTTTGAAACTATCCTGATTTTTGCATACACTTAAGAAAGACATAAAATTAATCTAAGATTTGGTAAGTACTTCGAAACTAGCCAGATTTTGATGCACTTTCAATTAGAAAATGTTTGAAACACAAGGGAAAAAACATATGATAACGAAGAATAGTCTAAGATCAGGTAAGGAATTTGAACCTAGCCTGCTTTCAACACATTCTTAGGGAAAATTTCAGATATTTTTTGGGGATAAAACTAAAGGAAAGTGCTCACCATAATTTCCTTAGTTCATCTCTACTTAACATAAACTGAAAATAACATTCAAGAATAACAATTAGCCTAGACAGTAGGATGAGGGAACGCTAGCATTCATAACTGCTTGAAACTGAATTAAATCATTCTTAAACAACAAAAATTGGAAGAAAACATGTAGATAAAGCTTATCAGTCAGAGAAGGGTACTGATATACAGTAAAGCCTAACTCTATGCTTGTTTTTCTTTATTAGAGAAGATGGAAAAAGTGAAAACATAAATAAAATAAAGATTTACAATAAGAAATAACATCACCATTGACATAGACCAAGATCCCATAAATCAACCTGTATTGATGCTTCAAACCAATTACAATATTCAAGTCCAATGTTTCAGTTCAACAATCATCTTCACTTCTCAGCCTAACTATTATATCACAAACAGAGCTTCAAGAGACTTTGAACACTATTTACAATTAGAAGTTTCGAGCACAAGTATATTTCAAAGTTCTGCAACCAACATTTTCTCATCTTCTACAAGAGTATTTATAGAAGAAATGAGGAGGTGGGATCTGATAAAAGATCTCTTGGGTCAATTAATACAGATTTTAATACTTCTCGGCATTTGATGGGCTCGAAGGAGAAGTTTACAGATGTTCTTCCTGTATTAATTATTTTACATTTAAGAATTAAGCTCGGTGAGAGCTTTTGTTGACTTTAAGGCTCTGTTTCATGTTTGTAATAACTCTGCTGATATTTTTTGCATTAAGTTTCCTTTGGTAGAATTAACTATTCGGCTGCACTGATGAAAATATCTGATGTTCTGGTAATAACTCTGCTGCCTTTGAATGCTTTGAGGCTACAGGTGTCATTTGGTAGCTAAGAGGGATAAATTGACCTCTGACGTGATAGTGGAGGTGTCCTCTATCTGATAAATGTTTATGATTTTATTTAATTGTTTTTTAATCCAGTGGATTAGGATTTTCATTTCAATCTTAGCTGTAATCCATCCAAACTATAGAATTAGTCTTCAATACTCCGTTCTGTTATGTTTTGTTCTTCAACACGAATACTCTTTTTGTTTTGAATTAATTTATTGTGTCTTGTTGATGTGTAGGTTCTGCAAAGGTTCCATATGGCATCAGTGCCCATGAAGCATTGATGAAATGTGGCATGGAACCCTCTGTAGTAATTTCCCTTTGATAAACGAAAGTCTGGAGGATCGTCACCCTCGAATTTCATTTCCTTTATTATAATGGGAAAAACCTTTGAAACCTGAAAAAAACATCAAAAGTTAATAAATCCTACATTTAAGAGGTAAAATTTCTTAGGAGGTCATGGTTATGAGTGTGGCCATTGGATGGTAGCATCCAATGGTGGAAATCATGTGTAGAAGTCAAAAGTAGAGCGGTTTATGAATTGGTGTAGAGGATTAATTTCGGGTTGTTGATCTTGTAGAGATCAACGATCGGAATAAGTCGGGAGGAAATAAAGCGAAGGGGTCACTTTATAGAGAAATGGCAGAAATGTAAAGAAATAAGGTTAAGAACCTTTGTTGGAGGAAATATGGTTAAAAATGGAAATTGGGGTTTCGGGGTGATTATGGGCCATCAGATGAGATCAGGCCACGAGATCAACGACGAAGATTGTATGTTGAAAACCCTTTGGAAAAGGTTGAGGCAGACGGTGTAATGAGAAATTAGATCTGAGTCGTTGATCTACAAAGATTGATGGCGAGAAGCACACACGATATAATATAATAGAAAATGAGGAAAGTGGTTATGGAGGAGAGAACCATGGGTTTCGCGTGGTGAAATTGCGGGGAGGCAGTTTTGTCTTCTGGAACACGATATGCGTCCACACCCAACACGTGTCTCTCAAAAACAGATTATATTGCGTAATTTTCAAGAATTAACCTCCACGCTTAAACTTACGTGAAAACGTGTGTCAACCGTCAGATCAGGGGTCTCAGATTTGACGACTGTGTTAAAAGCATGATAAAAAATAAGTACACGGATGATAATAGGTGGGGCGGTTTCAATACAGGCCCATAGGGGTGAGGCCTGTTGGGGTTAATAAGGACCGTTGGATGTAGAGGATCGATGGCCAGGATTGAACCTGGGGTTTAAACGAAATAATATACAGGCGAAGATAGGGTGAAGAAGGATTGTTGATCTACAAAGATCAATGGCTGGGATTTGGCCAAAAAAATTATGAAGCAGGACACATGATTTAAACCAAAGTTGGGAGATGAAATCTGGATCGTTCGATCTAGACATGTGGACGGTCTAGATGCAATCAGAGGCATGCAATCGACAGGGGAAGAAATTTGAATGGCGCCAATGTGATTAACTTTGGGTCGTCAATCTACAAATCAAATCGAAGGTGGAGAACTCATCAGGGGTTGACCAATCGGGGGTGGAATAATATTGATGTGTCCAATGAAGAAATTCCAATGTGATTTTTTGTAGGCCATCGGATTGGCCCAATGATCAACGGCGGTGAAAAGCTCCGATCAATGAATGAGAAAGCCCCTTTATAATATATGAAAACCAAAAGTTTAATAAATACAAAAGTTTTGGTGGCTTGGGATGGGTTATATATAAGGATTGGTACCCAGTTGCAGGGCCTGTGGTTTATATGGAAAACAAAAAGGCCCGGGGATTATACATAAAAAGGGCCAATCGGGATCGAGCCTTCGAGCTTTTCAATCTACCCATTTAAAATTTCTCCGATACAATTAGCACTTCGGGACTTTAACTCTTGCTCTGGGGCATAGGATTATATGGAGTAAAGTGGGGGGTGGGGTTTTATACAACAGGACTCAATCACATCGGAAAAATGATGTGGGGCTTTTCAATCTAACCATTTACATTAAAAAACATTGCTCTGGCGGGTTTAGACCAAAACTTAGGAAAAGGTGGGTTTATGAATTTACAAAGCGAAATATGCATTGGAGATGGGTTTATACAATGTTTTAGCACCCGATTGTGGGCCCAGGGTTCATCGAATGAGACAAGGGGATCGGGAGCTTACAACCAGGGGCTAATCGCATCAGAGGCTTTTAACATGGCAAATAGACTTGCGCGCTCTGATTTCTCCAATGCAATAAGTGCCAAATGGGCTTAGCACTTGGTTCTAGTGCCAGGGCACAGGGTGGGGAAGTGGTTAGGACTTAGCCCGAAGGGGCTTAAGCTTGTAGTTAGAAAACTTATTTTTCATGAAATTTTTGATGTTTTTTGATGAATTTGGGGGTTTCGGCAAAGTTTTAAACTGAGTTTTAAACTTTGTAAAGAGGATCTTATGAAGGGGAAAAAGAGGAATAAATTAAAAATAGAGGAATTTTGATGGGGAAAGAGGAATAAAAATGAAGGTTAGTTTTGAGTGGAGGGAGGGGGAAAATGGAGTTTTGCAGCAGTATTTTCTTCATAAAATCAGCAGAATTTCTGAGTTTTAAAGGGAAAAATCAGTGAATATTTAAAAAGTGGGCATGATGTCTTCATGAGTCTTCAAGAGATAACATTTTTTGCAATAAAACTTGTTTCTTGAAGGCTCCAAAAAATGTTTTAGCCAACTTTTGATATAACAAATTTTATAGGTGGCTAACAGGGACTGTTGGAGTTTTCTTTTCCGCTGTATTTTCAAACTCTCTAAACATGAAAAGATGCCAAGTTATTCCTTTTTCAGAATCGTTAAAACCTGATGACATCGGACTCCGTCGTAATGACGATACTCGAGTTCCTCCTTCCTCGTGTTAGCCACCTATGAATTTTTTGACAAGCAAACATGTGGCTAAAATGTTTCTGAGCCTTCAAGAAATACATTTCCTCTTAAACATATCATTCTTGAAGCCTCCTATGTCTTTTTCCCTTTGAAGAATCCTCATTTCTGTTTCCAATCAAAAAGCCTCACTGTTTATGGAAGATTTTGCTCAAAAAGGCCTTTTCCCCCTTAGTTCATTCCCACAAAACCTTTGTTTTCATCACCTTCTTCCCCTTTATAAATTCCTCCAAAATCCCTCATTAATCCTCATTACATCATAAAACCCCTTTAAACCTAACAATTTCCCTTTGTTTGGTTTAATAGCCTCTTATTCCCTCCACTGGAACCCTCCTTTTGGCCTTAAAATACACTAAATTTAAGCCCAAAAGACACTTTTCCATATAATAGGCCTAAGCCCTTTTTGGCCAACCCCTTAACCACTTCCCCAAAACATGACCCACGCCTAGAACCAAGCGCTGGGGCCCTGGGCGCTAATCGCAATCGGAGCGGTCATGCGAGTGCATTTCTTTATTAGCTTGATTTTCTCCGATGCGAGGTCTTTTGCTCTATAGACCGCGGGCGTGTTTTGAACCATTGATATTTTAAAGATATGATGGTTAGCGCTTGTTCCACATCGCACCCATCGCTTCTCCCCATTAACCCCTCCGATTACATGTGAGCCATCGATCTATCTCCAGATCGAATGACGGTCACTTAACCGCACCTTCGCAGCACCCAATCCCATCACATTTGACCTCCACCGATTGGTGAGTCCCGATTTGATCTAAGCCATCCATATCGCATGATAAAACGATCCATATTTCTCTTCACTCCACTCATTTTCCCCAATATTTAGCCCCTTCTAATCAATCTCTGCCATTGATTCCCTGCCGATCCAATGGCCCTGATGTAATCGCAAGTTCAAAACTCAAAATTTTTGGCCCCCTCCCTCCTCCGATTGCAATTGATTTCCCACCGTTGATCACTTGAAGATCTAACAGATCTCATTCATTCTGCTCATTTATTTACTCCTTCTGCCTTCCGCTCCCCCTTTAATCTTAACCATCCATATCTCAGATCCGACGGCTGAGATCAAACCTGCCTTTTATGTTCCACCATTTAACCAACAATGCATCTTTCCTTTTCGTGTTGCCTCCTCCACCATTCGATCTCCCACCCCTCCATCTGATGGTCAGCATGCATATCACATTGTTTTGGCATACGGGCTTTAATGCTCCAAAGTTACGTGATGAAGGCGGTTTTATTTTTCCACGTGTCTTGCAGTGAAGTATATCACGTTTTTTGGGAAAAATTTTAAAACCACTCTAAAGGCATGCGACACCGGCGGTTTTTCCCACTAATACCACTTTTCCCCTTTGACTCCTGAAAGCCTCATCATTTAATCCTGGCCGTTGATTGTTTGATCTAGAAACTCGCATTGCATCATGTCCCCTTCTAACTCCCTTCAATCAGATCTTTATAGAGTTCATCCAAGAGTCTCCACCGTTGATCGCCTCCTCCGATCCAACGGCCCACATTAAATCGCCCTTCGCCCACCGGGTCCCACTACCTAAAGGCCCTGATTTCATTTTTTTTACCCTTTTCCTTTGTTTTTCACCCAAAGTTAAACCTTTGCATTTTAAATGCTAAGTCTTATGTCTCCCATCTAACCTCCCTCCACAATCAATCTTGACCATTGATCTCATATGCTCTCTAATCCAACGACCTATGAAAATAATTACACCAAGATTTCATTAGCCTTGTTCTTCACCATTATGCAGTGATTTTCTCCAGTTTTTCACCTGCATCTGCCATCCCAGAGGCCTCCACAATAATATTCCGCCACTCCCTGGATTTCATAACGATTTATTGTATTTTGCAGGGTTTATAGAGTGAGAAATTCACGTTGTCTCTACAGTCGTGGTCATTGTGACTCAGAGCGCAGAGAGAACAGTCAGTGAAGCGGAAAAGAGTATCAGTTATAAGATTAAAATGGATTTAAAGCCTATAATTGAAAAATTAACACTTTAATCCTGTGTTTCAAAGGATTAGATGCAGTTTGAAGACTAAAGCACACTGATAAGGCATATTAGTGCTACATAACAAGAGAACGTATTTTCTCAGAAAGGACACCTTCTGACAGAAGTCCCCATGCCTCCTCGAGCTCTTAAAATCCATTTCACTGATAGAAACTTCTACACTGTCAGCACCACAATTATGGAAGTATAGGGAACATGCAGACTTTCTAGCCACATTACTTGCTTCAGAAGACATAACAGAGTGCTTAATAGCCAGAAGGACTTCAAAGAACACATCCGAGGTCAAATATCGACCTGAAAAAGACTCCCAGGCCATAATACAGAGGACATACAGCGATGAAAATGGCCATTAAGCAGAGTGGGCTCGACCTTCTGCCTCCACTCTGTCTTAATGAGTTAATTTAATTCACATCTACTCCTGCTATTTCATTCTCCTATCAAAACCCCTGAAGAACTTATTGTTGTTGTTGTTGTTGTTGTTAGTGTAAGGATTCATTCGACTGTTAGAACAGTTTTTGGGGGAGAGTAGCTGAGTAGTTTGTAATTTAGTAGGCTGGGAGGAGAAAGTTTGGACTGTATCAGATATTGAGCTCAGTGTATGTGATTGGTTTTTCACATCAATTAATCAAGCAATTTCATAGGATCCTAGTCTATATTATGGGTGATATTTATCTTACTGCAATTGTCTTATTAAATTATTCATGTTGTCCATTTATTCTCTAATAAGAATCAATAAATCAGGATTAGGATATACCCCTTCATGGTACCATAATGCCCACTGCTCTTCTTATCTTTGATGTTTTCTACTGGTAGTGAATCTGAGAGAAAATTCATGTAATTTAACCAGTTAAAGATGTTGGTCTGGCCCATGCTTACTGATGTGTGAATTTGGGGTTTGCTGCTTAGATGTTCTAGTTTGGTTTAAGATGGAAGAATTGGGATACTGAGGATTTAGTGTAAGCCCTTTCCACTGGGGTCCTTTTCCAACAAATTTTCCTTTCTAAGATCCCTTGGAGCTGGTGTCAAAAGCATTGAAGATTAAAAGTCCTTCTCTGATCTTAGGCCTAGTTCTGTGTTTAAATCTTAAGTGTTTTCCCTTTTAGAGTATGTTGAAGTAGGCCTGGAGTTAAATGACCTCTCGTCTGATCTTAAGCTACCATTTGTGTCTCTCCCTTAATTCCTTAATGTTCCATTCCACCATATATCTAAAAGATCCTTTAGTATAGATGACTTGCCCTACGAAAGCCTTGGTTAGTTATTATGCATCTAATCTCCTTTCATGACTCCATATCCCAATGGATTTAACATTCTTGACCTATATTCTTTTTCCAAAACATCTTGTTGCTTCGTTCCTTTCATTCCATAACCTTCTTATTTAATGATCTCCGACCAACCCAAAAACCAACCAAATCATTTAAAACCCCCCATTTGTGCTTCATACCTAGCCTAATAGCTCATCTTGAGATTTCAAAGATATATCATTCTTTTTTCTTTATGGAGAGATCCCTCTCCGGATCCAGGAGGGCTAGATCCTAGTATCCCAAAGCGGTTTTGATGTTGTCTAGTCTTTTGGTCTTGTCAATCTGGCCAAAACACTAGAACCCCAACATAAAGGTGACTCCACTAGGGATGAGTGCATTTTATCTTAGATACCCTTAAGCACTTGGAAGACCCATAATATCTGGTTCGATTGGTATCTCATTGCTGATGCTGGACAACAACTGGCTTCAAACAATCAAATTCATCCACCTGGAAACTCCACACTCCATAACTCTTAACAGACCAAATGAATCTACTGGTACAAGACCCTGAACTGGTTGAGAAGATACAGTGACCTCTTCTTACATACATGGATCCAAACATGGACTGAGAATCAAAGCTATATTCTTTGGCAGATGGATTAACAAGAATAGTAAACATGTTTGGTGAAGTGGTGATGAAGATGTATGAGGAGAATTTAAATGAAAATGATGATTACTTAGAGTAGCCCATGCCTTTTCCAGAACAAGAACAAACTCAAGACCAAGACAATGAGCAAGACATGTATGATGCTCAAGAATCTATAGAAGATGAAGAGGAAAGTGATCAAGAACTGTCTGATTTCTTACCTATGTATTGTACTGTGCTGACTAGAGAATATCACGACCTAATGGCAAAAGCCAATAGGGAATGTTGCTTTAAGGAAACAACAGACCGCATAGAAGATGAATAATCTGATGTGGAAGGAGAAAGAGATCAGGAAACATCAGAAGATCCTTGAGGTTTCCCTGTTAGCACAATTGAATATTTTCGAGAAGAGGCTCAAGCAGACATCCTGCCTCCAAATCAACTAATGCAAGAAACAGAGAGCTGTTGCACTTCCGCTCAAAGGGACACAAGGAAATCTTCCCCTTTGACAGAAGAAGAAATAGATCATATCCTCAATAGACAGTCAGCCTCTGAGATATTTTATAGAAAAAACACCCTTTCACATTCATCAATTGAGTTTGATTATGTAGATTTGGAAAGCTCCCGTGTAAATCAAAATGAAGAGAGACTTGCTGAGAATCCAACAGGTTTGATTGGTAACATTAATTACAATTATGATTTTCCTATTTATGATCTGTTTGATGATGATTGTTTCCAAAGGGAATCGGAGCTTGTAGGACCATCATCAGTAGATTCATGGGAGGAAGATCAACACCAAAAATTTCAGAGAAGCAATGAACCCAGTGAGCCTATCTATGACACCGATGAAGAAAGTTATGAAAGCCTAATAATAGATGAAGATTCATTGAATTTTCACTCTGTTACACCTCAGATCATCATTAGCAATTTGCATGTGATTGAAATTCAAGAGCCTTTCATTTTAGAAGATGAAGAAGAAAAAGAAGAAGATATTTTTGAGAAAATTGAAATTAAAGGGCCTTCTCTTGAAAAAGAGAAAGCAATAGAACAAACCCTTTCTCAAGAATACATGGAAATTTTCATAGAGCTCAACCCACCAGAGAAAAATATATCAGAGATCTAAGACGAAACAACTGCAATATATGATGAGTCCTCCAGTTTATAAAATGAAGAAGATGAAGGAGATTCTCTTTCTCAAGAGAGTCTTGTTCTTGATCCAGTGGAGGAAGGAGAAATCCTGGTTGAAGCTTGCCTGCCAAATATTCATAACCAGGTATCATTTCATGATCCTTATGCCCATTTCCTGCAAACATTTGAAGAAGGATCAAAGGTATTTTTTAGCAGCATGTTGCAGAAAACAAGAAATTTTTTTAAAGTTGTTGTTAAGAAACAAAGAGAATGGGAGTGGCCCTACCTATCCAACATGCTCAAAGAATTGAGTAGAAAAGACCAGTTCTTGGATAATTTGATGGACTAGATATATTGGAAGAGAAGTTTTATAAGCTAGACTTGTAAATATTTCAAGTTAGAGTAGGGTAGGTATGAAAGCTCAATAAAGCTCAGCCTGTGAGCAGGTAGTTAGCTGTTTTTTTATAATTTCTACAAAGTGTCAGTCCATGAGCAGTTTTGTATTCATGCCATGGCTCACAACAAGCCAAACATTCTAATCCTCTCTTGAATATTTTTTCAATTTCTGTCTTAGAATGTAGAGAATAAATCTGCTAGACAGTTTAATCCTAATAGATGTAGTTTAGGTAGAGAAACTATGACACCAACAGTTTAATATGGTCCCATGGAGTAATAAGGGTATAAGTAGAGTAGGTTTATTTTCCTGTTTGTAAAAAATTGACGATGTAAAGGGTCTGCAAGTCCAAATGCACCTAGAAGAAAAAATATTAGGATAATAGTATGGGTAGGTAGTTGTTTGGGAGAATGTTACTGCTAATATAATTTCTTCATAATTGTGGCAGCTGATCCAAGAAATAAAATTGATGTATCAAGTACCAGGCATTTGGCCTACTCCAAATATTTTTTTCTGAATTCTTGACACCTTCAAGAAGATGCCATCCCCATGTGGAGCCACTGTTAGCCACCTATGAATTTTTTGACAAGAAAAAAGGTGGCTAAAATGTTTTTGAGCCTTCAAGAAATACATTTCCTCTGAAAAATATCATTCTTGAAGCCTCCTATGTATTTTTCCTTTTGAAGAATCCTCACTGCTGTTTCCACTCAAAAATCCTCACTGTTTGTGGAACATTTTGCTCGAAAAGGAATTTTCCCCCTTAGTTCATTCCCACAAATCCTTTGTTTTCATCACCTTCTTCCCCTTTCTAAAATCCTCCAAAATCACTCATTAATCATCATTACATCCTAAAACCGCTTTAAACCTTACAATTTCCCTTTGTTTGGTTTAATAGCCTCTTATTCCCTCTACCGGAACCATCCTTTTGGCCTTAAAATACACTAAAATTAGGCCCAAAACCCACTTTTCCATATAATATGCCTAAGCCCCTTCCGGACAACCCCTTAACCACTTCCCCACCACATGACCTGCACCTAGAACCAAGCGCTGAGGCCCTGGGCACTAATTGAAATTGGAGCAGTCATGCAAGCGCATTTCTTTGTTAGCTTGATTTTCTCCGATGTGAGGTCTTTTGCTCTATAGATCGCAGAGCATGTTCTGAACCATTGATCTTTTAAAGATCTGACAGTAAGAACTTGTTCCACATCATGCCCATCGCTTCTCTCCATTAACCCCTCCAATTACATGTGAGCCGTAGATCTGTCTCACAATCAAACGGCGGTTGCTTAATCGCACCGTCGCAGCGCCCAATCCCATCGTATTTGACCTCCGCCGATTGGTGAGTCCCGATTTGATCTGAGCCGTCCATCTCACATGATCCAACGGTCCAGATTTCTCCTCACTCTACTCATTTTCCCCAATATTTCTCCCCTTCCGATCAATCTCCGTCGTCGATTCCCTGCCGATGCAACGGCCCTGATGTAATCACAAGTTCAAAATTGAAGAGTTTCACCCCCCTGCCTCCTCCGATTGCGATTTATTTCCCACCGTTGATGAATTGAAGATCCAACGACTCTCGTTCATTCTACCCATTTATTTACCCCTTCTTCCTTCTGCTCCCCCTTTAATCTTGACCGTCCCTATCTCAGATTCGATGACTGAGATCAAACCCGCCTTTGACGTTCCACTATTTAACCGCCAGTGCATCTTTCCTTTTCGCGCTACCTCCTCCACCGTCCAATCTCCCACCCCTCCATGCGATGGTCAGCATGCATATCACATTGTTTTGGCATATGGGCTTTAATGCTCCAAATTTATGGATGAAGGCAGTTTTATTTTGCCACGTGTCTTGCAGCGATGTATATCGCGTTTTTTGGGAAAATTTTTAAAACCACTCTAAAGGCATGCGACACCGGCGGTTTTTCCCACTAATACCAATTTTCCCCTTTGGCTCCTGAAAGCCCCATAATTTAATCCTGGCCATTGATTGTTTGATCTAGTGGCTCACATTGCATCGCATCCCCTTCTAACTCCCTTCCATCGGATCTTTACAGAGTTCATCCAAGAGTCCCCACCATTGATCGCCTCCTGCGATCCAACGGCCCACAATAAATCACCCTCTGCTCGTCGGGTCCCACTACCTAAAGGCCCCGATTTCATTCATTTTTTCCATTTTCCTTTGTTTTTCACTCAAATTTATACCTTTTCTTTTTAAACGCTAAGTCTTATGTCTCCCATCTAACCTCCCTCCACGATCAATCCTGACCATTGATCTTAGATTCCCGTCTAATCCAACGGCCTATGAACATCTTTACATCAAGCTTTCATTAGCCATGTTCTTCACCATTATGCAGTGATTTTATCCGATTTTCACATGCATCCGCCAGCCCAAAGGCCTCCATAGTAATATTTCGCCACTCCCTGGATTTCATAACGAGTTATTGTATTGTGTAGGGTTTACTGAGTGAGAAATTCATGTTGTCTCTACAGTCATGGTCACTGTGAATCAGAGCACAGAGAGACCAATCAGTGAAGTGGCAAAGAGTATTAGTGAAGAGATTAAAATGGATTTAAAGCCTGTAATTGAAAACTTAATGCTTTAATCCCGTGTTTCAAAGGATAAGACGTAGTTTGAAGTCTAAAGCACACTGATAAGGCATATCAGTGCTACATAATAACATAACGTATTTTCTCAGAAAGGAAACCTTCCAACAGAATTCTCCATGCCTCCTCGAGCTCTTAAAAGCCATTTCACTAAAAAAAAATTCTAGGCTATCAGTACTACAGTTATGGAATTATAGGGAATGTGTAGACTTTCTAGCCGCATTACTTGCTTCAGAAGACATAACAGAGTGCTTAACAGCTAGAAGGACTTCAAAGAACACATCTGAGGTCAAATATGGACCTGAAAAAGACTCCCAGGTCATACTATAGAGGACATACAGCGATGAAAATGGCCATTAAGTAGAGTGGGCTTGACTTTCTGCCTCCACTCTGTCTTAATGAGTCAATTTAATTCACATCTACTCCTGCTATTTCATTCTCCTATAAGAACCCCTAAAGAAATTATTGTTTTTGTTGTTGTTGCTGTTGCTGTTAGTGTAGGGATTCATTCGACTATTAGAACAATTGTTGGGGGAGAGTAGCTGAGTAGTTTGTATTAGTAGGCTGGGAGGAGAAATTTTGGATTGTATCATCTATTTAGCTCAGTGTATGTGACTGGTTTTTCCCATCAATTAATCAAGAAATTTCACAGGATCCTGGTCTATATTATGAGTGATGTTTCTCTTACTGCAATTGTCTTATTACATTATTCATGTTGTCCATTTATTCTCTGATAAGAATCAGTAAATCAGGCTTAGGATATACCCCTGCATGGTACCCTAATGCCCACTGCTCTTCTTATCTTTGATGTTTTCTGCTGATAGTGAATCTGAGAGTAAATTCATGTAATTTAACCAGGTAAAGATGTTTTTCTGGCCCATACTTACTGATGTGTGAATTTGGGGTTTGCTGCTTAGATGTTCTGGTTGGGTTTAAGCTAGAAGAATTGGGATAGCGGGGATTTAGTGTAAGCCCTGTCCATTGGGTTCCTTTTCCAACAAATTGGCCTTTCTAAGATCCCTTGGAGATGGTGTCAAAAGCATTTAAGGTTAAAAGTCTTTCTCTGATCTTAGGCCTAGTTCTGTGTTTAAATCTTAAGTGTTTTCCCTTTGAGAGTATGTTGAAGCAGGCCTGGAGTTAAATGACCTCTGGTATGATCTTAAGCTACCCTTTGTGTCTCTCCCTTCATTCCTTAATGTTCCATTCCACCATCTATATAAAATATCCTTTAGTATAGATGACTTTCCCTATGAAAGCCTTGGTTAGCTGTTATGCAAGTAATCTCCTTTCATGAATCCATAGCCCAATGGATGGCACATTCTTGACCTATCTTCTTTTTCCAAAACATCTTATTGCTTCATTCCTTTCATTCCATAACCTTCTCAGTTAATGATCTCCTACCAACCCAACAACCAACCAAATCATTTAAACACCCCCCTTTGTGCTTCATACCTAGCCTAATATCTCATCTTGAGCTTTCAAAGATATATCATTCTTTGTTATTTATGGAGAGATCCCTCTCCAGATCCAGGAGGGCTAGATCCTAGGATCCCAAAGCAGTTATGTTGTTGTCTAGTCTTTTGGTCTTGCCAATATAGCCAAAACACTGGAACCCCAACACCTAGGGCTCGTTAAATGTACTAGGTTGGATTTTTCCGAAGGTAAAACTTATATCGCAAGCATATGCTATCCCCTTCAAGCTTGTTTCCAAAAATAATTGGGGTACTCGCCAGAAATGGTGGGGGGAAATGGAACCAGTATCACCATCGTGTCTGTATTATGTCACTCTTGAACATGGCACTTGTCTGCATTCGTGTTGGGTTGGGGATGTTACACCATTTTTTGGTCATCTAACCTATTATCATTAGATGGACCCAAGTACACCATGTAAGACCAATTTTACCCTAAGTAAAATTGCTTTCACTATGTGAAATAACTTAGTAAAACACCTTTATTAAGTTGTTTATGGTCTAAATATGAAACCCCAAAATGAAATAATAAAAAAATCTATATTTGTTTATATTTCCTCAAGGAATAATTAGTTAAACATCAATTTAATTATTATTCTTGGTCATATTTAACCCAAAACAAGGAAATCAAATAAATAAATCCTTATTTATTTGATTATTTCCTAGGAATAAGTTATTTAATCCTTATTTAAATAATATTCCTAGTTAAATTTGACTAAATTATTTATAAATAATTAAATAAATAATTATTTATTTAATTATGTTTCCACCATTTCCTTAAAATAATAAATAAATCATTTATTTATTTATTATTTATAAATAAAGGATTTGACCCAAGTCAAAAATCCTTTTCCTTCCAAAAAATATAATAAAATATTCCTAAAAGGTGGTTCTAGAATTTGGTTGATAATATTTTATTCATGCACCAAGTTCTAGACTACCGTAATATTTTGTTATAAATAGAAGGGTTTTCCCATTCATTTGTCACCTTTCATTGCATATTAAATCACTCTGGATATATACTCTTGGTCTAACTTTGAGCCATTATCATTGTCACATTCTCCATTATTTTCTTTGTCAGCTCCCTTTGAGTTCTATGTTTGTTTGGGTTTTCTACACCAACAAGAGAGAGAAACTCTAGATTTGAAGTGCTGAGGACTTTTAAGAACCTATCCCATTGAGGAGAATTGGAAACACCTTTCTTGTTTTCCTCTCAGGTGCCCTTTAATATAAAAAATTCTTTCAAAAATATTGTTCTTTTCTTGTCTATTGGATGCATGGAGAAAAATTTCATTTTTACTGCTTAATGTCTTTTTATGCATAGATCTAGATTTGTGCAGCTTTGTCTTGATCAACTAACTGCAGATTTGAAGATATTGGTAGCCATAATTGATGTTAGGGCTATTTTTTATGCATAGCTAAAGTGGTATTTTTTCAAAAAAAGATTCATACTAACAGGGGACATCTCATCTCATTATCTGCTTGCCTCCATGGGTTTGGGTAATCCTTTTTGACCGCTCATCTGCTCTTTGCCACCTAATCATGACCTCAGATCCTTTGATGTCAAATACTACCAAATCCACTATCGTGCCACCGATATGTTCAAGAGAACTTCGCCTCTGCAGCTCTCAACCTCCCTCTAATTCTCTACTGATATTTATTCGCAAAACATCATGTTCCCATGTCTCACATCGATGATGTGGGAAACACTATGGCCCACCTTCGATCAAGGTCACTTCCTGTCGACTTCAGATCATTATCCAGGAAGTTGGTCTAGAGACTCCCTTAAGGTACCTTGGGGCCTGAATCCCTGAATGGCAGGTTCTTCGTAAGGTTTCATTATTTGCCTTCGATCTGATGATTCTGCGGGTGTTCGATGCCAACTCACTGTTCACATTCTGTGGATTGTACCTATAGTACCTTGAGGTCCATCCTTATTATTGGTGGTTCCTCTCGCGTCTGTTAACGACTTTCATTATTGGCTAGTAATCAGACGATGTTCTGGCATGTTCGACTTCAACTCGATTATTCACATGCTCGAACTTGTACTCTGTTCAGGTCAAGATGGAGCACAAGACTGCAGATTTTTCGTGGATTATCATGATTGGTTACATGACTCATTTGATTGGATGGCTGTGACCATACCTGAGTCTACTTATTGATCGTTCTATACTGGATGGCTGCATCCATACCTTGGATCCCGGTTATTGTACACTCTATTATGGATGGCTACACCCATACCATATATCATGTATTTGAGATATCAGTTGTATTTGTCTTCGTAGGTTTTTTGAAGGTCGTGTTTTCAATTGGGCACGTTCTCATAAATCATTTCACCCCTCCCTCTCTTTCGGACCTCATGCTTTATGGGGCATCTATTACACAACATTTTGTCACCATCCTTGAAATCCCACATCCCGCACATTGGAGGGCTATTCCCATGACCTGTGAGAAGTAACATGACCTGAAACCACCTTCATGGCATCCCCTTGCATAAGGAAAAACATTCCTCTTAAGAACATTTCCTCTGAAAAACCCTAAAAATAGATGTTTTAGCTTTGGCATGACTAGCTAGTTGAGCCCTCGCACCAATGGGGGAAATTGACCATAGAGAGCACGCCAAATTGTGCACTGTCTCTGTGTTTCACTCATGCCAAGCTTAATAAGGGATGTTTTTTAAAATTAAATGGTGGAATTTTGATTTCAACAAACTCCTGAATGAATTATCAAAAGGATTTGAGTGGTTTGGCTCCAAATCTCCATGTATAGGAAGTGTTTTTCCACCTAGCATGGAAGCTTCCTTAGAGATAGGGCCTATCCCATGATTATAGGGATCCAAACCTCATTTCCTCCATCTATAAAATCTTGCCTTCTCCATTAGCAAGCTAGCTGAATTTTTAGGAAGGAAACTATAACCGGGTAACCTTTGAGAGCCAAGTAGAAGAGAGAGAGCTTCATCCAAATTCCTGATAGGGTTTGTTGAGACATGCTCCACTATCAACTCCACCGAAGGAAGATCATAGCATCATAGAATTTGGTTGTAATCTCCATTTTTTTATCTATAATATAAGCGACTCTGATTTTAGTTCCATTCATGTGTTCATTTCTTTATGTAATGCAATGAATTATATTCTCTCTGACTGATATATGGTTACATGCTTTGTATTTTACATTGTATTTTGTTGTTTCCTTGTATGTGTATAGGTGTCTAGACGTATCGAATGAAAGGATCGTGATCTGTCAAGAAAGGGACAAGAAACATCATATTTTCTTCAACGACAACTGCGTGGGATTTGAGGTAGGCTACTTATCGTGACCTTTGTCATTTTGTAACTAGAAACCAGCGTTATTACGTGACTTGATTGTTGCTAGACCCGATCTGGGCTAGTAGGGATCGCCTTTGTCCACAGAGGAGATTTACCTCTTCAACATTAAGGTTAGGTTAAGGTCAAAGTCAAGGTTAAGGTTAGGTTAAGGTTAAGATTAGGTTAAGGGTAAAGTTAAGGTTAAGGTTAGGTTAAGGTTAAGGTCAAGGTTAAGGTTATGGTTAAGGTCAAGGATAGGGTTATGGTTAAGGTTAAGGTTAGGTTAGGATAAGGTCAAGTTTAATGTTAGGTTAAGGTTAAGATTAGGTTAAGGGTAAAGTTAAGGTTAAGGTTAGGTTAAGCTTAAGGTCAAGGTTAAGGTTATGGTTAAGGTCAAGGATAGGGTTATGGTTAAGGTTAAGGTTAGGTTAGGATAAGGTAAAGTTTAAGGTTAGGTTAAGGTTAAGGTTACAGGTTTAGTCGGTTGAGGTTAAGGTTATGGTTAAGGTTAAAGTCAAGGTTAAGGGTTTGGTTAAGGTTAAGATTAAGGTTAAGGTTAAGATTAGGTTAAGTTAAGGTTAAATGTAAGGTTAAGGTTAGGTTAAGGGTAAAGTTAAGCTTAAGGTTAGGGTTAAGGTTAGGGTAAGGTTAAGGTTAGGTTAAAGATAAAGTTAAGGCTAAGGTTAGGTTAAGGTGAGGGTTAGGTTATAGCTAAGGTTAAGGTTAGGTTAAGGGTAAGATAAGGTTAAGTTTAAGGTTAAGGTTAAGGTTAGGTTAAGGTCCAGGTCAAGGTCAAGGTTAAGGATAAGGTCAAGGTTAAGGGTAAAGTTAAGGTTAAGGTTAGGGTTAGGTTATATTTAAGGTTAAGTTTAGGTTAAGGGTAAATTCAAGGTTAAGGTTAAGGTGAAGGTTAAGGGTAAATTATGTAAAAGTTAAGGTTTATAGGTTTAGTCAGGTTAAGGTTAAGGTGAAGCTTAAGGTGAAGCTTAAGGTTAAGGTTAAGATTAAGGGTTTGGTCAAGGGTAAGGTTAGGGATAAGGTTAGGGTTAAGGATAAGGTTAGGGTTAAGGTCAGGGTTAAGGGTTAATGTTAGGGTCAAGGGTAAGGTTAGGGGAAGGTTGAGGTTAAAGTTAGGTTAAGAGAAGGCTTAGGTCAAGGTAAGGTTAAGGTTAAGGTTACAAGTTTAGTCAAGTTAAGGTTATGGTTAAGGGTTTCGTACGATTTAGGGTTAGGTTATAGTTAAGGTTAATGTTAGGCTAAGGGTAAAGTTAAGGTTAAGGGTTTGGTCAAGGTTAGGGTTAGGTTATAGTTAAGGTTAAGGTTAAGGTTAAGGTTAGGTTTAAGGTTAGGGTAAAGGTTCAGGTTAAGGTTAAGGTTAAGAATTTGGTTAAGGTTAGGGTTATGGTTAAGGTTAAGGGTTAAGGTTAAGTTTAAGGTTAGGTTTAAGGTTAGGGGAAGGTTAAGATTAAGGTTAAGGTTAATGTTAAGGGTTTGGTCAAGGTTAGGTTTAGGTTATAGTTAATGTTAAGGTTACGGGTTTAGTCAGGTTAAGGTTAAGGGTTTGGTTAAGATTAGGGTTATGTTATAGTTAATGTTAAGTTTAAGGTTAAGGTTAAGGTTATAGGTTTATTAAGGTTAAGGTTAGGGTTAAATTTTGCTTAGGTGTTACACTGAAAATTGTCACCTCGAAGTTTTGTTGTCCGTATGAGCTCATTATCACTCATAAATTTCTCCCTTACAAGTCTAAACATGTCGGTTCCTAATATTAAGCCTTGAAAATAAGAGAAAAGCTCATAAAATTCCTTAAAACAGCTGTACCTCACTTTCCCTTAGCTTTACCTGCGGTACCGCACCTTTTGTAAAGGACAACTGCGGTACATACCACACTTTTTCTTCATTAAAAATGTGGGGCCCTGTTAAATGTAAAAAAAGGTGCAAGTAAAATCTAGAAGCTTAGTTTGAGTCATTTTTGGAAGCTTCTAGAAACATTCCTGTGGTGGAAATTCTGCTCTTTTTAGGTTCATGCATCCCATCCATTAAGGAGCTAACCCCTTGAAGTAAGTAGCTAATCCCTTTGAAGGAGGATTTTATCCCTTCTTGTTTGTAGCTATAACCTCCTCTCTTTCACTATAAAAAGAGGCATAGGGCAGTCTCAAAGGGAGTTCAAGCTTTAGTATTATTTGAGGTGAAGTGCTATTGGAACTTAGACCCTTTTAGCTGAGATTTTATGTGGGAAAGATTACATACCTATATGTATCTTGATTGGAAGAGTGCAAGGCTTGTCAGAGTAAAGGAGATTCCTGCTTCGGACCCCAGGAAGACCTCTAAAACATCAAGGTAGACACGGTTGTAAGGTTTTTCTTACTATTCAAAGTTAATACAAATAAGTCTGTTTTTCTTAATAAGTTGTTAATTGATTGGTTTATTTTATGGATTCCTTGATCACCATAATAGATATGATTTATGAATATATCCTATGCAGGTGCTATTTGATGTTTGTTTGTTTGTGATTGCAGATCTTAGAAGGAAACTCTTTCGGGTGACTGAAGGATGACTACTACAAACAAGCGTTGGATCAAAGGTAAGATCGTCAAACCTTTATAACATTTGATTATGAATCGTGACATATCTAGAGAAAGATAGATTTAATTGTCCATTTCTTGCTAGTTGTCCATAGGAAACTTGGGAGGTATGTCTTGTCCACAAGAATGATTTATCCATCCAACAAATTGGTGACTCTGCTGGGGAATGATTGGATTTTTGGTTTCCCTTTTATTTTGACTTGAGAAAATGATTTTTTTGGTTCTTGATTGATGTATACTGGTTTGCATGGCTTAGTTTAATTTTTCTATGCTTTGAAAAGTTTTGAAAAGTTTGGTTTTCTTGAAGTTTTCAGATCTCTGCACTTTGCATTCGCGCACAGTACGGTCATCTCTGCAATTTTATTGAGTAACCAGTGCAGTACCGCAACTATTTACTCTGGAGCTTGCGGACCCTAGGAAAATTTTATGAAAACTTAAAATTTCCTTTTCAGGATTAGTGTAGATTTAATTTAGGATTCTTAGCATCTACCCAGAACTGTATTTTTCTGTCAAAAATCCTTGTTTATGAGTTTCTTTCAGAAGATTTTTCATCTCATCAGTCTCTGTTAAGTTAATTGGGTGTTTTGGGTCTATTTTTTGAGAAATTATTAATTTGATTTCCTTTGTTCATTGCTTGGAGGTTTGTCTGAGTATTTTCACAATTTTGATTCATTTTTCTTTTGTTTTTACAAAAAAATTTCCCATGACCTATGAGAAGTAACATGACCTGAAACCACCTTCATGGCATCCCCTTGCATAAGGAAAAACATTCCCCTGAAGAAAATTTCTTCTGAAAAACCCTAAAAACAAATGTTTTACCTTTTGCGTGACTAGCCAGTTCAGCCCTCGTGCTAATGGGGGAAATCCAACATAGAGGGTGCGCCAACTAGCGCACTCTCTTTATGTTTCACTCACGCCAAGCTTAATAAGGGATGTTTTTTAAAAATAAATGGTGGAAGTTTTATTTCAACAAACTCCTGAATGAATCATCAAAAGGAGTTGAGTGGTTTGGCTCCAGATCTCCATGTATAGGAAGTGGTTTTCCACCTATCATGGAAGCTTCCTTAGAGATAGGGCCTATCACATGATTATAGGGATCCAAACCTCCTTTCCTCCATCTATAAAATCTTTCCTTCTCCATTAGCAAGCTAGCTGAACTTGTAGGAAGGAAACTATAGTCGGGAAACCTTTGAGAGCCAAGCCAAAGAGAGAGAGAGCTTCATCCAGATTACCGATAGGCTTTGTTGAGACACGATCCATAGTCAGCTCCACCGAAGGAAGATCATAACGTCAGAGAATTTGGTTGTAATCTCCCTTATGTTATATATAATATAAGTGACTCTGATTTTGGTTCCATTCATGTGTTCATTTATTTATGTAATGCAATGAATTATATCCTCTCTGACTAATATATGGTTACATGCTTTGGATTTTATGTTGTATGTTGTTGTTTCCTTGCATGTGTACAGGTGTCCAGATGTATCGAATAGAAGGGTCGTGATATTTCAAGCAAGGGATAAGAAACATCATATTTTCTTCAACGACAACTGCGTGGGATTTTAGGTAGGCTACTTATCGTGACCTTTGTCATTTTGTAACTAGGAACCAACGTCATTGAGTGACTTGATTGTTGCTAGACCCGATCTGGGCTAATAGGGATCACCTCTATCCACAGAGGGGATTTATCTCTTCAACATTAAGGTTAGGTTAAGGGTAAAGTCAAGGTTAAGGTTAGGTTAAGGTTAAGATTAGGTTAAGGTTAAAGTTAAGGTTAAGGTTAGGTTAAGGTTAAGGTCAAGGTTAAGGTTATGGTTAAGGTCAAGGTTAGGGTTATGGTTAAGGTTAAGGTTAGGTTAGGATAAGGTCAAGTTTAAGGTTAGGTTTAGGTTAAGGTTACAGGTTTATTCAGTTCAGGTTAAGGTTACGGTTAAGGTTAAATTCAAGGTTAAGGGTTTGGTTAAGGTTAAGATTAAGGTTAATGTTAATATTAGGTTAAGTTAAGGTTAAATTTAAGGTTAAGGTTAGGTTAAGGGTAAAGTTAAGCTTAAGGTTAGGGTTAAGGTTAGGGTAAGGTTAAGGTTAAGGTTAAGGTTAGGTTAAGGTGAGGGTTAGGTTATAGTTAAGGTTAAGGTTAGGTTAAGGGTAAGATAAGGTTAAGGTTAAGGTTAAGGTTAAGGTTAGGTTAAGGTCAAGGTCAAGGTCAAGGTCAAGGTTAAGGTTAGGTTAAGGTCAAGGTCAAGGTCAAGGTTAAGGTTAGGTTATATTTAAGGTTAAGTTTAGGTTAAGGGTAAATTAAAGGTTAAGGTTAAGGTGAAGGTTAAGGGTAATGTTAAGGTTAAGGGTTACGGGTTTAGTCAGGTTAAGGTTAAGGTGAAGCTTAAGGTGAAGCTTAAGGTTAAGGGTTTGGTCAAGAGTACGATTAGGGGTAAGGTTAGGGTTAAGGATAAGGTTAGGGTTAAGGTTAGGGTTAAGGGTTAATGTTAGGGTCAAGGGTAAGGTTAGTGTTAAGGTTAGGGGAAGGTTAAGGTTAAAGTTAGGTTAAGGAAAGGTTTAGGTTAGGGTTAAGGTTAAGGTTATGATTTTAGTCAGGTTATGGTTATGGTTAAGGGTTTGGTACGGTTTAGGGTTAGGTTATATTTAAGGTTAATGTTAGGTTAAGGGTAAAGTTAAGGTTAAGGGTTTGGTCAAGGATAGGGTTAGGTTATAGTTAAGGTTAAGGTTAAGGTTAAGGTTAGGGTTAAGGTTAGGGTAAAGGTTCAGGTTAAGGTTAAGGTTAAGAATTTGGTCAAGGTTAGGGTTATGGTTAAGGCTAAGGTTAAGGTTAAGGGGGTAAGTTAAGGTTAAGGGTTAAGGTTAAGTTTAAGGTTAGGCTTAAGATTAGGGGAAGGTTAAGGTTAAGGTTAAGGTTAAGGTGAAGGGTTTGGTCAAGGTTAGGTTTAGGTTATAGTTAATGTTAAGGTTAAGGTTAAAGTTACAGGTTTAATCAGGTTAAGGTTAAGGTTAAGGGTTTGGTAAAGGTTAAGGTTAAGGGTTTGGTTAAGGTTAGGGTTAGGTTATAGTTAATGTTAAGTTTAAGGTTAAGGTTAAGGTTACAGGTTTAGTAAGGTTAAGGTTAAGCTTCAGGTTAAGGGTAAATTCAAGGTTAGGGTTAAATTTTTCTTAGGTGTTACACTAAAAATTGTCACCTCGACGTTTTATTATCCGTATGAGCTCATTTTAACTCATACATTTCTCCCTTGCAAGTCTAAACACATTAGTTCCTAATATCAAGCCTTGAAAATAAGAGAAAAGCTCATAAAATTCCTTAAAACACTTGTACCGCACTTTCTCTTAACTTTACCTGCGGTACTGCACCTTTTGTAAAGGAAAACTGTGGTACATACCACACTTTTTCTTCATTAAAAGTGCGGAGCCCTGTAAAATGTAAAAAAAGGTGTAAGTGAAATCTAGAAGCTTAGTTTGAGTCATTTTTGGAAGCTTCTAGAAACATTCCTGTAGTGGAAAGTCTGCTCTTTTCAGGTACATGCATCCCATCCATTAAGGAGCTAACCCCTTGATGTAAGAATCTAATCCCTTTGAAGGAGGATTCTATCCCTTCTTGTTTGGAGTTGTAACCTCCTCTCTTTCACTATAAAAAGAGGCATAGGGCAGCCTCAAAGGGAGTTCAAGATTTATTATTATGTGAGGTGAAGTGTTGTTGGAACTTAGACCCTTTTAGCTGAGATTTTATGTGGGAAAGATTACATACTTGTATGTATCTTGGTTGGAAGAGTGCAAGGCTTGTCAGAGTAAAGGAGATTCCTGCTTCAGACCCCAGGAAGACCTCTACAACATCAAGGCGGACACAGTTGTAAGGTTTTTCTTACTATTCAAAGTTAATACAAATAAGATTATTTTTCCCAATAAGATGTCAATTGATTGGTTTATTTTATGGATTCCTTGATCACCATAATAGATATGATTTATGAATATATCCTATGTAGGTGATATTTGATGTTTGTTTGTTTGTGATTGTAGATATTCGAAGGCAACTCTTTCGAGCGACTGAAAGACGACTACTACAAACAAGCATTAGATCAAAGGTAAGATCGTCAAACCTTTATAAAATTTTATTATGAATCTTGATATATCTAGAGAAAGATAGATTTAATTTTTTCGTTTGTTGCTAGCTGTCCGTAGGACACTTGGGAGGTCTATCTTGTCTGCAAGAATGACTTATCCATCCAAGAAATTGGCGACTCTGCTGGGGAATGATTAGATTTTTTGTTTTCCTTTTATTTTGACTTGAGAAAATTATTTTTTTGGTTCTTGATTGATGTATACTAGTTTGGGTGGTTTAGTTTAATTTTTTTGTACTTTGAAAAGTTTTGAAAACTTTTGTTTTCTTGAATTTTTCTGATCTCTGCACTTTGAATTCATGCACAGTGTGGTTATCTTCGCAATTTTCTTGAGTGACCAGTGTGGTACCGCACCTGTTTACTCTAGAGCCTGTAGACCCTAGGAAAATTTTATGAAAACTTAAAATTTCCTTTTCCTTGACCATACCCTTAACCTTAACCTTACCTTAACCTAACTTTAACCTTAACCTTCCCCTAACCTTAACCTTAACCTTACCCTTAACCTTCACCTTAACCTTAACCCTACCCTCAACCTTCACCTTGACCTTACCACTTAACATTCACCTTAACCTTAACCTTAACCTTACTAAACCCATAACTTTAACCTTAAATTTACCCTTAACCTTGACCTTACCCTTAACCTTTAGCTTGACCAAACCCTTAACCTTAACCTTAAATTGACCTTGACCTTGACCTTAAGGTTATCTTAAGGTTAAACTTGACCTTGACCCTAACCTTAACCTTACCCTTAACCTTTACCTAACATTAACCTTAACTATAACCTAACCTTAACCTTAACCTAATCTTAAATTTAACCATAAACTTAACTTTACCCTTAACCTAATGGTAACCTTAACCTTAACCTTGACCTTAACCTTAACCTTACTCTTAACCTTAACCTAACCCTAACCTTGAGCAAACCCTTAACCTTAACCTTAACATAACTAAACCCTTAGCCTTTACCTAACTGTAACCTTAACCTTACCTTAACCTAACTTAACCTTGACCTTAACCTTAAGATTAACCATAACCTTAACCTTAACCTTACCCTAACCTTACCCTAACCATAACCTTAAATTTACCCTTAGCGTAACCTTAACCTTACCCTAACCTTACCTAACCATAACCTTAAATTTACCCTTAGCGTAACCTTAACCTTGCCCTAACCTTACCTAACCATAACCTTAAATTTAACCTTAGCGTAACCTTAACCTTGACCTTAAGGTTAGGGTTAGGTTAATAGTAAAGTTAACATTAAGGTTAGGTTAAGGTAAGTTTAAGGGTAAGGTTAGGTTAAGGTTCAGGTCAAGGTTAGGGTTAGGGTTAGGTTAAGGGTGAAGGTTAAGGGTAAGGTTAAGGTTGAGGTTAGGGGAAGGTTAAGGTTAACAGTTTAGTTAAGGTTAAGGTTAGGTTAAGGTTATGGTTAAGGTTAAGGTTACAGGTTTAGTCAGGTTAAGGTTAAGGCTTACCCCCTTAACCTTAACCTTAACCTTAAGCTAACCTTAACCTTAACCTTAACCTTAACCTTAAACTTAACCTAACTATAACCTTACCATAACCTAACTTAACCTTAACCTTAACTTTAAATTTACCCTAACCTTAAGATTTTAGTCAGGTTAAGGTTAAGGTTAAGGGTTTTCTCAAGGTTAGGGTTAGGTTATAGTTAAGGTCAAGGTTAAGGTTAGGTTATGGTTAAGGTTAATGTTAAAGTTGAGGTTAAGTTAAGGTTAATATTAAGGGTTTGGTCAATGTTAGGGTTAGGTTATAGTTAAATTTAAGGTTAAGGTCAAGGTTAAGGGTAAGGTTAAGGTTAAGGTTAAGGTTTTGGTCAAGGTTAGGGTTAGGTTATAGTGAAGGTTAAGGTTAAGGCTATATGCAACCGTTTCATTGGTAACAAAAATCAGTAGAACATCTGACTGCTTGTCAGAAATAACCATGGTATTCTTTGAATATGAGTCTTGAAAATCAAGGTCACCATAGATGGTGAAAACCTCTGCTGCGTTGGGCTTTTGCAAATAATCCATGCTTGTGAATTTGAGTCCATCAGAACCTCCATGTATTCTAATATACGATCAACAAAAATTTGATGTGGAATTTCTTCTTCTGGTCCTCCCATGACTAATTTATTGTCTGCATCCCAGACAACTTGGTTCACTGCATCCCTAGTGTATTCCATGAAATCACCATCATCTTTTTCCTGCACATCAATAAGCAGTGAAATTTACTCTTGTTGTGGGGGAGGGAGACTTTCAAAAAATGATGTAGGGTCTCTTAATTGATATGATTGTTCTTGTGAATTCAACATTTCAATGTCAGTTTCATATATTTCAACCACCAAGTCTAGGAAATTTTTCTTAATCTCAGGTTTAGCATTGAATTTTGAGCTGAGAAGGATAACCTTTGGAAGGTCCTCACATTCAAGTTCTGCCAAGTCACTTGATATTACATAACGAAACTCTGCTATGAAACTTGACTGCATTTTTGCAAATGGTTCAGAGTCTTCTATTAGTGAAGTGATTTGGTCTTCTCTATGTTGGGATGTGGAGTGGCCATTATGTTTATTTTAGACCAGTAGAAAAGAAAAGTTAGCCAGATATGACAATCTTTAGAGGAAAACTAGTCTTAGACAAAGAAAACTTAATCCTTGAAGCTTCTTAATCATGGGTGTGCATGATGTTTCAATGGAAGTGTGGGCTATCCCAGTTGAGTATTTGTGAAACTAGGGGTAATAAACAAGCCTACTGATCACCAGTGGAGTATTTTGGTCTTTTAGGAGTTGTGGAGTCACCAGGTGGATGATTTCGAATGTTTCAAAGCAGGTTGTTGTCTACCATCAGCAATTAACTACTAATCTAAGGATGTTTGTAGGTCTTCTAAGTTCTTAGGATGTATAAGATGTAATTCACTCATAATTCCCTAGTATGGTCACCATTATGTCGGGGTCCCTGTGATTTTGCAAATTGGCATACCAAATGACAAGGCAACATCAGAACCACTTTGGAATCCTAGGATCTAGTCCTCCTAGATTTAGAGAGGGATCTCTCGATATGTGTTTAGAATGATATACTTTAAAGCTTATGATATGATATTAGGCTAGTAATGAAGCACAAGGGATTTGTTTGTTTTTTGGTTGGGGACCATTAACCGAGAAGGTCATGTGAAGTGTGAAGGAGGGAATAAGTTGAAGGATATTTCAGCATGTGAAGGTAGTTTAATAAAAAGTGTCAATCCATTGGGCTATGGAGTCATAAAAGGTCTACTCGCACAACAAATATTCAAGGGTTTTCATAGGGAAATTCATCTATATCAGAAGATATTTTTAAGTTCAGTTTGTGGTATGAAAGAGTAAGAAATGTTGTGAAAGAAGAAAAGTTATATTCGATTAAGAAAACTAACTTCACTACACAAGAAAAACATTTTAAAGTGACTATTTTAAAGCAAGCCAAAGGAGAGGGAGAACCATAGACTTATTTGTTCAATACTCCTACTAAATCCAACTTCTAAGACAACAATCCAGTAATCCTCTTGACTACCTTCAGAAAGTAGAAAAAAATTAAGATAAACATAAAGAGTAGCCTAAGATCAAGTAAGGACTTTGAACCTATCCTTCTTTTGGCATACACTCAAGGGAACTTTTAAAAACTAGCTATTGGAGAAGAAACTAGAGGACAAGGCTAACCATAGACTTCCCTAGTTCAACTCTACTTAGCAAACCTTTCAAGAACACTCAAGAACAAAATCTCAAGTTGTACATTGCAAGACATGGGCTCACCAACATTCCTTGATTGGTTATACTCTATTGATTAATTCTCAAACACACATTTAAAATAAAACATAAGATAAAGCTTATCAGTCAGAATTAAAGTACTTTAGAAGTAAATCCTAATATATATTTCCTACTCTTTATCAGAGAATATGAACAAAGTTAAAAAAATAAGAAGCAACAGTGACAATAAGGAAAAACATCACCAATGATTTAGATCAGGATCCAGTGAATCTGCTTGTCTATTTTATGTCCAAGACTAGTTACATACTCAAGTCCAATGGATTCCTACAGTCCAATACTTCTCTTCCCAGCCTACTATATTACAACTACTCAAAACTTCTTACTCAATAATAGTTTGACAATTAACAATTTTCCAACCCCTTAAAATGAAACTTCAAAAAGTATTTATAGGTGAATGAGGAGGAGTGGTGGAAGAGATGATATTAATGATCAATTAAGACAGAGGAGAAGTGCATCAAATACTTCACTCTGCTCAATAAACATTGCATTAACTATTTAGACCATTCAATAGTTTTTGTTGACTTTGGGGCATATCTAGTAGGCCGGTAATAACTCCGAAGTGTGTGCTTTTGGAGATATCTTCTGATTGTAGTAACTCTGTCTTGGCTTATGGGACAATTTAGGTGAAACATTTAGTTTTAAGGCCACCCATGCCTTTATGATAACTTCCCTGATAGTTTAAAGAGGTTCTATCATCATGATGGCAATCAAGGTGTCTTTGAAAGGTAAAGTAGACTACAGGTGTCCTTTTCTTGATCTCTGGAGATTTAATTTCCTTGATGATCTAAAATTTCAAGGCTTCTTTGCTGATCTATTTTCTTTTATCACTTTAAACTGAATTAGGCCTCAGATTTGTGCTTTTGGCCTCTTTAATCATCTTTGACCTTTATGTCCTTGGTGACTGTATTCCATTCTGATTTAATTGTCTTCTTTATGTATCCTTCATTCATTGATCTGCAAGTTTAGCTTTTGGTCTTCGGATTTCATGCTTAAACCTTTATCTTCGATTTCTTCACTGATATTTGGTCTTCACTGTTCACTGTGTACAGGTGGTAATAGCACATCAAAGGGTTTGAATGAATAATCAATATTCATGATATATTGATGAAACTTTGGAGTTTACCCCTTTTTGCCCCTTTTATGCAATTTCCAGCCCTAGAGTATCATCACCCTCGGCCATGTCCCTTTACTGAACTATGGGACAGATTTTTGCTATAGCACCACCATTAAACCTACACAAGACATCAAACATGTTATAAAATCCTGCAGATTAGGCTTAAACTGCTTCAGAGGTAATGACAGAGGCGAAAGAGCTGTGCAGAGGTAAATGGATGCGGCGGAGATGAGTTTTAATGGCAAAAACCTGAAACCAGGATTTGAATAAGTTTTTGGTGTGGAACATTGGATAGGTGGTTTTGGAAAATCGGGGATGGTTTTCTCATAGGGCTCGCGCAAAAGCTGTTTTGTGATAATCGAACGTGATACGGTTTATCGCTTGACACGTGCCTCTGAAAAACCACCTATTTCGCATAGAAACTGCATGGTGGGGAGATTTGGTGAAGCTCTACGTGAAGAAATGCGATGATAATTATATTTGGGGTTGTAGATCCAACAGTGGATAGGGTGTGTGAAGACTAGCGGTGGGGCCCAGCGGACATGTCATCGAATTTGTCTAGTAGCGGATGGGTCAATGGGTGAGGTTTAAATGCAGGGGTAATGTGGGCCATTAGATAAGGGGGAATGGATGGTTGTGATTAAATCGGAGTCGCACACCTTGGGAATCCAGACAGATGGGAGAAAGATATGTGGGGGGAGCAATTGCGATGTGCTGATGGAGCGAGATCAACATTTCGATGGAGAAAAGGAATGTGGGAGATGGAAATGGGGAAGTGCGAGGTACGAAGTGTTGATAAGCCGATGGTCTTGGCGCTTGGTCACAGCACCGGATCATATGATGAAAAGGGGCTAGGGCTAAGCTGAAAGGCGCTTGAGCCTGAATGTCTAGAAGGAGTAGAATTAGGCTGAAATGAAGGTGTTTTAAGGGTTTTGAGGGGTTCCGATGGGGTAAAACAAGGGTTTTAAACCAATTAAAAGAATATTTACAAGGTTTTAAAGGGATTTCTTTAGGAAATGGAGGAATAATAAAGGGAAAAAGGGAATTTTAGGGGAAATGATGGAGAAGAGGTTTTTTAAACAATCCTTGTATATCAACAAGCTTCTTTGAGGATTTTTTGACAGAAGACATCAATGAGATGGGCCTTATGAATGATATTGAACACAGTAGACTTCAAGAACTCACAAATTGCTTGAAATTTATTTCTTGAAGGCTAAATGACCTGTTTTAGCCATCATTTGAATATATCAAAATTATGGATGGTAACAAAGGTTAGGGTTAGGTTATAGTTAAGGTCAAGGTTAAGGTTAGGTTAAGGGTAAAATTAAGGTCAAGGTTAAGGTTTTGGTCAAGGTTAGGGTTAGGTGTTACAGGTTTAGTCAGGTTAAGGTTGAGGTTAAGGGTTTGGTCAAGGTTAGGTTTAGGTTATAGTTAAGGTCAAGGTTAAGGTTAGGTTATAGTTAACCTTAACCTTAACCTTAACCTTAACATTAAATTTAACCTAACCTTAAGGGTTTAGTCAATTTAAGGTTAAGGTTAAGGGTAAGGTTATAGTTAGGTAAGGGTAAGGTTAAGGTTAAGGTTAAGGTTAAGAGTAAGGGTAAAGTTAAGGTTAAGTTTATGGTTATGGGAATTTTAAGGTTAAGGTTAAGGTTTAGGTTTGGTCTAGGTTAGGGTTAGGTTATAGTTAAGGTCAAGGATAAGGTTAGGTTAAGGTTAAGGTTAAGGTTGTTGGCTCCCTGTGATTTGCTAGATTGGAAAGGACAAATGTTGTAGGGGCCACATCAGAATCACTTTGGAATCCTAGGACCTAGCCTTCCTATATTAAGAGAGGGATCTCTCTATTTAGGATTTTTTGATTGTTTTATCTTTGTGCTCTTTATTTAAGATTTTAGGCTAGTTATGAAGTTCTCAGGAATTTTTTTGGTTTTGGTTGGATTAAGTGATGGACTGAAGGATCAATGGTGTGACTGATTGAGAAAATGTTTCAGCAGAACAAATAGATTGTGAGAATACATAGATTCATTAGGAAATGGAGACATAAAAGGATTTAATTTTTCATCAACTCTACAAGGGCTTTCATAGGGAAAGATAACTATATCAAGTGGATTCTTTAGATTAGTTTGAGAGATGAAACAATAAGAATTTGTGAAGGCATCAAAGCTATAGTCAATCAAGAATCTTCTAGCCCTAATTAAACAAGAAAATAATTTCAAAGTAACTGTTTGGAGCGAGTCAAAGGGCAGGACAAACCATAATCCTCTTTGGACAAACTTTAATAAGTAAACTTTTAAGACAACAATCCAGTAATTCAAGGACTACTTTTAGACAAAGAAAACATATAATATAACAACAAGAGTCGTCTAATATCAAACAGAAATAATCTAATCTGCTTTTGAAAAATCTTAAAGAATCTTCAAAACAACATTTCAAGACAGTCCAATGGGCAGGGCACACCATAAACCTCACTGGTTTAGACTCCAATAAGTGTACTTCAAAGAAAGGTCCTAAAAACAATATCTCAAGTCTTACTCAAAGGAACATGGATTCACAAAAATTTCCTTGGTTTCGCTCTATTGAATCATTTCCAAGGCAACAAGCCAGATATAACTAGAAGGCAATTAAGAATCTTCTAATCAAACCCATGCAGAGGAAAACATGAATATAAAGGGTACAGATAGAAATAGGGTGATGAAACAACAAATCCTAATCTAAAACTTCTAGATCTTTATCAGAGAAAGATGAACATAATGGAGAACATAAGAAGAAACAATAACAATTAGGAAAACTTCACCATTGATATAGCTCAAGGATCTAGTGAATGTTGTGTAACCAGCTCCAAAAAGAGAAGAAAAGAGATATCAACGCCTTATAAATGAGCCACTTCGAGGGGGAAACCTCCAATACATTACATAAATGAAAAATTCTTGGATGATACAATTTACAAAACCTCCTTTCTATATATAGGAGTCCATGGGACCATAATGTAATCCTAGTGGGCCACAATGTAATCCTAGCCGACCTAAAAATAATAATTTAAGGGCATAATAATAAAAAAATGGGGGTTACAAGGGTTTAATAATAACAATAAGGGGGTTACACTAACAATAATAAGGGACTATACTAGTGATATAGGGACCTAACAGTGAACATGCTTGTATTATTGATTATCAAACTAGTTAAAATACTCCATGTACAACAACTCTATGCAACTTAGAGCTTTCTTCACTTCAGTATAGCATTCCTTAATTAGCTCAGCAGAAAAAATCAGTCCAAAAACCATCAAGTAATAAACATTTACAATGAGGTTCATAAGCACTATTTATATGAAAAATGAGGAGGTGCTACTGTGCTAGGGTGTATAAATGTTATTTATTACAGAGTTAATGATTTTTGACCTTTGAGACCATGCAAGGCCCAAGGAAAAAATATCTGAAAGGGTTACTCTAAATAATAACTTTTGTCTTAACTTCAAAGTTATTTCAACTGAAATATTTGACTTTGAGGCTTTGTAATAACTACTGAGCTGCTTTAAAATATCTTTGATTGAGTAATAACTGTTTGAAGTCTTTGTGAAAATAAAAAGTGCTATAGGTGGAAAATTTGTCCTTGGATGAGTAATTTCTCCTTTGTTGAGTAGTTCGAAGGTATATTTGGGTAATCTGCCTTGATTTGACTCTTTAAACTCTGCTTTCAGGACTTGATCGGCAATTAGGCTTTCATAATCATCTTTCTATGTTTTTAGGCTAATATTTTTGCTTTATTCTCTAATCCTTTGATTAGGCTTTATCCCCTTTTTCTTCATTCTTTCACTATTTTAATTGCTTCTTTGATTTGTCTACATGCAGGGGTTCTTCTATGTGCTGAAGGGTTCCTTGATTTAATAGATGGTCATGAATCATCGATCCATCCTTTATGAAAATACCCTTAGTCCCTTTTATTTGTCTTTCTCGTGTCTCGGATCATCATCCAAAGGCTTTTTCCATTTAATTGACTATGGGATGGCCTCTTAGGCTCAGGCCGCCATTAAACCTACAACAAATACAAACAAAACATTAATTTAAATCTTGCATTTTTGGGTTGAAACTGCTATTAGGGGTTTTTATGAGGCGTTTGGAGCGATTTGCAAAGAAAGGGGATATGCATAGGGAAGGGTTTCATAGACGAAACCAAGTGGGAAGTGGAATAAATTTGAGTCATGGCGCGAAGGAGGGGAAGGCGGTTTTGGGAAACCTGGCGGTTTTATCGCGTTGGAAATAGGTGGTAAGTGGTATTGGGATGGGAGCACGTGATGCCATTCAACGGCCTTCACGTTTCTTGGGTGAAACCACCCATTTGAAGTAGAAATGGGGAGATAAACCCCAACAACAAAATGTGCGCGATTTGCAATATCCACCGTCGGATCTCAAGGAGTGAGATCGACGATGCGGGTGGAGCTTGATGGTGGGGTGCAGCTTCAGAGGGGCAATAGTGGAGTATAGGTGGTAGATGGGGATCGGCGCACTAGCTTTTAAGTGGAAGGTGGGCTAGAGGGGTGATGTAGATTCTTTTTTCAGGTAGCGGGATGTGTACGAGCAGGGTGGAAAAGAGGAAGTGTGGTGGTGGTTGTTGGATTAGGGAGATCAACAATTGGGATTTGTTTGGAGGGATGAGTAGGCGAGGTGTTAGAAAAAATGAAGAAGGGTCTTAAGGAAAGGGCAGAGGCATGGTCCTATGGGGGGAAGATAGGACCGAGAGTTAGGATGAGAGGAGCTTTGGAGATAGTGGATGGTCGGATCCGGGTAATATGAGCAGAAGGGGCTGAGTGTTGGCAATATGATGAAATGTGTTGTCCTTGATGGCAACCCACTTGATGAAGATGATGGAAACCTACTTGACAAATTCATCTTTGATGCTTGATGAGTTTATTAATGATGTAAATCTGATGTTCTACAAGCAGCTCAGAAGTACCAGAGAAAGAAATATCAGTAAGGGACAGAACAAAGATGTAAAGTGTGTATCACAAAGCATAAGCGGGTTTGTTTAGGAGAAGTAGCGTATGCACGCGGAAAAGTATGTGCCAAGTCACGTATGCTCAATTGCGCTCTAAATGTGTAAAACTAGGGGTTACTACCATGGTATTGACCCATTGTATTGAGCGTTGGATTGTCTATTTGATCCCGTCCAGGAATACCATTAGAAGTTGTGTGGTTTTGGCTCATGGTATTGACAAAGGCTAAACCTATATAAGGAGAAGAAATTCATAGTGCAAGTGTGTGCATGAGTTTGGGTTTGAATGAATACTTCACTCTGAAGTATGTCTAAATGAAAGGGTAACATTTTGATGATAGATATGATTCTATGATGCACCTATGAAGAAAATGATGAAGAGGGATCTCTAGATCTGAAATGTATATGTATTTTCTAGATCTATTTATGGAATGATTAGATCTCTGATCTGGTGAATCTGAGTTGAAGTAAAGAATGAAGATCTGAGCTGTTTACCAGTTTTGGAGAGCTGCACTACCCTAAAATGTCTGAAGATCCATACGCAGGTTCATCGAGGAGAAAGCGCATATATACACGGCTTGTATTTAGCAAAAGCACGTATGGGAATTGAAGTCATCTTTGAAATGTATGCAGACGTATACGCAGATCTGGGTTGTTTGAATGTTGAATATGCTGCTGATTATGATTGATTGAAGATCAAGTTGTTGGGTGTTTGGTTGATGATTCAATGAGTAAATTGATGGGGTTATGAGTTTCAGTTTGATGTATGATGAGCTTAAATGTGTAGAGCGGGTCCAGTATGAAAATTGATGAATCATGGTCCGCAGAGGTGCTGAAGGTCGAAGCCTTCAGTCAGGGGGTTGTAGCTCCCTTCCAGGAGAGGCTGGTAAACGAGAGAAGGTTGTAGCCTTCTGTAGGTGGGTGCCTGCGTGCTGGTATGAGTCCTGCCGCCGCACATGGTTGTAAGATGTTTTCTTTATAATAAAAATATTGAAGGCCGAGACAACTAGCCGTGGTTCTCCCGACTTGGGTTTCCACCTTAAATCTTGGTGTTCATGTGTGTTGCTTATGTGCGATGGTTTATTCTGTTATTACTGCACATGATTACTACTAATTAAACATCTGATGAATGAATGATGCATAGATCTAAGTCAAGAAATAAATGCATAATAAGATCTCTGTGTATACGCGAGTTTTATGAAGGATATCCGCGTGTATACACGAGTTGGGCTCAGTAAAGTAGCTTATGGGTTTTAGAGAAAGAAAAAGTAAAAATATTTGAGTATGCCCTAAATACTGATTCACCCCCCCCCCCCCTCAGTATTTTTCCCAACACTGAATTTTTGTAAAGGGGCGGACTTTTGCCTAAAAAGAGGGTTTTTTGAGCTTTTTAGGGGCTCCGATAGGGTAAAAAATTTAATTAAAACCAATTAAAAGGATTTTACATTGTTTTTTAAAGCCCTTTTTAGGGATAATGATGAAATGAAAGGGTTTTTTTATGGAGGAAATGGGAAATGGACAAGAATATGAGTGAGGGGGGAAATTAGGCCCATGAAATGAAGTTTCTTTACAGTAACACAAGTTTTGAGAAGGTAGAAGATACGAAGGCTTGGTGAGAGATAGTCACCTTTAGGATGATGAAGGAAGTGAGGTCTCTAAAGATAGTTGACGGTCAAATAATGTTATCTTTAGGTGCTTATAGAACATCCATAGTCATCTAGTGAAATCTGTAGAAAACAGGAGGATAAAAAAGGTTAAGGAAAAGGTTAAAGGTAAGGTTAAGGTTAATGTTACAGTTAAGTTAAGGTTAAGGTTAAGGTTTTTTTAAGGTTAGGGTTAGGTTATAGTTAAGGTTAGGTTATAGTGAAGGTTAAGGTTAAGACCTATAACCTTAACCTTGACCTTACCCTTAACATTAACCTTGACTTTTTTTAGGTCCTTGTAATTTTCTAGATTGATTGAGATACAAATGGACAGGGGTAGCATCAAACCAAGCTTTGGAATCCAACGACTTAGCCTTCCTCGATTCGGAGAGGGATCTATCTAGTAGGTGTAAATATTTGAACTTGATTGTTGATTAGGGTTGATTTTAGGCTAGATATTAAGTGCAGGGTATTTTGATTGTTTTTGGTTGGGTATGATGCTCTGATGGATTTAGATAGAAAACATGGAAGATTGTTAACTCATTGGGCAATGGAGTCTAATAAGGTCATGATGAGTTCATCAATGGTTTCAAGAGCATTTGCAGGGAAATTTTAACTTGGTTGGTAGGTCTTTGAGTTTGTGGTGGATGATGAGATGAACATTAAACTTGAGAATAAAAGCTAGTGAAGGGAAGAACTAAATCCTTAATAACGTTTTAGACTAAGAGAGTTAGAAAATCACAAGCATGGAAAGAGAATCAAAGGCATAAGTGAAACATAAGCCTTTTGATTTCAAACTTAACACAGATGATTATCCAAGACAAAATTTCAAATGAAATTATAGAAAGGCAAGAATTTTTTTTAAATTTCATAGATTTCATCATCAAGAGTAGAAAAACATTTAAGATGCACAAGTAGTTATAACCATAGAAGAAGATAAAACTATGAACATCTAAAGTTACCGTTGTGAAGGTTATTTGAAACAAATTTAGCTAGTAAAGGCAAAGAGCATGATTCAAAAATACTTCTTTGACAAACCTAGGCAAAGCTGCTTTAAAGAGTTGATTCCAAACAGAGTATTTTAGTAGCAACAATATGCAAGACTAGCCATAAATCATACTTGACACTAACTGATCTAAACCATTCAAGAAATGAACAAGCTAAGAACTTCTTAGAGAGTAAGAGATGGATTCCCTAATATATCTCAATAAAAGAAAACATTAAGGCAATGAAGGACAAACATAGGTAAAGTTCCATCAGGAAACATTTCTTAATCTAACTTTTTTGTCCTACTGCAACATAGCAAGATGGAAAATATAATATGTTAGCCACCTACAAATTTTGTTCTACCAAGAGGTGGCTAGACTTTGTCTTCAAAAATTCAAGAGATAGTCCCCTTTGAAAACTTATCCTCTTTTGAATATTTATGATGATTATTACCCTTTGAGTTAATATTCACTGCTATTTCACTATTAATCCTAAATAACCTTACTTTTTACCAAGAGAAAAAACTGCTTATAAAACCCCATTTTCCATCATTTCACTCCTCCTTTCACCCATTCTTCCCTTTCATAAAATCCATAAAGACCTTCATTTGACTTCTAAACCATTCCAAAACCCTTTTTAAACCTTATGTACCTCTTTCATTTGGTTTCAAAACCCTTTTATCCCTTATCGGAACCCTCAAAATCCTCTGAAAAACCTTCATTTTGGCCTAAAAACCCATTTTTTAGCATTAAGGCCTTAAGCCCCTTTCGGCCTTAGCCATAGCCCCTTTCCGCATATGACCCACACTGTGACCAAGCGTGAAGCACTCATTGCATTGCAAACATTCATCACATCGAAAATCGTAGTTTTCAATTTCCCTTTATCTTTTTCTTTTTCCTCCTCTGATGTCGATCCCCCGATTTAATCTCAGTCGTCGAATCCACAAAAACCGACGACCGAGATTCAATCGTGACTCACCCATAGCCCTCTGAAAGCACACCCACCGATTAAATCTTGACTGTCGATCCTCCTTAAGATCGAACGGCCAGTGCTTAATTTCACATTGCAAATCCAAAGTCTCGTTCGCTTTTCACCTCTGATGTGTGATCCCCGATTTAATCCTGACTGTTCATTCTACCAGATCCAACGATCTACGCTTCATCACAGTTTCACCATCCTCCTAACCCTTCGTCCACCATCTTTAATCTTCACCATTGATCTTCTCAAATCTGATGGCCCACAATACTTTTTCTTTTCAAACCCTGCCCTTTTTTTCTCCCCCATCGATAGATCTTAGCCGTCAATCCTCATGATCTGACGGCTCTCATTGATCCTTCTCGTCACTCTTATAAAACATTTTTTTCCTAAGAAAAAACCCTTCCACCCTTTATAAAAATGTGGGCCCTCCCTTCTCTCATGTTTTTACCTCACCATTACTTCCCCCTTCTGAATCAATCTCCACCATTGATTGAAGTTGATCCAATGGCAATCAGCACTCCCTCCCATTTCCACCTCTTTTTCTTTGTATAATCACCCTTGCCTTGATTATAGCCCTTTAAATCTATAAACCCATGGAACTCATCATTTAACCAAAGCCTTTCTGCTACATAACAAAACAAATTTCTATCCCACCATACATCCCCCTTACACCTTTGGACCTATCGCGCTCAACCCGCACCGTTGGATCTGGAGCCTCCAATCCAATGGACCAGAATCCATATTGTATAATTTTTGGCCCCTTTTCATAGTGCGATACTTCTGCATGATAAAATTGGTTTTATAAATCCACGTGTCGAACGCTAACTTATATCGTGTTCCAAAAGATAATACCACTTACACCCCCAAATGCTACGCGAAAATCGTTGCTGGTTTTCCCAAAACCACTTCTTCTCAATTCGCGCCTGAAATCAAATTTAAACCTCTTTTTCATTTTTCTGCCATGGTTTTTCTCCTCCCACTGCTACAACCACTCATCCTCACTGCTTCGAAACACTTCCACAAGCCTTCCAAAGCAGTTTTAAACTAGATCTTCGCAGGATTTAAATTAACTTTGTTTGTTTTATGTAGGTTTAATGAAGATTAAGGTAAACCCTCCCGTATCCATTACAGTGTTATTATGGGCCGAGGATGATGATCCTCATGGCCTTTGATACAAATTAAAGGGCTTAAAGTTATAACTAAATATTTTTAGAAGATCGATAAGTCATGATTATCGGTTTTTCTAAACAATTTCTCTGAGAAACCCTCTGTGCACCTACAATCAACAAACACAGTCAGAGTTAATTAATAAAAGAGTATTAGTGTCAAAGATGAAGATTATCGTTTAATCGAGCCCAAACACATATAAGAATATAAATCACTGTGTTTATGAAATAGAGAAATATCAGTCGAAGGACACCTCAGAGCCACATCAAAGGGGCTAATTGATTCCCCAGCTACTATATTGCCACCTTGTAGCTTTTTGCCTCAAAGGCATACCTAGATCAAATCTCAGTCCGAAACATTAAGACTAAAAGAAGCTAAAAATTATTACAAACAAAGGAAGATATTTCAAACTTTCATTAAAGTTATTGAAAAGATAAGAAGATGCCTTAAATTCAATCTTTTTACCCACTAAGCCTAAAAAGCAGAAACAAAGTAAATAAGACAGAGTTGTAGATTGAATTCTTTCTTGCCTTGTGCCTTGCATGGTTTTCAAGGCTAGGAGTTGCATTTAGTATGGAATTAGTGATACTAAACCCTAGAACTCTTCCACCTCCTCATTTATTCTATAAATACTTCTGAAGAAGATGAGAAGTTGTTGATTGGTTGATCACTATTTGTAACACTGGAACTCTCTGAAATAATACATAGTCTGTTTGAAGTTGAAGAGGAAATTGAAGTCTTGGAAGCTTGATGATGTTTTGGCATGCTTGTTCTTTAGAAGGCTCTATCATTGTATCCCTGAGCTTGGCTTTTGGTGATGTATTCTGAATTGTCTACTGTTTTTCCTATTTTCATTATGTTTGATAAATTCTTACTACAGTAGGATGAAAATTTTAGGCTAAGAAATGACTCCTGGAAGCACCTTAGACCTGTTTATCCTTCACTGTTTTATGTTTTCTTCTGCTAAGGAATTCTAGAGTCTTTAATCATTCTCTTAAACCCTTATTCTTGTTTATTTTTCAAATAGTTCAAATAGTTGGTTCCAACATGATTTATGGTTTTCCCTGCTTCTCTGCTGCCACTTGAAAACTGTTTTTGAAGTCTCCCTTTGAAGTAACATTGTTTACAGTTAGCCAAGGAGGTATGTTTTGATCATACCATTTGTCCCTGCTTGAAAAATTGTTTTAAAGGTCTTCATAGTTGTGATCATAGATGTGTTAGGTGTTCCCTCTTCTATGACTACAATTATCAGTGAATATTTCATGTTTTCTAATTCCTTTGAAATAAAGTCTTTAAGGAAATAAGGTGTTCCCTGAATATTAGATTTAATTTTGAAAGTTGTCTTGAACTCATTATTTTATTAAAGTGTAGTTTGTAGAATTCATGGTGAGACCTGTCTATCAAATACCTCTTTATTGTTCAAGTTATGTTTTTAAGTTCCCTTCGTTGAGAATTAAACTTCTCTTTCCAAAATCATTAATGTACATCTCATTCACAAAAACTAAAGGATCCTGTGTCCAAGTTAGATTTTCCCTTTGATATCCCATATCCATTTATGAGATTTTTCTTTACTTCTTCTTAACTCCATTGCCCAATGAACCTAACACTCCTTCTTTCTATCTATACTACCTAGAATTTTCATGTTATTCTATACCAATTCAACCAAACAAACACTTGCACTTAATAACTAGTCTAAAATCAATACTTAAATGCAACAAGATATACCTCTGCAAACAAATAATTTGAGAGATCCCTCTCTGAGAACAGGAGTACTAGATCCTGAAACTCTAAATATTGGTTCTGATGTTGTCTTGTCTTTTGGTTAGCCAATATATCAAAACTCAGGAACCCTGACATAATGGAAAACTTTAAAAACATGAACATAAGAAACAATTCACCATTAACCAAGCTTAAGGATCTTGCAAACAATCTCTCTCCATCAACAAGCAAACCAGGGCATGCATGATCTCGAAGACATCAAATTTCCATAAACAAATCCAAGAGACTATGTATTTGATTCAGCATAAGTCATCAAAATCCAACTAATAAATAAGAGCCTCATGCTCTATTTATGGAAAAAATGAGGAGGTGGAAACCCTAAGAGGCTTCCAGAAACCCTAATTTAGCCATAAATGTCATAAATGTGCTTAATGACCATGTAAGGCCCAAGACACATAAGAGATAAGATAATAAATGAAAAACATCAAAACATAGCTCCCAAATCAAATCAAGAGTGATTTGTCCCAAAAAAAACATTAAAAAGGTGATTTGTCATTAATCAGTGTCTTTTGTTGACTTTTGGAAAAAAGTTGTCTCTGTGCGTAGTTCCATTTTAGCAAAAAATAGGGTTTGTTGCAGCTGAGTTTTGGACCCCTTCCCGACATCATAGTTGGCCCCGTGATGGCTCGTTGGAAATATTGATGAGTATAATTTCCAAAAATATTTTATTTTTGATGAATGGATGCCATTTACCTACTCAAAAACCAAATCTCCCATGACATCTCTGTGCACAACGCTAGCCCTAAAAAGGAGGCAGAAATGTCATTTGTGAGGTGTTTTTTGACCTTTTGAGGGGGAACAAATTCTTCAATTGACTTGAAATTTTGTAGGTAGACTACTGGTGACATGAAAAACCAAAAAATGTAAAATTTAGTAGCTGAGGATGCCCCAGAAAAGAGCGTAGCGCCTAGGCTGTTGCGCTCCTAGGGGCAAAAATTTGGAAAAAAAATAAATTCCGGATTTTCTTCAAAATTGGTGTGTAAACCCCTCAAGGGGTTTTAGACACTTGATAAGAAGCATCGGCCAAGATCTAGTGGATTCCATGCACTTTGGGCCTTTTTAGCTCTTCTAGCTCTATGAGGGCTTGCTTCAATTTGGCATTAGCAAGCATGCTCTTCCTTGCATACTGTTTGACCAATTTCTTCTGCAAGGAAATGCCCCTCTTCACCTCTTTGAAATGTTTGTGCTCTTGTTTATAATAGTGGATGACCCTTTGTGCCCTTTAAAAATATTTTTCCCATTCTTGAAGTTGGGCATCTTTCTCTAAGAGGAGCAACTTAGTACTCATCTCTTGGTCCTCATTATCACTATCTAGATCAACAAAGAGAGGCCCTTGAGAAACCTTTTTGATCCTTTTGCTCCTCCTGACTAGTGTCTTTTGCTCAACACTCTTCATTTTTTCTTTTCCTTTGTCCAATGCTTTGGTATTTTGTGAGGAGATGGCCTTTTTCCTTTTAGAGGAAGAAAACACATCTCTTTTGCCTCTCTGATAAGTGCATGAGAGAGGGGAAATAATGGGAGTCTCAAAGGTAATGTTGTCATCATTTTGTCCTTCAATCTCCTCTATATTTTCTGCACCTTCCTCACTCTAATTCTCATTTTCTTGTATGGACTAATTTTTTTCAAGACATTCACAACAGCTGTCATGATTGTCATGACTCTTTCTTGGATTGTCTTGGGCACTTAGATAGTTGTCTTCCTCATCTGGTTGTTCTCCCTCTTCATTATCTTCTTATTCACTGTTTTCCTCTTCCTCATCATTGTTATCCTCTTCCTCATCATCATGTTCATTTCTTTCATCCTTGTGGCTGCTTTCACTAATGTTATCTTTATGGCTGCCATTACTAGTTTCATATTTATTTTCTCCTTCATTTCCTTATTCTTCTAAATCATCTTCTTCCTCAATGATTTCCTCATGATCATCACTGTTTTCTTTATGATCATGGCTGCTTTCTTCATGGCCACCAGTGCTTTCTTCATGGCCATTATTATCAGTCTCGGTTTCCTCCCGACTACTACCACTCATTTGTTCCTCACTAGGGCTTCTGTCAGCCCCTTCACTTGGAAAACTAGGGGAATAAAACAGAGGTGAAAATCTTTATGGAGAAGGTATATGGGAAGATGATGGATGAGTGGAGGTAGATGGCTGTGAAGTGGAAGGAAAGCTCTACTGGATGAAGGCTCGGGGATTAGAAAACACATCATGTGAGATGAAGGTTTCCCATGAAATTCCTTGCTACTCTAGCTGATAGAGGACTATCATATTGATCAGAGAGTGGTGAAAAAGGCTTGGAATTTGGTGGTCATAGATTTTCCTCTTGAAAGTGGAGGCCATTTTATCAATATTCTGAAAAAGGTAATAAGGTAGGTTCATCATCTTGACTTTGGTGAAAGGCATCAGCAACCTAATATGATATGAGTAGAGCCCAGAGTATCTTCCCTCACATGTGAAAAAATTGATAATCTGCCTCATTAATGCAGCATACCTCTCTAGCAAATTAGAAAATGGAAAATAGCCTTACAATTTTTCTGATAGGTAGTTTTCAAATAAGGCCCATAATAACCCAAATCCAACTTCTTTTGTTTGAACCAAAACTCAGCAATGTCTGGTATACTTGTTGCTTTGGAAATGATTTTAGATGAAAGCTCAAATTGGACCCCTGCTAGATTAACTTGGTGGTTTTGTAGGCTACAGGAAAATAATCTACTCAAGTCTAGATGAATATTGACTTGCTTGACCTTCTCACAAAATTTGTAGCACCCTACATCCTAGAAGCATGAAAGGATCATAGGAGAGGAAGTGATTGGGATGGTGTCTAGGGGCTCAAATATTTTAGCTTTTCCTCCATGGTGTTTTGGCTTGGTGGGAGTGCGACTCTCATCACCACTAGTGTGATTGTCTCTCTCTGACATGATGGCTGGTCCAAAATAGCAGTAGAAAATTTGGGATTTTCTTGAGGGTTTTTTGGAGTAAACAAGTGGTGTAGGTCAACTCTTTGTAAAAGGAAAGCTAAGGTGAAAACAACTTTCAAAGCTTGCACTTGGTGGTGGATGTCAGCCTTATAGTTACTCAGCCCACTCTTTGCACTCAAAACCAAATTTTCTTACAAACCCTAGCTCTCAGACATAAAAATTGATTTTTGTATAGTCTAGGGTTTGGTCAAATTTTGACTGTGGATGGCCTCTTTGATTTTAGGCAAATAAATTATTGGGAGGAGGAAAAGGGTTTCACCAAACTTATATTTATCTTGGAGAAGTTTAGAGGCCGAAAATTTGATTTTTTAAGGTCTTTGGTAAAATCTAGAAAATGCTACTACGAGCACAGCACCGGTGCACAACGCCAGGCCAGTCGGGCTGTCGAAGCGTAGCGCCAGGCAGAATAGGCAGTCTCCTAGGCGGATGTTGAATTTTCTGGGCCTGAGCGTAGTGCCAACCCAGGCACGTAGTGCCGTGCTGCGAGCACGTAGTGCAGTGTAATTTTACACTGCTCGGCTCACCTCTGTGCATAGTGTCGGAGGGTAGGGGCATAACACCAGCCTCTGCACATAGCACTGTTAAAATCTCATAGTTTTGACCGAAAAACACTACAACTCTCCGCCAATGGTTTCTTCTCTCTTGCAAAGTGGAAAATGCCGTAGGGGGGAATTTAGAAGGGGCCCTTTATAGCCTTTTTGAAAAATAAATCAAAAGGGAAAACCCACTTTTGTAAAGTTCATGTTTCCCTCTATTCTTGCATGTGTCTTTTTACTAACATTTCACTGTGTAGAACACCTTTGGCGTAGTTTTTGCAAAACATTTACTCATGCTTTTATCATCTTTTTTGTAGGAAATTTTTTTGACAAGGATGCCTTTGTTGGGGGTCTTCAGCCGAGATTTAAATCACAGGAAAAATGCTTCTTAAGCCATTTCTGTTAATGAATTATGTCCCATTTTTATTTTAAGGTAAAAACTATGTTTTTGCCTCTTTGATGAGACAAGACTCTACATACTAATACTCTTTCTCCCTTTCCTTCAGTGCAGATGACCTAATGCTATCCTTGGAATTAACCTTGGGGAGGTGAGGTGTTTGTGGTGATTTTCTTGTTTGTCACCATTGTTTTGTGACTAATAAAAACACCCATTTTCTCCTTAAACACAGGCCCTTTGATGATCAGTATTTTCACTGATTTACCATAAACTCATGGTGTTTCTGTTTTTCTTAATTTTACTGTGTCCTTTATCAAAAATGGCTTTGTGAACTCTTTCAAATGTACTTCCTTTTTTTCTATCTCTACTTCAAATTGCTCTTCAAGTTATTTTTGCGGAAAGGTTTGGAGGTGATTATTTATCTTTTGTATGTTTAGGTGCTGAAACAAGAGGCTTCTTTTAGAGGTCCCTTTGACATCTGATCTGTTGTTTATGAATGATAATTTTTATTCCATTACCTTGCCTTTTTGCTAACCTGATGTCCTTTTGACCATTCTTGCAGAGATGTGAGCAAAGATCATCTGTCTCCTTGCAAGATTCATGTCTTTAGGCATAAAAATTTCCTTGATTGTTCTCTTTGGTGAATCTAGGACAAAGTGACTTGTCCCATTATTTTGAATGTATTCCCTTTATAAAGAAGAAGAAATAGAATCTGTAGGGCCCCAAATCCATCCTATGACTTTGTGAAACCCTAGGTGATCTAGTGGAGGCCTTCTTGGACTTATTTTCTGGGCTGGGATCTAGACTTAGGGTTTAAAATTGTAAGATAGGATCCATGTCAAGCTTTGTGTATTTATGGGCCTAAGATGCAACACACATACTTGACTATCTACAGGCTCTGGAGAGACACTCGGTTTTTGAGAGTTGCTAAAGAAGGCACAACAAAGCTGCTCTGTTTGGCAAGCTTAGGTGGTGGTGGGGAATTACGTAGGTAAGAAAAAACAGAGGTTTTGAGCCAAGGAGAAAAGTTAGGTTTAAAAATGAATGGCTTGAGCCCCTGTTGGGTCTTCCGAGAGTAGTGGGTGAGCCATGACTAGATAGGATGACAAAATAGTGAAAATTTTATCTTGAGGATAATGAAGGCAGTGAGATTTCTAGAACTCACATTGTTCTGTAAACTTTGTTTCTAGAAATCTCGGGGTAATAATTTAGTCATCACCAAAGCAAAAATTTATTGATGACTAACAGTGGCTCCACTTGGGGAGGGTAGCTCTTTTTCAGGGGGTGTCCAGAACTTCAGATTTTTGGCTTTCACTGAGACCACTACCTTTCTCCATTGGGCAGAATTTCTCTTTATTCATTTGCAGATATTTGTTTTGAGTCAGCGACCTTTAAGATCTGAAAAAGCATAATTTATATCAGCAGCATATCTACCTAGCCAATCTATTTTCCTAACATTTTTTCTTCTATGGGTGCACTTGAATTGGAAAACCTTTGACATTTTTCTTTTTTTAAAACAAAAGCAAACTAACTAAATGTACCCTTATCTCTTCTGAGAGTTCATTTTAAACTGATGAACTCTCTTTATTTTCTCTACCTAAGCTACTCATTTGTCAAGATTGAGCTATTTGACAAACCTTAATCACTAATCCTAAAAACAAAAATTGAAAAACATAGACAAATGAGGATTAAGCATTTTGATTTGCTATGATCTATGGCGTTATGTACAAGCTTCACATAGAATTTATTAGAAGAAAAGTAAAACAAGATACTAAAGGCTTAAGATCTGAAAGCATAATAAACATATTTCTTTGGCTCAGGTTTTAATCTTTTTAGAGACATTTTCCTTCTATCCTAATCTATTCTATTTGATAAGCCAAGACTATATGGTCTTTTGACAAGTTCTTTATTTCACTAGCCTATCAACAAAAATAAATTAAAACATGTTTCAGCCATGATTTAGATTGGATAAATGAATAAGACTTCTGTTTTTTGAAACAAGTAGAGGAATTTAGACTTGCACACTTTTAGCAACATTATTTTTTAGGTATGGGGTTGTATCTTTCTTTCAACTTCTGCCCTCTTTTTCCCTTTTCTATTTTTAAGGGTTTTTTGTCTCTACATCCTTTCATCAAATAGTGGTATGTACAATGAATGAGACTATTAAACTAAGTTTCTTGATAAAATTAATTTTTAATAGTCCTCTCATTTACAGGACCTCCAAAAATTTCAGTTCCATCAAGTTCCTACAAAAAGAAAGCATTGTTTCCTCTCACCAAATCAATGATATAGGGGCCTTTCCATAGATTTTAAAACTTGCCATGTTTTCCCTTTTCTCCCCTTCTTGAATCCCATTTCAGAACCATGTCTCCAACCTTGAAATCATTTGCTTTGGTTCTCATATCAAAAAATTTCTTGATATTGTCTTGTATAACTTGTGTCTTTTTGTAAACCTCCTCCCTTGTTTGCTGTAAATGAATGGTTTGGTTCAGCCTCCTCTGCATGTCATTTTATTTTTATTGTACTTCTTGAAGAAGATTCATGACCGGAACTCCGAAAGAGGTGGGGAAAACTACATCCATGCCATACACTAATTAATAGAGAGACATACCAATTTATTTCTTGGAGGTTAGTCTATCAGCCCTTAGTGCATGCACTAGTTTTCCATGCCATGCTTTTTTATTTTTTTCTAGGAGTTTATTAATGATGTTTACTAAGCTCTTGTTAAAGGACTCAGCTAGTCCATTCCCTTGTGGGTAATAAGCAGTGGAGTGGCCTAGGGTGATGTGATATTTGTAACAAAAGTCCACCATTTTCTTAGAGGTAAAGGCAACATCATTATCAGTGATGATCTTTTTGGGACAGTCAAACCTGGACAAGATGTTGGTTTCAAGGAATTTGATGATGACCGAGTCAGTGGAATTTCTAGAAGGGATGGCTTCTATCCATTTGGTGAAGTAATCAGTGGTAGTGAGGATCCACTTATGTTGGGCAGATGAGGTAGGATGGATCTCTCCTATGAAGTCCAATCCCCGTTGCTGAAAAGGAGCTTCAACACTAATGAGATGCAAAGGTAAAAGTAGCAGCTTTATTTTTCCATCAAATATTTGGCATTTATGGTGAGTCATGACTAGTTTGTTAGTATTGAGAAAAAGGGTAGGCCAATATTAGCCAGCTCTAAGGATTTTTTGGCTGTGGTCTTCTAATAGAGGTGACCCCCACATTCTCCCTCATGTAATTCATGCATGATATTTTCTGCGTCATCTTTAAGAAAAAATTTAAGTAGCAAACTAGCAACACTCTTCCTAGTACAATACTCCATCTAAGATGCAGAAATTTAAAGATTTTTGTTTCAATAATATAGCTTTGGTTTTTTACAAAGAAGGTGGAGCATTGAGATAAATAAGTACATAAATAATATTAGCATACCAAGCAAAATTGTAAAACATTTCTTCAATGTATGGTATAAAAATTCTTCAGTTTCCTCTAACACATCAATCATATTCATGTCTAAATCTTGGAAATTTGATTCAGCCATTAGTTTTGCAACTCCTTGTCCTTTAATCAATTTAGTGGGTCTGATTTCTAAATCATATTCTAAAATGGTGGCAATCCACTTGCCCCTTTTACCATCAGGGTCTTGATTAAGTATGTCTTTAACAATAGTGTGTGGGACAAAAGCTGTCTGCTCAACTTAGTGTTCCTAAATTGATGTCATAAATTGTCAACCATGGCTAGTAAATTGTTGAAGTGAAGTGCACTATAAGTGCCTAGGTATCTATTTCTCACTATGTTGTGTTTAGTATTTTTCCAATGTTTTTGGTTTTGTGTTTTTATTCTTAAGAGGAAAAGAACTAAGTGTTGGTAAAGAGAAGTTGTTGGTCACACTAAAACGGAGAAAAACCTATTTAACAAGAAAAATAACTCATATAATGAATTGAATAACTCATAACATGAACTCATACCAATTCATTCATTAGAAATATGTTGGAATAACTTGAGAAAAGGACAAGTTTAATGCAATGAGGTTCTTCTAAGTAAAAAACATTCTATAATATCACAGAGAAAATCCCATCCATGGCTAGAGATTTGTTGGAACACATTTAGAAAATATAGTCTGCAACATAGTGAAGAATTCTACTCTAAATTAACCTATGACACCGAAATTAATCCATTCCACAACTCAAAATATCACTGTTAAACCTCATTCAAGAATTAGAAGTCTTTTGGAATAGCTTTGGAAAAAATGTAGTTTGTGAAATTATGAGAAGTTGCAGAACAGTCAAGACTTCAAAATGACGTTACCAATTCTTGTTCCTATGATGATGATGTTTTAGTAGAATTTAAGAACATGAGTGGTTTGTAAATATTGAATGCCATCAATTCTAACTTAAGAACTAGAATACAACTGACTAATAAAACTAAAAATACAATGGATAAAACTGAACTAGAATGCAATCATTAAAACTTGAAATACAGTGAACAGAATTGAACTAGAGTGCCATTAACCTCCGGAGTTTTAAAACTAAACTAAAATGCAACTAATCACTGAAATACTACAACTCTGTCTCATTCGGTGTTAGCGGTATTTTGGAACAATTCATAGAACAAGACTGGTTGTAACATGTGATGTAAATGAGCATAAAAACATAAAGTTCAAAAAAGCACAACTAAGCTCTAAAACACAACAGCTAAGTCTCATTCAGTGTTAGTGATATTTTGGAATAATTCGTAAGAACAAGACTAGCTGTAACAATTGATGTAATTGAGCACAAAAACGTAAAGTTCAGAAGAAAAAAATGCAACTAATTCCTAAAATACTACAGTTATATCTCATTCAATGTTAGTGATATTTTGGAACAATTCGTAAGAATAAGACTAGTTGTAGCATCCAATGAAAGTGAGTATAAAACACAAAGTTCAAAAAATTTCTCAAGCTAGGAATGCAACAAGGCTAAAGTTACTTATCTAAATGATGTGCATAGAGCTTCTCGGGCAGTAGGGGCCCTCTACCACCAGATTAGCATACAAATCTTCTCAAGGTTGCCTCAGATATTGCAATAAAGCGGTACTTCTTTCATTAAAGGAAAAGTATTTTAAAAACAGAGTATTACGGTCTTTTGAGATCTAGCAACAAAACATCAATCTAGCTAGTTGTCTCTCGGTCTTCCGATTCATTATTATAAAAGAAATACATAACTACCCTTGAGAAGAAATAGGAACAAGTGTGTTTTTCAATAAATATCAAATTATAACTCTTATGGAAGCCTCATACTTTGTTGGAGACATCTGTAGAGTCCCTGTCTTGGTAGGAATCTGCTTCTTGGCTTTGATCTCTTCCACGTGCATAACCACCTGTAGCTTCTTTTCCAGACTTCGTAGAGAGAAATAAATGATGTGGGAGTGTTGTGGAATTCAACCATATTCGTTTTTCCTTGAAGTGACACCTATAACCTGTGAGAACATGAAGATAGCTGCGAAATAGGCGATTGGCTACAAAATGTCTGCATTCTGTAGCTGAGTCTAGTAAAAAATTACTCCAACAAAAAAACCATGAATCAATCATTGTATACATTCCTAAAGTGACTTTAATAAATCCTATTGACCATTTAAGCCTGTAATTGATAAGGGACAAAGGAAATGAAGTGAAATTTGGTGAAGGGAAAGGACATCTTTAGAGCTCAACATACCCCCACTGCAAAGTTTTTGCATGTCCTCATGCAATCAACTCATATATTCTGAGACTTCTACTAGGACATCTAGGCTCCTTCTTCTAATTTTCTTGATAGTCAATGGCCTCGTAGGCTTCTTTATGACCAACTTGAATCTCAAATTTATAGGTGCCCTGCTCAACTTTTTGTTTTTCTTCTTCAATTTCTCACTAGCCTTGTACAATTTTTCCATTTGTAGATAGAGAGTTGTATTCATATCACTTTTCCGCTTAACCTGCTCCCTTAAAATGTCATTCTTATTCTTGATATGTCTATTGAGTACTTCCAACTCATATTTATCTCTTCTTAGCATATCAATTGCAGAATTTGTTGGGCTAGGAGTTTTGTCGCTACCTTCTGAGGCTCTCTTCTCTAATGTCTCAACATAATTATAAATTTGTTGTTGTGATGGGTCTATCTCTGGAGCTCCTTCATCAAGGTCCTCCTCATATTGGTGCTCAAGTGATCTAGTAGTTGGTTTCTCTTCATCCTCAATGTTTATAATTCCCGTTTGTCTAACCCCTGTTTTCTTCAATATACCTCTAAGCCTGTGGCTTCGTCTTCGTTGAGATGGTCCTTCACATCTCTCCTTGGCATACCTTTTTATCATCTTCTCCTTTTTAAGCTGTTTCTTAATTTCAGTCAATTTCTTTGAAATTATATCCTCACTGTCCTCTTCTATGGACTTACCATTTTTAGTTTCAACAGCTTTGGGAATTTTCCTTCTCCTGCTTCTTCTTGTAAATTTGCCTTCATATGGAGATTCCTTGGGTTCTTCAAAGTGATTCCTCACTAGAAACTCATCTCAATTGTCTCCCACCTTTCTCAAATGATGTTCAATTAGGATTTTAACTAGGTTGTGGTGGTACAAAGTGGTTTCTAGGAATTGAACCTACTTTTGAACATTGAAGGCCATTATCTTCAGACTATGAAGTAGGAAAAAGGGTAAATTGATTTCTTCATATAAGAAATACATCATTAGCCAAATATGATAAATATATAAGGTACCAAACCTTCCCTCACAAGTTATAAACTTTTGCAAAATGAGTAACATATTCCACCATTTATTCTTCAGTGCTGAGCGAAGAATGCCCTTCTTAAAAATGGAAACATTCATACCTGGTGTTTTAAGCATTTGCCTCCATGCCTCATTATGAAATTCCCTATTTTTGAACCATCGTTCTCCTTTCCTGGGTAATTCCGCTGCTTCTGCAATGAAATATTCTATAATAGTGAATTTAACATCTCCTATTTCGACTTCTATTCCATTGAAGGACCGTACAAATGTTTTAGTTACCTCTTTATGAAAACCATTGAATTTTTCCAAAAATTGTAACCATCCAGCTTGCTGTAGAATTTCTCTAATTTGTCGGTAACCCTCCAACTATTTGGTTCTGACTAGTTTGGACCTTACTATGAGACCCATGGCTTCTCTTCTCAACCTTCAAGTTAGTGCTCTTCTATCCATGGTGAAAATGGTTGTTAAAGAGTTGTTTTTAACCCAAAGGTGCTTTCTCTGTTTATGCAGTAGGAATTAGCTATGGAAGGATGATATGAAGAGGTTATAGAATGAGTGAAATGTAGTGAGGGTGATTTACATGAATTAATTATTTCGAGAGCCATCATGGGAGAAAAAACCGCGGAAAATTTTCTTGAGAAATTCAAAATCATCACTGAATACTTTGGCCTAGTGACGTGAATGATTAGGTCACTTCAGTACTTAACCGTTAAGTTTTAAATGATGATTTGATATGGTGGAGTGGAGGGGATTTTGTCCAAATATTTTATGATAGGTTTAATAGGCATGATCAAGACGAATAATTAAAACAACTTTTTGAATCATACATGACTTAACTATACTATAAATTTCATATTCTGTCATCATAATAATTTTACAACTTTACCTTTGCCTTTCCTTTAATTTCTGTGGTTTTGATATGCTTTGTCCTCCTTTGAAAATCATTGATTCTTCAGTCTTCATAATTCCTTTGATTTTTCTTGTTGAAATAGGTGTGCAGGGTCAATTTTCTGTTGAAAAAGTGTTGTTGGATAATTGCCTTCAGGATATCTGGCTGCAGAATGTCTAGCTGGCTGCAGAATGTTTGACTGGCTGCAGAATGTACCTGTAGGAACTTTCAAACATGGAATGGAATGTTGTATGAAATGGATCATGAAATATGGTGGAATGTCTCAGGAGTGAAGTGAAATGTAATGGAATAAAATGAATCACAATTGTGAAGTGGAATGAACCATAAAAAGTGGTCTGCAATTCATGATTTGTAATACTCAATCTGCAGAAAGAGATCAAATTTAGAAATCTGAGATGGAAATGGAATGGACCATTAAATAGAGTGAATGAAGTATGGATGAATGGAGTGAATTAAATATGAATGAATGGAGACATGATGGAGTGATACTTATGATTTTGTGATAGCTAATTGCAGAAAAAAAACATATTTGAAAAGCTAAAGTGTCAGAAGGATTCTGATTTTCACTTTATCTTTTCCGTATAAACATGCTAATCAGTGATTAGTTTTCATGTTTATACTTTATTTTTTTTATTTTTATTTTTTTTTCATTTGAATTCAGAAAATTCAACTAAGTTGATGAAGAAGAAAAATGCTTCTTCATTAACTTCACATTACTGTTTTCCTGGAATCTCTTGAAAAATTCTTCTCTTGAAAGTGGCTTATGATACAACTTCAATCTATGACCATTTACAAGAAAGGTGACCTTCTCTTCATCTATTCTCCTAATTTTTATTGCTCCATTGTAAAAAATTCTCATAATTTCATATGGCCCAAGCCAATGCGTTTGGAATTTACCTCGAAAATCTTTGAACTTTGAATCAAACAAGAGAGCCCAGTCACCTTCTTTGAACTTATTTTCCTTGATGTACTTATCATGCTATCTAGTCCTTTGTTGTTGGACTATACTTGTTTTCTGGACTGCATCCTGTCTAATCTCATCCAATTCATTAATCTGCTCCAATATGTGCTTTTGTGCCTCTGTTAGATCAAGTCCTAGCTGAACTGCCATTTTAAAAGTTTGAATCTGAAACTCTATGGGAAACAAAAATTATTTTCCATAAACAAGTTCATAGGGAGTATGACCTGTTGTGCTTCTCCATGTAGTTCTATAGGCCCACAAGGCTTCAGGAAGCCTGTCTTCCGAAATTTTTCTATGTAAATAAACAATATTTGTTAGGATTCCTTCAATGACTTTATTGGTAGATTCCACTTGACCATTTTCTTGTGGATGATAGGGAGTAGATTTTATGTGTCTGATTTTGTACCTCTCCATCATTTGTTCTACTAGCCTTGATGTGAATTGAGCTCCTTGATCTGTAAAAATTTCCCTTGGGACACCAAAACGAGTAAAAATTTCCTCAAAAAGAAAATTAACTACAGATTCTTCAGTAGCATAAAGTAATGGCTTAACTTCTACCCATTTGGTAACATAATCAATGAAAAATAATATATATTTCTTTTGTCTTGATGGAGGACTAATAGGTCCTACAAAATCTAAAGCCCATTTTTCAAAAGGTTCAATATGTACCTGAGGCTGCAATGGCATCTCACCTGAAGGAGAAGGTTTCCCTACCCTTTGGCAACTGTCACACCTTTTGACATACTCTTTAGCATATTTAAAAAGTGATGGCCAATAGTATCCTAAATGAAGGACCTTATAAGTTGTCCTCTTATCAGCAAAGTGTTCGCTACAAGGTTCATCATGACATGCCTTGAGGATCTCAGGCATCTCATCTTCTTGAACACATCTTCTAATGATAAAATATAGACCTTTTTTGTATAACTCATTAGCAACCCATGAATATTTTTCACTGTCATAAATTATCTTTCTTTTGTCTCTTGCATTCATTATTGAAGGAAACTTCCCTGAAACTAAATAATTAGCAATGTCAGCAAACCAAGGAGTCTGAGTAGAGATTGCAAAAAGATATTCATCAGGAAATTGATCTTCAACTGGAGTGTTATCTTTGATGTTTTGGAGTCTAGATAGGAAATCAGCAACTGTGTTTTGTTTTCCAGGCCTATCTAGAATGGTAATGTTGAAGTCTTGTAAAAGCAATAACCATCTTATGACTCTGCCATTAGTAATTGATTTGTTCATTAGATATCTAATTGTCGAGTGATCTGTGTAAAAAATGTTTCATAGCCTGTTATATAGTGTCTGAATTTGTTTATGGCATGAACAACAGCTAAAAAATATTTTTCAGTTATAGTATAATTTAACTCTGAAGGAGTCAAATTTTTACTTGTATAGTAGATGGCATAAGGAATCAGGTCTTTTTGTCCCAATACTGCTTCTAAAGCTGTATCTGAGGCATCTGTTGAAATATGAAAAGGTAACTTCCAGTTAGGTCCCCTTAAAATAGGTGCTTCAGATATTTTTGTTTTCAGTGTTTCAAAGGCTAACTGGCAATCAAGATTCCACTTTAATTCACAGTCCTTGGTAGGTAATTTGAAAAGTGGAAAGGCTATCTTGGTGAAGTTTTCTATAAACCTTCGATAGTATCTTGTAAATCAGAGAAAACTCCTAACATATTTTGACAACTTGGAATAGATAATTTAGAGATGACTTCAAATTTTGACTCATCAACTCTAATCCCATCCCCTGAAATGTGATGTCCCAAAACAATTCCTTCAGTAAACATCATAAAACACTTCTCATGACTTAATGAAAGATTTGCTTCTTTACATCTATTTAAAAAAATTTCCAATTTTGCTAAAGCTTCTTCAAATGTGTTTCCATAAACTGTGAAATCATCCATATATAACTCTACAAAATCATGTATTAGATATGAAAAAATTCCTAGTACCGCCCTTTGAAATGTTGCAGGTGCATTGCATAATCCAAATGGCAATGTGGTTTTGTCTTGATCTTCAAGTGCTACTTGAATTTGGTTATAACCACTAAACCCATCTAAAAATTAGAAGTACTTTTTTCCAGCTAATGTATCCAACACCTCATCTATGAAAGGTAAGGGAAAATGATCTTTAAGAGTAGCTTTGTTTAATTATCGCTAGTCAATACATACCCTCCATTTACCATTTTTCTTTGGCACAATTACCAAAGGAGAAACCCACTGACTATTTGAAATGTGAAAGATAAAGTTGACATTTAACAATTTCTGTAGTTCTTCCTTAACAATCTCCCTAAGATTTGGATTCATCTGTCTTTGAGGTTGTCTAATTGGTTTACAATTTTCCTCTATGTACATGTAATGAGTGCAAGTCTGAGGGCTCATCCCTTTCATATCTGTGTACTCCCATGCATATGCAAAAGAATGTCTCTATAATATCTTAACTAGCTCTACTTGTTGAGATTTCTCTAGGTTCTTGTTTATGTTTAAAGTTTTGCCTAGAAATTTCTCAATTGTAGAGATGCAAAATTTATCCATAGAATAAATAGACATATATCTTGATGATAAAAACTCAATTTTGGATTCTTCTTGAAATTGTTCATGTTTGTATTCTGAAGGGGATTCAAAGTTCTCTAAGGTATTCAGAATCTGGCTATCGTCACTAATTTCTAAAATTGTGAAGAGAGGTTGTAAGTCTTCTTCATCCTCTATCCATTGAGTGTCATCTAATTCTGTAATTGTTTTTGTGGAGGATACAAAGTAAATTTATTGGTTGAACTACCATCAGAGATGTACATATCACCAGATATACAACTAATGAAAGCATTAGCTGTAGCTAACCAAGGTCTTCCTAATATAATAGGATGCCCTCTTAAATTATTCTTAGGAGTTAGGATCATAAAATCCACAGGCTGCTCCCAAGAATCTAGGGACACTAGAATATATTCTATTACCCCATCAGGTTTGATCACAGATCTGTCTGCCAATTGTAATAATGTGGGTGTAAAAAGAAGATTAGGAAGTTTCAGTTTATCCATGATTTGTCTACTCATGATATTGATTGCTGCTCCTAAATCAATAAGTGTGTTTTGGATCTCAGTTCCATTGATGTGTATTTTAACAACTGGATTTCCTGGGTCTAGATACCTTGGAATAACAATCTTACCCATCATGATATCTGCTATTTTTCCTGCTAGTTGAATTTTCTTTGTCTCTCTTATTCTTTTTCCTATTTTCTTCATGCTCAACTCCTTTATTGTCTTTGCTAAGATTGGAATTTCCTTGATAGCTTGCAATAATGGGATCTTAATACAAATATTTCTCAGCTCATCTAGGAAATCATAATTAGGCACCATAATTTGTTTTTCTACACCTCTATCAATTTGTAATCTTTCTAGAAAGGGAGGTGTAGAAGTGGATGTTGATGGCTATTCTAATATAGGAGTTGAAATTATTGGTTCTTTTTGTTTTTATTTTTCAATATTTGGGTCTTGAAAAGATGTGTCTTCTTCAAGGCTTTTATTTACCCGTAGAGAATCTTCCTCAGAGTTGTTTTTCTCTTGTATGATAACATAAGGTTTCCTCTTTTCAAGTATTCTTCCAGACCTAAGTTGAACATCACTAAGGTCTAAAGGAGTGATCAAATAAGTTGGAAACTGTTGGCCTTCTATCATGTATGTGTTATGAGGATTTTTATTGTTGGGGTTTGGTATGGGTTGGGCAGGAAACTAACTTGTTTTCTGAGGAAATGGTAATGGAAGTGGTGGATTTTGAGGATTTTGTTGAGAATTTTGTTGAAAATTCTATTGAGGAGGGAAATGTGGATATGGTGGATATTGATAGTACTGAGAGTATCTTCCATAGGGATTCTGTGCTCCTTACACCCAAATTTTAGATTGATTTTGGAATTGGGGCCAAGGTTGCTGCCAATAATTCGAATTTGGTGGGGGTTGATTATATAGCTGATCATGGAATCCTTGTGTTTGAGGTCCTTGCCACGACCTTCTAGAGAAAAAATTGAGAGATTCTGTGGAATTTGTAGAGGTTTCTTCTTGAAAGACAACTTTAAGACTACGAAGTGAAGGAAAAATCTTGGTATTATGTTTTTCGGAAAAAATTACATAGGTCTCTACTACTTTTGCATCCAAAGAGCACTCTCTCAAGGCATGCTTCTTTCTACATTTGGGACAAAAGATTGCTAAGGCATCAGATTCAGTTTTCTTCTTTTTTTGTAACTTAAGGGTGTTTATTTGTTCACTAAGACTCCCCAAAATATCAGATTTGAATTCATCAAGCATATGTCCTATTTCTGCCCTACTTACTGTCCCGGAAGTAGATTTACTTGCCTTTGCAAGAGGAGGGTCTGTTAGTCCTTTTACAGTTTTAGATTTCCCTCTTGAAAGGTTGATACATAATTTAGCTATTTCAGGTAATTTGAGCTAAGATATATCCCCTTTTCCCATCATGTTAAGAATATATAACCATTCATCCCTAATTGTCTTCAATAAGACAACTTTCAAAGTGTCTTGATCTAAGTTTTCCATTTTTTCTCTTTTGATATTATAGTTAAACATCTCCAACAAATATTCCAAATTTTCATCCTCCTTTTGTAACATTTAAATCACTTCCTCCTTATGGTTGAATAGCATACAGTAATCCAAATACCTCTCTATAAATGCTTGTTTCATGTCTTCCCATGTCCTAATAGAACTGTTGATCAAAATCATAACCCATTTTAATGTTGATCCTTTCAATGTTGAAGGGAATAGTTTAAGTTTTTGAGCATCTTGTAAGTAGCCATAGGTTCTACATAGGACTTCAAATTCAAATAAGAAGGTTTCAGGGTCTTCAGTTTTGAGTCCATAAAAGTTTGGAAGGACAAAGGGTGAAATGTTTTTCATAGTTGCATTGGTTTCTTCATCTACTATAGGAAACCCAAAAGAGCTTCCCATTTCTCTTCTACCTCTTCCTCTGCCTCCTTCTCCTTCTGCACCTCTACCTCCTTCTCCCCCTCCAAATAGTGTGTGTTCTCCATTAAAAACTCCTCCTCCCCCTTCTTCTGCCATAGTTTATTCTTCTGTGGAAGTTGAAAATTTTATGTCCCCAGCAGGGGTCTCAGTATCTTCCTCTAAGACAAGTTCAGTGGATAAAGTGGAAGGTATTTCTAATGGAATATCTGATCTTAAGTTCTCTGGAAGTCTAGGATCAGTAAAGGATGGAATGTGGATTTGAGTTGGAGGTGTGCTGGCCCTTGGTCTTGGTGAAACAAGTGGTGTTCTAGAAATCAAGCTTCTTCTTCTTATGAATCTACCCCTTGAGTCTCTTTCTCTATGCATGTCATTGTTTTTGGAGATAAGAAACAAGGCTACCTAGTTACACTTCCCCGGCAACGGTGAAAAAATGTATGCTCAACTTAATGTTCCTAAATTGATTTCATAAGTTGTCAACCAGGGTTAGTAAATTGTTGAAGTGAAGTGCACTATATGTGCCTAGGTATCTGTTTCTCACTACGTTGTGTTTAGTGTTTTTCCAATGTTTTTGGTTTTGTGTTTTTATTCTTAAGAGGAAAAGAACTAAGTGTTGGTAAAGAGAAGTTTTTGGTCACACTAAAACAGAGCAAAACCTATTCAAAAAGAAAAATAACTCATAACATGAATTCAATAACTCATAACATGAACTCATTCCAATTCATTGATTAGAAATATGTTGGAATAAATTGAGAAAAGGAAAATTTTAATGCAAAGAGGTTCTTCTAAGTAAACAACATTATACAATATCACAAAGAAAATCCCATCCATGGCTAGAGATTTGTTGGAACACATTTGGAAAAGATAGTCTGCAACATAGTGAAGAATTCTACTGTAAATTAACCTATGACACCGAAATTAATCCATTCCAAAACTCAAAATATCACTGTTAAACCTCATTCAAGATTTAGAAGTATTTTGGAATAGCTTTGGAAAAAAGGTAGTTTGTGAAATTATGAGAAGTTGCAGAACAGTCAAGACTTCAAAATGATCTGACCAATTTTTGTTCCTATGATGATGATGTTTTAGTAGAAGTTAAGAATAGGAGTGGTTTGTAAATAATGAAGGCCATCAAGTCTAACCTAACAAATAGAATACAACTGACTAATAAAACTAAAAATACAATGGATAAAACTGAACTAGAATGCAATAATTCAAACTTGAAATACAGTGAATAGAATTGAACTAGAGTGCCATTAACCTCCGGAGTTTTACAACTAAACTAAAATGCAACTAATCACTGAAATACTACATCTCTGTCTCATTCGGTGTTAGTGGTATTTTGGAACAATTCATAGAACAAGACTGGCTGTAACATGTGATGTAAATGAGTATAAAAACATAAAGTTCAAAAAAATGCAACTAAGCTCTAAAATACCACAGCTAAGTCTCATTCAGTGTTAGTGATATTTTGGAATAATTCGTAAGAACAAGACTAGCTGTAACAATTGATGTAATTGAGCACAAAACGTAAAGTTCAGAAGAAAAAATGCAAATAATTCCTAAAATACTATAGTTATATCTCATTCAATGTTAGTGATATTTTAGAACAATTCGTAATAATAAGACTCGCTGTAGCATCCAATGCAAGTGAGTATAAAACACAAAGTTCAGAAAATTGCTTAAGCTAGGAATGCAACAAGGCTAAAGTTACTTATCTAAACGATGTGCACAGAGCTTCTCGGGCAGTAGGGGCCCTCTACCACTAGATTAGCATACAAATATTCTCAAGGTTGCCTTAGATCTTGCAATAAAGTGGTACTTATTTGATTAAAAGAAAAGTATTTTAAAAACAAAGTATTACGGTCTTTTGAGATCTAGCAACGAAACATCAATCTAGCTAGCTGTCTCTCAGTCTTCCGAGAAATTCTTATAAAGGAAATACATAACTACCCTTGAGAAGAAACAGAAACAAGTGTATTTTTCAATCAAAATAAAATTAGAACTCTTATGGAAGCCTCGTACTTTTTTGGAGACATCTGTAGAGTTCCTGTCCTGGTAGGAATCTACTTCTTGGCTTTGATCTCTTCCACGTGCATAACTACCTGTAGCTTCTTTCTCAGACTTCGTAGAGAGAAATAAATGATGTGGGAGTGTTTTGGAATTCAACCATATTCATTTTTCCTTGAAGTGACACATGTAACCTGTGAGAACATGAAGATAGTTGCGGAATAGGCGACTGGCTACAGAATGGCTGCATTCTGTAGTTGAGTCTAGTAAAAAATTACTACAACAACAAAACCATGAAAATATAGCAAGTTAGTCATTGTATACATTCTTAAAGTGACTTTAATCAATCCTATTGACCATTTAATCTTGTAATTGATAAGGAACAAAGGAAATGAAGTGAAATTTGGTGAAGGGAAAGGACATCTTTGGGGCTCAAAATACCCCCACTACAAAGTTTTTTCATGTCCTCATGCAATCAAACCATATATTCTGAGATTTCTGCTAGGAAATCTATGCTCCTTCTACTTTGCCTGATATTCAATGGCCTCCTAGGCTTCTTTATGACCAACTTGAATCTCAAATTTATAAGTTCCCTGCTCAACTTTTAGTTTTTCTACTTCAATTTCTCACTGGCCTTGTACAATTTTTCCATTTGTAGAGAGAGATTTGTATTCATATCACTTTTCAGCTTAACCTGCTTCCTTAAAATTTCATTCTCATTCTTCATATGCCTATTGAGTACTTCTAACTCATATTTATCTCTTCTTAGCATATTGATTGCAGATTCTGGTGGGCTAGGAGTTCTGTCTCTACTTTCTGAGGTTCTCTTCTCTAATGTCTCAACATAATTATAAATTTTTTGTTGTGCTGGGTCTATCTCTAAAGCTCCTTCATCAAGTTCCTCCTCATACTGGTACTCAGGTGATCTAGCAGTTGGTGTCTCTTCATCCTCAATGTTTATAATTCCCATTTGTCTAACCCCTATTTTCTTCAATATACCTCTAAGCCTATGACTTCATCTTGGTTGAGATGGTCCTTCACCTCTCTCCCTGGCATACCTTTTTATCATCTTCTCCTTTTTAAGTTGTTTCTTAATTTTAGTCAATTTCTCAGAAATTATCTCCTCACTGTCCTCTTGTATGGACTTACTAGTTTTAGCTTCAACAACTTTGGGAATTTCCCTTCTCCTACTTCTTCTTGTAAGTTTGCCTTCATATGGAGATTCCTTGAGTTCTTCAAAGTGATTCCTCACTAGAAACTCATCCCAATTATCTCCCACCTTTCTCAAATGATATTCAATCAGGATTTTAATTAGGCCGTGGTGGTACAAAGTGGTTTCCAGGAATTGAACTTTCTTTTGAACATTAGAGGCCATTCTCTTCAGACTATGAAGTAGGAAAAAGGGTAAATTGATTTCTTCATCTAAGAAATGCATCATTAGCCAAATATGATAAATATATAAGGTACCAAACCTTCCCTCACAAGTTATAAAATTTTGCAAAATGAGTAACATATTCCGCCATTTATTCTTCAGTGCTGAGCTAGGAATGCCCTTCTTAAAAATGGAAACATCTATACCTGGTGTTTTAAGCATTTGCCTCCATGCCTCATTATAAAATTCCCTATTTTTGAACCATCGTTCTCCTTGCCTAGGGAATTTCACTGCTTCTGCAATGAAATCTTCTGTAATAGTGAAATTAACATCTCCTATTTCGACTTCTGCTCCATTGAAGGACCGTGCAAATGTTTTAGTTACCTCTTTCTGAAAACCATTGAATATTTCCAAAAATTGTAACCATCCAGCCTGCTCTAGCATTTCTTTAATTTGTGGGTAACCCTCCAAGTATTTGCTTCTGACTGGTTCGGACCTTACTATGAAACTCGTGGCTTCTCTTCTCAACCTTCAATGTACTGCTCTTCTATCCACGGTGAAATAGCTATTAAAGAGTTATTTTTAACCCAAAGGTGTTTTCTCTGTTTATGCACTAGGAATTAGCTACGGAAGGATGATATGAAGAGGTTATAGAATGAGTGAAATGTAGTGAGGGCGATTTACACAAATTAATGAGTTCGAGAGCCATCATGGGAGAAAAAACCACAGAAAAATTTCGTGAGAAATTCAAAATCATCACTGAATACTTCAGCCTAGTGACGTGACTAATTAGGTCACTTCAGCACTTAACCGTTAAGTTTTAAATGATGATTTGATATGGCGGAGTGGAGGGGATTTTTTCCAAAGTTTTTATGATAGGTTTAATAGGCATGATCAACACGAATAATTAAAAAAAAATTTGAATCATACATGGCTTAACTATACTATAACTTTCATATTCTGTCATCATAATAATTTTACAACTTTACCTTTGCTTTTCCTTTAATTTCTGTGGTTTTGATATGCTTTGTTCTCCTTTTAAAATCATTGATTCTTCAGTATTCATAATTCCTTTGATTTTTCTTGTTGACATAGGTGTGCAAGGTCAATTTTTTGCTGAACAAGTGTTGTTGGATAATTGCCTTCAGGATATCTGGCTACAGAATGTCTAGCTGGCTGCAGAATGTCTGACTGGCTGCAGAATGTACCTGTAGGAACTTTGAAACATTGAATGGAATTTTGTATGAAATGGATCATGAAATATGGTGGAATGTCTCAGGAGTGAAGTGAAATGTAATGGAATGAAATGAATCACAATTGTGAAGTGGAATGAACCATAAAAGTGGTCTGCATTTCGTGATTTGTAATACTCAATTTGCAGAAAGAGATCAAATTTATAAATCTGAGATGGAAATGAAATGTACCATGAAATGGAGTGAATGAAGTATGGATGAATGGAGTGAATTAAATATGAATGAATGGAGACATGATGGAGTGATACTTATGATTTTGTGATAGCTAATTGCAAAAAAATAACACATTTGAAAAGCTAAAGTGTTAGAAGGATTCTAATTTTCACTTTATCTTTTCTGTATAAACATGCTAATCAGTGATTAGTTTTCATGTTTATACTTTATTTTATTTTATTTTTCATTTGAATTCAGAAAATTCAACTAAGTTGATCAAGAAGAAAAATTCTTCTTCATTAACTTCACATTACTTTTTTCCTTGAATCTCTTGACAAATTCTTGTCTTGAAAGTGGCTTATGATACAGCTTCATTCTATGACCATTTAAAAGAAAAGTGACCTTCTCTTCATCTATTGTCCTAATTTTTATTTCTCCATTGTCAAAAATTCTCATAATTGCATATGGCCCAAGACAATGCGTTTGGAATTTACCTTGAAAATATTTGAACTTTGAATCAAACAAGAGAGCTCAGTCACCTTCTTTGAAATTCTTTTCCTTGATGTAATTATCATGCAATCTAGTCCTTTTCTATTGGACTATACTTGTTTTCTAGACTGCATCTTGTCTGATCTCATCCAATTCATTAATCTGCTCCAATCTGTGCTTTTATGCCTCTGTTAGATCAAGTCCTAGCTGAACTGTCATTTTAAAAGTTTGAATCTGAAACTCTATGGGAAACAAAACTTGTTTTCCATAAAAAAGTTCATAGGGAGTATGACCTGTTGTGCTTCTCCATGTAGTTCTATAGGCCCACAAGGCTTCAGGAAGCCTCTCTGCCCAATCTCTTCTATGTAAATGAACAGTCTTTCTTAGGATTCCTTCAATGACTTTATTGGTAGATTCCACTTGACCATTTGCTTTCGGATGATAGGGAGTAGATTTTATGTGTCTGATTTTGTACCTCTCCATCATTTTTTCCACTATACTTGATGTCAATTGAGCTCCTTGATTTGTAACAATTTCCCTTGGGAAACCAAAACGAGTAAAAATATCCTCAAAAAGAAAATTAACTACAGATGCTTTAGTAGAAAAAAGTAATGGCTTAGATTCTACCCATTTGGTAACATAATAAATGCAAATTAATATATATTTCTTTTGTCTTGATGGAGGACTAATAGGTCCTACAAAATCTAAAGCCCTTTTTCAAAAGATTCAATATGTACCTGAGGCTGCAATGGCATCTCACCTGAAGGAGAAGGTTTCCCTACCCTTTGAAAATTGTCACACCTTTTGACATAATCTTTAGCATTTTTAAAAAGGGATGGCCAATAGTATCCTAAATGAAGGACCTTATAAGCGGTCCTCTTATCAGAAAAGTGTCCGCCACAAGGTTCATCATGACATGCCTTGAGGATCTCACGCATCTCATCTTCCCGAACACATCTTCTAATGATAAAATCTGGACCTGTTTTATATAACTCATTAGCAACCCATGAATATTTTTCACTGTCATAAATGATCTTTCTTTTGTCTCTTGTATTCATTATTGAAGGAAATCTCCCTAAAACTAAATAATTAGCAATGTCAGCAAACCAAGGAGTCTGAGTAGAGATTGCAGAAAGATATTCATAAGGGAATTGATCTTCAACTGGAGTGTTATCCTTGATGTTTTGGAGTCTAGATAGGAAATTAGCTACTGCGTTTTGTTTTCCAAGCCTATCTAGAATGGTAATTTTGAATTCTTGTAAAAGAAATAACCATATTATGACTCTGCCATTAGTAATTGATTTGTTCATTAGATATCTAATTGCAGAGTGATCTGTGTAAAATAATTTTCATAGCCTATTATATAGTGTCTGTATTTGTTTATGGCATGAACAATAGCTAAAACCTGTTTTTCAGTTACAGCATAATTTAACTCTGAAGGAGTCAAATTTTTACATGTATAGTAGATGGCATAAGGAATCAGGTCTTTTTGTCCCAATACTGCTCCTAAAGCTGTATCTGAGGCATCTGTTGAAATATGAAAGGGTAACTTCTAGTTAGGTCCCCTTAAAATAGGTGCTTCAGAGATTTTTGTTTTTAGTGTTTCAAAGGCTAACTGGCAATCAGGATTCCACTTGAATTCACAGTCCTTGGTAAGTAATTTGAAAAGTGGAGATGCTATCTTGGTGAAGTTTTCTATAAACCTTCCATAGTATCCTGTAAATCAGAGAAAACTCCTAACATCTTTTTGACAACTTGGAATAGATAAGTTAGAGATGACTTCAACTTTTGACTCATCAACTCTAATCCCATCCCCTGAAATGTGATGTCCCAAAACAATTCCTTCAGTAAACATAATAAAACACTTCTCATGACTTAATGAAAGATTTTCTTCTTTACATCTCTTTAAAACTTTTTCCAAGTTTTCTAAAGCTTCTTCAAATGTGTTTCCATAAACTATGAAATCATCCATATATACCTCTACACAATCATGTATTAGATTTGAAAAAATTCCTAGTACCACCCTTTGAAATGTTGTAGGTGCATTGCATAATCCAAAAGGAAATACTCGGTAAGCAGAGGTACCCCAAGGACAGGTAAATGTGGTTTTTTCTTGATCTTCAAGTGCTACTTGAATTTGGTTATAACCACTAAACCCATCTAAAAATGAGAAGTACTTTTTCCAGCTAATGTATCCAACACCCGATTTATAAAAGGTAGGGGAAAATGATCTTTAAGAGTAGCTTTGTTTAATTCTTGGTAGTCAATACATACCCTCCATTTAACATTTCTCTTTGGCACAATTACCAAAGGAGAAACCCATTGACTATTTGAAATGGGATAGATAAAGTTGACATTTAACAATTTCTACAATTCTTCATTAACAATCTCCCTAAGATTTGGATTCATCCGTCTTTGAGGTTGTCTAATTGGTTTACAATTTTCCTTTATGTAGATGTGATGATTGCAAGTCTTAGGGCTTATCCCTTTCATATCAGTGTACTCCCATGCATATGCAGAAGAATGTCTCTGTAATATCTTGACTAGCTCTACTTGTTGAGATTTCTCTAGGTTCTTGTTTATGTTTAAAGTTTTTCCTAGAAATATCTCAATTGTAGAGCTGCCAAATTTATCCATAGAATAAAGAGACATCTGCCTTGATGATAAAAAATCAATGTTGGATTATTCTTGAAATTGTTCATGTTTGTATTCCGAAGAGGATTCAAAGTTCTCTAAGGTATAATCTGGCTATCTTCACTAATTTCTGAAATTGTGAAGAGAGGTTGTAAGTCTTCTTCATCCTCTATCCATTGAGTGTCATCTAATTCTGTAATTTTTTTGGCTAGAGGATACAAGGTAAATTTCTTGGTTGAACTACCATCAGAGATGTACATATCACCGAATCTACAACTAATGAAAGCATCAGCTGTAGCTAACCAAGGTCTTCCTAATATAATAGGATGCCCTCCTAAATTATTCTTAGGATTTAGGATCATAAAATCCACAGGATATTCCCAAGAATATAGGGACACTGGAATATCTTCTATTACCCCATCAGGTTTGATCACAGATCTGTCTGCCAATTGTAATAATGTGGGTGTAAAAAGAAGATTAGGAAGTTTCAGGTTATTCATGATTTGTCTACTCATGATATTGATTGCTGCTCCTAAATCAATAAGTGTGTTTTGGATCTCGGTTCCATTGATGTGTATTTAAACAACTGGATTTCCTGGGTCTAGATACTTTGGAATAGAAATCTTACCCATCATGATATCTGCGATTTTTCCTGCCAGTTGAATTTTCTTTGTCTCTCTTATTCTTTTTCTTGTTTTCTTCATGCTCAACTCCTTTATTGTCTTTGCTAAGATTGGAATTTCCTTGATAGCTTCCAATAATGGGATATTAATACAAACATTTCTCAGCTCATCTAGGAAATCATAATTAGGCACCATAATTTGTTTTTCTACACCTTTATCAATTTTTAATATTTATGGAAAAGGAGGTGTAGAAGTGGATGTTGATGGCTATTCTAATATAGGAGTTGAAATTATTGGTTCTTTTTGTTTTGATTTTTCAATATTTGGGTCTTGAAAAGATGTGTCTTCTTTAAGACTTTTATTTACCTGTAGAGAATCTTCCTCGGAGTTGTTTTTCTCTTGTATGATAACAGAAGGTTTCCTCTTTTCAAGTATTCTTCCAGACCTAAGTTGAACATCACTAAGGTCTAAAGGAGTGATCAAATAAGTTGGAAACTGTTGGCCTTCTATCATGTGCGTGTTCTGAGGATTTTTATTGTTGGGGTTTGGTATGGGTTGGGCAGGCAACTGATTTGTTTTCTGAGGAAATGGTAATGGAAGTGGTGGATTTTCAGGATTTTGTTGAGGATTTTGTTGAAAATTTTGTTGAGGAGGGAAATGTGGATATGGTGGATATTGATATTGCTTAGAGTATCTTCCATAGGGATTTTGTGCTCCTTGCACCCAATTTTGAGATTGATTTTGGAATTAGGGCCAAGGTTGCTGCCAAGAATTCCAATTTGGTGGGGGTTGATTATATAGTTGATCATGGAATCCTTGTGTTTGAGGTCCTTGCCACGACCTTATAGAGACAAAATTGGGAGATTCTATGCAATTTGTAGAAGTTTCTTCTTGAAAGACAACTTTATTACTAGGAAGTGACGGAAAACTCTTGGTCTTATGTTTTTCGGAACAAATTACACAGGTCTCTACTACTTTTGCATCCAAAGGGCACTCTCTCAAGGCATGCTTCTTTCTACATTTGGGACAAAATATTACTAAGGCATCAGATTCAGTTTTCTTCTTGTTTTGTAACTTAAGGGTGTCTATTTGTTCACTAATACTCCCCAAAATATCAGATTTGAATTCATCAAGCATATGTCCTATTTCTACCCTACTTACTGTCCTAGAAGCAGATTTACTTGCCCTTGCAAGAGCATGGTCTCTTGGTCCTTTTACAGTTTTAGATTTCCCTCTTGAAAGGTTGATACATAATTCAACTATTTCAGGTAATGTGGGCTGAGATATATCCCCTTTTTCCATCATGTTAAGAATATATAACCATTCATCCCTAATTTTATTCAATAAGAGAGCTTTCAAAGTGTCTTGATCTAAGTTTTCCATTTTTTCTCTTTTGATATTATAGTTAAACCTCTCCAGCAAATCTTCCAAATTTTCATCCTCCTTTTGTAACATTTTCACTTCCTCCTTATGATTGACTGGCATACAATAATCCAAATACCTCTCTATAAATGCTTGTTTCATGTCTTCTCATGTCCTAATAGAAATGTTGATCAAACTCATAAACCATTTTAATGCTGCTCCTTTCAATGTTGAAGGGAATAGTTTAAGTTTTTGAGCATCTTGTAAGTATTCATAGGTTTTACATAGGACTTTGAATTCAAATAAGAAGGTTTCAGGGTCTTCAGTTTTGAGTCCATAAAATTTTGGAAGGACAGAGGGTGAAATTTTTTTCATAGTTGCATTAGTTTCTTCATCTACTATAGGAAACCCAAAAGAGCTTCCCATTTCTCTTCTACCTCTTCCTCTGCCTCCTTCTCCTTCTGCACCTCTACCTCCTTCTCCTCTACCTCTACCTCTACCCCCTCCAAATAGTGTGTTTTATCCATTAAAAACTCCTCCTCCCCTTTCTTCTGCCATAGTTCATTCTTCTGTGGAAGTTGAAAAGTTTATGTCCCCAACAGGGGTCTCAAGATCTTCTTCTAAGACAGCTTCAGTGGATAAAGTGGAAGGTCTTTCTAATGGAATATATGAGCTTAAGTTCTCTGGAAGTCTAGGATCAGTAAAGGATGGAATGTGGGTTTGAGTTGGAGGTGTGCTGGCTCTTGGTATTGGTGAAACAAGTGGTGTTATAGGAATCAAGCTTCTGCTTCTTATGAATCTACCCCTTGAGTCTCTTTCTCTACGCATGTCATTGTTTTTGGAGGTAACAAACAAGGCTACCTAGTTACACTTCCTCGAAAACGACGCAAAAATGTCTGCTCAACTTAGTGCTCCTAAATTGTCAACCAGGGTTAGTAAACTGTTGAAGTGAAACACACTATATGTGCCTAGGTATCTGTTTCCCACTACATTGTGTTTAGTGTTTTTCCAATGTTTTTGGTTTTGTGTTTTTATTCTTAAGAGGAAAAGAACTAAGTGTTGGTAAAGAGAATTTTTTGGTCACACTAAGACAGAGAAAAATCTATTTAATAAGAAAAATAACTCATAACATGAATTCAATAACTCATAACATGAACTCATTCTAATTCATTCATGAGAAATATGTTGGAATAACTTGAGAAAAGGACAAGTTTAATGCAATGAGGTTCTTTTAAGTAAACAACATTCTACAATATCACAGAGAAAATCCCATCCATGGCTAGAGATTTGTTGGAACACATTTGGAAAAGATATTCTGCAACATATTGAAGAATTATACTCTAAATTAACCTATGACACCGAAATTAATCCATTCCACAACTCAAAATATCATTGTTAAACCTCTTTCAAGAATTAGAATTTTTTTGGAATAGCTTTGGAAAAAAGGCAGTTTGTGAAATTATGAGAAGTTGCAGAACAGACAAGACTTCAAAATGACGTTACCAATTCTTGTTCCTATGATGATGATGTTTTAGTAGAAGTTAAGAATAGGAGTGGTTTGTAAATAATGAAGGCCATCAAGTCTAACTTAACAAATAGAATAAAACTGACTAATAAAAGTAAAAATGCAATGGATAAAACTCAAATAGAATGAAATCATTGAAACTTGAAATACAGTGAACAGAATTGAACTAGAGTGCCATTAACCTCCGTAGTTTTACAACTAAACTAAAATGCAACTAATCACTGAAATACTACAGCTCTGTCTCATTCGGTGTTAGTGGTATTTTGGAACAATTCATAGAACAAGACTGGCTGTAACATGTGATGTAAATAAGCATAAAAATATTAAGTTCAAAAAAATGCAACTAATCTCTAAAACACAACAGCTACGTCTCATTCAGTGTTAGTGATATTTTGGAATAATTCGTAAGAACAAGACTAGTTGTAACAGTTGATGTAATTAAGCACAAAAACGTAAAGTTCAGAAAAAAAAATGAAACTAATTCCTAAAATACTACAGTTATATCTCATTCAATGTTAGTGATATTTTGGAACAATTCGAAAGAATAAGACTGCCTGTAGCATCCAATACAAGTGAGTGTAAAACCCAAAGTTCAGAAAATTGCTTAAGCTAGGAATGCAACAAGGCTAAAGTTACTTATCTAAACGATGTGCACAGAGCTTCTTGGGTAGTAGGGGCCCTCTCCCACCGGACTAGCATACAAATCGTCTCAAGTTTGCCTCATATCTTGCAATAAAGCGGTACTTCTTTCATTAAAGGAAAAGTATTTTAAAAACAGAGTATTATGGTCTTTTGAGATCTAGCAACAAAACATCAATCTAGCTAGTTGTCTCTCGGTCTTCTGAGTCATTCTTATAAAAGAAATACATAACTACCCTTGAGAAGAAACAAGAACAAGTGTATTTTTCAATCAAAATCAAATTATAACTCTTATGTAAGCCTCATACTTTTTTGGAGACATCTGTAGAGTCCCTGTCCTGGTAGGAATCTACTTCTTGGCTTCGATCTCTTCCATGTGCATAACCACCTGTAGCTTCTTTCTCATACTTCGTAGAGATAAATAAATGATGTGGGAGTGTTGTGGAATTCAAACATATGCATTTTTCCTTGAAGTGACACCTGTAACCTGTGAGAACATGAAGATAGTTGCGGAATAGGCGACTTGCTACAGAATGGCTGCATTCTGTAGCTGAGTCTAGTCAAAAATTACTACAACAACAAAACCATGAAAATATAGCAAGTCAGTCATTGTATACATTCCTAAAGTGAATTTAATCAATCCTATTGAAAATTTAAGCCTATAATTGATAAGGGACAAAGGAAAGGAAGTGAAATTTGGTGAAGGGAAAGGACATCTTTGGGGCTCAACATACCCCCACTGCAAAGTTTTTGCATGTCCTCATGCAATCAACTCATATATTCTGAGACTTATTCTAGGATATCTAGGCTCCTTCTTCTGCTTTGATTGATATTAAATGGCCTCCTAGGCTTCTTTATGACCAACTTGAATCTCAAATTTATAAGTGCCCTCCTCAACTTTTTGTTTTTCTTCTTCAATTTCTCACTAGCCTTGTACAATTTTTCCATTTGTAGAGAAAGAGTTGTATTCATATCACTTTTCAGCTTAACCTGCTCCCTTAAAATGTCATCCTCATTCTTGATATGCCTATTGAGTACTTCTAACTCATATTTATCTCTTCTTAGCATATCAATTGCAAATTCTGGTGGACTAGGAGTTCTGTCTCTACTTTCTGAGGCTCTCTTTTCTAATGTCTCAACATAATTATAATTTTTTTGTTGTGCTGGGTCTATCTCCGGAGCTCCTTCATCAAGGTCCTCCTCATACTGGTACTCAGGTGATCTAGCAATTGGTGTCTCTTCATCCTCAATGTTTATAATTCTCGTTTGTCTAACCCCTGTTTTCTTCAATATACCTCTAAGCCTGTGGCTTTGACTTGGTTGAGATGGTCCTTCACCTCTCTCCTTGGCATACCTTTTTATCATCTTCTCCTTTTTAAGCTGATTCTTAATTTCAGTCAATTTCTCAGAAATTATCTCCTCACTGTCCTCTTGTATGGACTTACCAGATTTAGTTTCAACAGCTTTGGGAATTTTCCTTCTCCTGCTTCTTCTTGTCAGTTTGCCTTCATATGGAGATTCCTTGGGTTCTTAAAAGTGATTCCTCACTAGAAAGTCATCCCAATTATCTCCCTCCTTTCTCAAATGATGTTTAATCAGGATTTTAACTAGGTTGTGGTGGTACAAAATGGTCTCCAGGAATTGAACCTTCTTTTGAACATTAGAGGTCATTCTATTCAGACTATGAAGTAGGAAAAAGGGTAAATTGATTTCTTCATCTAAGAAATGCATCATTAGCTGAATATGATAAATATATAAGGTACCAAAACTTCCCTCACAAGTTATAAAATTTTGCAAAATGAGTAACATATTCCGCCATTTATTCTTCAGTGCTGAGCTAGGAATTCCCTTCTTAAAAATGGAAACATCCATACTTGGTGTTTTAAGCATTTTCCTCCATGCCTCATTATTAAATTCCATATTTTTGAACTATCGTTCTCCTTGCCTGGGTAATTATGCTGCTTCTGCAATGAAAGCTTCTGTAATACTGAATTTAACATCTCCTATTTCAACTTCTGCTCCATTGAAGGACCGTGCAAATGTTTTAGTTACCTCTTTATGAAAACCATTGAATTTTTCCAAAAATTGTAACCATCCAGCCTGCTGTAACATTTCTATAATTTGTGGGTAACCTTCCAAGTATTTGGTTCTGACTTGTTCGGACCTTACTATGAGACCCATGGCTTCTCTTCTCAACCTTCAATTTACTGCTCTTCTATCCACGATGAAAATGGCTATTAAAGAGTTGTTTTTAACCCAAAGGTGCTTTCTCTGTTTATGGAGTAGGAATTAGCTACGGAAGGATGATATGAGGAGGTTATAGAATGAGTGAAATGTATTGAGGGTGATTGACATGAATTAATGAGTTCGAGAGCCATCATGGGAGGAAAAACCGCGAAAACATTTCGTGAGAAATTCAAAATCATCACTAAATACTTCGGCCTAGTGACGTGACTGATTAGGTCACTTCAGTACTTAACCGTTAAGTTTTAAATGATGATTTGATATGGCGAAGTGGAGGGGATTTTGTCCAAATTTTTTATGATAGTTTTAATAGGAATGATCAACACGAATAATTAAAACAACTTTTTGAATCATACATGACTTAAATATACTATAACTTGCATATTCTGTCATCATAATAATTTTACAACTTTACCTTTGCCTTTCCTTTAATTTCTGTGGTTTTGATATGATTTGTCGTCCTTTGAAAATCATTGATTCTTCAGTATTCATAATTGCTTTGATTTTTCTTGTTGACATAGGTGTGCAGGGTCAATTTGCTACTGAACAAGTGTTGCTGGATAATTGCCTTCAGGATATCTGGCTGCAGAATGTCTAGCTAGCTGCAGAATGTACCTGTAGGAACTTTGAAACATGGAATGGAATGTTGTATGAAATGTATCATGAAATATGGTGGAATGGCTTAGGAGTGAATTGAAATGTAATGGAATGAAATGAATCACAATTGTGAAGTGGAATGAACCATAAAAAGTGGTCTGCAATTCGTGAATTGTAATACTCAATCTGCAGAAAGAGATCAAATTTAGAAATCTGAGATGGAAATGAAATGGACCATGAAATGGAGTGAATTAAGTATGGATGAATGGAGTGAATGAAATATGAATGAATGGAGACATGATGGAGTGATACTTATGATTTTGTGATAGCTAATTGTAGAAAAAGAACATATTTGAAAAGCTAAAGTGTCAGAAGGATTCTGATTTTCACTTTATCTTTTCTCTATAAACATGCTAATCAGTGATTAGTTTTCATGTTTATACTTTATTTTTTATTTTTTTTATTTTTATTTTTATTTTTTTCATTTGAATTCAGAAAATTCAACTAAGTTGATGAAGAAGAAAAATTATTCTTCATTAACTTCACATTATTGTTTTCCTGGAATCTCTTGACAAATTGTTCTCTTGAAAGTGGCTTATGATACAGCTTCAATCTATGACCACTTACAATAAAAGTGACCTTATCTTCATCTATTGTCCTAATTTTTATTGCTCCATTGTCAAAAATTCTCATAATTTCATATGGCCCAAGCCAATGCATTTGGAATTTACCTTGAAAATATTTGAACTTTGAATCAAACAAGAGAGCCCAGTCACCTTCTTTGAACTTCTTTTCCTTGATGTACTTATCGTGCCATCTAGTCCTTTGTTGTTGGACTATACTTTTTTTCTGGACTGCATCCTATCTGATCTCAACCAATTCATTAATTTTCTCCAATCTGTGCTTTTTTGCCTCTGTTAGATCAAGTCCTAGCTGAACTGCCATTTTAAAAGTTTGAATCTAAAACTTTATGGGAAAAAAAACTTGTTTTCCATAAACAAGTTCATAGGGAGTATGACCTGCTGTGCTTCTCCATATAGTTCTATAGGCCCACAAGGCTTCAGGAGGCCTGTCTACCCAATCTCTTCTATGTAAATGAACAGTATTTGTTAGGATTCCTTCAATGACTTTATTGGTAGATTCTACTTGACCATTTGCTTGTGGATGATAGGGAGTAGATTTTCTGTGTCCGATTTTGTACCTCTCCATCATTTGTTCCACTATCCTTGATGTGAATTGAGCTCCTTGATATGTAAAAATTTCCCTTGGGACACCAAAACGATTAAAAATATCCTCAAAAAGAAAATTACCTATAGATGCTTCAGTAGTAGAAAATACTGTCTTAGCTTCTACCCATTTGGTAACATAATCAATGCAAACTAATGTATATTTATTTTGTCTTGATAGAGGACTAATAGGTTCTACAAAATCTAAAGCCCATTTTTCAAAAGGTTCAATATGTACCTGAGGCTGCAATGTCATCTCACCTGAAGGAGAAGGTTTCCCTACCCTTTGGCAACTGTCACACCTTTTGACATAATCTTTAGCATATTTAAAAAGGGATGGCCAATAGTATCCTAAATGAAGGACCTTATAAGTTGTCCTCTTATCAGCAAAGTGTCCGCCACAAGGTTTATCATGACATTCCTTGAGGATCTCAGGCATCTCATCTTCCTGAACACATCTTCTAATGATAAAATCTGGACCTGTTTTGTATAACTCATTAGCAACCCATGAATATTTTTCAGTGTCATAAATGATATTTATTTTTTCTCTTGCATTCATTATTGAAGGAGATTTCCCTGAAACTAAATAATTAGCAATTTCAGCAAACCAAGGAGTCTGAGTAGAGATGAAAAATATATTCATCAGGGAATTGATCTTCAACTGGAGTGTTATCTTTGATGTTTTGGAGTCTAGATAGGAAATCAGCTACTATGTTTTGTTTTCCAGGCCTATCTAGAATGGTAATGTTGAATTATTGTAAAAGAAATAACCATCCTATGACTCTGCCTTAGTAATTGATTTTTTCATTAGATATCTAATTGCAGAGTGATCTGTGTAACAAAAGTTTCATAGCCTATTATATAGTGTCTGAATTTGTTTATGGCATGAACAACAACTAAAAACCCTTTTTCAGTTACAATATAATTTAACTCTGAAGGAGTCAAATTTTTACTTGTATAGTAGATGGCATAAGGAATCAGGTCTTTTTGTCCCAATACTGCTCCTAAAGCTGTATCTGAGGCATCTGTTGAAATATGAAAAGGTAACTTCCAGTTAGGTCCCCTTAAAATATGTGCTTCAGAGATTTTTGTTTTCAGGGTTTCAAAGGCTAACTGGTAATCAGGATTCCACATGAATTCATAGTCCTTGGTAAGTAATTTGAAAAGTGGAGATGCTATCTTGGTGAAGTTTTCTATAAACCTTCGATAGTATCATGTAAATACGAGAAAAATCCTAAAATATTTTTGACAACTTGGAATAGATAAGTTAGAGATGACTTCAACTTTTGACTCATCAACTCTAATCCCATCCCCTGAAATGTGATGTCCCAAAAGAATTCCTTCAATAAACATCATAAAACACTTCTCATGACTTAATGAAATATTTGCTTCTTTACATATTTTAAGAAAAATTCCAAGTTTGCTAAAGCTTCTTCAAATGTGTTTCTATAAACTATGAAATCATCCATATATACCTCTACACAATCATGTATTAGATCTGAAAATATTCCTAGTACCGCCCTTTGAAATGTTGCAGGTGCATTACATAATCCAAATGGAAATACTCAGTAAGCATAGGTACCCCAAGGATAGGTAAATGTGGTTTTATCTTGATCTTCAAGTGCTACTTGAATTTGGTTATAACCACTAAACCCATCTAAAAATGAGAATTACTTTTTGCCAGCTAATGTATCCAACACCTCATCTATGAAAGGTAGGGGAAAATGATATTTAAGAGTAGCTTTGTTTAATTCTTGGTAGTCAATACATACCCTCCATTTACCATTTTTCTTTGGCACAATTACCAAAGGAGAAACCCACTGAATATCTGAAATGGGATAGATAAAGTTGACATTTAACAGTTTCTGCAATTCTTCCTTAACAATCTCCCTAAGATTTGGATTCATCCGTCTTTGAGGTTGTCTAATTGGCTTACAATTTTCCTCTATGTAGATGTGATGAGTGTAAGTCTTAGGGCTTATCCCTTTCATATCAGTGTACTCCCATGCATATGCAGAAGAATGTCTCTGTAATATCTTGACTAGCTCTACTTGTTGAGATTTCTCTAGGTTCTTGTTTATGTTTAAATTTTTTCCTGGAAATATCTCAATTGTAGAGCTGCCAAAATTATCCATAGAATAAAGAGACATCTGTCTTGATGATAAAAACTCAATGTTGGATTCTTCTTTGAAATTGTTCATGTTTGTATTCCGAAAAGGATTCAAATTTCTCTAATGTATTCAAAATCTGGCTATCTTCACTAATTTCTGAAATTGTGAAGAAAGGTTGTAAGTATTCTTCATCCTCTATCCATTGATTATTTAAGTCCTTTATGCATTGATTATTTTCATAAGGTAAAGAGAAATTGTTGGCAGCAATGGCAAGCTCATTGGCAAGGCAGTTTTTGGCCCTAGGGATGAAAGTGAGCTCGTATTTCTCAAAGGTTTTGAGAAGGTCTAGGGAAGCATTTCTATATTCCCTTAGCCTAGGGTTCTTGGCTGAATATTCTCCCTTAATTTGATTTATGATCAGTTCTTAATCTCCTTGAACCAATATTTTCTTAGCTTTGAGGTCTTTGAGTAGGTGTAAACCAATAAGGAGAGCCTCATATTCTGCAACATTGTTGGTGCATTGGAAATATGGCCTATAGGAATGGCCTTCATTTGTGTTGTGGAACCAAACCTCTACTCTTGAACCAGCCTTACCACAAGAGCCATCAAATCTTATATGCCAAAGGGTGTCAATTTCAGTTTTTTCAATGTTCTGCACTTCAGGGCTGCTAGAGTTTGGGGTGTCGTTTTCTTGGTCAGAGTATTGGCTTGGTTATTTTGAGGGGCTTAGTTATTTCTCCTTGTCATTTATTTGTTCATCTATGTCATTTTCATTGTAAAGGATGAAGAAGTCAAGGTTTGAGTGAATGGAATAAACCGGTGTGCTATTTGGCCTATCTATGTTACTCGCCATGTATTTCATGTGGGATTCCCAGTATAATCTCCTTGTTTGATTGAAAATTGGGATGGTGGCAGAAGTCATGTCCATTTGAAGGCTTCCCTGGAGTTTGGCCCCCCATGATCTTGATAAAAGCATGCCATACTTTGGGGGGATGTCATCCACAACTATATCCATGACTACACTCTTAGCGGGGATTTGTGTCAGATTGACACACAAATCCTTGATTAGGCCTAGATAGTTAACCCTACTGGAATCAAAAGAGTACAAATGTTTTTAAGGATTTGTGATTTCTAAGCCCAATCTCTCCATCACAACCTTTGGCATGAGGTTGTGTGAGGCACCAGAGTCTAACATGACATTATGCAAAAAAATTTCATGTGTGTTCAGACTTACATAGAGAGGAGGGACAACTCCTTCCTTGTATTTTCCCTCTACTTCAGGACCAAAAAATAGCTCTGGTTTATCATTAGTTAATTTTAAAGTATCGGTATCATTCCATGTATTTAACACTTTGAAAATATGGGATCTATATACCTCTTGCGTTACCAACTCAGTGAGAGGCATGGTTATCTTTATTTTGGAAATCTCCCCCTCAAATTTACTGAAAGGTGTAGGTGTCTTTATTGCATTTACATCAGTTTTATCAGCCATGAAATTTTCTACATTTTTAATTTGTTGATTATGATTTGATGGTTTGGACAACAGAATTTTTTCAGGGCCACTAGTTGAAGTACTGGGGTAGCTTGAATCTTTAGTAGGTTGACTAGTCTTTGGCTTGTTTAGTTCAGTTTTCTTAGCCATAGTATTTGTGTTTTCTGTTGTCTTTTTAGGGATAGGTTTAGAGGTTTTTCTAACAGCAGTGTTTGGCTGATTTTTTTTAGGAATATCTTGAATCTTTTTTCTCCTAAGGTCATACTTCCTATGGACTTCCATTATGGAATTCTCAAATCCTAATCTATAGTCTTCGAAATCTTCATATTATTTCTCATATGGTTTTAAAAAAAACATCCTTTTTTATTCTTCGGTAAGGAATGTGTTATCCTCATCATCTGAACCTGATATTTACATGGTCTTCTTCCAACTACTCAGGCTCACTTTCTTCTTCATCTACATAGTTGTCTTGGAAAGGGGGTATGATTTTTTGGTCACTCTCTCTCTTTTTTACTTGAGGAGGGTCTCTTCTAAAATTTTGATTTCTATTCTTGTTTTGAAGATTGGCTTGATTTTCCCTAGGAGGTGTTCTCTCATTCAAACTAATTTTTTCCATCATCCTCTCCATTGTCATAACTATGGAGTCAATTTTGGTGTCGGAAGAGGAGGGTGTAGGTGTTGTGTCATCTTTATAAGTCACCCTTTTTTCTGATCTCATCCTAGCCCTTTTCTCAATCAAATTGGCCTCTACACTCACAACCCCCTTTTGCATTTCTTCTAGAGTATGGTAATCTCTCTCCCGTAGTTGATAGGTCATATCAACATCAAAGCCTTTGGTATATTTCACTAAGGCCAAGCCTTGTGGAGGTTTTATGTGAGGTGGGAGAGCATTGTAAACACTGTTAAACCTAGTGGAGTAGTCATGAACACTTTCTCCCAGATTTATTTTAAGATTGTTATACTCTGACAAAATTTAAAGGGGGTTCTTCTTGATTTCCCATTTGTTGACAAAGGTTTGGTAGAGAGTAGGGAGATCATGTATGTTATTGGGAGGTAGGTTTTTAAACCATTTTTTGGGTTCTCCCACTAGGCTCTGAGAAAAAAATTTCATATGCATGGTTTCTTCTTCTATCTTCATGTATTCAAAAGCATCATTAATTATATCTACATGTTTTTGAGCAGTGATGGATTCAGTCCCTAATAAGTGAGAGATTTTGGATGGATAGTCATTTGGCAATGGTAATAGTGGTTTTTGTAGAGCTAGTGGAGAATACCGGGTTTCCATGATGGGAGGGAAAGGAAACAAAGGATGATTTACAAGGGGAGGATTTGTGAGAGGTGGAGGAGGGTGGAGTGAGGTGGTTTGCACAATGGTGCTATGGATGGGTGCAGCTGAGGTACTTGTACCAGAGGAGTGATTCTGAGTAGATTTGAGATGAAAAGGGCTGAAGTGATGGAGAATCTGAAAATTGGGTGTAGTGGAAGGAGAAGCTTCTCTACTGGAGCTTTTCTGCAAATCTATGGGCTCAAGGTTAGCTTGGTCAACCCTACTTTGTGACTTGGTCCTGAATAGGTTCTTTGTATGGTGTAAGTCAAATTGAGGATCTTGTGAAATTGTAAGGTGCTCTGGTGCACAACTTGATCTATGAATGGTCCTAACATTGGGTGAGTTTCCAGCTTTAGAAGTTTGCCACAAAATCTTTTCTGGGTTATCAACTATGGTAGGAGGATTTGGGTCTGGGTGTGATCTGGTATTTATCCTTCATGAAGCCAAGTATTTTACCCAAAAAACAAAGAGTTTGAAGGCTTTGGGACTGCTTTTTGAAGGCTGACATCTCTTAGTGTTTATTTTACTCACATAATGTAAAACTAGGCCCAAAAAACTGATTTGCACTGATTTGACACAATCTTAGGAAAATCTATGGGACTAGTAAGATGAAGAAAGGCTTACCAGAAGCTGGTGGAGTCGCAAGGCGGATATTTTTTTAATTTTTAAGGGTATGTATACAATGTTCCACCACCAAAATTTGATAAAAATCAATCTAGGGACTGTTTTGGGCTTTTGAGATTCTTTATGCGGCAGCCTTAAGGTTTCAATGAGCATCCTTTAACTGAGTCATCATCCTGCTAGGATGGTGAAGCAATTAGTTTCTTCTCTTGGCTATGAGTTGATTTTTCAAGTCAAACTAAGGACCTATATGAGTCTATAAGAGTTGTCAGGATACTATGAACTCAGTCCCACCGTGATCGCCATTATGTTAGGTCCCCATAATTTTCTAGATTGATTGAGATAAAAATGGACAAGGGTAACATCAAACAAAGCTTTGGAATCCAAGGACCTAGCATTCCTGGATTCAAAGAGGGATATCTCTAGTAGGTGTAAAGATGTGAAACTGCTTTCTGATTAGGGTTTATTTTAGGATAGATGTTAAGTGCAGGGTATTTTGATTGTTTTTGGTTGGGTATGATGCTCAGATGGATTTAGATAGAAAACATGGAAGATTGTTAAATCATTGGGAAATGGAGTCTAACAAGGTCATGATGAGTTCATCAATGGTTTCAAGAGCATTTTCAGGGAAGTTTTAACTTTGTTTTTAGGTCTTTGAGGTTGTGGTGGATGATGAGATGAACATTAAACTTGAGAATAAAATCTAGTGAAGGGCAGAATTGAATCCTTAATAACTTTTTAGACTAAAAGAGTTAGAAAATCATAAGCATGGAAAGAGAATCAAATGCATAACTGAAACCTAAGCCTTTTGATTTCAAACTGAATGTAGATGATTATCCAAGACAAACATTCAAATGAAATTATAGAAAGGCAAGAAACTTAATTAAATTTCATAGATTTCATTATCAAGAGTCGAAAAACATTTAATATGCACAAGTAGTTATAACCATAGAAGAAGAGAAAACTTTTAACATCTAAATTTACAGCTGTGAAGGTTCTTTGAAAAAAATTTAGCTAGTAAAGGCAAAGAGCATGATTCAAACAAACTTCTTTGACAAACCTAGGCAAAGCTTCTTTAAAGAGTTGATTCCAAACAGAGTATTTCAGTAGCAACAATATGCAGGACTAGCCATAAATCATACTTGACACTAACTGATCTAAACCATTCAAGAAATGAGAAATATAATAACTTCTTAGAGATCAAGAGATGGATTCCCTAGTATATCTCAACAGAAGAAAACATTAAGGCAGTGAAGGACAAACAGAAGTAAGGTGCCATCAGGAAAAATTTCTTAATCTAAATTTTGTGTCCTGCTGCAACATAGAAATATGGAAAACATAATGGAAAACGAGAAAAACATGAACATAAGAAACACTTCACCATCAACCAAGCTTATGGATCCTACAAACAATCTCTCTCCATCAACAATCAAAATAGGGCATGCATGAGCTCAAAGACATCAAATTTCCATAAAAAAATCCAAGAGACTATGTATTTGCTTCAGCATAATTCATCAAAATCTAACTAATACATAAGATCCTCATGCTCTATTTATGGAGAAAATGAGGAGGTGGAAACCCTAAGAGGCTTCCAGAAACCCTAATTTAGCCATAAATGTCATAAATGTGCTTAATGACCATGCAAGGCCCACGACACATAAGAGATAATATAATAAATGAAAAACATCAAAAAATTACTCCAAAATCAAATTAGGAGTGATTTTTCCAAAAAAAAACATTAAAAAACTGATTTGTCATCAATCAGTGTCTTTTGTTGACTTTTGGCAAAAAGTTGTCTTTGTGCGTAGCACCATTTCAGTGAAAAAATAGGGTCTGTTGTAGCTGAGTTTCAGACCCCCTCCTAGCATCGGATTTGGCCCTGTGATGGCTCATTAGAAATTTTTATGAGTATAATTTCCAAAAATACTTGATATGTGCTGAATGGATTCCATTTACCTACTCAAAAACCAAATCTCCCATGACTGCTCTATGCATAGCGCCAGGCCTAAAAAGGAGGCAGAAAGGTCATTTTTGAGGTGTTTTTTGACCTTTTGAGGGGGGGGGGGAATACTCCAATTGACCTGAAATTTTGTGGGTAGACTGATGGTGACTTGAAAAACCCAAAAATTTAAATTTTAGTAGCTGAGGATTCCCCAAAAAAGAGTGTAGCGCCTAGGGTGTTGCACTCCTAGGGGCCAAAATTTGGAAAAAACAAAAAGTTTTTGGATTTTATTAAAAGTTGGTGTGTAGACCCCTCAAGGGATTTTAGACACTTGCTAAGAAGAATCATCCAATATCTTGAGGCTGTCATGCACTATGGGCCTTTTTAGCTCTTCTAGCTCTATGAGGGCTTGCTTCAAATTAGCATTAGCAAGCATGCTCTTCCTTGCATAGTGTTTGACCAATTTCTTCTGCAAGGAAAGGCCTGTCTTCACCTCCTTGAAATGTTTGTTCTCTTTTTTATAATAGAATATGACCCTTTGTTCCCTTTAAAAATATTCTTCCCATTCTTGAAGTTGGGCATCTTTCTCTAAGAGCAACAACTTAGTACTCATCTCTTTGTCCTCATTATCATTTTCTAGATCAAAAAAGAGAGGACCTTGATAAGCCTTTTTGATCCTTTTGCTCCTCCTAACTGGTGTCTTTTTCTCAACACTCTTCATTTTTTATTTTCCTTTGTCCAATGCTTTGGTAATTTGTGAGGAGATGGCCTTTTACTTTTAGAGGCAGCAAACACATCTCTTTTCCGTCTTTGATAAGTGCATGAGAGAGGGGAAATAATGGGAGTATCAAAGGCAATGTTGTCATCATTTTATCCTTCAATTTGCTCTATATTTTCTGCACCTTCCTCACTCTGATTCTTGTTGTCCTCTATGGAATGATTTTTTTCAAGATAATCATGACAACTGTCATGACTATCATGACTCTTTCTTAGATTGTCTTGGGCACTTAGATAGTTGTATTCATCATTTGGCTATTCTCCCTCTTCACTATCTTATTCTTCACTATTTTCCTCTTCCTCATCATCGTTATCCTCTTCCTCATCATCATGTTCATTGCTTTCATCCTTGTGGCTGCTTTCACTGATGTTATCTTTGTGGCTGCCATTACTAGTTTCATCTTTTTTTTCTCCTTCATTTCCTTCTTCATCTACATCATCTTCTTCTTCAATTCTTTCCTCATGATCATCACTGATTTCTTCATGATCATGGCTGCTTTCTTCAGGGCCACCACTGCTTTCTTCATGGCCATTATTATCAGTCTCGGTTTCCTCCTGACTACTACCACTCATTTGTTCTTCACTAGGGCTACTTTCAGCCCCTTCACTTGGAAAATTAGGGGAAGAAACCAGAGGTGAAACTCTTTGTGGAGAAGGTATATGGGAAGATTATGGATGAGTGGAGGTAGATGGCTATGAAGTGGAAGGTAAGCTCTACTAGATGAAGGCCCGGGGATCAGAAAACACATCATGTGAGATGAAGGTTTTCCTTGAAATTCCTTGTTGCTCTAGCTGATAGAGGACCATCATCTTGATCAGAGAGTGGTGAAAAATCCTTGGCATTTGGTGGTCATATCTTTTCCTCTTGACAGCGGAGGCCATTTTATCAATACTCCGGAAAAGGTAATAAGGTAGGTTCATCATCCTGACTTTGGTTAAAGGCATCAGCAACCTGATATGATACGAGTAGAGCCCGGCGTATCTTCCCTCACATGTGAAAAAACTGATAATCTGCCTCATTAATGCAGCATACCTCTCTAGCAAATGAGAAAAAGGGAAAATAGCCTTACAATTTTTTTGATAGGTGGGTTTCAAATAAGGCCCATAATAACCCAAATCCAACTTCTTTTGTTTGAACCAAAACTCACCAATGTCTGGTATACCCGTTTCTTTGGAAATGACTTCAGATGAAAGCTAAAATTGGACCACTGCTAGATTAACTTGGTGGTTTTGTAGGCTACAGGAGAATAATCTATTCAAGTCTAGATGATTGTTGACTTGCTTGACCTTCTCACAAAATTTGTAGCACCCTGCATCATGGAAGCATGAAAGGATCATAGGAGAGGAAGTGATTGGAGTGGTTTTTAGGGGTTCAAATATTTTAGCTTTTCCTCCATGATGTTTTGGCTTGGTGGGAGTGTGACTCTCATCACCACTGGTGTGACTGTCTCTCTCTGACATGATGGCTGGTCCAAAACAACAATAGAAGCCTTGGGCTTTTCTTAAGGGTTTTTTGGAGTAAAAAAGTGGTGTAGGTCAGCCTTATAGTTACTCAACCCACTCTTTGCACTTAAAACCAATATTACAAACCCTATCTCAAAGACATAAAATTTGATTTTTTTATGGTCTAGGGTTTGGTCAAATTTTGACTATGGATAACCTCTTTGATTTTAGGCAAATAAATGCTTGGGAGGAGGAAAAGGCTTTCAAAAACCTTATATTTAGCTTGGAGAAGTTTAGAGGCCGAAAATTTGATTTTTGAAGGTATTTGGAAAAATCTGGAAAATGTTGTCAAGAGCACAGCGCCGGGCCGGTCAGGTTGTTGAAGCGTACTGTCGGGCGGAATGGGCCATTTCGGAGGTGCCTGTTGAATTTTATGGGCCTGAGCATAGCGCAAAACCAGGTGCGTAGCACCATGCTGCGAGCGCGTACTGCAATGTAATTTTACACTGCTTGGATCGCCTCTGTGCGTAGCGCTGGAGGCCAAGGGCGTAGCACCAATAAACTCTCACATTTTTTCTTGAAAAACACTACAACTCTCCGCCAATGGTTTCTTCTCTCTTGCAAAGTAGGAAATGGTGTTGGGGGAGGGGGGGGGGGGGGGATTTAGAAGGGGCCCTTTATAGCCTTTTTGAAAAATAAATCAAAAGGGAAAACCCATTTTTGTAAAGTTCATGTTTCCCGCTATTCTGCATGTGTCTTTTTACTGACATTTCATTGTGTAGAACACCTTTGGCGTAGTTTTTGCAAAAATTTTACTCATGCTTTTATCATGTTTTTTGTAGGAAAATGCTTTGATAAGGATACCCTTGTTGGGGATCTTCATCTAAGATGTAAATCATGGGAAAAATGCTTCTTAAGCCATTTCTGTTAATGAATTATGTCTGATATTGATTTTAAGGTAAAAAAACTGTTTTTGCCTCTTTGGTGAGATGAGACTCTGCATATTGATACTCTTTATCCCTTTCCTTCAGTGCATATGACCTAATGCTATCCTTGGAAGTAACCTTGGGGAGGTGACTTCTGCCTTTGTGGTGTTTGTGGTGATTTTCTTGTTGGTCACCATTGTTTTGTGACTAATAAAAACACCCCTTTTATCCTTAAACACAGGCCCTTTGATGATTAGTATTTTCACTGATTTACCATAAACTCATGGTGTTTCTGTTTGTCTTAAGTTTACTATGTCCTTTATCAAAAATTTCTTTATGAACTCTTTCAAATGTACTTTCTTTTTTTCTATCTTTGCTTCAGATTACTCTTCAAGGTAGTTTTGCTGAAAGGTTTGGAGGTGATAGTTTATCCTTTGTATGTTTAGGTGCTGAAACAAGAGGCTACTTTTGGAGGTCCCTTTGACATCCAGTCTGCTATTTATCAAGGAGAATTTTTATTCCACTACCTTGCATTTTTGCTAACCTGATGTCCTTTTGACAATTCTTGCAAAGATGTGAGTAAAGAGAAACTGTCTCCTTGCAAGATTCATGTCTTTAGGCATAAAAATTTCCTTGACTGTTCTCTTTGGTGAATATAGGAAAAAGTGACTTGTCCCCTTATTTTTAATGTATTCCTTTTATATAGAAGAAGAAACAGAATCTGTAGGGCACCAAATCCATCCTATGACTTTGTGAAACCCTAGATGATCTAGTGGAGGCCTTCTTGACTTGGTTTTTGGGCTGGGATCTAAACTTAGGGTTTACAACTATAAGACAGGTTCCATGCCAAGCTTTGTGTATTTTTAGGCCTAAGATGCAACTCACATACTTGAATATCTAAAGGCTTTGCAGAGAGACTTAGTTTTTGAGAGTTGCTAAAGGAGGCACAAAAAAGATGCTCTATTTGGCAGGCTTAGGTGGTGGTGGGGAATTGTGTAGGTAAGAAAAAACAAAGGTTTTGAGCCAAGGAGACAAGTTAGGTTTAAAAATGAATGGCTTGGGCCCCTGATGGGTCTTCTGGGAGTAGTGGGATAGTCATGACTAGATAAGATGAAAAAATAGTGAAAATTTTATCTTGAGGATAATGAAAGCAGTGAGATTTCAAGAACTCACAATGTTCTGTAAACTTTGTTTCTAGAAATCTTGGGGTATTCATTTAGTTATCACCAAAGCAAAAATTTATTGATGACTAACAACTTTAACCCTAACATTGACTTTGCCTGTAACCTAACCTTAACCTAACTTAACCTTAACCTTGACCTTAACCTAACCTTAACCTTAACCTTATCCTTACCCTTCACCCTTAACCTTAACCTTATCCTTAATCTTATATTAACCTTAACCTAACCTGATCCTTAACCTGATCCTAATCTTAAACTTAACCATAACATTAACCTTAACCTTAACCTTAAACTTAACCTAACCTTAACCTTAACCTTAACTCTAACCTAACCTTAACCTTAACCTTAATCTGACTAAACTTGTAACCTTAACCTAACCTTAACCTTAACTATAACTTAACCCTATCCTTGATCAAACCCTTAACCTTAACCTTAACCTTAACCTTAACCTTCCCCTAACCTTAACCTTAACCTTAACTATAACCTAACCCTAACCTTGACCAATGTTGTAGAGGTAAATCCCCTCTGCGGACAGAGGTGATCCCTACTAGCCCAGACTGGGTCTAGCAATAATCGTCACACGCTATAGTGCAGGTTCCTAATTGCAAATAAACCAACTAGCGACGAAGGCTTACCTGGAATCCAATGTTGTTGCTTGTAGAGAAAGTAGCGCTCCCGTTCCTTAGCTGTGGTAGATCACAATCCTCACGATCTCTGTGACCAGACACCTACACACGCAAGAAACACAACAAATGCGAGTGTAAAATCCAGTATATGCAACTATATGTCAGTCAGAGAAGACATAACTCATTATCGTAATCAACAACAAGAGTGGAACCATAACTAATAATCGCTTATCATTAATCAATCAAAGGAGGATACAACCTAGCTCTGACGCTGAATTCTCCTTCGGAGGGTCGCGAGCGGAACAAATCTCGAAAAGCCTATTGGGGATAGGACAAGCCTCTCTCTTCAGATGTCTCGACAATAATCTCCTTGCTTGGATTTGGCCTTAAGGGAATGAATCAAGGCTCTTGCAGCATAAGGCTCTGATGGCTTTTGGGAACTAGCTATTCAGCCATTCAGCCCCTTCATCAATGGATGAAGGCTATATTTATGGATGAGAGGAGGAGGTTGGGATCCCTACAATAGTGGAAGGGAGGCCTTATCCCTTGGGAGGTCCCCCATAAGGTGGAAAAAAGAGGCCAAAGGAGGCAGTCTGTGGTTATTCAGTCGAAACCACTCCTGATGACTCATCCATGAAGTTGTTGTAATCAAAACTTCGCCTCCTTTTTTAAAAAACTTTCCAAAAGTAGATTGGCGCAGGTGCTTAACTGGGACAGAGTGCCAATTGGCACGGGCTCAGTGTTAATTTTCCTCATTGGTGCGAGTACATAACGGGCTACCAGCGCCAAGGCAAAAACAGGTGTTTTTAGGGGTCTTCTCAGGAAATGATCAACAGAAGGAATGTTGTCCTCATGGAAAGGGATGCAATGATGGTATTTGCAAGGCATGACACTGCTTATTGGTCACAGAAATAACCCTCCAATTGGTGGGATGGGGATTTCAGGGATGGTGACAAATTACTATGTAACAACCAATCCCTTAACCTTAACCTGACCTTAACTATAACCTAACCCTAACCTTGACCAAACCCTTACCCTTAACCTAACCTTAACCTTAACCTTCCCCTAACCTTAACCCTAACCTTACCCTAACCATAACCTTAACTTTACCCTTAACCTAATATCAACCTTAACCTAACCTTATCCTTACCCTTAACCTTGACCTTAACCTTAACTTTAACTATAACCTAACCCTAACCTTGACCAAACCTTAACCTTAACCTGATTAAACTCGTAAGTTGAACCTTAACCTAACCTTAACCTGATTGAACCCGTAAGTTGAACCTTAACCTAACCTTAACCTTGACTTTACCCTTAACCTAACCTTGACCTTAACCTTATCTTACCCTTAATCTCAACTTATCCTTAACTTTAACTTTAACCCTACCCTTGACCAAACCCTTAACATTAACCTTAACCTTAACCTAACCTTAACCTTAACTAAACCCTTAACCTTCACTTTAACCTAACCTTAACTTTAACTAACCTTAACCTTAACCTTAACCTTCCCAAACCCTTAACCTTAACCTTAAATTTACCCTTAACCTTACCCTAACCCTAACCTTGAACCTTAACCTTAACCTTAACCTGACTAAACCCTTGACTTTACCATTAACCTTAACATTACCCTTAACCTAACCTTAACCTTAACCTTAACTTGAATAAACCCGTAACCTTATCTATAACCTAACCCTAACCTTGACCAAACCCTTAGCATTAACCTTAACATTTACCATAACCTTAACCTTAACCTTATCTTAACCTTAACCTTCATTATAACCTAACCTTAACCTTGACCTTAACTATAACCTAACCCTAACCTTGACCAAACCCATAAAATTAACCTTAACCTTATCTTAACCTTAACCTTCACTATAACCTAACCTTAACCTTAACCTAACCTAACCTTAACCTTAACCTAACCCTAACCTTACCCTTAACCTTATCCTTAAACATAATCTTAACCTCAGGTGAAGGTCAAGGTTAATGTTACGTTAAGGGTAAATTCAAGGTTAAGGTTAGGTTAAAGTTAAGATTAGGTTAAGGGTAAAGTTAAGGTTAAGGTTAGCGTTAAATGTTTGGTCAAGGTTAAGGGTTAGGTTAAGGTTAAGGTTAGGTTAAGGGTAAATTCAAGGTTAAGGTTAAGTTAACGTTAAGGTCAGGTTAGGTTCAGTTTAAGGTTAGGTCAGGTTAGGTTAAGTTAACTTTACCCTTAACCTAACCTTAACCATAACCTTAACCTTACCATTAAGATAAAGTCAAGGTTAAGGTTACGTTAAGGGTAAAGTTAAGGTTAAGGTTTGGTTAAGGTTAGGGTTAGGTCATAGTTAAGGTGAAGGTTAAGTTTAACTTTACGGGTAAGGTTAAGGTTAAGGTTAAGGTTACAAGTTTATTCGGGTTAAGGTTAAGGTTAACGGTAAGGTAAAGGTCAAGGTTATGGTTACGTTAAGGGTAAATTCAAGGTTAAGGTTACATTAAGGGTTTGGTCAAGGTTAAGGTTAGGGTTAGGTTATAGTTAAGGTCAAGGTTAAGGTTAGGTTATAGTTAACGTTAAGGTTAAGGTTATGGGTAGGTTAAGGTTAAGGTTTGGTCAAGGTTAGGGTTAAGTTAAAGTTAAGGTCAAGGTTAAGGTCACATTAAGGATAAAGTCAAGGTTAAGGTTAAGATTAGGTTAAGGATAAAGTTAAGGTTAAGGTTAAGGTTTGGGTTTAGTTAGGTTAAGGCTAAGGTTAAGGCTTAACCTTAACTTTAACCTTAACCTTAACCTTCCCATAATCATAACCTTAACCTTGACTTTACCCTTAACCTAACCTTAAGGGTAAAGGTTCAGGTTAAGGTTAAGGGTAAGCTTAAGGTTACAGGTTTAGTCAGGTTAAGGTTAAATTTAGGTTAAGGTAAAGTCAAGGTTAAGTTTAAGGTTAAGGTCAAGGTTAAGGGTAAAGTTAAGGTCAAGGTTAGGGTTAGGGTTAGGCTATAGTTAAGGTTAAAGCTAGGCTAAAGGTAAAGTTAAATTTAGGGTTAAGGAAAAGGTCAACGTTAAGGTAAGTTTATGGTTAGCTTAAGGTTAAGGTTAACGTTAGATTAAGGGTAAAATCAAGGTTAAGGTTAAGATTAGAGTAAGCTTAAGGTTAAGGTTAGGGTTAAGGTTATAGTTAAGGTCATGTTTAGGGTTAGGTTATAAATAAAGTTAAGGGTAAGGTTAAGGTTAGGGTTAGGTTATAGTTAAGGTTAAATTGAAGGTTAAGGTCAAGAATAAGGTTAAGGTTAAGTATAAGTTAAGGTAAATGTTAAGGTTAAGGTCATGGGTAAGGTTATAGCCTAACGCTAACCTTGATCAAAACCTTAACCTTAACCTTAACCTTAACCTTAACCTTAACCTTAACCTGACTAAACTGGTAACACCTAACCCCAACCTTCACCAAACCCTTAACCTTAACCTTAACCTTAACCTTCCCCTAACCTTAACCCTAACCTTCACCTTAAAGTTACCCTTAACCTAATCTTAACCTTAACCTTAACCTTACCCTTAACTTGATCTTAACCTTATCCTAACCTTGACCTTAACTTTACCCTTAACCTAACCTTAACCTTAACTATAACCTAACCCTACCTTAACCTGACTAAACATATAACCATAACCTTAACCTTACCATTAACCTTCACCTTAACCTTAACTTTACCCTTAACCTAACCTTAACCTTAACCTTAACCTTAACCTAAATAAACGTGTTACCTTAACCTTAACCTTACCCTTAACCTTATCCTTAACCTTAATCATAAACTTAACCTCAGGTTAAGGTTAAGGTTAAGGGTAAGGTTAGGGTTAAGATTAGGGTTAGGTTTTAGTTAAGGTTAAGGGGGTAAGGTTAAGGTTAAGGTTAAGGGGGTGAGGTTAAGGTTAAGGTTACATGTCTGGTCAGGTTAAGGTTAAGGTTAAGGGCTTGGTCAGGTTAAGGTTAAAGTTAAGGTTAAGGGTTTGGTCAAGGTACTGTTAAAGGTAAAGTTAAGGTTAAGGGTAAAGTTAAGGTTAAGGTTAGGTTAAGGTTAAGGTTAGGTAAGGGTAAGGTTAAGGTTAGGGCTAAGGTGAAGGTGAAGGTTAACTTTAACTTTGAACTTAACAATAACTTTAACTATAACCTAACTCTAAGCTTGAAAAAATCATTAAATTTAACCTTAACCTCACTAAACCCTTAAGGTTAGGGTAAATTGAAAGTTAAGGTTAAGGTTAAGGTTAAGGTTAAGGTTAAGGTTAAAGTCAAGGTTAAGGTGATGGTTAACATTAACGTTAACCTTAATCTTCCCATAACCAAACCCTTAACTTTAACCTTAAACTTTATCCTTAACCTAACCTTAACCTTAACCTTAACCTTAACATTAACCTTACCCATAACCTAACTGTAACCTTAACCCTAACCTTAACCTGACTAAGCCTATTACGTAAAGGATAAGTTAAGGTTAAGGGTAAGGTTAAGGTTAAGGTTACGGGTTTATTCAGGTTAAGGTTAAGGGTTTGGTCAAGGTGAGGGTTAGGTTCTAGTTAAGGTCAAAGTTAAGGTTAGGTTAAGGTTAAGGTTAAGGTTATGGTTAAGGACAAGGTTAAGGTTAGGTAAAGGTTAATGTTAGGTTAAGGTTTACGTTGACCTTGACCTTCACCTTAACAATAACCTTACCCTTAACCTAACCTTAGCCTTAAGGTTAAGGTTAAGGGTCAGGTTAAGGTTAAGGTTAAATTCAAGGTTAAGGTTAAGGTCAGGTTAAGGTTAAGGTTATGGGCTTAGTCAAGTTAAGGTTAAGGTTAAGGATTTGGTTAAGGTTAGGTTATATTTAAGGTTAAGGTTAAGGTTAAGGTTAATGTTAGGGGAAGGTTAAGGTTAAACTTAAGATTAAGGTTAAGCTTAAGGGTAAATTTAAGGTTAAGGACAAGGTTAGGTTAAGGACAAGGTTAGGTTAAGGTTAAGGGTTTGGTCATGGTTAGGGTTAGGTTACAGTTAAGGTCAAGGTTAAATTTAGGTTAAGGTTATGTAAAGGTTATGGTTAGGGTAAGGTTAGGGTAAGGTTACGTTAAGGGTAAAGTCAAGGTTAAGGTTAAGGTTAAGGTTAATGTTAAGGGTTTCGTCTAGGTTAGGTTTAGGTTATAGTTAAGGTCAAGGTTAAGGTTAGGTTAGCCTTATCTTACCCGTAACCTAACATTAACCTTAACTATAACCCGTAAAATTAAACTAACCTTAACCTTATCTTAACCTTAACCTTAACCTTGACCTTAACCTTACCCTTAACCTTATCTTAACCTTAACCTTACCTTAACCTTAACTTTACCCTTAACCTTACCTTAACCATAACCTTAACCTAACCTTAACCTTAACCTTACCCTTGACCTAATCTTAACCTTAACCTTAACCTTACCCTTAACCTGATCTTAACCTTAACCTAACCTTAACCTTAACTTTACCCTTAACCTAACCTTGACCTTAACTATTACCTAACCCTACCTTAACCTAACTAAACCTGTAAACTTAACCTTAAACTTACCATTAACCTTCACCTTAACCTTAAATTTACCCTTAACCTAACCTTAACCTTGACCTTAACCTTAGTGAGACTAAACCCATTACCTTAACCTTAACCTTACCCTTAACCTTATCCTTAACCTTAACCTTAATCATAAACTTAACCTCATGTTAAGGTTAAGGTTAAGGGTAAGGTTAGGGTTAAGGTTAGGGTAAAGGTTAAGGTTAAGGGTTTGGTTAAGGTTAGGGTTAGGTTTTAGTTAAGGTTAAGGTTAGGTTAATCTTAAGGTTAAGGGGGTAAGGTTAACATTAAGCGTTTGGTCAGGTTAAGGTTAAGGTTAGGTAAGGGTAAGGTTAAGGTGAATGTAAAGGTTAAGCTTAACGTTGACCTTAACCTTAACTTTAACTATAACCTAACCCTAAGCTTGAACAAATCCTTAACATTAACCTTAACCTCATTAAACCCTTAAGGTTAGGGTAAAGTGAAAGTTAAGTTTAAGGTTATGTTAAGGTTAAGGTTAAGGTTAGGGGAAGGTTAAGGTTAAATTCAAGGTTAAGGTGAAGGTTAAACTTAATCTTAACCTTAGCCTTCCCATAACCAAACCCTTAACCTTAACCTTAAACTTTATCCTTAAACTTAACCTTAACCTTGACCTTAACCTTACCCTTAACCTAACCGTAACCTTAACCTGACTAAGCTCGTTAAGGTAAAGGATAAGTTAATGTTAAGGGTAAGGTTAAGGTTAAGGTTATGGGTTTATTCAGGTTAAGGTTAAGGGTTTGGTCAAGGTGAGGGTTAGGTTATAGTTAAGGTCAAAGGTAAGGTTAGGGTAAGGTTAAGGTTAAGGTTATGGTTAAGGTTAAGTTTAGCTAAAGGTTAAGGTAAGGTTAAAGTTAGGTTAAGGTTAACCTTGACCTTGACCTTAACCTTAATATTAACCTTACCCTTAAGGTTAAGGTTAAGGTTCAGGTTAAGGTTAAGGGTGAAGGTTAAGGGTCAGGTTAAGGTTAAGGCTAAGTTAAGGTTAAGGTTAAGTGTTGTGAAACCAGCTCCAATAATAGAAGAAAAGTGATATCAACGCCTTAGAAATAATCCACTTCGAGGGGGCAACCTCCAATACATTACATAAATGAAAAAATTTTGGATGATAAAAATGACCAAAACCTCCTTCTATATATAGGAATCTATGGGGCCACAATGTAATCCTATCCGACGTAACAATAATAATTTAAGGGCACAATAATAACAATATTTGGGTTACAGGGGTACAAAAATAACAATAAGGGGGGCTACACTAACATAATAAGGGACCACACTATTAATATACGGACCTAACATGCCCCTCTCCTTCAAACTAGTGTTGTCCTCAACTCTTTAGTAGCTCCAGGTGCTTTTGTATAAAATTCTTATCCTCCTATGTAGAATCTTCAGTGGGTAAGTTCTTCCATTTGATGAGATACTCTGAAATTGATCGATTTCATAGTTGTCGAGTTCTTATTTTCGTGACTTCTTCAAGTTCAAATATGGTTTTTCCTTCCTCATCAAGTTCTAGCAATATTGTTTGAACTGGAAATTTTTCCCCTATAACCTTTCTTAAGCATGAAACATGGAAAAATGGATGCACTGACAAAGAAGCAGGAAGCTCCAATTTTTATGCCATAGTACCAATCTTTTGCAAAACCTTGAAAGGACCATAGTACTTTGGCGAAAATTTATTATCCTTCTTAGCTTTCTTGAGGGACATTTGTTTGTATGGTTGTAGCCGTAAAAATACCCAGTCTCCCACATCAAGACTTCTCTCACTGCGATGTTGATCTGCCTATTGTTTCATTCAATTTTGTGCCAAATTTAAGTTATCCTTCAAGAGTTGGAGAACTTCTTGTTGATGCTCGATGTGATCCTCCTCTGCTTGAACCCTATAATTTTCCCTTAAATAAGATGTGATGGATGGTGGATGATATCCATAAAGTGCCATAAATGGGGTCATTTTTGCTGCAGTATGGAAGGAAGTGTTATACCACCATTTAGCGAGAGGTAACCACTTGACCCATTGTGCTTGCTTATAAGATACAAAACAACGAAGATATCCTTCCAAAAATTTATTCACTATCTCTGTTTGACCATCAGATTAAGGATGATAAGATGAACTATGAGCTAGTTGAGTACCCAAACAAGAAAATAATTCTGTCGAAAAATTTCATGTAAAAATGGGATCTCTATCACTTACAATAATCTCCGTGTTTCCATGTAGCTTTTGAATTGTTTCCATAAATGCGGTAGCAACTGTACTCACTTTAAATGGATGAGATAATGCACAAAAGTGTGCATACTTGGTAAGTCTATCAACTGCCACCATGATGATGCTCCTTCCTTTAAAATTTGGTAAACCTGTGATAAAATCCATTGAAATCTCCTCCCAACGTTGACCTGGAATGGATAAAGGTTGTAGAAGACCCGAGGTATTAATTGTCTCAACTTTATTTTGCTGGAAAAGGAAACATTCTACCACAAACTTTTGAATATCATATTTAAGGCCATCCCAAAAAAATTCTTTCTTCACCCTGTGGTAAGTTTTTAAAAATCCCGAGTGTCCTAAAGGAGAAGTGTGCAATTCCAAAAGAATATTTTGTTTTAGTTTGTAATTCTTGCAAATATATAACCAATATTTGTACCATAAGGAATCATTTTTCCAACTAAATGTATCAGATGTACTAGAATCTTGCTGCAAATTTTGAATGAGAGTCCACAGTTCTTTATCCCTCTTCCATTCATCCCTTTCTTCAGTTATCCAATCTGGTTGGATAATTGAAATGGCACAAAGAAACACTTCCACCTCTTCATCCTTTCTTGTTAGTGCATCTGAAACAACACTTAGCTTCCCTTTTTTGTAGACAATTTCAAAGTCATAACCCAAGATCTTTATGACCCATTTTTGCTGCTCTTCTGAAGATAGTATTTGTTCCAAAAAGTGTTTAAGACTATCATGATCAGTTTTTACCTTGAAGTGTCTTCCTATTAGGTAAGGTCTCCATTTCTTTAGTGCATGTAGATTGCCAAAATTTCCTTCTTATGAATAGCCTTTTGTAAATACTTTCCTTTGATTGAACGACTTTCAAAAGCAATGGGTCTTCCTTCTTGCATTAAAACAGCACCAATTCCATTTCCTGAGCCATCACATTCCACCATAAAGGTTTTTGTGAGGTCTAGCATAGCTAAGACTGGTGCTAGGCACATTGCCTCTTTAAGATGTTCAAAGGCCTTGGTTGCTTCAGAAGTCCATGAAAATGCATCTTTCTTCAATAGTGTTGTTAGAGGTGTTGCTATTCTCCCATAATTCTTAACAAACTTGCGATAATACCCTGTTAACCTGAGAAATCCACGCAACTAATTTATGGTTGTGGGGACTTTCCATTCCTTAATGTCTTTAATTTTTTTAGTGTATACCTTAAAACCCTCATGAGATACAATATGACCCAGATATTACACCTCTTGTACTCCAAAGAAACATTTGGATGTTTTTGCATATAATTGTTTCTCCTCCAATAGTTTGAGCACCCTGTCAACATGTTGAGCATGATCCTTCCAAGACCTGTTGTAGATTATAATATCATCAAAAAATACTAGCACAAATTTTCTAAGGAAGGGTTTGAAAATAGAATTCATCAACCCTTGAAATGTAGAAGGTGCATTGGCAAGGCCAAAAGGCATGACTAAAAATTCATAATGACCCTCATGAGTTCGAAATGATGTTTTCAAATTATCTTCAGTTTTTATTCTAATTTGATGATATCTTGAACGAAGATCCAACTTGGTAAAACAAATTGTTACATGTAATTCATCCAATAATTCATCAATCACAGGAATGAGAAATTTATCTTTAATAGTGAGCTTATTGAGCTCCCTATAATCCAAACACATGCACCATGATCCATATTTTTTGTGCACCAATAATACTGGAGTAGAGAAAGAACTTTGACTAGGTTGAATTATACCAACCTCTAACATTTCTGAAATCATACGTTCAATTTCGCTCTTTTGGACATAAGGATATCTGTAAGGCTTGATGTTTGGAGGAACACTTCCTGGAATCAAATGAATAACATGATCATGATCATGAATAGGTGGGAGTCCTTTGGGAGTATCAAACACCTTGGAATGATTTTCCAAGACTTTCTAGAGATCTGGAGAAATGAATGATTTTGATTTTGGAACTTCTAGTGAGCATAAATGTGCAATTACGCCATGTTTTTCTTTCTCTAGAAGCTTTGTCATGACATTAGAGCTTATTATATTTCCTAGCTTGCTTGTGATACCCCGTAATTAAATTTCCTTTCCTTCCGAAAAAAATTTCAAGAAAAATTCTTGAAAATTAAAAGCTACCATCCCTAAAGATTGTAACCATTGTACTCCTAGTACAACATCAGCACCTCCCATTGGGATGGAAAGCATTGGGCTATTCAATACATATTCCCCCATGGCTAGCTTTATATTATGGAATTTTCCAGAGAAATTTATAGTTCCTCCATTTGCAACCATCACTTGACATTCTAGTGCTAGTTATAGGAAACAATTCAATTCCTCGGCCACCTTATAATGAATAAAATTATGGGTACTACCTGAATCAATCAACACTATTACCTTTTTCTTCTTGATATGTCCTTCTATATTAAGAGTTTGAGGAGTGGTAATTCCTGCCAATGCATTACATGATATCGTTAGACTCATTTTTTCTTCTTCTAGGGTTGGTTCCTGGTGTATACTGTCTTCTTGTTCATTTTCTTCTTCCTTTTCACAATCTATGTAAAATAATTTCTTCTCAGCACACCTATGACCTTTATTGTATTTTCTATCACAACTGTATCAAAGCGCTTTTTTTCTTTTTTATTCCAATTTTTTTGGTTTCAACCTTGTAGGTTGTGGAAATCTAGGCATAGCAACACTTTCTTCTTTATAGAAGTGAGTGGTAGGCTTCCTTGTCGCCATAATTTTACATTCAATTTTTCTTGCCAACCTGAATGCCTTCTCCAATGAATCAAGTTCCAAAAAGTGAACTTCATGTTGGATGTTATCCTTTAAAGTACCTATGAAGAGATCAATCTTTTGTTCCTTTGGAATATCAGTTACCCTTATATTCAATTTTTGTAAGTCCTCAATGTGCTCCCCCACTAAACCCTTTTGTTTGAGATTTATCAATTGGCTAAAGAAGGTGTTTCTCTTTGCATCCTCATAATGTGCTATCATTTCCTCCATAAAAATTGACCAAGTGACTTTTTTTTTACGGGATAAAAGCCATCGATACCATACAAATGTATTTTGTTCTAAATGTAAAGTTGCAATGCGTACCTTTTATGTGTTTTGCACATTATGGAAAGGAAACGATTAAAATTTATTTTTTTCTCATCATGATTTTCCTCTACTATCTTTTCACCATTAGGAAACATTTCTTGTATCAACTTTGTCAAGCCTTCCATGTCTTCTTTTAGATCATTCTTCATATTTTCCATTTTTCCATCGGTCTTAGCTTCCATGTCATCCATCTTAGATTCCATGTCATATTCTGTGCCATCTATCTTATATTCCATGCCTTTATTCAAACCATCCATCTTCGCTTCCATGCCCTTCTTCAAAACTTCCATTTCATTTTTTGCTGCTCTTTGCGAGAGAGAAATTTGGTGGACTTGCTCTTGTAATTTTGATACATCATGTTGCAATTCTTCATCTTCATGAGTCATAGTAGAGCCTTCTGAAGGCTTGATAAGTGTTAAATTATTTTTACGGGGCATTTTTTAGAACCCAATACTGATATATATTCTACAATATGCCCTTGTAATCAATTCAAATTGATTCTTCAAACAAGACTTATGCAATCCAGAAAAAAAAAATACACACCTTTTTCTTGCTTTTGAGGAGCTCAATATTGAAATTGGATTATCTTTGTGATTGCGGTAGCCCTATAAATTCTCTTTCGAATGATAGGTCTGACCTAATTTGGATTATCCAAGGCAAAGTTATTGTTAGAATTTACCGCAGGAATAAATAAAGAATTTACTTAGAGAAATAAATAAACATAACCAGTAACAAAGCACATAAACATAAACACATATGTTTATCCGGGAAAACCCCAAACTCCGGTGAAAAACCCAACCAATGAAATTTCATTAACCATTGGCCACAACCTTGGCCAATCTAGCCAAGTGAGCCTTCACCGCTCACCTCCAGGCCTACATTACAATGAAGTCTTCTCAGCCTTTTATAGGCTCCATTACATGCAATACCATGGGCTAAAACCATGGGTGCACAATACCATGTTCCCCAAAACCACTACTATTTACCCTAGTCAACATTTGAATCTATCCCGAGTTATTTTTACCTAACAATTCCCCCCTTAAACTTGACTTGGGTATTATTGACTAAATCCAGCCAAAACTGCTAAGTGAGACAACCCCGCCACTATAGCCCTTTCCCCTTTAATATTTTTTCCTAGGGTAATTGTTAACTTGACATCCTCCCTATCACCTAGGTCTAACCCAGACTTTACCAGTGATTACCCAGGGGTATGCATGCCATACCAGGTCTTACAGCAACCATTTACATGCAAAAATTAACTCCATTATAATAATAACATTTTTTTTTCATTGTTATTGTCTTTGTACATATGAAATTAATGTCCATATAAAAAGAACCCATCTACCGGATTACACGGGTCACCATCCTCTATAACCGCCAGTCCTCTAGGATTTCTCTTGAGATACATGGTTCATCAATTAATTAATCCACTGCACATATCCTCTCTCATTTTTACAGACAATGGATCTGATACCATTTGTTAGAATTTACCTCGGGAATAAATAAAGAATTTACTGAGAGAAATAAATAAACATAACCTACAACAAAGCACATAAACATAAACACATATGCTTATCCAAGAAAACCCCAAACTTCGGGGAAAAACCCAACCAATGAAATTTCATTAACCATTGGCCACAACCTTGGCCAATCCATCCAAGTGAGCCTTCACCGCTCACCTCCAGGCCTACATTACAATGAAGTATTCTCAGCCTCTTATAGGCTCCATTACATGTAATACCATGGGCTAAAACCATGGGTGTACAATACCATGTGCCCCAAAACCACTACTATTTACCCGAGTCATGTTTACCTAACAGTTATGTCCAGTCTCCCACAATGACCTAATTATGGACTGGTTCAGTAGAGAAAATTTGTACAACTTTCCATGTGTCATTGTTTGCTCATTCAGCTCTAAAATTGATAGAAACGAAACTACAGTCCATGTACTTGCAACCACTTTTTATGGCACTCCAATCCGAAGCTCAGAGAGAGTTTTATGAATCCTTTCCCACGATCACCTCTTTTAGATGAAATTCAGGAGCCTGAAAAAGCACTACCTTCCACAGATCATATCTCCGAAAATATTGCGAAACAAGCTTTAAAATTTTGCGACGAGTTTCCTCAGGATTTCGACTTCGCACGCTAAATATTTCAGATTTTGAACCTTCGTAGAAAAAAAATTATAGTGAAAATTCCATGATGACCTGCTTAGAGCAGTGAAACCCTAGAACCCAATGCTCTGATATCAAATGATGTAAAACCTGCTCCAAAAATAGAAGAAAAGAGATATCAACGCCTTAGAAATAAGCCACTTTGAAGGGTAAACCTCCAATACATTACATAAATGAGCAATTCTTAGATGATACAAATGACCAAAACCTCCTTCTATATATAAAAGTCCATGGGGCCACAATGTAATCCTACCCGACCTAAAAATAATAATTTAAGGGCACAATAATAACAATATTGGGGTTACAGGAGTACAACAATAACAATAAGGGGGACTACACTAACATAATAAGGGACTACACTATTAATATAGGGACATAACATAAGGGTGAAGGTTAAGGCTAAGGTTAAGGCTAAGGTTACGGGTTTAGCCAGGTTAAGGTTAAGGTTAAGGTTAGGGTTAATGTTAGGGGAAGGTTAAGGTTAAAATTAAGATTAAGGTTAAGGTTAAGGATAAGGGTAAAGTTAAGGTTAAGGTGAAGGTTATAGTTAAGGTCAAGGTTAGGTTAAGGTTAAGGGTTTTGTCATGGTTAGGGTTAGGTTATAGTTAAGGTCAAGGTTAAGGTTAGGTTAAGGTTAAGGTTAGGTTAAGGTTAAGTAAAGGTTATGGTTAGGGTAAGGTTAGGGTAAGTTTAAGTTAAGGGTAAATTCAAGGTTAAGGTTAAGGTTAAGGTTAATGTTAAGGGTTTGGTCAAGGTTAGGTTTAGGTTATAGTTAAGGTCAAGATTAAGATTAGGTTAGCCTTATCTTACCCTTAAACTAACCTTAACCTTAACTATAACCCGTAACCTTAACGTAACCTTAACCTTATCTTAACCTTAACCTTAGCCTTAACCTTAACCTTACCCTCAATCTTATCTTAACCTTAACCATATCTTAACCTTAAATTTACCCTTAACCTTACCTTGACCATAAACTTAACCTAACCTTAACCTTACCCTTACCATTAACCTTATCTTAACCTTACTTTAACCATAATCTTAAGTTTAAGGTTATAGTTGAGGTTAAGGTTAGGTTAAGGGTAATATAAGGTTAAAGTTAAGGTCAAGGTTAAGGTTAGGTTAAGATAAGGTTAAGGGTAAGGGTAAGGTTAGGTTAAGGTAAGGTTAGGTTAAGGGTAAGGGTAAGGTTAGTTAGGATAAGGTTAAGGGTAAGGTTAGGTTAAGGGTTAGGGTAAGGTAAGGTTAAGGTTAAGGTTAGGTTAAGGGTAAAGTGAAGGTTAAGGTAAAGTTACGGTTAAGGTTAGGTTAAGGTCAAGCTTAAGGGTAAGGTTAAGGTTAAGGGTAAGGTTAAGGATAAGGTAAAGGTAAGGTTAGGTTATAGTGAAGGTTAAGGGTAAAGTTAAGGTTAAGGTTAAAGTTTTGTTAAGGTTAAGGTTAAGGTTAAGGGTTTAGTCAGGTTAAGGTTTAAGGGTTAAGGTTAGGGGAAGGTTAAGGTTAAGGGTTTGGTCAAGGTTAGGGTTAGGTTATAGTTAAGGTTAATGTTATGGGTTTAGTCAGGTTAAGGGTTTGGTCAAGGTTAAGGTTAAGGTCAAGGTTAAGGTTAAGATAAGGGTAAGGGTAAGGTTAACGTTAACATTAAGGTTACGTTAAGGGTTTGGTTAGGGTAAGGTTAAGGGTAAAGTCAAGGTTAAGGTTAGGGTTAAGGTTAAGGTTAATGTTAAGGTTAAGGTTAGGGGAAGGTTAAGGTAAGGTTAAGGTTACGATTATGTTAAGGTTAAGGTTAGGTTAAGTTAAGGTTATGTTTAGGTTAAGGGTAAAGTTAAGATTAAGTTTAGGGTTAAGGTTAAGGTTAAGTTAAGGTTAAGGTTAAAGTTAAGGTTAGGTTATAGTTACGTTATGTTAAGGATAAAGTTAAGGTTAAGGTTATGGTTAAGGTTAGGTTAAGGTTAAGTTTATGTGTTTAGTCAGGTTAAGGTTAATTTTATGGGTTTAGATAGGTTAAGGTTAAGGTTAAGGTTAGGTAAAGGTTAAGGGTAAAGTCAAAATTAAGGTTACGTTAAGGGTAAGGTCAAGGTTAAGGGTAAGGTTAAGGTTAAGGTTAAGTGTAAGGTGAAGGTTAAGGTCAATGTTATGGTTAAGGTTATGTTAAGGGTAAGGTTAAGGTTAAGGGTTTGGTCAATTTTAGGGTTAATATTAACGTTAAGGTTAAGTTTAACTATAACCTAACACTAACCTTGACCAAACCCTTAAAATTAACCTTAACCTTAACCTTAACCATAACATTAACCTCAACCTTAGCATTAAACTTAACCTGACTAAACCCTTAACCTTGACCTAACCCTTAAACTTACCCTAACCTTAACCTTACCCTTAAGCTAACCTTAACCGTAACCTTGACATTACCCATAACCTTAATCTTAACTTTAACCTTAAACTAACCCTAACCTTAACCTTAAACTTACCCTTAAACTTGACCAAGTCTTATCTTAACTATAACCTTAACCTTAACCTGACTAAAATCGTAGCCTTAACCTTAACCTAACCTTAACTTTGACTTTATCTTAACCTAACCTTAACCCCTTACCCTTAACCTTAATCTTCCTATAACCATAGCCTTAACCTTAACCTAACATTAACCTTAACCTTAACCTTAAACTTAACCTTAACTTTACCCTTAACCTTAACCTTAACCTTAACCTTAACATTGACCTTAACCTAACATGAACCCTAACCTTAACCTTAACCTTAACCTAACGTAACCTATAATGTTAACCATAACCTTAACCTTACCTTAACCTAACCTAACCTTAAGGTTATAGTTAAGGTAAAGGTTAGAGTTAGGGTTAGGTTAAGGTTAAGATAAGGTTAAGGTTAAGGTTATAATTAAGGTTAAGGGTAAGGTAATGTTTAAGGTTAAGGTTATGGTTATGGGAACGTTAAGGTTAAGGTTAAGGTTATGTTAAGGGTAAAGTTAAGGTAAAGGTTAAGGTTTGGTCAAGGTTAGGGTTAGGTTATAGTTAAGGTTAAGATAAGGTTAAGGTTAGGTTAAGGTTAGGGTTAGGTTATAGTTAAGGTTAAGGTTAAGCATAAGGTTAAGGTTAGGTTAAGGTTATGGTTAAGGGTAAGGTTAGGTTTACGTTATAGTTAAGGTCAAGGTTATGGTTAAGGTTAGGTTAAGGTTAAGGTTAAGGTTAGGTTAAGGTTAAGGTTAACGTTTGGTTAAGGGTTAAGGTTAAGGTTATGGTTATGGTTACGTTAAGGGTAAAGTCAAGGTTAAGTTTAGGTTAAGGTTAAGATAATGTTAAGGTTAAGGTTAGGTTAAGGATAAAGTTAAGGTTAGGTTTAAGGTTAAGGTTAAGGGTAAGGTTATAGTTATGTTAAGGTTAAGGTTAAGGTTAAGGTTAGGGTTAGGTTATAGTTAAGGTTAAGGTTAAGGTTAAGGCTAAAGTTAATGTTAGGTTAAGAGTTTGGTTAAGGTTAGGTTAAGGGTAAGGTTAAGGTTATGGGTAAAGTTAAGGTTAAGGTTAGGGTAACATTAACCTTAACCTTAACTTTACCCTTAACCTAACCTTACCCTTAACCTTAACCATAACCTGACTAAACCCGTAATGAAATTTACCCTTAACCTTAACCTTAGCCTAACCATAACCTTAACCTTAACCTTATCTTAACCTTAACCCTCCCATAACCTTGAACTTAACCTTGACTTTACCCTGAAGGTTAAGGTCAAGGTCAAGGTTAAGGTTAAGGTCATGGTTGAGGGTAAAGACAAGGTCAAGGTTAGCGTTAGGTTATATTTAAGGTTAAGGTTAGGTTAAGGGTAAAGTCAAGCTTAAGGTTCGATAAAGGTTAAGGGTAAGGTTAGGGTCAAGGTTAGGGTAAGGTTAATATTAGGTTAAGGGTAAGGTTAAGGGTAAGGATAAGGTTAAGGTTAAGTTAAGGGTAAAGTCAAGGTTAAGGTTAGGGCTAGATTATAGTTAAGGTCAAGGTTAAGGTTAGGTTAAGTTTGAAGTTAAAGTTATGGGTTTAGTCAGGTTTAGGTTAAGGTTAAGGGTAAAGTCAAGGTTAAGGTTAGGTTAAGTGTAAGGTTAGGGTTAAGGTTTAGGTTAAGGTTAAGATTAAGGGTTTGCTTACGGTTAATGGTAAGGTTAAGGTTAAGGTTAGGTTAAGGGTAAAGTTATGGTTAAGGTTAATGTCAAGGGTTTGGTCAAGGATAGGGTTAGGTTATAGTTAATGTCAAGGTTAAGGTTATGGTTAAGGTTAACATAAGGTTAAGAGTAAGGTTAAGGTTAAGGTTAGGTTAAGGTTATGGTTAAGGTAAAGTTAAGGGTAAAGTTAAGGTTAAGGTTAGGTTAAGGTTAAGATAAGGTTAAGGGTAAGGTTAAGGTCAAGGTTAAGGTTAAGGGTAAGGTTAAGGTAAGGGTAAGGTTAACCTTAACCTAGCCTTAACCTTGACCTTGACCTTAACTATAAGCTTAACCCTAACCTTAACCTTCACCCTTAACCTTAACTTTACCCTTAAGGTTAAGATAAAGATAAGGTTAAGGTTAAGGTTAGGTTAAGGGTTTGTTCAAGGTCAAGGTTAAGGTTATGGGTAAAGTTAAGGTTAAGGTTAAGGTAGGTTTAGGGTAAGGTTAAGGTTAAGCTTAAGGATAGGTTAAGATTAAGGTTAAGGTCAAGGTGAAGGGTGTTATTTATCAATATTTTTTCATGTTGTTGATGAATAAATTCCATAGCTGAGTTTTCTAGAAGATAATCTCAATCTGTCAATTTGTCATCTATAAAACACCCCAAACAAATTTTTTTCCTCTTACCCCTCCTTGTCAGTCCATGATGAGAAAAATCTTCAGTTTTCAAGTCCTATCTCGCTTCAGAAAAGTCTCCCTGTCTATAGTTATCATAGCTTTATTTCATTGTCATCATTTTCCCTTATTTCTCATACAATTCACTGTCCAAAATTTGACAAAGTGTCTGCTCTTCTATCCTTGATCATCTTGTTAAATAAAAATCTAATCATGCCTAAGAAAACACTCAGAATATATGAAATTTGTCTCTAAGTTAGATAGTGGTGTTTAGGGAGTATTTCCTTGGCTAAGATATCCTAAGACAAAAAGCCTGTGTCTAGTACCAATCAGCGATGAATCTTTCCGTAGTTTGCAAAAAAAGCATTGATCTATCCATAGGTCGTACACCACTAAGAGGTCACTTTGTCTCATTTTAGAAGAAGTTCAACAAAGATCCAAATCAGGAAAATATGGGGATGTTCACTGTCTGAAGAAATATGCTTAGATCAAGAAAAATCTCCAAGAAACACCAAAGGAGCTCTCCAAGGTTCAAAAGAATCTATTTTTACATCTCCGCAGGGGTGTAATTGAATGATGATCATGTAGGCAAATAAGAGAAAAGGGACAATTTCAAAAAGGTGCCTCATGTTGAAGGGGTTTTGCCATCAATGAAGCAAATGAAGTGAAATGAGTAAAGAGTAGCTAATATATGTGGTTTTAAATCCAAAATCTGCTTGAAGAACATAGATAATTCTCCAAGTCACATGAATACAAAAGACTGAGTGATACTGATCAGCAGTTCTCCATAATCTCCTTCAAATGCAGTGCTGCATAATATTTCCAAAGGGCATCATCATGTAGGGCATAAGAATACAATTTCTTCTTATGTTACTTTGAACCTGAGATGTGAAAATTAGTCAAAGGCAATTTCAATATACCTCTGAAAACACAGTGAACGGAAAAATTAGCTCAATGATGTCTAGCAGTGAACACTCTCCATATACAAATCACGTTGCTTATGGTCTAGTGTTCACAGTGATATTTTACAAAAAGGATATAAATATCATACAATACCTCATAAAGCAAGAGGACATTAGGTTCAAGTGATTTTATCAATGATAAATGTCAAATTTCACTTTGTTTCCTATTGGTATTCTTCAAGCAAACATACATAGCAAGGTACAATGATTGAAATAGATGAAGATCCTGTGTTTAAAATAACCTCCTTCAATGATAAGTAGAGGGTTAGAAACACAATAAAATAACTTCCTTCAATGATAAGTAGAGGGTTAGAAACACTTGATGGAACCTCCTGCATATAAAAGCAGAGGGTTAGAAAAACATTGTTGTGGCTTCCTTCACAAACAAGAAGAGGGTCAAACATGTTTTTGAGTAACTTCAGTGGCTGCTTGGTGCTACTTCCTCCAAAGGATGAACAGAGGATGCATTAGCAGGGTTTAATGTGGTATTTAATATGAGTTTCCTATTGGTAAGAAAGGTTGAGAAACAATGGTGAGGATAAATTCAAATTTCAAGTTTGAAATGGCCACCCTCGAAAGGACAAAAAGGAACACTATCTGATAAAGATAACTCTTTATGTTTTAAGGTAATCTCCTTGAGAAACAAGCATAAGGTCAAATCATGGTTGATGACCTCCTTCAGGAAAAAGTGGAAAAGGTCAAATATTTGCCCCTAAAGGTCTATTCAAAGCAACAGAGAAAAATATAACTTAAAGGAACTCCTTCTCATCATAGACAAAAGATTTACATTATGGTATTTAAAGGCTGTAGTAGTGGTTTTAAAAGGATGACCTCCTTCGTAAACAACTAGGGATCAATTCACAGTTTGGAGGCCTCCTTCATCATACAAGAAAAAGGTCGAATCATGGTTTAAACACCTCTTTCACTTCATAAAAAAGTGGATCTACCTAATGGTTTCAAAGGGTTGAAATAGTAGTGTTTTTATGAACTTCTTTCAGATGATGTAATAGGTCACAGTTTTGGAGAAGACCATTACGATCTATCTAAATACCTCTTCCAATGGATAGAAAAAGAACACTTTTCATAACCAAATCACATGTTTCTTGTCTAAAGTTTCAAAGAGACATAGTGCTAAGGGAGATAGGTATCACAGGTAAAGTTTTATGAAAAACAAAGGGACTATTTGTTTGAAGGTATGCAAGGGTGACTTTCTTGGTAAACAAGCGGAAGAAAAAATACACATATGAAAATAATCTCATCACTTCATAAACAGTGAATTTGCACAGTGGTTTTAAGAGGCTGCAGTAGTGGTTTTTATGATGACCTCTCTTGTAGACAAACAAAAGCATGAAACAGTTTCAAAAACCTCCTTCATGACAAGTAGAGGGTTGAAAATATCATTGGGTGTCAATATATTATTTAGGAAGAATTTGCAGTGGAAATCAGAGGTTGAGAATCAGTTCTTTTCAAAAAAATTCTTTCAAAGTGACAAACAAAGGAATAAACAACTTTTAAAAATATGTTTTCACATTCAGTCAAAGGAGCTTACGCCAAAAATAGAAAAAGGCTAAAGGAAGAGGTTTTGAATTCTTGAAAGGAGGGAACAACGTTTTAAAAATCCTTATGAGTATAAGAGGGCACGAGAAAAATTTCATGATCATCATGCAAATGCTTCACAGAGAAATGAGCGAGTTTAACTAGCATTTTCAGCCTTAATTTACATGTGACATGCCTGGAATGCTGCGCAGCGTGCCTATAGGTTTCTACAGTGAAAATCTATGAAAGGTGCAGCACGCCTATAACGTTGTACAACACACCTGTGCTATGTGCTCAGTGCCCATATGAACGCGGTGTGTTTCCCATTTCTACCTCTAAACAAGCACCCGGGCCGCGTATTAAACTCCTCCCACCTGCATTGTAATCTTGCCCTCACCATCCTTCATATTTATCTCTTGCAATTGTCTTATTTCACCTATGTATATCCCATCTCTGAATGGCCTGGGCCACCTCTGAACGCCCCACTGCCCAGGCCACTCCTGAACGCAGCGCCCATGCTTCTTTTGCCATTATCCAATCACTTAGGCTTTCAATACAACTCCTCCCAACTGCCTTGTTCCCTTGCCATTATCAGCTTCCATTTTCTGCCCTTGAAATCCTCTTTATCTGCCTCTGCATGCCCATTTTCAACACCACCTGTACCACCCCTGAACGACCCACCGCTCAGGCACCTAGGACACTATCAACACAAATTTTCAAAGGAGCTCAGAAATGTTAAAGGCCAGCATTTTTCACAAGGATTCTATCTTCAAATGCTACTGAGAAGCTTCTTCAGAAGTTATTTATGTTTTTTTACCTTTTTATATTTTGAAAGGCATAGAAAAGGTCTAAGATCAGTGATATTGAGAAGGGCTAGAATTTTGTTTGTTTGCAAAGACTTGTTTGTCAAATGAAGAAGAAAAATTGAGTACTAAAGAGAGAAATAGTCCTCTACTGAAGATCAAAAAACTTGTTTTCCAGTTCCCTAAGAAAATACAATTACTCTTAAAATTGCCTTGTTCATTAAAAATAAAGAGCAACAATGATTAAAGGAGAAAGTTCTATTTGTCAATTTAAGAAGGTTTTCGTATTATGGATAGTCAAGGGAGATAAACATAGTCTTATAGAGAGAAAACTGGGATTTTTTTGAAGACCTTTCCTTAGTAAAAAGAGGAGATACTACTTTAGAGAAACAAGCTAAAACTTCATCCAACAAATTATTTGCTTGCCTTTGAAAGAAAGGATAGTTTTTTTCAAAGGGGAAACATAGTGTTTTTTCAAGAGTATACTCTTTTCTTATAGATAAAGGAAGATAGTGATTGGGGGAAAGAGTTTTGATCAGTTTATAAGGGGTTTTCTCACCTATTAAACAATGATTTCAAAAAGTAGTGATTGAGGGGAAAGAGTTTTGGTGTAAAAAAAAAAGGGGACTTGTCTTCAAAAACCACAAATAGATCTTATTAAAGGCCTCTTTACTCAAGACACAGTGCTGGAGAAATAAATTTTTTTTCATTTAACAAATACTTGTTTGCCAACTAAAGAGAAAATAAATGCTCAAAGAAGGGTTCTATTTTTCAGTACAGTTCAAGGTCTTGTTTTGGTAAGTCATTGAAGGGTATCAGAAAGTGAAAATGCCTCCAAAGAAGGACAACAAGAGTGGATATCACAATATTTTTGAGCCTATTACAACTCAGGAGATAAATGATTCCCCTTCGATTCTCTTCAATTTTCATGAATTAGGGTGCCTTTGTTTTTTCCAAAAATTTCAAGAGGTAAAAAATCACCCTCCTTTAACACATTTGTTTTCTTTAAGGTTGCAAGAAGGGAAAATTCACATAGCAGGCCTTGATTTCATTCTCAGTCCTAAAGTAGTATCAAAAGCCACCAAGATCCCCTATCTTGGTGAGAAATGGTTCAAGAAAGACTATTTGAACTTGGATCACTACTAGCCCTTTCTGAAGCCTACTCACCAAAATGAATGTAAGGCCATCTTCCCCTTTTCTCATCTATTGAATAGTTATGCACCTCTCATGAAGGTCATCATGAGATAATTTACATGCAAAAGGAGATACTCTACAATCTATTCATATCATATCTGAATGTTGATGCACCTCACCAAAACCCAGCTTTTGAACCTCCCTTTCTTCCTCTGCAGAAGCATTGACAAGATGGCCTCAATTGTCCAAAAGAAGCCCTCCACTCAACAACAAGCTTGTTTGTTTCATCATTCCCTTATCAATATCATCATCCTCCATCAACTTGAGAAAAATGGAGTTTCTTGGGAATCCTTCATCTCCCATCCAAATTTTTCTATGGCCTCTTCATCTCATGGCCCATCTCATGTGCTTTCCTCACCATCCACTCACCATGATTCTCCTTCTTCTAGTAAATCTACTCCTAAAAAGAAAAAATCCTCTATGATTAAGAGTGAAGAAGAGAGGTCTAAGAAAACTAGTGATGAGGAAGGGCAAAGTGACAAGAAGCAAAGTAGTGATGATGAAGGGCATCCAACTAGTGGTGATAGAGAGCATGGTGAAGAGGTTCAAAGAAGTGGAGAAAGGCAAAGTGACCATGATGGAAGTCCACCCATAGAGGCTAAAGAAAATAGTGAGGGAGGTGACAGCATGCAAAGTGACCATGGTAGCAGCCCTCAGCAAATTCAAGACAGAAACAAGGATAAACAAGGCAGTCTATAGGAAGACAGTAAAGATGGTCAAGCAGCAAAAAAATATGATGAAGCTGTCAGCCCTAAACAAACTCAAAACAGTGAAGAAAACAGTGACAAAGGTGAAGCTGGAGTAGATGATGATGGAGGCACCAGGTTAAAGGACCAAGTTGAGCAGGTGCAAGTAATGAAACCTCCTCTCTCTTCTCCTCAACACAGCCAAGAGCATGTGCTAGTTGCCTCTCCTAGGTAAGGGGCCATGACTCTTCCTCCAAAAGTGGTGAAGCCTATAAACACTAGATCTGCAAAGAAGAAGATCACTTCAGCAGTGACTAGCAATGTCACAAGATCACTAAGAAGTAGAGGAAAAATTCCTAAGAAGAGTATTGTCAAATTTCCAAAGAGAAAAAGGACCAAGAAGTCTACCCAAGGCAAGGGTAAAGAAAAAGAGGAACAAAAAGAGAGTAGTCATGAAAAGGAAAGGGAGTTTGACATCATACAGATAGATAGTGATGCTGGTGATGATGAAAGTAGAATTATTGAGGCTCTTTTGCAAAATAGAGAAGCCAAAATTCATGACTTAGAAGCTGATTTAGAAAGGTCAAAGTACCTCATACATGTTCTACAGATGCAAAACAAACAAATGAGTGGTCAAATGGCAGTTTATGAGGCCCGGGCTTTCAAATACCAAAGGGAAGCCTACAAAGCACAAGTCAAGCTTGAAGAGGTTATGGGAAAATTTTATGATACTGAAGAAGAAGAGCAGACAATAAGAAAAATTCCTAAGACTATGGGCCTTAGGAAAGCTTTGGAGAAAAAGAAGGAAGAAGAGGCAACCCTTGTTTGATCTTATCCTCTCACTCAATTACTCGCCCAAGAAATAGAAAATGATAAAGAATAAAGGCTTGAAAGAGCCAAAAAGAATTTGGAGGATAAATTAGAGAAATATTACAGAGACTTGGATCTGTAAAGGAATATTACCAGATACTAAGGGAAATTGAACCAATTTTCCCGAAGAAAGCTCAAACTTGCTCAAGAAAGGCTCAAAACTGCCCGAAAGAGGCACCCAGTAGAAAAAGTGGAGAAAGGCATATCTGGGCTTGAAATATTGGACTCAAATTCCTTGCATGATTCTAAGAACCCATAAGGGGCTTGCTCACCAAAATTGAGCAAATTTTGACATGATTTTGTTTTTTGTGTTTTTTGGCCCTCATTGCACATTTTTCAAGGCACTGCCATGGGTGCGAGGAGCATCCTCAGCTCATGAAAGTCATTTTTTTGATGGAATAAATTTGGGTGCAGCTACTCACAAATTTTCAGATCAAAAGGAGGTGTTTTTCTCCCCCAAAGAGGAAAAAATCAGTCAAAATTCACCTTTCTACCTCACATATCAGCAGATGAGACGCCCCTAGGTTTTTTCACTCAGTCCACCTTTTGACATACTTATAGGGATCATTATGGGAAAAATAAAGTAGTTCCAAAAACTAGATATCTAGGGCTTTCCAACGAGCCATCAAAGGCCTCATTTCGACATCGGGAGGTCTCGAAAAAGATGTCTGTAAAACAAGAAAATTTCTGCTGGTACGCTCCTGTAGCATTTTGGCAAAAAAAACAGATTTCTGAAGATGCTCATCCAAATGTGCGTTAAGCATTTTTTAGCACTTGCTAGTCATGTAAAGTCAATTTATTCCCTTTTTTAGCATTTTATATATATTTTTGAAGATATTTTGTGCCTTGGGCTTTTCAAAGCCTCAAGGACAAAATCAGATATTTGCAATAGGAAAATGGCCTTCTAGATGCTCTTGGATAATTTCTTTCTCTTTGGCCTATATATTCCAAAATATTTCATTGTATCAAGAGGCTGAAATTGATTTTATAAAGCAATACATGGTATTACAAGCTTGGAATAAATACTTTGTCTCATGAAGTGGATAATTTCTTGTGTTACTTGGGTGGTGGATGAGGACTGTTGTAGGATTCCATGACCTGGTAAATGGTATAGTGTTCCTTATTTGTTATGTTTCCTTAGTTTATCATACATCTTTTCATGCTTCTTGCTTGTTGTAGGTCAGTAAAGAATAGATTTGAGACATGCCGATGGAGGCACCTCAAGTTTCCTGATTCATTACAGCTTCTATGTTTTTCTTCTTTGTTAGTTATTTCAAAGAATTCTTAACTGCTCTTTGATACCCTAAGAACTTGTTATCAATTTCATTAATGGTTATTATGTATACTATCTAGAATGATTCATGGTATGCCCTGCTTACTCATAGCTAACCAAAACCCCATTATTGAAACATTTCTCTGAATGTTTGATTGTCCTAGTTAAACCAAAGAGGTCTTGTTTCAATATTTCCCTTTGCCTATGCTCTGCAATCTTAGTTCAAAGTTCCTGATAGCTCAAATATGATATTTAGGAGTTCCCTCTTCATAGATTCAGTTTTTTTTTTGTCTTCTTTGTTTTCCCCAAAGTCTGAAGGTGATTTTCCTGAAGTTAAAGGGTCTTATACTTCTATGTATCGCCTGAATGTTTATTTTATGCATCTATCAGTTTGAAGTTTCATTTATAGTGATTAATGGTTAGCCCTACCACATGGATGTCTGTTGTAAAACTATTTATGCTTAAACCTCTTTGTCCTTCACAAACCTAGTGTCCATCCCATTTCACTCCACCTAAAGAATCCATTTTACCTCGACCAAATCGGCCTTGCAATATACCTTTTCTACCATTTGAGGCATTCTCAACTTTTTTGACCCCATAGCCCAGTTGATCTAACAATATTTTTATCTATTTATCCTTTGATCAGTTCCTCCCTCAAAAACCTAAAACAAACTAAAAAAATACTTAACAACTAGCCTAAAATCAAATACACAAGAAGCAAACAAGTATACATCCCTTGCATAATAGAGAGAGGCCTCCCTGAGTCCAGGAAGGCTAGGTCCTAGGGCTCCAAAGTTGGTTTGATGTTACCCTGTCACTTGGATTTCCAATCTGCCAAATCACGGGACCCTAAAAAAGGGTAAAGTTAAGTTTAAGGCTATGTTAAGGGTAAGGTTAGGGTAAGGTTATGTTAAGGTTAAGGTTAAGGGTTTCACCAAGGTTAGGGTTAGGTTATAGTTAAGGTCAAGGTTAAGGTTAGGTTATAGTTAAGGTTAAGGTTAGGTTAAGGTTACAGGTTTAGTCAGGTTAAGGTTAGGTTAAGTCAAGGTTAAGGTTAAGATAAGGTGAAGGTTAAGGTTAAGGTTACGTTAAGGGTAAATTTAAGGTTAAGGTTAAGGGTGAGGGTAAAGTTAAGGTTAAGGTTAAGGTTATGGTTAAGGTTAGGGTTAAGGTTAAGGTTAGGTTATAGTTTACCTTACCCTTAAGGTTAGGCTATAGGTTAAAGTTGGTTAAGGTTACGGTTAGGTTAAGGTTAAGGTTAAGGTTAATGTTAAGGGTTTTGTCAAGGTTAGGGTTAGGTTAAGGTTAATGTTATTAAGGTTAAGGGTAAGGTTAGGGTGATGGTTAGGTTAAGGGTAAGGTTATAGTTAAGGTTAAGGGTTAGGGTTAAGGTTAGGTTAAGGGTAAGGTTATAGTGAAGGTTAAGGTGAAGGTGAAGGTGAAGGTTTAGGGTGAGGTTATATTTAAGGTTAAGGGTATGGTTGGGGTAAGGTTAGGGTGAAGGTTAAGGTTAAGATTACGGGTTTAGTCAGGTTAAGGTTAAGTGTAAGGTTAAGGTTAAGGGGGTAAGGTTAAGGGTAAGGTTAAGGGTAAGGTCAAGGTTAAGGTTAAGGTTACAGTTATGGGAAGGTTAAGGTTAAGGTTAGGGTTAGGTTATAGTTAAGGTCAAGGTGAAGTTTAGGTTAAGGTTAGGTGAAAGTTAAGGTTAAGGTTAGGGTAAGTTTATGGTAAGGTTAAGGTTAGGTTAAGTTAAAGGTTAAGGTTAACGATAGGAGAAGGTTAAGGTTAAAGTTAGGTTAAGGTAAGGTTAAGGTTAAGTTTAAGGTTATGGGTAAAGCTAAGGTTAAGGTTATAGTTAAGGTTAAGGGTAAGGTTAAGGTTAAGGTTAGGTTAAGTGTAAGGGTAAGAGTAAGGTTAAGGGTAAGGGTAAGGTTAAGTTTCAAGTTAGGTTAAGGTTAACGTAAAGGGTAAGGTTAGGGATAAGGTTAAGGTTAGGTTAAGATTAGGTTAAGGTTTGGTCAAGGTTAGGGTAAGGTTAAGGTTAAGATTAAGGTTAGGTTAAGGTTAAGGTTAAGGAAAGGTTTAGGGTTTAGTTTCCTTAAGGTTAAGGTTAAGGGTTTAGTCACGTTAAGGTTAAGGTTAAGGGTTTGGTTAAGGGTAAGGTTAAGGTTGAGGTTAAGGTAAAGGGTAAATTTAAGGTTAATGTTATGTAACCAGCTGCAAAAATATAAGAAAAGAGATATCAACACCTTAGAAATGAGCCACTTCGAGGGGGCAACCTCCAATACATTACATAAATGAAAAATTATTGGATGATACAATTTACGAAACCTCCTTTCTATATATAGGAGTCCATGGGGCCATAATGTTATCCTAGTGGGCCACAATGTAATCCTAGCCAACCTAACCATAATAATTTAAGGGCACAATAATAACAAAATGCGGGTTACAAGGGTACAATAATAAAAATAAGGGGTTTACACTAACAATAATAAGGGACTATACTAGTGATATAGGGACCTAACATGCCCCTCTCCTTCAAAAAAAGTGTTGTCCTCAATGCTTGAGTAGCTCCGGGTGCTTCTGTGTAAAATTCTCATCCTTCCATGTAGAATCTTCAGTGGGTAAGTTCTTCCACTTGATGAGATACTCTGAAATTGATCGATTTTGTAGCTGTCGAGTTCTTGTTTCCATGACCGCTTCAGGTTCCAATATGATTTTTTCTTCCTCATCAAGTTCTGGAAATATTGTTTGAACTGGAAGATTTTCACCTATAACCTTCTTTAAGCATGAAACATGGAAAACTGGATGTACTCACGAAGAAGCAGGAAGCTCCAATTTATATGCCATAGTACCAATCTTTTGCAACACCTTGTAAGGACCATAGTATTTTGGTGATAATTTATTATCCTTCTTAACTTGCTTGAGGGACATTTTTTTGTATGGTTGTAGCCATAAAAATACCCAATCTCCTACATCAAAAATTTTCTCACTGCGATGTTGATCTGCCTGTTGTTTCATTCGATTTTGTGCCAAAGTCAGGTTATCCTTTAAGAGTTGGAGAACTTCTTGTTGATGCTCGATGTGATATTCCACCGCTTGAACCTTCGAATTTTCTCTTAAATATGATGTGATGGATGGTGGATGATATCCATAAAGTGCCATAAATTGGGTCATTTTTGCTGCAGTATGGAAGGAAGTGTTATACCACCATTCAGCGAGAGGTAACCACTTGACTCATTGTGTTTGTTTATCAGATACAAAGCAACGAAGATATCCTTCCAAACATTTATTTACTATCTCAGTTTGACCATCAGATTGAGGATGATAAGATGAGCTATGAGCTAATTGAGTACCCAAACAAGAAAATAACTCCGTCCAAAAATTTCCAGTAAAAATGGGATCTCTGTCGCTCACGATAACCCTTGGGCTTCCATGTAGCTTTTGAATTCTATCCATAAATGTAGTAGCAACTGTACTTGCTTTAAATGGATGAGATAATGCACAAAAGTGTGTATACTTGGTAAGTCTATCAACTACCACCATGATGACACTCTTTCCTTCGGACTTAGGTAAACCTGTGATAAAATCCATTGAAATCTCCTCCCAACGTTGACTTGGAATGGATAAAGGTTGTAGAAGTCCCGAGGTCTTAATTGTCTCAACTTTATTTTGCTGGCAAACCAAAAATTCCGTCACAAAATTTTGAATATCAGATTTAAGGCCATCCCAAAAAAATTCTTTCTTCACCCTGTGGTAAGTTTTTAAAAATCCTGAGTGTCCTCCTAAAGGAGAAGTGTGCAATTCCAGAAGAATCTTTTGTTTTAGTTGGGAATTCTTACAAAGATATAAGCGATCTTTGTACCATAAGGAATCATTTTTCCAACTAAATGTATCGGATGTACTAGGATCTTGCTGCAACTTTTGAATGAGGGTCCATACATCTTTTTCCTTCTTCCATTCATATCTTGCTTCGGTTATCCAATCTGGTTGGATAATAGAAATGGCACAAAGCAATGCTTCTACCTCTTCATTCTTTCTTGAAAGTGCATCTGCAACAACATTAAGCTTTCCTTTTTTTTAGATTGTTTCAAAGTCATAACCCAAAATCTTTGTGACCCATTTTTGCTGCTCTTCTGAAGATAGTCTTTGTTCCAAAAAGTGTTTAAGACTATCATGATCGGTTTTTACCTTGAAGTGTCTTCCCATTAGGTATGTTTGCCATTTCTTTAGTGCATGCGGTATTGCTAACATTTCCTTCTCATAAATAGGTTTTTGTAAATACTTTCCTTTGATTGGACGACTTTCAAAAGAAATGGGTCTTCCTTCCTGCATTAAAACTGCACCAATTCCATTTCCTGAGGCATCACATTCCACAATAAAGGTTTTTGTGAAGTCTGGCGTAGCTAAGACCGGTGCTAGGCACATTGCCTCTTTAAGATGTTCAAAGGCCTTAGTTTCTTCAAGAGTCCATGAAAATGCATCTTTCTTCAATAATGTTGTTAGAGGTGCTGCTATTCTCCCATAATTCTTAACAAACTTGCGATAATACCTTGTTAACCCGAGAAATCCTCGCAACTGCTTTATGGTAGTGGGGACTTTCCATTCCTTAATGGCTTTAATTTTGTTAGGGTCTACTTTAACACCCTCGTGAGATATAATATGACCCAGATATTCCACCTCTTGTACTCCAAAGAAACATTTGTATGTTTTTGCATATAATTGTTTCTCCTGCAATAGTTTGAGCACCCTGTCAACATGTTCAACATGATCCTTCCAAGACCTGCTGTAGATTAGTATATCATCAAAAGATACTAGCACAAATTTTCTAAGGAAGGGTTTGAAAATGGAATTCATCAACCCTTGAAATGTAGAAGGTGCATTGGTAAGGCCAAAAGGCATGACAAAAAATTCATAATGACCCTCATGAGTTCGAAATGCTATTTTTGAAATATCTTCAGTCTTCATTCTAATTTGATGATATCCTGAATGAAGATCTAACTTGGTAAAATAAATTGCTCCATGTAATTCATCCAATAATTCATCAATCACAGGAATGGGAAATTTATCTTTAATGGTGAGCTTATTGAGCTCCCTATAATCTGGACACATTCGCCATGATCCATCCTTCTTATGTACCAATACTACAGGAGCAGAGAAAGAACTTTGACTAGTTTGAATTATACCCGCCTCTAACATTTTTGCAATTATACATTCAATTTCGCTCTTTTGGACGTAAGGATATCTATAAGACTTGATGTTTGGATGAACACTTCCTGGAATCAAATGAATAGCATGATCATGATCACGAATAGGTGGGAGTCCTTTGGGAGTTTCAAACACCTTGGAATGATTGTCCAAGACTTGTTGGAGATTTGCAGGAATAGATGATTTTGATGTTGGAACTTCTAGTGAGCATAATTGTGAAATTACGCCTCATTGTTCTTTCTTTAGAAGCTTTGTCATGAAATTAGAGCTTATTATCCTTCCTGGCTTCCCTGACATACCTTGTAATTCCACTTCCTTTCCTTCTGAAAAAAATTTCAAGAAAAGTTCTTGAAAATTAAAAGCTACCGTCCCCAAAGATTGTAACCATTGTACTCCTGGTACAACATCAGCACCTCCCATAGGAATGGAAAGCATTGGACTAGTCAATAAATATTCCCCCATGGTTAGCTTGATATTATGGCATTTCCTTGAGAAATTTATAGTTCCTCCATTTGCAACCATCACTTGACATTCTGGTGCTGGGTATGGGAAACAATTTAATTCCTTGGCTACCTTACAATGAATAAAATTATGGGTGCTACCTGAATCAATCAACACTATTACCCTTGTCTTCTTAATATGTCCTTCTATCTTGAGAGTTTGAGGAGTGGTAATTCCTGCTAGTACATTACACGATATGGTCAGATTCATTTCTTTCTCTTCTAGGGCTGGTTCCTGGTGTATATCCTCTTCTTGTTCATTTTCTTCTTCTTCTTCACAATCTATGTAAAATAATTTCTTCTCAGCACACTTATGACCTTTAGTGTATTTTCTATCATAACTATAGAAAATCCCTTTTTCTCTTTTTTCTTCCAATTGTTGTGGTGTCAACCTTATAGGTTGTGGAAATCTAGGTGTAGCAACACTTCCTTCTTTATAGAATTGAGTGGTAGGCTTCCTTGTCGCCATAAACATTCAACTTTTCTTGCCAACCTGAATGCCTTCTCCAATGAATCAGGTTCCAAAACGTGAACTTCATGTTGGATGTTATCCTTTAAAGTGCCTATGAAGAGATCAATCCTGTGTTCCTCTAGAATATTAGTTACCATTATATTCAATTTTTGGAATTCCTCAATGTGCTACCCCACTAAACCCTTTTGTTTGAGATTTATCAATTGGCTAAAGAAGGTGTTGCTCTTTGTATCCTCATAATGTGCTATCATTTCCTCCGTAAAAATTGACCAAGTGACAATTTTTTTACGGGAGCAAGTCCATCGATACCATACAAATGTATTTTTTTCTAAATGTAAAGTTGAAATGCGTACATTTTATGTGTTTTGCACATTATGGAGATCAAAATATTTCTCCATCTGTAGTATCCATGTTACAGGATCCTTTCCATCAAGCTTCCTCATATCCATTTTTGGAATATGGTGGTTCTTCCCTCCAACAGTAGAGTTTATGAAATCACGATTAACATTTATTTTGTTCTCATCATGAGTTTCCTCTACAATCTTCTCACCATTAGGAAAAATTTCTTGTATCAACTTTGCCAAACCTTTGATGTCTACTTTTAGATCCTTCTTCATTTTTTCCATGTTGTCTTTCATTTTTTCATTGATCTTAGCTTCCATGCCTACTTCCATGCCATCCATATTAGCTTCCAAACCATTCATCTTAGCTTCCACGCCTTTATTCAAACCATCCATCTTAGTTTCCATGCCTTTATTCAAAACTTCCATTTCATTTTTTGTTGTTCTTTGCGAGAGCGAAATTTGTTGCACTTGCTCTTGTAATTTTGATATGTCATGTTGTCATTCTTCGTCTTCATGAGTCATAGTAGAGCCTCATAAAGGCTTAATGGGTGTTTAATTATTTTTAGGGGCCATTTCAGAATCCAATATTGATATCTATTCTACAATATGCCCTTTCAATCAATTCAACTTGATTCTTCAAACAAGACTTATGCAATTCATAAAAAAAATACACACCTTTTACTTGCTTTGAGGAGCTCGATATTGAAATTGTATTATCTCTGTGATCGTAGATCTTCAATATCTGAAAAGAAGCACTGAAGTAACCCTCTAAATTATATTTTGGATTCCACAGGTCTTACCTAATTTGGATTCTCCAAGACAAAGTTGTGTCCAATCTCCCACAATGACCTAATTATGGACTAGTTAAGTAGAGCGAATTGTACGACTTGCCACGTGTCAATGTTTCGTCCTTTGTCTCTGAAATTGATAGCCAAGAAACTAAAGTATATTTACTTGTGACCAATTTTTACGAAACTCCAATTTGATGCCCAGAGAGAGAGTTATTGAAATTTTCCCATGATCACCTCTTTGAGATGAAATTCAGGAGCCTGAAAAAGCAATACCTTCCACAGATCATATCTCCAAAAATGTTACGAATGAAGATCTAAAATTTTTTGAAGACTTTCCTCAGGATTTCAGCTTCGCACCATATGAATTAATATTTTGAACCTTCATAGAAAAAACGTTATAGCGAAAATGCCACGATGACCTATTTAGGAGCCTGAAAAAATACCTAACTTCTACAGATCATATCTCTGAAAATATTGCGAACCAAGCTCTGAAATTTTTAGAAAATATTCCTTTGGATTTTGGCTTCACACCAAAAAAATTTCAGCTTCTGACACTTCGTAGAAAAATAGTTATAGCGAAAATGCCACGATGACCTGTTTGGAGCAGCGAAACCCTAGAATCCAAAGCTCTAATACCAAATGTTGTGTAACCAGCTCCAAAAATAGAAGAAAAGAGATATCAACGCCTTAGAAATGAGCCACTTCGAGGGGGCAACCTCCAATACATTACGTAAATGAAAAATTCTTGGATGATACAATTTACAAAACCTCCTTTCTATATATATAGTAGTCCATCGGGCCATAATGTAATCCTATTGGGCCACAATGTAATCCTAGTCGACCTAACCATAATAATTTAAGGGAAAAATAATAACAAAATGGGGGTTAAAAGGGTACAATAATAACAATAAGGGGTTTACGCTAATAATAATAAGGGACTATACTAGTGATTTAGGTACCTAACAGTTAAGGTTAGGGTTAAGGTCAGGGGAAGGTTAAGGTTAAAGTTAAGGTTAGGGTTAAGGGTTAGGGTTAGGTTATAGTTAAGCTTAAGGTTAAGGTTAAGGTGAAGGTTAAGTATAAGGTTAAGGTTAAGGTTATGGGTTTAGTCAGGTTAAGGCTAAGGTTAAGATTAGGGTAAGGTTAACGGTTAAGGTTAACCTTAACCTTAACCTTAACCTTAACCTTAACCTTAACCTTAACTGTAACCTTGACCTAAACCTAAAAAAACCCGTAACATTTACCTAACCTTAACCATAACCTTGACCTTACCCTTACCTTAACCTTAACCTTCCCATAACCATAACCTTAACTTTAACCTTGACCTTACCCTTAACCTTAACCTTCCCATAACATTAACCTTAACCTTAACCTTGACCTTAAACTTAACCCTCACCCTTAACCTTACGTTAACCTTAACCTAACCTTAACCTTTACCTAACCTTATCCTTAACCTAACCTTGACCTTAACTATAACCTAACCCTAAACTTGGTAAGGTCAAGGTTAAGGGTCAAGGTTAAGGTTAAGGTTATGGTTATGGGAAGGTTAAGTTTAAGGTTATAGTTAAGGTTAAGGTTAAGGTTAAGGGTTTGGTTAAGGTTAGGTTTAGGTTATAGTTCAGGTCAAGGTTAAGATTAGGTTATGGTTAAGGTTAAGGTTACGAGTTTAGTAAGGTTAAGGTTAATGTTAAGGTTAAAGTCAAGGTTAAGGTTAGGCTTAAGGTTCAAGTTAAAGTTAAGGTTAGGGTTAGGGGAAGGTTAAGGATAAGGTTAAGGTAAAGGTAAGGTTAAGGTTAAGATAAAGGTTAGGTTATAGTTAAGGTCAAGGTTAAGGTTAGGTTATAGTGAAGGTTAAGGTTAAGGTTAAGGTTAAGGTTAAGGTTAAGGTTAAGGTTAAGGTTAAGACCTGTAACCTTAACCTTCACCCTTAACCTTAACCTAATCTTAACCTTAACTTTATCCTTAACCTTCCCATAACCCTAACCTTAACCTTAACCTGAACCTGAACCCTAACCTTAACCTTAACCTAAACTTAACCTTGACTTTACCCTGAACCTTAGCCTTAACCTGATTAAACCCATAACCTTAACCTTAACCATAACCTAACCATAACCTTGAACTTAACTATAACCAAAAATTAACCTTAACCTTAACCATAATCGTAACCTTAACGTTCCCATAACCATAAATTAACCTTAACCTTGACCTTACCAAGTTTAGGGTTAGGTTATAGTTAAGCTCGAGGTTAGGTTAAGGATAAGGTTAGGTAAAGGTTAAGGTTAGGTTAAGGTTAAGGTAAGGTTAAGCGTGAAGGTAAAGTTTAAGGTAAAATTTTAGGTTAAGGTTAGGTTAACTTTAAGGTTAAGGTTAAGGTAAGGTTAAGGTTAAGGTTAATGTTATGGGAAGGTTAAGGTTAAGGGTAAGGTCAAGGTTAAGGTTAACGTTATGGTTATGGGAAGGTTAAGGTTAAGGTTACAGTTAAGATTAAGGTTAAGGTTAAGTTAATATTAACCCTTAACCTTACCCTAACCTTAACATTAACCTTAACCTAACCTTAACCTTAACTTTATCCTTAACCTAAACTTAACCTTAACTTTACCTTTAACCTTAACCTAACCCTAACCTTGACCAAACCCTTAACCTTAACCTTAACCTGACTAAACCCACAACCTTACACTTAACCTTCACCTTAACCTTCACCTTAACCTTCACCTTAAGATTAACTATAAACTAACCCTAACCTTGACCAAACCCTTAACCTTAACCTTCCCCTAACCTTAACCTTAAATTTACCCTTAACCTAACCTTAACCTTAACTCTACCCTTAACCTAATATTAACCTTAACCTAACCTTAACCTTACCCTTAACCTAGACCTTAACCTTAAATTAACCTAACCTTAACTATATCCTAACCCTAACCTTCACCAAACCCTTAACCTTAACCTTATGTTAACCTTTACCTAACCTTAACATTAACCTTAGCATAACTATAACCTTACCCTTAACTAAACACGTAACACCTAACCCTAACCTTGACCAAACCCTTAACCTTAACCTTAACTTTACGCTTAACCTAATATTAACCTTAACCTAACCTTAACCTTGACTTTACCCTTAACCTAACATTAACCTTGACCTTAACTATAACCTAACCCTAACACTGACCAAACCTTAAACTTAACCTTAACTTTACCTTACCCTTAACCATAACCTTAATCTTAACTGTACCTTACCCTTAACCTAACCTTAACCTTGATCCTAACTATAGCCTAACCCTAACCTTGACCAAACCCTTAACCTTAACATTAACCTTACCCCCTTAACCTAATCTTAACCTACCCCTAATCTCAACCTTAACCTTAACCTAACCTTAACCTTATATTTACCTTAACCTTTACTTTACCCTTAACCTAACATTAACCTTAACCTTATCCTACCCTTAACATAACCTTAGGCTTTTGTTAAGGTTAGGGTTAGGTTATAGTTAAATTTAAGGTTAAGGTCAGGGTTAAGATTAAGTTAGGTTAAGGTTAAGTTCAGGGTAAAGTTAAGGTCAAGGTTAAGGTTAGGTTAAGGTTAGGTTAAGTTTAGGGTAAGGTTAAGGTTAATTTTAATGTGAAGGGTTTGGTCAAGGTTAGGGTTAGGTTATAGTTAAGGCCAAGGTTAAGGTTAGGTTGTAGTGAAGGTTAACATTAAGATAAGGTTAAGGTTCGGGTCAAGGTTAAGTTTAGGTTAGGGTAAAGGTTCAAGTTAAGTTCAACGTTAAGGTTAGGTTATAGTTAGGTCAAGGTTAAGGTTAAGGTCAAGGTTAAGTTAGGTTAAGGTAAGGTTATAATTTGGTTTAGGTTAAGGTTAAGGTTAAGGTTAAGGGGGTAAGCCTTAAGCTTAACTTGACTAAACCCATAACCTTAACCTTAACCTTAACCTAACCTTAGCCTTTAACCTTAACCTTCCCCTAACCTTAACCTTAACCTTACCCTTAACATTCACCCTTAACCTTAACCTAACCGTAACCTTGACTTGAACCTTAAGTTAACCTTAACCTTAACCTTAACCTTAACCTAACCTTAACCTTAACTTTACCTTTAACCTAACCCTAACCTTAAGGTCAAGGTTAAGGTTACAGTTAAGGGTAAGGTTAAGGTTAAGGTTAATCTTAAGGTCAATGTTAATTTAGGTTAAGGTAAGGTTAAGGTTAAGTTAGGTCAAGGTTAAGGGTTTAGTTAGAGTAAGGTTAAGGTTAAGGGTTTGGTCAAGGTTATGGTTAGGTTAAGGTTAAGAGTGAAGGTTAAGGGTAAGGGTAAGGTTAAGGTTAAGGTTAAATTTAAGGTTAAGGTTAAGGTTAAAGTTGAGCTTAAGGTTAAGGGTAAGATTCAGTTTAAGGGTAAAGTTAAGGTTATGGTTAAAGTTAAGGTTAGGTTAAGGTTAATGTTAGGTTATAGTTAAGCTCAAGGTTAGGTAAAGGTTAAGGGTAATGTTAAGGTTAAGGTTAAGGTCAAGGTCAAGGTTAACCTTAAGCTAATCTTAACCTTAACATTAAACCTAACCTTAACCTTAAATTTACCCTTAGGTTATGGGTTTAATCAAGTTAAGGTTAAGGTTAAGGGTTTGGTCAAGGTTAAGGTCAAGGTTAAGGTGAAGGTTAAGGGTAAGGTCAAGTTTAAGTGTAAATTTAATGTTAAGGTTAAGGTTATAGGTTTAGTAAGGTTAAGGTAAAGGTGAAGGTTAAGGGTTAGGTCAAGGTTAAGGGTAAAGTTAAGGTTAAGGTGAAGGTTAAGTGTAAGGTTAAGGTTAAGGTTATGAGTTTAGTCAGGTTAAGGTTAACGTTAAGGGTAAAGTTAAGGTTAAGGTTAGGAGAAGGTTAAGGTTAAAGTTAGGTTAAGGTAAGGTTGGTAAGATTAAGGTTAAGGTTAGGGGGAGGTTAAGGTTAAAGTTAGGTTAAGGTAAGGTTAAGGTTAAGGTTACAGGTTTAGTCAGGTTAAGGTTAAGGTTAATGTCAAGGTCAAGGTCAAGGTTATGGTTAAGGGTAAATTCAAGGTTAAGGTCAGGGTAAAGGTTCAAATTAAGTTTAAGGTTAAGGTAAAGGTTAAGGGTTTGGTCAAGGTTAGGGTTAGGTTATCACTTAAGGTTAGGGTAAAGTTTAAGTTAAGGTTAAGGCTAGGTTAAGGTTAGGTTAAGGGTAATGTCAAGGTTAAGGCTATGGTTATGGGAAGGTTAAGGATAAGGTTAAGGTTAAGTTAAGGTTAAGGTCAAGGTTAGGGTTAGCTTATAATTAAGGTCACAGTTAAGGTTAGGTTAAGGTCAAGGTCAAGGTTAGGGTTAGGTTATAGTTAAGTTTAAGTTTAAGGTTAATGTCAAGGTTACGGGTTTAGTAAGGTTAAGCTTAAGGTTAAGGTTTTGGTCAAGGTTAAGGTTAAAGGTTTGGTCAAGGTTAGCATTAGGATATAGTTAAGGTTAAGGTTAAGGGTTTGGTCAAGGTTGGGGTTAGGTTAAGCGGGTAAGGTTAAGGTTAATGGTTTGGTCAAGGTTAGTGTTAGGTTATGGTTAAGGTCAAGGTTAAGGTTAGTTTATAGTTAAGGTTTAGTTTAAGGTTAAGGTTAAGGTTAGAGTAAAGTTAAAGTTAAGGTTAAGGTTAGGTTAAGGTTAAGGTTAAGCGTTTGGTCAAGGTTAGGGTTAGGTTATAGTTAATGTCAAGGTTAAGGTTAGGTTACGGTTAAGATTCGGTTAAGGGTAAAGTTAAGGTTATGGTTACGGTAAGGTTAAGGTTAAGGGTAAAGATAAGGTTATGGTTAAGGTTAAAGGTCAAGGTTAAGGTTACGTTAGGTTAACGTAATGTTAAGGTTACTGTTAGGTTAAGGTTAAGGCTAGGTTAAGTTAAGGTTAAAGTTAAGGTTAAGGTTAGATTAAGGGTAAAGTTAAGGTTAAGGTTAAGGTTAAGCTTAGGGTTATGTTTAGGGGAAGTTTAAGGTTAAGGTTAAGGTTAAGGTTATGGTTAAGGTGAAGGTTAAGGGTAAGGTTAAGGTTAAGTTAGGTTCAGGTTAAGGTTATGGTAAGGTTAAGGTTAAGGTTAAGGTTAAGTTAAGTTTAAGGGTAAGGGTTTGGTCAAGGTTAGGGTTAGGTTATATTTAAGGTCAGGTTAAGGTTAAGGTTAAGGTTAGGTTACGGTTAAGGTTAGGTTAAGGTTAAGGGTAAATATAAGGTTATGGTTATGGTTAAGGTTAGGGTAAAATTAACTTTAAACTTAACCTTGACCTTGAACTTAACCTTACCTTGACCTTAACTTAACCTATCTTTAATCTTAGCCTTCTCATAACCTTAACCTTTACCTAACCTTCCCATAACCATAAGCTTAACCTTAACCTTAAACTTACCTTAACCTAACCTAAACTTAACCTTATCCTTAACCTTACTGTTAACCTTCACCTTAATCTTAACCTTTAATTTACCATTAACCTAACCTTAACCTTAACTATAACCTAACCCTAACCCTAAAATTAACCAAAACGTTAACCTTAACCTTAACCTTAGCTTGATTAAACCCAAACCTTAACCTTAACCTTAACTTTACCCTTAAGGTTAAGGTAAGGGTTGTTGAGCTCCAAAGATGTTCTTTCTTCTACCACATTCCACTCCATTTCCTTTGTCCATTATTAATTACAGGCTCAAATGATCAATAGAATTAATTAAAATTGCTTTAGGAATGTATATCATGACTAATTTGCTATGTTTTTATGATTTTGTCATTGTAGTACTTTTTGAACTAGATCTAGCTACAGAATGCAGACATTCTGTAGCTAGTTGCCGATTCTGTAGCTGTCTTCATGTTTACGTAGGTTCCAGGTGTCATCTCAGATAAAAACACATATTTTTTTATTCCACATCATTCCCTCATCATTTGTTGCTCTCCACGAAGTTTGAACATAATTCTGTAGGTGGTTATGCACGTGGGAACTCAAACTAGGAGATAGAATCCTAATAGGACAAGGACAGTCCAGATGTCCTTAATCATATCACGAGACCACCATCAGAGTCCTAGTTTGATTTTTATTTGGAAAGACAATTATCCCTAGGTTATCTCAAGATAGTTATGTAATTTTGTTATAAATATGGCTCGGGAAGCCGAGGGACAAGGTTAGATTTTGTGTTTGATTGCTAGATTTTAGAAGTCCGAAAATACTCTGTTTTGAAGTAATTTCTCTTTTAATGAAAGAAGCATCACTTTATTGAAAGCGCTGAGTCAATCTTGAAGTAGATTTTGTGTGCTACTCCGGTGGTAGAGGACCCCTACTACCTGAGCAGCTTTGTTCATACGACTTAGATAAGTATTTTAGTCTCGTTTTTCATTTATAGCTTAAGCAGGTTTCTGAAGTTTATGTTTCATACTTGTTTACATTAATCATCACAGCTAGACTTACTCTTATAAACTCTTCCAAAATATCATAACGATGAATAAGGCATAGCTGTGGTGTTGTAGATTTTAGTTGCATTTCTTTTCGAATTTTATGATTTATTCTTGTTTACACTAAGTTTCATAGCCGGTCTTACTCCTACAAACTCTTCCAAAGCATCATTAACAATGAATAAGAAACAACTATGGTATCTTAGATCCTAGTTGTATTTTCTTTCAAATCTTATGTTTATGTTCAATTGCATTGAATAATACAACCAAACTTGTTTTTACAAACTCTTCCAAAATATCATTCATATTGAACGAGATGGGCTGTAGAATTCCATAGACTAGTTGCATGTTAATTTAGTTATAACACTCCAGAGGTTGATTGCATTTAGTTCAGCTCTGTCACTACATTTCAAGTTTGATAATGGCATTCTAGTTTAACTCTGTTCACTGTACTTCAAGTAGATTAGTAGCACTCTAGTTCAGTCTTAGTTCATTTTGTTCAAGAAAATATTAATGGAATTCTAGTTTAGTTGTAGTCATTGTATTTTAAGATTGATAGACCGCATTCTAGCCTAGTGTTATCCATTTCATTTCAAGTAGTACTAGTTGTTAAAATTAATCTCTCGACCTTCATTATTTACAACTTAATTTTGTTCTGAATTTATATTGATACATCATCACATGAACAGGGATCAGTAATATCAGTTTACGACTTTGATTATTCTGCAAATCCTTTACAAATTCACCTATAGCCTTTTTCCCAAACATTATTCTAGAAAATCTCTAAACTTTTGAATAAGGCCTAGTAGTGATAAGTCAAGTTGCAGAATAGGGTAACTTCAACATCATAGGTTAATCTAGAATATAAACCTTACTGTGTTACAAATAATATTTTTTTGTAATATTGTGAGTTGATTGTTTATTTAGGAGAACTTCATTTGCACTTAACTTGTCCATTTCTCAAGCTCTTCCAACACATCTTTAATGAATGAATTGGATAAGTTCAAGCTCATGTTGTGATTTATTTCCTTGAAATGAAGTCATTATCAAGCTTTGCATTTGTTGTTTGCCATCCATAGTTTAGGCTTTGTTCTGTTTAAATATAACCAATAGCTTCTTTTCACCAGCACTTAGTTCTTTCCCTTTTCAAACATAAAACCATAAAACCAAAAACATCATAAAACACTAAAAACAACGTAGTGAGAAAAAAATACCTAGGCACATATAGTGCACCACACTTCAGCAGTTTACTAGCCCTGGTTGACAATTAATGAACTCACTTTAGGAACACTAAGTTGAGCACAAACATTTTTGCGCCATTGCCGGGGAAGTGTAACTAGGTAGCCTTGTTTCTTAACTCCCAAAAACAATGATATGCGTAGAGAGAGAGACTCAAGGGGTAGATTCGTAAGAAGCAGAAGCAGAAGCTTGATTCCTAGAACACCTCTTGTTTCACCTAGACCAAGAGCCAGCACACCTCCAAGTTAGACCCACATTCCATCCTTTACTGATCCTAGACTTCCAGAAGACTTAAGATCAGATACTCCATTAGAAAGACCTTCCACTTCATCCACTGAACCTGTCTTAGAAGAATATTCGAGGACCCCTACTAGAGACACAAACTTTTCGACTTCCACAAAAGAATCAACTATGGAAGAAGAAGGGGGAGGAGGAGTCTTTAATGGAGAACATACATTATTTGGAGGGGGTAGAGGTAGAGGTAAAGAAGAAGGAGGTAGAGGTGCAAAAGGAGAAGGAGGTAGATGAAGAGGTAGAAGAGAAATGGGAAGCTCTTTTGGGTTTCCTATAGTAGATTAAGAAACCAATACAGCTATGAAAAACATTTCACCCTCTGTCCTTCCAAACTTCTATGGACTTAAAACTGAAGATCCTGAAACCTTCCTATTTGAATTTGAAGTCCCATATAGAACTTATGACTACTTACAAGATGCTCAAAAACTTAAACTATTTCCTTCAATATTGAAAGGAGAAGCATTGCAGTGGTTTATGAGTTTGATCAACAGTTCTATTAGGACATGGGAAGATATGAAACAAGCATTTCTAGAGAGGTATTTGGATTATTGTATGCCAGTCAATCATAAGGAGGAAGTGTCCAAGATGATACAAAAAGAATATGAAAACCTGGAAGATTTGTTGCAGATATTTCATTACAACATCAAAAGAGAAAAAATGGAGAACTTAGATCATGACACCTTAAAATCTCTCTTGTTGAAGATAATTAGGGATGAATGGTTAGATATCCTTAACATGATGGGAAAAGGGGATATATCTCAGCTCACATTACCTGAAAAATATGAGTTATGTATCAACCTTTCAAGAGGGAAATCCAAAACTGTAAAAGGTCCAGGAGACCCTACTCTTGCAAGGGTAAGTAAGTCTGCTTCTGGGACAGTAAGTAGGGCAGAGATAGGTCATATGATTGATGAATTCAAATCTGACATCTTAGGGAGTCTTAGTGAACAAATAGACACCCTTAAGTTACAAAACAAGCAAAAAGCTGAATCTGATGCCTTAGCAATATTTTGTCCCAAATGTAGAAAGAAGCATGCCTTGAGAGAATGTCCTTTGGATGCAAAAGTTGTAGAAACCTGTGTAATTTGTTCAGAAAAACATGAATCTAAGAGATTTCCTTCACTTCTTGGTCTTAAAGTTGTCTTTCAAGATGAAACTCCTACAAATTCCACAGAATCTCTCAATTTTGTCTCTAGAAGGCCTTGGAAATGACCTCAAACACAAGGATTCCATGATCAATTGTATAATCAATCTCCACTAAATTGGAATTCTTGGCAACCTTGGCCCCAATTTCAAAATGAATCTCAAGCTTGGGCACAAGGAGCACAAAATCCCTATGGAAGATACTCCCAGTACTATCAATATCCACCATCCTATCCACCATACCCACATTTTTCTCCTCAAAATCCTCAACAAAATCCTCAACAGAATCATCAGAACCCACAACATCAAAATCAACCACTCCCATTACCATTTCCTTAGAAATCAAATCAGTTGCCTACTCAACCCATACCAAACCGCAACAATAAAAATCCTTAGAATACATACATGATAGAAGGCCAATAGTTTCCAACTTATTTAATTACTCCTCTAGACCTTAGTGATGTTCAAATTAGGTCTGGAAGAATACTTGAAAAGAGGAAACCTTCTGTGATCATACAAGAACAAGACGACTCTGAGGAAGATTCTCTACGGGAAAATAAAAGTCTTGAAGAAGACACATCTTTTCAAGACCCAAACATTGAAAAACCAAAACAAAAAGAACCAATAATTTCAGCTCATGTATTAGAGTAGCCATCAACATCCACTCCTACACCTCCCTTTTCAGAAAGATTACAAATTGATAGAGGTGTAGAAAAACAAATTATGGTGGCTAATTATGATTTCCTAGATGAGCTGAGAAATGTCTGTATTAAGATTACATTATTACAAGCTATCAAGGAAATTCCAATTTTAGCAAAGACAATAAAGGAGTTGAGCATGAAGGAAACAAGAAAAAGAATAAGAGAGACAAAGAAAATTCAACTGGCAAGAAAAATAGCAGATGTCATAATGGGTAATATTTCTATTCCAAAGTATCTAGACCCAGGAAATCCATTTGTTAAAATTCACATCAATGGAATTGAGATCCAAAACACACTCATTGATTTAGGAGCAGCAATCAATATCATGAGTAGACAAATCATGGATAAACTGAAACTTCCTAATCTTCTCTTTACACCCACATTATTACAATTAGTAGAAAAATCTATGATCAAACCTGATGGGGTAATAGAAGAAATTCCAGTGTCCCTAGATTCTTGGGAGTACCCTGTGGATTTCATGATCCTAACTCCTAATAATAATCTAGGAGGGCATCCTATTATATTAGGAAGACCTTGGTTAGCTACAGTTGATGCTTTCATTAGTTGTAGATACGGTGATATGTATATCTCTGATGGTAGTTCAAATAATAAATTCACTTTGTATCCTCCAGTAAGGACAATTACAGATTTAGATGATACTCAATGGATATACGATGAAGAATACTTACAACCTCTCTTCACAATTTCAGAAATTAGTGAAGATAGTCAAATTATGAATACTTTAGAAAACTTTGAATCCTCTTCGGAATACAAACATGAACAATTTCAAGAATAATCCAACATTGAGTTTGTATCATAAAGACAGATGTCTCTTCATTCTATGGATAATTTGGCAGCTCTACAAGTGAGATATTTCCAGGAAAAACTTTAAACATAAACAATAACCTAGAAAAATCTCAACAAGAAGAGCTAGTCAAGATCTTACAGAGACATTCTTCTGCATATGCATGGGAGTACACTGATATGAAAGGGATAAGCCCCAAGACTTGCACTCATCACATCTACATAGAGGAAAATTGTAAACCAATCAGACAACCTCAAAGACATATGAATCCAAATCTTAGGGATATTGTTAAAGAAGAATTGCAGAAATTGTTGAATGTCAAATTTATCTATCATATTTCATATAGTCAATGGGTTTCTCCTTTGGTAATTGTGCCAAATAAAAATGGTAAATGGAGGGTATGTATTGACTACCGAGAATTAAACAAAGCTACTCTTAAATATCATTTTTCCCTACCTTTCATAGATCAGGTGTTAGATACCTTAGCTGGAAAAAAGTACTCCTCATTTCTAGATGGGTTTAGTGGTTATAATCAAATTCAAGTAGCACTTGAGGATCAATACAAGACCACATTTACCTTTCCTTGGGGTACCTATGCTTACCGAGTATTTCCATTTGGATTATGCAATGCACCTACAACATTTCAAAGGGCAGTATTAGGAATCTTTTCAGATCTAATACATGATTGTGTAGAGGTATATATGGATGATTTCACAGTTTATGGAAACACATTTGAAGAAGCCTTAGCAAACTTGGAAAAAGTTTTAAAAAGATGTAAAGAAGCAAATATTTCACTTAGTCATGAGAAGTGTTTTATGATGTTCACTGAAGGAATTATTTTAGGACATCACATTTCAGGGGATGGGATTAGAGTTGATGAGTCAAAAGTTGAAGTCATTCTCTAACTTATCTATTCCAAGTTGTCAAAAATATGTTAGGAGTTTTCTAGGATTTACAGGATATTATCGAATATTTATAGAAAACTTCACCAAGATAGCATCTCCACTCTTCAAATTACTCACCAAAGACTGTGAATTCAAATGGAATTCTGATTTCCAGTTAGCCTTTGAGACCTTGAAAACAAAAATTTCTGAAGCACCTATTTCAAGGGGACCTAACTGAAAGTTACCTTTTCATATTTCAACAGATGCCTCAGATACAACTCTAGGAGCAGTATTGGGAAAAAAAGACCTGATTCCTTATGCCATCTACTATACCAGTAAAAATTTCACTCCTTCAGAGTTAAACTATACTGTAACTAAAAAAGAGCTTTTAGCTATTGTTCATGCCATAAACAAATTCAGACACTATATAACAGGCTATGAAACTTTTTTTCACACAGATCATTCTGCAATTAGATACCTAATGAATAAATCAATTACTAATGGCAGAGTCATAAGATGGTTATTTCTTTTACAAGAATTCAACATTACCATTCTAGATAGGTCTAGAAAACAAAACACAGTAGATAATTTCCTATATAGACTCCAAAACATTAAAGATGACACTCCAGTTGAAGATCAATTTCCTGATGAATATATTTTTGCAATTTCTACTCAGACTCTTTCGTTTGCTGACATTGCTAATTATTTAGTTTTAGGGAAATTTCCTTCAATAATAAATGCAAGAGACAAAAGAAAAATTATTTATGACAGTGTAAAATATTCATGGGTTTCTAATGAGTTGTACAAGACAGGTCCAGATTTTATCATTAGGAGATGTGTTCGGGAAGATGAGATGCCTGAGATTCTCAAATCATGTCATGATGAACCTTGTGGCGGAAATTTTTCTAATAAGAGGACAACTTATAAGGTCCTTCATTTATGATACTATTGGCCATTCCTTTTTAAAGATGCTAAAGAGTATGTGAAAGGGTGTGACAGTTGCCAAAGGGAAGGGAAACCTTCTCCTTCAGGTGAGATGCCATTACAGCCTCAGGTACATATTGAACCTTTTGAAAAATTGTCTTTGGATTTTGTAGGACCCATTATTCCTCCATTAAGACAAAATAAATATATATTATTTTGCACTGATTATGTTACCAAATGGGTAGAGGCCAAGCCATTGCTTTTTGCTACTGAAGCATCTGTATTTAATTTTATTTTTGAGGATATTTTTAGTTTTGGTGTCCCAAGGGAAATTGTTACAGATCAAGGAGCTCAATTCACATCAAGGCTAGTGGAACAAATGATGAAGAGGTACAGAATCAGACACAGAAAATCTACTCCCTATCATCCACAAGCAAATGGTCAAGTGGAAGCTACTAATAAGGTCATTGAAGGGATCCTAACAAAGACTGTTCATTTACATAGAAGAGATTGGGCAGATAGGCTTCCTGAAGCCTTGTGGGCCTATAGAACTACATGGAAAAGCGCAACAGGTCATACTCCTTATGAAATTTTTTATGGAAATCAAGTTTTGTTTCCCATAGAGTTCCAGATTCAAACTTTCAAAATGGAAGTTCAACTAGGACTTGATATAACAGAGGCACAAAAGAACAGATTGGAGTAGATTAATGAATTGGATTAGATCAGAGAAGATGCAGTTCAGAAAAAAAGTATAGTCCAATAGCAAAGGACTAGATGGCATGATAAGTACATCAAGAAAAAGAAATTCAAAGAAGGTGATTGGGCTCTTTTGTTTGATTCAAAGTTCAAAGATTTTCAAGGTAAATTCCAAACACATTGGCTTGGGCCATATGAAATTGTGAAATTTTTTGACAATGGAGCAATAAAAATCAGGACAATAGATGAAGAAGAGGTCACTTTTCTTGTGAATGGTTATAGATTGAAGCTGTATCATAAGCCACTTTCAAGAGAAGAATTTGTCAAGAAGTTCCAGGAAAACAGTGATGTGAAGTTAATGAAGAAGAATCTTTCTTCTTCATCAACTTAATTGAATTTTCTGAAGTCACTTTATTAAAAATAAAAAAATAAAAATAAAATAAAATAAAATAAAGTGTAAACATGAAAACTAATCACTGATTAGCATGTTTATACAAAAAAGGTAGAGTGAAAATCAGAATCTTTCTGACACTTTAGCTTTTCAAATTTGTTCTTTTTCTGCAAGCAGTTGTTACAAAATCATAAGTGTAGATCCATTTCACTTATGGTCCATCTCATTTCATCCATCCATATTCCATTTCATTCATTCATCCATACTCCATTTCATTCATTCATCCACACTTCATTCATTTCACCCCATGGTCCACGACATTTCCATCCTATATTTTTAAGTTTGATATTTTTCTGCAATTGAATAATACATATCATGAATTCCAGGTCACATCTCATTCTTCACTCCATTTCATAAGTTTTGATCCATTCCACTCCATTATTCACTTCATTCATATTCCATTACACCATATTTTATTATCCATCTTCACCTATTCCATACAACATTCCATTCATGCTCCAAACCATTTCATTTCATGTTTCAAGTCTTCTACAGGTACATTCTGCAATCAGTTAGACATTCTGCACCCAGTTAGACATTCTGCAGCTAGACAGACATTCTGCAGCCAGAGATCCTGAAAGCACTGTCCAGTAATCACCTGATCTGCAATAAAATGATCTTGCATATCCATGACAACAAGAAAAATCAAGGGATTTATGAAGACTAAAAAAGTAATGATTTTCACAGGAGAAAAAAGCATATAAAGATCACAAAAATCAGAGGAAAGGAAAAGGTAAAAGTTATGATTATAATGACATATCATGAAAAATTTTAGTATAGTTAAGTTATAAATAATTCAAAAAGTTGTTTTAATTGATTTTGTTGATCATGCCTAACAAACCTCCCGTAGAAAATTTGGATAAAACTCCTTCTATTCCACCATTTCAAATCTCATATACGATCATCATTTAAAAATCTAAATGGTTAAAGTGCTGAAGTGATTGGATTAGTCACGTCACTAGGCCAAAGAATTTAATGATGATTTTTGAATTCATTACAAAATATCTTTGCAGTATTTTCTTCCATCATATCTTTCAACTCATATACATCATCCTCACCTCATTACATTCATTCCATAATCACTCCATATCATTCTTTCCCATATCCAACTCTTAACCATTTCAGTTTGTAAAACAGAGGAAACATCTGTGGGGAAAAAACATCTCTGTAATAGCCATTGTCACCGTGAATAGAGGAGCAACAATTTGAAGGTTGGAAAGAGAAGTTATGTGTCTCATAGTGAGGACCGAACCGGTTGGAACTAAGTACTTGGAAGGTTATCCTCAAATCAGAGAAATGTTACAACAAGCAAGGTGGTTGCAATTCTTTGAAAAATTCAATGGTTTTCACAAAGAGGTGACTAAAACATTTGCACGGTCTTTCAATGGAGCTGAGGTCAAGATAGGAGATATTAAATTCACCCTTGCAGAAGCCTCCATTGAGGAAGCAACATAATTGCCCAGACAAGGAGAAAGGTGGTTCAAGTATAGAGAATTTCATAACGAGGCATGGAAGCAGATACTCAAGTCACCAGGTATGGATGTTTCCATTTTTAAAAAGTGTATCCCTAGCTCCGCACTAAATAAAAAATGGAGGAACATGTTGCTTATCTTGTAAAAATTCATCACTTTTGAAGGAAGATATGGTACCTTCTATGTTTATCATATTCGATTGATAATGCATTTCTTAGAAGAAGAACTCAATTTTCCCTTTTTCTTGCTTCATATTTTAAATAAAATGGCCTCAAGTGTTCAAAAGAGAGTTTAATTTCTAGAAACAACCTTATACCACCATGGTTTAGTAAAAAATTGTATTGAACATCATTTGATAAAAATGGGAGATAATTGGGAAGAGTTCTTAGTGAGAAATCACTTTGAAGAACCCAAGGAACCTCCACTTGAAGACAAACCTACAAAAATAAGCAGAAGATAGAAAACCTCCAAAACTGAAACTGGTAAAACAATACAAGAAGGCAATGAAGAAATGATTTCTGAGAAATTGGCTCAGATTAGGAAGCAGCTTAAGAAAGAGAGGATGATAAGAAAATTTTCCAGAGAGAAAGGAGAAGGACCATTTCAACCAAGACGGAGCCACAGACTTAGAGGGATACTAAAGAAAAAAAAGGTTAAAAAAAATAAATTCATAAACATATAGGATGAAGAAACACCTACTGAGGAGGATTTTGATGAAGGAACTCCTACAATAGACCCATCACAACAAGAAATTTACAACTATGTTGAGACATTAGAGAAAAGAGCTTCAGAAAGTAGAGACTGAATTCCTAGTCCACCAAAATCTGCAGTTGATATCCTAAGGAGAGATAAATATGAGTTAGAAATACTCAACAAGCATTTCAAAAATGAGAATGAAATTCTGAGAGAGCAGGTTAAACTGAAAACTGATATGAATTCAACTCTGTCTCTACAAATGCAAAAGTTGTACAAGGGCAGTGAAAAATTGAAGTTAATCAGGGCACTCACAAATCTGAGATTCAAGTTAGTCATAAGAAAGCCTAGAAGGCCTTTGAATGCCAGGAAAAGTAGAAGAAGAGGGTTGGATTTCCTTGCAGAGGTCTCAGAGTTCATGGAATAGTTGCATGAGGACATGCAACAACCTAGCAGTGGGGGTATGTTGAGCTCCAAAGATGTTCTTTCTTCCACCACATTCCACTCAATTTCCTTTGTCCATTATTAATTACAGGCTCAAATGATCAATAGAATTAATTAAAATTTCTTTAAGAATGTATATCATGACTAACTTCCTATGTTTTTATGATTTTGTCATTGTAGTACTTTTTGAACTAGATCTAGCTACAGAATGTAGACATTCTATATCTAGTTGCCGATTCTGTAGCTATCTTCGTGTCTACGCATGTTCCAGGTGTCATATGAGAGAAAAACACATATGGTTGTATTCCACATCATTCCCTCATCATTTTTTGCTCTCCACGAAGTTTGAACGGAATTCTGTAGGTGGTTATGCACGTGGGAACTCAAACTAGGAGATAGACTCCTAATAGGACAAGGAAACCCAGATGTCCTTAGTCATATTACGAGACCACCATCAGAGTCCTAGTTTGATTTTTATTTGAAAAGACAATTATCCCTAGGTTATATCAAGACAGTTATGTAATTTTGTTATAAATATGGCTCGGGAAACCGAGGGACAAGGTTAGATTTTGTGTTTGATTGCTAGATTTCAGAAGTCCGAAAACACTCTGTTTTGAAGTAATTTCTCTTTTAATGAAAGACGCATCACTTTATTGAAAGCACTGAGTCAATCTTGAAGTAGATTTTTCGTGCTACTCCGGTGGTAGAGGGCCCCTGCTACCCGAGGAACTTTTTTCATATGGCTTAGATAAGTATTTTAGTCTCATTTTTCATTTCTAGCTTAAGCAGGTTTCTAAAGTTTATGTTTCATACTTGTTTACATTAATCATCACAGCTAGACTTACTCTTATAAACTCTTCCAAAATATCATCACGATGAATAAGGCATAGCTATGGTGTTGTAGATTTTAGTTGCATTTCTTTTCGAATTTTATTATTTATGCTTGTTTACACTAAGTGTCATAGTGGGTCTTACTCCTACAAACTCTTCCAAAACATCATTAACAATGAATAAGAAACAACTTTGGTATCTTAGATCCTAGTTTTATTTGCTTTCAAATGTTATGTTTATGTTCAATTGCATTAAATAATACAACCAGACTTGTTTTTACAAACTCTTCCAAAATATCATTCATATTGAACGAGATGGGCTGTAGAATTCCATAGACTAGTTGCATGTTAATTTAGTTATAACACTTCGGAGGTTGATTGCATTTAGTTCAGCTCTGTCACTACATTTCATGTTTGATAATGGCATTCTAGTTTAACTTCGTTCACTGTACTTCAAGTAGATTAGTAGCACTCTAGTTCAGTCTTAGTTCATTTTGTTTCAAGAAAAGATTAATGGCATTCTAGCTTAGTTGTAGTCATTGTATTTTAACATTGATATACCACGTTCTAGCCTAGTGTTATCCATTGCATTTCAAGTAGTACTAGTTGTTAAAATTAGTCTCTCAGCCTTCATTATTTACAACTTACTTTTGTTCTAAATTTATATTGATACATCATCACATGAACAGGGGTCAGTAATATCAGTTTAAGGCTTTGATTATTCTGAAAATCCTTCACAAATTCACTTATAGCCTTTTTCCCAAACATTATTCTAGAAAATCTCTAAACTTCTGAATAAGGCCTAGTAGTGATAAGTCAAGTTGCAGAATAGGGTAACTTCAACATCATAGGTTAATCTAGAATAGAAACCTTATTGTGTTACAAATAATCATTTTTTTGTAATATTGTGAGTTGATTGTTTATTTAGGAGAACTTCATTTACACTTAACTTGTCCATTTCTCAAGCTCTTCCAACACATCTTTAATGAATGAATTGGATAAGTTCAAGCTCATGTTGTGATTTATTTCCTTGCAATGAAGTCATTATCAAGCTTTGAATTTGTTTTTTGCCATCCATAGTTTAGGCTTTGTTCTATTTTAATATAACCAATAGCTTCTTTTCACCAGCACTTAGTTCTTTCCCTTTTCAAACATAAAAACATAAAACCAAAAACATCATAAAACACAAAACACAACGTAGTGAGAAACAAATACCTAGGCACATATAGTGCACCACACTTCAGCAGTTTACTAGCCCTGATTGACAATTAATGAACTCAATTTAGGAACACTAAGTTGAGCACAAACAAGGGTAATGTTAAATTTAAGGTTAAGGTTAAGGTTAAGGTTAAGATAATGTTAAGTTTAGGTTAAGATTAAGGTTAAGGTTATGGGTTTAGTTTAAGGGTTTGGGAAGGTTAAGGTTAAGGTTAAGGGTAAGATAAGGTTAAGGTTAAGGTTAGGTTAAGGTAAAGGTTAAGGTTAAGGTCAAGGTCAAGGTTAAGGTCAATGTTAGGTTAAGGTTAAGGCTAAGGGTAAGGTTAAGTTTAGGGTTAGGGTTAAGGTTATGGGTAAATTTAAATTTAAGCTGAAGGTTAAGGTTAAGGTTAAGGTTTGGTCCCTTAACCTAATCTTAACCTTAACCTAACCTTAACCTTGAATTTACCCTTGACCTAACCTTAACCTTGACCTTAACTATAACCTAACCCTAACCTTCACCAAACTTTAACCTTAACATTCACATTCCCCTAACCTTAACCCTAACCTTAACTTTAACCTTAACCTTCCCCCCTCAACCTCAACCTTAACCTTAACCATAATCCTAACCTTGAGAAAATTCTTAACCTTAACCTTAACCTGAACCTTTACCCTAAATTTAACCCTAACCTTAACCTTACCCTTAACCTTAACTATAACCTAAACCTAACCTTGACCAAAACCTTAACCTAACGTTGACCTTAACTATAAGCTAACCCTAACCTTGAACAAACCCTTAACCTTAATCTTAACTTCACTAAACTTGTAACCTTAACCTTAACCTTACCTTAACCTTAACCTTTTCTTAACCTAACTTTAACCTTAACCTTCCCCTAACCTTACCCCTAACCCTAACCTTTCCCAAACCCTTAACATTAATCTAACCTTAACCAAACCCTTACCTTACTCTTAACCTTTGCCTTAACCATAACCTTAACCAAAATAAACCCTTAACTGTTAACCTTAACTTTACCCTTAATGTTCACCTTAACCTTAACCTTTACTTTACCCTTAAGCTAACCTTAACCTTAAATATAACCTAACCCTAACCTTGACATTAACTTTACCCTTAACCTTGACCTTAACCTTCACCTTAACGTTGACCTAAACCTAACCTTAACCTTCACCTTAACCTTAACCTAACCTTAACCTTCCCCTAACCTTAACCTTCATTTTAACCTTAACTTAACCTAACCTTAACCTTAACCTTAACCAAACCCTTAACCTTGACTTTAACCTTAACCTTACTAAACCCGTAACCTTAACCTTAAGCTACCCTTATTCTTGACCTTATCCCAAGCTAATCTTAACCTTAACCTTAACCTAACCCTAACCTTGATCAAACCCTTAACCTTAACTATAAGCTAACCCTAACCTTGACCTTAACTTTACCATTAACCCTTACCTTAACCTTAACCTAAACTTAACCTTAACTTTACCCTTAACCTAATATTAACCTTAACCTAACCTTAACCTTAACTTTACCCTTAACCTAACCTTAACCTTGACCTTAACTATAAACTAACCCTAACCTTGACCAAACGTTAACCTTAACCTTAATCTAACCATAACCTTAACCTAACCTTAACCTTAGCCTTAACCTTAGCCTTAACCTTAAACTAACCCTAACCTTAACTTTACCTTTAACCTAACCTTAACCTTAACCTTAACCTAACCCTAACCTTAAATTTACCCTTAACCTTGAAATTGTCATCTCTTTTGCCAACTTTCACCTCATTTCATCATTTCTTTATTATTTCATAAACCTAAAGATCAATGAGAATGATTAATTTTGATTAAAGGTTGCATACAAATGATTAACTTATTGTACTTTCATGATTTTTGTTGTCTTAATCATTTTTGAACATTTTAGCTACAGAATACAGGCATTCTATAGCAAGTCAAGTGCTCCGTAGCTGTTTTTGTGTTTAAGTATGTTACAGGTGTCAACTGGAGAAAACGCACACATGGGTGGATTCCAATAGTCCCTACATGGTTCCTTCTTATCCACGAGGATTGAATCGATAGCTAGAGGTGTCTAAGCCCATGTTCAAAGCAAGGTCAAAGAAACTGTTTTCTACAAGAATTATGACTCCTTATTTTCTTTACAACAAATCACGAGTCCCAAAAGAGTTTTAATACAATTTTAACTTAAAGATTACACCTATACCTTTTTTTTTCGATGTTAGTTATGAATTTTCATATAAATTAAGCTATGTAATACTGAGAGGGGATGGTTGACACATATTTTATCATTACAGTGATACTCTATTTTCAAGCACTGTGTTAATAAAAGGAGTTCAGCCTTGATGCTTTTTTTAATACAATCTTAAGGATCTAAAGGATTAATACCGAATTGGTAGCAGAGGGCCCCTGCTATTCGAGGAGGTTTTGATGTTTTCAAGCTAATTTATTTTCAATTCTATTTTACTGTATTTCCTTACTTAGATTGCTTTCTTAAATCATACTCTTTTATCATTTCATTTCATATCATCTGCTTAGTTAAAGGATCCTTAGTATACTGCAATTAGTCTCTTTCACAAGCTCTTCCAATAAATCTCTATTAAATGAATGGGATTCAGTTGTAATATTTTGAGTTATTACAATTTCATTTTCTGTTATTTAATTAAATATAAGATCCTCATCATACTGCAATTAGTCTCTTTCACAATCTCTTCCAATAAATATTTAATTCACGAATGAGATTTAGTTGTAATATTATGAGTTATTGATTGTTTCGTTTCATAGAAGATCCTTATCACATTATAGTTAATCTCTTTCTCAAGCTCTTCCAATAAACCTTTAGCAAATGCATGAGATTTAGTTGTAATGTTATAAGTTGTTTCAACATTTCATAGGAGATCCTTACTACATTATAGTTAATCTTTTTCTCAAGTTCTTCCAATAAACCTTTATCAAATGAATGAGATTTTTATGTAATGTTCTAAGTTACTGATTGTTTCAGCATTTCCCTTTTATGTTTTATGAGATCCTCAATGCACTAGAATTAATTTTTTTTCATAAGCTCTTCCAATAAACCTCTAATTGAATAAATTAGACTAATTTGTAGTGTTTTGAGTTACTTTGCATTTCATGAATGTTCATTTAGAATTTTTAATATCAATGGATTAGGACTCCTTGCTTTCATCATTTTCTAGTTAAGAACAGAACTTGCAAATAAACTATGTTTTCATTTATTCATTAACATTTTCGTGTTTTTCCTCTTTACATAGATTTAACTTCATCTTTCTAGTATAGATGAAAATACTAAGAACCAAAACATAAAAACCCCAAAAACATAAAAAAAACACTAAAACAACGAAGTAAGAAAAGGGATACTTAGGCACATACAGTGCATTACACTTCATTAGTTTCATAGCCCTGGCTGATAATTTATGTTAACAATTTAGAACACTAAATTGACAAAAAATTTGGGCGCCATTGTTGGGGAAGTGTAACTAGGTAGCCTTATTTCTTGCATCTCAAAAACAATGACATGTGTAGAGAAAGAGATTCTAGGGGTAGATTTATAAGAGGCGGAAGCTTAATTCCCACAACTCCACTCACTCCACCAAGACCAATAAGTAGCACACCTCCAACTCAAACCCACATTCAGTATTGTACTGGTCATAGGCTTCTAGAATTTTTAAGATCATATATTCTGTTGTGTAGCCATTTCCAAAAAGAGAAGAAAAGAGATATAAACACCTTGGAAATGAGCCACTTCGAGGGGGCAACCTCCAATACATTACATAAATGAACAATTCTTGGATGATAAAATTTACAAAACCTCCTTTCTATATATAGGAGTCCATGGGGCCATAATGTAATCCTAGTGGGCCACAATGTAATCCTAGCCGACCTAACAATAATAATTTAAGGGCACAATAATAAAAAAATGGGGGTTACAAGGGTACAATAATAACAATAAAGGGGTTACACTAACAAAAATAAGGGACTATACTAGTAATATAGGGACCTAACATATTCAATCAAAAATATCTCCCACTTCATCTACTGAAGCAATTATAGAAGAAGAAAATATAAGAACTCCTATAGGAGACATAACCTTTTTCACCTCCACTGGAGAATATATTCCATCAGAAGAATTAGAAATTCCTAGTGAGGAAGAAGAAAAGGACTATTTATTCAATATACCCTTGATAGAAGAGCTAGTTAGCACTGTCATGGTTCCTGTGATTTGGAATATTTGGCAATACCAAATGACAAGACAACATCAAACCACTTTGGGATCTTATGATCTAGCCCTCCTGGATCCAGAGAGGGATCTCTCTATAAAAGAAAAGAATAATATATCTTTGAAGTTCAAATTAAGGTATTAGGCTAGCTATAGGGCACAAGGGTTTATATTTTGTTTGTTTTGTTAGGAAACATGAAAGAAGGGTTTAGTGTAAGGTAAAGAAATAAGTAGAGAAGGATTTTTTGGCAATGTGGAGATAATTCAAAGAGAACATAAGTCCATTGGGCAATGGTATCATAAAAGGATTTACTTGCAATTCAAATATCTAAGGCTTCCAAAGGGATAGTCATCTAAAACAGAGGACCTCTTAAGATGATAGTATGGGATGAAACAATAAGGAAATGAATGGGAATGACAAGGAAAACCTTCCAAGGTGACCACTTGGGAGTAAGTCTAGGGACAGGGCATGCCTTATACCTCTATGATCAAACTCCTGATGAGGGTAACTCCGAAGACAACAATCCAACAGTCCTCCTGACTACTTTCAGACAATAGAAAACATTTAATTTTGGTACAAAGTGATGTCTAAGATCAAAGAAAGACTTTTAACCTTCTCTGCTTTTTACATTCAACCCAAAGGGATATTAGAAAGGCTAACTATTGGAAAAGGAACCTGGAGGACGGTGCTAACTCTAAGTCTCCTTGTTTCCTAATTCTTTTAGTTGAAACCAAACAAGAACATCTAAGAAAAAAAATCTAAATTCATACATCAGTAAGTATGGGCAAACCAACTCTTTGACTGGTTAAATTATATTGAATTTTTTCTAAGATACACAATTAGCAGAAAACATAAAGATAAGAAAGCGCAGTAAGCATTAGGGTATTTTCAGAAGTATATACTAAACTAAATTTATTGTTTCTTATTAGAGAAAATGAAACATGATGTAAAGCAGAGGGAAAACAATGACAAAGAAAAAATACATCACCACTGATTTAGATCAGGATCCGATGAACATGCTTGCCGTATTAGAAGAGCAAAACCAGTCACATACATTCTTGTCCAATAGCTTGATATCATCCAGAAATCATCTCCCAGCCTATTTACAACTACTACTCACAGACATCTAACTCAGTAAAATAGCTTACAATCAATGTTTTTTCAATAACCAACCAACATTTACAATGTATTTCTCATGAGTTCTTATAGGAGAAAGAGTGATAGTAGTGGTAGATAGGATTTAAATGATTCATTAAAACAGAGGGAGCAGTGTCTTTCGAAGCCCATTCTATTTTAATATATTTACATTAAATTTCAATACCCTGTAGATGAATTAGGGGTCTTCTTCAGATTGATAATAACTCCAAGGGTATGTTCTTGAAGTACTCTCTGGCTGTAGTACTCTGTTTTATCCTCTGTGACAAGAAAGGGTGAAGATTTTCCTTTCAGGTCTTCCATGATTTGTAACTAATGCACTGACATTTTTTAGGACTTCTTGTCGGAATAGTAACTACTCTGGAGCTTGATGAAGAATAGAGAATGGGTAGTAGTGATTTTTTCTTTTCTTCAGTAAAAGGAATGTCCTGTTGATATATCCTTTGTGCTGATGCGATCAATTATTTGTATTTAATTTGTGCTCACTGTGGATTAGGCTTCTTAATCTTCAATATTATGCCTTTAAACCTTTAATCGCTTCCTTATACACTTTAAACTTCCGTCGACCTGTTTGTGTGAATATAAAGGTTACATAGGCACCAGAGGGTTTATATCGGGTCACTAGCCTTTATCTTTAATAAAACATGCCTTTAAACCTTCTCAGAGATTTCTTCCTCTACGATCCTAGCTCTGTGATAGTCTTTCTATGCTAGGGGTCACTATGAATGTGACTATGGAGACATAGTGAATTCACTACCTTTGAAACCTGCAAAAAACGAAAACACATTATAAAAACCAGCGGGAGTGGGGGAGGATTACTTCAGAGGCTCGTGGGGATGGAGGAGCAGTGATGGAAAAAGGTGGATGCAGTAGAAAATGTGATGAAAATCATGGCAGAAGGCGAAAATAGGTCTAATGGAAGGTTGGGTGCGACGTGCATTGTGGATTGTTAAATCATGGTGATCTATGGTTGAGGTTTTTTGACGAGGTCGTTCGGGAGGTTAGATGGATGGTAGACAAATGGGGGCGAGATTAAATGTGGGTCGTTAGATTAGAACAATCAATGGTCAGGATCACTCGATGGAGTCATTTGGAAGAAAATTTAAAAATCAAGTGAACGATTTTGTGATATAATAAGAGCCGTCCGATCTCAGATATCGGTGGCTGGGATTAAAGCTAAAGTTGCATTGCGAAGGGTCGTAAGGCAGAAAATAGGAACGGTTTTTGTGCAACGAAGAGGGGGAAAGCAGAAATGCCCAAAAAAACATGATTCAACTCAGTGAGTGATGCGTGTGTTTCCAAAAATTCCCATATCGCGCAATTTTGAAAAGTTAAGCTTTGAGCACAAAAATTACGCAACATTGGATATCGACCATCGGATGTGGAGCGTGAGATCCGATGGCGCAGGTTGCACACGATAGGTAGAAATGTGTGTGAGCGGAACATATGGTGGGGTTGAGCTAGGACCGTTATATCTACGGATCGAACAATTGATATTAAAAGAGAAAGCGAAGTTTTTGAACAAGAGGAAAACAGGGTACGTGAATGAGCAGAAAGATGGGAGTCGTCAGATTTGTAGGAATGAATGGCAGATATCTAATCGGTGATCAATGGAATAGTGAAAAGGAGAAAGGAAAATGTGAAGTGTGATGAAAACTTGGCCATCGGTTCTTGTGTATTCGACGGTCAGGATCAAATCGGGGAATTGGGCCATCAGAGGAAAAGAAAAAAGGGAAAATTGTGTTTGCGATATGTGATTAAGCATTGGCCGTAGGATCAGAAGAGATCAATGGTCAGGATTAAATTGGCAGGGTGATGATGGAGGGATATGGGTGGAGCACGATGAGATCCTAGCCATTAGTTCTTGTGGATTCAACGGTCTAGATCAAATCGGCAGGCGCGGGTGATGAGTGAAGCGAAAAACCGATGGAGCGATGCGATTGAGTGTGGACCATCCAATATAAATTGATCGAAGGTGGAGATTAAATTGGAGGTCAAGATGGTGAAGGGTTGTGGGTGAAGCGTGATTAGATCCTAGCCGTTGGTTCTTGTGGATTCAACGGTCCAGATCCAATAGGGGGATCGACATCGGAGGAGGTAAGGAAAGGAAAAAAAGAAACAGGAAACCCCGATTGTGATTGTGCGATGGGGTTAGCTCCTGGTTATGTCTCCAAGTCACTTACGGGGAAAGGGGCTAGGGCTAAGACCGAAAGGGTCTTAAGGCCTTAATGCAAAAATGAATATTTTTAAGGATTTTGAAGGGTTTTTTGAGGAATTTGGAGGTTCCGATAGATTGAAGGAGGGATTTTAAAACCAAATAAAGGGAAATATAAGGTTTAAAAAGGGGATTAGGATTATTTAGAGGTTAAATGAAGGTTTATAGAGGAATTTTTGTGAAGGGGATAAGGGTGAAAAATGGAATTCTTTGTGAGTGAAAGAGGAGTGAAATGATGGAAAATGGAGGCCTTTTTTACAACAGCTTCTTTCATAAACAGCAGGGTTCATTAATGGAAACATCAGTGAAGATTCTTTGAAGGATAGAAGACACATGGAGGCTTCAAGAATGATAGATTTACAAAAGAAATGTTTCTCTTGAAGGCTCAGAAACATATTTAGCCACCTGTTTGCTTTGACAAAAGATTATAGGTGGCTAACAGGGGCTCCACATGGGGATGGCATCTTCTTAAAGGTGTCAAGAATCTCAGATATAATCTTTAGAAGTAGGCCAGATGCCTGGTACTTGACCATATTTTCTTCTTTGATCAATTTCTGCATACATGATGTGCATTATATCAACAGAAACATTTTCTCAAACAACTACCTACCCATCCTACTATCCTAACATTTTTTCTTCAAGGTGCAGTTAGACTTGCAGACCTTTCACATTCATTATTTTTTTTTTATTGAAAGAAAAAACTAATCTAGTTCTATCCTTATTCCTCCATGAGACCAGATTAAACAGTTGGTCTCATAGCTTCTCTACCTAAACTAATATCTGCTAGGATTAAACTGTCTGGTAGATTTTCATTCTCTATAATCTAAAACAGAAATTTAAATACAGACAAACCAGGATTAGACTGTCTGATTTGCTGTGGGTCCATGGCATAAAGACAAGATTCACATGAACTGAAACACTACAGGAAATTGAAACAAAATTCTGAAGGCTTGAAATTCTGAAAATTAGGAGCATCCTTCCTTCTTCTTGTGACTTAGATTTTGAACTTTTTAGAGTCACCTTTCTTTCTTCATTCCAGCTCTAGTTTTGATCTTTTTAGAGCTGTTTCTTCTTCTTTTCTTTGTTGGTTCAAGTTTTGAGCATGTTAGAACCAAACTTTCACTTTCTCCGGCTCAGGTTTTAATCTAATTTGAGCCATTCTTTTGGAATTTCATAGGTTCAAGATTTGAGCTTGTCTGAACCTTTCTTCTTATATTTTTTTTTTATTTTTTATTTTTCCAAAAAAAACAAAGCAATGGTATTTACAATGGAAGTGAAAGCTTTAAACTGAAATTTAGCAGAAATAATGGTTGAGCATCTTGCCATTAACAGGACCCCCAAACATATATGTAGCATCTAATTCTTGATGAAAAAATGCATTGGGGCCAATGAAATATTTAATGATGTAAGGGCCTTGCCATAAATTGTCAAACTTGACATGATTACCATTATCCTCTCTCCTAGAGTCCCACTTGAGTACCTTGTCCCCAATTTTGAAATCACAGGCTTTAGTGCTTTTATCAAACAACTTTTTAAAGTTCTCTTGCACTTTATGAACTCTGTTTTAGACTTCCTCCCTTGTTCGCTGGAGATGTATGGTCTGATTGATCCTCCTTACCATGCTATCTTCCTCTAATTGTATTTCTTGGACCAGTTTTATCACTGGAACCCCTAAACTAGTAGGGAATACTACATCTGCTCCATAAACTAGCTAATAGAGAGACATTCCAATGGATTTATTTGTTTTCAATATGTCTTCCCATAAAGCATGCACAAACTTGTTATGCCATGATTTTTTATTTTCTTCAAACAGCTTCTTGATGATGGTCACCAAAGTCTTATTTGATGATTCTACTAGCCCATTAACTTGAGGGTAATAAGTAGTGGAATGACCAATTACAATCTGATATATGTGACAAAAATCAATCATATTTTTGCAACCAAATGCAACAGCATTATCAGAGGTAATCTTCCCGGGGCAGCCAAATCTGGATAGGATATGGTCTTCAAGGAAGTTTATGGTAACTGAGTCTATGTCATTCCTAGAAGGGATGGCTTCTATCCATTTAGTGAAATAGTCAGTGGCTATGAGTATCCATCTATGTTGAGCAGATGAAGCAGGATGGATTTCCCCAATTAAGTCTAGGCCTCACTATTGAAAAAGAGCTTCAACAGTGATTGGTTGTAAAGGTAAAGGAAGGAGTTTTCTTTTGCCCTCAAAGATTTTGCATTTGTGGCAGACAACTATCATTTTTTGGACATCTTGGAAAAGGGTGGGCCAGTAATAGCTAGATCTAAGGATTTTATTGGTGGTGGTTTTCTAGTAGAGATGGCCTCCAAATTCTCCTTCATGAAACTCATGCTTGATTCTATCTGCATCAACTTCAGGCAAACATTTAAGCAATAAACCATTGGAATTTTTACAATATAAACATTAATTTAAAATGCAATAATCTCTAGCTTTCAACTTTAAAAACCTTGCCTTTATCTTAGATAAGTCAGGAGGAGCATTTAGGTTAGTAAGCACATACAAGATATCAGCATACCAAGGTGAGTTTTGGAACTGTTCTTCAACAATGGGAGCTGGTAATCCTTCATGTTCATCCAAAGCATCTACCATATTAATTTCAAGGGCTTGTAAGTTATATTCAACCACTAATTGTGCTAAGCCTTGAGCCTTGATGAGTTTAGTGGGTTTGATTTCCAAGTCATATTCTAGTATCACAACAATCCACTTGCCTCTTTTACCATCTGGATCTTGTGATAAAATGTCTTCTACCACTATGTCAGGCACAAAGGAAATAATATGAGAATGTAAGATATAAACCCTGAAATATTTTAAGGCCTTTACCAAAGAATAGGCCTATTTTTCCATGATATTATATTTTAGAGGTGCATCTCGTAATGCCTTGATGAAAAATCCAATTGGTTGCTCTTACCCTTCTGGATTTTTCTGCAATAAGACAACAGCCACAGTATGGTCTGATGCAAATGAGAATATGAAAAAATCTTTAGTAAAATCAGGAATGATTAGAACTGGTGCTTGGGTGAGTGCATGTTTTACCAGTTAAAATATTTCTTGGCTTCTAGAGTCCATTTAACTCCTACTTCTTTCTTTATCATGATTGTCATGTTCCTAAGGAGTTCTGCTAGTTTGGGTATAAATCTCCTCAAGAAATTAATCTTCCCAATAAAGGACTGCAATTCCTTGATGTTTCTTGGGTGGCTAATGTGCAATATTCCCTCAACTCTTTTTGGGTCTATCTTAATTACCTTTTCAGATATAATATGACCAAGAATTTTACCTTCTTGGAGACCAAACATTGTCTTCTTAGGATTTGAAGATAGCCCAAACCTTCGGCATTTATCAAAGACTTTTCTCAAATGTTTGAGGTGTTCTTCATCGGCCTTGGAGTAAATTGTAATGTCATCAAGGTAAATTACAATTAAGAGACCTATTTCTTCTGAGAATGCAATGTCCATGGCTCTTTGAAAGGTGGCACCAGCATTCATTAATCCAAAAGGATTTTTCACATACATGAAGGTGCCCCAAGGAGTGGTGAAGGCTGTTTTAAGTTGATCTTCTGGGAGTACTAAAATTTGGTTGTATCCTCAAAATCCATCTAGCAGTGAAATCCTCCTAGAACCAACTACCCTTTGTAGGATGTGTTCCATCTTGGGTAAGGGGTAATTTTCTTTTAGTGAAGCTCTGTTTAAGTTCCTGAAATTGATACATAGCCTAATTTCTCCTTTATTTTTCCTTACATCCACAAGGTTAGATCCCCAATCTGAAAACCTCACAGGGACTATGATTCCAGACTCATACATTTTCTTAATTTATTTTTCTACCAGAGGTAACTGTATAGGGTTTATTCTGCATAGCTTTTTCCTAAAAGGTTTCTAATTTTCTTTCAATGGAATCTTGTGCTGGATGATCTCTGTGTCATAGGCTTTCAAATCTTCATAACTCCAAGCAAAAACATCAACAAAATATTTAAATAAATCAATGTATTTCTATTTGATATGAGTTGGTAATTTTTTAGATAATTTGATCATCTTAGGCTGGTCCTTGCTGCCTATGTTGCAGTCTTCAACATCAGATTCAGTGGGTTCTATAGGGGCTTCTTTTCCACATCATTAAAATCAAAGAGGTCCTCAAGAGGTGCTATTCCTCCTGGTGTGCTTTTGTCTTTGGACTACAGTACTTCTATGTTTTCTTTATCCGTGTTCATGTATTCTTCTATTTGGTTTTCAAATTATTTGTTTAGCGTGTTTATTTATGCTTGAGGGAATGGTTTTTCTTCATCAGGGGGTTCTTTATCCAAATAGTTTTCATCGGGCTTAGAGTTTGAATCAGGTAATTCAAACTCATTCCTGGAAAGCAGGAAATCCTCTATCTATTTATCACCCTAAAAAACCTGCAAATAATTTTCATTATCTAGTATGGCTGGTTTGTATTTTGTTTGAACAATTATTTTTTTGTGATTAAGTGGTCTCTGATATGAACTAGTAGCACATGCCAATCCATTTGCAAGTATGTTTTGACTTCTAGGGACAAACGCAAGCTCATATTCTAAAAATGTTTTCAACAGATCCATGGCATAATTCCTATATTCCCTTAACCTAGGATGTTTGGGAGTGTACTCTCCATTTATTTATTTGATGACTAGTTCTGAGTCTCCATGGAAAACTATCCTTTTGGCTCCTGGTTTTTTCAATAGATGCAGCCCTAAGAGGAGAGCTTCGTATTCTTCTATGTTGGTTATGCATTTGAAATTTAGCTTGAAGGCCTGACTCTCAGCATAATTATTTTCATTATTGTGCAACCATACCCCAGCTCTTGTATTCCTTTTAGTGCAAGACCCATCAAAGCTCATGCTCCATAAGCGATTGTTTGCGGATTTATTATCAGTTTCCTCCCTACTCTCATCTTGTTTCATGAGGTCAGAAGGCTGATGGGTAATCTGCTCTCTACAGTCTTGGCTCTGATTTTATAATTTTGCAAACTGTTCAAACGTTTCTCCCTCATCTTCCTCTGTATCCAGAGTTTCCATTATGTTTAGATTTGTGGGCTCTACTCCGTTGTTTAAATTTTTGTTCTTTAGATCTTGATCATCTATAAACTCATCATTGTAAAGGAAAAAAGAGTCTAGTTCTGTATGGAGAGAGTAAAGAGGGGAATTTTCTGGTTTCTCTGGGCTGCTTACAATAAATTTCATCTGTGTTTCCCTATATAGTCTTCTAAGCTAGTTGAAAATAGTGATAGTGGCACATGTCATGTCCATTTGCATTGTGCCCTATAGCTTAGCACCCCATGATCGTGATAGAAAAATGCCATACTTGGGAGGTACACGAGCTACTACAACGTCCATTACCATGCACTTGGCTGGGATTTAGGTCAAATTTACACAGAGATCTTTGATCAGGCTCAAACACTTCACTCTGCTAGAGTCAAAGGAATATATATCCTTGTATGGTCTGGTTATCTCTAGGCCTAATTTTTCCATGATTACTTTTGGCATGAGGTCATGTAAAGCCCCTGAGTCATGCATATAATTGTAGGATTTTTTCATGGATATTTAGACTGACATAGAAAGGAGGCACTACTCCTTCCTGAAGTTTCCCTTCAATTTTTGGGCCAAACAAAAGATCTGGTTGATCATCATTTAAGTTGACAGAGTCACTATTTACTCCTAAGTTTAAAGCTTTCAAGATATGACATTTATATACATCCTAGGTGGCCAACTTAGTGAAAGGGACAAAAATTTTGATTTTGGAAATTTCACTTTCCAGATTGAAAGGAGATTGGTTCTTTCAAAGGTTCAATTCTGTTTTGTTGGTGACTGTTTTATTGGCAAAATCAGCTTGTTGATTTTCACTATGTACATTATTTGAAGCTTTTTTTTTAGGAGCATTAGCTAGTGCTATTGGTTTCTTGACTTGGTTTATCAATGGTTTGGATGTATTTTTCCTTGTTTTTGCCAGAACTCTCAGCTGTTGTTTTGTTGCTTTCATCAGTCCCTTTAGGAGTCTTTTCAGGTATTTTCTTAATATAGTGATTTCAGAGGTTTTTGGTTTGGGAGCTTCAAGGTTCTTTTTGCTTCTGAGATCATATTGTTTTTGGACCTGCATGATGGAATTCTTGAATCCTAACCTGTAGTCCTTAGATTCCAACCCTTCCTCATCCCAATGTGTGTATGAGATCTAGTTGTCTTTTGTGAATAAGGTGTGATCCTGGTAATCCATTTCCACCATGTTTATAATAGTTACCTCTAATTCTTCTATTATTCCCTCATCCTCATCAAGGAAATTTTCTTGGAATGGAGGTACGATTTGTTGGTTAGAATCCCTTTGTCTATTGGGAGGAGTGTTTCTCCTAAAGCTTTGGTTCTGGTTTTGAGACTGATTTCTATTCTGATTATTGACTTGGACAACCATTTTTTGCATCATTCTTTCTAGCCTATTCATGTTTTTGGCTAGATCATCAAATTTGGAATCAAACGTAGAAGTTGTGATGTCTTCCCTATAGGTTACCTTCTTTTCAACTCTCATCCTAGCTCTTTTTTCAATTAATTTTGCTTCTATACTCACAGCTCCCTGCATGTCTTCTAGAGTTGAATAGTCTCTCTCCCTTAGTTGATAGGCCATGTCAGCATCGAAACCTTCAGGATATTTCACTAAGGCCATTCCTTGGGGAGGTTTCATGTGGGGTGGAAGAGCATTATAAACACTATTAAACCTGGTGGAGTAATCATGAACACTCTCTCCCTGATTTCTTTTAATACCTTTATACTCTGCTAATATTTCTAGAGGGTTTCTTTTGATTTTCCATTTGTTTATGAATGTTTGATGTAAGGTAGGGAGATCGTTTATACTGTGAGGATTTAAACTCTTAAACCATTTCCTGGCCTCTCCTCCTAAGCTTTGGGTGAAGATTCTCATCTTAACGGTCTCATCTTCTATCTCCATATAATCAAAGGCATCATTCATCCTGTCCACATGCTGTTGAGCAGTAGTGGATTCAATTCCAATGAAATGGGGAATTTTGGACTAATATTCATTGGGAAAAGGAGCTAGAGGCTGTGGCAACACTAGGGGAGCATACCATGCTGCCATGATAGTGTTTTGTGGGGAGAAAGAAGTATCTCGGACAGCAAGTATGTGGATGACAGAAATGCTTGGACCAACCACAGACTGTTGAGAAAACTTAGGGTGAGAGAGACCCAATTTATGAATGAGGTGGATGTCAAGAGGTGTTGATGGAGGGGTTCCTTTGTCACTAATATGTTGACCACTATGCAGTGGTGAACTTGGAGGCTCAAAGTCTGTCTGATCTATACCATTATACGACTTAGTTCTTGGTAAATTACTTGGAAAATCTAAGTCAAATTGAGTATCTGATAGAGTTGCAAGGTTTTCAAGTGTCGAGTTAGCTCTATGAATGGGTCTGAAAATAGTTGGATCCCTAGATGTGAGAGACTTCCAAAGACTTCTATCTAGATTGTCAACTATTTCAGGGGGATTTGGATCAGGATAAGCTCTGGTATGGATTTTTCTTGAAGCCAGTATGTTAAGTATTTAGACTCAACTAAGAAAGTTATCTAAGTATAAAAATATTTAAGAGGCAAAATATCTTTAAACAAGAGGCTTAATCCCATGTGTTGCTTTAGTATGGATGTTTTTGCGATGAAACTGGTCTCCCAGTGGAGTCTTGTGAAAACAGAGATAATCAGCAGGCCTACTGATCACTAGTGGAGTCTTTTGGTCATTTAAGAACTATGGAGTTGCCAGGTGGATGATTTAAAATGTTCAAGGAGATTCACTATCCACCATAGTGATTAACTACCAAATCAAGGCTAATTGGTCTTCTTTGAGTTATTAGAGATGTTTTAAGGAGTGTTTTACTCAAATCGTCCTAGCGGAGTCGCCATTATGTGGATCAGACGATTGATATTAAAAGAGAAAGCGGATTTTTTGAATAAGAGGAAAACGGGGTAAGTGAATGAGAAGAAAGATGGGAGTCGTCGGATATATAGGAATGGATGACAGATATCTAATCAAAGATCAACGAAACAATGAAAAGGAGAAAGGAAAATGCGAAGTGTGATGAAATATTTTCCATAAGTTCTTGTGTATTCGACGGTTAGGATCAAATCGGAGAATCAGGCCATCGGAAGAAAAGAAAAAAGGGAAAAATGTGTTTGTGATATGTGATTAAGTGCTGGCCGTAGGATCGGAAGAGATCAATGATCAGGATTAAATTAGTAGGGTGATGACAGAGGGCTATGGGTAGAGCGCAATGAGATCTTGGCCATTGGTTCTTGTAAATTCAATGGTCCAAATCAAAATAGCGGGCGCAGGTGATGAGCGAAGCGAAGAACCAATGGAGCGATGCGATTGAGCGTGGACCATCCGATCTAACTTGATCGAAGGTGGAGATTAAATCGGAGGTCGAGATGGCGAAGGGTTGTGGGCGGTGCGCGAAATAGATCATGGCCATTGGTTCTTATGGATTCAATGGTCCAAATACAATAGGGGGATCGACATCGGAGGAGGTAAGGAAAGGGAACAAAGAAACAGGAAACCCTGATTGCGATTGCGCAATGGGGTTAACTCTTGGATATGGCTCCGGGTCACTTGCGAGGAAAGGGGCTAGGGCTAAGGCCAAAAGGTGCTTAAGGCCTTAATGCAAAAATGAATATTTTTAAGGATTTTTAAGGGTTTTTTGAGGAATTTGGAGGTTCCGATAGATGGAAGGAGGGATTTTTTAAACCAAATAAAGGGAAATATAAGGTTTAAAAATGGGATTAGGATGATTTAGAGGTTAAATGAAGGTTTATAGAGGAATTTTTGTAAAGGGGATAAGGGTGAAAAATGGAATTCTTTGTGAGTGAAAGAGGAGTGAAATGATGGAAAATGGAGGCCTTTTTTAGAATAGCTTCTTTCATAAACAGCAGGGTTCATTAATGGAAACAACAGTGAAGATTATTTGAAGGATAGAAGACACATGGAGGCTTCAAGAATGATAAATTTACAAAGGAAATGTTTCTCTTGAAGGCTCAGAAACATATTTAGCCACTTGCTTGCTTTGACAAAATATTATAGGTGGCTAACAAGAACAACTAGCTCTCCAAACTGAACCCTCTATCAGTTTAGAAGAATCTATCATGGTAGGAAGAGGTATAGAAGGAGGATAAGGGGAAGGAAAAGTCCTTAATGGAGAAAACACACCCTTCGGAGAAGGTAGAGGTAGAGGAGAAGAAAGAGGAAGAGGCAGAGGTACAGAAGAGGTGAAGGTAGAGGAAATGTAGAAGGAGGTAGAGGTAGAAGGGAAAATGAAATCTCTTTTGGATTCCTTATAATAGATGAAGAGACCAATGCAACTATGAAAAGTATCTCACCCTCTATTCTTCCAAAATTTCATGGATTGAAAAGTGAAGACAATGAGACATTCTTATTTGAATTTGAAGTTTTATGTAGAACCTATGATTATCTACAAGATGCTCAAAAAATTAAACTGTTCCATTTAAAATTGAAACGAGCAGCATTAAAATGGTTTATGAGTTTAATCACTAGGTCTATTAGGACATGGGATGATATGAAAGGAGAATTTCTAGAAATCTATTTGGATTATTGTATACCAGTCAACGATAAGGAAGAAGTGTTCAAAATGATGCAAAAAGAGGATGAAAATTTAGAAGATTTACTTGAGGGATTTAATTATAACATTAAAAGGGAAAAAATGAAAAATTTAGATCAAGACACCTTAAAAGCTCTTTTTTTGAAAAAAATTAGGGATGAATGGATAGATATCCTAAACATGATGGGGGAAAGGAGATATATCTCAACTTTCATTACACGATATAATAGAACTATGTATTAATCTCTCAAGAGGAAAATCTAAAATTATAAAAGGACCAAGAGACCCTGCTCTTGCAAGAGCAAGCAAATCTTCAACTGGAACAATAAGTAGGGCAGAAATAGGGAATATGCTTGATGAATTAAAAACTGATATTCTAGGGAGTCTTAGTGAGCAAATAGACACCCTCAGGTTACAAAAAAAGTAGAAATTTGAAACTGATTCCTTAGCAATATTTTGTCCCAATTGTAGGAAGAAGCATGCCTTAAGAGAGTCTCCTTTGGATGCAAAAGTAATAGATACTTGTGAAATTTGTTCAGAAAATCATGAGACCAAGAATTTTCCCTCAATCCCTAGCCTTAAAATTGTCTTTCAAGAAGAAACAACCACAAATTCCACATAATCTCTTAATTTTGTCTCTAGAAGACCTTGGCAGGGACCTCAAACACAAGGGTTTAACAATCAAATGTATAATCAACCCCCACCAAATTGGAACTCTTGGAAGCAACATTGGCCCCAATTTTAAAATCAACCTCAATCTTGGGCTCAAGGAGCACAAAATCCTTATGGTAGGTTCTCTCAGTATTATCAATATCCACCATATTATCCATCTTATCCACCATATCAAAATTTTTCTCCTCAAAAAAATCATCAGCATAATCCACAACATCAAAATCAAATCAAAATCAAAATCAAAATAAAAACCCACCACTTTCATTACCATTTCCTCAGAAACCAAACCATTTACCTGCCCAGCCAATACCAAACCCCAACAATAAAAGTCCTTAGAATACATATATGATAGGATAACAATTTCCAACCTATTTGATTACTCCTTTAGACCTTAATGATGTTCAACTTAGGTCTGGAAGAATACTTGAAAGGAAGAAGCCTTCTATAGTTATACAAGAACAAAACAATTCTGAGGAAGATTCTCTACGGGTAAATAAAAGTCTTGAAGAAAGAACATATCTTCAAGACCAAAATATTGAAAAAGAAAAACAGAAATAACCAATAATTTCAACTCCTATGTTAGAGCGTCCATCAACATCTACTACTACACCTCCTTTTCCTGAAATATTACAAATTGATAAAGGTGTGGAGAAACAAATTATGATGCCTAACTATGATTTCCTAGATGAGTTAAGAAATTTTTTTATTAAGATTCCATTATTAAAAACCATCAAAGAAATCCCAATATTAGCAAAGACAATAAAGGAGTTGAGTATGAAAAAACCAAGAAGAAAAATAAAAGAGATAAAAAGAATACAACTGGTAGAAAAAATACCAGACATAATGATGGGAAATATTGCCATTCCAAAATATCTAGATCCTGGAAATCCAGTTGTTAAGATACATATCAATGGAATTGAAATTCCAAACACACTAATTGATCTAGGAGCAGCAATCAATATCATGAGTAGGCAAATCATGGAAAAAATAAAACTTCCCAATCTTCTTTTTACACCCACACTACTACATTTAGAAAATAGATCTGTAATCAAACCAGATGGGGTATTAGAAGGAATTCCAGTGTCCTTAGATTCTTGGGAGTATCCTGTGGATTTCATGATTCTAACTCCTAAAAATTATCTAGGAGGACATCCTATTATACTAGGAAGACCTTGGTTAGCTACAACTGATGCCTTCATTAGCTGTAGATCCAGTGATATGTACATCTATGATGGTATTCCAACCAAGAAATTTACTTTGTATCCTCCAGCAAGAATAATAACAGAAATAGATGATACTCAATGGATTGATGATGAAGAAGATATACAACCTCTCTTCACTATTTCATAAATTAGTGAAGATAGTCAGATTCTGAATGCTTTAGAAAATCATGAATCTTATTCAGAATAAAAACATGAAAAATTTCAAGAAGAATCCAATATTGAGTTTGTTTCATCAAGACAAATGTCTCTTTACTCCATGGAAGAATTTGGCAGCTCTACAATTGAGATATTTCCAGGAAAAACTTTAAACATAAATAAATTTAACCTAGAAAAAATTCAACAGGAAAAGCTATTCAAATTATTACAGAGACATTCTTCCACATATGCATGGGAATACACTGATATGAAAGGGATTAACCCTAAGAATTTCACTCATCATATCTACATAGAGGAAAATTGTAAACCAATCAGACAGCCTCAAAGAAGGATGAATCCAAATCTTAGGGAAATTGTTAAAGAAGAATTGCAGAAATTGTTAAATGTTAACTTTATCTATCCCATTCCAAATAGTCGGTGGGTTTCACCTGATGATTGTACCCAAGAAAAATGGTAAATGGAGGGCATGCATTGACTACCGAGAATTAAACAAAGCTACTCTTAAAGATCATTTTCCTTTACCTTTCATAGATCAGGTATTAGATATATTAGCAGGAAAAAAATACTTTTCATTTTTGGATGGTTTCAGTGGTTATAATAAAATTCAAGTTGCACTTGAGAATCAATATAAAACCACATTTACCTATTTTTGGGGTACCTATGCCTACTGAGTATTTCCTTTTGGATTATGTAATGCACCTGCAACATTCTAAAGGGAAGTATTGGGAATCTTCTCAGATCTAATACATGACTGTGTAGAAGTATACATGGATGAATTCATAGTATATGGAAACACATTTGAAGAAGCCTTAGAAAACTTGGAAAAGGTTTTGTTAGCACCTGAATTGGACCTCAGGCTGCAAAGGAAAAACAAGGTAACAAACTAAACCATGCTCAGCCTTGTAGCTAGCCCTACAAGGACAAAAGAGGGCTCTCTCTGTAAAAGAATATTCAAAGGAACAAAATAAATGGACTGATATATGCTAGATAAAATGATGGGGATAACGATTTTAATAAAATGAATGAATGAATTTCAGGGATGTGTAGGATATAAAGGGACAGTTGAAAACGGGAATTAAATCAGGACACAGGGTATTTCATGGGGAAATATAGGTAGGAAACTTAGCAATTTAAAATTTAATAAGGATGGGATGGAAAGACTGGAGAGGGGATGAAATGGGCGCTATAAATGGATCCTTTTCAAATGGAAGAAAAATACAGAGTATGAATGATTTCCCAAGGCAGAACATATCAAATGGATTCTACCTTTCTATCTTGAAAGCATTCAAAATAAATGTTTATGGATGAATGGAACACATAACATTTCACATATGAAACAAAGGAGAAAAAACAAATGCTAAATCTCATACCACATGGATCCCACAAATTAGAGCAGCATATCTTATTAGTTCCTGTCAAACTGTACAATGTAGCACAGAGATGTTCTTCCACACTATTCCCCTCCTTCTTCCTGCTAAGAAAAAACTGCTTTACAAATGATTTACAATACAATAAATAAGCTGAAATGTGGGAACATAGATCCATAGAAAAGGGAGCTGTTCTAATAGCTAAAGAACTGAAATAAAATCATAGGAAGAAATAAAACAATTCGCACCTGAAAATGAGGGACAACATTACATTGACTACTTTGGAGATTTGTTGTTAAGCTGTATAAACGAAAATAGGCAATCCAATGAACAGATTCCCTATTTTTTTCTTTTGTAGATATCTTCATTTTATTTTAAGCTCTTGACCCTAGGACTATTCCTTTGCTTTCCATTATTTATTTATTCTCTAACTTTTAATAAAATGCTGAACTGAATGAAATTATGTTCTTTGTGAAGGGAAAAATGAATTTTAAATGGGAAAAAGGAAGGGAGATGGAGGCTGGACCCACATATAAATCGCAATTGGAGTTGGAATAGGAGCAGAGAGATATATTACACATATAACAGCGCCATCAGAAATCGAAATCAATAATGAGGGTGGGTGTATCACATAATTGGATTCGCTTATTTTCGATTTGCGATGCACGATCAATCGCAATCGGGAATGAGGGCGGGTGTATCACATAATTGGATCCGCTGATTTGCGATTTGCGATGCACGATCAATCACAATCGCATCAGATATGGGGGGAAGAAGGGTAATACATTACCAATATTGCGATGTGATGGGAGGAAAGCCTTTGTAATAAACAAAGCAGCGGAATTTTCACTTTTACAAAGGAGAAATGGGTTTTACGATGAATGGCAGAGGATTTAATGGTGGGACCAGGGTATAATCGCAATCGCAAATCGGAGTCAGGAGAGGCAGGGTAATCACATCGGAAGGGAGGGAATGTGCGATGCGATCGGAGGATGGGCACAAAGTATGTGCGATGCGATCGGAGTATCGGAGCAGGACTTGCTATTAATGGATCGGAACGCGCATATCAAATGTTGTGATGTGATTTGATCGGGGCGATGGGATCGGAGATGCGATCGATCAGAGGAAGAGCGCAGGACTTTGCAATCGGAGATATTTGCGATTGGAGTGGGGGGGGGGGGGGGGGGGTATGTCAATATTTGCGATTTACGATGGTGCGATGGGTAATCACATCGGAGGAAAAGGTTTCGCGATGCGATCGGATCGGAGGACGAGATGCGATGGGCCAATCGGAGTTTATTGCGATTTGCGATTTAGATAAGGGTTGCGATTGCGACTTATAAAAAAAAACTCTAAACTTTATATTATAAGGTTGTATTATATGCATGGTGGGGAAGTGGTTTATACGGTGGGGGAGGGGGGGGGGAAGGATTTATAAAGGAATATAAAACTTTAATAACACAAAGTTTAAAGGGAAAAATGAGGAGATGAGGGGAATTTAGGGAATAGAGAGCTTTTACTTCACCTAAGAATAAGATTCAATTCAGAAGTTAGCTTTGAGAGTGTAGTATACCGTTGGAAATCTCCTTCTGGGCTCTTTCTTATGGATATACTTTGAAGGTGATCTGGCGCTGAATATGCTACGGAAAACTTCTCTGAAGGCAGGAACATTACTTTTGTAGAGATGACTTCTTCCGAATTGTGAATTATTACATATGATGATACAAAATTACATAATGAATGATAATAAAGGTAAACTATCATGTTTTCACCTCAAAACATGGTTTTGAGGTGAAAATTACATCAATATGAATAGAATGTCTCTTTGATATTTCTTGTTTTGTGACTTGTCATCCTCATGACCTTGCTGATATTATTGATACTTGACTCATTAATTTGACCATGGTAAGACCCTAGAAACTAATGAGACCCATCCTATGACCTACTGATATGATTTAAAGGATAAAAGTGACTAATTACTAAGACCATAGAAAGGAAGATCAGCAAGTATCTTATGAGGGAAAACTGATAAAACAATACTACCATCAAATGAATCCATGACCTAGCGGAATGGTGAAATTTATTCAGTATGAGACACCTAATATGCAAATGCAAAAGAGCATTTTTTATCACTGATGGCAGTATGACTAGACCGACGCTAACAGGTTCTAAAAAGGTGTAAATAAGCAAACTTTTCATTAATTCATGAAAAATGTTTCATGATGTTTACTGAAGAGATTGTCTTAGGACATCATATTTTAGGAGATGAGATTAGAGTTTATGAGTCAAAAGTTGAAGTCATATCTAGAATATTAGCTCCAAGTTGTCAGAAAGATGTTAGGAGTTTACTAAGATTTACTGGATACTATAGAAGATTTATAGAAAAATTCACAAAGATAGCATTTCCAATTTCCAAATTACTCACCAAGGACTGTGAATTCAAATGGAATTTTGGCTACCAGTTAGCATTTGAAACCCTGGAAACAAAAATATCAGAAGAACCTATCTTAAGGGGACCTAACTAGAAATTACCTTTTCACATCTCGACAGATGCCTTAGATACAAATATAGGAGTTGTGCTCGGACAAAAAGACCTGATCCCTTATGCCATCTACTATACAAGTAAAAATTTGACTCCTTTAGAGTTGAATTATCCTATAACTGAAAAAGAGTTCTTAGTTGTTGTTCATGCTATCAATAAATTCAGACATTATATAAGAGGCTATGAAACTTTTGTTCACACAGATCACTATGCAATTAGGTATTTAATGAATAAATTAGTTACTAATGGCAGAGTCATAGGATGGATATTTATTTTACAATAATTTAACATCACCATTCTAGATAGGCGTGGAAAACAAAATACAGTGGCTGATTTCCTATCTAGACTCCAAAAAATTAAAGGCAATACTCCATGTTAGACTCCTATACCAATAGGTGTCATTTTTCATGATTGACTTGGTGAACTATGGAATATGTTCAAACCTTTTTCTTGTGCAAAGGTGTTCCATATTCTTAAAAAAATCAAAAAAATCCAAAAAATTTAAAAAATGTAAAGAGGGTATACCCTAAAAGAAAATCAAAGGGTGAAAAGAATAAAATGGTCAAAAAAGTGAAAGAAATGAACCTCATCAAAAAGAAAGGCCAAGGAAAGTGTGCAAGTATAAGTGCCACTACTTTTTGTTCTGATGTAATAACCAAAATTGTGTGCAGTTTGTCAAACTTTTGCCACAATTTATGAAGGGTCAAACTGTTTAAACTTGACTCATTCATTTTTTAATTTCATGCTGTAGAATAGAGAATAAATATATAACCAAATCATTTAATCTCGACAGATAAGTAGATAGGTAGAGTTAATAAAAGGTTTTCAACAGTTTAATCTGAGCCCTTGGATGTAAGAAGTGTAGACTTAGATAGGTTTTCCATGTAAAAGAAAAGAAGAATGATATGGGTTTTCTAGTCTAAGTGCACCCTAATAAAGAAGAGAAAATTTTAGGGTAAAGTAAGTAGGGTAGGTATATGTTGTTGCAGAATTACATGTGATGAATGATGGTTCTAAATGTGTTCAATTCTACTTTCATCACAATTACAAAGGCAGATACTACATTGGAAAAGTTCAAAGCAAAGCAAAGTCAAATTATTAACTTCCCCTCTCATTTTCCCTAAACATTTCACTAATTTCCCCTAAGTGCTAAGGTATTTGAAGATTAGAGGGGCTCAAGGCATTTCCTTGACTTTTGGAGGGACCGGACCCTCGGCCCAATAATTGAAAAGACCTAAGTACTTGAAATCATCCATTATCACATTCATTCATCTTTCAAAAATCTTTTCCTAAGTAAAATCCCATTTTACTTAGGAAAATCCTTCAATATTTCATGAAAAGCCCTCAAAATCACTTTTATTCCAAGTCTAAGTGATGAAAGTATAATAATGCCATTTACTTTTGAATCTTCACTTTCTTAGTTATATTAGAGTATTTTGAGTTTACATTGTCCTTTGGTCATATTAACTTTAACTTATGTATTAATTCACATAAAAATGACCTTGTCCTATTATATATAAATCCTTTTATAATAATATCCCCAAAACCCTTATATTATGACTTTTTAGCCAAAAGTATTTAATTCCTATTTATTCAAATAAAAAACCCACAATATACCCCCTTTTGGCTAAAAAATATATCTTTAGTTCTATTCCCGCCCCCTATGGTAATTGGATTAATTTAATTCAATTATCGTATAATAAAAAATATATGAAAAACGTTTAAACATATGTATATATGTTTAAAACAAAAAATAAGTCCAAAGTTTAATTAAAACCAAACTTTGAAAATAGTCCATCCCCGTGCATTTTTCATCTCCGACCATACAAAGAGATTAATTAATCCCCACGATTAATTAATAATCCAACCCACCAATCAAACTCCGCCCGATGGGTTTAATTAATAGTTAATCACATTGCGCCCACACTGTTAATACCCCGCCATCTCCCTGTCCCGTCAACCGTCCGATCGACCCATCAAAGATCAATGACCCTCATCCATTTCGCTGGCCATCCGCGTACGAAAGATAATGCGCGATGGGCCGGCAGTTTTCTAAACAATACAAGGCTACGTGTCAATCGCTGTATTGCATCGCTGCCCCTCCGCCCAAAACTGCCTCCCCTCATAAGCAGTGCGATAAAAACCACTTACCACTTTTCCGCTCATGACATGACCATTGTACCATGCTGACGTCATCCAATAAAATAATAAAAAAATTCCCCCCCATTTGACTTTGCCAATAAAACAAAAATTCACGTCTTTTTCATCATTTCGTACGCAGCAGACGAATACACCCTCCACGCAAAAATTCGAATTTCAAAAGCTGAAGTCCGCCAACCTTGGTTTCTTCGAAGAAAATTGCAGTCAAGCATTCAAGAAATCGTTTTCCTATCCAGTACCTGTTTGAAACCAGTGTCATCCTCAGAAAAACAGGTATTTACCCTAGAAAATCCCACTGAACTCTGTAATAAACCTGATTTTCGTACTCTTTCACTAAAACAGAGTTAAAAATTAATTGCTAGTTCAGTTCTAAATCCTTAGAAGTGTAATTATATTCCCAAACTTGCAATTGCACCTATTTTTCCTGTCAAAACCCGAATTTCCATTTTTGAATCCACAAGAACCAAAAATGGAAGTTCCTACGGCTTTAAATGTAGCACCGTTGAATTCCCCTCACAAAGAATTAGATTATTTACCTTTAGCCGATATGGACTTTCAAATTAAAGACCTGGGTATCAGTGAAAATCCCCTTCCAATATTTTGTCGCTGAAGAGACAATTATTTGAAAGGTTCTGACATAATTGGACTCTGGGAGTCCAATATGCCCATGTACCTTCTCCCAACAGTCCGTATTTTCCCTGAAATCATCCATCTTTGCCATGCTAACTATGATCCTGACCGAAGAGCAGTATTATCCCCAAATCAAGATGTCCTCTTCCCAATAACTGCTCAATCCATAAATGAAATGCTACATTTCCAGCCTGGTCAAGCCCTCACCCCTCTGCACATGGCTAAATTACTTGAGAAGTCTACACAATTGTCCCATGAAGAGTTAAACCGTCTTTGTCAGACTTTCATGCTGCCACAACATCAACCTAAAGGACCTCCCCCTTATGGCCACACCTATTTTACTGATGAAGGCAGACTTATTTTAAACATGATATCTTCAATAATGGGTTTTAATACTAGTGAGTTTGTTGACCAATTGACCCTAGTGTTATTGTCTATTTTTACCCCTGGACAGCCTCCTACTGTTAGATATGATTTTGCATCTTTTATTGCTGACAAAACCCATGATCAATTCATGAGATTTGGAAATGAGAGAGTATTCAAATATTCTTCCTTCATATATCATCTCATGATATACTATCAATCAGAAAGTTTTCCTTTCCATATTCAGAAACTTGATGCTAAAGGAAACCCTAGATCAGTTATCTTTTAGGCTGCTATCACCCATCATTCTCCCGATTCTCCTTACTCATACAATGAGTTTATTGATCTGTTTGTACATCCAGCAACCACTTTGTTAACTGGAATTTCTCCTCCCAGAGTCAGTAATGAAATCAAGAGAATCCTACAACTCTCAAAACAGTAAAAGGTGGGAGATTGGTACTTATATCATAATTATACTGAAATTAGGATTTATGGATGTGAATTGTGTCCATTTAAGTTGCCCAGATATGTTCCAATGAGACTTTTGGCACTTGATTATTTCAGACAGATAAACAATTCAGATATAGTTCATTTCTGTAATGCCAAGAAGAAGGCACAACTTAGAATAAAGAACCAATTAGTTCCCTTTGTTTGTAATTATAGGGAAGTTGGGAAAGAGGCCGAAAGGATTTTAGAAGATGACCTCAAACTACAAAAGAGTTTCTACTGGGCACCCTATGATCCATATAGCTTTATTTGTGACAGAAGAATGAAAAACAAATTATCTCCATACATTCATTTTAGGATGCCAAAAATTGAACAATATGCAAATACAGATGAATGGGTGGAAGGAACTTTGGTAGAGCAAGATAGTGAGCAGGTCAATATTGATAACGTAATGAAAGATCTTGAAAAGATACTTGACCTGGACTCTCTTGGGTAGGTACAGACAGCAGGAACTTCACAACAACATTTTCAGGAGATCCGTACAGTGGCAATAGATTCAAAAGGAAAAGGAAAGGAACCAGACATACAAATAATTGAAAAATTCACAATGACAGAGCTACCAGAAACATCTAGAGAACAAGGTTAGGTACAAATCACTCCAGTTCAGATCAATGAGGCAGAAATTTCCAATATTCAAACTCCTCTTAATATGGAAAAAGGGAAAAAGAGAGAAGCTGAAACATCCACCCCTGGTGATAGATCTACAGAGCAGCATGATACTAAAAGGCAGAGATTGAATATTCTTTCATAAGTTGAATCATTTCAAGAAATCTCTAACATCCAAGAAAGAGAAGACAGTTAACAAATAGATGCAGGTAGTGGGGCATCCACTACTTTTCAAAGAAAGGAACTACATAAACAAAAAGGCACAGAGATATCTTCTTTCAAGCCTCCAGTAAAAGAGGCCCGGGAAATCAAAAAGACATTTATCAATATCAAGGCCATGAATGATCCACTGAGAATTCAAGTATATAATCAATATTTGAAAATGGCTCCAAAGAATCAAGAAAGACTCATGTCAGCTTTTGACATCCAACAGGGAAAAATGATAATGAGCCATTTCAAACCCAAGGTGCAACAACCCCAGATAGCTGCTGATTATATTAAGACAAACTTTGAAGTTCTAGCAAAAGACATCCATCCTTTAGATCAGATTGAGTTTCATAAGTAGACTGGTGAAATGATCTATTCTACACTGACTGATAAGGCAATGACAGCTCATAAGTTACAGGATTCTTTGGAGAACACTAATACACAATTGCAGCTTGAAAAGTCTTCTTCTCAAGCCAAAGATAACAGGATAAAAACATGGGAGGAAGTAATAATTGGATTAGGTCACAATCCAAAGGATGTCAAAGGTATAGAAGCTCTAATTAAGAAAAAAGATGAATACATTGCAGCTTTGAGGAAGCAGTTGAAATTGCCTGCTTCAAGACATCCTCAAACTGAAGAAATGATAAAGAAAAATTCTGAAGAAGAAATGATGGAGTTGCTATTAAAAATGAATGAACAAATGACTGAAATAGAAAAAGATCTGGAGCAAGCATTGAAAGACAAACAATATTCTCTTCCAACATCTAAAACGGAGGCAATTACAGGTACATAGCCAATAGGTCAGCCAGGAGAGTCATCACAGGTAGATACTTCAAATTTGAGCACAGAAGTATTAGTAAAGCAAATGAATGATTTGAAACTGCAAGTAACAGAACTTCAGCACACAAAGTTACAGCTTGTCAATTTGGAACAGAGATATGATCTTTCAAAAATGAGTGTTGCTGACAAAACAAGAGAAATCAAGAGATTGGAAAATTTGGCTAAAGCATTATAAAAGGATCTCACATTGGAGAAGCCCTTGAGAGAAATAAATGAAATTATTTGGGATAATATTATCCATTAAATAAAATACATATGGCCTTCAATTCAGATAATGTACGAGCAGAATGATTTGGTCAGAGCAGCTATGGATGAAGATGAAAACACACGAGCAGAATTAAGAAATAGGCCTGAGGAAGCTAATCAACCTATACAGTTTTTAAACACCCAAACCAGACAACAACTTGAAGAATTGGGTATTCAGGATAGAACTGCAACAATCTTAGAAATAAAAAGAGTTCTTACCAAAAGAACTCTTATGAAAAATTTGGAACGAAGGTGCTTTGACATGCAGGCAGAAATAATTGCTTTCAGAGAAAGGTTTAATGTTTTATTGAATAAAGGGTTGCCTAGTCCTATAATTCCAGAAGATAAAATAATGGAACTGGAAACTTATGCTAGGAAATTGGACATACATGCTCACAATCTAGCCAATTCCTCAGCCAGTTCGTCACAAGCAACATTACCTACAGGAAGGAATCTTCATGACAGATTAGAGAATTTGTTTTATCTGGAACATGAAGTAAGACATTTATTTCCTAACCAGCCTAATTTCTTCAGATATACCGAGGCTGATGAAACATTAAGGAAGCTTCAACGGACAAGAATAGTAGAAGAGAAATGGTGGGAAGATATGTTGGAACTTTTGTAAAATTTATCCTTATATGAAATTTTTCCTATTTACCACAGTATAAAGGATAAAGGATAAACAAAGGTTAAAGAGTATCAATTCAGTTAAAAGTGTATCATTAAAAACAAAGAGTATCAGTGAAGCAAGGAAGTTAGAACAAAATTACTAAAGAAGACAACGATGAGCCACAATATAGCACCTGCCTCCAACACACTCTCAAAAGGAGGGAACAACACAACATCGGTTACTTCTTGTCTTAACCATGAGACCGTCTATCTCTATTTTTATTGTAACTTATCTATGAGTCATATTAGATTATATCTCGTTTTGTTGAGAGATTGTTGAGTCTCAAATCTGCATCTTTCTTATACACCTTTCTAGACCTTTTTCATTCACCTGGACCTTCTAAATGATAAATATAATTGCATATTAATTGTAAAAGAGCATTTAAAATGGTTTTTAACTATGTTTTCTGTCTGCTGTTTGATTTAGATTTTTGTTCATTTAGCTGCGAAATCTTGTCACTTTCCGCAGCTGCTGCAACTTTCCACAGCCATTTTGTTAAAGTCTATGTTGCAGGTATCTTCAGGAAAATCGAGCCACATGGGCAAGTTAGAAATGACATGGACATGGATCGTGTCCTATTGGCTCAGTCGAATTCACCTAAGAAGGCTGTGGTCAAAGGTGGCCAAGTGGTGGTCAACCGAAGAGTCCCATGGTGACAAAAATCTGTTTCTCATCACGTGGAGATTTGCGTGGCCGTTTCTAGATCACGGGAGACACGTCAACACCTGTAAACGGCTCCATAAGCCGAATCCAACAGCCACTCTCCATAGATTTAATCCTCATGGCGGCCATAACGCTAGATCTCTGGACGTGATGGTTCACGTGTCTTCTATCAGCGCAAACTTTAGGGAATTAGTTATATCTCCCTCTATTATAAATAATGTGTTCTCATACGCATAATAGCTAGCTCTGTAATGTAATTGCGTCGCCATTGTGCTGTGACATTATTTCTCTGTTATGACCGCATTTTAATATATGAGAAGACTTTGTTCAAAAGCGTAATTCGTATTTGAAAGCTGTTACCCGAGGTTTGTGCAGAGGGCCCCTGTACACACTAAGGTTTTGTGTATTACTGTATAGTTTCATGCTTCATTTCTTTATGTTCATTGTGCCATAGTCATTCACGTGTATATAGATTACATCTTTCATGGTATTTACATTTTATCTCTGTCCATAATCTTTCATGCTTTACATTTTACTTCTCTCCATAATATTTTATGTTTTATGTTGTTGTTAAATAATTAGTGTTTTGTTCCAGATTACAACAGGCAGCCCGGGCATTTGCACATCTTTTTATAATGACTAATGACATGGAATCAATATTGTCCTTCTTCTAATTTACTTTTCTTAGTTTTCGTTTAATTCCAGCACTGTTTTGTTTATTTCAGTCTTGCACATTTTCTTTAAGTAGTTAGATTAGATATTAAATTGCTCATGTCATTTTCAGTTACCTCCGAAAGCCATAGCGAGACTAATGGTGAGAGATTGAAGTATGAGTGTGTAGTTTGATATTAGTTTACTTTTCTGCAAGTTAGATATTAAATTGTTCATGTCATTTTCAGTTACCTCCGAAAGCCATAGCGAGACTAATGGTGAGGGATTGAAGTATGAGTGTATAGTTTGATATTAGTTTACTTTTCTGCAAGATATATATTAAATTGCTCATGTCATTATCAGTTACCTCCGAAATCCATAGCGAGACTAATGGTGAGGGATTGAAGTATGAGTGTGTAATTTGATATTAGTTTATTTTTCTGCAAATTAGATATCAGATTGCTCAAGTTGTTTATGATTACCTTCGAAATCCATAGCGAGACTAATGGTGAGGGGTCAGAATATGAGTTGATGTAATTTGATTTTAGTTTTACTTTACTTGCAATATTTTCTTTGAGTAACAGTTCCTTTTGTGTTTAGACAGCAGCAAGGGTAATGGTTTTCATGATCAATAGTTCACTGTTTGTTTAACTAGAATAGTAGCACATTTTCATTTCCTTTTTAGGAACTAATTTTCTCATTGTATGTTTCAAAATTCTTTTGAAGTTTGAAGTTTGGTAAATCATTATAAAGGACATCATTGCCTTGAACAATCATAACCATACTTTCCTTTTAGAATTTTCATTAGGAAACCAACCAAGATAAAAAGAAAAAAAAACCAAAAACGACAAAAAATTAAGAGATAGGTTATCTTGCACATATAGTGTGCCACACTTCGTCAGCTTACGAATCCTGGATTGACAAATTAATGTAGCAATTTAGGACAGACTAAATTGACCAAACAGAGATATTTTGTATAATTTTTTGTATAAATAAGCCCTAAATTGGATTATTGAGGGTGGATTCTTCTACTTTGCTGTAACATTGATTTTTGGAATAAAGTGCTTTTGGAGAAATTTCTTTGTGGCTTGCTGGATGATGAATTGAAGCTCAAGAAATTTTGCAGGATTCATGTGTCAGACTACAGTTCAATAAGTCATTTCTATTCTGTGTTTTAAGTTTTATATATGTTTACTACATCACTGTGTTTCATTTCTGAATAATTAACAAAAAGGATTAAATCAGAAATTTCTTAAGTGTACTCTGATTTCAATTGTTATTATTCTAAATTTTTTCTTCTAAACTAGTTATAAACAATGAATTATTAATTGCTCTTGTTTCTCTGGTTTAAGCATTTTATTACTTAGTAAAGAATTCTTAATTTCTCTTTATTGGTAATCACTCACTTTCCCTCGTTTAAACATGTTGAAAGATTCTTAATTGCCTTTCATCCATTTAAAAAATCCATTCCATTCACTTTAATATCCAAAATTGTTCTTTGTTTTGGCTATCTTGCCCTGCAAAGCCATCTTTAGTGTAAAAACTTAATCCAGTAAAGCCATCCTTTCGACTCCATAGCCCAATGGCCTAAAATACTCAATCTTTCCCTCAGTTGGCGGATTCCACCATTCAAATTCAAACAAAAACCCTGGACTTATAACTAGCCTAATATTTTCTAAGAACAAAGCTAAATTCTAAAAGAGAGAGGCCTCTCTGGATACATATTGGCTAGATTTTGTATTTGAAGGTTGGTTTTTGGTTACCTTGGACCCCTTTCCTCTTCCAACAACTTCAAGGAAAATCTGAGAGATAACATAGTGGAGACTCCATTGGGAATCTGAATCATTTTATTGGTACTGTTGTTTGATTTATAAACTACAGACGGAGTCTGAAGATTAGCCAGGTAGCCTTTGAAATGATTTTTGCTCTGCAATTGCATAGTAAATAAATGCTACTTCAGTCAATCTCCGGTATAATTTATAGACTCAACTTTGGTTTCAAACATTCAATCAGTTTCTCTAGTTTAATAAATCTTTGAGAAAATTTTAATTAAAAATCTTTAATTTCTCAGAGAATTTGTCGAAGTTGTATTTTCATTTCATTTAAAAACAAAAAACTTAAAAAGAAACATTACTAAGAAAAATGGCTTCAGAAAGGATTCGTTATACCAGGTCAAATCCTGACCCTAACCCACCACCGATATTCGAAAATCTGAATTTGATTCCTAGGATTCTTAGAAGTCAAGAAAGCTCTGGAAGTTCTCAACCTCTTTATAGATCAACATCTGGTCCTGTAAAGTGGATTTATTTTTATGAAGAACATTTTGATGAGCGATTCCAAACATCTTTATTTGTGAATTTTTCTGAAACTGAATTATCCAGATTGGTTCCAAACCCATTATTTCTTGAAGATTTAAAATTGAGATTTGTTTCAGTTCATCTTAACATACATTTACAAAATTCCATTCAATCTGAATAGACCTTTGAAGAAACTTCAAACACTTTTGTAATTACTACAACTTCCCCGAGTTCAGCCACTTTTCCCCAAATTTCTCAAATGCAAGCCACTCCTTCTACTCCTCCACCCACTACTTCTAGACCATCATCACCTGTTATTCAATTACACCTTCCAATGGCCAATAGATGTGCTCCGTTAAGGTTGCGAGGCAACCCTGCTGCTTTGCCTCAAGATTGTCAGAGTAAAATCACCCCTTTTGATGGTTCAGGTACTTATACTACTCAAAAACATACCAAAAGGATGACTGATTACTTTGAATTTTATGAAATATACGTTGATGATGTTCGAATGAGAATTTTTGTCCAGAGTATTACTGGGGAAGTCAGGACATGGTTTAGGGCTCTTGCTCCAAACAGTATTGCTGACTTACCAGCCCTGTATAGGGCATTTTTAAATAGATGGGAGAAGAAGAAAGACCCTCTTCAAATCCTATCTGACTTTGGAAAATTGAAAAGAGGACCTAATGAAGCAGTGCAAGATTATATCATCAGATTCAACGAAGCCTACAACGTTGTTCCTCAAAACCTTAGAGCCCCTCCGGATTTAGTATTGGTTAAATTCCTTGACGATTTTGATTCTGACATAGCATATTCACTTAGGGAAAGAGCCCCCCAAACTCTAGAAGAGATTCAAAGCATAGTTGTTAGTGTTTAAGCTAACGTCATAGAAAAATGAGCTAGAGCTAAAGCTGAAAGAAGGATGCCTATAAACGAAGAGCTTTCATCTTTTGAAAGAAAGCTGGATGCAATTATTAAAGGCATGGAAAGACTGGGAGACAAATTTGAGACAATCGAAAGAAAGTCTTCTGGTGATGGTAAAAAAATTTTTAGAAACCCAAACTTCAGAAGAAATCAAAACCAAAATAGTGGGAAAAATGTCCCTGACCAAAACATCAGGCCACCATTCCATGAAAATTTTGTTGAAGGTTCATCTTCTGAAGAACCAACAGAGGATGTTGAAATAAATAACATGACTGAAAACAAGAATGAACCAGAATTTTTCCTATCTCAAGATGATCAAGAAAATCACATTCTTGAAACATTTCAAACTCATTCAGGAGAAACATTTGATTTTAAAGAAGGATATGATTTAGAAATTTATGAAGTTCATAAACAATACAATTTGAGAAGCAAACGGATTAACGTGCCAGAGAATAGCAAATAGAAAGCTGCAAAACAAAACATCAAAGGTAAAACTAACACTCCTCCTGTAAAAATTCTTTCTAGAACAAGTCCTAACCCCACAAATCCAATAATTGAAGATGTGTCTAATAATCAACCAAATAATAAACAACTTTCTAATACTTTTCCTCCTGCAGGAAACGTAGAAGAACTAGCAGAAGTTAATTCAGAAACACCTTCAACTCATAATCCTATTCATGAAAAAGAGAAAAACACTGAAGACCCAAAAAACAGAGAAAATCCAACTGTTCAAAATACTAGAAATCAAACAGAAAATTATTTCAATCTAGAAGATGAAATAGGCAAACTAAAGATAGTTGTTCCCTTAGCAGAATTAGCAAAACACGATGTCTATAGAAGCCAAATCAGCATATCCCTTAACATTACTAGAATGGACGATTCAGTAAATGTTTTTGATGATCAACCCAAACTACTTTTTGGCCCTGAAGTAAATGGTAAACCAGAGAGTGGGGGAACTCCTCCATTTTATGTGAGTTTAAATGTACATGACAAAATAATTCATAACGCCATGCTTGATTCTGGAGCGTCTCACAATTTAATGCCCAAAGCTGTGATGGAAATATTAAATCTAGACATTACCAGACCATATAAAGATATTTTCATTTTGATTTGAGTCAGGTAAGATGTTTATGTTTGATTAAAGATTTGTGTGTTACTTTGGTGCAATACCCTGCAAAATCTATTCTGATGGATATAGTAGTTGCTGATATTCCTCCTAAATATGGTATGTTGTTGTCTAGATCCTGGGTGTTAAACTCGAAGGATCTCTTCAACTAGATATGTCTTATGCTACTATTTCAGTGTTTGGTCAACCTAAAAGACTATACAGAGAGACCTTGATGAAATATTTAGTAAGTAGTCAGGAGAAGCCTGAAAACTTCCCTGTCTATTCAATACATTATGATATGGACTCATTCATCCTTTATAATCCTGAATTTGACCTTCCTACTGAACTAGAAGCACCAGAAACAGAAACTGCAAATAAATCTACTGTTCAAATCGAAGAAATTTCTGAAAACAAAGAAACATCAGACATTCAAGAAATTCCAAAAAAATTTGAAAAACCAGAGCTCCCTGTTAAGAAACATGTTAAAACAGTTGATGAAGATTATGAACATGAAATTTTGTGGCATTTAGAATTTGATGGTTCAGTAAATAAGTTAGGAGCAGGAGCTAGTTCATAACATTGAAAATGATCATGCCGAAGGCCATGACTATAGATTAAACTTTAGATGCACTAATATTATCGCAGAGTATGAAGCTCTTTCGCTAGGGCTTAAACATGTAGAAAAGTTAGGAGCAATTAGAGTATCAATCATAGGAGACTCTGAGTTAATTATTCAATAGATCAATGGTGAATGTTCAACAAAAGACCCCAGATTAAGACAATACAGAGAAATAGTTGTGGAAATTCTCAACACTTTTCTACAAGCTCAACTTGCCAAAATTCCTAGAAAACAAAATTTGCATGCTCACAGTCTTGCAATGTTCGCTAGCACATGTAAATTACCTTTTGGACCTAATCATCAGTTCACAGCTGAGATTAGACATAGACCTGCTATACCGGATAATCTTATAAATTGGCAAGTGTTTGTAAATAATAATCATATTAATAATTTTTTGACCTTAGAAAATGAGTTCTCTAACAGAAACTAGATGAACTAATCAGACAATAATCAATGAATCTGATCAACTAGATGAACAAGAAACGAATATTTCAGAAGAGACTGCAATTCACATGCTTCACCCAACCAAGTTCACTAAAAAATATATGCAGGATTGAAACAAATGGAAATCGATGAGATTATAGAAGATGAATCTGAAATTATTAATCTGAAATATAATCATTTACCTAAAGGATTAACTCCTTTAGAAGATCTTTTTGACTCGAATTACATTCCACTAAAACCCAAAATGGAACCGTTAAAAGCTGATATTGAAGAATACAATTTGGGAACTGAAGGAAATCCCAAGATGGTTAAGTTATCTAAATATCTGCCAGAGGATCAAAAAGTTAAATATGTTGAACTGTTAAAAGAATTCCAGGATGTTTTTGCCTGGAGTTATGAAGATCTTAAATCATACGATACATCAATAATTCAACATACAATACCTTTGAAACCAGATCAGAAACCTTTCACATAGAAACTTAGAAGAATTAATCCTGTGCTACTACCTTCAATTGAGAAAGAAATTAAAAGAATGTACGAAGCAGGAATAATAGCTCCTATTAGGTTCTCTGAATGGGTTTCTAATTTGGTACCAACAAGGATAAAGACTAGAGAGATTAGACTATGTGTCGATTTGAGAAATTTAAACAAAGTTTCTTTAAAAGATAACTATCCTCTACCTAAAATGGACCATATATTACAAAGGGTAGTGGGATCTTCAAGAATTTCTCTTCTGGATGGATTTTCAGGGTATAACCAGATTTTGGTTCATCCTGATGATCAAGACAAAACAACATTTACAACACCATGGGGTACTTTTAAATATGTTAAGATGCCATTTGGACTCAAAAATGCAGGGGAAACCTTTCAAAGAGCAATGGACATTGCATTCGCCAAAGAAATTCATGATTTTCTGGTTATTTATCTAGATGATTTAACTGTTTTTTCCAAAACAAATCAACAACATTTAGATCATCTAAGACAAGTGTTTATAAAATGCAGAAAGTATGGTATTTCTTTAAATCCGAAAAAATCATTGTTTGGTCTTGAAGAAGTAAAACTCCTAGGTCACATTATTTCTAAAGATGGCATTAGAATTGATCCTGAAAGAATACAAGCCATATTGCAGATACCTCATCCCAGGAATATTAAAGAACTTCAAGCTTTCATAGGAAAGATCAATTTTTTGAGAAGATTCATTTCTAGTTTAGCTAAATTACTTAGATTACTCACTAACATGTTAAGAAAGGATTCAAGTATTCAATGGACAGTGGAAGTCAAGCAATCATTTGAAGAAATCAAAATGGCTTTGACTAGAACACCAGTTCTTACCAGTCCAAAATTTGATAAAGATTTTATAATATTTTCATTTGCTTCTGAACATACAGTTGCAGCTATTTTATTACAAAAGGATGATCAAGGATGTGAAAAACCAATAGCCTTTTTTAGTAAAGCACTTAGAGATGCATCATTAAAATACAATATCATGGAGAAACAAGATTTTTCACTTGTGAAAGAAATTAAAGATTTCAGAGTTTATATATTATATTCTCATGTGATAGCTTATGTACCTAATGCTGTCATTGAAGACATCTTAACTCAAGATGGAATTGAAGGCAAAAGAGGTAAATGGATAGCTACCATATTAGAATATGATATTGAAATAAGACCTAAAAAACTCATAAAAGGACAAGGTTTGGCTCAACTCATGACTGAAACAAATTGCCAAGCCCTGTATATTAATGAACTGGATGACAAACAGGAGATGGTGATTCCACAGATCAGTCAGGCCTTTTTAGACTCACCTTGGTACGCTGATATCATTTATGTTTTGTTAAACCTACAAGCTCCTCCAGGGTTATCCAGAACGAAACAAAGGTTTTTGAAAATGACATCTTTAAAGTATTGTATTTTAGATAATGCTCTTTTTTGGAAGAATCACGATGGAATTCTATTAATTTTTTTATTGAAAGATGAAGCTGACAAAGTTCTTAATGAATTTCATGCAGGAGATTGTGGTGGACACCTCTACTGGAAGTCAACTGCAGATAATATCTTAAGGGATGGTTTTTATTGGCCAACCTTATTTTCAGATGTTAAGAAATTTGTAACTGCTTGCCATAAGTGTCAAATCTTTGAAGGCAAGAGAAAATTACTTCCTTTACCATTAAAACCAATTTCCACTGAGAAACCCTTTCAACAATGGGGCCTGGATTTTATTGGAGAAATCCATCCCCCTTCTTCTGGTCAACACAGATGGATCCTTACTGCCACAAATTACTTTACTAAATGGATTGAAGCAATCCCATCTAGACAAGCCAATGATTCTGTAATTATAGGTTTCTCAGAAACCAATATACTTTCAAGATTTGGCTGTCCTGATAAAATTATAACTGATAACGCTGCTGCTTTCAAGTCTAAGAAAATTATTAGTTTCTGCAATAAATATCACATCACTTTAGGCCATTCAATAACTTATTATCCTCAGGGTAATGGACTGGCTAAATCTTCCAATAAAAGCCTCATTAATATCATTAAAAAATTATTGGAAGAGAATAAAAAGAATTGGCATAAGAAACTTACCAATGCATTGTGGGTAGACAGACTCACAACCAAGAAATCAATTGGGACCATTCCATATGAATTAGTTTATGGTATTGAGGCTAGATTTCCATCATCCTTAGGAATTCCTGTTATGAAGTTACTTCAGGACGCTCAAGTAGAACCAAATGATATTGAGAGAAGAATAAACCAAAAAATTCACTTGCAGCAGACCAGAGAAGAAGTGTATCAACGATCCCAAGTTTTGCAGGAAAAATTAAAGAAAATGTTTGAAAAAAGGACTAAAGCAGAATATTTTCAACTAGGAGACAAAGTTCTAAGATGGGATTCCAGAAGGGAAGATAAAGGGAAACATGGGAAATTTGATTTCTTATGGAAAGGAACTTATATCATTCATGCTTTACAGGGAAATAACACATATTTTTTGAAGAATTTGGATGGTTCAAAAGCTGAGGAAGGACCAGTCAATGGTCGAATGCTAAAACACTACTTTGATCCTATTTACTAGGATGTTCTGATTTTTTAACATGTACATAATATATCCTTTCTAATGCATCAGTTTTGATTAGATGGTGACTTACTGAAGTTGAAGCCCGAAGTGAAGGCCCTAAGCTTCAGATGTTTTACTATCATATATACAATAAAGCCACCAAAAAAAGAAGATTACATGGTTCAGTTAAAAGCATTTGGAGGCATCTGATCTGTTGTTCTTGACTTTTCACCAGGGAAAGCCATCCCCAAGTGGAGCCATTTTTAGACTCCTAACCAATAGGTGTCATTTTTCATGATTGACTTGGTGAACTATGCAATATGTTCAAACCTTTTTCTTGTGTTAAGGTGTTCCATATTCTTAAAAAATCAAAAAATCCAAAAAATTTAAAAAATGTAAAGAGGGTATACCCTAAAATAAAATCAAAGGGTGAAAAGAATAAAATGGTCAAAAAAGTGAAAGAAATGAACCTCACCAAAAAGAAAGGCCAAGGAAATTGTGCAAGTCTAAGTGCCACTACTTTTTGTTCTGATGTAATAAACAAAATTGTGTGCAGTTTGTCAAAATTTTGCAACAATTTATGAAGGGTCAAACTGTTTAAACTTAACTCATTCATTTTTTAATTTCATGCTGTAGAATAGAGAATAAATATCTAACCAAACATTTTAATCTCGGTAGATAAGTAGATAGGTAGAGTTAATAAAAGGTGCTCAACAGTTTAATCTGAGCCCTTGGATGTAATAAGTGTAGACTTAGATAGGTTTTCCATGTAAAAGAAAAGAAGAATGATATGGGTTTGCCAGTCTAAGTGCACCCTAATAAAGAAGAGAAAATGGTAGGGTAAAGTAAGTAGGGTAGGTAGATGTTGTTGCAGAATTACATGTGATGAATGATGGTTCTAAATGTGTTCAATTCTACTTTCATCACAAGTACAAAGGCATATACTACATTGGAAAAGTTTACAGCAAAGAAAATTCAAATTATTAACTTCCCCTCTCATTTTCCCTAAACATTTCACTAATTTCCCCGAAGTGCTAAGGTATTTGAAGATTAGAGGGGCTCAAGGCATTTCCTTGACATTTGGAGGGACCGGACCGTCGGCCTAACAATTGAAAAGACCTAAGTACTTGAAATCATCCATTTTCACATTCATTCACTTCTTAAAAACATTTTCCTAAGTAAAATCCCATTTTTACTTAGGAAAATCCTTCAATTTTTCATGAAAAGCCCTCAAAATCACTTTTATTCTAAGTCTAAGTGATGAAAGTATAATAATGCCATTTACTTTTGAATCTTCACTTTCTTGGTTATATTAGAGTATTTTGAGTTTACATTGTCCTTTGGTCATATTAACTCTAACTTATGTATTAATTCCCATAAAAATGACCTTGTCCTATTATTAAATCCTTTTATAATAATATCCCCAAAACCCTTATATTATGACTTTTTAGCCAAAAGTATTTAATTCCTATTTATTCAAATAAAAAATTCACAATATACCACCTTTTGGCTAGAAAATATATCTTTAGTTCTATTCCCGCCCCATATGGTAATTGGATTAATTTAATTCAATTATCGTATAATAAAAAATATATGAAAAACGTTTAAACATATGTATATATGTTTAAAACAAAAAATAAGTCCAAAGTTTAATTAAAACCAAAAATTGAAAATAATCCATCCCCATGCATTTTTCATCTCCGACCATACAAAGAGATTAATTAATCCCCACGATTAATTAATAATCCAACCTGCCAATCAAACTCCGCCCGATGAGTTTAATTGATAGTTAATTACGTTGGGTCCACGCCATTAAAACTCCACCATCTCTCTGTCTCGTCGACCATCTGATCGACCCATCAAAAATATACAGCCCTCATCTATTTCGTTGGCCATCCGCGTATGAAAGATAACGTGCGATGGCCAAGCGGTTTTCAAATAGTGTCGTGCTACGTGTTAGCCGTTGTATCGCATCGCTGCCCTTCCACCTAAAATTGCCTTCCCTCATAATTGGTGCGATAAAAACCACTTACCACATTTCTGTTCGTGACATGACCATTGTACCATGCTGACATCATCCAATAAAATAATAAAAAATTCTGCCACCCATTGACTTTGCCAATAAAACAAAAAATTCACATCTTTTTCATCATTTCGTACGCAGCAAACGAATACACCCTCCACGCAAAAATTCAAATTTCAAAAGCTGAAGTCCGCCAACCTTGGTCTTTTCGAAGAAAATTGCAGTCAAACATTCAAGAAATCAGTCGCCTTATCCAGTACCTGTTTGAAACCAGTGTCATCCTCATAAAAATAGGTATTTACCCTAGAAAATCCCACTGAACTTTGTAATAAACCTGATTTTCGTACTCTTTCAATAAAGCAGGTTCAGACTTGATAGTTAGCTCATTTATAAAAACCTGAGAAAGTAATTATATTCCCAAAACTTGCAATTGTACCTGTTTTTCCTGTCAAAACCCGAGTTTCCATTTTTTAATTCACAAGAACCAAAAATGGAAGTTCATGTGGCTTTAAACGTAGCACCTCTAAACACTCCTCATAAAGAATTGGATTATTTACCTTTAGCCGATATGGACTTTCAAATTAAAGACCTGGGTATCAGTGAGAATCCCCTTCGAATATTTTGTCGCTGTAGAGACAATTATTTGAATGGTTCTGACATAATTGGACTCTGGAAGTCCAATATGCCCATGTACTTTCTCCCAGCAGTCTGTATTTTCCCTGAAATCATCCATCTTTGCCATGCCAACTATGATCCTAACCAAAGAGCAGTATTATCCCCAAATCAAGATGTCCTCTTCCCAATAACTGCTCAATCCATAAATGAGATGCTACATTTCCAGCCTGGTCAAGCCCTCACCCCTCTGCACATGGCTGAATTACTTGAGAAGTCTACACAATTTTCCCATGAAGAGTTAAACCGTCTTTGTCAGACTTTCATGTTGCCACAGCATCAGCCTAAAGGACCTCCCCCTTATGGCCACACCTATTTTACTGATGAAGGAAGACTTATTTTAAACATGATATCTTCAATAATGGGTTTTAATACTAGTGAGTTTGTTGACCAATTGACCCTAGTGTTATTGTCTATTTTTATCCCTGGACAGCCTCCTACTGTTAGATATGATTTTCCATCTTTTATTGCTGACAAAATACATGATCAATTCATGAGATTTGGAAATGAGAGAGTATTCAAATATTCTTCCTTCATATATCATCTCATGATATACTATCAATCAGAATGTTTTCCTTTCCATATTCAGAAACTTGATGCTAAAGGAAACCCTAGATCAGTTATCTTTTGTTCTGCTATCACCCATCATTCTCCTGATTCTCCTTACTCATAGAATGAGTTTATTGATCTGTTTGTACATCCAGCAACCACTTTGTTAACTGGAATTTCTCCTCCCAGAGCTAGTAATGAAATCAAGAGAATCCTACAACTCTCAAAACAATATAAGGTGGGAGATTGGTACTTATATCAGAATTATACTGAAATTAGGATTTATGGATGTGAATTGTGTCCATTTAAGTTGCCCAGATATGTTCCAATGAGACTTTTTTCACTTGAGTATTTCAGACAGATGAACAATTCAGATATAGTTCATTTCTATAATGCCAAGAAGAAGGCACAACTCAGAATAAAGAGCCAATTAGGTCCCTTTGTTTGTAATTCTAGGGAAGCTGGGAAAGAGGCCGAAAGGATTTTAGAAGATTACCTCAAACTAGAAAAGAGTTTCTACTGGGCACCCTATGATCCATATAGCTTTATTTGTGACAGAAGAATGAAAAACAAATTATCTCCATACATTCATTTTAGGATGCCAGAAATTGAACAATATGCAAATACAGATGAATGGGTGGAAGGAAATTTTGTAGATCAAGATAGTGAGAAGGTCAATATTGATAATTTAATGAACGATCTTGAAAATATACTTGACCTAGACTCTCTTGGGCAGGTACAGACAGCAGGACCCTCTTCAGCAGGAACTTCACAACAACATTTGCAGGAGATCAGTACAGTGGCAATAGAGTCAAAAGGAAAATAAAAGGAACCAGGCATACAAATAATTGAAAAATTCACAATGACAGAGCTACCAGAAACATCTAGAGAACAAGGTCAAGTACAAATCACTCCAGTTCAGATCAATGAGGCAGAAATTTCCAATCTTCAAACTCCTCTTAATATGGAAAAAGGAAAAAAGAGAGAAGCTAAAACATCCACCCCTAGTGATAGATCTACAGAGCAGCATGATAATAAAAGGCAGAGATTGAATCCTCTTCCAGAAGTTGAATCATTTCAAGAAATCTCTGACAGCCAAGAAAGAAAAGACAGTCAACAAACAGATGCAGGTAGTGGGGCATCCACTACTTTTCAAAGAAAGGAACTACAGAAACAAAAAGGCACAGAGATATATTCTTTCAAGCCTCCAGTAAAAGAGACTTGGGACATCAAAAAGACATTTATCAATATCAAGGCCAGGAATGATCCACTGAGAATTCAAGTATATAATCAATATTTGAAAATGGCTCTAAAGAATCAAGAAAGACTGATGTCTTCTTTTGACATCCAACAGGGAAAAATGATAATGAGTCATTTCAAACCCAAAGTGCAACAACCCGAGACAACTGCTGATTATATTAAGACAAACTTTGAAGTTCTAGCAAAATACATCCATCCTTTAGATCAGATTGAGTTGCATAAGCAGACTAGTGAAATGATCTATTCTACACTGACTGATAAGGCAATGACAGCTCATAAGTTACAGGATTATTTAGAGAACACTAATACACAATTTCAGCTTGAAAAAGCTTCTTCTCAAGCCAAAGATAACAAGATAAAAACATTGGAGGAAGTAATAATTGGATTAGGTCACAATCCAAAGGATGTCAAAGGTATAGAAGCTCTAATTAAGAAAAAATATGAAGACATTGCAGCTTTGAAGAAGCAGTTGAAATTTCCTGCTTCAAGACATCCTCAAACTGAAGAAATAATAAAGAAGAATTCTAAAGAAGAAATGATGGAGTTGCTCTTAAAAATGAATGAGCAACTGACTGAAACAAAAAAAGAGCTGGAGCAAGCATTGAAAGACAAACAATATGCTCTTCCAACATCTAAAACGGAGGCAATTATAGGTACATAGCCAATAGGTCAGCCAGGAGAGTCATCACAGGTAGATACTTCAAATTTGAGCACAGAAGTATTAGTAAAGCAAATGAATGATTTGAAACTGCAGGTAACAGAACTTCAGAACACAAAGTTACAGCTTGTCAATTTGGAACAGAGATATGATCTTTCAAAAATGAGTGTTGCTAACAAATCAAGAGAAATCAAGAGATTGGAAAAATTGGTTAAAGCATTAGAAAAGGATCTCACATTGGAGAAACCTTTGAGAGAAATAAATGAAATTCTTTGGGATAATATTATCCAGTCAATAAAAGACATATGGCCTTCAATTCAGATAACGTACGAGTAGAATGATTTGGTCATAGCAGCTCTGGATGAAGTTGAAAACACACGAGCAGAATTAAGAAATAGGCCTGAGGAAGCTAATCAGCTTATACAGTTTTTAAACACCCAAACCAGACAAAAACTTGAAGAAGTGGGTATTCAGGATAGAACTGCAACAATCTTAGAAATAAAAATATTTTTTACCAAAAGAACTCTTATGCAAAATTTGGAATGAAGGTGCTTTGACATGCAGGCAGAAATAATTTCTTTCAGAGAAAGGTTTAATGTTTTATTGAATAAAGGGTTGCCTAGTCCTATAATTCCATAAGATAAAATAATGGACCTGGAAACTTATGTTAGGAAATTGGACATACATGCTCACAATCTAGCCAATTCCTCAGCCAGTTCATCACAAGCAACATTACCTACAGGAAGGAATCTTCATGACAGATTAGAGAATTTGTTTTATCTGGAACATGAAGTAAGGCATTTGTTTCCTAACCAACCTAATTTCTTCAGATATACCGAGGCTGATGAAACATTAAGAAAGTTTCAACGAACAAGAATAGCAAAAGATAAATGGTGGGAAGATATGTTGGAACTTTTGTAAAATTTATCCTTATATGAAATTTTTCCTATTTACCACAGTATAAAGGATAAAGGATAAACAAAGGTTAAAGAGTATCAGTTCAGTTAAAAGTGTATCAGTAAAAACAAAGAGTATCAATGAAGCAAGGCAGTTAGAACAAAATTACTGAAGAAGACAATGATGAGCCACAATATAGCACCTGCCTCGAGCACACTCTCAAAAAGCAGGGAACAACACAGCATCAGTTACTTCTTGTCTTATCCATGAAACTGTCTGTCTCTATTTTTTTTGTAACTTATCTATGAGTCATATTAGATTATATCTCGTTTTGTTGATAGATATTTTGTATAATTTTTTGTATAAATAAGCCCTCAATTGGATTATTGAGGGTGGATTCTTCTACTTTTCTGTAACATTGATTTTTTGAATAAAGTGCTTTTGGAGAAATTTCTTTGTGGCTTGCTGGATGATGAATTGAAGCTCAAGGCTTTTTGCAGGATTCATGTGTCAGACTACAGTTCAATAAGTCATTTCTATCCTGTGTTTTAAGTTTTATATATGTTTACTACATCACTGTGTTTCATTTCTGAATAATTAAAAAAAAGGATTAAACCAGAAATTGCTTAATTGTACTCTGATTTCAATTGTTATTATTCTAAATGTTTTCTTCTAAACTGGTTATAAAAAATGAATTCTTAATTGCTCTTTATTGGTAATCACTCACTTTTCGTCATTTAAACATGTTGAAAGACTCTTAATTTCCTTTCATCTATTTAAAAAATCCATTCCATTCACTTTAATATCCAAAATTGTTCTTTGTTTTGGCTATCTTGCCCTGCAAAGCCATCTTTAGTGTAAAAAATTAATCCAGTAAAGCCATCCTTTTGACTCCATATCCTAATGGCCTGAAATAATCAATCTTGCCCTCAGTTGGCAAATTCCACCATTCAAATTCAAACAAAAACCCTGGACTTATAACTAGCCTAATATTTTCTAAGAACAAAGCTAAATTCTATAAGAGAGAGTCCTCTCTGGATACTGATTAGCTAGATTCTGTATCTGAAGGTTGGTTTGTGGTTACCTCGGACCCATTTCCTCTTCCAACAACTTCAAGGAAAATCTGAGAGGTAACACTCCAGATGAAGATAAATTCCCTGATTAATATCTTTTTGCAATCACTACTCAAACTCCCTAGTTTGTTGACATTGCCAATTATCTAGTTTCAGGAAAATTTCCTTCAATTATGAATGCAAGAGATAAAATAAAAATCATTTATGATAGTGCGAAATATTCATGGATTGCTAATGAATTATACAAGACAGGTCCAAAATTTATTATTAGAGATGCGTTTGAGAAGATGAGATGCCTGAGATTCTTAAGGCATGTCATGATGAACCTTGTGGTGGACACTTTGCTGATAATACGACAACTTATAAGATCCTTCATCGAGGATATTATTGGCCATCCCTCTTTAAAGATGCTAAAGAGTATGTCAAAAGGTGTGACAATTTCCAAAGGGTAGGGAAACCTTCCCCTTCAGGTGAAATGCCATTACAACCTCACCTACATATTGAACCTGTTAAGAAATGGGATTTGGATTTTTTAGGACCTATTAATCCTCCGTCGAAAAAAAAGAAGTATATCTTAGTTTGCATTGATTATGTTACCAAATGGGTAGAAGCCAGGGCATTACTTTCTACTAATGAAGTATCTATAGTTAATTTTATTTTTGAGGATATTTTTACTCATTTTGGTGTCCCAAGAGAAATTGTTACAGATCAAGGAGCTCAATTCACATCAAATATGGTGAAGCAAATGGTAGAGAAGTACAAAATCAGACACAGGAAATCCACTCCCTACCATCCACAAGAAAATGGCCAAGTGGAATCTACCAATAAGGTGATTTAAGGGATCCTTACAAATACTGTTCATTTACATAGAAGATATTGGGAAGAAAGGCTTCCTGAAGCCTTATGGACCCTATAGAAATACATGAAGAAACACAATAGGTCGCACCCCTTATGAAATTGTTTATGGAAAACAAGTCCTCGTTTCCCATAGAGTTTCGGGTCCAAACTTTCAAAATGGTAGTCCAATTAGGACTTGATTTGACAAGCACAAAAGCAAAGATCGGAAGCAGATTAATGAATTGGATGAGATCAGACAAGATGCAGTCCAAAGAACAAGCATAGTCTAATAGCAAAGGACTAGATGGCATGAAAAATATATCAAAGAAAATAAATTTAAAGAAGGTGACTAGGCACTCTTGTTTGATTCAAAATTCAAGGATTTTCAAGGTAAATTTCAAACTAATTGTCTTGGGCCATATGAAATTGTGAAAATATTTGAAAATGGAGCAATAAAAATCAGGACAATAGATGAAGGGAAGGTAGCGTTTCTTGTAAATGGAGATAGAATGAAATTGTATCATAAGCCACTTTCAAGAGAAGAATTTGTCAAGAAATTCGAAGATAACATTGATAAGAAGTTAGTGAAGAAGAATTCTTCTTCTTCACTAACTTAGTTGTAATTTTATTCAATAATATATATATATATATATATATATATATATATATATATATATATATACATATATATATGAAAACCAATCAGTGATTGGCATATTTATACAGAAAGTGTAGGGTGAAAATCAGAATTTTTCCGACACCCTATACTTTCAATTGTTCTTTTTATACAACTAAAATATCATAAAATCACAAGTTGCAGATTCATTTTTCACTCCATACTTCATTAATTCATATTTCATTCAATACCATATTTTACTACATCCATCTCATTCCATTCCATATCCATATTTCATAATTTTTTTATAGGTACATTATGTAGCTGCCTGTTCTGTAGCCAATCTTGTTCTGCAGCTAATTGACTCTGAAAGCCTACTTCAACAAACAAAGGATGATAGTCAAAGGAGATTATGGAGCTTAAAATATCAACATTTTTCAAAATGAATGACAAACACAACAAGCAGCAAAATCAAAAGGTCCGAGGTAAATTGTGCAAAGTTATTTTGATAGCCAAAACATGAAAAAATACAATATGCTTAAATCATATGTTTCCTAAGTTAATCTATCATTCGAATTGATCCTTCCTTATCATAAAAAAACCTCGAACATATCCCTTACCTTCCTCTCCATAATGGTTCATCATTAATTAAATGACTAATGGCCAAAAATTAGATGTGACCTATTAGGTCACATCCTTAGATCGTATCATTTATTGATGATTTTGAAAATCATCATAAATCTCTTCGCAGTATTTCATTCCATATCAAACCCTCAACCCTATAATTTTCATCATTTACCATTACCTTGTTCATTCACCACCGCATTCACTTACTGCCATTACATTCTGTATCCAGTTCATCTGTAGAAATAGAGAAGTAATTTTAAGGGAAAAACATTCTTCCGTAGCTACTCTTTCTTCAGACACGGATCAGAGACAAAGCAGTAGACCTAAGCCAAGGAAAGGAGGCAATCTATGCTATAGATAACTGGGGCTAATTTTGAGAATAGAACCAACTGGGATCAAATAATTAGAAGGATACCCACAAGTTAAAGGGCTATTATAGCAAGTTGGGTGGCTGAGCTTTGTAGAAAATTTCAATGGATTCCACAAAGAAATCACGAAATCATTTTCTAGGTCATTTGATGGATCATAAGTAGAAATTGGGGATATTAAGTTCACTATAACAAATTCATTTATATCTGAAGCCATAGAATTTCCAAGACAGGGAGAGCGTTAGTTCAAGAATAAGGAGTTTCATAATGAAACCTGGAAACAAATGCTTTGAAGAATCCAGGTATGGACATTTCAATATTTAGAAAGGGTATTCCAAGTACAACCTTGAAAAATAAATGGAGGAATATGTTATTAATTTTACAAAAATTCATAACATGTGAGGGTAGATTCGGTACCATGTATGTCTACCATATTAGACTGATGATGAATTTCTTAGATGATGAAATAAATCTACCTTTCTTCCTGCTTAATAGTTTGAAAATAATGGCCTCTAATGTTCATAAAAGACTCCAATTCCTAGAAACTACTCTGCACCACCATGGCCCAATTAAAATACTAATTGAGTTCCATTTGAAGAAAGTAGGAGATAATTGGGAAGAGTTTCTTCTAAGAAACCATTTTCAAGAACCAGAGGAAACACTATCTAAAGAAGAACCTATAAGAAGAAGTAGGAGAGGAAAAATTAATAAAGTTGTTGAAGTCAAACATGATACATCAACACAGAAAGACAGTGAAGAAGTAATCTTTGAAAAATTGATAAAGATCAGAAAACTGATCAGGGTTAAAAGAAAAGAGAAATTAACAAGTGAATGTGTTGAAGAAAAAAGATGAAAATCCACCCAAATTAAGGAGAAGCTCTAGACTTAAAGGCATGGTGAAAAATACATGAATTAAGGAAACAGGAGTAATAAATATTGAAGAAGAAAAAACTCCAATCCAAACACCAAATGATAGATATCCTTTACATCAGTATGAAGAAGACCCTAATAGAGGAACCCCAGATATACATCTAGCCCAATAACAAATTTATGACTATGTGGAATCACTAGAAAGAAGGGCCTCAGAAAATCAAGAAAGATCTCTCAGTCCACAAGAACCTCCAATAGAAATCTTGAGAAAAGACAACCATGAATTGGAGATACTGAATAGACATATCAAAAATGAAAATGAAATCTTAAGAGAGTAGGTCAAATTTAAGAATGGTATGAACAACACTCTCTCTCTACAAATGAGAACATTGTATAAAGCAAACAGGAAGCTAAAGAAGAAAAATAAGAAACTGAACAGGGCACTCATAGATCTTAGGTTCAAATTATTCATGAGGAAACCCAAAATGGTATTTACTACCAAAAGAAGTAGAAAAAGGAGGTTGGATGTTCTTGTAGAAGTTTCAGAGCACATGGAATAAAGTTTTGATGAAGTTGCATGAGGACATGCAAGAGTTTTTAGCGATAGGGGGTATGTTGAGCCCTGAAATTGTCTTCTCTTTTGCCAACTTTCACCTCATTTCATCATTTCTTTATCATTTCATAAACCTAATTATCAATGAGAATGATTAAGATTTCTTAAAGGTTGCATACAAATTATTAATTTATTGTAATTTCACGATTTTTATTGTCTTAATAATTTTTGAATGGTTTAGCTACAAAATACGATTACGTGCAGCGGCCAAATGGGCATTCCGTGCCTATTTTTTTTGTTTAAGTATGTTACAGGTGTCAATTGGAGAAAAGGTAAACATGGGTGGATTCCAAATCTTCCCCACATGGTTCCTTATTATCCATGAGGATTGAATCAATAGCTGGAGGTGTCTAAGCCCATGGTCAAAGAAAAGGTCAAAGAAATTGTTTTCTATAGGAATTAGGACTCCTGATTTTCTTTGCAGCAAATCACAAGTCCCAAAAGAGTTTCAGTCCAATTTTAACTTAAATATTACACTTTTACCTATTTTTGTTCGATGTTAGTTATGAATTTTCATATAAATTAATCTCTGTAATACTGAGAGGGGACGGTTGATACATATTTTATCATTACAGTGATACTCTGTTTTCAAGCACTATGTTAATAATAGGAGTTTAGCCTTGATGTTGTTTTGAATGCAATATTAAGGAGCTAAAGGATTAATACCGAATTGGTAGCAGAGGGACCCTACTATTTGAGGAGGTTTTACATGTTTTCTAGCTAAGTTATTTTCAATTCTGTTTTACTGTCTTTCCTTACTTAGATTGCTTTCTTAAATCATAGTGTTTTAGCATTTTGTTTCATGTCATATTCTTAGTTAAAGGATCCTCAGTATACTTGCAATTAGTCTCTTTCACAAGCTCTTCCAATAAATCTATATTAAATTAATGGGATTCAGTTGTAATATTCTGAGTTATTAGCATTTCATTTTATGTTATTTAGTTAAATAGAAGATCCTCATCATACTTCAATTAGTCTCTTTCACAAGCTCTTCCAATAAATATTTAATTCGCGAATGAGATTTAGTTGTAATATTATGAGTTATTGATTGTTTCGTTTCATAGAAGATCCTTATCACATTATAGTTAATCTCTTTCTCAAGCTCTTCCAATAAACCCTTAACAAATAAATGAGATTTAGTTGTAATGTTATAAGTTTTTTCAGCATTTCATAGGAGATCCTTACTACATTATAGTTAATCTTTTTCTCAAGTTCTTCCAATAAACCTTTATCAAATGTATGAGATTTTTCTATAATGTTCTAAGTTACTGATTGTTTCATCATTTCCCTTTTATGTTTTACGAGATCCTCAATGCACTAGAATTAATCTTTTTCACAATATCTTCCAATAAACCTCTAATTGAATGAATTAGATTAAGTTGTAGTGTTTTGAGTTACTTTTCATTTAATGAATGTTCGTTTAGAAGTTGTAATATCCATGGATTAGGACTCCTTGTTTTCATCATTTTCTAGGTAAGAAAAGAACTTGCAAATAAACTCTGTTTTCATTTATTCATTAACATTTTCCCGTTTTGCCTCTTTACATAGATTTAACTTCATATTTCTAATATACATCAGAATAATAAGAACCAAAACATAAAAACCCCAAAAGAATCAACAAAACACTAAAACAACGAAGTAAGAAAAGGAATACTTAGGCACATACAGTGCATTACACTTCATTAGTTTACTAGCCTTGGTCGATAATTTATGTTAACAATTTAGAACACTAAATTGACTAAACACTAACCTTAACCTTAACCTTAACCTTATCATAACCTTGACCGTAACCTTAACCTTACCCTTACCCATACCCTTACCCTTAACCTTAATCTTAACCTGACTAAACTCATAACCTTAACCTTAACCATAACCTAACCTTAACCTTCCCCTAACCTTAACCTTATCATAACCTTAACCTTAACGTTAAGAGTAACGGTAAGGTTAGGTTTAAGGTTAAGCTCAAGGCCAAGGCCAAGGTTAAGGTTAAGGTTAGGTTAAGGGTAAAGTTAACGTTAAGGTGAAAGTTAAGGGTAAGGTTAAGGTTACAGGTTTATTCAGGTTAAGGTTAAGTTTAAGGGTTTGGTAACGATTAGGGTTAGGTTATAGTAAAGGTTAAGGTTAAGTTAAGGGTAAATTCAAGTTTAAGGTTAGGGTAAAGTCAAGGTTAAGGGTAAAGTTAAGGTTAAGGTTACGTTAAGTGTAAATTCAAGGTTAAGGCTAGGTTAAGGTTAAGGGTAAAGTCAAGGTTAAGATAATGTTAAGGTTAAGGTTAGGTTAAGGTTACGGTTAGGTTAAGGTTAAGATTAGGTTAAGGTTCAGTTTAAGGTTAATCTTAAGGCTTTGGTAAGGGTTAGGGTTAGGTTAAGGTTAATGTTAAGGGTTCAGTCAAGGTTACGGTTAGGTTATAGTTAAGGTCAACGTTAAGGTTAAGGGTAAGGTTATAGTTAGGTTAAGGTTAAGGTTAAGGTTAGGTAAAGGTTAAGATATGGTTAAGGTTAAGGGTTTGGTCAAGGATAGGGTTAGGATATAGTTAAGGTTAAGGTTAAGTTAAGTTAAGGTTACGGTCAAGGGTAAGGTTAAGGTTAGGTTAAGGATAAGATTAGGTTAATGGTAAATTTAAGATTAAGGTTAGGTTAACGGTAAATTTAAGATTAAGGTTAGGTTAAGGGTAAATTTAAGGTTAAGGGTTTGGTCAAGGTTAGGTCAGGTTATAGTTAAGCTTAAGGTTAAGGTTAAAGTGAATGTTAAGTGTAAGGTTAAGGTTAACGTTACAAGTTTAGTCAGGTTAAGGTTAAGGTTAAGGGGTTGGACAAGGTTAGGTTTAGGTAAAGGTTAAGGGTAAAATTAAGGTTAAGGTTAGGTTATGGGTAAAATTAAGGTTAATTTTAGGTTAAGGTTAAGGTAAGGTTAGGGTAAGGTTAAGGGTTAAGGATAACTTAACCTTAACCTCACTAAACCTGTAACCTTTACCTAACCTTAACCTTAACCTTAACCTTCCCATAACCATAACCTTAACCTTAACCTTGACCTTACCCTTAACCTTAACCTTCCCATAACATTAAACTTAACCTTAACCTTAACCTTACCTTAACCTTAACCTTAACCTAAACATAACCTTGATCTCAAACCTAAGCTTCACCCTTAACCTTACCTTAACCTTAACATAACCTTGACCTTTACCTAACCTTAACCTTAACCTAATATTGACCTTAACTATAACCTAACCCTAACCTTGGTAAGGTCAAGGTTAAGGTTAAGGTTATGGTTATGGAAAGGTTAATGATAAGGTTTGGTTAAGGTTAGGTTTAGGTTATAGTTAAGGTCAAGGTTATGGTTAGGTTATGGGTTTAGTCATGTTAAGGTTAAGGCTAAGGGTAAAGTCAAGGCTAAGGTTAGATTATGGTTAACGTTAGGGTTAAGGTTCAGGTTAAGGTTAAGGTTAGGGTTAGGGGAAGGTTAAGGTTAAGGTTAAGGTTAGGTTAAGGTTAAGGGTGAAGGGTAAGGTTACGGTTAGGGTCAGTTCAAGGTTAAGGTTAAGGTAAAGGTTAAGGTTAATTTTATGGAAAGGTTAAGGTTAAGGTTAAGGTTAATGGGTTAAGGTTAAGGTTAACCCTAACCTTAACCTTAACATAAAATTAACTTTAACCTTAACCTTAATTTAACCTTAATGTAACCTTAACCTTAACTTTAACCTTACTAAACTTGTACTGTCAACCTTAACATAACCTTAACATTAACCTTAACCTTAACCTTAACCTTAACTTAAATCTTAACATTGACCTTAACCTAACATTAACCTTAACCTTGAATTTACCCTTGACCTTAACCTTACCTAAACCTTTAACCTTAACCTTAACGCGACTAAACCCTTAACCTTACTAAACCCATAACCTTAACCTTAACATTAACCTTATCTTGACCTTAACTATAAGCTAACCCTAAACATGACCATACCCATAACCAAAACCTTAGCCTTAACCTTAACCTAACCTTCACTTTGACTTTACCGTAACCTGACCCTAACCCCTTAAACTTAACCTAACCTTAACCTTAACCTAAACCTAACCCTAACCTTGACCAAACCCTTACCATTAACCTTAACCTAAATCTTAACCATAACCTTAACCTTAACATTAACGTAAGGTTAAGGTAAAGGTAAAGGTTAAGTTAAGGGTAAAATTAAGGTTGAGGTGAAGGTTAGGTCATAGTTAAGGTTAAGGTTAACCCTAACCTTAACCTCAACTATAACCAAACCCTAATCTTGACCAAACCCTTATCCTTAACATTAACCTGACTAAAACGTTAACCTTAACCTTATCCTTACCCTTAACCTTCACCTTCACCTTAACCTTACCCTTAATCTAACCTTAACCTTACCCTTAACCTTACCCCCTTAACCTTAACCTTACCCTTAACTTGTCTAAACTTGTAACCTTAACCTTACCCTTACCGAACCTTAACCTTAACCTAACCTTAAGGTAAGTTTAAGGTTAGGTTAAGGTTAAGGTTAGGTTAGGTTAAGGGTAAAGTCAAAGTTAAGGTTAGGTTAAGGTTAAGGTTATGGTTTAGTAAGGTTAAGGTTAAGGTAAAGGTTAAGGTTAAGGGTAAGGTCAAGGTTAAGGGTAAAGTTAAGGTTAAGGTGAAGGTTAAGGGTAAGGTTAAGGTTAAGGTTACGAGTTTATTTAGGTTAAGGTTAAGGGTAAGGGTAAGGGTAAGGGTAAGGTTAAGGTTAATGTTAGGAGAAGGTTAAAGTTAAAGTTAGGTTAAGGTAAGGTTAAGGTTAAGGTTACAGGTTTATTTAGGTTAAGGTTAAGGTCAAGGTCAAGGTCAAGGTCAAGGTCAAGGTTAAGGGTAAAGTCAAGGTTCAGGTTAAGGTTAAGGTTAGGGTAAAGGTTCAGGTTAAGTTTAAGGTTAAGGTTAAGGGTTTGGTCAAGGTTAGGGTTAGGATATCCATTAAGGTTTTAAGTTAAGGTTAAAGTTAGGTTAAGGGTAAATTCAAGGTTAAGGCTATCGTTATGGAAGGTTAAGGTTAAGGTTAAGTTAAGGTTAAGGTCATGATTAGGGTTAGGTTATAGTTAAGGTCAACTTGGTTAAGGTTAGGTTAAGGTTAAGGTCACTGTTAGCGTTAGGTTATTGTTAAGTTTAAGGTTAATGTCAAGGTTAAGTATTTGGTCAAGGTTAGGGTTAGGTTATAGTTAGGGTCAAGGTTAAGGTTTGGTTAAGGTTCAGGTTCAGGTTAAGGTTAAGGGTTTGGTCAAGGTTATGGTTAGGTTATAGTTAAGGTTAAGGTTAATGTTAAGGTTACGAGTTTAGTCAGGTTAAACTTAAGGTTAAAGGTTTGCTCAAGGTTAAGGTTAAGGATTTGGTCAAGGTTAGGCTTAGGTTATAGTTAAGGTTAAGGTTAAGGTTAAGGGTTTGGTCAAGGTTAGGGTTAGGTTAAGGGGCTAAGGTTAAGGTTAAGGTTAAGGGTTTGGTCAAGGTTAGGGTTAGGTTAAGGGGGTAAGGTTAAGGTTAAGGTTAAGGGTTTGGTCAAGGTTAGGGTTAGGTTATGGTTAATGTCAAGGTTAAGGTTAAGGTTAGGGTAAATTTAAAGTTAAGGATAAGGTTAGGTTAAGGTTAAGGTTAAGGGTTTGGTCAAGGTTCAGGTTAAGCTATAGTTAAGGTTAAGGTTATGGGTAGGTTATAGTTAATGTTAAGGTTAGGTTACGGTTAAGATTCGATTAAGGGTAAATTTAGGGTTATGGTTAGGGTAAGGTTAATGTTAAGGGTAAAGATAAGGTTATGGTTAACGTTAAAGGACAAGTTTAAGGTTACATTAGGTTAAGTTAAGGTTCATGTTACATTAGGTTAAGGTTAAGGTTAGGCTAAGTTAAGGTTAAAGCTAAGGTTAAGGTTAGGTTAAGGGTAAAGTTAAGGTTAAGGTTAGGGTTAAGGTTAGGGTTAAGTTTAGGGGAAGGTTAAGGTTAAGATTACGGTTAAGGTTAAGTGAAGGTGAAGGTTAAGGGTAAGGTTAAGGTTATGGTTATGGTTATGGGAAGGCTAAGGTTAACATTAAGGTTAAGTTGAGTTTAAGGGTAAGGGTTTGGTCAAGGTTAGGGTTAGGTTATAGTTAAGGTCAAGTTGAGGTTAAGGTTAAGGTTAGGTTACGGTTAAGGTTAGGTTAAGGTTAAGGTTAAGGGTAAAGATAAGGTTATGGTAAAGGTTAGGGTTAGGTTATAGTTGAGGTTAAGGTTAAGGTTAAGGTTAGGTTAAGGGTAAAGTTAAGGTTAAGGTTAAGGTTTGGTCAGGTTAAGCTTAAGGGTAATGTGAAGGTTAAGGTTAAATTTAGGTTAAGGTTAAGGTTAAGTTTAGGTTAAGGGTAAACTTAAGGTTAGGGTTAGGTTAAGGTTAAGGTTATGGTTAGGGCTAAGGTTAAGGTTAAGGTTAAGGTTAGGTTAAGGTTAAGGTTTTGGTCAAGGTTAATGTTAGGTTATAGTTAAGGTTAAGGTTAAGGTTATGGTTAAGTTAAGGTTAAGATAAGGTTAAGGGTACGGGTTTAGTAAGTTTAAAGTTAATGTTAAGGTCAAGGTCAAAGAAAGGTTAAGGGTAAAGTTAAGTTTAACCTTGACCTGGACCTTAACCTTAACCTTAACCTTAACATTAACCTTAACCTTAACCTAAGGTTAAACTTAACTTTAACCTTAACCTTAACCTTGAACTTAACCTTACCTTGGTCTTACCTTAACCTAACTTTAACCTTAACCTTCTCATAACCTTAACCTTTACCTAACCTTTCCATAACCATAACCTTAACCTTAACCTAACCTAACCTTAAACTTATCCTTAACCTTACCCTTAACCTAGCCTTAACCTTAACCTTGAAATTACCATTAACCTCACCTTAACCTTAAGTATAACCTAACCCTAACCCTAACCTTAACCAAACCCTTAACCTTAACATGACTAAACCCAAACCTTAACCTTAACCTTAACTTTACCATTAAGGTTAAGGCAAGGGTAATGCTAAAGATAAGGTTAAGGTTAAGGTTAAGGTTAAGATAAGGTTAAGGTTAAGGTTAAGGTTATGGATTTAGTCAGGTTAAGGTTAAGGCTAAGGGTTTGGGAAGGTTAAAGTTAAGGTTAAGGGTAAGGGTAAGATAAGGTTAAGGTTAAGGTTAGGTTAAGGCAAACGTCAAGGTTAAGGTTAAGGTAAAGGTTAAGGTCAAGGTTAGGTTCAGGGAGAGGTTAATTTTAAGGTTAGGATTAAGGTTATGGGTAAAGTTAAGGTTAAGGTTAAGCTTAAGCTTAATATTAAGGTTAAGGTTAAGGTTTGGTCGCTTAACCTAATCTTAACCTTGACCTTAACTATAACCTAACCCTAACCTTGACCAAACGTTAACCTTAACCTTCACCTTCCCCTTAACTTAACCCTAACCTTAACCTTAACCTTAACCTTACCTCCTCAACCTTAACCTTAAACTTAACCATAATCCTAACCTTGACCAAATTCTTAATCTTAACCTTAACCTGAACCTTTACCCTAAATTTAACCCTAACCTTAACCTTAACCTTAACCTTGGCTATAACCTAAACCTAACCTTGACCAAACCCTTAACCTTAACTTTACCCTTAACCTAACCTTAACCTTAACTATAAGGTAACCCTAACTTTAACCAAAACCTTAACCTTAACCTTAACCTGACTAAACTCATAACCTTAACCTTAACCTTGACTTTACCCTTAACCTAACCTTAACCTTAAATATAACCTAACCTTAACCTTGACCTTAACTTTACCCTTAACCTTGACCTTAACCTTAACCGTAACCTTGACCTTGACCTAAACCTAACCTTAACCTTGACCTTAACCTTAACCGTAAACTTGACCTTGACCTAAACCTAACCTTAACCTTGACCTTAACCTTAACCTTATCTTACCCTTAACCTAACCTTAAATTTACCTATAACCTAACTCTCACCTTAACCTAACCTTAAAGTTAACCTAACCTTAACCTTAACCTTAACCTTAACCTAACCTTAACCTTCCCCTAACCTTAACCCTAACCTTAACCATAACTTTACCCTTAAATTAACCTAAACTTAACCTTAACCTTAACAAAACCCTTAACCTTGACTTTAACCTTAACCATAACCCTAACCTTAACTTCACTAAACTCGTAGCCTTAACCTTAACCTAACCTTAATCTTGACCTTATCCTAACCTAATTTTAACCTTAACCTTAACCTAACCCTAACCTTGATCAAACCCTTAACCTTAACTATAATCTAACCCTAACCTTTACCTTAACTTTACCCTTAACCTTGACCTTAACCTTAACCTAACCTTAACCTTAACATTATCCTTAACCTAATATTAACCTTAACCTAACCTTAAACTTGACTTTACCCTTAACCTAAACTTAACCTTTACCTTAACTATAACCTAACCATAACCTTTACTAAACGTTAACCTTAACCTTAACATAATCTTAACCTTAATCTTACTGTAACCCTAACCTAACCTTAACCTTAACCTTAACCTTAGCCTCAACCTTAACCTTAACCTATCCCTAACCTTAGCTTTACCCTTAACCTAGCCTTAACCTTAACCTAACCCTAACCTTAGATTTATCGTTAACTTAACCTTAACCTTAACCTTAACCTTAACCTTATCTTAACCTCAACCTTAACCTTAACCTTAACCCTAACCTTAACCTTACCCTTGGCCTTAACCTTAACCTTAACCTAGCTAAACCCGTAACCTTAACCTTAACCTTAACCTTACCCTAACCTTAACCTTCCCTTAACCTTAACCTTAACCTTATCATAACCTTAACCTTAAGGTTAAGGGTAAGGGTAAGGGTAAGGTTAGGTTTAAGGTCAAGGTCAAGGTCAAGGATAAGGTTAAGGTTAGGTTAAGGGTAAAGTTGACATTAAGGTGAAGGTTAAGGGTAAGGTGAAGGTTAAGGTTACGGGTTTAGTCAGGTTAAGGTTAAGGTTAAGGTTTTTGTAATGGTTAGAGTTAGGTTATAGTAAAGGTTAAGGTTAAGTTAAGGGTAAAGTCAATTTTAAGGTCAGGGTAATGTCAAGGTTAAGGGTAAAGTCAAAGTTAAGGTCACGTTAAGTGTAAAGTCAAGGTTTAGGTTAAGGGTAAGGGTAAAGTCAAGGTTAAGGTAAAGTTAATGTTAAGGTTAGGTTAAGGTTACAGTCAGGTTAAGGTTAAGATTAGGTTAAGATTAAGTTTAAGGTTAATGTTAAGGGTTTGGTAAGGATTAGAGTTAGGTTAAGGTTAAGGTTAATGTTAAGGGTTTGGTCAAGGTTACGGTTAGGTTATAGTTAAGGTCAAGGTTAAGGTTAAGGGTAAGGTTATAGTTAGGTTAGGTTTAAGGTTAAGGTTAGGTAAAGGTCAAGATAAGGTTAAGGTTAAGGGTTTGCTCAAGGTTAGGGTTAGGATATAGTTAAGGTGAAGGTTAAGGTTAATTTAAGTTAAGGTTAAGGTGAAGGTTAAGGGTAAGGTTAAGGTTAGGTTAAGGTTAAGATTAGGTTAAGGGTAAAGTTAAGATTAAAGTTAGGTTAAGGGTAAAGTTAAGGTTAAGGTTACGGTTAAGCTTAGTGGAAGGTTAAGGTTAGGGTCAGGTTATAGTTAAGCTTAAGGTTAACGTTAAGGTGAAGGTTAAGTGTAAGGTTAAGGTTAAGGTTACAGGTTTAGTCAGGTTATGTTTAAGGTTAAGGGTTTGGACAAGGTTAGGGTTAGGTTAAAGTTAAGGGTAAAATTAAGGCTAAGGTTAGGTTAATGGTAAACTTAAAGTTAAGGTTACGTTAAGGTAATTTTAGGGTAAGGTTAAGGGTTAAGGATAACTTAACCTTAACCTTAACCTTAACTTTAACCTTAACCTTAACCTTCCCATAACCATAACCTTAACTTTAACCTTGACCTTACCCTTAACCTTAACCTTAACCTTCCCATAACATTAAACTTAAACTTAACCTTACCTTAACCTGAACCTTAATCTTAACCTAACCTTAACCTTGACCTTGACCTTGAACTTAACCTTCACCCTTAACCTTACCTTAACCTTAACCTTTACCTAACCTTAACCTTAACCTAATCTTGACCTTAACTATAACCTAACCTTAACTTTGGCAAGTTCAAGGTTAAATTTAAGGTTATGGTTATGGGAAGGTTAAGGTTAAGGGTAAGGGTAAGGGTTTGGTTAAGGTTAGGTTTAGGTTATAGTTAACATCAAGGTTAAGGTTAGGTTATGGTTAAGGTTAAGGATAAGGGTAAATTCAAGGCTAAGGTTAGGTTAAGGTTAAGGTTAGGGTTAGGGTTAGGGTTAAGGTTAAGGTTAGGGTTAAGGGAAGGTTAAGGTTAAGGTTAAGGTCAAGGGTGAAGGTTAAGGTTACGGTTAGAGTAAGGTGAAGGTTCAGGTTAAGTTTAATGTTATGGGAAGGTTAAGGTTATGGTTAAGGTTATTGGGGTAAGGTTAAGGTTAAGTTTAAACCTAAACTTAATCTTAACATAGCCTTAACATTAACCTTAACCTTAATTTAACCTTAATGTAACCTTAACCTTAGCTTTTATCGTATTAAACTTATACCATCAACCTTAACATAACCTTAACATTAACCTTAACCTTAATCTTAAAATTTACCTTAAATTAACCTTCACCTTAACCTTGAATTTACCCTTAACCTTTACCTTAACCTTAACCTTAAATAAACCCTTAACCTTAACCTTAACGATACTAAACCCCTAACATTACCTTAACCTTAACCTGACTAATCCCGTAACCTTAACCTTAACCTTACCTTGACCTTAACTATAATGTAACCCTAACCTTGACAATACCTATAACCAAAACCTTAACCTTAACCTTAACCTAGCCTTCACTTTGACTTTACCATAACCCGACCTTAACCCCTTAACCTTAATCTTAACCTTCCCATAACCATAACCTTAACCTTGACTTTACCCTTAACCTAACCTTAACCTTAACCTTAACCTAAACCTAAACCTAACCCTATCCTTGACCAAACCCTTAACATTAACCTTAACCTAAACCAAAACCTTAACCTTAACCTTAACCTTAACCTTAACCTAAGGTTAAGGTTAAGGTTAAGGTAAAGGTTAGGTTAAGGGTAAAGTTAAGGTTAAGGTGAAGGTTAGGTCATAGTTAAGGTTAAGGTTAACCCTAACCTAGACCTTAACTATAACCTAACCCTAACCTTCACCAAACCCTTATCCTTAACCTTAACCTGACTAAACCCTTAACCTTAACCTTACCCTTAACCTTCACCTTAACCTTAACTTTACCTTTAACCTGACCTTGACCTTAACCTTAACGTGTCTAAACTCGTAACCTTAACCTTACCTGTACCTAACCATAAGGTAAGTTTAAGATTAGGTAAAGGTTAAGGTTAAGGTTAAGGGTAAACTAAAAGTTAAGGTTACGTTATGGTTAAGGTTATGGTTAAGGTTAAGGTTAAATTTAAGGTTAAAGTTAGGTTAAATTTAAGATGAAGGTTAAGGGTAAGGTTAGGGTAAGGTTAGGGTTAAGGTGAGGGTAAAGTTAAGGTTAAAGTTAGGTTTAACGTAAGGTTAAGGTTAAGGTTAGGTTAAGTTAAGGTAAGCTTAAGCTTAAGCTTAAGGTTATTGTTATGGGAAGGTTAAGGGCCTAATCTTACCCTTAACCTTAACCTAACATTACGCCTAACCTTAACCTTGACCTTAACTATAACCTAACACTAACCTTTACCTAACCTTAACTTTAACCTTAACCTTAAGCTAACCTTAACCATAACCTTAACCTTAACCTATTCGTTAACCTTGCCCCCTTAACCATAACCTGAACCTTAACCTGAACCTTAACATAACTATAACATTACCCTTAACCTTAACATTGACCTTGGCCTTAACTATAACCTAACCCTAACCTTGACAAAACCCTTAACATTAACCTTAACCTTAACCTTTACTTAACCTTAACCTTAACCTTAACCATAACCATAAACTTAACCTTACCTTAACCTAACCTAATCTTAACCTTAACCTCACCCTTAACCTTAAAATTAATCTTGACCTTAACTATAACCTAACCCTAACCTTGACCAAACCCTTAACCTTAACCTTACCCTAATCTTAACCTTAACCTAACCTTAACCTTCCCATAACCATAAACTTAACCTTAACCTTAATATTAAACTTAACCTTAACCTGACTAAACCGATAACCCTAACCTTAAGGTTAAGGTTAAATTTAAGGCTAGGGTTAATGTTAGGGGAAGGTTAAGGTTAAGGTTAAGATTAAGGTTAGGGGAAGGTTAAGGTTAAAATCAAGGTTAAGGGTAAAGTTAAGGTTAAGGTTAAGGTTAGGTTAAGGGTAATGGTAAGGTTAGGGTTAAGGTTAGGGAAAGGTTATAGTTAAGGTTAAGATAAGGTTAAATTTAAGGGTAAAGTTAAGGTTTTGGTTAAGGTTAGGTTAATTTAAGGTTAAGGTAAAAGTTTTGTCAAGGTTACAGTTATGTTATAGTTAAAGTTAAGGTTAAGGTCAAGGTTAATGGTGTTGATCATATCAGCTCCCCCCATTAAAGTTCTTGGCCATTAGTCCCACTTGAACCTTTCGAACTCCCTACCGTGGCCTAAGGAACTCGTTTTCCGCCTATCGTCACCGTCTTGTGCCTCCAAATTACACTGCGCAGGTCTGAAAGCTCGCGCCCAAGAGTATTCAAGGTTTAGCCCTTCTGGCCCTAGCCCCTCTGATTTTCTATTCCACATGACCCAGCCCCGAGATCTTGTGCCAGACCAAAAGGTGCTTATCGTATAAGGCTATCGGGAATGCTTTGAACCGTCTCATCTAACAAAAATAAACATACCATAGCACACTACCTTTGTGGTCCCCAAGCCCTAAAAACCACCACTTAAAACCGGCCTGTTTATTTCACCCCGCCTTTCGAAGGCAGGTGGTATTCCGCAAATCACAGTGATTCCACACATTATGTGCCACGCATCCCAGGTCACTGTTCCAATACCGCCCCATTTCGTGCATTAACGTTTGATCCTGGATGCGCAGCGAAATTAACGTGAGTCATCTGATCCTGAGCGCTCCATCCAATGACTGCCACTCTCCCAAGCTATACGAATTTTAGTCCTAGTGCACAGTACTCCGGGCTCGCTATCCCGTCGCCCTCTGGTGAAGTATTAACCATTGATTTCATTTTTGATCGTATGGCCCAGATTTTTTCATACATCCCCTTGACTAACCAAGTCTACCTCCACGTCATCCCTTCCGCTTGGCCTTTCGTACGCCCACGTGTCATTTGCATTTGCCTCCACCATTCATATACTCTGTTTACGTGTCACATCACAGTGTTTATGTTATGTATCTCCACCTCGTTCATTCATCGTCGTTCCACTATATATTTCATTTCCTCCCTGCATCTCCTCGCCTTTTCTCCCAGTCTACATCATCAATTCCATAGTCACGACCGCCTCCACCATTCTTATGTCTGGTTTTCTTTAACGTGTTTGTCGGTTTTGCAGGTTGCAGTGACGAGAAATCGCCATTAATATATACCTCCATTACAAAAATTGAAGATGCATCTAAAGATCAACTTGCAGAAGGAGAATTTATGAAGAAGATCCTGGGTAGTTGCAGAGATATGATTGCCATTTAAAGAGCAGAGATTGAAAGCTATCAAACCCTCTAGAGTAATTTAAAAGGAAAATTTCACAGATAGAAATTTTAATGACGCGGCAAAGAGTGTCAGTTGAAGATAAATAAATTTGGCATATGGAATGAAAGATTTCAAATTCCAATGAAGAGTTAGAAGGCGGAAGAGAATTACGCCCTCCGAGATCAATTTCAACAAGATTTCCTTTCAGAAAAGGATAGATTATTCAAGTGATTTCATCTCTATGCTGCATCCCTGAGGGGATTTTTCTACTCAATGCATTTATTTCTTAAGGCAGGTCATAGAGTACATACAGTACATCATGGTTACTCAGCAATATGGGCGTGAATGTTTCTGCCATTTTGTTTAAATGAAATAATTAATTGTTTTCACCTACTTCTTTTATGAGTTTCTCATCTTCTTCCTCTATAAAAACCGGGGAAGAATGACATTGTAAGGGTTCCAGATTTTTATTAGAGAATTGTGCAGTGTAAGGCATTTTTGTGTACATTTTGTGTAAGCTCTTGAATGAAGGCTCAGAGCCCGTAGGGTCTCAGTGAGGAGGAGTTATATCTGTATTAGAGGATTCTGGTCTTTGGTATCCCACAGTATGTAACTTCCTTTTATGTGTTTAATACAACATTTCATTTTATCCATCTTCTTGTATCATGTACTGGAATGCGAGTGGCTCATTGATTTTAGGTAAGGATTTATCCTAGTTGATACCCATACTTGGATCAGTCAAGCGCTTTAAATATGGCTCAGGCATGATATACTGTTTCATGTTCATTTCATCCATCTTTCTGCTATATTAGTTGCTTTGGGAGGGTGCTTTTAAAACACCATTGTCATATGAGGACTTAGAATGATAAACATATATGAATTCATTATTATGTGCGTGGTTTGGACAAAGTTGACAATATCAATATTTTTCTTCTGTACCTTGATCTTTTTGAGTTTAAACGCTTGGGAAATATTGCTTGAATCGGCCCTCTCTACGAGTGATTATTCTTAGCGTACGATGCTTTTGTGTTAGAGATTTGCATCTTGTCTCTGCAGCATTACTTTCCCTGTGGCAGTTTCTGTAAGTTCTGGTCCCATTTAAATCCATTTCCTTGCTTTACAAGAGATAGTAGGAGAGCCTTTTGGATTGACACCCAAGTTACATTATGTGCTTCTTGCTATGATAAGATGTCCTAGGCACTGGTCTATGGAAACTCTAGGTTGTCTCTAGGAGTGACAACTTCTGTCGACAACATCTTTCTGGCGCCATTACCTGGGATCGAATTCAAGAAAATCATTATCCCTGGGCCTCGAAAAATCATATTCACTCTCTAATCAGGTGAGCATAGAGAGTTGAAGAGTTGTATATCTCTCACCTTGGCGACTCCACTATTATTTATTTGATAAATCTATTTGTAGTCCTGGCTCCTTGTAAGACACACCTGAGGTCAGATACGTCACATTCAAAGACACCTTCAGTTTCTGACCCTGAGAAGATTATACATAAAAGAAGTTGGAAAGAAAAGAAATCAGTCCGTGCTGAAATCCCTGAATATTCTGTAGAATATTATCCATCCTCTTCTTCTCAAGAAATCCAAGTAGAAAATCTCGACTCCACTGTGGGAGACACATAATATTATTCAGATAGCCCACCCAGGGGAAGTTCTAGGATTAAAGCTAATCTTCACCATACCCCTGAGGTCGAAGAGGTTAAAGAAGTCACCGAAGTAGCTGTTGTTAACCGTGAACTATTCCCATATCCACTGCAAGCTATTGTACAGTATACTCCTGTTGTTATTCATATTCCACCTCTGCCTCTTCCTCCATTTGTACCCTAGATAGTTTCACAACCCCCACCTCCTCTAATGGCTAATGTTCCAGCCTTTTTGTTGAATAAATATGCTCCCCTGGCATTACCTCAAGTGCTGAATGATATGCCACAAGATTATTTGAAGATCCTGCCTAGATTCACTGGGGAAAATGAAATTGATGCTCAAAAACATCTTGAGACTTTCTGCTCTTTTGCAGAGAACTTTAATGTAGAACATTTGGACGTAGTCTTAAGACTATTCGTGCAATCTCTAGACGGTGAAGCCAGAAAATGGTTCAAAACATTAGGAAACCATTCCGTAACCACTTGGGAAGATATGGAAAATACCTTTCTCAGGAAATGGGGAGAAAAGAAAGATCATGGACAGTGTCTTACTGAGTTCAATACACTCAAGAAGAAACATAATGAAGGGGTGTCAGAATTTATCAAAAGATTTAACAAGTTATATCTAAATCTTCTTGCTGATATGAAGCCTCATCAGAATGCTGCCAAAGTTGTTTTCATAGCATCGTTCGACTCAGATTTTGGTTTTTCTTTGAGGGATAGGAAGCCTACCACCCTAGATGATGCTCAATCAGATGCTCTTGAGTTGGAAGCAAATTTTTCTTCCACTGGAAAATTAAAAGTGAAAGTGGAACAAGATACCAGAAGAAGGGGTAAGGAGGAAGTATGTACTTCTAACCAGGGTAAGGATTCAGAGAGGATTGAAGAAATGAAAAAAATTATTAAGAACCTTTCTAACAAGCTGGTCAAGCTTGAATTGGAGACCAAGAACTCAGCTTCCAAGAACTTCTAGAATGCTCCAAACAGGGGTTATAATCCTCAGTACAGAAAGCCACCCCTACAAATACTGCCAAGAGAAGCAACGGAGCAACAGGACCAAGTACCACACCCATTGTACCTGGAAGGCCCAGTAGATGACTCCACTGAAGATGCTGCCTATGAACTGTAATATGCAAATCTCGCTTTCTCCAACAATGATGAAGTTGAATGCCCATTGCATGAAGAAGAAGAGGAGATCAGGGATGCAAAGGACGTAGAAATTGATCACTATTGCAAACAGTTTAATGATTTTATGCAAGCACATTTCAACAAAAGATATAATATCAGATCTTCCAGGAAGAGAACTCAAACTCAAGATCAAGAAGAAGAGCCTCTCCAGAAGTAACCATCAGCTCAAAAGGAATCAACAATGTAGAAAGTTATAGACAAAGGTAAGAGCCTTCTAAACAAACCTTTACAACCTAATGATCAAATCCATTCTTCTTCAAAAGTTGTTGTCCCTCCTAATGATAAGTCTGAGTGAAAATAAGTTAAACCTCTAGTTGAAAATAAAGAGTCAAAATAAGTTGTAATAGAAAAGTCTCCTCCTGCTTTTAATCTGCAAAAGGAACTTGAGAAATTCAAAATCCTAGTTCCCCTGACTGAACTGTTGAAACAACCTGCATATCAATCTCAAGTCACTTCTTTATTGCTCCCTCCTGAAGCACCAATAATTCCATATAGTCTTAACCTCCAAGAAGAAAGACCCATGGTAGTCTTTGGCCCACATGTCAAGGAGATAAACCCCTCTACTCCTTTTTATGTGTCTCTAGTGATTCATGACCTGCTGTTACACAATTGTATGCTAGATTCTGGAGCTTCCCATAATCTTATGCCTCTTTTAGTCATGGAACAACTAGGATTAAAAATCATGTGTCCATATAAATGCCTATATTAATTTGATTCCAAAAGAGTTAAATGTCTTGGGATGTTTAAATATTTAGTGGTCAACTTGGCCCAAATTCCAGCAAAAAGTGTAGTAATGGACATCATGGTGGCTGATATCCCAGCTCGCTTTGGCATGCTACTGTCAAGGTCTTCGGGAAAAAAAATTTGTGGGTCACTCAAATTAGACTTAACATATGCCACCATTCCAATTTTTGGTGTCCAGGAGAGAAGGTTATACAGAGAAACCAGATTTGTCAAGATGGTGACTAAGGCTGATAGCTCAGATATTTCTCATGTTTGATGTTAGAAGAAGATCAAAATTATGCTCAGGAACCTTCCTTCTGTCAGATCAAGACTGAGCAACCTTCAGGGAACCATGAAGCAGGAGTATGGACTTTACATTTTGATGGAGCAAATTCAAGAGAAGGAAACAGAGCTGGAGAAATATTGATTTCTCCTAGAGGAAAATGGATCCCACTGTCTTTTAAATTAGAATATGAGGCTACTAATAACGTAGTTGAATATGAAGCACTGCTATTGGGATTGAAAACATCCAGGAGCATGGGTATACAAATTTTAAAAGCTCTGGGAGACTCTGAGCTGGTGTTCAGACAGGTCAGAGATCAATGTCAAAAAAAACATCCTCGGTTGAGGGCTTACAGGAATGAGGTGTGGGACATGGTGGAGAATTTCTTCTGAGCATTTAGTATCCAGTTCATGCCTCGGGAGCAGAATAGAATGGCAGATTCTCTTGCTATAGCTGCCAGTACATTTCGTCCCCCTCAGAACCCTCTCCTGAGGTATGAAATTGAGGTAAATTATAGACCATCAATTCCATATAATATTAAGCATTGGCAGTTATTTGAAGATGAGGAACAAATGAAGAGATTCCTGGAAACAGTGGGAGAATTCTCCAATATGGAGATTGATGATTGTGAAGAGGATGAGGCTGAGAATGTTTCAGAAAATAATTGGGAAGAGAAGATGGAAGGTAGTAAAGTGTTGTAGCTGAAAGGAAATTTCATCCCTAGAGGGGTGGTGCCTCTAGAAAGATTATTTTACAAGAATGATATCCTAGCACAGTCTAGTAAAGTGGTAGAAGAATATCAGGTGGGAATATAAGGAAAAATACTTGAAATTATTTCAGTCATACAAGGATGTATTTGCATGGTCCTATCAGGACCTTAAAACTTTTGATATTAGTATAATGCATCATAAAATTCCTCTGAGGGAAGATGCAAAACCTTATAAGCAGAAGCTTAGACAGATAAATCCTCTGCTGCTTCACTCCATTGAAAAAGAAATCAAGAAACTGCTTAAGGCCAAAATAATTGTGCTCTTGAGATACTCTGAATGGGTGGAAAACCTTGTCCCTGTCCAAAAAAATAATGGAGAAATCAGGTTTTGTGTGGATTTCAGGAATTTAAACAGAGCATCTTTAAAAGATAATTATCCACTGCCCAAGATGGACCACATCCTACAGAAAGTGGTTGGAGCCTCTAGAATGTCAATGATGGATGGTTTCTCTGGATATAATCAGGTGGCTGTACTTCCAGAGGATCAGAAGAAAACTACATTCACCACACCATAGGGTACATTTATGTATGCCAGGATGCCTTTTGGATTGATTAATGCAGGGGCCACTTTTCAGAGGGCTATGGATATTGCTTTTGTTGGGGAGCAGGATAAATTTCTGATGGTGTACCTTGATGATATTACGGTGTTTTCAAAAAATGATGCTTGCACATATTGAACATTTGCGAAGAACCTTTGAAAAATGCAGAAGGTATGGTCTTTCTCTAAATCCACAAAAGTCTTTGTTTGCATTAGAGGAAGGAAAAATTTTGGGGCATATTTTAACTAAAGATGGGGTGAAGATAGATCCGAAAAGAGTAGAGGTTATGAATAACATCCCTCTCCCCAGAAATAAGAAAGAAGTGCAAGTATTTTTAGGTCTAATAGATTTTCTGAGAAGATTTATTCCTAACTATGCTGAGATAGTTAGGCATATAACAGATATGCTAAAGAAGAATAATGAGGTGAAATGGTCACAAGAATCATGGGAGGCCTTCGCTAGAATTAAAGCTGCATTTGCTGAAGCCCCTGTATTAGTTGGGCCAGATTATACTAAACCATTTATGATCTTTTCTTTTGCATCACCTCATACAGTAGCTGGATTGTTATTACAAAAAAATGAAGATGGATATGAGCAGCCCATAACCTTTTTCAGTCAGGTGCTGCATGACGCAGAATTGAAATATAATATATTGGAGAAGCAGGCCTATGCCCTAGTAAAATCCCTCAAATCATTTCACATGTATGTTTTGAAGTCCCACATTACAGCATATGTCCCAACTGTAGTTGTAAAAGATGTTCTCAGTCAGGGAGATAGTGAAGGAAAAAGGGAAAGGTGGATTGCTAAAATACAAGAGTATGATCTAGATATCTGCCCTACCAAGCCAATCAAAGGACAGGGACTCGCAAAAATTCTATCTGAATCGAACTATCAAGCTCTAGGCATAAATTTGTCTATGATTTCAAATGAAGAGTCTGAGAGAGAAAAAGAGCAGCAAGGTCTGGAGATGGCTACTCAGAGAGTACACATAAAATATCTCACTAGTCCATGGTACAAAGAAATAGTTGAATATCTTTTGACACTCAGCTGTCCTCCAAGTTGTGATAAAGAAAAATACAGGGCTTTAATATTTAAATCACAAAAGTATATAGTTGCTAATGGCCAGGTATATTGGAGGGACCCTTCAGGCATTTTACTCCCGTGCCTAACAGAGGAAGAAGTAGAGAGTATAATGATAGAATTTCAAGAGGGAATTTGTGGAGGTCATTACAGCTGGAGAGCCACAGCCCATAAAATCCTGAAGGCTAGTTTCTACTGGCCAAAATTATTTGGAGATGTTTTTACTTGGGTCAGAACATGTGATAAGTGTCAGAAATTTTCTGAGAGACAGAAGTTGGCAGCTCTGCCCCTGATTCCCGTTCATGTTAACGAACCATTTCAGCAGCGGGGAATATATTTTATAGGTGAAATACATCCACCCTCAAGTGGACAACATAAATGGATATTAACTGCCACAGATTATTTTACAAAATGGATGGAAGCCATACCTGCAAGGAATGATACTGACACTGTCATCATAAAGTTCATGGAAGAAAGCATCATATCCAGGTTTGGCTGCCCTGCTAGAATAGTGACTGATAACGCATAGGCCTTCAAATCTGCAAAATTTGTAAATTTATGCCAGCAATATAATATTACATTGAATCATTCTACAGCCTACTATCCACATGGGAATGGCTTGGCAGAATCCTCTAATAAAGTTCTAGTGAGGGCCTTGAAGAAAACAATCAATGAAAGTCAGAATAATTGGGATTCCCAATTGAATTTTGCTCTATGGGCTAATAGAATCACCAGTAAGAGAGCGACTGGGAAATCTCCCTATGAGTTGGTATATGGACGAGCAGCAGTGTTTCCTATGCAGCTGGCCTTGCTAGTGGCAAGTTTCATGCAAGAAAGTCAGGAAGAATCAGATGATATGGTCAGGAGAATCAATCAATTGGTGGAATTAGAGGAAACACGGGACCAAGTGAATCAGAGATTAACATAATATCAAGAGAGAATGAAACATATATTTGATCAGCATGCAAAAGACAGAAAATTTCAGATTGGTGATCTGGTGCTCGGATGGGATGTTCGAAGGGCTGAAAAAGGAAAACATGGCAAGTTTGACCCACTCTGGTTCGGCCCATTTAAAATCATGGAATAGGGAGGAAATAATACTTTTATGTTGGAAAAAATACAAGGAGACTTACATGATGCCCCTATAAATGGTCAATTTCTCAAGCCCTACTTTCAATTTTGATCCAGGCTAAAAACGCCCGATGTATCATACTGTATATTAGTTTTTGTTATAGTTTTTGTTTAAACAGAGTGGGCATGAAGATGATTCATAAAGTGAAAAGTAAGAGGGGCTGAAGAACAAAGTTTACATAGATTATGATCAGGAGGTCTCCGCAGTTCTCGACATGTCCAGGGATGAATGTGCCATCCCCAGGTGAAGCCAATGTTGATCATATCAGCCCCCCCCCTATTAGAGTTCTTGGCCATTAGTCCCGCTTGAACCTTTCGAACTCCCTACCGTGGCCTAAGGAACTCGTTTTCTGCCTATCGTCACCGTCTTGTGCCTCCAAATTACACTGTGCAGGTCTGAAAGCTCACGCCCAAGAGTATTCAAGGTTTAGTCCTTCTGGCCCTAGCCCCTTTGATTTTCTATTCCACATGACCTAGCCCCGAGATCTTGTGCCAGACCAAAAGGTGCTTATCGTATAAGGCTATCGGGCATGCTTTGAACCATCTGATCGAACACAAATCAACTTACCATAGCGCACTACCTTTGTGGTCCCTGCGCCCTAAAAACCACCGCTTAAAACCGGCCTATTTATTTCACCCCGCCTTTCGAAGGCAGGCGGTATTCCGCAAATCGCAGCGATTCCACACGTTATGCGCCACGCGTCCCAGGTCATTGTTCCAATACCACCCCATTTCGCGCGTTAACATTCGATCCCAAATGTGCAACGAAATTAACGTGAGCCATCCGATCCTGAGCCCTCCATCCAACGGCTGCCACTCTCCCAAGCTGCACGAATTTTAGTCCCAATGCACAGTACTCCGGGCCCACTATCCTGTTGCCTTCTGGTGAAGTATTAACCATTGATTTCATTTTTGATCGTATGGCCCAGATTTTTTCATACATCCCGTTGACTGACCAAGTCCACCTCCACGTCATCCCTTTCACTTAGCCTTTCATACGCCCACGTGTCATTTTTGTTCGCCTCCACCATTCATATACTCCGTTTACGTGTCACATCACATTGTTTATGTTATGTATCTCCACCTCGTTCATTCATCGTCGTTCCACTGTATATTTCATTGCCACCCTGCATCTCCTCGCCATTTCTCCTAGTCTACATCATCAATTCCGTAGTCACGACCGCCTCCACCATTCTTGTGTCTAGTTTTATATAATGTGTTTGTCGGTTTTGCAGGTTGCAGTGATGAGAAATCACCATTAATCTCTGCCTCCATTACAAAAATCAAAGATGCATCTAAAGATCGGATTGCAGAAGGAGAATTTATGAAGAAGATCCCGGGTAGTCACAGAGATATGACTACCATTTAAAGAGCAGAGATCGAAAGCTATCAAACCCTCCAGAGTAATTTAAAAGGAAGATTTCACAGATAGAAATTTTAATGACGCGACAAAGAGTGTCAGTTGAAGATAAATAACTTCGGCGTCCGGAATGAAATATTTCAAATTCCAATCCAGAGTTAGAAGGCAGAAGAGAGTTACGCACTCCAAGATCAATTTCAACAAGATTTCCTTTAGAAAAGGATAGATTATTTAAGTGATTTCATCTCTATGCTGCATCCCTGAGGGGATTTTTCTACTCAATGCATTTATTTCTGAAGGCAAGTCATATAGTACATATAGTACAGCATGGTTACTCAGCAATATGGGCGCGAATGTTTCCGCTAGTTTGTTTAAATGAAATAATTAATTGTTTTCACCTACTTCTTTTATGAGTTTCTCACCTTCTTCCTCTATAAAAACTAGGGAAGAATGACATTTTAAGGGTTCCAGATTTTTATTAGAGAATTGTGCAGTGAAAGGCATTTTTGTGTACATTTTTTGTAAGCTCTTGTATGAAGGCTCAAAGCCCGTATGGTCTCAGTGAGGAGGATTTCTATCTATATTAGAGGATTCTGGTCTTTGGTATCCCACAGTATGTAACTTCCTTTCATGTGTTTAATACAACATTTCATTTTATCCATCTTCTTGTATCATGTACTGGAATGCGAGTGGCTCACTGATTTTAGGTAAGGATTTATCCTAGTTGATACCCATACTTGGATCAGTCAAGCACTTTAAATATGGCTCAGGCATGATATACTATTTCGTGATTCATTTCATCCATCATTCTGCTATATTAGTTGCTTTGGGAGGATGCTTTTAAAACGCCATTGTCATGTATGGATTCTTAGAATGATAAGCCCATATATGGTTCTGTTGTGTATCTGGGTATCAGACCATAGTTAACTAATATCTTCTTATATTTATTTCACTTCATACACCTTCTAATATTTGATTTCTGTGGCATATTACTTGAATCGGCCCTCTCTACAGTAAATTTTCTCTTAAATGTCTGATGCTTTTGTGTTAGTGCTTTGCATATTTTCTCTGCAGCATTACTTTCCCTGTGGAAGTTTCTATAAGTTTTGGTCCCATTTAAATCCATTTCCTTGCTTTACAAGAGATAGCAGGAGAGCCTTTTGGATTGACACCCAAGTTACATTATGTGCTCCTTGTTATGATAAGACGTCCTAGGCACTAGTCTATGGAAACTCTAGGTTGTCTCTAGGAGTGACAACTTCTGTCGACAACAAAGGGTAAGGTTAAGGTTAGGTTAAGGTTTAGATTATGTTAAGGGTAAATTTAAGGTTATGGTTAGGGTAACATTAGGGTTAAGGTTAGGGGAAGGTCAAGTTTAAGGTTAGGTTAAGGGTAAAGTGAAGGTCAAGGTTAAGGCTATGGTTATGGGAAGGTTAAGGTTAAGGTTAGCTTATAGTTAGGATTAAGAGTTTGGTAAGGGTTAGGGTTAGGTTAAGGTTAAGGTTCGGTTAAGGGTAAAGTCAAGGTTAAGGTTATGGTTATGGGAAGGTTAAGGTTAAGGTTAAGGTAAAGGTAAGGTTAAGGTTTCGGTCAAGGTCAAGGTCAAGGATAAGATAAGGTTAAGGTTAAGGTTAAGGTTAATGTGAGGTTAAGGTCAAGGGTAAGGTCAAGTTAATGATAGGCTTAGGTTAAGGTTAAGGTCAAGGTTAAGATTAAGGTTAAGGCTATGGTTAAGGTTAAGGTTACAATTAGGTTGGGTTAAGGTAAGGTTAACATTACGGTTAGGTAAAGTTTAAGTTAGGTTAAGGTAAGGTTAAGGTTAGCTTAGGCTATAGTTAAATTTAAGGTTAAGGTTAAGTTAAGGGTAAATTTAAGGTTAAGGTTAGGTTAAGGTTAAGGTTAAAGTTAAGTTTAGGTTAAGGTAAGGTTAAGATAGGGTTAAGGGTTATGGGTCTAGTCAGGTTAAGGTTAAGGTTAAGGTTAAGGTTACATGTTTAGTCAGGTTAAGGTTAATGTTAAGGTTAAGGGGGTAAGTTTAAGGTTAAGGTTAAGGGTAAGGTCAAGGTTAAGGTTAAGGCTATGGTAATGGAAATGTTAAGGTTAAGGTTATGGTTAAGTTTAAGGTTAAAGGTTTTGTTAAGGTTAGGGTTAGCTTATAGTTAAGGTCAAGGTTAAGTTTAAGGTTAAGATAAGGTTCAGGGTAAGGTCCTTAACGTTAACATTAATCTTAACCTTAACCTTATCTTAAGCTTAGCCTAACCTTAACGATAACCTTAAACTACCTTAACCTTAACCTTAATCTTAACCATAACCTAACCCTAACTTTAACCTTAACCTTAACCTTCACTATACCCTTAACCTAACCTCAACCTTAACCTTAACCTTAAACTTATCTTAACCTCAACCTAACCTTAACCTTGAATTTACCCTTAACCTAACCTTAAGCTTAAGCTTAACCTTACCCTTAAAATTATCTCAACCTTAAACTAACCTTAAACTTAACCTTAACCTTATCCTTAACCTGAACCTTTACCCTAACCTTACCTTAACCTTAACCTTAACCTTAACTTTACCCTTAACCTAACCTTAACGTTAAATTTAACTATAACCTAAACATAACCTTGAACAAACCTTAACCTTAACCTTAACCAAAACCTTAACCTTAACCTGACTAATCCTGTAACTTTAACCTTAACCTTAACCTAACCTTAACCTTAACTTTACCCTTAACCTAACCTTAACCATAACATTAACCTTAACCTAAGCTTAACCTTACCCTTAAACTAGACCTTATCATTAACATAACCTTAAACTTGACTTTACCCTTAACCTTAAAGTTAACCTAACCTTAACCTTAACCTTAACCTTAGGCTTAACCTTAACCTTGACTTTACCCTTAACCTAACCTTAGCCTTAACTATAACCTAACCCTAACCGTGACCTTAAATTTAGCCTTAACCTTGACCAAACCCTTAACCTTAACCTTAACGTAAATAAACACTTAACCTTGACCTAACCAGAACCTTAACATAACATTAACCTAACATTAATGTTAACCTTAACCTAACCTAAACCTTAACTTTAACTTTACCCTAACCTTAAGGGTTTAGTCAAGTTAAGGTTAAGGTTAAGGTTTTGGTCATGGGAGGTTAAGGTTACCGTTACTTTAAGTGTAAATTCAAGGTTAAGGTTAAGGTTAAGGTTAGGTTAAGGGTAAATTCAAGGTTAAGGTTAGGTTAAGGTTCAAGTTACAGGTTTAGTCAAGTTAAGGTTAGGTTAAGGTTAAGGTTAAGGTTAGGTTAAGGGTAAAGTTAAGTTAGATTAAGGTTAAGGTTATGGTTATGGTTATGGGAAGGTTAAGGTTAAGGTTAAGGTTAGGTTATAGTAAAGGTGAATGGTTTCATCAAGGTTAGGGTTATGTTAAGTTTAAGGTTAAGAATCAAGATTAGGTTAATGGTAAAGTTAAGGTTAAGGTTATGGTTATGTGAAGGTTAAGGTTAAGGTTAGGGTAAATGTAAGGTTAAGGTTAAGGTCATGGTCGAGGTTAAGGTTAAGTTAGGTTAAGGTTAAGGGTTTGGTCAAGGTTAGGGTTAGGTTATATTTAAGGTCAAGATTAAGGTTAGGTTAAGGTTAAGGTTAGGTAAAGGTTAAGGTAAGTTTAATATTAGGTTAAGGTTAACCTTGACATTGAACTTAACCTTAACCTTAAATTTAACCTTACCTTTAGCCTAACCTTAACCTTAACCTAACCTTAAACTTAACCTTAACCATAATCTTAACCTTAAATTTAACCACTACCTTAACCTTAACCTAAGCTTAACCTTGACCTTAACTATAACCTAACTCTAACCTTGACCAAAACCTTTACCTTAACGATAACCTAACCCTAACCTTAACCTTCTCCTACCCTTAGCCTTAACTTATCCTTAATTTTAACCTTAACCTTAACCTTGACCTAACCATAACCTTAACCTTACCTTAACCTAACGTAACATTAACCTTAAGGTTAGGTTAAGGGTAAAGTAAAGGTTAAGACTGAGGTTGAGGTTAAGGGTAAAGTTAAGGTTAGGTTAAGGGTAAATTTAAGGTTAAGGTTAGGGTAAGGTTAAGGTTAAGGATAATGTAAAGGGTTTGGTCAAGGTTAGGGTTATGTTATAGTTAAGGTCAAGGTTAAGGTTAGGTTAAGGTTAAGGTTAAGGGTTTGGTCAAGGTTAAATTTAAGGGTAATATTAGGGTAAAGGTTAAGGTTAAGGTTATGGTTAAGGTTAAGGTTAAGGTTAGATAAAGGTTAAGATTAAGGTTAAATTTAAGGTTAAAGGTAAAGTTAATTTTAAGGTTATATTAAGGTTAAGGTTAGGTAAGGGTAAGGTTAAGGTTATGGTTATGGTTAAGGTTAGGTTAAGGGTAAAGTTAAGGTTAAGGTTAGGTTAAGTTTAAGGTTAAGGTTACATGTTTAGTCAGGTTAAGGTTACAGGTTTAGTCAAGTTAAGGTTAAGGTTAAGGTTAAGGGATTGGTCAAGTTTAGGGTTAGGTTATAGTTAAGGCTAAGGTTAAGGGTAATATTAGGGTAACATTAGGGTAAATGTTAAGGTCAAGGGTTTCCTTACCCTTAACCTTAACCTTGAATTTAACCATAACCTAACTCTAACCTTACCCTGTACCTTAACCTTAACCTGACTAAACCTGTAAGCTTAACCTTACCCTTAACCTAATATTACCTTGACCTTAACTATAACCTTAACCTTAACCTAACCTTAACCTTAACTATACCCTTAACCTAATCTTAACCTTAACCTAACCTTAACCTTGACTTTACCCTTAACGTAACTTTAACCTTCATTATAACCTAACCCTAACATTGACCAAACCCTTAACCTTAACCTTAACCTTACCCTTAACCTTATCTTTACCTTACCCTTAACCTTATCTTAACCTTTACTTAACCTTAACCTTGAACTTGACCTTAAACTTAACCTTAATTTTACCCTTAACCTTAACTTTACCCTTAAATATAACCTACCCTTAACCTTGACCTTAACTATAACCTAACCCTAACCTTCACCAAACCCTTAACCTTAACCTTAACCATAACCTTCACTTATCCTTAACCTTAAAATTAACCATAATCTTAACCTCAAGTTAAGGTTAAGGTTAAGGGTAAGGTTAGGGTAAGGTTAATATTAGGTTAAGGGTAAAGTTAGGGTTACCTTATAGTTAAGGTCAAGGTTATGGTTAAGGGTAAGGTTATAGTTAGGTAAGGATAAGGTTAAGGTTTTAGTTAGGTAAGGGTAAGGTTAAGGTTAAGTGTAAAGTTAAGGTTAAGGTTATGGCTATGGGAAGGTTAAAGTTAAGTTAAGGTTAAGGTTAAGGTTTGTTCAAGGTTAGGGTTAGGTTATATTTAATGTCAAGGATAATTTTATGTTAAGGTTGAGGTTAAGGTTAAGGTTAAAGGTAAGGTTAAGGTTAAGGTAATGGTTAAGTTAAGGTTAAGGTTAAGGTATTTTTAAGGTTAGGGTTAGGTTATAGTTAAGGTTAGGCTATAGTTAAGGTTAAGGTTAAGACCTATATTGAACTTGACCTTACCCTTAACATTAACCTTAAATTTAACCCTAACCTTAAATTTACCCTTAACCTAACCTTAACCAAACTTAACCTTAACCTTGACCTTAACCTAACCTTAACCTTAACCTTACCCTTACCCTTACCCTTAACCTTAACCTCAACCTTATTTTAACCTTAACCTAACCTTAACCTTAACCTAATATTAATCTTAACCATAATATTAACCTTAACCTTAAACTTAAACTCAACCTAACCTTAACATTAACCTTAACCTTAACCTAACCTTAACCTTAACCTTGACCAAACCCTTAACCTTAACCTTAACCTTAACCTTCCCCTGACCAAACCCTTACCCTTAACCTAACCTTAACCTTGAATTTACCCTTAACATAATCTTAACCTAACCTTAACCTTGAATTTACTCTTAACCTAACCTAACCTTAACCTTAACTAAACCCTTAACCTTAACCTTAACTTGACCTTGACATTAACCTTAACCTTCCCGAACCCTTAACCTTAACCTTAACCTTAACCTTAACCTAACCTTAACCTTAACTTTACCCTTAACCTTAACCTAACCCTAACATTGACCAAACCCTTAACCCTAACCTGACTAAACCCTTGAATTTTCCCTTAACCTTTACTTTACACTTAACCTAACCAAACCCGTAACCTTAACTATAACCTAACCCTAACCTTGACCAAATCCTTAACATTAACCTTAACCTTTACCTAACATTAACCTTAACCTTAACCTAGCCTTAACCTTGACCTTCACTATATCCTAACATTAACATTGACCTTCCCTATAACCTAACCCTAACCTTGACCAAACACATAACCTTAACCTTAACCTTATCTTAACCTTAACCTAAGCTTAACCTTAACCTTATATTACCCTTAACCTAACCTTAACCTTAAATATAACCTAAGCCTAACCTTAACCTTTACCATAAACTTATCTTTACTCTTAACCTTACACTTAACCTTAACCTTAACCATAATCTTAACATCAGGTTAAGATCAAGGTTAAGGTTACATTAATGGTAAAGTCAGGGTCAAGGTTAGGTTAAAGTTAAGATTAGGTTAAGGGTAAAGTTAAGGTTAAGGTTAAGGTTAAGGGTTTGGTCAAGGTTAAGGGTTAGGTTAAGGTTAAGGTTAGGTTAAGGGTAAAGTCGAGGCTAAAGTAAAGTTAAGGTTAAGGTTAGGTTAGGGTTAAGGTTAAGGTTAAGGTTTGGTTAAGGTTAAGGGTAAGGTTATGAGTTTAGTCAGGCTAAGGTTAAGGTTAAGGGTTTGGTCAAGGTTAGGGTTAGGTTATAGTTAATGTCAAGGTTAAAGTTAAGGGTAAGGTTATAGTTAGGTTAAGGTTAAGGTTAGGTTAAGGTTAAAGTTAGGTTAAGGTTAAGGTTAAGGTTAAGGTTAGTGTTATGGTTAAGGTTAAGGTTAAGGTTAAGGTTAAGGGTTTGGTTAAGGTTAGGGTTAGGTTTTAAAGGTTAAGATTAGATTAAGGTTAAGGTTAAGGGGGTAAGGTTAAGGTTATGGGTTTATTCATGTTAAGGGTTTGGTCAAGGTTAGGGTTAGGTTATAATTAATGTCAAGGTTAAGGTTAAGGGTAAGGTTGTAGTTAGGTTAGGGTTAAGTTTAAGCTTAGGATAAGGTTATGTAATATAACAAAAATTGCAAGCAGAAAATTGGAATATTAATTTTTGCTTATGTCATCTAGGAGATGAATAAAATGGGTAAAAGGCCCATGAGTAGGAATAATATCCTTCATAATGTGAAAAGGATCAATGGAGAAGCTTAATTTTGCACCTTCCAGTGTGAAAAGGTGAAATTGCATTAGCACAAGGTCAAGTTTGACCATGTCAACAGTGCTGCCTATGAGGTGTAGCTTCCTTGGGAAGACAATGTAGTTTTTGAGGGTGAAATATTCCTTGTGGATGAAACCCTAATGTGTGGGGTCCATGGAAAAGAGGCATTCACTTGAATAAAAGGAGGAAGAGGCAGCCATAGTGAGATATCTTTGAGCATATTATTTTAGTCTGAAGACTATTTTGCATACTCCAGCTGTTCAGCTGAGTTGTAGTGCTGCTTAGTGTTAGCCCCCTATGAATTTTTTGTCAAGAAAACACGTGGCTAAGTTGCTTTATGAGCCTTCAAGAGATACATTTCCCATGCAAATCTCTCATCCTTGAAGCCTCTATGGGTCCATTTCCCTTTTAAGGATCCTCACTACTATTTCCTTCCAAAAGGTCTCACTGATTGTAAAAAAATTGTGCTCCAAAAGGCCTTCATTTGCCCCTAATATCCCTACAGAATGTCCCATTTTAACCCTTTTTCCCCTTTGACAAAGTTCCACTTTTTCCCTAGAAATCCCTCCCAAAATCCCCTCTAAACGCTACATACACCCCTTGTTTAGTTTAATAGCCTTTTCTTCCCTCTACCGTTACCCCTTTCTGGTCTCCAATCACATTAAAATGGGCCAAAAAGCCCATATTCTTCACATTTTAGGTTTAGCCCCTCTCGGCTCAGCCCCAGAACCATTCCCCCCCACATGACCCAGTGCTAGAACCAGGCGCTAGCCCGAAAATCGTTTAGCGCGATTGGATATCGGGAGCACTATTAACCGTCGATTTCCAAGCATCTGACGACCATTACAAGCACCTTTCGTTTCACGTTTTCCCCTCTGATCACATCACAACCGTCGATCTGATCTGCATATCGACGATCCATATTTCATCTACCCTGGTGGTCCCCATGCCAAATCACTGTGCAGAAACCGGCGGTTTCTATCGCACTGCCTTTGAGAGGAGGGTGGTATTTTTCATTTGGCAGCAATGCCATTCACCGATCGACACATGGCTCTGAGCACTATTGGGAAACCACCCTCATTGTGCATTAAAGTTTGGCTGTGGACCCGGTGCGATATGTGTGTACACCGTCCGATCTAAAGCTGTCCATCCAATGGTGATTGCACCACGAAGATGCTCGGGAGTTAGCCCAAGGAAAAAGGGGACCCTGGTCCACCATCAGTCGCCCTTCGATGCATTCTCAACCATCGATCTCCTCTTGAGATCAGACGATATGAATTAAATGCATGCCCTGCCATTGACTAGGTCCCACCACGTCACCCATTTCATATTTTTTCGTCGCATTTTCGTCCGTTCCATTTATATTTCATTCAAAGGTCAAATTTTAATGTTTTACATTTAAATTTCCAATCTCGCCATCTTCCAAATGCATCTCCCATTTCCATTTTCACAGTCATCCACATAATCCAGCCCCATGCATGATTTATTAACGTGTTTTTGTGTTTTGCACGGTTACAGGCAGTGGAAACCACCATGGTTCATAGCCACAGTTATCATGGCACAGAGCACAGAGAAAAAGGCCGAGAGGGCCACTGTTAGAACCTGATATAGCAGAAAAATGTTCGGTGGGGTCTCTGCAGGAAAGATTTTCATCAAAGTATAAGGTTCGACCTTGTAAAACCTATCTTACATCATTTAAAGTTCAAATTTCGCCGATAGAGAAAATCATGAGGTAGCAAAGAGGGTTAGTTCGGAGTTAAGGTGTTCTAATGCGCATTCTTTAAGATTTTTGAGCCTTAATTCAATGTTTTAAAGGCAATATACCAGATCAAATACCTCGAGACTAACATAGAGGGCCCAATAAAACCTAAAGCACAAAAACCATCAGCAGAGTGTTCTCTCCATAGAGGACAAAGTGCCCATACCATCTACATGCTATTTTGTGTCCCTAAGGAAATTTCTGCCCTGACAACAGTCTTATGCTACCAGTGCATTAGTTATGTAGTATGGCAGACCTCACAGTCTTTTATCCACCTCGGTTTATTCACCAAATTATTGTATAGGTGCTACATCAAGTACATCAAAGACATACCTGGAGTAAATTGCAGCCTGACGAAGACCACTCTTTCATCCAAAGAGTACTGAAGAAAAATGCCCAGAATTTAAAATAGAATGGGGCCTCGGCCCTCTTCCTCTACTGAGCTTTAATGCTACATCTAGTTTTTCATCTACCTCATCTGCTTCTCTTTCAGCTACAAAAATTCATGAAGAAAATCATTGTAAAGTTTGTTGATCGGATATCTAAGAATTGCAAGTTGTTTCTTTTGAGACATAGTCTCTGTGTAAAGTTGTAAGATAGGCTGAGGAAGATGTTTTCAGACTGAATATCAAGTTGTTGGAAATGTTGTACATGACTGGTGTTGCTCTTTAATATGACAAGCGCATTTCTTTGGATCCTAATTTAAAGCAGCGGTGATGTTTTTCTATCTCTGTATTTGTTTTACCTGGTAGTTCATTTCATTTCATTTCTTCTGGCACACATCAAAAATTTGGCATAGGCTTTACCCTGGTTAGGTGCCCTATGTTTCTGCTCTCCCTGCCTTTAATGTTTTCTATTGAATGTGTTATATTAGGATTGATTTCAACTAATTAAACCAGTGTAGTGGTCAGATATATACTGCTAGCTGATGTATGAATTAATGAATATGTTCTTAGATGTTCTTGTTAGGCTTTAATTGAATGAATTGGGATACTAGGAGATATAAATTTTCCTCTACCTCACTAGAGTCCTTTTCACTTGATTAAACCTTTCTAAGTTCCCTTAAGCTGGAGGCCGAAGCAATGAGAGTTCAATGTCTCTCTATGATCTCAGGTTTTCACCTTTGTGCTCTAAATCTTTGATGTTTCCTTGTCTAAAGAGTTTACCTTTTAGGTTTTGGATCATAGGTTGTCCAATGGCATGTCCTGTCCCTAGATTTGATTTCTGAAAGGTTACCTTGGAGGTTTCCTTTCTTTCACCCTCTCTCTTACCATTTCATGTCACACTATCATCTTTAAGATCCAACGCTTTAGATGACTAGCCCAACTGAAAGCCTGCATATTGAATAGCAAGTAAATCCTTTCCTGAATCCATTGCCCAATGGTCTTGAATGTTCTCTGAATTATCTCTCCTTTGTCGATAATCCTCTTTATACAACCTTTTCTTATAATGAACCCTTCTTTCCTGATTCCGAACAACCAAAAAAAATCAAACAAACAAACCTTGTGCTTATAACTAGCCTAATATCTCAACATAAAAGCTTCAAAGACACAAAACCTTTGCTGATATAGAGAGATCCCTCTCTGGACCTAGCAGGGCTAGATCTTGAGGTCTGAAAGTGGTTCTGATGTTGTCTCATTTTTTGGTCTTGCCAATCTGGCAAAAACATGGGAACGTTAACATAATGGCGACTCCGCTGGGGAATCGAACCTAGAATCTATGGTTAGGTTGGCAGTGAAACACTTCCAGTTGCAATTCACTTTCTACACCACTGATTGTGTTTCTCCCACACTCTTAGACAGAGTCTAGAAAGGGCCAGGTAGCCTCCAGATGTCACTCTCTTTCAAAGGTGAAATATCTGGTAAAATCCCTCCCAGTCCATCTCTAGTAAGATTTTGTTGTGTTTTTAGGATATCCTTGCAAAGGGACATCACATAAGCACTGTGGTGGATAGTGTACCTCCTAGAAACATCCTAGACCTTCCACCTGGTGACTCCATAGGTCCTTAAAGATCAAAGACTCCACTGGTGATCATTAGGCCTACTGATTATCTTGGTTCACATAAGACTCCATTGGGAGACCAGCCTCCATAACAACATCAGCCATAATATAAGTAACAAGTAGGGTTAAGCTTCCTGGTTAGAAAACACCATTATGGCTTCAAGAACCATTCACACAAGAGCTTATCCCAACCCAAACCCACCTGAAATAGTTGACAACCCTGAGAGCATCCTCAAGAGATCTCATACACCTAAAAGACCAACTATTTCTAGCCACATCCATAGAGCTAACTCTGCACCGGAAGAATTTACAGGTCTATTAGACACTTATCTTGACTAAGACCTACCAAACAAACTACCAAGAACTAGGTCATTCAGTGTTCTAGACCAGCCAGACCTTGAGCTTCCCGGTTCACCATCTCATAGTGGTCAACACACTAGGGATGGAGACACTCCTCCATCCACACCTCCTGATAATCACTTCATTTAAAAATTAGGGCTCTACCACCCTAAATCTGCTCAACAGACTTCGTCTGGTCATGGTATCCCTATCATCCATATACCAGCTGCTCAATCCAACCCCTTACCTCCTCAGAATACCATCATGGTAGCCTGGTATGCACCTCTAGTTTTACCTCAGCCTCTAGTGCCTCTACCCAACTATTATCAGTCAAAGATCCCACACTTCACTGCAAAAGAGTCTACCACAGCTCAACACCATGTAGATAGAATGGAAGATTCTTTTGACTACATGGAGATAGATGATGATATAGTCAAAATGAGAATATTTGCCCATAGTTTAGGAGGGGAAGTGAAAAAATGGTTCAAAGGCTTACCTCCTAATAGTATCCAAGACCTCCCTGCTTTATATCAGACCTTCATAAACAAATGGGAAGTTAAGGCCAACCCTCTCCAAATCTTAGCTGAATACACGAACATGAAAAGAAACGTGGGAGAGAGTGTCCATGACTACTCTACAAGGTTTAATAGTGTTTTTAACACTCTTCCTCCATGCATGAAACCTCCCCAAGGTTTACCCCTAGTGAAATACCCTGAAGGATTTGATGCCAACATGGCTTACCAGCTTAGCAAGAGAGATTACAACACATTGGAAGACATGAAAAAATTAGTAGTAAGTGTAGAGGCTAACCTGATTGATAAGAAAGCAAGAATGAGAGCTGAGAAAAGGGTAACATATAGATATTACACTGTAGCTTCCACATCTGATCCCAATTAGGACTGTTTATATAAAAATGTGGAAAAGCTACAAAAAATGATGGAAATAATGGTTTTCATAGTTAGTAATAAGAACATAAATCAAAACCAGAACTAGAACTTTAGAAGAAACAATACCAATCCCAACAGACAAAGAGACTCAGATCAGCAAATTATTCCCCCATTTCAAGAGAAATTTCTTGATGAAGATGAGGGAATCATAGAAGAGTCTAAGGGAACCACAATAAACATGTTTGAAATAGAAAACTCAATCCACAATTGTTCCACAGAGGAAGATCAACCCTCATCCTCATATTGGAATGAGGAAGGATCAGAATCTGAGGATTACAGGTTGGGTTTTGAAAATGCCATCATGTAGGTTAGAGAATAGTATGAACTTAGAAGAAAAAAGAGCATAGACAATTCTGAACCCAAAGATTCTGAGATTACCATCAATAAAGGCCTGATAAATCTTCTAAAGAAACTACTAAAAGTAACAAATCAACGGCTGAGAGTTCTGGGAAGAACAAAGAAAAATACAACCAAAACACTGATAAAAAAATTCAACCAACTAGCGGCACTAGCACTACAATTAGTGCCCCTGATAAAGCAGTTCCTAAGCCTGTACATAGTGAGAATCAGCCCACTGATTCTACCACCAAGGTGGTGGCTAAAAAACCAGAGTTGAACATTCCAAAGAGTCAGTCCACTTTCAATTTGGAGAGTGAGATTGCGAGAATTAAAATCTATGTCCCACTCTTTGAGCTAGCCACTCAGGATGTATATAAAGGCCAAATTTTGAAAGATTTAAATCTAGGTGAAAACAGTGACATGGTCAATCTGAGTGATGATCAACCAACCCTTCTATTTGTTCCAAAGATAGAAGGGAAGTTCTAGGAAGGGGTAGTACCCCCTTTTTATATCAGTCTCAATATCCATGACAATATCCTTCACAACGTAATGCATGACTCTGGGACCTCACACAAATTGATGCCTAAAGTAGTTATGGAAAGATTAGGCCTAGAGATAACACGTCCCTATAAATACCTCTATTCATTTGATTCTAGTAGGGTAAAGTGTCTTGGTCTGATCAATGATTTATGTGTAAACTTAACCCAGATTCCAGCCAAATGCATGGTCATGGATGTTGTAGTGGCAGATGTTCCATCTAAGTATGGCATGTTGCTATCAAGGTCATGGGGATCCAATCTGAAAGGTACAATGAAGATAGATGTGGCATATGCCACAATCCCAGTCTTTAGCCAACTTAGGAGACTGTATAGAGAGGCACAAATGAAATTCCTGGTCAGCAGCCCTGAAAGGCCTGAAAATTCTCCTCTGTACTCTGTGCACACAGATTTAGACTCCTTTATCTTTTGCAATGATGAATCTTGAGAGTGGCCAAAATTAAAAAACAAAGATACAAACAATGAAACATAGCCCATAGACTTTAACATAATGGCTACCCTAGACTCAGAAGAAAATGATGTGGAAACCTATGGGCAGTGCACCAAAAACGAAACTCAGAGTGAATAAGAAATAGAATGTAGTCAACTAATTAGTCACCCTTCACAAGCTCATACACCACACCAAGAACGAAACGATGTTAAGCCCGAGAAACTTTATGGGAAATGAATTTTGACAGGTCATGCACTAAGAGAACTGCAGGAGCAGGAGTGTGGGTACATAACACAGAGAGTGACTACGTAGAGAGTCATGCCTGTAACCTGAAATTCAAATGTACAAATAATATCACAAAGTATGAGGCTCTTATCCTAGGCCTAAATCTGTTGAAAAAATTAGGAGCCCGTAGGATAGTCGTGCATGGAGACTCTGAGTTGATTATAAAACAAGTGAATGGTGAATACGCAACAAAACATCCTAGGCTGAGAGCATACAGGAACGAAGCTATGGATTTATTGAAAACCTTTGTAGAATACGAACTGGTGTTTATCCCTAGGAGTTAGAACGCAATTGCAAATGGATTAGCATGCATGGATAGTTTTTATCACAAGCCTCCAAGTGACCAAAAAATCATCATTCAGACCCAATTCAGACTTGCAGTGCTAAACAACGAAAAATATTGGCAGTTCTTTGAGGGCGATAAACAGATTAAGGATTTCCTGACAGGCAGGAATGAGTTTGAATTTTCCGATTCAGACTCTAAATCTGATGATAACTGCCTAAGTGAAGATCCCTCAGATGAGGAAGAAACACCCTGTAACATAGAAATCAACACTTTAACCAAATAGATTGGAAATCCAAAAGAAGAATGTGAGAACGTAGATAAAGAGGAAGTAGAGGTTCTGCAGTCGAAAGATAAGAACATACCCATGGGGCTGGCACCTTTAGAGGACCTTTTTGACTTTGATGATGTAGCGAAAAAGCCCACTATAGAACACTTGGACTCTGATGTCGAGGAATAGGCACTGAAGATAGCTCCAAGATAATTAAACTGGCTAAATCCTTACCCATAGACATGAAAAGGAAGTATATTGACCTGTTCAAGGAATTCATTGATGTGTTTTCCTGGAGCTACGAGGACTTAAAGGCCTATGACACAAACATTATATAACACAAAATACCTTTGAAATAAAATCAGAAACCCTTCAGACAGAAAATTTGCAGAATAAAACCAAAACAGTTACCTGCAGTGGAAAAGGAAATAAAGAAGATGTATAAAGCAGGAATAATAGTTCTTGTAAGGTTCTCTGATTTGGTCTCAAACCTAGTGGCTGTGAGAAAGAAAACAGGAGAAATCAGACTGTGCATAGATTTCAGGAACCTTAATAGAGCCTCACTTAAAGACAACTACCCTTTGCCAAAAATGGAACACATTCTCTAGAGAGTAGTAGGCTCGAAAAGGATCTCCCTGTTAGACAAATTTTCAGGTTACAACAAAGTTTTAGTACTCCCAGAAGACCAACTCAAGACCGCTTTCACCACTCCATGGGGCACTTTTATGTATGTAAAAATGCCTTTAGGGCTGATGAACAATGGTGCAACCTTCCAATGAGCAATGGACATAGCCTTTTAAAATGAAATAGGGCACTTCATTGTCATTTATCTGGATGACATAACAATCTATTCCAAGACTAAAGAAGAACACCTAAAACATCTGAGAAGAGTGTTTGAAAAATGTAGAAGGTTTGGTCTATCATTGAATCCCAAAAAGACTATATTTGGGCTGCAAGAAGGTAAACTTCTCGGACACATTATATTTGAGAAGGGGATTAGGATAGAGCCACAAAGAGTTTAGGGAATACTACAAATCACACACCCAAGAAACATCGAAGAGTTACAGTCCTTTTTTGGGAAAATCAACTTCCTAAGGAGGTTTATTCCCAACTTAGCTGAACACCTTAGGAATATGACTAACATGATGAAGAAAGGTGTAGGAGTTAAGTGGACTGTTGAGGATAAAAAATCCTTTGAGTCAGTTAAACTTGCACTCACCCAGGATCCTATCCTAATTAGCCCAGATTTCTCAAAGGATCTCCTAATATTTTCATTTTCCTCTGAGCATACAGTGGTTGCAATCATACTGCAGAAAAATCCAGAGGGAATGGAACAACCTATTGCCTTTTTCAACAAAGCTTTGAGGGATGCACACTTGAAATATAAAATAATGGAAAAACATGCCTATGCCTTGGTAAAGGCCTTGAAAGACTTTAGGGTGTGCATACTTCATTCCCACACCATAGCCTATGTGCCAAACATAGTGGTTAAAGACATCTTGTCCCAAGACCCAGATGGGAAGAGGGGCAAATGGATCGCTGTGATCTTAGAATATGACCTTGAGATAAAACCCACAAAACTGATCAAAGGTTAGGGCCTAGCTCAACTAATGGCTGAATCAAATTTACAAGCCCTTGACATAAACATGGTGGATGCCTTGGATGAGCAGGAAGGATTTCCTGATCCCACTGTTGAGGAGAAGTTTCAAAACTCTCCATGGTATTCTGACATTCTGTATGTGCTCACACACCTCAATGCCCCTCCTGAATTGTCAAAGACCAAGGCAAGATTCCTAAAACTAAAAGCCAGAAGCTATTGCATACTGAACGAATATTTATAATAGAAAAATACAAATGGCCTATTGCTTAAATGTTTGCCTGAAACTGAGGCAGAAAGGGTTAAACAAGAATTCCATGCAGGAGAGTGTGGAGGCCACTTGAACTGGAAAGCCACTGCTAAAAAATACTGAGAGCTGGCTATTATTGGCCTACACTTTTCAATGACATCCATAAGATGATAATTGCCTGCCATAAATTCCAGATTTTTGAAGGAAAAAGAAAGCTCCTCCCCCTACCTTTACAACCCATCATTGTTGAAGGTCCCTTTTCGCAATGAGGCCTAGATTTCATAGGAGAAATACACCAGGTTTCTTCTACACAACACAAGTGGATCTTCATAGCCACAGACTACTTCACTAAGTGGATAGAGGCCATACCTTCTAGGAATGCCATAGATTTTGTCATCATTAGGTTCCTAGAAGACCACATCCTCTCTCGGTTTCACTGCCCAACGAAAATAATCACTGATAATGCTGCTGCTTTTGGATCCAAGAAAATGGTTAATTTTTGTCACAGGTATCAAATAGCACTCGGTCATTCCACTGCTTATTATCCACAAGGTAATGGGTTAGCTGAATCGTCAAACAAGATCTTGGTAACCATCATCAAGAAACTTCTTGAAGAGAATAAGAAGTCATGGCACAACAAGTTGGTGCATGATTTGTGGGCTGACAGACTTACAACAAAGAAATCTATTGGCATGTCACCATATCAGCTTTTATATGGAACAGAGGTAGTGTTTCCTACCAGCATTGGGGTACCAGTGATTAAAATTTTCCAAGAGATTTAGATAGAAGAAGACATCAAGGTGAGGAGGATAAACCAAATGATTCATCTCCAGTAAACAAGGGAAGAAGTCTATAACAGAGTTGTGAAATTTTAGGAAAATATAAAGAACTTTTTTGACAAAAGAACCAAAGCTTCTGACTTCAAAGTTGGAGATAATGTTCTGAAGTGGGACTCAAGGAGAGAAGACAAAGGAAAGCACGACAATTTTGACAGTTTGTGGCAAGGTCCATACATCATTCAGGCCACTATGGGTCCAAATGCCTTTTTTCTACAAGAACTAGATGGTATGGAGCTGTTTGTGGGTCATTTCAATGGCAGGATGCTCAAACACTACTTCTGCTGATTTCCAATTTCGAGTTTCCATTTCCATTGTAAATACCATTTCTATGTTATGTTTTCAAGAAAAAAGAGAAATGTTTCAAAAAACAGAGAGAAAGGAGAGGTTCAGACATGCTCAAAACATGAACCTCTGAAGTGAAAAATATTGGCTCTAATATGATCAAAACCTGAGCCAAAGAAGTAAAATAGCTGGTTCTAACATGCTCAAAATCTGAACCAGCAAATAAGGAAGAAGAGTTAGCTCTAACATGCCCAAAACCAGAGCTGAAATGAAGAAGAGAAAGTGACTCTAACAAGCTCAAAACTTGAGTCACAAAGAAAGGAAGGATGCTTCAAAACTTCAAATTTCAAGCCTTCAATATTTTGTTTTTAGTTTCTTGCAAATTTTGTCCATGTGCAACTGTCTTTACGCCTTGGATACACAACAAACTAGACTTTCTAATCCTAGTTTGACTGTTTTTAAATTTCTGTTGTAGAATGTAGAGAAGAAATATGCTGGATAGTTTAATCCCAACAGATGTTATATTAGGTAGAGAAACATGTGAGGCCAACAGTTTAATCTAGTCTCATGGATTAATAAGGGTAGAAATAGAATAGTTTTATTTTCCTGTTTGTAAAAAATAAATAATTTAAAGGGTCTGCTAGTCCAAATGCACCCAGAAGAAAAAATCATAGGACTATATTCTGTGTAGGTAGATTGTTTGGGATAATCTTTCTACTGAATTGATGACTTCGGGATTTGTGGCATCTAATCCAAGAAAGAAAATGAATGGGTCAATTACCAGGCACCTAGCCTGCACCAAGATTATTTCTGGATTCTTGACTCCTTCATGAAGAAGCCATCCCCATGTGGAGCCACTATTAGCCCCCTATGAATTTTTGGTCAAGCAAACAGGTGTCTAAGTTTATTTATGAGCCTTCAAGAGATACATTTCCCTTAAAAATATCTCATCCTTGAAGCCTCTATGGGTCCATTTCCTTTTTAAGGATCCTCACTGCTATTTCCATCCAAAAGGTCTCACTGATTGTAAAAAAATTGTGCTCCAAAAGGCCTTCATTTTCCCCTCGTATCCCTGCAGAATTTCCCATTTTAACCCTTTTCCCCCTTTGAAAAAGTTCCCTTTTTCCCCAGAAATCCCTCCCAAAATCCCCTCTAAACCCTACACACACCCCTTGTTTGGTTTAATAGCCTTTTCTTCCCTCTACCATTACCCCTTTCTGGTCTCAAATCGCATTAAAATGGGCCAAAAAACCCATATTATTCACATTTCAGGTTTAGCCCCTTTCGGCTCAACCCCAGAACCATTCCCTCCCACATAACCCAGCACTAGTACCAGGAAGTAGCTCGAAAAGTGCTTAGCGCGATTGGATATCAGGAGTGCTATTTACCGTCGATTTCTCGGCATTCGATGGCCATCACAAGCACCTTTCGTTTCATGTTTTCCCCTCCGATCACATTTTCGTAGAGGTAAATCCCCTTTGCGGATAGAGGCGATCGCTACTAGCCTAGATCGGGTCTAGCAACAATCGTATCATGCTAAGGTGCAAGTTCCTAATTGTAATAGACTAAATTGCAAAGAATGCCTACCTTGAGTCCGATGATATTGTTCATAGAGAAGATAGCGCTCCCGTTTCCTTGCTCCAGCAGATCACAATCCTCATTCTTGTCGCGATCAAACACCTGCACACACAAGAAACATGAAAAACACAAGTGTAAAACCCAATATATGCAATTATGTATCAGTCAGAGAAGACACAACTCATGATCATAATGAACAATATGAGTGGAACCATCACCAAAGTCGCTTATCATTAATTAATACAAAGGAAAATACAACTTCGCTCTAACGCTGAATCTTCCTTCAGTGGGTCGACAGTGGAATATGTCTCGGTAAATCTCGTCGGGAATGGTACAAACCTCTCTCTCCGGTCGTCAATCTCCTTGCTACTGATTTGGCTCTATGAAGACTATCAAGGCTCTTGTAGTATTCTTTAGGCTATGAAGGCTCTTGGAGACTAGCTTGCAAAGGAAAATGGAAAGCTTATATATATGTTGGAAGGGGAGTTGGGATCCCTACAATCATGGGATTGGCCCTATCCTCAAGGAAGCTTCCATGACAGGTTGAAAACCACTTCCTCTACATGCAAATCTAGAGCCAAACCTCCCAACTCAATTTAGAGACCAGTTCAGGAATTGGTTGGAGTCAATCTTTTGCCATTTATTTTTAAAAAACACTCCTTATTAAGCCTAGCGTGGGTGCAACACTGGGACAGAGCTCCAGTTGGAACTTGGCGCGAGGGTTGAACTAGCTAGCTGCGCCAAGGAAAAAAAGGCTATTTTTAGGGTTTTTCACAAGGAATTGTCTTCAGGGGAATGAATTTCCTTGTCCAAGGGGATGCCATGAAAGTGGTTTCAGGTCATGTCACTGCTCACAAGTCACGGAATAAGCCCTCCAATTTTCGGGACAAGGGATTGCAGGGACAATGACAAATTGCTGTGTAGCAAATGCCCCCTAAAGCATGAGGCCTGAAAGAAAGAGAGGGGTGAAATGCTTTACGAGAACGTGTCCAACTAAAAACACTGTCGTCAGAAAACCTGCGTAGAGAAATACAACTGATATCTCAAATACATGATATATATGTGGTATGGGCGCAACCATCCATAATAGAGTATACAATAATCAAGATCCAAGGCATGGGCGCAGCCATCCAATAAGGATCAGTAAAGAGACTCAGGTATGGTCGCAGCCATCCAATCAGTGAGTCATGTAACCAATCATAATAATCCACAAAATCACAGCCTGGATTATAACAGACAAAATCCAGGGTCTTGTGCTCCATCTTGACTTGAACAGAGTACAAGTTCAAGCATGTGAATAGGTGAGTTGAAGTCGAACATGCAAGAACATCATCTGATTACCAGCCGATGATGAAAGTTGTTAACAGACGCGAGAGGTACCACCAATAGTGAAAATGGTCCTGAAGGTACTATAGGTATAATCTACGGCATGTGAATCAATGAGCTGGCATCGAACACTCGTAGAATCACTTGATCGGAGGCCAATGATGAAAAACTCACGTCGAACGTGAAGAACCTTCCATTGAGGCATGCAAGCTCCAAGGTACCAAAAGGGAGTCTCTAGATCAGCTTCTCGGATAATGAGCTGAAGTCAAGAGGAATTGACCTTGATCAAAGGTGGGCCATAGTGTTTCCCACATCATCGACGTGAGACAGAGGAACATAATGTCTTCATGAATTAGGATCAGATGAAAATCAGAGGAAGGTTGAAACTTGCAGAGGTCAACTTCTCTTGAAAATATGGGCGGCACGATAGTGAATTTGGCTGTATTTGACATCAAAATATCAGAGGTCATGATGACAAGGCAAAGAGTAGATGAGAGGTCAAAAGGGATTACCCAAACTCACAGAGGCAAGCAGAAAATGAGATGAGATGTCCCCAACCCGACATGAATGTAGACAAGTGCCATGTTCAAGAGCGACATTCTACCAACACGATGACGATATCGGTTCCATTTTTCCCCGCCTTTTCTGGCGAGTACCTTTTTATTGTTACACAAGCTTGAATAGGATACCATATGCTTGTCATATAAGTTCTTCCTTTCGACGAATCCATCCTACTACGTTTAACGAGCCCTAGGAAGGAGGAACTCGAATATCATCATTACGACTGAGTCTGATGTCATCAGGGTTTAACGAGTCTGATAAAGGAATAACTCAGCATATTTTCATATTTAGAGACTTTGAAAAGACATCAGAAAAGTAAACTCCAATAGTCCCTTTTTGTAAATAGTTCCTCAGATCCGAAAAGGTAGAAAAATATGTCTGAGAAAACCTCCTAGTCGCGATAGGCTAGGGTATTCCTTTTTCGTAAATAATCTATCCCACCCTGAAAAAGGGGTAAAATTATACTGGGTAGATTTCATTTCAAAGCCACTTTAACGAGATCAAAATGACAAGGGACTCGGAAATATTTTCATGTTTAGAGAGTCAGAAAAGAGCTGAAATATGACTCCTCCTAGAGGAAAGAGTGGTATACAGGGTAGCTACTGGTTCTGGTACTGGTGGAACTACTCAGAACAAGTAAAGGTTAAGAGGCTAGCTAACAACACCACTCATCATAGTGGTTCCTCAGGAATGGGTAAAACAACCAAGTGAAGGCATGTGATCAGCCAAGCAGATAGTGACGATGGAGTGAGAAAACCAAGGCTCATCTGGAAAAATAGGCTGATAAAATGGCAATCACAATAGGTAAAATGGGAAAGGTTTCATTTTTACACAAGCTTGAAATCAAGAAACTCTGCTTGAAGTTGGTTTCATTTTTACACAAGCTTGAAACAAAGATAAACTATGCTTGAAACCGGTTTCATTTTTACACAAGCTTGAGACGGAAGCAAACTATGCTTTAAAAAGTAAGCATGCCCCCCAGCATGGTGACTCAATTCGAGGTGCAGGCCCTCCAAGATTTAGTCCATATGAAAGGTAGATGGAGTGAAGGTTCAATTTATGAGATCAAGAGAAGGAATCGACTGGGATTTTACGAGAACTTATCAAAGAATCCAATTGAACAGAAAAGTGTTTCATTATTTTAACGAGGTTGACACATTAAAAGAACTATCCTTAGACTTCTTTGTTTCATTTTTTAAGGAGCATGACACACGACAAGGAACTCTGGTCCAACTGGCTTGTTTCATTTTTTAAGGAGCTTGACACAAGAAAAAAAAATCTGCTCCAACACCTTGTTTCATTTTTTAACGAGCTTGACACAAGAAAATAACCATGCTTCGACAACCTCATCATAATGAATAAGAAGTAATCGCTTCCAATATTTTCTCATTCGATGGAAGGAAAAAATATCGGAAATAAGGACCCAATGCCCCCAACACTTGATGCACAACGGCACTATCACTGGGTACAGGCACGGGGTATGTAGCCACATAGTTGACCTGCAGTGGGGTAGATACAACGGGTGGATAAAAACTAGGAAGGGATGATGGCAGGCCAACTGCCACATCAGGACCAAATAACAAAAGCTGATCAATGGTCATGATCCATCCGTCATGTGGAAAACAGAACACACAAAAAAGGGATGAGATAAGCGCTCCCATAGCATAGGTGTAATCGCGCCCCAAGAGAATATTGAAATCCAAGGGGCCTGGAACAACCCTCACGTCCATATGGACGGTTTTACCTCCCAAATTAATAAGCAACCTTGAAAGGATCCCTAATGGTTGATTAGTTCTTCTGTTAAATGCCAATAGATTCTGTGTAATAGGCACAAGTGGTGGCGAACTGAAAACTTGCCAAGTAGTTGAGGATAGAACACTAATAGATGCAACTTCGTCTATAATGGTGTTGGGTACGACCAAACCAAAGGCCTGTACCATTATCTCAAAAGGCACATAAGACGGAAGGCGGTATCCTACAAATCGACTCCAATCAAAGGAAGCGAGCAAACTACTCAGAGGGGCTACCATCGAACCGAGATGGTCTTCCCCTAGTGTTACGATAGAAGAAGGAGCATCCTCCATGACCTCCATCTCGAAGGCGGGAGGAGTATCCTCCGGGACCACCATCATGGGAGGCGGAAGAGTAGCTTCTTGAGGTATAGGGATAGGAGAATATTTCTCCAAGTCTGAAGAATCTGTAGAAACAAGAAGAACATGAGGGATGTGAGGTCCACTCTCAACGGAAAAGACCTGGTGCACCACAGACGGGGCTAGTTCAACCGATCCCACTGTTGGGTATGTGTTATATTATTTCCATGAATAAGCACGTGCGGGGGGGTAAGAGGGGGGGCGATAGCCCCCCCTTTGCACTGGGCGCAATGGGGGGGTCACAGGGAGGGCGGTAGCCCCCCCTGTTGGGGTCCGGGGCAGCGCCCCAGCGAAAATTTTGGTTCCTTAATTTCCACTGGGTAGTCTACATCCATGGTTTTGTGCATGGTTTTGCACATGGTTTTGGGGTTCGATGGTTTTCGGTCCCTGGTATTTTTGTAGATCCGGTCAAGGGAACTACGGTTATGTTCTAATCCAGGGTTAATGGATTGGGGTTTATGTATGCTCCGACATGTATATATATGTGTTGTAACACTAAAAGGAATATAATGAAAAAATCAAGTTGGTCGTCCCGATTTGGGATCCAGGGGAAAATCTCTGTGTTTATCTGTTTTATGTTTTATGCTCTCTCTATTGTTTATTTTCTGTTATAAGATTCGTGTGTAGATAATTTCTGTTCAGGGTTAAAACCTACATTTGGTATCAGAGTTGTTTCGGCTTCAAGGGGACGCCTTTGCTGCTGAGGGTTTTTTAGTTCGGGCTTGAGGTAGACCCTGTTCAGTGGGAGATCTGCGGGATCGATTCTTGCGGTGAAAGAAGATGGCGAGCGGAGGAAAGATAGAGATCGAGAAATTTAATGGTCGCAGTTTTGAGTTGTGGAAGCTCAAGATAAAGGATCCGATGGTGGATAAAGTGGATAAATATCGTTGATCGTGAAAATAAATGGTACTAAACCGCCCCGCAATGTCGATGAAGACCCGAAAGAAAACCTGATCTGCTGGCCAAGAGCACAATATTACCAGGGCGTGTCGCATTCAAAATATTGTTGAATGTATCCGGGGAAGCTAAGATGAAGAATTTGTGCGAAAAACTTGAGACTTTGTACCAATCTAAGTCTCTAGTGAATAAATTGTTCCTGCAAAAAAGGTTGTATAACCTGAGGATGAAGGATGAGACTCGGTGACAGAGCTTCTGAACGATTTCAATACAATGCTAAGTTAGCTATCATATGTTGATATTAAAATCGTGCGATGGTGACAGTGCATCGTTTGTGTTTCCTCACCGTAACGTACGTTAGTTATTGCAATAGGTAGCAATACAACTACCTTTAATTTTGATGACATTGTCTCAGCCTTGCTGTCGGAGGAAATGAGACGGAGAAATATGGAGGGTCAGAATGGAGATGCCTTATCTGTACGAGGAAGGTCCCAGAACAGAAACACGAATAAGGTTTCGAGTGGGAGATATAAATCTAGAGGGAGATCTAAATCTCCCGGAAAGTTTGTAAAGGTGTGCTGGAAATGAGGAAAGGAAGGGCACTACAAAAAGGAATGCAGATCTAAAGCTCCTGAGAAAGGAAAGGGATCTGATGAAGGTCCTTCTGCAGAGGCAAAAACCACCTCGGATGAAGGTGGGGATGTGTATTTGGCTTCTTCTTCAAATACACATGTAGATCATGAGTCACGGTTGATTGACTCAGGTGCATCCTTTCACTTCACTCCCCATAGGGAGTGGTTCTGCGAGTATGAGAAATATGATGGTGGTGATGTCTTCCTAGGGGATGATAGGAGGGCCAGAATCATCGGACGTGGAAAGGTCAAGCTGAAGCTGCAAGGTGGAAGGATTAGAACACTTCCTGGTGTTCTGCATATTCCTACATTGGCTAGAAATTTGATTTCTGTAAGAAATATGGATGATGCAGGTGTAAAAACAATGTTCGAGAAAGATTCCTGCAAGATGGTTCCGGGAGCACTGGTACTAATGCGGGGAGTTCGGACTAGAACTCTATACAAGCTACAAGGTAGCACTATTATTGATGGGTGTAATAGTTCTATGGTTCCTGAAAGTGGAGCGGAAAGCCTAGCTGTCTCTGGAGAAAAGACCATGCTATGGCATCAAAGGCTTGGACATATTGGAGAGAAGGGCCTTCGGATACTACATAGAAATGGTATGGTAGAAGGTATGTCTAATTTCTCTATGGATTTCGATTTCTGTGAACATTGTGTATATGGGAAGCAGAATCGGGTGAGTTTTCCTTCTGGTGCTAAGAGGGCGAACAAGATATTAGAACTTGTGCACAGTGATGTGTTTGGACCTGTGTCAGTTCCATCACTGGGAAAGTCCGTGTACTATGTTTCATTCATAGATGACTTCTCAAGGAATACATGGATATATTTCTTGAGGAAGAAATCTGAAGCTTTTGACAGATTTAAAGAATTTAAGGCTCTGGTGGAAAACCAGACAGAGAAGAAGATAAAGGCGCCGAGGACAGATAATGGTGGGGAGTTCTGCAAGAAGGAATTTGAAGAGTTCTGTAAGAAGTGTGGTATAGCACGGCAGAAGACTACTCCATACACACCTCAGCAAAATGGAGTTGTAGAAAGAATGAATAGAACACTGATGGAAAAGGCAAGAAGCATGCTCAATGGTACCGGGTTAGGACAAGAATTTTGGGCAGAGGCAGTGGAGACTGCATGTTACTTAGTTAACAGATCACCTTCATCAGCGTTGGAGGATAAGACCCCACATGAGGCATGGACTGGAAAGAAACCTTCTCTTTCACATCTAAGGGTATTTGGATGTGATGCATATGTACATGTTCCAAAGGAGAAAAGGACCAAGTTGGATAATAAATCTGAAAGGGGCATCTTTATTGGGTATAAGGATGGTTTAAAGGGTTACAAGCTTTGGAACCCAGAAACAAGGAAGGTTGTGTACAGCCGAGATGTGGTGTTTAGAGAAGTGAAAGATGTTGTTAAACATGAATTTCTACCAAAGGAACCTGAGAAGATAGAGTTTGAGCTAAAGGAGGATGAATCAGACTCTACAACAGAAGAAGACTCAGAAGATGAAGAGCCACAAACTCCAGCTTTGAGAAGATCAGTTCGGGAAAGAAGGCAACCAGAAAGGTATAGTCCATCTGCTTTCTGTTCAGGCTTTGCCTTAACTATAACTGATGATGAACCCAGAACTGTCAGGGAGGCAGTAGATTCAGAGGATGGAAAACTCTAGAAGGAGGCCATGGTTGATGAAATGGCATCCTTGCACAAAAACGATGCATGGGATTTGGTGGAGTTGCCAGCCGGAAGGAAGCCCATTGGGAGCAAATGGGTGTTTAAGAAGAAGATGAATGTAGAAGGCAAGGTGGAGAAATACAAAGCTCGGTTGGTAGCGAAAGGTTATTCCCAGGTGCCGGGAATTGATTTTGGTGATATTTTTTCTCCCGTTGCCAAGGTTACTTCTATTAGATTACTTTTATCTGTTGCTGCTGCATTTGATTTTGAGATAGAACAGATGGATGTGAAGACAACATTTCTTCACAGGGATCTAGAAGAGGAGATCTACATGAAGCAACCTGAAGGCTTTATGGTGAAGGGTAAGAAAGCACTAGTATGCAGGTTGAAGAAGTCTCTGTATGGGTTAAAACAGTCACCAAGGATGTGGTATCATAAATTTGATACCTATATACGGGGACTTGGCTTCACCAGAAGCAAGGAGGATCACTGTGTTTATTTTAAATTAATTGGTGACCGTGTTATTTATTTGGTCTTGTATGTGTATGATATGTTGTTGATTGGAAATGACAAAGAAATTATCCAAGATTTGAAGACCCAACTTTTCTCCAAATTCGACATGAAGGATCTTGGTGCTGCAAACTATATTTTGGGCATGGAAATTAAGAGAGATCGGGCAAAGAGGAAGCTATGGTTAAACCAGAGGAAGTATGTCGAGACTATATTGCAGAGGTTCAATATGCAGGATAGTAAACCGGTGAAGGTTCCTATTCCTGTAGGTGTAAAGCTGTCTGCTGAACAGTGTCCCAAGACACAAGAAGAAGAGGAGTATATGTCCCATGTTCCATATGCAAGTGCAGTGGGTAGCCTGATGTATGCAATGGTCTGTACTAGACCAGACATTGCACATGCAGTGGGAGTATTGAGCAGGTTTATGTCAAACCTAGGGAAGGAGCATTGGACAATAGTGAAGCGGGTTTTCAGATATTTACGTGGCACTAGTGATTATGGCTTGTGCTACCAGGGAAGACCAGGATTGGAAAGAATGTTGGACATTCATGGTTTTGTTGATGCAGACTGGGCTGGAGATCTGGACCAAAGAAGATCTACAAGTGGGTATGTGTTTAGCCTATTTGGAGGCGCAGTCAGTTGGATGAGTAAAAGACAGTCTGTAGTGGCTCTTTCAACTACAGAGGCAGAATACATGGCAGCCACTCATGCAAGCAAGGAAGCAGTTTGGTTGCATAGATTGTGTTCAAGTATGGGGTTGGTGTAGCAAGCTATAAGGATATACTGTGATAGCCAAAGTGCAATTTTCTTGGCTAAGAACCCTGCTTATCATTCAAAGACAAAGCACATTGATGTTCAATATGCATTGACGAAGTCTGTGAGCACTCAGAAGTTCTCTTGGTGTAGAGAAACAATGGGTGTTGAAGAATTGGGCTAATGACTAAGCTCTCCTGTGGCCCCCTGTGGAAAGAAAACAACAAGTGGGAGAATGCTGGGTATGTGTTATATTCTTTCCACGACTAAGCACGTGTGGGGGGGTAAGAGGGGGGGGGTAAGAGGGGGGGCGATAGCCCCCCCCCTTGCGCTAGGCACAACAGGGGGGTCATGGGGGGGCGGTAGCCCCCCCTGTCCGGGTCCAGGGCAGCGCCCCGGCGAAAATTTTGGTTCCTTAATTTCCGCTGGGTAGTCTGCGTCCATGGTTTTGTGCATGGTTTTGCACATGGTTTTGGGGTTCGATGGTTTTCGGCCCCTGGTATTTTTGTAGATCCGGTCAAGGGAACTACTGTTATGTTCTAATCCAGGGTTAATGGATTGGGGTTTATGTATGCTCCGGCATGTATATATATGTGTTGTAACACTAAAAGGAATATAATGAAAAATCAAGCTGGTCATCCCGATTTGGGATCCAGGGGAAAATCTTTGTGTTTATCTGTTTTATGTTTTATACTCTCGCAATTGTTTATTTTCTGTTATAAGATTCGTGTGTAGATAATTTCTATTCAGGGTTAAAACCTACACCCACGACCAATGGTTGGTCGAGAATGGATTCATGAATTTGAATTTTCGGGGAAGCGGGATTGACCAAGGATGACTCTTGACCAATCGTAGGATCAGCTGGTAGAGGACTCAAAGAAATATGTTTGTAACCAACCGGGAGGCATGGTGTAGAAATAGCTGAGTTGTCCAAAACTCGCTTAGCTTCATCCATATACATACAAAGGTGAATGGAATGGTGCCCTTCACACAACTTACAAGGATTGGTAATATTACCCTACTTCTTAGGAGCCTAACCAGCAGCAGCTGAAGACGTGCCCCCAACCTGACTCCCGAAAGCCAAAGGCAACGACAAATGACCATTGGACCATACTTCAAGCACCTTGGGAATTCCAAGGAAATATCGAAGGAGATGGTTTCCTATGCACAACATGCAAGGGAACTTGACTTTCCATGGAGGGTTGGAAGGTTTATCAAGAGAAGGTGTTTCAGAAGTAGTAGTTGTAGATTTAGCCTCTCTCTTATCAGACTTCTTCTTCTTTGTCTTCTTCTTCTTCTTCTTAGCCACCTGGTTACTCGAATCCAGAATTTCACTAGGCGAAGTAGAAGAGGAGGATGCAGAAATAGACAAAGAAGGGGAGAGGTCCACCTTGGAATCAACATGATGTTTTTCAGGTGGAGGAACTGATTGAACAGTAGCTGAGACATTCGGGACCACAGAGGTTTAAAACAACCAAACAGGCAACCCAACAGTTAACCCAGGAAGGGAAAATGTTGCCATATAAGGAGCACCAACATTTCCAAAAGGAGGAAAAGGACCCAGATTCCCATTGGAGGGGATTCCTTGGTTGGTGAACTCCAAAAAAGTTGCCATCAGAAACGATCTTTAGAACAACACCATAAGGAAATTAACTTTAACCAGAAATATTTCGTGGGCAGTTAATTTTTTAAAAACATTGAAAAAAAACTCTACCATTTCATATTTTAAGAGTCAAGAAACAGGAAAAAGATGACTCTATCTCTTTCAGTTTTGAAACAAGCATGAAATGACAAGCGCTTGATGATATTTTCAAATTTAAGGAGTTAGAAAAGATCAAAATGACTGCTCAGGAATTCTACGCAAAGGGTGTACCAAATAACCGTGAACTGCAATATACACCTTGGTTTCAAAATTAAAGAGAAATCCACTAAGGACTTAAAATACGTGCAGGTAATCTCCCTTAATACTGTGTTCAGTGTATCACGGGTATAGGGTGGCAGACTCGGCTTCCTATGGATAAAGGATGGCAACCTAGTGGGGTCTCCCTTTATATACGCGACAGTACGGGGAGCACAAGTCCGTACTAGTGCTTTCTAAAGCCAAAAGGTGAACGACAACTACTAGGTTTAACGATGTTGGAATACATCTCTAGCCTAGACCTCTAAATATTTCGTTAATGTTTCAATGCTGCCTTACTGTAAATTTAATAAATTTTAATGTTTATCTTCAATTATGTTTCAGTTTTCAGGCCCTAGCAAGTGTTAGGTCTAAAATTCTCCTAAATGCACACTACATGCCACAGTGTATCATTTCATTCGATGAAGGCTAATTACGAGAGAGTTAAGAGCTTTTCACAAAATACAAAATGATCAGACAACAACCAGAAATTTCTCTAATGCAGCTAATGGAAACTAAAAGCTTTTCTTACAAATCACTAATAACACAGAAAAGATTCGATTTTCATTAACTAATCAATTGAAAAAGAGATTTTTTTTTGTATTTTCAATGTTTAAGAGCAAAGTGCACTAAAAAAAATGAAAACTAATGAGAAGAGAAATTTGAGAAGTGATAGTAAAGGAGTAAAAAAAAGAGAATTTCACTCAATGCAAGCACACAATCAGACCTCAAATTGACAAAACAATCCCTCAAAACCAAGAGAATCCCAAAGAATCAAATGAACCATGTAATATAGGCTCAAAGTGAGACAAAGCAGAATTAAAATGAAGAAGAAACCAATCACTCAAATAGAGCAATAAAATGATAGACAACCACCAAACGAATGCAGAGAAGCAATCACAAGGTTGACTGAACAGATAGAAACCAAAAGCTCCCACAGGAGGCTCGACACACTATGGCACCTAGATGCCCTAGGGATAGAATGTAAAATCGATAGAAACGAGCAAAAAACCAAAGGATGAAGGTCACAGTTAGTCAAACAAGGCTCCAAAACACTCAGACAATCATAAAAATGAAACCAAGATCACAGATCAAACTCAAAAAGCCCAAAACAGAGCAAACCCTAGCACCTTACAGACTTGGCGCAACTGTCAGGAGGAATCTAGCGCCAGAACAGGATTGGCGCGGGTAATACACTGGCAACATGCGCCAATGGGCGTGACTATTAGGCTAATAAGCACGCCAGTCAAGTTTACTAAGGAAAAATAAAAAAAGATAAATCCAAGAAACAAACTAGTCATGGTAAAGCTAAACAAAAGCCAAACACACGGAAAGAGCCAGCCAAAAGAGCTGATCAAGCAAGAAAAGTCAAGAATCGACCAAAAATACAAGACAATACTCCAAATCATCATTTCCCAAGCAGAGTCACCAATTTGTTGTAGAGGTAAATCCCCTCTGTGGATAGAGGCGATCCCTACTAGCCGAGATTGGGTCTAGCAACAATCGTATCATGCTAAGGTGAAAGTTCCTAATTGCAATAGGCCAAATTGCGAAGAAGGCCTACCTTGAGTCCAATTCTGTTGTTCATAGAGAAGATAGCACTCACGTTTCCTTGCTCCAGCAGATCACAATCCTCACGCTTTCCGCGATCAAGCACCTTCACACACAAGAAACATGACGAACACAAGCGTAAAACCCAATATATGCAATTATATATCAATCAGAGAAGACACAACTCATGATCATAATGAAAAATACGAGTGGAACCATAACCAAAGTAACTTATCATTAATTAATACAAAGGAAAATACAACTTGGCTCTAACGTTGAATCTTCCTTCGGCGGGTTGACAATGGAATACATCTCGGTAAAGCTCGTCGAGAATGGGGCAAGCCTCTCTCTCCGGTCATCAATCTCCTTGCTATTGATTTGGCTCTACGAGGACTATCAAGGATCTTGTAGCATTATTTAGGCTATGAAGGCTCTTGGAGACTATCTTGCAAAGGAAAATGGCAAGCTTATATAGATGGTGGAAGGGGAGTTTGGATCCCTACAATCATGGGATTGGCCCTATCCTCAAGGAATTTTCCTTGAGAGGTGGAAAACCACTTCCTCTACATGGAGATCCGGAGCCAAACCTCCCAACTCAATTTAGAGACCAGTTAAGGAATTGGTTGGATTCAATCTTCTTCCATTTATTTTTAAAAAACATTCCTTATTAAGCCTAGCACGGGTGCAACACTGGGACAGAGTGCCAGTTTGCGCGCCCTCTTTGGAGAATTTTCCCCATTGGTGTGAGGGTTGAACTAGCTAGCTATGGCAAGGAAAAAAAGGATATTTTTAGGGTTTTTCACAAGGAATTGTCTTTAGGGGAATGAATGTCCTTTTCTAGGGGGATGCCATGAAAGTGGTTTCAGGTCATGTCACTGCTCACAGGTCATGGAATTAGCCCTCCAATGTGTGGGATGGGGGATTGTAGGGACGGTGACAATTTTTTTTGTAACACACATCACAACCATTGATATGATCCACAGATCAACAGTCCATATTTCATCCACCCCGGTGGTCCCCGCGCCAAAGCACTGTGCAGAAACCAACGGTTTTTATTGCACCGCCTTTGAGAGGAGCACGGTATTTTTCATTTGGCAGCGATGCCATTAACCAACTAACACGTGGCTCCGAGCACTATTGGGAAACCACCCTCATCATGCGTTAAATTCTGGCTGTGGACCCGGTCAGATATGCACTTACATCGTCTGATCTAAATCTGTCCATCCAATGGTGATTGTGCCACGAAGATGCTCGGGAGTTAGCCCAAGGAAAAAGTGACCCCTGGCCCACCATTGGTCGCCCTCCAATGCATTCTCAACTGTTGATCTCCTCCTAAGATCGGATGGTCTGAATTAAATGCATGCCTCGCCATTGACCGGGTCCCACCATGTCACCCATTTCATATGTTTTCGTCGCATTTTCGTCTGTCCCCTTTATATTTCATTCAAGATCAAATTTTAATGTTTTAAATTTAAATTTCCAATCTTTCCATCTTCCAAATGCATCTCCCACTGTTCCACAACATTCCTCCATAGTATCCTCTACATTCATCGTCCTCATCCATGCCACGTTGCCATTTTCACAGTCATCCACATCATCCGACCCCATGCACGATTTCTTAACGCGTTTTTGTGTTTTGCAGGGTTACAGGTGACGGAAACCACCATGGTTCATAGCCACAGTTTTCATGGCATAGAGCATAGGGAAAAAGGCCGAGAGGGCCATTTTTAGAACCTGATCTAGCAGAAAAATGTTCGGGGGGGTCTCTGCAGGAAATATTTTCATCAAAGTACAAGGTTCGACCCTGTAAAACCTATCTTGCATCATTTAAAGTTCCAAGTTAACCAACAGAGACAATCATGAGGCAGCAAAGAGGGTCAGTTCGAAGTTAAGGAGTTCTAATGTGCATTTTTGAAGATTTTTGAACCTTAATTCAATGTTTTAAAGGCAATATACTATATTGAATACCTTGAGACGAACGCAGAGGGCCCAATAAAACCTAAAGCACAAAAACCATCAACAGAGTGTTCTTTCCATAGACGACAAAGTGCCCATACCGTCTGCATGCTATTTCGTGTCCCTAAGGAAATTTCCACCCTGACAATAGTCCTATGCTACCAGTGCATTAGTTATGTGGTATGGCAGACCTCACAGTCTTTTATCCACCTCGATTTATTCACCAGAGTATTGCAGAGGTGCTACAACAAGTACATCAGAGAATACCTAGAGTAAATTGCAGCCTGACGAAGACCACTCTTTCATCCAAAGAGTACTGAAGACAAATGCCTGGAATTTAAAAAAGAATGGGCCTTGGCCCTCTTCCTCTGCTGAGCTTTAATGCTACATTTATTTTTTCATCTGCCTCCTCTGCTCCTCTTTCAGCTATAAAAATTTATGAAGAAACTCATTGTAAAATTTGTTGATCAGATATCTGAGAATTGCAAGTTGTTTCTTTTGAGACATAGTCTTTGTGTAAAGTTGCAAGATAGGCCGAGGAAGATTTTTTCAGACTGAATATCAAGATATTGGCAATGTTTTACATGACTGGTGTTGCTCTTTAACATGACAAGCACATTTATTTGGATCCTGATTTGAAGCAGCAGTGATGTTTTTCTATCTCTGTATTTGTTTTACCTTGTAGTTCATTTCATTTCATTTCTTCTTGCACGCATCAAAATTCTGGCATAGGATTTACCCTGGTTAGGTACCCTATGTTTCCGATCTCCCTGCCTTCAATGTTTTTTGCTGAATTTATTATCTGAGGATTGATTTCAACTAATTTAGCCAGTGTAGTGGTCAGATATATACTGCTAGCTGATGTATGAATTAATGAATCTGTTCTCAGATGTTCTTGTTAGGCTTTAATTGAATGAATTGGGATACTGGGAGTTAGAACTTTTCCTCTACCTCACTAGAGTCCTTTTCACTTGATTAAACCTTTCTAAGTTCCCTTAAGCTGGAGGCCGAAGCATTGAGAGTTCAAAGTCTCTCTCTAATCTCAGGTTTTCAACTTTGTGCTCTAAGTCTTTGATGTTTCCTTGTCTGAAGAGTTTACCTTTTAGGTTTTGGATCACAGGTTGTCCAATGGCATGTCCTGTCCCTGGATCCAATTTCTGAAAGGTCACCTTGGAGGTTTCCTTGCTTTCACCCTCTCTCTTACCATTTCATGTCACACTATCATCTTTAAGATCCAACACTTTAGATGACTAGCCCAACTGAAAGCCTACATATTGAATAGCAATTAAACCCTTTCCTAACTCCATTTCCCAGTGGTCTTGAATGTTCTATGAATTATCTCTCCTTTTTCTAGAATCCTCTTTATATAGCCTTGTCTTATACTAAAACCTTCTTTCCTGATTCCCAATAACCAAACAAAATAAAAAAAACAAACCATGTGCCTATAACTAGCCTAATATCTCAACATAAAAGCTTCAAAGACATAAAACCTTTGTTGATATAGAGAGATACCTCTCTGGACCCAGGAGGGCTAGATCTTGAGGTCTGAAAGTGGTTCTGATGTTGTCTCATTTTTTGGTCTTGCCAATCTATCCAAAACATGGGAACCCCAACACTTAGCATGAGGGATTCCTGTTTAGGATTTCCTTTCCTTCTTGAGAGGCCTCTTGGAGGATTTCACTTCATCTTCTCCACATCTTGGCTCAAGGCCAAAGCCACTACCATTACTAACTTGCATTATTTCTTCTGAAGGATAACGTAGTGTTGATGGGCGTTGCAGTGGAGGGTTCCACAACACCACTCCTTGGCTCATCTTTCAGAGGAGGGAGTTCCTAATCCTCTAGAAGGTTAGAAAAGGGGATTTCAGAGCTTATTTTCATATCTTGGCATTAGGCCAAGCTTCTCCCATCATCAGCAGCGCAGTCCAGCTCCTTGACTGTATTATTCTAGGGTGCATCTGCAGTAAGAGGTTGCACCGACATTTTGGAGGGAAAGATTTCCAGTATTAGGATTAGCCTTATAATTAGGAAATACATTGGAGGAGTTTTGTTTCATATTGTACATATTATTCAGCCATCTCCATATTGTATTAGTTTTGAGTTGTATTTTCTACCTAGCAACTATGTCATTTCTGCAGATTTGGCATTTGTACTTGTATTTCAATCAATCCTTCTTAGGATTTTTGTATAGTTATTTTCAAGGGTTGAGAGATTTCTCCCCCACATTTCTTGAGCTATAATTATAATATCATTGTATTTTCATATTATATGTTGCAATTTCTCCTATAGACAACACTTTCATAGCTAGGGAATATTTATGTAGCAGTGTTTTGTCACATTTGATGTACATGTCTTATTGAGGCTTTCATTGCCTAGCTTGAGTGAGTGATTCCTCAAAGCATTGTACACTCTTGCTGCTATATTATACATTGATCAGATATTTCCATCTTCATGTGTCATGGCTCATTAAAATAACATTGTGTATTCAATCCTTGCTCAAGTATTTTTGCAGTCCCTTCATCGTGCATTTTCAGAGGAAATCTAGTAGTGGGAGATCTGTTTAACCACTCTAGAAGGATTTATTTGGAGCCATCTCTTGGATTTAGGACTTAGATACATTTATATAAGGGATCCAGGTCCTAGTTTCAATTCCTGTAGCATCCATTACTGGAAAATTCATTTTCCAGTCATGCCTTGCTAGCTGTTTCGAATTTGGAATATTGCAGTGGTATCAAAGCTGCTTTCTTGGCTCAGCCTATGAGTCTAAGCCCAAGAAGATAAAAATATTGAAGAGCATGGGTTTTATCTCATCATATTTCATATCCATGAAGAACCTCCCCAAGGAGGATAATCAGAAAGAAGAGGAAGAACCCTGCACTTCCTATTCTCATCAAGGAGACAAAGAAATAAGCAGGAAAAAGACTCCATATTTTGGAGAAGAAAAAGGGGATAAGCTTACAAATATTCTTCCTAAATTTGTACATATGATTCATGAATATTTCAAGGGGATCAAGAGGAAGTATGGAGAATCTCTAAGAGGGTTTGATTCAAAAGCAAAGTCTAGATTGGAAGAGTGTGAGCATGCAGCTACACATCCTAATACTCAGCGTAGTAACATGTCCAGGAATGCCAGAAGGAAGATGTAAAGAGAAGAAGAGGTTACTAGGATCGAAACCCTTAGTGATTTATTGAAATATTATGAGTCTCAAACTCAAAAATTCCAATATCATCTCAGATTTTCAGAGTTTTGCAAGATGAAGGTGAATGGAAGAGAGAAGCAGGATAGATTTCATCTATCTACCTTTGAGGGTTCACTTGTATATTAACCAAAAATTGGGTGGAGTTAGAGACCTTCTTGTATCAGCACCACATCCTTGAGGATGAAGCCATCAGAATTTCAGCACTGCATTTGAGAGGTAAGGCTTATGCCTGGTGGATCTTTGAATCTTTTTCTTTAAGAAATGTAAACATTGCATCTTATGCTAGTTTCACTAAGGCATTTGTGAAAATATTTGATAGAAGGATTCATGAGAGACACATGGTGGATAAAAACAAGAAAACTAAAAAAAAACCCTTGCATGAAAAATTGCACCATACTTTTCTAGAGGAGAAACCTTTTTCTCACACTTTTGAGCAGAGGAGCATGGAGATATATTTTTCAAAAATGGATCCAATCACTGGAGGATTGTTCATGCATGTTGCAGATATTGAGGGAAACAACGGTGTTAGATTTGGAGTTGATGTAGAACCTCATAAAGAGGAAGGATGAGCTCTTGCTCCAGATAAAGGGATGCTTTCATATTTGCAAGAAAGTTCCCAGGATGTCATGTGTAGAGATCAAGGCACAACTCATGTTTTACCTATGCCATTGTTAAGGAGGTGTGGAACCATGGAGACACAAGGAGGAGATAGGGAGAAGGCCCAACATAATGAGATGTGGAGTACACATCCCTATTCATCTATGGAGGTTGATGCACTAAGAAGGTGATTGGATTGCGCAGTGGAAGCATGGACATATTTGTTCATTCATCTATTCATTCATCTCTTGTTGAGAATGTCTCATTTAATGGAGACACTTTTCCGGGGAGACCACTGGATCAGCAGAGGAGTATGGATGCTTCACATGTTGGGGCACCACTCATGGATTTCAGGAGGGTGGAAAACTTGGTAGAGCTTGATACAGTGCTGGGAGTCTGGGGTAGACTCAAGGAGAGAGGGAGCATTCTCTCAACATCATCAGTACCCACTTCCATTTCAGATTCTGCGCTATGGTAGAAGCAGCAGAGGAAGGATAGCAGCCTTCCAATTTGCATCTTTGACATGGGAGATGTCAAAGAAGAGGGCAGCCATATGACAGATGTTCTTCATGAGGGATCATCAACACTGTCACTATGGAGGTTAGATCCATATCGGAGCTCCCAGCAGTTGGTGGAGTATTCCAAGGATCTTTTTACTTGCATGATTTTGGATGGCCAATTTCATGTAGAGGGATACTCAATCGGAGATGAGGTCATCTACTATCATGGTAGGATCTTCTTTCCTAGAGCTTCCAAGCTCAAGGAGAAGTTGCTACAAGCAACACATATGGATTTCCTTTTTAGCCACCCACATTCTATGAGAGCATACCACACCATCATGGAGGGGTATTTTTGGATGGGCTTTGAGGGGTATTGCAGCCTAGGATTAAAAAACACACTAAACTTACCATAAGTGGAGATATGGACAGCGTGGGGTAGGCTACATTGTCTACCATGTGCAGATTTTCATTCCACCTACTTTGTCGGAGCCAAAGGTGGAAGACAACTTTCAGGAGTTGCTTAGTTGGGAGGTGACTCATTTTGCATGGCTCATAGCTTGGAGATGGAGGATCCATATGGGAAATATGGTTCCCATGATATTCCAAGGGACCTCTAGACATCACTTTTCTATCCTCTTGAGTTATTTCACCTTTACATGATGATGGCTTGATAGCTAACTTGCATGCTGAGGAGGGGCAATGTGGAGGCTTGATTGATGAGATAACATCACTTTACTTGGAGGAGATCATCATACAGGGATGCTATAGGGATAGGATAAAGGAAATCATTCTATCCTTGCACTTGATTGAGGACAAGCAATCTTTGATAGGGGAGGACTGTAATATTTCAAAAATTGCAAGCAGCAAATTGGAATATTAATTTTTTCTTATTTCATATAGGAGATGAATAAAATGGGTGAAAGGCCCATGAGTAGGAATAAGACCCATAATAATGTGAAAAGGATCAATAAAGAAGCTTGATTTTTCACCTTCCAATGTGAAAATGGGAAATTGTATGAGGACAAGGTCAAGTTTGACCAAGTCAATAGTGCTACCTAAGAGGCGTAGCTTTCTTGGGAAGACAGCGCAGTTTTGGAGGGAGAAATATTCCTTGTGGATGAAACCATAATGTGTGGGGTATAGGGAAAAGAGGCATTCACTTACATAAAAGGATGAAGAGGCAGCCATAGTGAGATGTCTTTGAGCATATGATTTTAGTCTGAAGACTATTTTGCATACTTCGGATGTTCAGCTAAGTTGCAGTGTTGTTTAGAATGAGGGATTCCTATTTAGGATTTCCTCTCCTTCTAGAGAGGCCTCTTGGAGGATTTCACTTCATCTTCTCCACATCTTGGCTCAAGGCCAAAGCCACTACCATCAGTTACTGTGTTATTTCAGCTGAAGTATAACGTAGTGTTGCTGGGTGTTGTAGTGGAGGGTTCCAAAAAACCTCTCCTTGGTTGATATTTCATAGGAGGGAATTCCTAATCCTTCGGGAGATTAGATAAGGGGATTTCAGAGCTAATTTTAATATCTTGGCATAAGGCCAAGATTATCCCATCATCAGTAGTGCAGTCTAGCTCCTTGATTGCGTTATTCTAGAGTGCATCTATAGTGAGAGGTTGCACCGGCATTTTGTAGGGGAAGATTTAAAGTATTAGGATCAGCCTTATACTTAGGAAATCCATTGGAGGATTTTTGCTGCATATTGGACATATTATTCATCTATCTCCATATTGTATCAATTTTGAGTTGCAGCTACTACCCAGCATCTCCAACATTTCTGCAGATTTTCCCTTTGTACCTGTATTTCAGTCAATCCTTCTTAGGATTGTTGTATAGTTAGTTTCAGTGGTTGAGAGCTTGTTCCCCCAAATTTATTGAGCTATCATTGTCATATCATTTTATTTTCATGTTATATGTTGCAATGTCTCCTATAGACATAATTGTCATAGCTAGGGCATATTTATGTAGCAGTGTTTTGTCACATTTGATGTACATGTCTTATTGAGGCCTTCATTGCCTAGCTTGAGTGAGTGATTCCTAAAAGCATTGTACTCTCTTGCTGCTATATTATACATTGATTAACTATTTTCATCTTCATGTTTCATGGCTCATTAAAATAATGTTGTGTATTCAATCCTTTCTCAAGTATTGTTGTAGTCTCTTCATCGGGCATTTTCAGAGGAAATCTAGTAGTGGGAGATCTGTTTAACCATTCTAGAAGGATTTCTTTGGAGCCATCTCTTGGATTTAGGACTTAGATACATTGATCTAAGCGATCCGAGTAGTTTTAAATCACTTTATTAGCCATTACTGGAAAATGCATTTTCCAGTCATGCCTTGCTAGCTGTTCTGAATTTGGAATATTACAGGTTAAGATAAGGTTAAGGTTAAGGGTTTGGTCAAGGTTAGTGTTAAGTTATAGTTAAGGTTAAGGTTAAGGTTAGGTTAATTTAAGGTTATGGTTAATGTTAAGGGTAAGATTAAGGTTAGGTTAAGGTTAATATTAGGTTAAGGGTATATTTAAGGTTAAGGTTAAGGTTACGAGTTTAGTCAGGTTAAGGTTAGGGTTATGTTATAGTGAAGGTTAAGGTTAAGTTAAGGGTAAAGTCAAGGTTAAGGTTAGGTTAAGGTTAAGATTAAGGGTAAGGTCAAGTTTAAGGTTATGGGTCTTAACATTAACCTTAAATGTAACCTAACCTTAACCATAACCTTAACCTTAACCTTCACACTTAACCTTAACCTAACCTTAACCTTAACCTTAACCTTAACCTAACCTTAACCTTAACCTTAACCTAACCTTAACCAAAACCTTAACCTTAACCTTAAACTCAACCTCATCCTTAACCTTAACCTTAACTTTAACCTTAACCTTGACTTTAACTATAACCTAACCCTAACCTTGATTCTGCTATAGGGTAAACTGCTTGGGTTATTGGTTTTCGAATATCCCTCTCAGGGCTTTCCGGTGCCCGAGGCAGACAGTAAGATTAGCTGTGTTGTTCACAAAGATGGCATGAGCATGTTCATATTAACTTAAAATAAATTGATGGAATGCGATAGAGAATTACCTCTTTGACAATCTTGGAGTCCCTTGGAGAGCGCTAGGAAGCAAAAAAAGAGTCCTTCTTCACCGGCTCCAAATCTTAGTCCTGCAATCAGTCAAAGCACCCATGTAATTTCTAACATAACATGTATCCTATCAATCAATTAAATATATAATGAACTTCTAAATTATACACATCTGAGTCATTCATATCGTACTATGTAAATGTTCAAACAATAATGATAACATTAAGCATTGAATGGACAAAACGAACACAGTTCTATTGATTTTGAAAGAAGGAGGATTACAATTGTTGGTTGTACGAAGCCCTCCTCAGTCTCCCAATCTCTTTTATCTCTCAAGTGAAGAAGTTGAAGTCAACAAGCTCTCTAGGAACCTCTTTGACTCTTGGCCTTCATAATATAACACTATTCTTTATTCCACAAGTATGCAAAAACCTTTAGCAATCCTTCGACCTTCAATTAAGAGCCTTCAGCTCCTTCTTATAGGAGAGGGAGAAAGCCATTGTTGCCTTTCTCTTTCCACTAGTTTGAAATGGAAAAAACTTAGATGTTTCTTTAATCTCTATGCTTTTGCCTCCTTTGGAGTTCGGTCTTGTTATAGCAATGACCAATAATGAACTAGTGCTCTGTAGTTTCCTTTGTGAACTGACTCTCTTGTGAGGGAAAGCAGAAGATTCAAATCATTCTCCGCGGGCTTTTCCCGATTCAAACTTAAAACATGGGTAACACTGCCCTTTAGTGTAAACAGAGCATTTCTCTAGCCACTAACGCAGCATATTCACTGATTTACTGCGTTATAACGCTCTTGCATTGTTCTAGATAGGCGTTACCCTGGCAGAAATAGGTTTAATTTAGGTATTTTTACTCCTTCCATATTTGTATTCCCCTCTGAGCTGATGAGGAGGTATTTTGACCTGTAACAGATGCCCCCTAAAGTGTGAGGTTAGAGATGAAGACGATGGAATAAATACTTTATAATTTGTGTAGAGATAAAGAGATTGAAAGACTGAGGAAAACCTGAAACAACAAAATATGTCAGAAAATATAGTATCTACCTTGAGTCGGGAATTTCCCATGCTCAATAGCTTAAACAACATGATTTCTCTAGAATAGAGATACGAAGAATCTGTCCACCGATAGGCACAATGTGGAAGTGTCTGTCATAACATGATCAGGCTGAAGAAGCTGTCTCCATAAACAATATCGCAACTTGGGGAAGGAAAAAAACCTTTAATGATGTAGCCTTTGCCCCAAGGTCTTGATCATCGATTCACTTAAACTGCATATTCCTCGACATGTGAATGAAGGATTTGTCATTGAACATGTGAGAAATCATCTGATTACTAGTCGATAATGAAAACTATTAACAGACATGAAGGTGGCCACCGATAATGATGATGGTCCCTAAGATGCATAGTACAATCTAGCGAGTGTGAATAAAATGAGTTGAATTTGAACACTCGTAGAATCATTCGACCAAGAGCCAATGATGAAGACCCTTGATCAAACACAAGACTACCTGCCACTGATGTCTACAAGTATCTGGGTACTGATGGGTTTCTGGATCAACTTCCTAGATAAGATGTTGAAGTCGATAGGAAGTGATCTATTGAAAGGTAGGCACTGAGGCATCCTAAATCAGTCAACACAAAATAGAAATCAAGTGATTTTGTTTATAATTGAGATAATGAAGAGTAAATGGGAACGTCAGAAAAAATTAATTTCTAGCATAATGAGCGGTTTGGTTGATAACAGGAGCAGTAGATAGCGAGATCTACTTGAACAATAGAAGGCACTCTAGCAGGGTACTAGGCATCTGAAGCTTGATGAACACCAAAGAGTGTGTTAGGATTTTACCGGTGCAGGGACACTGGGAAATCAAGGCTAATAATCATAGATGGTAGGGTTCGGCTAACTGCGAAAGAGTTTTCTAGGAAGTGCCATGTTCAAGAATTTTGCTGCCAAATCGACCTTTTTGAAAATGTAATAGAGGTAGTATCCATTTTGTCTAAATTTTTCCCCGTCTGATTAAGTTTAGCGAGTCCAGACGAGTAAACTCAGTGAATTTTTCATGTTTAGAGAGTCTAAAAAATGTTAGGAAAGACAACTCTGTGCCCCATCTGATTAGGTTTAACGAATCCAGATGAGTAAACTCGGTGAATTTTTCATATTTAGAGTCTGAAAAATGTCAGGAAAGACAACTCCACGTCCCGTCTGATTAGGTTTAACGAGTCCAGATGAGTAAAATTGGTGAATTTTTCATATTTAGAGAGTCTGAAAAATGTCAGGAAATACAACTCCACGTCCCATCTGATTAGGTTTAACGAGTCTAGACGAGTAAACTCGGTGAATTTTTCATGTTTAGAGAGTTTGAAAAATATCATAAAAGACAACTCCATTGGAGTACCTTTGTCATGTCTTGATAACCAGGCATGGAAAAGGGATAATAGTAAGCCCAAACCAATTCATTTTCCGTAAGTTAGTCCATCGAAATCGGAAAAGTGAGAACTCTATGTTCGATAGACATCTACCTCATTTTGTTATGAGTACGAGGAGACAGAGTGAACTCAGTATTCTTTGTGAAATTTTAACGAGTCCAATAAAGAAAAAATCGGTGCCCTCTGTGAAATTTTAACGAGTCATGCAGAGAAAACTCGATTACCTTCGTGAAATTTTAACGAGTCACGTGGAGAAAACTCAGTTACTTTTTCGGTTTAAAGAGGTTTTGAAAAAGAGGAAAATAATGGCTCCTTTCTCTCTATCGTGGTAGTTTAACGAGCCTGACAAAGGCAACTAGGGGTTGTTTCAGTTTTATGAGCGAGAAAAATATTCCTAAAAAGAAAGCTCAGTGCTTCTTCATAGTTTTAACGAGTCTGAAGAAGAAAACTCTAGGTTTTTTGGATTAACGAGCAAGAAAAAGACCATACAAAAAGAACGCTCGATGTTAACTTTGTATAAGTTTAACGAGTCTGAAGAAGGGAACTCGACCTTTTTCAGATTAACGAGCAAGAAAAATACCGTAAAAAGAATGCTCGATGTCACATGAGTATTTTTGCATGTAAATCTTGATCGCTTATCAGAACATCAGTACCAAATCTCAATAGTTGCGACACGTGCGTCGCAAGAATTCACGACTTTGCTGACTAGCTTAAGAGAGTTGTGCCCAAACAATGGCTATAAAAAGGTCAAAAGACCTTCATTTTCACTGTGTGAAGTGCTGTGAAGAAGCTCTGGGGTGAAAGGGGTGAAAACTTCAGCTGACAATTACGCTCAATCCGGGCAATGGTTTTCCTTCCCGCAAGATCCAGGTAAGAGCTAGAACCTCCTGCTATCATTTAATTATCTTTTTGTTACTTTTTCCTAGTTCAAAATGGCAGATTTCCGAGGCCCTAAAAAAAATTCTTGTGCCTAACGTGGGCCATTAGTGTTATAAACACGTTAAACGCATAACCTGTGAGTATTAACACGTTAGTGCGCTCTGTTTTGCACTAGGGCCGGCATTAGGCACACCGTGTTTTTTAGCAACTCGATTTATACTATTTTGAAATGGTCCAGGCAAGTTTTGATCAGTTGAAAATGTTGTTTATGCAGGTATTCATCTATTTAAACATGAGTATCTGGCTAGAGAGAAAACATCAATGGGAAGAATGAGAGATGGTGACGGATGTTGCAAGCTTGATGGCTCTCCGCAGGTGTGGATTGCTAAAATATGACCGCTTAGAACTGATGAGGGGTCAAGAGGACCTGCTGAGGTGGCTAATCCAGCAATGGGACAAACAACATCATGTTTTTTGGATTGGGGGTAATGAACTCTCAATCGAAAAGGATGATTTGTACTTTTTGACCGGCCTATCATGTCGTGGGCCGAGGCCAAACTTGACGGGGTCCAGAGCTGACCCACATTCCACTACTGATCTGATTCATGTGCACTGCATACGTGACACTCAAGCTGTGAGAAACCAGGTACCCATTGCACAGGTGGCTTTGAGACCATTTAGTTCTATCTTATGGATGATTGTTCGCTTGGCAGGTGCCAAGAGTCAGCATGTGGCCACCAAGGCCCAGGTGCTTCTAGCCTTGGACTGTATGCAGCCTCAGGTTTTTGACTGGTGTGACAGAGTTGTCCGTCGGGTCTGAGCATAACTTACCGCATGTAAGACCCATACCCAGAGATAGTTTGGGTACGGTACACTAGTTTTTTATTTCTTACTAGAGTGGATACCATTTATGAGGCCCAGGATCATTACAGCGCCATTGGGCCCACGCGAGCCGAGGTAGGTTTGGTGGGTAGCTTTGCTTCCACGGACTGGAGAGGGTCCCGTCTGCCACTGCTTTGATGATGGATTTTTTGATTGGCTAGACTCCCAGATAATCATGATTGAGGATTATCCCTATGCAAGGATGAACTTCACAATCGATCTAGAGTTAGTCCTACCTCCTGGTACCCAGTGGGGACTCGATGGTAAGAAGGAAATGATCAGTGAATTTCCAAAGAAGTACTTTGTTTTTTATCTTTTGAATGTTTATGCTATTTTTTTTGTTGAGATAGGGTGAAAATTATGTTTAGACATGAAGCTTTTGTTTTCTTGACACAGATGTGGCACCTGTCTGGCCAGTTGGGGCCCCTTGCTATGCATGGCGAGGACTGTAGCTACTCGGGGCTGGTGCACTAGTAGAGGATGTAGAAGCCACCGACGATGATGATGCCCAAGTTTTACATGAACTCTCCAGAAACCTGGAGGGTCTAAGCATGGGTATACAACCCCTTCCTATGCCGGAGGTTCTCGTTCATCTACAGCGCCATACTATAGGTGTGCCAGAGAGATACCTAGTGCCTCTGAGGAGGATAGATAGAGCAGTTGTATGCTACCATGAGCATCAAGCCTAGCTGGTAGAGCGGATGTATTAGTGTCAGAGCGTGGCTTAGTATAGCCAATTTTTTGTAAAACACCCAATTTTTGGAAGATTTTTTGATGTTACGATGTACTGGACATCACACACACACACACACACACACACACACATATATATATATATATATTTTGGTGATTTTTTGTTTTTAAATTTTTATGTGTTTTCAATGATCTATAAAAATATATGTACTCATGAGTGAATCTTTTATAGTAAATGTGACAAATGCCAATCTAACACGTAATTTGCCAAAGAATCAGCTAATGCATTAAATTCTCTAGGAACGTGCTCAAAGGTAATTATTTGAAAATGACATTCTAGAAGTCTTACCCTTAAAAAATAATGTAACAACACAGGATGGCAGACACGATAATGATTGTTTAACTGCATAATGATGAGTTGGGAATCTAACCTGACCACTAAATTGGAGATGTCAAGAGATGTTGCTTTCGTGAGGAGTTGGATCACTGACATGTACTTGGTGACATTATTGGTGGCGTTACCTAGGAAGATTCCCTCGGAACCAAGAAGGTCCGACCCAGGAGTGTAGAGAACCCAAGCAGCTAAAGCAATGCGTCTAGTGTGACGACTAGCACCGTCTACATATCTGACGTATGCTAAAGGGAGTGACGGAATTTGTGTGAAAAAATATTATACATGAGAAAAACACCTTGAAAACCAAGACACAATCTAGAAGACATCAAAATAATAAGCAAAACTTATATACATAAAATTACAAAGCATATGCCTAGTGCGAAACTAGGCAAAATACTTCTTTAAATAGAGCCCGTTGTTGGGCTCCTCGAGTGGAATTCCATTACAGTCCTAAAATTCGTAAGCCCCTTTTGAGAGGGCTTTAGCAATGATGTAAGGACCAAGCCATAGTGGTTGGAGCGTTCCTACCCCCAAGAGGTCATGTTTCTGATCATAAAGTAGAACAAGATCACCTTCTTGGAAAGATCGAGGCTTGACATATTTTTCGTATTGAGCTTTAACTCGGCACTAGTGAGCTTCGAGTGCTAGTGTAGCATCTCGACGAGTTTTTTCCAAATGATCGAGCGAGAGCAGGCGCTCTTCAGTGGTGGTGGTGCCAGGTAGGAGTTCAATGGTGAGTTTGAGTGATGGAATTTCGTACTCGATTAGAAGTATTGCCTCCAGGCAGAACGCAAGTTGGAAAGGAGTGAAACCTGTGGCAGTTTTGACTGACGTTCGGTATGCCCATAATGCGGAATACAACTTCTGATGCCATGTGGTCTTATGATTTCCGACCAATCGATGAATCATGTTTTTTAGGACGCCATTTATGGCTTCAACTTGGCCATTGGCTTGAGGATAATAAGACGAAGATTGATCTTGCCAGAAACCTAGCATGGATGTTAATTCGGTCATCATATGATTCTAAAAGTGAGATCCATGATCTGTGACAATCGATAGGGGTACGTTGAACCGAAATATTACCTGATTAAACAAGAAGAGAGCGGCAGTTTCACCATCGGCCTTGAAAGTGGGAAGGGCTTCTGCCCATTTCGTAAAATAGTCGACCGCAACCACGATGTAGTTGTGTCCGTTTTCTGAAGTGGGATTGCACGTGATGAAGTCAATTCCCCATTTAGCGAAAGGACCAATGGAGATAACCAGGTGAAGGGGGGAAGGATGAGTGCGCATTTTATTTGTGAAAATTTGACATGGATGGCACTTCTGGACTGCTGCAATACAATATTTAAACAAAGTGGGCCAATAGTAACCTGTGCGCAAGATTTTTTGGGCAGTAGCTATGCCCAAAAGATGACCACCGCATGCCCCTGCATGGTAGTCATTTAAAACATGTTCCGCCTCACCGAGAGTGAGACAACATCGTAGGATAGTATCAATACCATGGTGATACAGCATATCATTTAGCATGAGGTAGTGCTTTTCTTGGTGGCGGATACGATGACAGTCGTCGCACGTGAGAGTTGGGCAGAAACGTTGGATTTGTAGGTAGACCAAAATTTCTCCATGCCATGGGTCCGAAGAATCGACCAAGCACACAGATTCATCAGGAAATGGATCGTGAGCTACCTCTGCTGAGTCAATTTTGGGAAGATCCGATAATAATTCGGCAAAGACGAGGGATTTCTTTGCTTTGGCAGCCGTGAAGACCAAATCAAATTGCTGGAGGATTACGATCCATTTGGAATATTTTCCTCCAATAATTTATCTAGACAAGATATGTCACATGGGGTTCTCCAAAGCAATAACCGTAGTCTGTCACAGCAATATATAATGTCGGAGTCAGGTGACGGCAAAAACTACTGCCAGAGAAAGTTTCTCCACATGTGAATAATGTAATTCAGGTCCGATTAGACCTTTGGATAAATAGTAAATCACATGTTTGCTATTTTCATTGTGTACTTGAACCAAAACCATTCCAAGTGAGGATGGTGAGGCTGCCAGGTAGAGGAGAAAGTCGCGTGAGTAATCGGGGGCACTAAGGAGTGGGGCTAAAACAAGTGCATGTTTTAAAGCATCAAATGACCATTGAGCTTGGTCATCCCACAAGTATAGTGTTCCTTTCTTCAATAATCGCATGAATCCTTTCGTCATCTTCTCATAGTTAACGATGAAATGACGCAAAAAGTTTGCCTTCCCTTGCAAACGTTGGAGTTGAAAGATGGATTGTGGTGCCGGCAATTCAACAATTTCCTTAACCTTATCGGGATCAACCCTAATCCCGTGATTGGAGACAATGAAACCTAACAGACGTCTAGACTCGACCATAAATATGCATTTATGAGGATTCAAACTTATATTATAGAATCTGTACCTAGAAAAAATTTCTCTTAAATGAGCAAGGTGATCTTGTCGCTTCTTGGAATGGGCCGGAAGGTCATCCAAGTAAGCCTGTACAATATGTTGAATGTCATGAAAAGTGTAGTCCATAGCCCGCTAAAAATTTTCTCCAGAATTCTTCAGACCGAATGGGAGTTTTTGATACGCAAAAGTGCCCAAAGGACAGATGAAAGCAGTTTTATGCTGGTCGTCTTTTTTAATTGCAATCTGGTTATAGCCTAAGAATCCATCCATGAAGGAAAAAGATTTGCATCCGGCACAATCGTCAAGAATCTGATCAATGAATGGTGTAGGATAATTGTCTTTGGGACAAGCGGCATTCATATCGTGATAGTTGACGCAAAATAAAATGGTGCCTTGTTTTTTATCAACGGGAACCAGATTGGAAACCCATTCCGTTAAAGGAACAGGATAGATGAAACCATCGTTCAAAAGTTTTTCTACTTCAATCTTGATGGCGGCTGCTTTGCGCGGGTGGACAGGTCTGAGACGTTGCCAAACAGGTTTGGCATTATCATAAATCTTGATTTCGTGCTCGACAATAGAAGGGTCTATGTCAGGAATTTTGTCATAAGACCAAGTAAACACAACGCGAAATTCCTTAAAAAGGGATGTGAAGTGTGAAATTTCCTCTAGATTTTAATCGGCTCCAATCTGAATATTTTCCACGATACCCGTTTTGACTAAGATATCAATGAGCATTGTATTAGAAAGATTACCCATGTTCCCTTTTGACTCGATAGTTTGGACGGTCGTGTAAGCGGAGGGAACCATCTCAGGTGGGTCAAAATATGGGATTGTAGTTTTTATCGCCTCCGAGTCAATCATCGAAGCGTGATGGTGAAACTCTCCCCAAGGTCATTCTTCTAGAGACATGATCTCTCGAATAGCTTCATCTGTAGGCAAGACTTCATTGAGGAGATCCTTAGAGAGAACAGTGATGGGAGGGAGGTTTGTACCTTTGGTCGAAACCATAGTAGTGGAGGGTTCATATGCGGTTTGGATGGATTGGTAAGCTAACTCGGCTGGCTAAAGTGGCATCTAATCTCCATAGGATTCAATGTCTAAAGGTGTCGGGATGATCCATGGGTCGATAGATCCATCCAAAGTGGTGGATATCATTGCAACCGTGTTTGGGATCTGTGGTAGCGGGAGAAGAAAACAACCCAATAGGGAAGATGCCTTCAGAAGACCGGTACCGAGACTGACGCAAGAGTTAGGAAAGCCTCCTATTAGGGGTACAGTGCTACTTGGTAACATGGCATAATCGGGGGTGCAGAAGGATAACTGATCCACTGTGATAATTTTCCCATCCAATGGAAATAGGATGAGTCGAAAGACCGAAGACACGATGGAAGTCATGGCATAAGACCAACTGCGACCAAGCAATAGATTATAGTCTAGATGGCGCTCTACGACTTCTACGTCCACGTTTACCATTTTCCCACTCAGAGTGATGGGAAAGCTAGTAAGGTAGCCTTATGGGAGGAAAGTGTGGCCATTGAAAGCTTTGAGGGAATTCGATGGCGGGGTGAGGGTAGGAAAACCTAAATTGAGCCAGCAAGCTTGTGACATAACACAGGTCGAAGCACCTTTGTCTATGACAGTGCGATGGATTGGTCTCCCTTTCGACAAAACCTGCACCTAGAATGTGAGTTGGTGTGAGAGGTGAGGTTTAGCCTTTTCCATATCAAAGATAGCTCCCATGGAATCCTGGGGGTCTATTCCACCAATGGCAGAAAGCAAGGCTTTCCTTTGTGCTAGACAGGTTTGTAATACTTCAAGAGCAGACATAGCTGACAGTGCCTACGCCAAATATTCTACAATGTTGTATTCTTGGGCTGTATGTGCAGAGGTGTTATGAGTCGTGCGTTGAAGTGTCCCTTTGGGGGGATGAATCACGGGGTTAGCAGTATGTCATTCGATATGAAAATCGTTTGGCGGCGATGGATTTAAACTAGTACCAGGTTCTTGAGAATCTATGGTAGGGTTTCCATAAAGCTTAGCTTGAGTTTAAAGGTCAACACTCTCAATGCCATAAATGGCAGATGGTCCCTCGCTGGAAGGATATGAACCACCATTACCCCATTGATGGGGTTGTGGTGTATTTTCAACCATGTGTTGATGTTGCTGTTGTTGATTAGGGAAAGGATTATGAAGAACGACAGGTGTTTTCCAAGAATCCTTGTTGGCAATAAAATCGGTGCATTCCTGCAGCCGAGGAAATTTGTATTTCAAGTGGTCCTCCACACAGATTTTGCAAGGAAATTTCATGGGTTTATCCTTCCCTTTTTCATTTTTGGCAGCATTTTTCTGATTAGGGTTATTCTGATTATCTGACTGCTCTTTCGAAGAAGATGAATTTTTCTTTTTCTTCTTATTTTTCCCGCTAGGTTTTTGTGAGGTTTGCACCGAATTTACCTCAGCGGTGGGAAGAGAAGTCGTTTGGTGAGGGGCGGTGGCAGCCGAAGATGGCTGGGAGGCTCGCCTCCGAGACTGCTTTGTGGCTATGCCAGAGATTGTGCCAACGAGACCATCGGCATGAGCTCCAGTTTTCTGAGTAGCCGAAGGATTTGGGTTGCCAGGGGCATGGGGGAGAAAATCATACAACGTGCTAGATTGTGAGTAGATTAAATCTAAATGTTGGGCACGGCGAATGCATTGATCTTCTATAACCGCACCAGAAAGGCCAATCTCTTTAGCTATGTGGGGTAAGAGAGACTTGCAAAACCAATTGGCTAAGAGATGATCGGGAATTGGCGCTTTGACTAGCCTCCTCCTACGTCTCCATTCATGAATGTGATCGGAGATGTGGGTGGTGGTGTCTTGGCGGAGCGAGGTTAGTAGTTTCGTTCCGGTTTCAAATCTAATTGGTAGTTGGAAGTTCTTTAGAAACTCCGTTGCTAAAGCACCAAACGTATTGATGGTGGCACGTGGTAATTCAATGTACCACTTGGTAGCATTTCCTGTAAGCATGCGGGGAAACAGTCGAAGTCAGACACTATCATCTACCATGGAATTGGATATAGACCATAGGTGAAAGGTAGTGATGTGTGCGGCTGGGTCGTCCCATTGTTTCCCGTCGAACTTCGGGATGTCGGAAGGAATATTATGCGGTACTGGAAGCCAAAGCGGGTTGTGATTGATGGGATCATTAGTCAGTTTATGGATATCGGGGATGTCCAAAGCTGCCAAGAATGGCAATTGTGGATTTTCCCCCGAATCTAACCAAGGCAGTATGGGTTGACTATTTAGACCATAAGGTCCACCCATCAATGTGTTACTAGAAGGATAAGTAGGACTTTGGTAAAAACTTCCTATAGGCAGAGGAGTAGGGAAATATGGTTGATGTCCATGGGGCATGTTGTATTTCGGGGCAAACTGTTGGTTGCCCCCATTATAAAAGTGCCCTCCCATTCCAGATGGAGGTTGGGGTTGTTTAGTCCAAATGGATGCAATAGAGTTTCTCGGAGGCATGGTGCTACTTGCATATTTTGGCAATGGCATAGACCCTACACCTATATTTGAACCACTTAAGGGAAGAGTATTAACAATAGGTTGTCCTATTTGTCCTAAGGATTACAGAGGAAGTGAAACGTTCCCTGCTACCTACATGTTGGTGACACTGCCCCCTGGCATAGAGGCCAAGGAGTTTGAACTCAGCAGAGGGTTCCAACCGAAAGGGTTGCTAAAAGGTACCGAAGTAGTCATACTCATGGGAGGAGCTACCGTGGGTCCCAACGTGGTCACGGTAGGAGTAGATGCCGAAGGATTCGGAAAGTTACTGATAGTTATGATGACCGTAGGGTTGGGAGTAGGTATATGTTGACTACTGGGGTTACCCAGTGATGGCATAGAACTAACCACCGGCAGGGAGGATGGTGGCGAACCTGGGATGGTTTCCATTGGCATCGACCTTGTGGATGCCGGTGGTGAAATGGATGTTTGTGCGGCTGAAGACATATCTTAGCGTTGTGGAATCTGAATTATCACAGGCCCCAATGGATCAGTGAGTGGAGGATTGTAATGATGTACAACCCCTTCAGTGAAAGGGTCCTCCGGAAATTTCGACTGATATGAGGCTATGTGAAAATAAATATTAGTCAATGGATACTACTCTTCCATAGAAGGCACGGGTTACCAAGGTTCAGTTTTTCCTTAATAGTTAGAAGTGGTAGACCTTACTGTTGTCGTGACAGACATCGTGGGTTGGGGGACACCACGGTGACTTGTTTATTTTTAAAAAAATTTAATTGTGATGTATTATAAAGTCTCAATGAAAGTAACCACACATCTAAAAAAGAAAAAATGACTCTCTAAAATCAATCAGCAAGCAACCAGAATAGGGTGCCCTGTCTGAGTAATATCGTTCGCTGGTGATGAAATCTAGTATCACAATAGTATACAGAGAGGGTTGGTTGAAAGTACAGTTACGGTCACTCTAGAGCTTAGCCCGAACCTTAAATGATAAGTGTAAGCACTCTCGTGAAGACGAGTACCCTCCTAGAGACCGAAGACAGAGTGGGTCCTTCTGTTTCAGGTACCAGAACAGCCCATCCCAGTCACCTTGTGTAAGTCCCTAAAAAGTATGGCCACTAGAGATACCTCAAATCACAGACATCATCAGGGAGGTCCACGATCAAGGACAGTGTGCTATATGGGCAGAATGCCTAGATCGTCGATCTAGTTTCAACATCCCCGAAGGGAACCCCAATATATAACACACCCACCGGATGCAGTTGAAGGCGGGCTACCTTCTTTTGCATCCAAGTGTTGTCTCGCGCTGAGCTCCGGTAAAGGAACAGTCCCGATAATATGAGTGCAGTAGGATTTCGCTCGTTAATGACTCTAGTTTTCAAGTTTTGAGATCTTGGGTGATTTTCTCAATTTCCTAACCCAAGATCCTAGCCTGAACTATTGTTTGTGTGAGCTCAAAAAAGAGTAATGTGATTTATTTTATTATCGCTTTATTCTTAGTGTACTTGATTATTAGTCTTGCGGAGGGGGAGTGGACATATGAAATGTGATGAGACTCTGACTCAAGAAACCATGCAAAACATGCTCTAGATATTAAATTTGATGAAGAGTGTTTCTACAAGGAGAGGTTTCTTTTGAACATCCATGCACTAACATTGAAATAACACATTTCAGCTTTTAAAGATTCAGACTTCTATCTACCTCTTTTAAACAGTCTATGAACTGAAAACTTCAAAATAAACTCAGCTAGATGCAGAAAAATAATAATAATAATAATAATAAATTCTCTTAAAAATTAAATGCCTTGGACACTGACTTTTAAAACAAGACAAACAAATAGAAATTCTAGCTTAGCAGACAAGCACAGGGATTCATTCAGCGAAAGGTACTGATGGCCAAAAAAATTTGCAACTAAAACACCATCACAGCAGTGAACAATAAGGTTTTGGTTGAGTAACGCTCTATCTGTGAGTAAAGACAGCGACTAACGCACTGTATTTAATCAGAGATAGCGTTATAACGCACTGGAAAACCTACAGAGGTAGCGTTAGCTATGGGAAAAGTTCTTTAGTTGGTCAAACAGAAACAAGATTAAACTCTGCGAGTGTTTGATATGTCTAATGGGCATCAAAAATGGTCGGAAAGGTCTGTGAACTGTGGAAAGAAGAGAGGAGGGAAGGAATAGTCTGGAAACTATGGGGAAACTCCCTAGCGGAGTCACCAATTCTACTATAGGGTAAACTGCTTGGGTTGTTGGTTTTTGAATATCCCTCTCAGGGCTTTCCGGTGCCCGAGGCAGACAATAAGATTAGTTGTGTTGTTCACAAAGATGGCATGATAATTTTCATATTAAATTAAAAGAACTTGATGGAATGCGATAGAGAATTACATCTTTGACAATCTTGGAGTCCCTTGGAGAGCGCTAGGCAGTGAAACAAGAGTCCTTCTTCACCAGCTCCAAATCATAGTCCTGCAATAAGTCAAAGCACCCGTGTAATTTCTAACATAACATATATTCTATCAATCAAGTCACAATATAATGGACTTATAAATTATACACATTTGAGCCATTCATATCATACTATGTAAATGTTCAAACATTAATGAAAACATTAAGCATTCAATGGACAAAACGAACACAGTTCTATTGATTTTGAAAGAAGGAGGATTACAACTGTCGGTTGTACAAAGCCCTCCTCAGTCTCCCAATCTCTTTTATCTCTCAAGTGAAGAAGTCGAAGTCAACAAGCTCTCTAGGAACCTCTTTGACTCTTTTCCTTCACAATATAACACTATTCTCTATTCCACAAGTATGCAAAAACCTTTAGCAATCCTTCGACCTTCAATTAAGAGCCTTCAGCTCCTGATTATAGGAGAGGGAGAAAGCCATTGTTGCCTTTCTCTTTCCACTAGTTTGGAATGGAAAAAAATTAGATGTTTCTTTAATCTCTATGCTTTTGCCTCCTTTGGAGTTCAGTCTTGTTATAGCAATAACCAATAATGAACTGGTGCTCTGCAGTTTCCTTTGTGAACTGATGCTCTTGTGAGGGAAAGCTAGAGATTCAAATCATTCTCCGCGGGTTTTTCCTGATTCAAACATAAAACATGGGTAACGCTGCCCTTTAGTGTAAACAGAGCGTTTCCCTAGCCACTAACGCAACATATTCACTGATTTACTGCGTTACAACACTCTTGTATTGTTCTAGATAGGCGTTACCCTGGCAGAAATAGGTTTAATTTAGGTCTTTGTACTCCTTCCACATTTGTCTTCCCCTCTGAGCTGATGAGGAGGTATTTTGACCTATAACAAGGTTAAGGTTAAGTTAAGGGTAAATTCAAGGTTAAGGTTAGGTTAAGGTTAAGATTAAGGGTAACGTCAAGTTTAAGGTTATGGGTCTTAACATTAACCTTAACTATAACCTAACCTTAACCATAACCTTAACCTTAACCTTAACCTTAACCTTCACACTTAACCTTAACCTAACCTTAACCTTAACCTAACCTTAACCAAAACCTTAACCTTAACCTTAACCTCAACCTCATCCTTAACCTTAACCTTAACTTTAACCCTAACCTTGACTTTAACTATAACCTAACCCTAACCTTGACTAAACCCTTAACCTTAACCTTAACCTAACTAAACCTGTAACTTTAACCTTAACCTTTACCCTTAACCCTAACCTTATCCTTAACCTTAACCTGAGGTTAAGATTATGGTTAAGGTTAAGGTTAAGGATAAGTTAAGGTTAAGGTTACGGTTTTAGTTAGGTTAAGATTAAGGTTAAGGGTTTGGCTAAGGTTAGGGTTAGGTTATATTTAAAGTCAAGGTTAAGGTTAGGTTAAGGTTATGGTTAAGGTTAATGTTAAGGTTAAGGTTAAGGATAAAGTTATGGTTAAGGTTAAGGTTAAGGGTAAGGTTAAGGTTAAGGTTAAGGGTAAGGTTAAGGCTAGGTTAAGGGTAAAGTTAAGGTTAAGGTTATGGATAAGCTTAGGCTAATTTTCAGGTTAACACTAACCTTAACCTTAACCTTAAACATAACCTAACCTTAACCTTATCCTTATCTTAACCTTAACCTAACCCTAACCTTAACCCTAACGTTAACCTTAACCATAACCGTAACCTCCTTGACCAGACCCTTAACATCAACCTTAACCCTAACCTTAACCATAACTTTAACCTAATCTTAACCTTAACCTTATCCTTAACCTAACCTTCACCTTCACCTTACCCTTAACCTTGACCTTACCCTTAACCTAACATAACCTTAAGGGTAAAGTCAAGGTTAAGGTTAGGTTAAGGTTAAGATTTTGGTTAAGGTTAAGGTTAGGTTTTAGTTAAGGTTAAGGTTAGGTTAAGTTTAAGGTTAAGGTTAAGAGTAAAGGTTTTGGTTAAGGTTAAGGGTAAGGTTAAGGTTACAGGTTTAGTGAGCTTAAGTTTAAGGTTAAGATTAAGGGTAAGGTTAAGGTTAAGGATAAGGTTAAGGTCAAGGTCAGGGTTAAGGTTAGGTTAAGTTAAGGGTAAGGTTATAGTTAGGTTAAGGTTAAGGTTACGGGTTTAGTCAGGTTAAGGTTAAGGTTAAGGTTACAGGTTTAGTCAGGTTAAGGTTAAGGTTAAGGGTTTGGTCAAGGTTAGGGTTATGGTTAAGGTTAAATTTAGGTTAAGGTAAGGTTAAGGTTATAGGTTTAGTCAGGTTAAGGTTAAGGTTAAGGTTAGCTTATAGTGAAGGTTAAGGTTAAGGTTAAGGTTAAGGATAAGTTAAGGTTTAGGGTAAGATAAGGTTAAGGTTAAGGTTAAGGTTAAGGTTAACGTTAAGGTCAAGGTTAAAGTTAAGATTATGGTTAAGGTTAAGGTTAAGGTTAGGTAAAGGTTAAGGCTAGTGTTAGGTTATAGTTATGGTCAAGGTTAAGATTAGGTTAAGGTGAAGGTTAAGGGTAAGGTTAAGGTTAAGGTCAAGGTCAAGGTTAAGGTTAAGTTAAGTTAAGGTTATGGGTTTTAGTCAGGTTAAGGTTAGGGTCAAGGTTAAGAGTTTGGTCAAGGTTAGGGTTAGGTTATGGTTAAGGTTAAGTTTAAGGTCAAGGTTCAGGTTAAATTTAGGGTAAAGGTTTAGGTTTTCTTTACAGGTCTTAACATTAACCTTTACTATAACCTAACCTTAACTATAACCTAACATTAACCTTGACCTTAACTATAACCTAACCCTAACCTTGACCAAACCCTTAACATTAACCTTAACCTTAACTAAACCCTTAACCTTAACCTAACCTTAAGCTAACTTTAAACTTAACCTAACCTTAACCTTAACCTTAACCTCAACCTTCCCAAACCCTTAATCTTAACCTTAACCTTCACCTTAAACTAACCTTAACCTTACACTTAACCTAATATTAACTTTTACCTTGAGCTTAACCTTAACCTTAACCTTAACCTTAACCTTACCCTTAGCTTTAAACTTAACCTTGACCTTAACTATAACCTAACCCTAACCTTGTCCAAACGCTTAACCTTAACCTTAAAATTAACCATAACCTTAACCTTAACCTTACCCCCTTAACCTTAACCTGACTAAGCCCGTAACCTTAACCTTAACCTTAACCTAACATTAGCCTTAACTTTACCCTTAACCTAAGCTTAACCATAAGCTTAACCTTAATGTTAACCTTACCCTTACCTAACCTTAATCTTAAACTAACCTTAACCTTAACCTTAACTTAACCTAACCTTAACCTTAACTATAACCTTACCCTTAACCTAACCTTAACCTTAACCTTAACCTTAACCTTAACCTTGCCCTTACCCTTCACCTTCACCTTCACCTTCACCTTAACCTGACTAAACTTGTAACCCTTAAACTTAACCTTAGCCTAACCTAACCTTAACTTATTAATAACCTTAACTTTAACCACCTCATAAACATAAACTTAACCTTAACCTTAACCTAACCCTAACCTTTACCAAATCCTTCACTTTGACTTTAACCTTAACTGTAACCTTATCCTAACTTTAACCTTGACCTTAAATATAACCTATACTAACCTTGACCAAACCCTTAACATTAACCCATCTCCTTAACCTTGTCATTAAGGTTACGGTTAAGGTTTGGTTAATGTTAAAGTCAAATTCAAGTTGAAGGTTAAGGTTACAGTTAAGGTTAAGGTTAAGGTAAGGTTTGGGTAAAGGTTCAGGTTAAGGTTAAGGTTAACAGTAAGGGTAAGGTTAAGGTTACATTAAGGGTAAAGTTAAGGTTAAGGTTAAGTTTAAGGTTAGGTTAAGGGTAAGGTCAAGGTTAAGGTTAGATTAAGGTTCAAGTTACGGGTTTAGTCAGGTTAAGGTTAGTTGAAGGTTAAGGTTAAGGTTAAGATAAGATTTGGTTATCCTTAATCTTACCCTTAACCTTATTTTAAACTTACCCTAACTTCAACCCTAACCTTACCCTTAACCTTAGCTATAACCTAACCCATAACCTTAATCTTCCCAAACCCTTAACCTTAACCTAATATTAACGTTAACCTTAACATTCACCTTAAATTTACCCTTAACCTAACCTTAGCCCTCACCTTATCCTTAACCTTAACCTGACCAAACCTTAAACTTAACCTTATCTTTACCCTTAACCTAACCTTAACCTTAACTATAACCGAACCCTAACCTTAAACTTAATCATAACCTTATCCTTACCCTTAACCTTAACCTTAATCTTAACCTTAACCTAACCTAAACGATAACCTAACCTTAACCTTAAACTTAACCTGACCTTAACTATAACCTAACCATAACCTTGACCAAACCCTTAACCTTAACTTGAACCTTTACCTTAACCTTACCCTAACCTTAACCTTAACAGGTTAAGGTTAAGGTTAAGGTTAAGATAAAATTAATTTTAAGGTGATGTTAAGGTTAAGGTTTAAGGTTATGGGTCTTAACCTTAACCTTCACCATAACCTACTCTTAACATTAACCTTTACCTAAGATTAACATTATCCTTGACCTTAACTATAACCTTAACCTTAACATAATTTTAACCTTGACTTTATCTTAACCTAACCTTAACCCCTTAACCTTAACCTTATCCTTCCCATAAGTATAACCTTAACCTTGACTTTACCCTTAACATAACCTTAACCTTAACCTTAACTTTAACCTACTAAACATGTAACCTTAACCTAACCTTAACCTTGACCTTAACTATAACCTAACCCTAACCCTGACCAAACCCTAACCTTCACCTTAACTTAACCTTAACCTTAAACTTCCCATAACCTTAACCTTAACCTTCCCTATAACCTAACCTTAACCTTAACCTTAACCTTAACTTTAAACTTAACCTTAAATTTACCCTTAACCTAACCTTGACCTTAACCTAAGGTCAGGGTTAGGTTATAGTTAAGGTGAAGGTTAAGTTTAAGGTTGAGGGTAAGGTTAAGGTTAAGGTTAAGTTTAAGGTCGAGGGTAAGGTTAAGTTTAAGGTTAAGTTTAAGGTCAAGGTAAAGGTTAATGTTAAGGGTTTGGTTAAGGTTAAGGTGAAGATTAGGGCTAGGGTTAAGTTTAAGTTTATGGGAAGGTTAAGGTTAATGTTAAGGTTAAGGGTAGGCTTAGGGTTAAGGTAAAGGGTAAGGTTAAGCTTAAGGTTAAGCTTAAGCTTAAGCTTAAGCTTAAGGGTTTAGTCAAGTTAAGGTTAAGGGTAAGTTTAAGGATAAGGTTAATGGTTTGGTCAAGGTTAGGGTAAGGTTATAGATAAGGGTAAGGGTAAGTGTTAAGGTTAACCCTAACCTTGACCAAGCCCTTAAGGTTAAGGTTAGGTTAAGGTTAAGATTAGGCTAAGGGTAGGTTAAGGTTAGGTTATGTTTAAGATCAAGGTTAAGGTTATGGTTAAGATTAAGGTTAGGTTATATTTAGGTTACGTTAAGGGTAAAGTTTAGGTTAATTTTAAGGTTATGGTTAGTTTTAGGGTAAGGTTAATGGTTAAGGTTAAGGTTACAGGTTTAGTCAGTTTAAGGTTAAGGTTACAAGTTTAGTCAGGTTAAGGTTATAGTTAAGGTTAAGTTTAAGGTTAACGTTAGGTTAAGGTTAAGGTTAAGTTTAAGGTTAAGGTAAGGTTAAGGTTAAGGTTAAGGTTAAGGCTAAAGTCAAGGTTAAGTTTAAGATTAGGTTAAGGTTAAAGTTAATATTAGGTTAAGGTTAAGGTTAAAGTAAAGGTTAAAGTTAGGCTAAGGTAAGGTTAAGGTTAAGGTTAAGGGTAAAATCAAATTTAAGGTTAGGTTAAGGTTAAGATAAGGTTAAGGTGAAGGTTAAGGTTAAGGTTATGTTAAGGGTAAAGTTCAGGTTAGGGTTAGGTTTAGGTTAAGGTTAAGGTTAGGTTATATTTAAGGTCAAGGTTAAGGTTAGGTTGTAGTTAGGTTAGGTTAAGGGTAAATTTAAGGTTAATTTTAAGGTTATGGTTAAGGTTAGGGTAAGGTTAAATGTTAAGGTTAAGGTTACAGGTTTAGTCAGGTAAAGGTTAAGGTTACGGGTTTAGATAGGTTAAGGTTATAGTTAAGGCTAAGGTTAACGTTAGTTTAAGGTTAAGGTTAAGTTTAAGGTTAAGATTAGGTTAAGGTTAAGGTTAAGGGTAAATTCAAGGTTAAGTTTAAGATTAGGTTAAGGTTATGGTTAAAGTTAGGGTAAAAGTTAGGTTAAGGTAAGGTTAAGGTTAAGGTTAAGGGTAAAGTCAAGGTTAAGGTTAGGTTAAGGTTAAGATAAGGTTAAGGTTAAGTTTAGGTTAAGGGTAAATTTCAGGTTAGGGTTAGGTTAAGGTTAAGGTTATGGTTATGGTTAGGCTAAGGTTAAGGTTAGGGTTAAGGTTAAAGTTAAGGTTAAGGTTAGGTTAAGGTTAAGGTTAAGATAAGGTTAAGGTTAAGGTTAGGTTAAGGGTAAGGTTAGGGTTAAGGTTAAGGTTAAGGTTAATGTTATGGGTTTAGTCAGGTTAAGGTTAACGGTAAGGTTAAGGTTAGGGTTAAGGGTTTGGTCAAGGTTATGGTTAGGTTATAGTTAAGGGTAAGGGTAAGGGTAAGGGTAAGGGTGAAGGTTAACCCTGACCTTGACCAAACCCTTAAGGTTAAGATTAGGTTAAGGTTAAGATTACGTTAAGGGTAGGGTTAAGGTTAGGTTGTAGTTAAGGTTATGGTTAAGGTTAGGTTAAGGGTAATGTTAAGGTTAACGTTAAGTTTGCGGTTATGTTTAGGGTAAGGTTAAAGGTTATCATTAAGGTTACGGGTTTAGTTAGGTTAATGTTAAGGTTATGGGTTTAGTCAGGTTAAGGTTATAATTAAGGTTAAGGTTAATGTTAAGGTTACAGGTTTAGTCAGGATAAGGTTAAGGGTAAAGTCAATGTTAATGTTAAAATTAGGTTAAGGTTAAGGTTAAAGTTAATTTTAAAGTTAGGTTAAAGTAAGGTTAAGGTTAAGGTTAAGGGTAAAGTCAAGGTTAAGGTTAGGTTAAGGTCAAGATAAGGTTAAGGTTAAGGTTAAGATAAGGTTAAGTTTAAGGTTAAGGGATTATATTTTCCCATGAATGTCATCACTCCTACCTTGATGAGGCCATAGTTTAGCAGGGAGATTTCCACCTACACCTTCTATCTTTTCAGGGTGTACATCATTCTGGTTTGCATACTTGGGAAGGAGCATTAGAGGGTAGATTTACTGTAGCATATTTTGAGCAGTAGTGGGGATAGTTGATGAGGAGGCCAAGGAGAATAAGGGGGAGGGATTTTTTTTCTCTCTATGCAGTTGCTTGAGGAAAAGCAACATGTGGGAGGGGAGGATTGCAATGTTCCCAATTTTTAGCTTCAAGCTAAATGGAACATTATGGTTGCATAATTCTATTTTGTTGAATAAAAATGGGTAAAGTGACCCATTCATGAAAGAAACAAGAATAAAATCCCTCACAATGTGAAAAGGGATCATCATGGAGCAGGATTTCACACCCTCATGTGTGAAAGAGGTTAAATTGCAAGTGGACAAGGCCTAGTTGACCAATTCAACAGTGTTGAGACAATAGGTGGAAGCCACCAAGTGGAACAACGAAGTTTTATTGGAGGAATATTCCATGGGGGAGGAAAATTCTAGAGGAAGGAAGGCCAAGGGTGGAGACTTCATTGTGTTTAAAAGGAAGGAAAGGAAACCATTTGGAGTAGTTCAGTAATTCTATTTTCTTGTCTGATTAGACATAGTTGTATTCTCCTGTTGTTCAGCAGAGTTGCAGTGCCTTTGGGCACGAGGGAGTCTTATTTATGATTTCCTATCCTTCATGAGGATCTCATAGAGGATTTCACTCATTCCCCATATCCCAAAATTTGGGCCATAGCATCAGCCTACTGCATCGGCGCAATGTCTGTAGCAGATTATTGTGCAGTGTTACAGGGTGTTGCTGGGGAGGTTTCCTACAACACCATTTTGAACTGATCTTTCAAAGGAGGAAGGTTCTCTACTTCCAAGAGGTTAGTAAGGATGGTTCTAGAGATTATTCCATAAAATTTGGCTGAAGGAAAACCACCACCATCAATTATAGCGCAAAAAATATCATAGACTGTGTTCTTGTTGGGGCATATTTGCAGTGAGGGTGTTGCAGAAATTTCAGAGGGTGAACTCTCTTGTGTCGAGATTAGCTTGAAATTTGGGAGAATCATTGGAGAAATGCACATCATCATATTCATCCATTCATCTTTCTCCATTCCACTGCACATATTGATTTTTTGTTTCTACCCAGCAACTCCGGGATTTTTACAGTTTTGCATATTTCAGCCAATCCTTCTAGGATTGACTTGAGGTAGTGATTGGGAGCTTAGATATTCTCTCCCAATAATGTATGAGCCACATATATGTAGATCCATGATGTTTTGTACTCAGCGTAGCAGTCTCCCTTCTATGACTGTGTTTCTCTATTCATGGGTATCCTGCTATGATGCAACATTTTGTATTTTGGCATATGTTTTCATGGAAGGCTTCTTGCCTTATTCCTTTTATGTTCATTGTATCATTTTGCTGTTTTTATCTCATATTAAATGATTCAAGGTTTTTCATGCATTTTTTCATAATTTTTATTCACTGTTATTTCCATTTTATGTTTTTATATTGTTGTAGCTGCATTTTTGGGTTATCTTGAAAGATTCCCAATCTTGTTGTATTTCCCTCTTGGGGATATTTTCCCTTGAAAAAAATCTATAGATAGAGTATGATAGTGGGCCAGGTAGCCTCTGGATCTCATCCTTATTTATGAAGGTGACAAATCCAGTAAATGCCCCTTCATTCTATCTCTGGAATATATTTGCTTTGTCGATTGACAATGTTTCTGAAAACAAACATTACAATGGTATCAAAGCATAATCTTGGCTCAGTCTGTGGATCTTCAGCCAAGATTCCATCTAAGAATAAGAGGAAGACTCCACTTTGTGGAGAAGAAAAAGGATATGAGCTAGCCAAGCTTCTCCCTAAATCCACCTAGGGTTTTCATGGGAGCCAAAAGCAAAAGAGAAGGGAGAGATTTGAAGAATATCCACAAGGGTTTGGAACATAAGCAAACTCTAGGGTTTCTGATGAGGAATGTGAGCATGCAGTAACATCCCTTGATTCACAACATAGTCACATGTGCATATTTTTCATGGAAAATATGGGAAAATAAGGAGATTTGATTAAGAGGAAAACTCTTGGAGATTTTCTAAGAGAGTATGAGTCTCAAACTCTGACATTCAGAGATCATATCACTTTCATGTATTTTTGCAAGTCTAAGGTGAAGGGGAGCTATCAAAAAGATATATTTGTTCTATCTAATTTCGGAGGTTGACCTACATTTTCAGCTAAAGCATGGGTAGAGGAGCTCAAGACCATAATGCAGAAGCACAAAGTTTCCAAAGGAGATGCTATCATATTTGTAGCACTGCACTTTAGAGTTAAGACATATGGATGGTGGATATTTGAGTCATGTTCTTTAAAATAATACAAATAATTCTTCCTCTTTCAAGTTCATTGAAGCAATGATGGAAATATTTGGTGGGAGAAAATATGAAACACATGCGGAGAAACAAACCAAGATCTTGCATGAAAAGGGAAGAAACATAAACTCAGATCCACTTCAGAATATTGTTGAGAAGGCTAGCATCTTGCATCATACCTTGTTGGAGGCATGGTATCCATCTCATATTCTTTCACAAGAGAGCATGGCGGTCTTTTTTTTCAAAAGGAGATCAAATTTGGGAGAAGTTGCCCCTACATGTTGATGAGGAGGAGGGAAACTGCACTGGTATAGCTAGAGTTGATCCAGTGCCTCATGCAGAGGAAAGAGAAGATCTTGCTCTACATAGAGGGATTATTGTGTCTTTGCAAGAAATTCCCCAGGATCTCCCATGAATAAATCAAGGTACAACTCATGATACATCTGTGCCATTGGTGGAAGGGTGCAAAGCTATGGAGGTAGAAGGAAGAGATAGGGAGGATGTTCAACATCATGTGATGAGGAGCACACACCCATGTATATTTTGCAAGGTTCATGCACCTAATATGATGATTGGTTTACGAAGTAGAAGCATGGATTTTTTTCTCCATTCATACATTTAGTCATCTCTTGATGATAGTGTCTCACTGCATGTAGAAATTGCAGCAAGGAAACACTAGATCAGCAGAGGAGGTTGGATGATCCACATTTGGGGGCCTCACACCTTGATTTGAGGAGGGTGGAAACATTGGGAGATTTCAGCACAATGCAGAGAGTTTGGGATAGACTCAAGGAGGAGGGAGACACTCTCCCATTTTCAGCATCACCCACTCTCATCGGTTATACTGTGCTGATATAGTTGCTGTAGGGTTGGAGGATAGCATCTTCATGATGCAGGTTGACTACTCCACATGCTTGGAGAGTCAGAGGACATTCCCTTTTGGGAGGAGGACTCTTTCATGCATAGGAGTAGATGGAGGCCACTCATGCTTTCATTGGCCAGAACCGGGAGATTCTTTGGAGGTGACCGTCTCTCATGGGAGGCTCATTTTTAGAGAGCTCTATTTCTATTGGAGCATGAGCAGCTTCATCGTGGGTATTGAAAAATTTTGGAGGATGACTTTGGCATGGGGGATGTCAAAGTAGCAGATAGCAACGTGAGGGGAGCATCATACTACAGAACACCAGTGCTATCTATGAGCAGGATAGATCAGGACTTCCTAGCTATGCACTTGGATGCATACTTTGCCTTGCTAGAGGAGTTCACTTGGGAGGGCATTCATCATGACATATATCAGCATATGGAGAGATGCATAGCCTGATTGATGATGGAGAGGACATCACAACCACTTCCCTACTCATTGGAGGTGAGGGAGAATTTTTAGTTGAGCCATTTCAGCTCAAGCACTCAAGTGCATGAGGGAGAAGGTATAATTTCATATTTTGTATTGTACTTATTTTCCTTGTTTTAGCAGCATGATGTATCAAGAGGGCTTGTACCTTCTTTCATATTATACGAGGATGTACTTGCAACGATTTGTAGCAATGAAATTGGCCAATCTTATGGTGGGTTGTGGAGGAGGCCACATACTTCTTGGTGTGCACCATTGGCACTTATTTGTACTTTCATGATTCCATCTCATGAGATGTTTGTGGTAGCAAAAAAGTGGCTAGGAATCCACTTGTTAATTTCTATTTTGATGCAGACAAGTGGTGCACTGCATTGGTTTCATAAGAGAAGCAGTGACCCACTCTCTAGTGGTCTTGTGATAGCTTGTTTACATTGTATTATGTTTCCTTGTATTGTTGATGTTGTACATTCACAGGGAGAATTATTTGGAGAGTGTTATATATGTTGGGACAACCCATTGGGAGCATGATTCTCCCTACTCTGCATGTTTTATGATGTTTTATGATGCAGGAGAAATTGAGGATGCATTCGTGGCTGATTTTGTTGATGGGGTATCTTGGGCCATTCTTGGAGGCTATACCATTTCAGCCCAAGAATGAAGGCAGCCCCATGTATACCTCAAATGGAGAGAAGAAATCCTTGGGATGAATCAGCAAAACTCTCCATTCAGCCCCATTACATTGCACAAAACCGAGGGCAAGATCTTCATTTGGATGATAGCATGGGTGAGGGGATCATCAATGGGATTATATTTTCCCATGCATGTCATCACTCCTACCTTGAGGAGGCCATAGTTCAGCGGAGAGATTTCCACCTACACCTTCTATCTTTTCAGGGTGTACACCATTCCAGTTTGCATACTTTGGAAGGAGCATTAGAGGGAAAATTTATTGCAGCATATCTTGAGCAGTAGTGGGGATAGTTGATGATGAGGCCAAGGAGAAGAATGGGAAGGAATTTTTTTCTCTCTATGTAGTTTCTTGAGGACAGGCAACATGTGGGAGGGGAGGACTGCAATGTTCCCAATTTTTAGCCTCAAGCTAAAAGGAACATTATGGTTGCATAATTCTATTTTGTTGAATAAAAATGGGTAAAGTGACCCATTCATGAAACAAACAGGAATAAAATCCCCCACAATGTGAAAATGGATCATCATGGAATAGGATTTCACACCCTCATGTGTGAAAGAGGTTAAATTGCAAGTGGACAAGGCCTAGTTGACCAAGTCAATAGCATTGAGACAATAGGTGGAAGCCACTAAGTGGGACACGACAGTTTTAGTGGAGGAATATTCCATGGGGGAGGAAACTTCTAGAGGAAGGAAGGCCAAGGGTGGAGACTTCGTTTTGTTTAAAAGTAAGGCAAGGAAAACATTTGGAGTAGTTCAGTAATTCTATTTTCTTGTCTGATTAGACATAGTTGTAGTCTCTTGCTGTTTAGCAGAGTTGCAGTGCCTTCGGGAATGAGGGAGTCTTTTTTAGGATTTCCTCTCCTTCATGAGGATCTCATGGAGGATTTCACTCATTCCCCATACTCTGGCATTCGGGCCATAGCATCAACCTACTCAATCAACGCAGTGTCTGTAGCAGATTATTGTGCAGTGTTGCGGGGTGTTGCTGGGGAGGTTTCCTACAACACCATTTTGAGCTGATATTTCAGAGGAGGGAGGTTATCTACTTCTGGGAGGTTATTGAGGATGGTTCTAGAGCTTATTCCACCAACTTTGGATGAATTCCAACAACCACCATCAGTTACAGTGCAGACCCTCTCATAGACTGCGTTCTTGTTGGGGCATATTTGCAGTGAGGGTGTTGCAAAAAAATTAGAGGGTGAAATATCTTGTGTCAGGATCAGCCTGAAATTTGGGAGAATCATTGGAGAAAGGCACATCATCATATTCAGCCATTCATATTTCTCCATTCCACTCCACATATTGAGTTGCTGCTGCTACCCAGAAACTCCAGCATTTTTACATTTTTGCATATTTCAACCAATCCTTCTAGGATTGAATTGAGGTAGTGATTGGGAGTTTAGATATTCTCTCCCAATGATGTATGAGCCACATATATGCAGATCCATGATGTTTCGTACTTAGTGTAGCAGTCTCCCTTCTATGACTGCATTTCTCTATTCATGGGTATCCTTCTATGATGCAGCATTTTGTATTTTGGCATATGTTTTCATGGAAGGCTTCTTTCCTTATTCCTTTGATGTTCATTGTATCATTTTGCTGCTATTATCTCATAGTGAAATGGCTCAAGTGTTTTCATATATTTTTGCATAATTTTTATTCATTGATATTTCTAATTTATGTTTTTATATTGTTGTAGCTGCATTTTTGGGTTATCTTGAAAGATTCTCAATCTTGTTGTATTTCCCTCTTAGGGATATTGTCCCTTGACAACACTCTATAGACAAAGTATTATAGTGGGCCAGGTAGCCTCTGGAGCTCATCCTTCTTTATGAAGGTAAAAAATGCAGTAAATGCCCCTTTAATCTATCTCTGGAATAGATTTTCTTTGTTCATTAACAATGTTTCTGAAAAGGAACATTACACCTAACCTTAACTTTACCCTTAACCCATCCTTAACCTAACCTTAACTATAACTTAACCCTAACCTTTACCAAACCATTAACCTTAAATTTAACCTTAACCTTAACTATAACCTAACCCTAATCTTGACCAAACCCTTAACCTTAACCTTAAGTATAACCTAGCTTTAAATTTACCCTTAACCTTACCTTAACCATACCCTTAACCTAACCTTAACCTTACCCTTAACCTTATGTTAAGCTTACATTAACCATATCCTTAACCTTTACCTTAACTATATCTTAACCCTAACCTTAACCTTAACCTCAACCTTAACCTTAACCTAAGTTACCTAACCCTAACCTTAGGTTAACCTTAGACTTAACCTTAGCCTAACCATAACCTTAACCCCAACCTTAACCTTAACCTTAACATTAACCTTCCCCTAACCTTAACCCTAACGTTAAACTTAACTATAACCTAACCCTAACCTTGACCAAAAATTAACCTTAAGGTTAAAGTTAAGGGGAAGGTTAAGGTTAGGGTTAAGGTTAAGGGAAAGTTAAGGTTAAGGTTAATATTAAGGTTAGGGGAAGGTTAAGGTTAAATTCAAGGTTAAGGGTTAAGGTTAAGGCTATGGTAAGGTTAAGGGTAAGGTCAAGTTTAAGGTTAAGGTTAAGGTTAAGGTTAGGTTAAGGGTAAATTTAAGTTTGAGGTTAAGGTTTGGTCAAGGTTAGGGTTAGGTTATAGTTAAGGTTAAGATAAGGTTAAGTTTAGGTTAAGGTTAAGGTTAAGGTTAGGGTTACGTCATAGTTAAGGTTAAGTTTATGGTTATGGGAAGGTTAAGGTTAAGATTAAGATTACCCTTAGCCTAACGTTACCCTTAACCTTACCCTTAACCTGACTTTACCCTTAACTTAACCTTAACCTTAACTTTAACTTTACCCTAACCTTAAGGGTTTATTCTGGTTAAGGTTAAGGATAGGTTAAGGTTAAGGTTAAGGCTAAGGTTAGGTTAAGGGTAAATTCAAGGTTAAGGTTAAGGTTAAGGTCAATTTCAAGGTTAAGGTTAGTTTTAAGGTTAAGGTGAGGGTTAGGGTTAGGTTAATATTAAGGTCAAGGTTTGGGTTAAGGTTAGGTTAGGTTATAGTTAAGGTCAAGGTTAAGGTTAAGGTTAAGGTTAAGGTTATGTATTTAGTCAGGTTAATATTAAGGTTAAGGGAAAAGGTTAAGGTTATGGGTCTTAGCCTTAACCTTACCCTTAACCTTCACTATAACCTACCCTTAACATTAACCTTTACCTAACCTTAACTGCAACCTTAACCTAACCTTAACCTTACCTTAACCTAACTTTAACCTTAACCTTAACTATAAGGTTAGGTTATAGTGAAGGTTAATATTAAGGTTACGGTTAAGGTTAGGTTATAGTTAAGGTTAAGGGTTTGGTTAAGGTTAAAGGTTAAGTTTAGGCTAAGGGTAAATTCAAGGTTAAATTTATGGTTATGGGAAGGTTAATGTTAAGATTAGGTTAGGTTAAGGGTTAATGTTAAGGTTAAGGTCAAGGGTAAGATAAGGTTAAGTTAAGGTTAATGTTAAGGTTATGGTTAGGGTAAGGTTAGGGTTAAGGTTAATGCTAAGGTCAAGGTTTAGGTTAAGGTTACGGTTAAGGTTAAGGTTAAGGTTATGATTAAGGTTAAGGTCAAGGTAAAGGTTAAGGTTAGGTTAAGTTTAAGGTTAGGTTAAAGTTAAGATAAGGTTAAGGGTAAAGTCAAGGTTAGTGTTATCCTTAACGTTAACCTTAACCTAACCTTAACCTGAACCTTAACTTATGTTAAGGGTAAAGTTAAGGTTAAGGTCATAGTTAAGGTTAAGGTTAGGTTAAGGTTAAGGTGAAGGTTTACGTTACAGGTTTAGTCAAGTTAAGGTTAAGGTTAAGGGTAAAGGTTAAGTTTAGTGTCTTAACCTTAACTTTACCCTTAACCTAACCTTAACCTTAACCTTAACTTGACTAAAATCGTAACCTTAACCTTAACCTTTACCTTAACTATAACCTAACCCTAACCTTGACCAAACCTTAACCTTAACCTTTACCTTAACCTTCCCATAACCTTAACCTTAACGTTAACTATAACCTAACCTTAACATTGACCAAACCCTTAACATTAACCTTAACCTTAACCTTAACAATAACCTTCACCTTAACCTTCACCTTAACCTTAACCTGACTGAACCCTTAACCTTGACTTAACCCTTAACCTTACCCTAACCCCTTAACCTTAACCTTAACCTAACCTTAACCATAACATTACCCTTAACCTTGACAAAACCTTATCTTAACTATAACCTTAACCTTCCCATAACCTTAACCTTAACCTTAACCTTCCCATAACCATAACCTTAACCTTAACCTTGACCTTACCCTTAACCTCAACTATAACCTTACCCTTAACCTTATCTTAACCTTAACCTTAACCTTAACCTAACCATAACCTTATCTTAACCTTAAACTTAACCTTAACCTAACCATAACCTTATCCTAACCTTAACTATAACCTAACCCTAACCTTGAAAAAACCTTAACCTTAACCTTAAATTTACCCTTAACCTAACATTAACCTTAACCTTAACCTTCCCATAACCATAACCTTAACCTTAACCTTACCCTTAACATTATTATAACATTAACCTAACCCTAACCCTAACCTTTACCTTAACCATAACCTTAAGGTTAGGTTAGGTTAATTTAAGGTTAAGGTTACTGTTAAGGTTATAGATTATGTTAGGTGAAGGTTAAGGTTAAGGTTAGGGTTAAGGTTAGGTTAAGGTCAAGGTTAAGGTTAAGGGTAATGTTAAGGTTAAGTTTAAGGTTAAGGTTACGGGTTTAGTCAAGTTAATGTTAAGGTTAAGGTTAAGGTTATGGTTATGGTTATGGTTATGTGAAGGTTAAGGGGTTAAGGTTAACTTAAGTTAATGTCAAGGTTAAGGTTAAGTTAAGGTTAAGATTAGGTTAAGCTTAAGGTTACAGGTTTACTCGGGTTAATGTTAAGGTTAAGGGTAAGATTAAGGTTAAGGTTAAGGTTATGGGTTTAGTTAGGTTAAGGTTAAGGGTTTGGTCAAGGTTAGGGTTAGGTTATAGTTAAGGGTAAGGGTAAGGGTGAAAGTTAACCCTAACCTTGACCAAACCCTTAAGGTTATGGTTAGGTTAAGGTTAAGATTACGTTAAGGGTAGGGTTAAGGTTAGGTTATAGTTAAGGTCAAGGTTAAGGTTATGGTTATGGTTAAGGTTAGGTTATAGTTTGGTTAGGTTAAGGGTAATTTTAAGGTTAAGGTTAGGGTAAGGTTAAAGGTTATCGTTAATGTTATAGGTTTAGTTAGGTTAAGGTTAAGGTTATGGGTTTAGTCAAGTTAAGGTTATAGTTAAGGTTATAGTTAAGGTTAAAGTTAAGGTTAAGGTTATGAGTTTAGTCAGGTTAATTTTAAGGTTAAGGTTAAGGGTAAAGTCAAGGTTAAGGTTAAGATTAGGTTAAGGTTAAGGTTAAGATTAGGTTAAGGTTAAGGTTAAAGTTGAGGTTAAAGTTAGGTTAAGATAAGGTTAAGGTTAAGTTTAAGGGTAAAGTCGAGGTTAAGGTTAGGTTAAGGTTAAGTTTAAGGTTAGGTTAATGGTAAAGTTAAGGTTATGGTTAGGTTAACGTTAAGGTTAGGGTTAGATTAAGGGTAAAGGTAAGGTTAAGGTTAGGTTAAGGTTAAGGTTATGGTTAGGCTAAGGTTAAGGTTAAGGTTAAGTGTAAAGTTTAGGTTAAGGTTAATATTAAGATAAGGTTAACGTTAAGGTTAGGTTTAGGGTAAAGTCAAGGATAAGGTAATGTTAAGGTTAAGGTTAAGGTTAAGGTTAGGGTAAGGTTAGGGTAAAGGTTCAGGTTAAGGTTAAGATTAAAGGTTTGGTCAAGGTTAGGGTTAGGTTATAGTTAAGGTCAAAGTTAAGGTTAAGGTTATGGGTTTAGTCAGGTTAAGGTTAAGGTTAATTCTAAGGTTATGTTAAGGGTAAAGTTAAGGTTAAGGGTAAATTTAACGTTAAGGTTAAGGTTATGGGTTTATTATGGTTTGGGTATGGTTAGGGTTAGGTTAAGGGTAAAGTTAAGGTTAAGGTTATGGTTAAGGTTAGGTTGAGGTTGAGGTTAAGGTTAAGGTTACGGTTAGGGTTAAGGTTAGGGGAAGGTTAAGGTTAAAATTAATGTTAAGGTTAAGGTTAAGGGTAAAGGTTAAGGTTAAGGGTTTGGTCAAGGTTAGGGTTAACTTATAATTAAGGTCAAGATCAAGGTTATGGTTAATATAAAGTTAATATAAGCTTAAATTTAAGGTTAAGGTTAAGGTTATGGTTAAGGTAAGGTTAAGGATAAAGTTAAGGTTAAGGTGATGTTAAGGTTAAGATAAGGTTAAGGGTAAGGGTAAGGTCAAGGTCAAGTTCAAGGTTAAGCTTAAGGGTAAGGTTAAGGTAAGGGTAATGTTAACCTTAACCCAACCTTAACCTTAATCTTGGCCTTAACTATAACCTTAATCTGACTAAACCCGTAACCTTAACCATAACCATAACTGTGACCAAACCCTTAAGGTTAGGTTAAGGGTAAAGTGAAGGTTAAAGTTATGGTTATGGGGAGGTTAAGGTTAAGGTTAAGGTTAAAGTTAAGGTTAGAGTTAAGGTTAGGGAAAGGTTAAGGTTAAAGCTTAGATGAAGGTTAACCTTAACCTAACCTTAACCTTAACCTTAACCTAACACTAACCTTTACCAAACCCTTAACCTTTACATAGCTTTAACCTTAACTCTACCCTTAAACTTGACTTTAAACTTAAGCAAACCTTAACCTTAACCTTAGCCTTAATAATCTGATAACCTTAACATTAAACTTAACCTTAACCTTGACTTTACCCTTAACCTTAACCTTAACCTTAATAATCCCATAACCTTAACCTTAACCTTAACGTTGACTTTACCCTTAACCTAACCTTAACCTTAACTATAACCTACCCATAACCTTGACCTTAATTTTACCCTTAACCTTAAACTTAACCTTGACCTTAACGTTAACCTTAACCTAACCAGAACCTTAACCCTAACCTTAACCTAGACCTTAAGCTAAATTTAACCTTAAACTTAACCTTAACCTTATCTTAAAATTAACCTAACCTTAACCTTAAGCTTAACCTAACCATAACCTTACCCTTAACATGAACCTTAACCTTAATCTTAACCTTAACTTAACATAACCCTAACCTTGACCTTAACCTTAACCTTAACCTTAACCTAACCTTGACTTAACCTTAAATTTAACTTTGCCCTAACCTTAACCTTAACCTTAACCTTACCCTTACCCTTAACCTTAACCTAACCCTAACCTTCACCTTGACTTTACCTTAACCTAACCTTAACCCCTTAACCTTCCCATAACCTCAACCTCAACCTTAACCTTGACCTTAAATATCACCTAACCCTACACTTAACCAAAACCTCAACCTCAACCTTAACCTTAACCATAACATTAACTTAACCTTCACCTTGACCTTACCCTTAACCTTAACCCTACCCCCTTAACCTTAACCTTAACCTTAACCTGACTAAACCCATAACCTTAAATTTAACTTTAACCTAACCTTAACCTTAACTTTACCCTTAACTTCACCTTAGCCATAGCCCAAACCTAAACCTTAACCTTACCCTTACCTAACCTTGACCTTAACCTTAACCTAACCCTAACCTAACCCTAACCATAACCTTAACTTTACCCTTAACCTAACCTTAACCTTAACCATAAATTAACCTAACCTTAACCTTAACTATAACCTAACCGTAACCTTCACCTTAACCATAACCTTATATTTACTCTTAACCTTAACCATAACCTTAACCTAACCTTCACCTTAACCTAACCCTAACCTTGACCAATCCCTTAACTTTAACCTAACCATAATCGTAACCTTAAACTACCCTTAACCTTAACTTTACCCTTAACCTAACCCTAACCTTAACCAAACCTTTAACATTAACCTTAACCTTAACCTTTACCTAACCTTAACCTAAACCTAACCTTGACCTTAACTATAATCTAACCCTAACCTTGACCAAACCTTAACCTAACCTTAACTATAACCTAACATTAACCTTAACCTTACCCTTAACCTTATCCTTAACATTGACCTTAACCTTAACCTTACCCTTAACCTTCACCTTATCGTTAACTTTACCCTTAACCTAACCTTAACTATAACCTACCTCTAACCTTGACCAAACCCTTAACCTTAACCTTAACTATAACCTAACCCTAACCTTGACCAAAACCTTAAACTTAACCTTAACCTAAACCTTAAGTATAACCAAACCTTAACTTTACCCTTAACCTTACCTTAACCATAACCTTAACCTTAACCTTACCCTTAACCTTATGTTAACCTTAACTTAAACATATCCTTAACCTTGACCTTAACTATAACTTAACCCTAACCTTAATCTTAACCTTAGACTTAACCTAACCCTAACCTTTTGTTAACCTTAGACTTAACCTTAGCCTAAAAATAACCTTAACCCTAACCTTAACCTTAACCTTCCCCTAACCTTAAACTTAACTATAACCTAACCCTCACCTTGACCGAAACTTAACCTTAAGGTTAACGGTTAAGGTTAAAGTTAAGAGGAAGGTTAAGGTTAAGGTTCGGGGAAGGTTAAGGTTAAGGTTAGGAGAAGGTTAAGGTTAAAGTCAAGGTTAAGGGTAAGCTTAAGGTTAACGGTTAAGGTTAAGGCTATCGTAAGGTTAAGGGTAAGGTCAAGGTTAAGGTTAAGATTAAGGTTAAGGTTAGGTTAAGGGTAAAGTTAAGTTTAAGTTTAAGGTTTGGTCAAATTTAGGGTTAGGTTATAGTTAAGGTTAAGATAAGGTTAAGTTTAGGTAAGGTTAAGGCTACGGTTAGGGTTAGGTCATAGTTAAGGTTAAGGTTAAGGTAACGTTAAGGTAAAGGTCAAGGTTAAGGGTAAGTTTAAGGTTAGGTTAAGGATATGGTTGTGAGAAGGTTAAGTTTAAGATTAATATTACCCTTAACCTAACCTTACCCTTAACCTTACCCTTAACCTAACTTTACCCTTAACCTAACCTTAACCTTAACTTTAAATTTACCCTAACCTTAAGGGTTTAGTCAGATTAAGGTTAAGGTTAGGTTAAGATTAAGATAAGGTTAAGGTTAAGGCTAAGGCTAAGGTTAGGTTAAGAGTAAATTCAAGGTTAAGGTAAAGTTAAGGTTAAGGTTAAGGTAAAGTTTAAGGTTAAGGTTAGGGTTAAGGTTAAGGTTAGGGTTATGGTTAGGTTAATTTTAAGGTGAAGGTTTAGTTTAAGGTTATGTTAGGTTATAGTTAAGGTCAAGGTTAAGGTTAAGGTTAAGTTTATGGGTTTAGTCAGGTTAAGATTAAGGTTAAGGTTAAAGTTAAGTGCAAAGGTTAAGCTTATAGGTCTTAACCTTAATATTCAACATAACCTACCCTTAACATTAACCTTTACCTAACCTTAACCACAACCTTAACCTTAATGTTAACCTAACCTTAACCTTACCTTAATCTAACTTTAACCTTAACCTTCACTATAAGGTTAGGTTATAATGAAGGTTAAGGTTAAGGTTACAGTTAAGGTTAGGTTATATTTAAGTTTAAGGGTTTGGTTAAAGTTAAAGTTTAAGGTTAGGTTAAGGGTAAAGTCAAGGTTAGGGTTAACCTTAACCGAACCTTAACCTAAACCTAAACTTAACCTTAACCTTAACTTTAAGATTAGGGTTAGGTTAGTTTATAGTTAAGTTTAAGGTTAAGGACAAGGTTAAGGTGATGGGTTTAGTCAAGTTAAGGTTTAGTTAACCCTAAACTTGACCTTAACCTTAACCTTAACCTAACCTTAATATAAACTATAAATTAACCATAACCTAACATTAACATTAACCTTAACGTTAACCTTGCCCCCTTAACCCTGGTTAAGGTTACAGGTCTTAACCTTAACATTCACTATAACTTTAAGTTTAACTAAAACCTAACCCTAACCTTGACCAAACCTTAACCTTGACCTTAACCTTACTATAACCTAATGTAAGGTTAAGGTTAGAGTAAGGTTAATATTAGGTTAAGGGTAAGGTTAAGGTTAAGTTTACGGGTTTAGACAAGTTAAGGTTAAGGTTAAGGGTAAGGTTATGTTAAGGGTAAATTCAAGGTTAAGGTTACGTTAATGGTTTGGTCAAGGTTAGGGTTAGGGTTAGGTTATAGTTAAGGTCAAGGTTGAGGTCAAGGTTAAGGTCAAGGTCAAGGTGAAGGTCAAGGTTAAGGCTAAGGTTAGTGTTAGGTTATAGTTAAGGTCAAGGTTAAGGTTAAAGTTAAGGTCAATCTTAATGTTAAATTCAAGTTTAAAGTTATGTTAAGGGTAAAGTCAAGCTTATGGTTAAGATTAGGTTAAGAGAAAAGTTAAGGTTAAGGTTAAGGTTTGGGTTTAGTTAGGTTAAGGTTAAGGTTAAGGCTTAACCTTAACTTTAACCTTAACTTTAACCTTCCAATAACCATAAACTTAACCTTGAATTTACCCTTAATCTAACCTTAAGTGTAAAAGTTCAGGTTAAGGTTAAGGGTAAGGTTATGGTTACCTATTTAGTCAGGTTAAGGTTAAGCTTAGGTTAAAGTAAAGTCAAGGTTAAGGTTAAGGTTATGATCAAGCTTAAGGTAAAATTAAGCTCAAGTTTAGGGTTAGGTTATAGTTAAGGTCAGTTAAGGTTAAGGGTAAGGTTATAGCCTAACCCTAACCTTGACCAAACCCTTAACCTTAACCTTAACCTGACTAAACCCGTAACACCTAACCCTAACCTCGACCAAACACTTAACCTTAAACTTCACCTGACTAAACCCACAACCTTAAACTTAACCTTAATCCTAACCTTAACCTTAACTTTCACCTAACGTAACCTATAACCTTAACATTAACATTAACCTTACATTAACCTAACCTAACCTTAAGGTTATATTTATGGTAAAGGTTAGGGTTAGGCTTAGGTTAATGTTAAGATAAGGTTAAGGGTAACGTTAAGGTTAAGGTTATAGTTAAGGTTAAGGGTAAGGTCAAGGTTAAGGTTAAGGTTATGGTTATGGGAACATTAAGGTTAAGGTTAAGGTTAGGTTAAGGGTAAAGTTATATTTAACGTTAAGGTTTGGTCAAGGTTAGGGCTAGGTTATAGTTAAGGTTAAGATAAGGTTATGGTTTGGTTAAAGTTAAGGTTAAGGTTAGGTTTAGGTTATAGTTAAGGTTAAGGTTAAGGAAAGGTTAAGGTCAAGGTTAAGGTTATGTTAAGGATAAGGTTATGGGAAGGTTAAGGTTAAGGTTATGGTTAAGGGTAAGGTTAGGGTTATGTTATAGTTAAGGTCAAGGTTATGGTTAAGGTTAATGTTAAGGTTAGGTTAAGGTTAAGGATAAAGTTGGGGTTAAGTTATAGTTAAGGTTAACGTTAGGTTAAGTTAACATTAACATTAAGGTTAAGGTTAAGGTTAAGGTTAGGTTAAGGTCAAGGTTACGGTTAAGGTTAGGTTAAGGTTTGGTCATGGTTAGGGTAAGGTTAAGGTTATGGTTAAGGTTAAGTTTAAGATTAAGGTTAAAGTTAGGGTTCAGGTTAATGTTAAGGGTTTGGTCAAGGTTAGGGTTAGGTTAAGGTTAAGGTTGGGGTTAGGTTAAGGTTAAGGTTAGGTTAAGGGTAAATTCAAGGTTAAGGTTATGGTTATGTGAAGGTTAAGGTTAAGGTTAACGAGTTAAGGTTAGGTTAAGATAAAGTCATGGTTAAGGTTAGGTTAACGTTAAGGTTAAGGTTTTGATTATGTGTTTGGTCAAGGTTAGGGTTAGTTAGAGTTAAGGTCAAGGTAAGGTTAAGGTTAAGGTTAAGGTTAAGGTTATGGGTTTAGTTAGGTTAAGGCTAAGTTAAGGTTACAGGTTTAGTCAGGTTAAGGTTAAGGTTAATGTTAGGTTAAGTAAATGTTAAGAAAAGGTTAAGGGTGAGGTTAAGGGTAAGGTTAAGGTTAAGGTTAGGGTAAAGGTTAAGGTTAGAGTAAAGGTTAAGGTTAAGGTTAAGGTTATGGTTAGGGTAAGGTTAGGGTTAGGTTATAGTTAAGGTTAAGGATAGGTTATAGTGAAGGTTAAGGATAAGGTTAAGGGTGAAGGTTAAGGTTAAGGTTATGTTAAGGGTAAAGTGAAGGTTAAGGCAGAGTTAAGGTTAAGGCTAGGTTAAGGTCAACGTTAAGGGTAAGGTTAAGGTTTAGATTAAGGTTAATGTTAAGGTTAAGGATTTGGTCAAGGTTAGGGTTAGGTTATAGTTAAGGTTAAGGTTACGGGTTTAGTCAGGTTAAGGTTAGGATTAAGGGTTTGGTCAAGCTTAAGGTTAAGTGTTTTCTCAAGCTTAAGGTTAAGGTGAAGGTTAAGGTTAAGATAAGGGTAAGGGTAAGGATAAGGTTAAGTTTAAGGTTACATTAAGGGTTTGGTTAGGCTAAGGTCAAGGTTAAGGATAGGGGAAGGTTAAGGTAAGGTTAATGTTACGGTTAGGTTAAGGTTAAAGTTAGGTTAAGTTAAGGTTAAAGTTATGGTTAATGTTAAGGGTAAGGTTAAGATAAGGGTAAAGTTAAGATTAAGGTTACGGTCAAGGTTAAGGTTACGTTAATGTTAAGGTTACGGTTAAGGTTAAGGTTAGGTTATAGTTAAGTTATGTTACGGTTAAAGTTAAGGTTAAGGTTAAGGTTATGGTTAAGGTTAGGGTAAGGTTAAAGGTTAAGGTTAAGGTTATAGGTTTAGTCAGGTTAAGGTTACGGTTACGAGTTTAGTCAGGTTTAGGTTAATGTTAAGGTTAAGGTTAGGTAAAGGTTAAGGTTATGGGAAGGTTGAGGTTAAAGTTAGGTTAAGGTTAAGGGTAAAGTCAAGGCTAAGGTTACATTAAGCGTAAATTCAAGGTTAAGGTTAGGGTTAAGTTATAGTTAAGGTTAAGGTTAAAGTTTGGATAAGGTTAAGGTTAAGGTTGAGCTTACGAGTTTAGTTAGGTTAAGGTTAAGGTTAAGGGTAAAGGTTAAGGTTATGGGTCTTAAGCTTAACTTTACCCTTAACCTAACCTTAACCCTAACCTTAACCAGACTAAACCTGTAACCTTAACCTTAACCTAACCTTAACCTTTCCCTTAACTATAACCTAACCCTAACCTTGACCAAACCTTAACCTTAACCTTCCCATAACCTTAACCTTAACCTTAACTATATCCTAGCCTTAACATTGACCTTAACTATAACCTAACCCTAACATTGACCAAACCCTTCACATTAACCTTAACCTTAACCTTAACCTAAATGAACCCTTAACCTTTACCTAACCCTTAACCTTACCCTAACCTTAACCTTAACCTTAACCTTAGCATTACCATAAACTTAACCTTAACTTTATGCTTAACCTAACCCTAACCTTGACTAAACCTTATCTTAACTATAACTTTAACCTTACCCTTACCCTTAACCTTGACCAAACATTATCTTAACTATAACTTTAACCTTACCCTTACCCTTAACCTTGACCAAACCTTATCTTAACTATAACTTTAACCTTACCCTTACCCTTAACCTTAACCTGACTAAACCCGTAAACTTAACCTTAACCTAATCTTAGCCTTAACCTAACCTTAAACTTGGCTCTACCTTAAGCTAACCTTAATCCCTTAACCTTAACCTTAACCTTCCCATAACCATAGCCTTAACCTTAACCTAAACCTGACTAAACCCGTAACCTTAACCTTAACCTTAACCTAAGCCTGACTAAACCCGTAGCCTTAACCTTAACATTACCCTTAACCTTAATATTAACATTGACATTAACCTAACCTTAACCTTAACCTTCACCTAATGTAACCTATAACCTTAATAGTAACTTTAACCTTACATTAACCTAACCTAACCTTAAGGTTATAGTTAAGGTAAAGGTTAGGGTTAGGGTTAGGTTAAGGTTAAGATAAGGTTAAGGTTAAATTTATAGTTAAGGTTAAGGGTAAGGTCAAGGTTAAGGTTAAGGTTATGGTTATGGGAAGGTTAAGGTTAAGGTTAGGTTAAGGGTAAAGTTAAAGTTAATGTTAAGGTTTCATCAAGGTTAGGGTTAGGTTATAGTTAAGGTTAAGATAAGGTTATGGTTAGGTTAAGGTTAAGGCTAAGGTTAAGATAAGGTTAAGGGTAAGGTTAAGGTTAAGGCTATAATTAAGGTTAAGGGTAAGGTCAAGGTTAAGGTTAACGTTAAGGGTTTGGTCAAGGTTAGGGTTAGATTAAGGTTAAAGTTAAGGTTATATTAAGGGTAAGATATGGTTAAGGTTAAGGTTAAGGTTAATGTTAGGTTAACGTCAAGCTCAAGGTTAAGGTTAAGGGTAAATTCAAGGTTAAGGTTAAGTTTAAGGTTAGGGAAAAGGTTCACGTTAAGGTTAAGGTTAAGTATTTGGTCAAGGTTAGGGTTAGGTTATCCCTTAAGGTTATGGTAAAGTTAAAGTTAAGGTTAAGTTAAGGTTAAGGTTAGGTTAAGGTTAAATTCAAGGTTAATGTTATGGTTATGGGAAGGTTAAGGTTAAGGTTAAGTTTAAGGGTTTGCTTATGGTTAGGGTTAGGTTATAGTTAAGGTTAAGGTTAGGGTTACGTTATAGTTAAGGTCAAGGTTAAGGTTAGGTTATGGTTAAGATTAGGTTAAGGGTAAAGTTAAGGTTATGGTTAGGGTAAGGTTAAGGTTAAGGGTAAAGATAAGGTTATGGTTAAGGTTAAAGGTCATGGTTAAAGGTTAAGGTTAAAGGTCAAGGTTAGGGTTAGGTTTATTAACCATCAATAAACTATGTCATATCCTATGATGGCTAAAATAAGTCTATTAGCCATCAAGAAACAAATTTGGAGCAAATATGTGAGTTCTTGAAGCTTTGTTGTGTCTCTTGTCCAAAGGACCCGTCTCACTGATATATTCATTCTAAAAAGCCTTCAAAATAGCCCTGTTGGTTCAAAAGGATTGTTTCAAAGTCAATTCTCATCATTTCTCCATTTCAAAATAATCACTTCATGTCACCCATTTTCCTCATTTGACCCATTATTTTCAAAATCCCCTTAAAAACCTTATAAATCCTCTTTATTTGGCTTTAATTCCCTTTTTTCTAACTTATAAAAACCCCTCAAAAGGCCTCAAAAAACCCCATTTCTTCCTATTTCCTGACCTTTTAACTTTGGGCCTTATGCAATTTTTTCTTAAGGCCCCTAACTTCTTTTCACCATAAGACCAAGGCTTGCGACCATCGGCTATAAGCCTTAAGCCCCTTTAGTGCCATCGAACTTAGCTCCTCCCCGTTTCCATCTGTCTTCTCTATATTTTCACCATCGATGTTCATCCTTTGCCGATAAGATCTTGACCGTTGATCTCCCTGATCAGATGGTCATCTGTTTTCCCTCCTTTACATCAGCCATTGCACTTCGGTGATTCCTATTTCATCATTCCCAAAGCCTTTTCTCCACCGATATTCCTTCCCCCGATCGCATCTCCATTGTTGATCTCATCACGATCCAACGGCCAGCAGGGTTCCTCCCTGTTCTCCCCCTCCATCCACCATGCTCCACCCGGAATAGATCCTGGCCATTGATCACAACCATCCAATGGTTCTCCTACAAAACTTATCATTTCACCCCAATGATTAACCCATTCAGCTCTGTGACAAAAAGTTTGGCGTTACTGTCAGGTCCCACCATCGTTCCTCCCCCGCATCTCTTCGACCATCGCGCTAACTCATGACAATCATTCTTCATCCCACAGATCTGACGGTCCTCATTAAGTTTTATGCTTGATCTTTTGAACCCCTCCCAACGCACTATTTGCACGTGAAATAAGTAGTTTTAGAGATGATACGTGTCACCCTCTGTCTTGTATCATGTCCGACCAACCCTAAACCACTTACCACTCTTTTTTCGTGCGAATATCGCCGGTGGTTTCTCCCGAAACCTCCTTTTTCTAACTTCGCACCAAATCATTTTGGACCCTGGTTTTTTCCATTTACGCAATAAAATCATCCATAACAAATTCTCCCTCTTCTGTAATACTCTTTCACCTCCGCAAAATCCCTCTAAAGCAGTTATATCCACTAAATGCATGTTTTATATAAACAGTTTGGTTTTTGGTTGCAGGTTTTTCATGGCGGATAAACATTAAAGCTATCCCATAGAAAAAATGGTTGCAAAGGCTGAAGGTAACAATCTTCGAGCTACTATTGATTACAGAAAGGGACAAAAGGGGTTTATCTCCAAAGTGGGGTCGATGTGTCATGAGCATCGATCATTTATTCAAACCCTCCAGCACAGCAAAGACCTACACACGTAGCAAACAAGAAAGATCAAAACACAGTTAAAGGCAGACAAAGAAGTTTTAAAGAAATCAAATAAATATTAAAGAAAATAGGAAGGACTATAAAGGCGAAAAGTAGAATCGGGCCTTAAGCATATTTTAAATAATAAATTTAAGGAAACTTGGGTTAAGAAGGCCTCTAATGAATCAAAGCAGTAGTTATTCACTCAGAAAATCTAGAAAGCCACCTGAAGCCTACTATTCTACCTGCAAAGACAAATTGGCAATTATTACATAGATAGAAAATATTTTAAGTTGTCAGGCAGTTATTGTAAAAGATAGAGATAGGCTACAAAGTAAAAATTTTCACCTATCTTTCCTTAGAAGTTAAGATAGTGTTATTGAAGCAGAGAAGTAGTTGAACATCTTCCTACCTTATGCCTTGCATGGTTTTCAAGGCTAGAAATCCATTTACTCTGTAATTAATAACACTTGAGACCTAGAATAGTTCCACCTCCTCATTTGTAGCATAAATACTGCATCTGCACTCATTTTATTGTTGTCATTTGATGACTCTTTGAAGTAATACATAGTCTCTTGGAAATTAAAGGAAATTTGATCTTTTGGAACTTGTAGATGTCTTGACCTATTTTTTTATGAGGAAGGCTCTATCATTGGATCCTTGAGCTTGGTTTTTGGTGAAGTACTCTAAATATGTTATTGTTATTTCATATTCCATTGTGTTTTACCATTCTCTGTTGCAGTAGAGTAAAAATTTTAGGCTAAGAAATGTCTTCTAAAAGCACCTTAGTTCTCTTTACTCTTCACTGTATTAATGTTTTCTTCTGCTAAGATATTCTAGAGAATTATTAATTTCTCTCTAGGACCCTTATGCTTGTTTATTTCTTAAATATTTCAAAACATATGGTTTCAAGAATGATTTATGGTTTTCCCTGCTTACTTGCTGCCACTTAAAAAAATGTTTTTGAAGTCTCCCTTCAAAGTACCATTGTTTATAGTCTGCCAAAGAGGTTTTGTTCCGATAATACCCTTTGTACTTGCTTAAATAATTCTTTTGAAGGTATTTATAGTTGTAATCAAAGATGTTTAGGCGTTCCCTCTTTTATGAATGCAGTCAATTGTGAATCTTGAATGTTTTATAATCCTTGAAAGTGAAATCACTAGAAGTTAAATGAGTTTCTCGTCTTCTATATTTTATTGGAGAAGTTTGTCTTGAAATTATTATTTACTAAAGTGTGGTTTGTAGAATTTATGGTTAGCCCTGTTTATTGAATGCCTATTCATGTTCAGATAATGTTTTAAGTCCCTTTGTTGAGAAGTACATATAATTAAGGATTCTTAATTGCCCTTAGTTATACTTTTCATTCTAAATCCTTGATGTCCATTTCATTCCACCTGCAAGACCTTGAAGATCCACTGGCCAAGTTATATTTTCCCTTTGATACCCCAAAATACATTAATTAAACTTGTTGCAACTTCCACTTGACTCCATTTCCCAATGGCTTGGATATTTCCTCATTCTATCTATGCTTCCTAGATCATCATGTGCAACGAAATAATCAAACAAACCCATGCTTCATAACTAGCCTAAATCAACCCTTTACAAGCAAAAAAGTAATATTTTTGCAAAAAATTGAGATATCACTCTCTGAGACTAGGAAGGCTAGGTCCTAGAGCTCTAAAGATTGGTTTTGATGTTGCGTTCTCACTTGGTATACCAACCTGCAAAATAACAGGACACCAACAAGGTTATAGTTAAGGTTAAGGATTTGGTCAAGGTTAGGGATAGGTTATAGTTAAGGTCAAGGTTAAGGTTAGGTTAAGTTTAAGGTTAATGTTAAGGGTTTGGTCAAGTTTAGGGTTAGGTTATAGTTAATTTTAATGTTAAGGTTAAGGTTACGGGCTTAGTCGGGTTAAGATGAAGGTGAAGGGTTTGGTCAAGGTTAAGGTTAAGGGTTTTGTCAAGGTTATGATAAGGTTATAGTTAAGGTTAAGGTTAAGTTTAGGTTAAGGTTAAGGTCAAAGTTAAGGGTTTGGTCAAGGTTAGGGTTAGGTTAAGAGGGTAAGGTTAAGGTTAAGGTTAAGGGTTTGGTCAAGGTTAGGGTTAGATTATATTTAAGGTCAAGGTTAAGGTTAAGGTTAAGGTTAGGGTAAAGTTAAAGTTAAGGTTAAGCTTAGGTTAAGGTTAAGGTTAAGGTTAAGGGTTTGCTCAAGGTTAGGGTTAGGTTAAGGTTAAGGTTAAGGATTTGCTCAAGGTTAGGGTTAGGTTATAGTTAAGGTTAAGGTTAGGGTTATGTTATAGTTAAGGTCATGGATAGGGTTAGGTTAAGGTTAAGATTACGTTAAGGGTAAAGTTAAGGTTATGGTTAGGGTAAGGTTAAGGTTAAGGTTAAGGGTAGAGATAAGGCTATGGTTAAGGATAAAGGTCATGGTTAAGGTTAAGTTGGGTTAAGGTAAGGTTAGGGTTATGATTAGGTTAAGGTTAAGGTTAGGTTAAGCTAAGGTTAAAGTTAAGGTTAAGGATAGGTTAAGGGTAAAGTTAAAGTTAACGTTAAGAGAACCTTAACCTTAAACTTAACCATAACCTAACTAAACCAAACCTTAACCTTAACCTTAAGGTAACAATAATTTTAACCTTAACCTTAAGGTAACACTAAGGTTAACCTTAACGTTAACATTAACCTTAATCTTAACTAAATCTTAACCTTAACCTTAACCCTAACCTAACCTTATCCTTAACCTTAACCCTAAACTAACCTTAACCTTGACCTTCTCCTTAACCTTAATCTAACCTTAACCTTTATCTTAACGTTAACCTTAACCTTAATCTTACCCTAACCTTAACCTATACCTTAACCTTAATAAGGTTATGGTTAAGGTTAAGGTTAATGATAGGGTTAAGGATAGGCTAGGTGAGGTTAGGGTTAAGGTTAAGGTTAAGATTAAGTTTAGGTTAGGTTAAGGTAATTTTAAGGTAAGGTTAAGAATAAGGTTAGGTTAGGTTAGTTTAAGGTTAAGGTTAAGTTTAAGTTAAGGTTAGGGTTAAGGTTAAGGTTAGGTTAAAGGTAACAATGAGGTTAGGGTCAGGTTATGGTTAAGGGTAAGTTTACTGTTAAGTTTAAGGTTAAGGTAAGGTTAACCTTACCGCCTTAATATCAACCTTAACCTTAACGTTATCTTGACCTTAACCTTATCCCAAGGTTAAGGTTAAGGTTAAGGTTAGGTGAAGGTTAAGGTTAAGGTTAAGGTCAAGGTTAGGTTAGGGTTAAGGTTAAAGTTAAGGTTAAGGTCAAGGTCAAGGTTTGGTTAGGTTAAGATTAAGGTTAAGGTTAAGGTTGTGCTAAGTTTAAGGTTAAGGTTATGTTAAGGTTAAGGTTAAGGTTAGGGTTAGGTTAAGGTCAAGGTTAAGGTTAAGGTTAAGTTAGGTTAGGTTTAAGGTTCAGGTTAAGGTCAATATTAAGGTTAGGGTAAGGATAAGGTTAAGGTTAGGTTAGGTTAAGGTTAAGGGTAACGTTAAAGTTATGTTAAGGTTAAGGTTAGGTTAGGTTAAGGTTATCGGTAAGGATAATGTTTAGGTTAAGGTTATGTTAAGGTTAAGTTTAGGGGTAAGGGTAAGGTTAAGGGTAATGTTAAAGTTAAGGTAAGGTTAATGTAAGGTTAAGGTTAAGGTTAGGTTAAGGGTATTGTTAGGTTATAGTTAAGGTTAAGGTCAAGGTTAAGGTTGCGTTATGGGTAAGGTTAATGTTAAGGTTAATGTTAAGGTTAAGGGTAAGGTTAAAGTTAAGGTTAGGGTAAGGTTAAGTTTAGGATAAGGTTAAAGTTATTTTTAAGATTAAGTTTTAGGTTAAGGTTAGGTTTAGGTTATGGTTGTGGTAAAGGTTAAGGTTAAGGTTAAGGTTAAGGTCAAGGTTAAGTTTTTGATTAAGGTTAAGGTTAAGGTTATGGATATGTTAAGGTTAAGGTTAAGGTTAATGTTAAGTTAGGGTTAACTAAGGAAAAGGTTAACACTAAGGTAAGGTTAAGGGCTTACCCCAGGTTAAGGTTAGCCTTACCTGACCTTAGCATTAACCTTAACCTTCACCTTGACCTAATGTTAACCTTAACCTTAACCTTAACATTAACCCTAACCTTTCCCTTAAACTTAACCACAAAATAATCCTAACCTTAACCTTAACATTAAACTTACCTTAACATTCACCTTAGCCTTAGCGTTGAACTTATCCTCAATCTTAACATTTACCTTAACCTTAACCTAACCTTAACCTTAACATTAACCTTACCATTAACCTTAACCTAAACGTTAACCTTAACCTAACCATAACCTTAACCTTATCCTTAACCATACCTTAACCTTAACCTTAGCATTAACCTTAACCCTACACTAACCTAACCTAACCTTAACCTTAATTTTGACCTTAACCTTACCCTTAACCTTAAACTTAACCTTATCCTTAACATTAACCTTACCATTAACCTTAACATTAACCTTACCCTTAACCTTAACCTTAACGTCAACCTCAACTTCAACCTTACCCTTAACCTTAACTAAACCCTTAATTTTAACCTTAACCTTATCATTAACATTAGCCTTAACCTTAATCTTAAGCTTAACATTAACCTAAGCTTATCCTTGACCTAACCTTAAACTTAACCTTAACCTTAAGCTTTACTTTAACCTAAGCTTATCCTTGACCTAACCTTAACCTTAACCTAAACCTAACCCTAACCCTAACCTTAACCTTAACGTTAACCTTAACCCTAATCTTAACCTTAACCTAGCCTTAACATTAACCTTAACCTTAACCTTAATGTTAACCCTAAACTTAACCCTAACCTAATCTTAACATTAACCTTATCCTTAATGTTAAGCTAAAGCTTAAGCTTAACCATAACCTTAACCTAATCTTAACCTCGACCTTAACGTTAACCTTAAACTTAACCTTAACCCTAACTTAACCTTAAGCTTGCCCTTAACATTACCCCCTTAACCTTGACCTTAACCTAACCTAACCCGAACCTAACACTAACCCCAGTGTTAACCTTAACCTTAACCTTAACCTTAACCTTACCTTAAAATTAACCTTAACTAAACCTTAAACTTGACCTTAACCTAACCTAAACCTAACCCTAACACAACCTTAACCTTAACCTTGACCTAACCTTAAAACAACCTCAACCTTAACCTAAATCTTACCCTAACCTTAACCTTGACCTTACCCTTAACCTTAACCTTAAGACAACCTTAACCTTACCGTAACCTTAACCTTGACCTTACCCTTAACCTTAACATTAACCTTAACCTTAATCCTAACCTGAGTGTTAAAATTAAACTTAACCTTAACTTTAACCTTGACATTGACCTTGACCTTGACCTTGACCTCAACCTCAACCTTAACCTAACCTTGACCCTAACCTTACCCTTACCCTTACCTTAACCTTAACCTTACCTAACCTTACCTTTACCTTAAATTAAACTTAACCTTAACCTTAACCTAACCTTAAACTTAACCTTAATCTTAACCTTAACCCTAACCTTACCTTACCTTAACCTTAACCTTAACCTACCCTTAACCTAACATTAAACTTAACCTTAACCTTAACGTAACATTAACTTTAACATTATCCTTGACCATAACCTTACCCTTAGGCTTAATCCTAACCTCAATGTTACCCTTAACCTAACCTTAACTTAAACCTTAACCTTAACCTTAACATTAACACAACCTTAACCTCAACCTTAACCTTAACCCTAACCTTACCCTTAACATTAACATTAACCTTAACCCTAACCTTAACCTAACCTTAAGTTTAGGCTTAACCTTAACCCTAACATTAACCCTAACCTTAACCTTAACCTTAACCTAACCTTAATCTTAACCTTAATCGTAACCTTATCCTTAACCTAACATTAACCTTAACCTTAACCTTCACCTAGCCTTAACTTTAACCATTACATTAACCTTAACCCTAACCTTAACTGTAAATTCATCCTTAACCTTAACCTAACCTTAACCTTAAGTAAGACTAAACCTTAACCTTAACATAACAATAAATAAACCTTAACCATAACTAAACCCTTAACCTTAACCTTAAACTTAACATAAAATTGACAAAACCTTAAAGTTAACCATAACTAAACCCTTAACCTTAACCTTAACCTTACCCTTGACCTTAAGCTTAACCTTAACATAACATTCACTAAACCTTAATCTTAACCATAACTAAACCCTTAACCTTTACCTTACCCTTGACCTTAACCCTAACCTAACCTTAACGTTGACCTCAACCTCAACCTTAACCTTAACTAAAATCTTATCCTTAACCTTAACCTTAACCTTAACCATAACCTAAAAATAACATTAACCTTAACCTAACCTTAACCTTAACCTTACCCTAACCTTAACCATAACCTTAACCTTACGTTAACCTAACTTTAAGGTAAGTCTAACCTTAACTAAACCTTAACCTTAACCTTAACCTTAACCTAACCTTAACCTTAACCTAACCTTAACCTTAACCTTAACCTTGACCTTGACCTTAACATTAACCTTAACCTTAACCTTAACCTAACCTAACCTAACCTTAACCTTAATGTAACTAAACCCTTAAACTTAACCTTAACCTTAACCTTAACCTTAACCTAACCTTATCCTTAACCTTACCCTAGCCTTAACCTTAACATTAACTTAACCTGAGCTTACTCTTAACTTTAATCTTAACATAACCTTAACCCTTAACCTTAACCTTAACCATAACCTAACCCTAACCTTAACCTTAACCTTACCCTTCACCTTAACCTTAACTAAACCCTTAACAAAACATTAGCCTTAACCTTAACCTTAACCTTAATAAACCCTTAACCTTAACTTTAACCCTAACCTTAACATTAACATTAATCTTAACGTTAAGGTTAACCTTAGTGTTAACTTAAGGTTAAGGTTACGGTTAAGGTTAAAGTTAAGGGTAAGGGTAAGGTTAGTGTAATCTTAAGGTTTATCCTAAGGTTAATGTTAAGGTTAGGTTAAGGTTAAGTTTAGGTTTAAGGTTAAGGTTAACCCTAAAGGTTGAGGTTATGGTTAATGCTAAGGTTAATGTTAGGTTAGGTCAAGGTTAAGGTTAAGGTACCTTAACCTTAGTGTTAACCTTAACCTTAACATTAACCTTAACCTAACCTTAACCTCAATTTTAACCTTAACCATCACCTTAAGGTAACACTAAGGTTAACCTTAACCATAACCTAACCTTAACCTTAAACTTAAATTTAAACTTAACGCTAACATTTACCTAACCTTAACCTTAACCTAAGCTTACCCTAACCTTAACTTTAACCTTGACCTAACCTAACATTAACCTTAACATTAACCTAACCTTAACCTTAAACTTAACCTTAACATTAACTTAACTATAACCAAACTAAACCCTTAACCTTAACCTTCACCTTAACCCTAACCTAACCTAACCTTAACCTTAACCTTAACCTTAACCTTACCTGAACCTGACCTTAAACTTAACCTTAACCATAACCTTAACCTTAACCTATCCCTAACTATAACCTTAACCTTAACCTTAACCTTAACATTAACCTTACCCTCAACATCAACATTAACCTAAAACTTTAACCTTAACCCTAACCTTAACCTCACCTTAACTAGACCTTAATATTACCCTTAACCTTAACCTTAACCTTACCTTAACCTTAACTTAAACTTAACCTTGACCTTAACCCTAACCTAACCTAAGCTAACCTAAGCTAACCTCAATCTTAACCTTAACCTTAACCATACCTTAACCTTAACCTTAACCTTAACCTAAACTTAACCTTAACCTTAACCTAACTTAAACTTAACCCTAACCTAACTTAACCTTAACCCTGACCTAACCTAATGTTAATATTAACCTAACATTATCCATACCTTAACCTTAACCTTAACTTAACCTTAACCTTAAGCCTAACCTAACTTAACCTTAGGATAGGGTTAAGGTTAAGGTTATGGTTAGGTTAGGGTTAAGGGTTTAGTTAGGTTATAGTTAAGGTTAGGTTAGGGTCAAGGTTAAGGATAGGTAATGTTAGGTTAGGTTAAGGAAAGGTTAAGATTAATGATAGGTAAGGTTAGGTTAGGTTAAGGATAGGTAAGGTTAGGTTAGGTTAATCTACGGTTAAGGTTAAGGTTAAGGTTAGGGTAATTTTAATGTTAAGGTTAAGGTTAAGGTTAAGGACAAGGTTAAGGTGGTTAAGGTATCATTAAGGTTATGTTAGGGTTTAGTTAATGTTATGGCTAAGGTTAATTTCATGTTAAGGATAAGGGTAAGGTTAATGTTAAGGGTTTAGTTAAGGGTTTAGTTAAGGTTAAGGTTAAAGTTAATGTCAGGGGTAAGGTTAAGGTTAAGGTTCATGGTAACGTTAAGGTGAAGGATAAGGGTTTAGTTAAGGTTAAGGTTAAGGTTAAGGGTAATGTTAAGGTTAAGGTGAAGGTTAAGGTTAGGCTAAGGTTAAGGGTAAGGTCAAGGTTAAGGTAAGGTTAAGGTTAAGGTTAAGGTCAAGGTTAAGGTTAGGTTAGGGTTAAGGTTAGGTTAAGGGTAAGGTTAAGGTGAAGGTTAATGTTAAGGTTATGTTAAGTGTGAGGTAAATGTTAATGTTAAGGTTAAGGGTTTAGTTAAGTTTAAGTTTAAGGGTTTCGTTAGCTTAGGGTTAAGGTGAAGGTTAAGGGTAAGGTTAATGTTAAGGATTTAGTTAAGGTTAAAGTTAAGGTTAATGTTTAGGTTAAGTTCAAGGTCAAGTTAGGTTAGGTTAAGGTTAAGGTTAAGGGTAGGGTTAATTTAGGTTAAGATTAAGGTTAAGGTTGAGGTTATGTTAAGTTTAAGGTTAAGGTTAAGGTTAGGGTTAGGTTAAGGTCGAGGTTAAGGTTAAGGTTAAGTTAGGTTAGGGTTAAGGTTCAGGTTAAGGTTAATATTAAGGTTAGGGTAAGGATAAGGTTAAGGTTAGGTTAGGTTAAGGTTAAGTGTAAGGTTAAATATATGTTAAGGTTAAGGTTAGGTTAGGTTAAGGTTATCGGTAAGGATAATGTTTAGGTTAAGGTTATGTTAAGGTTAAGTTTAGGGGTAAGGGTAAGGTTAAGGGTAATGTTAAATTTAAGGTAAAGTTAATTTAAGGTTAAGGTTAGGTTAAGGGTATAGTTAGGTTATAGTTAAGGTTAAGGTTACATTATGGGTAAGGTTAATGTTAAGGGTAATGTTAAGGTTAAGGGTAAGGATAAGGTTAAGGTTAGGGTAAGGTTAAGGTTAGGATAAGGTTACAGTTATTTTTAAGATTACATTTTAGGTTAAGGTTACGGTTAAGGTTAACGTCAAGGTTAAGTTTTAGATTAAGGTTAAGGTTAAGGTTAAGGTTAAGGTTAAGGATATGTTAAGGATAAGGTTAATGTTAATGTTAGGTTACGGTTAACTAAGGAAAATGTTAACACTAAGGTAAGGTTAAGGCATTACCCTAGGGTAATGTTAACCATAAGGTTAGCCTTACCTGACCTTAACATTAAACTTAACCTTGACCTTAACCTAACGTTAACCTTAACCTTAACCTTAACATTAGCCCTAACCTTACCCTTAAACTTAACCAAAAAATAATTCTAGCCTTAACCTTAACATTAACATTACCTTAACATTCACCTTACCCTTAACGTTGACCATATCCTCAATCTTAACATTTACCTTAACCTTAACCTAACCTTAACCTTAACATTAACCTTACCCTTAACCTTAACCTAAACATTAACCTTAACCTAACCATATCCTTAACTTTAACCATACCTTAACCTTAACATTAACATTAACCTTAACCATAAACTAACCTAACCTAACCTTAACCTTAATTTGTCATAAACCTACCCTTAACCTTAATATTAACCTTAACTTAACCTTATCCTTAACATTAACCTTACCCTTAACCTTAACATTAACCTTACCCTTAACCATAACCTTAACCTCAATTTCAACCTTACCCTTAACCAGAAATTTAAGCTTAACCTTAACTAAACCCTTAAGCTTAACATTAACCTTATCCTTAACATTAAACTTAACCTTAAGCTTAACCTTAAGCTTAACCTAAGCTTATCCTTAACCTAACCTTAACCTTAACCTTAACCTAACCTTAACCTAAACCTAACCTAACCATAACCCTAACCTTAACCTTAACCTTAACCCTAATCTTAACCTTAACCTAACCTTAACATTAACCTTAACCTTAAACTTAACGTTAACCCTAAACTTAACCCTAACCTAATCTTAACCTTAACCTTAATCTTAAGCTTAACCATAACCTTAACCTAACCTTAACCTTGACCTTAATATTAACCTTAACCTTAACCTAACCTTAACCTTGACCTTAACCTTAACCCTAACCTAACCTTAAGCTTGCCCTTAACATTACCCCCTTAAACTTGACCTTAACCTAACCTAACCCTAACCTAACACTAACCCCAGTGTTAACCTTAACCTTAACCTTAAACGTACCATAAAATTAACCTTAACCTTAACCTTAACTAAACCTTAACCTTGACCTTAACCTAACCTAAACCTAACCTTAACACAACCTTAACCTTAACCTTGACCTAACCTTAAAAAAACCTCAACCTTAACCTAAACCTTACCCTAACCTTAACCTTTACCTTACCCTTAACATTAACAAAACCAAAACCTTAACCTTACCCTCACCTTAACCTTGATCTTACCCTTAACCTTAACATTAACCTTAACCTTAACCCTAACCTTAGTGTTAAACTTAAACTTAAACTTAACCTTAACCTTGACATTGACCTTGACCTTGACCTCAAACTTAACCTTAACCTAAACTAGCCCTGACCCTAACTTTACCCTTACCCTTACCTTAACCTTAACCTTACCTAACCTTACCTTTACCTTAAACTAAACTTAACCTTAACCTTAACCTGACCTTCACCTTAATCTTAACCTTAACCCTAACCTTACCTTAACCTTCACCTTAACCTTAACCTACCCTTAACCTAACCTTAACCTTAACCTTAAACTTAATGTAACATTAACCTTAACATTATCCTTGACCATAAACTTACACTTAAGATTAACCCTAACCTCAGTGTTACCCTTAACCTAACCTTAACTTAAACCTTAACCTTAACCTTAACATTAACACAACCTTAACCTCAACCTCAACCTTAACCCTAACCTTAACCTTGACCTTACCCTTAACATTAACATTAACCTTAAACCTAACCTTAACTTAACCTTAAGTTTAAGCTTAACCTTAATATTGACCTTAACCTTAACCTTAACCCTAACCTTAACCTTAACATAGCCTTAACCTTAATATTAACCTTAACCTTAACCTTATCCTTAACCTAACCTTAACCTTAACCTTAACCTAACCTTAACTTTAATTATTACCTTAACCTTAAACCTAATCTTAACCTTAAACTTATCTGTAACCTTAACCTAACCTTAACCTCAACCTTAAACTTAACCTTAAGTAAGACTTAACCTTACCCTTAACATAACAATAACTAAACCTTAACCTTATGCATAACTAAACCCTTAACCTTAACCTTACCCTTGACCTTAACCTTAACCTTAACCTTAACATAACATTAACTAAACCTTAATCTTAACCATAACTAAAACCTTAACCTTAACCTTACCCTTGACCTTAAATTTACCCTTAACCCTAAGCTAACCTTAACCTTGACCTCAACCTTAAGCTTGACCTTAACCTTAACCTTAACGTTAACTTTAAACTAACCTTAACCTTAAATAAAATCTTATCCTTAACTTTAACCTTAACTTTAACCCTAACCTAACGATAACCTTAACCTTAACCTTACCCTAACCTTAACCATAACCTTAACCATATCCTTAACCTTACGTTAACCTAACTTTAAGGTAAGCCTAACCTTAACTAAACTTTAACCTTAACATTAACCTAACCTTAACCTTACCCTTGACCTTGACTTTAACGTTAACCTTAACCTTAATCTTAATATAACCTAACCTAACCTTAACCTTAACATAACTAAACCCTTAACCTTAACCTTAACATTAACATTAACCTTAACCTAACCTTATCCTTAACCTTACCCTAACCTTAACCTTAACATTACCTTAACTTGACCTTAACCTTAACTTTAATCTTAACCTAACGTTAACCCTTAACCATAAACATAACCTAACCCTAACCTTAACCTTACCCTTCACCTTACCCTTCACCTTAACCTCAACTAAAACCTTAACACAACCTTAACCTTAACCATAACTTCAGTGTTAACCTTAACCTTAGCCTTAACTTTAGCCCTAACCTTAACCTTAACGTTAAGGTTAACCTTAGTGTTACCTTAAGGTTAAGGTTACAGTTAAGGTTAAGGTTAAAGTTAAGGGTAAGGGTAAGGTTAGGGTAATCTTAAGGTTTATCCTAAGGTTAATGTTAAGGTTAGGTTTAGGTTAAGTTTAGGGTTAGGGTTAAGATTAAGGTTAACCCTAAAGGTTAAGGTTAACATTAGGGTTAAGATTAAGGTTAACCCTAACCTTTGTGTTAACATTAACCTTAACCTTAACATTAACCTTAACCTAACCTTAAACTTAACGTTAACCTTAACCATCATCTTATGGTAACACTAAGGTTAACCTTAACCATAACCTAACCTTAACCTTAACCTTAAGTTTAAACTTAACCCTAACCTTTACCTAACCTTAACCTTAACCTAATCTTACCATAACCTTACCCTAAAATTAACCTTAACCCTGATCTAACCTAACATTAACCTTAACATTAACCTTAACCTTAACCTAACCTTAACCTTAAACTTAACCTTAACATTAACTTAACCATAACCAAACTAAACCCTCAACCTTAATCTTCAGCTTAACCCTAACCTAACCTAACCTAACCTTAACCTTAACCATAACCATTACCTTAACCTTACCTTAACCTGACCTTAACCTTAAAATTAACCATAACCTTAACCTTAACCTAACCCTAACTATAACCTTAACCTTAACCTTAACCGTAACATTAACATTAACCTTAACCTCAACATCAACATTAACCTAAAACTTTAACCTTAACCCTAACCTTAACCTCACCTTAGTCTTACCCTCAAACTTAACCTTACCCTTAACCTTAACCTTGACCTTAATCCTAGCCTAACCTAAGCTAAACTAACCTTAACCTTAACCTTAATGTTAACCTTAACTTAAATCTAAACTTAACCTTAACCTTAACCTAACTTAACCTTAACCCTCACTTAACATAACCTTAACCCTGACCTAACCTAACCTTATCCATACCTTAACCTTAACCTTAACCTTAAATTAACCTTAACCTTAAGCCTAACCTAACTTAACCTTAAGATAAGGTTAAGGTTAGGTTAAGGTTAAGGGTTTAGTTAGGTTATAGTTAAGGTTAAGGTTAATGTTAAGGTCAATGTTAAGGTTAGGTTAGGGTTAAGGTTAAAGATAGGTAATGTTAAGTTAGGTTAAGATAAGGTTAAGATTAAGGATAGGTAAGGTAAGGTTAGGTTAAGGATAGCTAAGGTTAGATTATGTTAATGTAAGGTTAAGGTTAAGGTTAGGGTAATGTTAATGTTAAGGTTAAGGTTAAGGTTAAGGTCAAGAATAAGGTGATTAAGGTATCATTAAGGTTAGGTTAGAGTTTAGTTAATGTTAAGGCTGAGGTTAAGGTTAGGTTAAGGATAAGGGTAAGGTTAATGTTAAGGGTTTAGTTAAGGTGAAGGTTAATTTTAATGTTTAGGTTAAGGTTAAGGTCAAGGGTAAGGTTAAGGTTAAGGTTTAGGGTAATGTTAAGGTTAAGGATAAGGGTTTAGTTAAGGTTAAGGTTTTTGGGGTTCCTGTGTTTTGATAGATTGGATTACCAAAAGACAAGGAAACATACAAACCAAACTTTAGAGCTCTAGGATCTAGCCCTCCTAGTCTTAGAGCGGGATCTCTCAATATGTTTATAAAGATGTGTCTTGAAGGGTTTAGAAATTTATTTTAGGCTAGTTATGAGATTCAAGGTTTTTTTTTTTTTGTTTGGTTGGACAAGTATGTTTCATGTGGTATTAGATAAAGCATGGGAATCTACAAGCCATTGGGCAATGGATTCATGTGAAGTCCAAATAGTTCTGACTGAGAAGGAAGGGAAACCAAAGGGAAAATCTAACTTGGTCAAGGATCTGTTGAATAATATAGGTGAAATGGGATGGACATTAAGGACTAAGAGTGAACAAAAAACTAAACCCTTTCACAATGACTTAAAGGATTCGGGGAACATCCTATTTCCTCCAGTAAGCTCACTGCTTTGGACTTAATCAATATGAAAACTCAAAGAAAGGAGAAATGCATATGAAACCTTATAAATGAATAATAGGATTCGGGGAACCCTATATTTCCTCCTACAAATTCACCTCTGAGATCTTAACCAACAAAGACATACAATTGCAGTCCAAGAAGAGGGAACACCTTAGAAATCTAGGACTACAATTATAGGGGCCTTCAACACAATGATAACAATAAGGAACAGAGGGTATGATTGAGACAAAACCTCACTGTCAAACTCCCAGCATTAATAATCAAAGGTAGGCCCCATATATGATAATCAATGGTAAAGAAAGAGGGAACACCTAAACAGTCTTTAACACAAATGAATTAATCATTTCTGAAGTAAAACAAACTGAATATAAAGAGAGATATTAGACTACCCTATCACATTCCGTAGCAGAAAACATATAAACAGTGAAGGATAAAGAGGTCAGAGGTGCTTCTAAGATACATTTCTATGCCTAAACTTTTTATCCTACTGTAGGCAAAGCATGATGGAACAAAGTGGAAACACGGGAAATAACATTGACTATAATAAGAACTTCACCAAACCAGGCTCATGGATCCGATGGTCCTACCTCCTTCATCAACAGAAAAACATAGATCTTCACACTCTTTCAGAACGCCAAAGCTTCTTCAAAGCAACAATATGTATTACTTTAGAAATCACAAATGCCAACCCTTTACAATGAGACTTCGAAGAGTCTTTATGGGGAAAATTGAGGAAAGTAGGTGAGGATAGTTTTAATGAACATCGAAGATCAGAGAAGGTGTTTTGAATGATCCATGATGTGTCTTAAACATTTCATTGAATTTTGGATAGGACCAATAACTCTGTAGCTCATTTGAGGCTATTTTGATATGACAACAATCACCAGCGGGATGTTTGTTAGGTCCCTATATCACTAGTATAGTCCCTTATTATTGTTAGTGTAACCCCCTTATTGTTATTATGGAACCCTTGTAACCCCCATTTTGTTATTATTGTGCCCTTAAATTAGTATTGTTAGGTCAGCTAGGATTACATTGTGGCCCACTAGGATTACATTATGGCCCCATGGACTCCTATATATAGAAAGGAGGTTTTGTTCATTTGTATCATCCAAGAATTGTTCATTTATGTAATGTATTGGAGGTTGCCCCCTCGAAGAGGCTTATTTCTAAGGCGTTCATATCTCTTTTCTTCTATTTCTGGAGTTGGTTACAGAACATTTGGTATCAGAGCTTTGGATTCTAGGGTTTCGCTGCTCCAAACAGGTCATCGTGGCATGTGCGCTATAACTTTTTTTCTACGAAGCTTCAGAAGCTGAAATTTTTAGGGTACGAAGATGAAATCTTGAGGAAGTTGTTCTAAAAATTTCAGAGCTTGTTTCGCAATATTTGCAGAGATATGATCTGTGGAAGTTAGGTTTTGTTTCAGGCTCCTAAACAGGTCATCGTGGAATGTTCGCTATAAAAAAATTTATACGAAGGTTCAGAATCTGAAATTCATATGGTGCAAAGCTGAAATCCTAAGGAAATTCGTCAAAAAATTTCAAAGCTTGGTTCGCAATATGTTGGGAGATATGATCTGTGGAAGGTAGTGCTTTTTCAGGCTCCTGAATTTCATCTCAAAGAGGTGATCGTGGGAAAATTTCAATAACTCTCTCTTTGGGCATCGTATTGGAGTGCCGTAAAAAGTGTTCACAAGTACACAGACTGTAGTTTCTTGGCTATCAATTTTAGAGACAAAGGACGAAACAGTGACACGTGGCTAGTCGTACAAGTTCGCTCTACTGAACCAATCCATAATTAGGTCATTGTGGGAGATTGGACACAACTGTATCTTGGAGAATCCAAATCAGGTCAGACCTATGGAATTCAAAAGAGAATTTAGAGGGCTACTTCAATGCTGAATTTCAGATATTTAAGAGCTGCAATCACAGATATAATACAATTTCAATATCGAGCTCCTCAAAGCAAGTAAAATGTGTGTATTTTTTTTTCCGAATTGCATAAGTCTTGTTTGAAGAATCAAGTTGAATTGATTGCAAGGGCATATTGTAGAATAGATATCAATATTGGAGTCTAAAATGGCCCCTAAAAATAATTCAACACCCATTAAGCCTTTAGAATGCTCTACTATGACTCATGAAGACGAAGAATGGCAACATGACATATCAAAATTACAAGAGCAAGTGCAACAAATTTCGCTCTCGCAAAGAACAACAAAAAATGAAATGGAAGTTTTGAAGAAGGGCGTGGAAACTAATATGGATGGTTTGAAGAAAGGCGTGGAAGCTAATATTAATGGTTTGGAAGCTAAGATGGATGGCATGGAAGTGGGCATGGAAGCTAAGATGGATGACATGGAAGCTAAGACTGATGAAAAAATGAAAGACAACATGGAAAACATGAAGAAAGATCTAAAAGTAGACATCGAAAGTTTGGGAAAGTTGATACAAGAAATGTTTCCTAATGGTGAAAATATAGTAGAGGAAACTCATGATGAGAAAAAAATAAATATTAATCGTGATTCCATAACCTCTAATGTTGGTGGGAAGAACCACCATATTCCAAAAATGGATATGAGGAAGTTTGATGGAAAGGATCCTGTAACATGGATACTACAGATGGAGCAATATTTTGATCTCCATAACGTGCAAAACACACAAAAGGTACGCATTGCAACTTTACATTTAGAACAAAATACATTTGTATGGTATCGATGGCTTTGCTCTCGTAAAAAAAATGTCACTTGGTCAATTTTTACGGAGGAAATGATAGCACATTATGAGGATACAAAGAGCAACACCTTCTTTAGCCAATTGATAAATCTCAAACAAAAGGGTTTAGTGGGGCAACACATTGAGGACTTCCGAAAATTGAATATAAGGGTAACTGATATTCCAGAGGAACAAAGGATTGATCTCTTCATAGGCACTTTAAAGGATAACATTCAACATGAAGTTCACGTTCTGGAACCTGATTCATTGGAGAAGGCATTCAGGTTGGCAAGAAAAGTTGAATGTAAAATTATGGCGGCAAGGAAGCCTACCACTCAATTCTATAAAGAAGGAAGTGTTGCTATACCTAGATTTCCACAACCTACAAGGTTGACACCACAAAAATTGGAAGAAAAAAAGAGCAAAAGGGCTTTGCTACAGTTGTGATAACAAATACACTAAAGGTCATAAGTGTGCTGAGAAGAAATTATTTTACATAGATTGTGAAGAGGAAGAAGAAAATGAACAAGAAGAGGATATACACCATGAACCAACCCTAGAAGAGGAAGAAATGAATCCGACCATATCGTGTAATGCACTGGCAGGAATTACCACTCCTCAAACTCTCAAGATAGAAGGAAAAATCAAGAAGAAAAAGGTAATAGTGTTGATTGATTCGGGTAGCACCCATAATTTTATTCATTGTAAGGTAGCCAAGGAATTAAATTGTTTCCTATACCCAGCACCAGAATGTCAAGTGATGGTTGCAAATGGAGGAACTATAATTGCTCTGGAAAATGCCATAATATCAAGCTAACCATGGGGGAATATGTATTGACTAGTCCAATGCTTTCCATTCCTATGGGAGGTGCTGATGTTGTACTAGGAGTACAATGGTTACAATCTTTGGGGACGGTAGCTTTTAATTTTCAAGAACTTTTCTTAAAATTCTTTTCAGAAGGAAAGGAAGTCGAATTACGGGGTATTGAAGGGAAGCCAGGAAGGATAATAAGCTCTAATGGCATGACAAAGCTTCTAAAGAAAGAACAACGAGGCGTAATTGCACAATTATGCTCACTAGAAGTTCCAACATCAAAATCATCTGTTTCTGCAGATCTCCAACAAGTCTTGGACAATCATTCCAAGGTGTTTGAAACTCCCAAAGGACTCCCACCTATTCGTGATCATGATCATGCTATTCATTTGATTCAAGGAAGTGTTCCTCCAAACATCAGGCCTTATAGATATCCTTACGTCCAAAAGAGCGAAATTGAACGTATGATTGCAGAAATGTTAGAGGCGGGTATAATTCAACATAGTCAAAGTTCTTTCTTTGCTCCTGTAGTATTGGTACACAAGAAGGATGGATCATGGTGAATGTGTTTGGATTATAGGGAGCTCAATAAGCTCACCATTAAAGATAAATTTCCCATTCCTGTGATTGATGAATTATTGGATGAATTACATGGAGCAATTTATTTACCAAGTTGGATCTTCGTTCAGGATATCATCAAATTAGAATGAAGACTGAAGATATTCCAAAAACAACATTTCAAACTCATGAGGGTCATTATGAATTTTTGGTCATGCCTTTTGGCCTTACCAATGCACCTTCTACATTTCAAGGGTTGATGAATTCCATTTCAAACCCTTCCTTAGAACATTTGTGCTAGTAATATTTGATGATATACTAATCTATAGCAGGTCTTGGAAGGATCATGTTGAACATGTTGACAGGGTGCTCAAACTATTGCAGGAGAAACAATTATATGCAAAAACATCCAAATGTTTCTTTGGAGTACAAGAGGTGGAATATTTGGGTCATATTATATCTCACGAGGGTGTTAAAGTAGACCCTAACAAAATTAAATCCATTAAGGAATGGAAAGTCCCCACGACCATAAAGTAGTTGCGAGGATTTCTCGGGTTAACGGGGTATTATCGCAAGTTTGTTAAGAATTATGGGAGAATAGCAGCACCTCTAACAACATTATTGAAGAAAGATGCATTTTCATGGACTCCTGAAGCAACTAAGGCCTTTGAACGTCTTAAAGAGGCAATGTGCCTAGCACCAGTCTTAGCTACACCAGACTTCACAAAAACCTTTATTGTGAAATGTGATGCCTCGGGAAATGGAATTGGTGCAGTTTTAATGCAGGAAGGAAGACCCATTGCTTTTGAAAGTCGTCCAATCAAAGGAAAGTATTTACAGAAACCTATTTATGAGAAGGAAATGTTAGCAATACTACATGAACTAAAGAAATGGCGAACTTACCTAATGGGAAGACACTTCAAGGTAAAAACTGATCATGATAGTCTTAAACACTTTTTGGAACAAAGACTATCATCAGAAGAGCAGCAAAAATGGGTCACGAAGATGTTGGGTTATGACTTTGAAATAATCTACAAAAAAGGAAAGCTTAATGTTGTTGCAGATGCACTCTCAAGAAAGAATGAAGAGGTGGAAGCATTGCTTTGTGCCATTTCTATTATCCAACCCGATTGGATAACTGAAGCAAGAGATGAATGGAAGAAGGACAAAGATGTATGGATACTCATTCAAAAGTTGCAGCAAGATCCTAGTACATCTGATACATTTAGTTGGAAAAAAGATTCCTTATGGTACAAAGATCGCTTATATCTTTGTAAGAATTCCCAACTAAAACAAAAGATTCTTCTGGAATTGCACACTTCTCCTTTAGGAGGACACTCAGGATTTTTAAAAACTTACTAGAGGGTGAAGAAAGAATTTTTTTGGGATGGCCTTAAATCTGATATTCAAAAGTTTGTGGCGGAATGTTTGGTTTGCCAGCAGAATAAAGTGGAAACAATTAAGACCCCGGGGCTTCTACAACCTTTATCCATTCCAAGTCAACGTTGGGAGGAGATTTCAATGGATTTTATCATAGGTTTACCTAAGTACGAAGGAAAGAGTGTCATCATGGTGGTAGTTGATAGACTTACCAAGTATGCACACTTTTGTGCATTATCTCATCCATTTAAAGCAAGTACAGTTGCTACTACATTTATGGATAGAATTCAAAAACTACATGGAAGCCCAAGGGTTATTGTGAGCAACAGAGATCCCATTTTTACTGGAAATTTTTGGATGGAGTTATTTTCTTGCTTGGGTACTCAATTAGCTCATAGCTCATCTTATCATCCTCAATCTGATGGTCAAACTAAGATCGTAAATAAATGTTTGGAAGGATATCTTTGTTGTTTTTTATCTGATAAACAAACACAATAGGTCAAGTGGTTACCTCTTGCTGAATGGTGGTATAACACTTCCTTCCATACTGCAGCAAAAATGACCCCATTTATGGCACTTTATGGATATCATCCACCATCCATCACATCATATTTAAGAGAAAAATCGAAGGTTCAAGCAGTGGAAGATCACATCGAGCATCAGCAAGAAGTTCTCCAACTCTTAAAGGATAACCTGAATTTGGCACAAAATCGAATGAAACAACAGGCAGATCAACATCGCAGCGAGAGAAGTTTTGATGTAGGAGATTGGGTATTTTTACGGCTGCAACCATATAAAAAAATGTCCCTCAAGCAAGCTAAGAAGGATAATAAATTATCGCCAAAGTACTATGGTCCTTACAAGGTGTTGCAAAAGATTGGTACTATGGCATACAAATTGGAGCTTCCTGCTTCTTCGCGAGTACATCCAGTTTTCCATGTTTCATGCTTAAAGAAGGTTATAGGTGAAAATCTTCCAGTTCAAACAATATTGCCGGAACTTGATGAGGAAGGAAAAATAATATTGGAACCTGAAGTGGTCATGGAAACAAGAACTCGACAGCTACGGAATCGATCAATTTCAGAGTATCTCATCAAGTGGAAGAACTTACCCACTGAAGATTCTACATGGGAGGATGAGAATTTTATACAGAAGCACCGGAAGGTACTCAAGCGTTGAGGAAAAATTTTTTTTGAGGGATAGGGGCATGTTAGGTCCCTATATCACTAGTATAATCCCTTATTATTGTTAGTGTAACCCCCTTATTGTTATTATGGAACCCTTGTAACCCCCATTTTGTTATTATTGTGCCCTTAAATTAGTATTGTTAGGTCGGCTAAGATTACATTATGGCCCACTAGGATTACATTATGGCCCCATGGACTCCTATATATAGAAAGGAGGTTTTGTTCATTTTTATCATCCAAGAATTGTTCATTTATGTAATGTATTGGAGGTTGCCCCCTCGAAGAGGCTTATTTCTAAGGCGTTCTTATCTCTTTTCTTCTATTTCTGGAGCTAGTTACACAACAATGTTCTTGAAAAAGAAATTGTATGGAGAGGTATTGTTATCTTCTCGATGTGAATTAAGTGAAGGATGGGCTATGAGGACTCCCATACTTCCAAATAACTGCCACTGACAATCTGTAGTAACTTCCCTGTTGAAACATATATTCTGTCTCTTTTGTACTTAATCTTGTATTATCTCTGTTAACACTTCTTTTTGCTGATTTCTTGAAATGTTTATGTACTGATGCTGATTTTTATATGATGTGTAATCAATGAACTGTCAAGTATTTGAGGCTTTCTTCCATAATAATAATTGTGCTGGGGCTCAACGTAGAATGGAGAATGGGCAGTAGTGATCTTGGTCCTTCCTTCAGTAAAAGGACTGTCCTGCTGACATATCTTGTGCACTACCATGACCAATGATTTGTATTCAACTGTGCTGACTGTGGATTAAGCCTCTTAATCTTCATTTTAGGCTTTTAACTCCTTTAAACTTTTTTTGATACACTTTGTCGCTCCTGTGATTGTCTTTGTCTGTGAAAATTCAGTTTCAATGGCACTAGATGCTTTGGTAGAGTTAAACACTGGACCTTTAATGAAATATTTCATTTAACAACCTTCCCAGATGTTCTCTCTAGAAAATCTGGCTTTGTAAATGGTATTCTACTTCACTGAACAACTCTATCTATGGCTAATGAATAGAGCGCAACCGCAAACCTTTAACACTTGAAAAACCAATAAACTAGTTAAGAAAATCCATGGGGTGGAGGGCGATTTGATATGAGTCGTCATATCTTAGGAGGAGATCAATGGTTGAGAAGACACGATGAACAAAAATGGGTGGAAGGCGAGATGAGATACGGACCATTAGATCAAGAGGAATGAACGATTGCAATTGGATCGGCGGGTCACAATCGAGGGTGGGAACAGAGGGGACACCTTTAAGAACTTGTGATTGGCGACGTGCGATTGAGCGCCAGCTGTCGAATCGTGAAAGGGGATCAATGGTGGAGATTCAATCGGCGAGGAGACGGGTGGGAACAAAGGAGTGGAGTGGGGTAAATCTAGAATGTTGGATCATGTGAAATGGATGGCTCAGATCGGATTGGGGATCGTCAATTGGAGATCGCCAGTCGGGGATGCAAAGGGTGGCGCATTTTAAAATTTGCAATTGGCGATGCTCCGATTGCGCGATAGCCATCAGATTAGGGTGGTAGATCAATGGTCAGTAGGCAATCGAAGGGAGGAAAGGGGAGAAGTGATGGGCGTGATGTGATTAGCGTTGGGCTATCAGATATTTCCGAGATCAACGGCTGGTATCGCGGTGGGAACATAGAAGAGGAAAGTCAATCACATCGGAGATTTTTGGAGTGACAAAGGAAATGCGCTCACCCACTCTTCTGATTGCAATAAGTGCTCGGAGCTTAAACGCTTCGTTCTAGTGCTTGGTTACGTGGTGGGGAAGTGGTTAGGGCTGGGCCGAAAGGGGCTAGCCTCATATTTGAAGGGAAGTGGGCTTTTTAGCAAAACAAAAGAGGGTTTTCGAGGCTAAAGAGGGAATCGATAGAAGGAATAAAGGGACTCCAGGCCAAACAAGGGGTGTTTGCAAGGTTTAATGGGATGATAGGAATATTTAAAAGGTTTAAAAAGGATTTTGGAAGACTTTGCAGAAGGGAACTAGGTGATGAAAAATAGATGCTAAATGGGGATGAAATAAAAGGGAAAAGGCATTTTTGAGCATTTTTCTTCTCAACATAGAGGCTTTTAAACTAGGAATAGCAGTGAGGATTTATCCAAGGAAAAAGGCACAAGGAGGCTTCAAGGATGATGTTTTTTAAGGGGAAATGCATTCCTTGAAGGCTCAAAAAATAATTTAGCCCCCTGTTTGCTTGCCAAAAAATTCATAGGGGGCTAACAGTGGCTCCACATGGGGATGGCTTCTTCTTGAAGGAGTCAAGAATTCAGAGAATGATCTTTGGAGTAGTCCAGATGCCTAGTTCTTGAAACATCCTTTCTCTTTCTTGGATCAGCTACCACAATCATGAATACATCATATCAACAGTAAAATTCTCCCAAACAACTACCTACCCACAGCATAGTCCTAACATTTTTTCTTCTGGGTGCATTTGGACTTGCAGACCCTTTACATCATCAATTTTTTACAAACAGGAAAGGAAACCTATTCTATTTCTACCCTTATTACTCCATGAGACTAGATTAGCCTGTTGGCCTCATAGTTTCTCTACCTAAACTCCTATTTTCTAGGATTAAACTGTCTAGCAGATTTCTTCTCTACATTCTAAGACAGGAATTGAAAAATATTCAAGCCAGGATTAGACTGTCTGACTTGCTGTGGGCCATGGCATAAAGACAAAACTGCACATGGATTGAAAAATTTGCAAAATTTTAAAACTACTGACTGAATGCTCATAGACTGAGCTTTATTGAGCTTTTCCTACTTACCCTACTCTAACTTGACACATTTACAAGTCTATATTACAAACATTCTCTTCCAATGCAACCAGTCCATCAAGTGATCCCATGACTGGTCTTTCTTGCTTAACTCATTGAGCATGCTAGATAGGCAGGGCTGATCCCACTTTTTTTGTTCCACAATAGCAGCTTTAAAAAATTTTCTTTCTGTCTGCAACATGCTGCTCAAAAATACCTTTGATCCTTCCTCAAATGTTTGCAGGAAATGGGCATAAGGGTCATGAAAAGATACCTGGCAGTGAATATTTTGTAAGAAAGCTTCAACCAGGATTTCTTCCTCTTCCACTGGATCAGGAATAATACTCTCTTGAGAAAGAGAGTCTGCCATATCTTCTTCATTTTATGAACTAGAGGACTCGTCATATCTTGTAGCATTGTCCTCTTAGAGCTCTGGGATTTTATGATTAGGTGGGCTAAGCTCTGTGAAGATATCCATGTATTCTTGAGTAGGGGTATGTTCCTTTGCTTCATATTCTTTAATAGAACACTCCTTGCTTTCAACTTGCTCAAAAATTTCTTCTTCTTTTTCCATTTCATCTTCTGAAATGAAAGGCTGCTGATCTCCAATCATATGCCAATTGCTATTGATGTCTTGTAACGAAGTGAAGCAAAGGTCTAGAGACCCTTCACCCCCTTCTACACTTTTAAAGCTTTCTTCATCAGTATCATAAATAGGCTAACTTGGCTCATTACTCTCTTGAATTTCATGGAACTAATCTTCCTTCCAAAGATCTACTGATGATGACCCTGCAAGATTATATTCTGATTAGAGAACATCATCATTAGATAGATCAAAAATAGGAAAATCATGAATATAAGTAATGTTGCCAACCGGACATACTAGATTATCAGTAGATTTTTCTTCACTCTGTTTTACATGTGAGCTTTCCAACTTTGTACAAAAAAGCTCATCGGATGAATGGGCAAGAATATTTGTTGTGCAAAAAATTTTAGAGGCTGGCTGTCCATTGATGATCTGATCTATTTCTTCTTCTATCAAAGCAGAAGATGGTCTTGTGTTCCTTTGCACAGAAGTGCAGCAGCTCTCTGTTTCCTTGGAAGACTGGATTTGAGGCAGAATGTCATCTTGAGCCTCAACTACAAGGGATGATGAATCAACATCTGAGTTTTTAGTAATATCTTGAGGAATGTCTACGGTCTCTTGACTATTTTCTGCCTCAGCTGATTCATCCACGTTCTTGTGATAGCTAGGATGCCTATGAAATTCTTGAATGGTTGTTAACAGATCTTCAGGATGATTATTAACCAAATCCTCATCAATATCTAATAGGTACTGTATGATATTCTGAGATTGATCATAACAATCCCATGATAAGGATGGGGAGTTTCCTTTATAATTCTTGTAAAATAATTGGTGCATGTCCCTTAAAGAAAACAAACTTCGAGGTTCTAACCATTCATACCAGATCCTAGCTTTTCCTTCTAATGTTGCCATGAAAATTTTCATTAGGCAGTCTTCATGCCATTCAACTTTAAATTTCCACACATGTATATGAAACTTGATGAGATGTAGCAAGGGGTCATCAACGTTTTCATCCTAAAAGGTAGGTAGGTTTTTTAACCAGTCTACTTTGGGCATTTTGTGTGGGAATCCAGGGATATGCTCCCTAATCATTGGTCTATATCTTCTCTGTATGCATGGAAGCATGTTTGTAAATCAGAAAGAGGTCACTGTATCTTCTTAACCAATTCAGAGTCTTCTACCAATGGATTCATTTGGTCTTCTAGGAGTTATGGAGTGTGAAGTCGCCAAGTGGATGAATTTGAACATCAAAGATCGGAGAAGGTGTTTTGAATGCTCCATGCTGTGTCTTAAACATTTCATTGAATTCTGGACAGGACCAATAACTCTGTAGCTCGTTTGAGGCTATTTTGATATGACAACAATCACCAGCGGGATGTTCTTGAGAAAGAAATCATCTGGAGAGGTACTGTTATCTTATCGATGTGAATTAAGCGAAGTATGGGCTATGAGGACTCCCATACTTCCAAATAACTGCCACTAAAAATCTGTAGTAACTTCCTTGGTGAAACAACTGTTCTGTCTCTTTTGTACTTAATCCTGTATTAGCTCTGTTCATGCTTCTTTTTGCTGATTGCTCGCAATTTTTATGTACAGATGCTGATTTTTCTATGTTGTGTAATCAATGCACTGTCAGGTCTTTGAGGCTTTCTGCCAAAATAATAACTATGGTGGGGCTCGATGCAAAATGGAGAATGGGTAGTAGTGATCTTGGTCCTTCCTTCAGTAAAAGGACTCTCCTGCTGACATATCTTGTGCACTACCATGACCAATGATTTGTATTCAACTGTGCTAACTGTGGATTAAGCCTCTCAATCTTTAACATTTAGGCTTTTAACTCCTTTAACCTTTTTCTGATACACTTTTCCACTCCTGTGATTGTCTCTGTCTGTGAAAATGCAGTTTCAATGGAACTGGATGGTTTGGTAGAGTTAAACACTGGTCCTTTAATGAAATATTTTGTTTAACAACCTTCCCAGATGTTCTCTCTGCAAAATCTAGCTCTGGAAATGGTATTCTGCGCCATCAACTATGTTTGTGACTAATGAATAGAGCGCAACCACAAACCTTTAACACCTGCAAAACCAATAAACTCATTAAGAAAATCCATGGGGTGGAGGGTGATTTGATATGAGCCATCAGATCTCAAGAGGAGATCAACGGTTGAGAAGACGCGATGAAATTATGCGGTCGCGCAATGAACGAAAATGGGTGGAAGGTGAGATGAGATATGGACCTTTAGATCAAGAGGAATGAATGGTTGTGATTGTATTGGCGAGTCAAAATCGGGGGAGAATGGAGGGGACACCTTTAAGAACTTACGATTGGTGATGTGCAATTGAGCGCCAACCGCCGGATTGCAAAAGGGGATCAATAATGGAGATTCAATCAGCGGGGATATGGGCGGGAACAAATGAGCGGAGCGGGGTAAATTTGGAATGTTGTATCATGTGAAAACGATAGCTCAGATCAGATCGGGGATCGTCAATGAGAGATCGCCAATCAGGGATGTGAAGGGTGGCGCATTTTAAAACTTGTGATTGGCGATGCTCCAGTTGCGCGATAGCCATCGGATCAGGGTGGTAGATCGACGATAAGCAGGAAATCGAAGGGAGGAAAGGGGAGAAGTGATGGGCGCGATGTGATTAGTGCCAGCCATTGGATCTTTCCCAGATCAATGATTGGTATCACGGTGAGAACATAGAAGAGGAAATTCAATCACATCACAGATTTTCGGAGTGACAAAGGAAATGCACTCACCCGCTCTTCCGATTGCGATCAGCACCCGGAGCTTAAACGCTTGGTTCCAGTGCTTGGTTACGTGGTGGGGAAGTGGTTAAGGCTAGGTCGAAAGGGGATAGCTTGATATATGAAGGGAAGTGGGCTTTTGAGCCAAAAAAAGAGGGTTTTTGAGGCTAAAGAGGGAATCGATAGAAGGAATAAAGGGACTCCAAGCCAAACAAGGGGTGTTTGCAAGGTTTAATGAGATGATAAGAAGATTTAAAAGGTTTAAAATGGAATTTGGAAGACTTTACAAAAGGGAACTAGGTGATGAAAAATAGAGGCTAAATGGGGATGAAATAAAAGGGAAAAGGCCTTTTTGAGCATTCTTCTTCTCAACAGAGAGGCTTTTAAACTAGGAATAACAATGAGGATTTATCAAAGGACAAAGGTGCAAGGAGGCTTCAAGGATGATGTGTTTTAAGGAGAAATGCATTCCTTGAAGGCTCAAAAAACAATTTAGCCCTCTGTTTGCTTACCAAAAAATTCATAGGGGGCTAACAAAGGTTAAGGTTAAGGGTAATGTTAAGGTTAAGGTGAAGGTTAAGGTTAGGGTAAGGTTAAGGGTAAGGTCATGGTTAAGGTAAGGTTAAGGTTAAGGTTAGGGTCAAGGTTAAGGTTAGATTAGGGTTAAGGTTAGGTTAAGGGTAAGGTTAAGGTGAAGGTTAGGTTAAGTGTGAGGTAAATGTCAAGGTTAAGGTTAAGGGTTTAGTTAAGGTTAAGTTTAAGTGTTTTGTTAGCTTATGGTTAAGGTGAAGGTTAAGGGTAAGGTTAATGTTAAGGGTTTAGTTAAGGTTAAGGTTAATGTTTAGGTTAAGGTCAAGGATAAGGTCAAGCGTAAGGTTAAGGGTAAGGTTAAGGTTAGGGATAAGGGTTTAGTTAAGGTTAATGTTAAGTTTAAGGGTAATGTTAAGGTTAAGGTGAAGCTTAAGGTTAGGGTAAGGTTAAGGGTAAGGTCAAGGTTAAGGTAAGGTTAATGTTAAGGTTAAGGTCAATGTTAAGGTTAGGTTAGGGTTAAGGATAGGTTAAGGGTAAGGTTAAGGTGAAGGGTAAGGTTAAGGTTAGGTTAATGTTAAGGCTAATGTTAAGGTTAAGGTTAAGGGTTTAGCTAAGGTTAAGGTTAAGGGTTTAGTTAGCTTAGGGTTAAGGTTAAGGTTAACACTAAGGTTATGGTTAGGTTATGGTTAAGGTTAAGGTCAAGGTTAAGGTTAAAGTTAGGTTAAGGTTAATGTTAAGGTTAAGGTTAAGGCATGGTTAAGGTTAAGGGTAAGGGTAAGGTTAAGGTTAAGGTTAACACTAAGGTTATGGTTAGGTTATGGTTAAGGTTAAGGTCAAGGTTAAAGTTAAGGTTAATGTTAAGGTTAATGTTAAGGTTAAGGTTAAGGTTAATGTTTTGCTAAGGTCAAGTTAAGGATAAGTTTAAGGTAAGGTTAAGGATAAGGTTAGTTTAAGGTTAAGTTAAGGTTAAGGATAAGGTTTCGATTAGGTTTAGGTTAAGGTTAATGTTAAGGTTAAGGTTAGGTTAAGGTTAGTTTATGATAAATGTTATGTTAAGTTTAAGGTTAGGTTAGGGTTTAGGTTAAGGTTCAAGTCAGGTTAAGGTTAAGGTTAGGTTAGGGGTGAGGTTAAGGTTAGGGTTAAGGTTAGCTTAAGGTTAAGGTCAAGGTCAAGGTCAAGGTCAAGGTTAAGGTCAAGGTTAATGTTAAGGTTAGGATTAAGGTTAAGGTTAGGGTAAGTTAAGGTTAAGGTTAGGTTAAGGTTAAGGTCGGGGTAAGGTTAAGGTTATGGTTAAGGTTAGGTTAAGGTTAAGGTTAAGGTTAAGGTTAAGGTTAGGTTAAGTTTAAGTTAAGGGTAAGGTTAAGCTAAAGGTTAAGGTTACATTTGGTTATGGGTAAGGGTAAGGTTAAGGTTAAGGTTAGGTTAGGTTGGGGTTAAGATTAAGGGTAAGGTTAATGTTAAGGTTAAGTTCAAAGTTATGGTTAGGTTAAGGTTAGGTTAAGGTTAAGGTTAGATTAGGTTAGGGTGAAGGTTAAGGTTAAGGTTACGGTTAATATCAAGGTTAAAGGTTAAGCTTAATGTTAAGGTTAAGGTTATGGGTTAAGGTTTAGGTAAGGTTAAGGTTAGGTTAAGGTTAAGGGTTCAGGTTAAGGTTAGGTAAGGGTAAGGTTAAGGTCAAGGTCAAGGTTAGGTTATGCTTAAGGTTAAGTTTAACATTAAGGTTAAGGTTAAGGTTGTAAGGATAAGGTTAAGGTTAGGGTTGTGTTAAGGTTAATTTTAAGGTTAAGGTTAAGATTAAAGGGGTAAGGTTAAGGCTAAGGTTAAGGTTAGGTTAAGGTTAATGTAAGGTTCGGGTTAAGGTTAACACTGAGGTTAGGTTAGGTTTATGTTAAGGATAAATTTAAGGTTAAGGTTAAGGTTAAGGTTGTGTGAATGTTAAGGTTAAGGTTAAGTTTAGGTTAATGTTAAGGTTAGAATAAGGTTAAGGTCAGGTTAAGGTTAGGTTAAGGCCAGGTTAAGGTTAAGGTTAGGTTAGGGTTAGGTTAAGGTTAAGGTTATGGTTTAGGTAGGTTTAAGGTTAAGTTTAAGGTTAAGGTTAAGGTTAATGTTAAAGTTAAGGTTTAGGTTAAGGTTAAGGTTAAGGTTAATGTTGAAGAGGTAAATCCCCTCTGCGGATAGAGGAAATCCCTACTATCCCAGATCAGGTCTGGCAACAATCAAGTCACGCAATGACACTGGTTCCTAGTTACAAAATGACAAAAATCATAACGAGTAGCCTACCTCAAATCCCAATCAGTTGTCGTTGAAGAAAAGATGATGTTTCACGTCCCTTACTCGACAGATCACGATCCTTCCATTTGACATGTTCGAACACCTATAGACATGCAAGGAAACAATGACATACAACATAAAATCTAGAGCATGTAACCATATATCAGTCATAGAGGATATAATTCATTGCATTACATAAGGAAATGACCACATGAATGGAATGATAATCAGAGTTGCTTATATTACTAATGACAAAAGGGAGATTACAACCAAATTCTCTAATGCTATGATCTTCCTTCGATGGAGCTGACAGTGGAGCGTGTCTCAACAAAGCCTGTCGGGAATATGGATGAAGCTCTCTCTCTTCGGCTTGGCTCTCAAAGTTTTCCTAGCTATAGTTTCCTTCCTACAAGTTCAGCTAGCTTGCTAATGGAGAAAGCAAGCTTTTATATATGGAGTAGAGGGAGTTGGGATCCCTATAATCATGGGATATGCCCTATCTCTAAGGAAGCTTCTATGATAGGTGGAAAAACACTTCCTATACATGGAGATCCGGAGCCAAAACACTCAACTCCTTTTGATGATTCATTTAGGAGTTTTTTGAAATCAAACTTCTGCCATTTATTTTTAAAAAACATCCCTTATCAAGCTTGGCATGAGTGAAACATAGAGACAGGGCACCAGTTGGCACCCCTCTAGTGTGGATTTCCCCCATTGGTGCGGGGGCTGAACTGGCTAGTCGCGCCAAGGCTAAAAAAATTGATTTTAGGGTTTTTCAGAGGAAATGTGCTTCAAGAGAATGCTTTTCATTATATAAGGGGATGCCATGAAGGTGGTTTCAGGTCATGTCACTACTCAAAGGTCATGGGAATAGCCCTCCAATGTGTGGGATGAAGGATTGCAGGGACGGTGACAAAATAATGTGTAATAGATGCCCCCTAAAGCATGAGGTCTGAGAGAGAGGGAGGGGTGAAATGCTTTATGAGAATGTGCCAAACTAAAAACACTATCATTGGAAAACCTGCGAAGACAAATACAACTGATATCTCAAGTACATAATATGTGGTATGGGTGCAGCCATCCATAATAGAGTGTAAAATAACCGGGATCCAAGGTATGGATGCAACCATCCTATAAAGAAGGATCAACAAGTAGACTCAGGTATGGTCATAGCCATCCAATCAAATGAGTCATGTAACCAATCATGATAATCCACAAAAAATCCATAGCCTAGATTTCCTCATGTTAGCCACCTATAAAATTTGTTATATCAAAAGGTGGCTAAATCATTTTTGGAGCCTTCAAGAAAAAAATTTTATTGCTAAAAGTGTTATCTCTTGAAGACTCATGGAGACATCATGTCCTTTTTTTTAATATTCACTGTTGTTTCCCTTTAAAACTCAGAAATTCTATTGATTTTATGAGGAAAAGACTGCTGTAAAACACCATCTTTCCCTTCCTTTCACTTCAAACTAACCTTCATCTTTACCCATTTTATTCCCCATGGAATTCCTCTATTTTTCCATTTTTCCCATTTCCCCTTCATAATATCCTCTCTAAAAAGTTTAAAACTCACTTTTAAACTTTGTCGAAACCCCCAAATCCATCAAAAACTGTGAAAAATTTCATAAAAAATAATTTTTTTAACTGCAGGCTTAAGCCCCTTTTGGGCTAAGTCCTAAACCACTTCCCCACATGCGCCGTGGCACTAAAACCAAGTGCTAAACTCTTTCGGCGCTTATCGCATCGGAAAAATCAAAGCGCGCAAGTCTATTTCCAATGTTAAAAGCCTCCGATGCGATTAGCCTTTTGTTTATAAGCCCCAAGCCTTTTTTCTATTTCATATAACCATAGAGCCCGCATCTGGTGCTTAAAAATTGTAATAAACCATCCCTGATGTATATTTTCCTTTGTAAATTCATAAACCCACTGTTCCTAAGTGTTGGTATAAAAACCTACCGGAGAAATGTTTTTTAATATAAATGGGTAGATTGAAAAGCCCGCATCATTTTTCTGATGCGATTGAGCCCTGTTGTATAAAACTCCACTTTCCTCCATATAAAACTATGCCTAGGATGAAGATTTAAAGTCCTAAAGTGCTAATCACATCGGATAATTCAAAATGGGTAGATTGAAAGAGCAGCACCAAAGTTCCAATGCGATTGGCCCTTATACATGCAAAGCCCTGGGCCTATTATCTTCCATATAGAACAACGGCCCCGCATACGGGTGCCAAAACATTTCATATATATAATCCACCCCAAGCCATTAAACCTTTGTATTTCATTAAATTTTTGGTTTTCATATATTATAAAGGGGCCCGCTCATTCATTGGTTGGATTTTTTCTCCGTCGTTGATCATTGGGCCAATCCACTGGCCAGCGCTGTATCACATCAGAAATTTTTCATCGAGCACGTTAAATATTTCCCCACCTCTGATTGAATTCCCCCAATCCATTCCCCTTCTTCGATCTGATCTGCGGATTGACGACCCACAATTAATCGCTCCGGCGCCCTCCCTTTCCATTGCCCCGCTGATCGCATGCCTCCGATTGCATCTGGGTTGTCCATGTGTCTAGATCAGATGGTCCAAATTGTGTTTCCCAACTTTGGTTTAAATCATGTGTCCTGCTTCATAATTTTCTTAGCCAAATCTCAGCCGTTGATCTCTGCAAATCAATGGCCTTCATTAACCCATTCTCCGCCTTTGTATTATTTTGTTTATACCCCAGATCACATCTCAGCCGTTTATTTGTTCCATCTAACAGCTCATATTAAACCCGACAGGCATCACCCCTATGGGTCCTGCTTTCTTCAAGATCTGATCTCAGCCATCGAATCCTTGATCCGACGGTCCATATTGAAAACCGCTCCCCCTGCTTCCTCCCGTGCATCTATCCGATATCGTGCTCGTTCTCCATCGTTGGATCTGATACCCTAGATCCAACGGTCGATGTGATTTTTTGTGTAACTTTAAGCATGAATGTTAATTTCCAAAAGGCTACGCGAAATGGGCAATATTCTAATGCCACATGTCACCTCACGATTCATATCACATTCCAAAATGCAAAACTACCTATCCACTTTTTCCCTGTGTGATACTGCTGGTTTCTCCACCCGAAACCACTTTCCCTCTCTTCCATTGTGTTTCATCACGTGCCTCCTCAGCTGTTGATCCTTATGATCCAATCTCATCCGATGGCTCATATTCCTCCTGAAACCCATTTGATGTTTAATTCATTTCTTCCTTCGCCAAATGGTTTTTAACCTTATTTCTTCGCATTTTCTTCTATTTTCACAATAATGTGACCCCTTCGCATTATTAATTCACTGTTAATATTGACCATTAATCTTCTTGGTCAATCATATATCAATGATCCTGACTTAAAATCTCCCACCGCTCTCATTTTTGACAACCACACGCAAATATCCACCGTTGGATGCTGCCATCCAATGACCACACTCCTCCCCACAACCTCTGAAGTAGTTTTACCAAATAACGCAGGATTTCATAACAGTTGTGTGTTTTTTTTAGGTTCAAATGAAGTTCAAATATTTTGGATGAAATGATAAAGCCGAGGATGATGATCCTCTAGGCTTTGTTTATTAAGAAATATCCATTCGCAGGGTTCACCTCCATGTTTTTTTGATGCTTCATGAGCATTGATGCCATATGGACCCTTTGTGGCACCTGCACATCAACAAGACATAGACCATTAAATCAAATCTAAAGAGTATCAATGTTGAAGATTAAATTAGCAGAAATGAAGGATTGAAGATTTTTTTCACAGTTGTGGAGGATTACAGCTAAGATCGAAAATCAAAAGCCTAATCCTCTAAATTAAAACACAATTAAATACAAATCAAAGGCTTATTAGTCAGAAAGAGCCTCCATCACCACATCAGAGGCTAATTGATTCCTCTCAGCTACCCAATTCCACCTGTAGCCTAAAGCATTCAACATAGGCCAAATTATGATCAGAAAAAGAGATATTTTCCTCAGTGTAGCCGAATAGTTAATTCTGCCAAAGGAAATTAATGCAAAAATATCAGCAGAGTTATTACAACATGAATCAGAGCCCTGAAGTCAAAAAAAGCTCTCACCGAGCTTCATTCTTAAATGTAAAACAATTAATACAGACAGAACATATGTAAACTTCTCCATCGACCCCATCAAAGGCTGAGAAGTATTAAAGTCTATATTAATTGACCCAAGAGATATTTTATCAGATCCCACCTCCTCATTCCTTCTATAAATAATTCTGTAGAAGATGAGAAAATGTGGGTTGTTGAAGTTTGAAATATACTTGAGCTTGAATTTTCTACCTGTAAATAATGTTCGAAGGCTCTTGAAGCTCTGTTTGTGATAGAATAGTTAAGCTGAGAAGTGAAGATGATTTCTGAATTGAAACATTGGAATTAAAGCTGTAACTAGTTTGAAGCATCAATACAAGCTGATTTATGGGATCTTGATCTATGTCAATGGTGATGTTATTTCTTATTATAAATTGTTATTTTATTTCTGTTTTCACTTTTTCCATCTTCTCTGAAAAATAACATCAAGCATAGAGTTAGGATTTACTGCATATCAGTACCCTTCTCTGACTGATAAGATTTATATAAATGTTTTCTTCCAAATTGTGTTGTTTAGGAATGATTTAATTCAGTTTGAGTAGTTAGGAATGATAGCGTTCCCTCGTCCTACTGTCTAAACTAAATATTGTTCTCAAATGTTATTTTCAGTTTATGTTAAGTAGAGATGAACTAAGGAAGTTATGGTGAGCCCTGTCCTTTAGTTTTATTCCCAAAAGATATTTGAAAGTTTCCCTAAGAATGTGTTGAAAGCAGGCTAGGTTAAAAGTCCTTACTTAGACTATTCTTCGTCATCATATGTGTTTTCCCTTTGTGCTTAATATGTTTTCTATCGAAAGTGCATCAAAAGTTGGCTAGTTTCAAATTACTTAGCAGATCTTAGATTACTTTTATGTCTTTCTTAAGTGTATGCAAAAAGCAGGATAGTTTCAAAGTACTTACCTAATCTTTGGCTACTCTTTGTTCTTCATTTGTTTAATTACCCTTCCCGTTGTATCATTTCATTCCATAAAATCAACTTTAAAGAGATCCTTAGACATATATGACTTGCCCCATGGACCACTCTTGAACCTTGTTGTTTCAATTAAACCCTATTATGAATCCATAGCCCAATGGACTAAAAACCAATGTTATATCTATCTTTTTAGCCAAAGCTTGTTCTGATTGCTTGCAACTTCACACCTTTGAAACTCTTTCCATTTATAACTTTCCACTCAAATAATAATCATGATCAACCATCCAAAACAAAAAAAAAACCCTTGGACTTCATAACTAGCCTACTATCATTACCCAAAAGCTTTAAAGATAAACCCATATTTGCATTTTTTGTAGAAATCCCTCTCCGGATTCAAGAGGGATAGATCCTAGAATCCCAAAGTGTTTGAAATAGTGTTCTCCCTACAGTTGGACTTTGCCAATCCTGCTAATTACAGGGAGCTAACATTTCTAGCGCCTCCACTAGGGAACTGAGTCAAATTTTCATCTTAGGTTCCCTTAACACTTCATAAAACCTTCTGAGTACAAGCAGCCTTTTCGAGCACTACCAAGTAACAGTAATCATGATGAAACTTGTTTGAATCAGTGACAAACTAGGTAAATCCTAGGATTATCATAAGAGTTTATCTAAGCTTTAAGGATCAGCTAGCTTAGCCATAGGATTAGACTGTCTTTGTCTCATAACTATAGCTAAGTTTTGAAACAGATTTAGGACACTCTTAGAAACCACAAGAACTAAAAAATAACTCAGAAAACCAAAAAAAAAATCAGATTGGTATTTAATAAATATGGTGGTGGACCATAAAACCTTTTACCTCCAAAAGAGCTAAAAAATTCCACTTGGCGACTCCACAATCCTAAAGAGACCTTAAGAATCCACTAGGAAGACCCATAATCTTTACTATATCATTTAAACTCAGTTAGCGGATTTTTAGGATTAAAATTTGTGTAAAACAGATCAGTTAACCTCTTAAAGATTGTCATATCTGGTTAAATTGTCTTTGTTTAGTATGGTCTAAAAAATACAACATAGTGGCTCCTAAAAAGATTCATACTAGAGCCCATTCTTACCCTAATCCACCTGAGATAGTTGATAACCTAGAAAGTATCCTTAGGAAGTCTCCTAAGATAAAATTTTCAACTATTTTCATATCACCCTTGAGAGCTAATTCAACTCCTGAAAATCTTGCAGCTCTACAACAATCACAAGCTGATCTAAGAAATCCATTTATAACTAGGTCTCTTGATGATTTAGATCAAATACATTCTGAGTCTTCACTTTCATCTCCTGAAACAAGTGAACATCCTGGTAGTAGAGAAACAACACCACCCGATTCACATTTCCTTTCCAATTTAGGTGTTTCTAATCCAATTAAAGAAAGGCAGCCCAATGGATAAGGCACTGATCAGCCTCCCAGAGAATGCAAGTCTAGAGTTCTTGATGCCTTCAAGAAGGCACCATCCCCAAGTGGAGCCACTATTAGCCACCTATAAAAAATTTTATATCAAAAGGTGGCTAAATCATTTTTGGAGCCTTCAGGAAACAGGCTTTATTGCTAAAAGTGCTATCTCTTGAAGACTCATGGAGACATCATGTCCTTTTTTTTAATATTCACTACTGTTTCCCTTTAAAACTCAAAAATTCCGCTAATTTTATGAAGAAAATACTGCTGCAAAACACCATCTTTCCCTTCCTTTCACTTCAAACTAACCTTCATCTTTACCCCTTTTATTCCCCATGGAATTCCTCTATTTTTCCAATTTTCCCATTTCCCCTTCATAAGATCCTCTCTACAAAGTTTAAAACTCACTTTTAAACTTTGCTGAAACCCCCAAATCCATCAAAATATGTGAAAATTTTCATAAAAAATAAATTTTTTAACTACAGGCTTAAGCCCCTTTGGGCTAAGTCCTAAACCAGTTCCCCACACGAGCCCTGGCGCTAAAACCAAGTTCTAATTTCATTGGAGAAATCATAGTGCACAAGTCTATTTCCCATGTTAAAAGCCTCCGATGTGATTAACCCTTTGTTTATAAGCCCCAAGTCTTTTTGTTGTTTCATATAACCACAGAGCTAGCATCCGACACTTAAACATTGTAATAAACCATCCTCAATGCATATTTTCCTTTGTAAGTTCATAAACCCACTATTCCTAACTGTTGGTCTAAAAACTCGCCGGAGCAATCTTTTTTAATATAAATGGGTATATTGAAAAGCCCCACATCATTTTTCCGATGCGATTGAGCCCCATTATATAAAACTCTACTTTCCTCCATATAAACCTACGCCTGGGACCAAGAGTTAAAGTCCCAAAGCGCTAATTGCATCGGAGAATTCAAAATGGGTAGATTGAAAGACCAGCACCGAAGTTCCAAAGGGATTGGCCCTTATACATACAAAGCCCTAGGCCTATTATCTTCCATATAGACCAACGACCCCGCAGATGGGCACCAAAGCATTTCATATATATAATCCGCCCCGAGCCATTAAACCTTTGTATTTCATTAAATTTTTGGTTTTCATATATTATAAAGGGGCCCACTCATTCATTGGTCAGAGATTTTCTCCACCATTGATCATTGGGCCAATCCGATGGCCAATGCTGTATCGCATCAGAAATTTTTCATCGAGCACGTTAAATATTTCCCCACCTCCAATTGACATCCCCCGATCCATTCCCCGTCATTGATCTGATCTGCGGATCGACGACCCACAGTTAATCGCTCCAATGCCCTCCCTGTCCATTGCCCCACTGATCGCATGCCTCTAATTACATTTGGGCCATCCACGTGTCCAAGTCGGACGGTACAGATTATGTTTCCCAACTTTGGTTTAAATCATGTGTCCCGCTTCATAATGGTTTTAGCCAAATCTCAGCCATTGATCTCTGCAGATCAACGACCTTCATTAACTCATTCTCCACCTTTGTATTTTTTTGTTTATACCCCAGATCACATCCCAACTATTGATTTTTTCCATCTAACGACTCATATTAAACCTGACAAGCCTCACCCCTGTGGGTCCTACTTTCTTCAAGATCTGATCTCAGTCATCCAATCCTTGATCCAAAGGTCCATATTGAAAACTGCTCCCCCTTCTTCCGCCCGTGCATCTATCCAATATCGTGCTCATTCTCCATCGTTGGATCTGAGACCCTAGATCCAACGGTCGATGTGCGTTTTTGTGTAAATTTAAGCATGAATGTTAATTTCCCAAAAGCTACGTGAAATGGGCGATATTCTAATGCCACGTGTCACCTCATGATGCATATCGCGTTCCAAAAGGAAAAACTGCCTATCCGCTTTTTCCCCACGTGATACTGCCAGTTTCTCCACCCGAAACCACTTTCCCTCTCTTCCATTGTGTTTCATCACACGCCTCCTTAGCCGTTGATCCTTATGAGCCAATCTCATCTGACGACGGCTCATATTCCTCCCGAAACCCATTTGATGTTTAATTCATGTTTTCCTCTGCCAAAGGGTTTTTAACATTATTTATTTGCATTTTATTCTATTTTCACAATAATGTGACCCCTTCATATTATCAATTCACTGTTAATATCAACCATTGATCTTCTTGGTCAATCATAGATCAACGGTCCTGACTTAAAATCTCCCATTGATCTCCTTTTTGACAACCACGTGCAAATCTCCACCATTGGATGCTGCCATCCAACGACCACGCTCCTCCCCACAACCTCTGAAGTAGTTTTACCAAATAATGTAGGACTTAATAACAGTTGTGTATTTTTTGTAGGTTCAAATGAATTTCAAATATTTTTAAAGAAATGATAAAGCCAAGGATGACGATCCTCTAGGCTTTGTTTATTTAAGAAATATCCATTCGCAGGGTTCACCTCCATGTTTTGTCGATGCTTCATGGAAATTTATGCCATATGGACCCTTTGTGACACCTGCACATCAAAAATACATAGACCATTAAATCAAAGCTAAAGAGTATCAGTTTTGAAGATTAAACCAGTAGAAATGAAGGATTGAAGATTGTTTTCACAGTTGTGGAGCATTACGACTAAGATCAAAAATCAAAAGCATAATCCTCCGAATTAAAACAAAATTAAATACAAATCAAAGTTTTATTAGTCAGAAATAGCCTCCATCGCCACATTAGAGGCTAATTGATTCCTCTCAGCTACCCAATGCCACCTGTAGCCTCAAGCATTTAACAGAGGCCGAATTATGATCAGAAAAGGAGATATTTGCCTCAACGCAATCGAATACTTAATTCTGCCAAAGGAACTTAATGCAAAAATATCAGAAGAGTTATCACAACATGAATCATAGCCCTGAGGTCAACAAAAACTCTCACTGAGCTTCATTCTTAAATGTAAAACAATTGATACAGACAGAACATCTGTAAACTTCTCCATCGAGCCCATCAAAGTCCAAGAAGTATTAAAGTCTGTATTAATTGACCCAGGAGATATTTTATTAGATCCCACCTCCTCATTCCTTCTATAAATACTTCTGTAGAAGATGAGAAAATGTTGGTTGCTGAATTTTGAAATATACTTGAGCTTGAATTTTCTACCTGTAAGTAGTATTCAAAGGCTCTTGAAGCTCTGTTTGTGATAGAATAGTTCGGTTGAGAAGTGAAGATGATTGCTGAACTAAAACATTGGACTTAAACTATAACTAGTTTGAAGCATCAATACAAGCCGGCTTATGGGATCCTAGTCTATGTCAACGGTGATGTTATTTCTTATTGTAAATTGTTATTTTATTTCTGTTTTCACTTTTTCCATCTTCTCTGATAAAGAACAGCAAGAATAGAGTTAGGATTTACTATATATCAGTATCCTTCTCTGACTGATAAACTTTATCTAAATGTTTTCTTCCAAATTGTGCTATTTGGGAATGATTTAGTTCATTTGAGCAGTTAGGAATGGCATTCCCTTGTCGTACTGTCTAAACTAAATATTGTTCTCAAATGTTATTTTCAGTTTATGTTAAGTAGAGATGAACTAAGGAAGTTATGGTGAGCCCTTTCCTTTAGTTTTATCCCCAAAAAATATCTAAAATTTTCCCTTAGAATGTGTTGAAAGCAGGCTAGGTTCAAAGTCCTTACCTGATCTTAGACTATTTTTTCCCTTTGTGCTTAATATGTTTTCTATCGAAAGTGCATCAAAATCTGGCTAGTTTCAAATTACTTAGCAAATCTTAGATTATTTTTATGTCTTTCTTAAGTGTATGCCAAAAGCAGGATAGTTTCAAAGTACTTACCTGATCTTTGGCTACTCTTTGTTCTTCATTTGTTTAATTCCTCTTCTTGTTGTATCATTTCATTCCATAAAATCAACTTTAAAGAGATCCTTAGACATAGATGACTTGCCCCATGGACCACTCTTGAACCTTGTTGTTTCAATTAAACCCTATTATGAATCCATAGCCCAATGGACTAAAAACCAGCATTATATCTATCTTTTTAGCCAAAGCTTGTTCTGATTTCTTTCACCTTCACACCTTTCAAACTCTTTCCATTTATAACTTTCCACTCAAATAATAATCATGCTCAACCATCCAAAACAAACAAAAACCCTCAGACTTCATAAATAGCCTAATATCATTACCCAAAAGCTTTAAAGATAAACCCATCTTTGCATTTTTTGGAGAGATCCCTCTCCGGATTCAGGAGGGTTAGATCCTAGAATCCCAAAGCAGTTGAAATAGTGTTCTCCTTGCAGTTGGAATTTTCCAATCTTGCTAATTACAGGGAGCTAACACATTAGAAAAAATCCAGGGTCTTGCGCTCCATCTCGATCCAAACAGAGTACAAGTCTGAGCATGTGAATAAATGAGATGAAGTCGAACATGCAAGAACATCGTCTGATTACCAGCCAATAATGAAAGTCGTTAACAGACACGAGAGGAACCACCAATAATGAGGATGACCCTAAAGGTACTGTAGGTACAATGCACAGAGTGTGAACAGTGGGGTGGCATTGAACACCCGCATAATCATCAGATCAAATGCCAATAATGAAAACCTTGAGTCAAACGCGAAGAACCTACCATTGAGGCATGCAGGCTCCAAGGTACCAGAAGGGAGTCTCTAGATCAGCTTCCTGGATAATGAGCTGAAGTCAAAAGTAAGTGACCTTGATCAAAGGTGGGCCATAGTGTTTCCAACATCATTGAAGCGAGACAAAGGAACATGATGTTTGCAAATCAAGATCAGTAGAGAATCAGAGGGAGGTTGAGAACTGCACAGGCCAACTTCTCTTGAACATATCGGCGGCACGATGAAGGATTTGGCAGTATTTGACATCAAAGGATCTAAGGTCATGATGATGTGGCAAAGAGTAGTTGAGTGGTCAAAAATGATTACCCAAACCCATGGAGGCAAGTAGAAAATGAGATGAGATGTCCCCAACCCGACACAAATGCAGACAAGTGCCATGTTCAAGAGCGACATACTACTGACACGACGGTGATACTGGTTCCATTTTTCCCCACCGTTTTTGGCGAGTACCCCAATTATTTTTGGAAACAAGCTTGAAGGGGATAGCATATGCTTGCGATATAAGTTTTTCCGTTGGACAAATCCAACCTAGTACATTTAACAAGCCCTAGGAAGGAGGAACTTGAGTATCGTCATTACGAAGGAGGCCAATGTCATCAGGTTTTAATGAGTCTAACAAAGGAAGAACTCGAAATCTTTTCATGTTTAGAGAGTTTGAGAAGACAACGGAAAAGAAAATTCCAGCAGTCCCTTTTCATAGATAGTCTCACAAATCTGAAAAGGTAGAAAACTATATCTGAGAGAACCTCCTAGTCCCAATAGTCTAGGGTATTCCTTTTTCGTAAATAATCTATCCCAACTCGAAAAAGGGGTAAACGTATACTGGGTAGATGTCATTTCACAGCTAATTTAACGAGCTGAAAACGACAAGTGACTCGGAAATCCTTTCATTTTTAGAGAGTCTGAAAAGTGCTGAAAGATGAATCCAGTAGTGAATTTTTCGTGTTTTTATCGAGTCCTAAAAAGTATAAAATACAACTCATGTTGTCATCCAAATCGCGTGAAAACCTGTCACTGCACAAAAAGCAAGCGTAAAACCTATTTTTCAACAAAATATGATAAAATATCAGAAAAATAAGCTCCAAAACCTAATTTTATTTTGAAAATTTATAAATATGACCAATAGTAAAAACATATTTACTTTTTACTTTTTACCTCTTGTGCAAAGCGATAGTGAGTTTTTCCCTGTGATCTTGCGGCGACGATTGTGGACGATCTGGTGCATCATTCTGAATCCCATCTTTTCCAGGTAAGAGGTGCTTCCATTAGATTTTTTTTAATCCATATTTAATATTTTTCCATCATTATTTGGCATCCTTGAGGGGAGGATTTGAAAATTTAGGGCTTCCACGGTTGGCGCGGGTATGAGGCACGAACCTGTGCCAATCGAGGTATTTTTGCAAAGGGGTCGCACCAGCTGCTGTGACTGTCAGCAAAAAATTCGTGCCAACCATACAACCTTATTTTTCGTTCAAATTTTACAAAAAATGAACCAATCAATTGAATTTTTGAATGCCCAAGGGATCTTATGATGTGCTGATGACCAATTTGATGCAGGTATAAAGCCACAATGGTGATCGAATGGAAAGAAAGGGAGCACAATGAAGAGGAAGAAATGGCAATGGGGAATGAGTAATGCATGAATTCTCTCTTGGATTGCGGATTAAAGAAATTCTTCTTGACACCATGTCTCAGGGCACAACTTGAATTGTTGCAATAATTGATAAGTATATGGGATGAGAATGAAGAGAATTTTAGGCTTAAATATCAAGTACTTGAACTCGAAGTGTCTGATGCCTACTTCATCACTGGATTGTCTCACAGATGTCCAGTTCCGATTATGATAGGTGCCAGGCCTTTTGGCAAAAATATGTCGATGGTTATGGAGAGAGTGTGCCCAAGGGCACAAACAAGATTAGGTAGTGGCAAAGTTGACATTCACACTATTCCTGATCTAACACTCAGAGTGTTTCTACATACTATTACACGGGCTGTAGGATCGTAGCCACTGCATGCGGCTACCAAAACACAACTCCTCCTGGCGTCAGAATGTATGAACCCGACATTATTTGATTGGGCTACAGCCGTAACCATGAATATCAGGAAACAATTGACTAATTCTAAAAAGGCCAAACTGGAGCAGTTTGAGTACGGGTCAATCTTGGTATCATTCATCCTAGAACAGTTACCTATCTTCCAGGGCCAGAGGGTGATAGTTGTAGATACACCTTTGAGAGAGCCACGGATGGCTCGATGGGTAGCACTGATGCCCAAAGCAGGAGCGGGCCAGAAAATGTCATAGCGACCCGAGTTCTTCGGATGGCTCTGACGATAGTTGATCATCATAGAGGACTGGCCCTATGCCAATACTTATTTCACAGGAGACCCAGACCTTCCACTCCCGGAAGGAGAGGACTGGGATGAGGAGCTGGGTAAGGCTCTTTTTGATTTTATGAATTTTTTTTGGTATACATGCATGTTCTAACAATTGATCCTATATGTATCTAGATGTTGGCCTAGAGAGGCCCACTGGGATGTCGTTGACCACGCGGAGGACCCCTCTCGCCCATGACCCTCAAGGTGAGGGGGGCGAGGGGAATGAGTTAGTTTAGAACTTAGAGGGAATCACCCATGGGATTCCTAATTATTCTCACCTAGCAGATGTCCCTATGGCTTATCAAAGGCACATTGTAGGGGTGCCCAGTCGCCTTCATCACTTACTGAGGGGATTGGTGCGGGAAGTAACATGATACCATGAGCACCATGCTGATTAGTCGCCTAGGCTTTTCATATGCATATTTTTGAGAGACATGTTGTCTCGGGATGTAACTAAAAAAGACATGTATATTTTTAATATTTCTATATGATGCACATGCTGCAAACATTTGACATACATACATACATACATACATACATACATACATACATATATATATATATGTGTGTGTGTGTGTGTGTGTGTGTGTGTGTGTGTGTATTTTTTCATGGATCTTTTTCACATATGATGATGTTTTTTACAAGTTGCATAAATGTCTATCTAATACCATGTTATCTACTGCATCTGTTAATGCATTCATTTGTCTGGGTATATGCTGATACGTGACGTAATCAAAATTTCTTTCCCGTAAACGAATACATAGATACAGTCTTAGAATGGATGGGTTCCTAACTGAATGGTGACCATTGAGCTGTAACACTACAAGCTGTGAGTCCAGATTTATAAGTAATGCATGGATACCGAGGTTAACAACCTCGTTCAATAATTCCAAAACGACATTGTACTCCATGAAATTATTTGTAGCAAGCCCTAGACAAAAACATTGTAAATTAACTAACTCACCAGTAGGATTGTAGATTACCCAATATGCCGAAGGCAGATTCCTGGTACTGCGGGAGTCACCATCTGCAAAACCAACATAAGGAGTAATAGACATCTGCACAATCAGGAAGACCTAATCAGCATAAAGATGCTTACAAAGCACACCACACCACACATGCACAAAAATAAAGAAATCACCTATGTACACACACTATAAAAGAATGATTCAAGCGTAATACTTCTTCAGGTACAACCCATTTCTAGATTACACCAAAGGAAGACCTTCATAATCGATCAGCTCGTAGGCCCCATTTTTTAATGCTCATTTAACGATATAGGGCCCATGCCACATGGGCTAGAATTTTCTTGCCCCAAGCTTATCATGTGCTTGATCATACAAGAGGACAAGGTCCCCTTCTATAAAAGAGCGTGGAGAAACCGTTTGATAGAAATGATATTTAACCCGCTTTTTCTATGCCTTGATAACCAAAGCAGCCAAGCGACGAGTTTCGTCCAGTCGTTCCAGATATAGGAGATGTTCTTCCTCCGGGGAAGTGCTGGGAAATAATTCCACAACCAATTTTAGTGAAGGGATCTCACATTCAACCAAAAGAGTAGCTTCCAGACCATACACCAAATGGAAAGGTGTGAATCCAGTCATGCTCTTTACTGACGTTTGGTAGGCCCAGAGAGTTGAGAACAATTGGAGATGCCAGTTGGATTTGTGTATACCAATTTTTTGTTGAAGCATCGTGAAAAGCACCTTGTTCACAGCCTCAACCTGACCATTTTCTCGAGGGTAGTATGGCGTCGATATGTCGTGACGCAAGCCCAACTTCGATGTTAGCTCTGCCATCATGTAGTCCCTAAAATGAGTGCCATGATCAGTTAAAATGGCTTGAGGAATGCCAAAACACATGATCACATGGTTGAAAATGAAATGAGCAGCTGTCTTACCATCTGTGGTCAATTTAGACATTGCTTCGGCCCACTTTGTCAAGTGATATACGGCAACAATGATATAATCATGCCCCTCGGCCAAGTGAGGGTTACATGTCATAAAATCAATGCCCCATTTGGAAAAGGGACTATGGTAACGACAGGATGTAAAGGGAGGGGTGGAGCACGCATCTTGAGTTGGAAGATCTAGCACGCAGGACACTTCCTAACTACAACAATACAGTCTTTGAATATAGATGTCCAGAAGTAACCCGCACATAGAATCTTCTGGGCGGTAGCATAACCAGACATATGATCAACACAGGTGCCACTGTGACAGTCATTCAAAAATTTCTCAGCCTCTTCCAAGGTCAAACATCGGCGAAGCACGGAATCGACTCCGACACGATATAAGGTATCTCTAACAATGTGATATGGTTACGATTGATGCCGAACGCGACGTCGAGCATCCTTCATCAACTTGGACCGGAAGGTAGATGTCTGAAGGTACACGATAATGTCCCCATACCATGGATCAAGAGTGCTAATTAGAAAGAGAGTTTCATCTGGGATATGATCCTTGGATTGAGATGGAACAAATTCGGTAGGGAGAGATAAGATGAGATAAAAAAACACCAGTGACTTCTTCGATTTGGTAGTAGTGAACTCCAAATTGAACTCCTAAAGGATCACAATCCATTTGGAGTACTTGCCCCCCAGCAATTGTCGAGACAAAATGTAAGTCATGGGGTTGCAGTCGGAAATCACGATTACCATGTGCAACAAGATGTAATGGTGAAACCGCTGAATGGCCTAGACCACGGCAAGCACCAATTTATTGACATGGGCATAACGCATTTCAGTTTCAAGGAGATTCCGAGATAGATAATAAACCTTGTGTTTGTTTTTGTCATTTTCATCCTGTACCAGAGCCATGGCAATTGTGCTGAATTTTGCAGCCAAATAAAGGGTAAAGTCACTATGATAGTTAGGAGGACATATTAATCAAGCGTTGACATGCAATCTCTTAAGTTTATCGAAGGACTGCTGAGAAATCTCATCCCAATGGAAGGGAATGCCCTGCTTTAGAAGTCACGTAAACCCTTTGGCCACTTCTGCATAGTTCGGGATAAAGTGACGTAAGAAATTTGTTTTCCCCTAAAGACTCTCAAGTTGATACAATGAGGATGGGGAGGGGAGATTAACAATAGCCTTGACCTTGAGAGGGTCCAGGAGAATTCTGTCTTTAGAGACAATGAATCCCAAAAGCCCACCCGAATCAACACAAAAGACACACTTGTGAGGATTAAGCCTGATGTTGTACCATCTACAGTGGAGAAAAATATGGCGGAGATGCTCGGGATGGTCTTCGCATCGAGCTAAATGAGCTAACAGGTCATCCAAATATGGTTGGACAATATTATGTATTTCGTGAAAGGCGTAGGACATGGCATGTTGGAAGGTAGCCCTAGTGTTATTTAAGTCGAACAATAGATTCTTATAGAAAAATGTGCCCCACAGACAGATGAAGTTGGTCTTATGTTGATTGGATGGAAGGATATTAATTTGATTATAAACCGAAAATCTGTCCCTAATGGAATAGATCTCACTCCCCGCACAATCGTCGATGATCTAATCTATAAAGGGAGTGGGATAGTTGTCCTTAGGGCAAGCCCAATTGATGTCTCGGTAGTCAACACAGACCTGAATTGTGCCCCACTTCTTATCTACAAGGAAAATTTTGGAAACCCATTCTATCAGGGGGATTGGATATATGAAGCCTGCTTAAAGAAGTTTCTCAACTTCTACTTTTATAGAAGCGACTTTTCGAGGATGCACCGGGCGTAGACGTTGGCGCACAGGCTTCACACCAGGATAGGTGGAAATTTCATGCACGACAATACTGGGATCGATCCCAGGCATATCTACATAAGACCACACAAAAACATCTCGAAATTTGCAGAAAAGGCTAGTGTACACTTGAATCTCTTCAGGAGAACAAGTGAATCCCACGTGAATGTTCTCAACGACCCCCAGTTTAATGAAGATGTCGATAGGCATTGTTTGGGTGATATTACTCAGATTTCATTTTGAAAGTACTTCATGAGTCAATATTGGCATTTGGAGAGGCAAAGAGGGAACTTGAGATGAAAAGCGCTTGAGACAATTAGACATTTCCCCTAGGCCGGGCATGAACGAGGAACAATGATGTCCATCGCTTCACGGTAGATCTTCGAGAGACATAGTCTCCACGATAGCTTCGTCAGACGGAAAGACTTCTCTCAAAGGATCGAGAGAGTCTGCAGCACTGAGCCAAGGGGATTGACAGTAAACATCAAGGGCCATGCTCAAAGGAGAATTTTCAGTAGGAGGAGGATTTTATGTGGCAACAATATCGCAATAATTGATTTCAACTGGGGTCAGAGGCATCGATTCTCCAAAAGAGGCCACCTGTTCAAGAGAAGGGATGATCCACAGGTCTGTTATCCAACTATAACAAATTTTCATATCAAATGGTGGCTAAATATATTTTAGCTTGTAAGAAACAATTCATGTCCAAATTGTTAGTTCTCAAAGTCTTATGAAGATCTTTACCCTTTGAGTTAATCTTCACTACTGTTTCCCTATTAATCCTAAAGAACCTACTGTTTTACCAAGAGAAAAATTGTTTAAGAAGCTCCATTTTCCATTCATTACACTTCTCCACCTCCTTCTCCATTTTATCCACAAACTCTTTCATTTATCTCTCATTCCATCAAATTCCCCTTTAAAGACTTGTGAAATCCCTTTACAAGGTTTAAAACACCATCTTTACCTCTATCGGAACCCCCAAAAACCCTTCAAAAACCTTTATTTTGGCCTAAAAACCTTCATTTTTCTATAAAGGCCTTAAGCCACTTTCAGCCTTAAGCCCTAGCCCCTTTTCCGCATATGACCCACGTTATGACCAAGCACGAAGCGCTTATCGCATCACAAATACACATTTTACTTGTTTTTCATGGTTATTTGCCTCTCGCTGATGCGACCTCGCGATCAATTCTCCACCATTGATCTGATCTGCTAAGCCCAGATCTAACGACCCATATTTCTCCCCGTTCCAAAACCCTCCATTCCTCCTTTTTCTTCATCGTTAAATCTCCTCCATCGATCTAGTTTTCAGATCAACGGCTCTCACTCCATCGCAAATCGGAAATCACATTTTTCCCTTTTGTCCTTTCCTTTCCCTCCTTCAATGTTGATCCCTCGATTTAATCTCAGCCATCGAATCCACAAGAACCGATGGCTAAGATTCAATCGTGATCCGCCCATAGCCTCCAACATCATGCCAGCCGATTAAATCCTGACCGTCAATCATCCTTTAGATCAGACGAACCTCATATAATCGCATATCGCAAAGGATTAGTCCCTTGCCCTTTGACCTCCACCGATGCGATGCTCTAATGAGGTCTCAGCCGTTGAATCCACAAGAACCAATGGCCCAGATTCAATCGCGCTCCTCCCTTCACCTTCTACTGATGCCTTCCCCGATTTAATCATGATCGTTGATCTCTCATCCCGATCCAACGGCCAGTGCTTAATCGCATATCGCAAATCCAAAGTCCTATTCACTTTTTCACCTTCGATGTGTAATCCCCGATTTAATCCTGGCCGTTCATTCTACCATATCCAATAGCCCACAATGCTTCTACTTTTAAAACCCCGCCCTTATCTTTCTCCCCTATTGATAGATCTCAGCCGTCTATCCTCATGATCTGACGGCTCCCATTTATCCTTCCCTCTGCGTGTTCCCTTTCCCTTCATTTCTTCATATCTGCTAATTCTTTTAATCATAGACACCCATCAAAGAAAACCTATGATCAGGACTTAACTCGATAGCCTATTACACACGTCCACTGCATGCCAATTTTGCTGACATCACCCTGGACCCCGCATACACTTTACCCCGCAGCTCTTCATCCATCGCACTCAACCTGCACCATTGGATCTGGACCCTACAATTCAACGGCCCAAAATCAATCTCGCATAATTTTTGAGCCGTTCCCATAGTGCGGAACTTTTACGCGATAAATTTAGAAATCCACTTGTTGAACACTGACCTATATCGCGTTCCAAAAGCCGAAACCGCATACCACCCAAACGCAACACGAAAACTGCTGCCGATATTCCACTATACCACTACCCTTCGCTAACATTGCTTTTCATCTTTTAATCTTAGCCGTTGATTTTTGAGATCAGACAGTCCTATTTTAATTTCACCCCCATTTCACTTTCCACCGAACTTTCTCCCCAAATAATTTCACCAAGAAATTTCCACCGTTGATTATTCTAATCCAACGGCTCTCATTCACCCTCATGCCCAAACCTCCCAAAGCAGTTTTAAACCTATCCTCATAGGATTTTATACTTTTTGTTTGTTTTTTGCAAGTTATATGAGTTTTTCCCACAGTTTTAAAAATAACACAATGGCCAGGATGATGATCCACAGGCCAATATTCATGTAGAAAGGGAATCTATAGGGTTCAAATTTATGTTTCTACCCATCCCTCATAAGCATGGGTGATATCATGAAACCCTTTGTGCACATACAAAAAGCATAAACAGTCAGAATCAGTTAATGAAATAGTATCAGTGATAAAGATGAAGATTATGGCTTAATCAAGCCTGAACACAGATCCAAAGATAAATCACTGTGTTTATAGAAGCAGATCAGTCAAATAAGCCTCCACTGCCACATCAAAGGGGCTAATTCAATCCCCCAGCTACCAAAGTGCCACCTGCAGCCTCGATAAAGCAAAGAAGGCATAGTTATTGCCTTAGTTGGTGATATTTTGTTTAAAGTAGCTAGAGTTATTGCAGGCCTGTCTAAAGAGTTTTTAAGTCAACAAAATCTGCTAAGCGGCTAAATACTTAATGAAAACCAATTAATACAGAAGAAAGATCAGAGCTCTCCTCTATTGAGCTCCTCAAAGGCCGAGAAGCATTAACTTGTATTAATTGAACTAGAGATCTTATTTTTCATCCCACCTCCTCTTTCTTCTATAAATACTTCTGTAGAAGATAGTTTAGGGGTTGGTCTATGGATATCTGTTGCATGTAAATAGTTTTCTGAAGCTGTTGTAGCCCTGTTTGTAATTGAAGACACATAAGCTGAGATGAGAAGTTTGAAGTTATAGAGACCCACTAGACTTGATGATTGTAATTGGTTTGAACATCAAATACAAGCTGATTTATGAGATCCTAGTCTATGTCAATGGTGATGTGTTTCTTATTGTAAATTTTTATTTTCTTTTTGTTTCCATTCTATCCACTTTCCTATGATAAAGAACAAAAAATATAGATTAGGATTTACTTCTGAAGTACCCTAAACTGAAAATATTTATCCTTTAAGTTTTCTGATGATTGTTTATTTAAAGATAATTCAATAGAGTGTGATCAATCAAGAAATGTTGGTTAGCCCATGTTTTGCTGAGTGTAGCCTGAAATATTGTCTTTGAATGTTCTTAAGAAGTTTTCTAATTAAAGCTGAGATAGGGAAGTTTATGGTTAGCCCTGTCCTCTATTTTATCTCCAACAGTTGCTTTGAAAAGTTCCCTTAACAGTATGTTGAAAGTAGGCTAGTTTCAAAGTACTTACCTCACCTTAGACTACTTTTTATGTTCATCATGAATGTTTTCCTTTTGAATATGCTGAAAGCAGGCTATGTTAAAAGTCTTCACTTGATCTTAAGCTATTCTATGTGTTTTAAAATGTTTTCTATTGAAAGTACATCAAAAGAAGGATAGTTTCAAAGTACTTACCTCATCTTAGATTACTTTTGTGTCTTTTCTTAAGTGTATGCCAAAAGCAGGATAGTTTCAAAGTAATTACTTGATCTTAGGGTGCTCTTTCTTCTTCATCGGTTTGATTTCCCTCACTCCAATTCTTATTGTTCCATTCCATAAAATCAACTTAAAGAGATCATTTGACATAGATGACTTGCTGCATGGACCACTCTTGAACCTTGTTGTTTCAATTAAATCCTATTATGAATCCATAGCCCAATGGATTGAAGCTACTCCTTGCCTATCTTATTAGCTAAACCATTCTTTCACCTACTTACACCTTCACCCTTCATTTATACTTCCTTCACCTTCATCATATCCTTGCCCAACCGAAACAAACAAAAAATCCTGTTCGTAATAAATAGCCTAATATCACACTTAAAAACCTTAATATATAAATCAATCTTTGCACTTATAGAGACATCCCTCTCTAGATTCAGGAGGGTTAGATCCTAGAATCCCAAAGTGGTTTTTGATGTAGTCTCTACAGCATTTAGTCTTGTCACTTTGCTAAATTACAGACCTAATAGAGTCATCTGACCTAGAGATCATGTTGACTTGAACGGTGTTCAGTGGTGGAATGGGGAAAATACCCATGAGAATGGGGTTTTTGAAAAGAACAGGTCCTACATTGTTGGGGGGATTGGGAATTTGATCCACGTATGGCACGTTGTTCTCGGAGGATGAGGTGAAGAAAGACAACTGATCGATAGTAATAATCTTTCCCTCATTTGGAAACTTCAAAAGTCGAAAGAGGGTGGACGAAACGCATAGCATGGCATGTGTCCAGCTACGACCAAGTAGAATATTGTAGTTGAGTTTAGCATCAACAACTTCCACTTCAACGTTGACTGTCTTACCTTGTAATATGATCGGTAAACTCGTGATAATACCCAAGGGTTTTGATTCCCTTCCATCAAATGCCTCGAGGGCATTAGGTGATGAAGTGAGGGTTGGAGAGCCGATGGATTTCTAGCAAGAAGATGAAATAACACAGGTAGAGGCACCTTCATCCACAATGGCTCTGTGAATATTGAGGTCGTTGATACTGGCTTGCATAACAAGGGCAATCTAGTGTGGAAGTCGAGGGACAAAATTCTCTAGATCAAAGGTGATAAGGCTAGAATTGGTAGGATCAATTCCATCGATGGTAGATAACATATCTTTCTATTGAGATGGGAAAATTTGAAGCACTTCCAACGCAGACGTTGCAGAGGGTGCCTGTGCCAAATCCTCAACAATGCTATAATGCTGAGCAGCACGGGCGTTTGGATTATAGGAAGACTTTCGAAGAACACCTTTGGAAGGTGGCTGTATAATAGGTTCAGCGATGGGCTTCTCAATTTCTAAAGGACCAAAGGCAGGTGGGGGAGGTGGGCCATCAACGAATTCCTTCCCAGTTGCCTAGCATGTTCAGGCATAATCCTTCAATCGAGTGGCAATCGAAACATGCGCAACACCATTCATGATGAAAACCTGAGACCCAAATGGTGTAGAAGGTGAAGGCTGCTCGACCATCTGGGTCTACTGAGATGGAAAATTTTCCTTAAGAACTATTGGAGTTCCCTTAGAGCCTTTAAGGAGTTGACTAACCTTGGATCGTCGGGGACAATCTTTGGTGTAGTGGTCTTCATTACAGATCAAGAACGGGTACTTCGGTTTTCTTTTTAAAAAGGTTAGATCAAATTTCATCTTAGATACCCGCAAACATGCCCTTTCAAATTGATGAACTTTAAGCGCCAAGGCCCTACCGAGCAGGGTTTCAATATTAGGAATTTGGCTTCTGTGATCCATAAATTGTGAGAAAATATTTCTGTAAAAATCACATCAGAATAATTTTGGTCGACGTGTTTCAAACCAGCCAGTTTGGTTCATCATCAGGACAAGATGAAGAATCTGATCAGATAACCCAATTAAATAGATAATAAAATCTTCAACTAGCTGTTTGTAAGATAACGACTAGTTTGACTAAACCTAGGAATGTTTAATAATGTCAAACAAAGGAATAGAAGAAGAATCTCTACATCTTTTTAAAAAATTTAAATCATATTTCATCTTAGATACCTGCAAACATGCCCTTTCAAATTGATGAACTTTAAGCACCAAGGCCCTACCGAGGAGGGTTTCAATATTAGGAATTTGGCTTCTATGATCCATAAATTGTGAGAAAATATTTCGGTAAAAATCACATTAGAATAATTTTGGTCGACGCGTTTCGAACCAGCTAGTGTGGTTCATCATCAGGACAAGATGAAGAACCACACTGGATGGTTTGAAACGCGTCGACCAAAATTATTCTGTCCTGATGATGAACCACATTGGTTGGGTCGAAACGCGTCGACCAAAATTATTCTGATGTGATTTTTACCGAAATATTTTCTCACAATTTATGGATCACAGAAGCCAAATTCCTAATATTTAAACCCTGCTCGGTAGGGCCTTGGCACTTAAAGTTCATCAATTTAAAAGGGCACATTTGTGGGTATCTAAGATGAAATCTGATCTAACCTTTTTAAATATATGTAGATATTCTTCTTCTATTCCTTCCTTCACCATTATTAAACATTCCTAGGTTTAGTCAAACTAGTCGTTATCTTACAAATGGCTAGTTGAAGATTTTCTTATCTATTTAATTGGGTTATCTGATCAGATTATTCATCTTGTCCTGATGATGAACCACAATGGCTGGTTCGAAACACGTCGACCAAAATTATTCTGATGTGATTTTTACTGAAATATTTTCTCACAATTTATGGATCACAGAAGCCAAATTCCTAATATTGAAACCCTGATCGGTAGGGCCTTGGCGCTTAAAGTTCATCAATTTGAAAGGGCACGTTTTTGGGTATCTAAGATGAAATCTGATCTAACCTTTTTAAAAATATGTAGAGATTCTTCTTCTATTCCTTCGTTCACCATTATTAAACATTCCTAGGTTTAGTCAAACTAGTTGTTATCTTACAAACAGCTAGTTGAAGATTTTCTTATCTATTTAATTGGGTTATCTCATCAGATTCTTCATCTTGTCCTGATGATGAACCACACTAGCTGGTTCGAAACGCGTCGACCAAAATTATTCTGATGTGATTTTTAACGAAATATTTTCTCACAATTTATGGATCACAGAAGCCAAATTCCTAATACTTTGGTTTTCGTTGTGAACCATCATCAGCACGTGGCTTGGAGGACTCTGGTTTCGGGGCATCAGATTTGGCTTTTCCTTTGCCATTATTCTTTCCTTTGGAAGTCTTTCCCATAGGATTATCCTAAATGACATTGACCTTCGCGGTCTTACCAGAATCTAGAGTAGTGGGAGAAGCAGAATTGTTGGAAGAATTCGATTTATGCTTCCCATTAGAAGACTTACAAGAAGTCTGTGAGATGGAACCAATAACATCGTCAATTGATGGGATAGCTAGTGCTTTAGAGGTCCCTAGCCACGGGGCATCAGTCAAGATATCATATAACATGCTAGACTTAGAGTACACTAAATTGAGGTATTGGGCACGAGCGATGGCTTGTTCCTTGGTTACTCATGGCCCCATAGCAATGTCATGTGCAATATTGTTGACAAAGAAGGTAGTGAACCAGTGAGTTAGAAGTTGATCAGGAATTTCAAACTTGATCAGATGATGATGGCATCTCCACTCATAAATATGATCTAAAATGAGTGGCTTTGTCCTGCTTCAGAGAGGTCAGGAGATGCGTCCTAGCTTCATAATGAACCGGTAACTGGAAATGTGTTAGGAATTCCATAGCTAGAGTATTAAAATCTTGAAAAATACCACGAGGTAGTTCTATGTACCATTTAGCAGCACCGTCAGTAAGAGTGCACTGGAAAAGACGTAGACGAATCGAGTTAGCCACCCAAGAGTTCGAAGAACACCACAAATGGTAGGTCATGACATGTTCTTGGGGGTCTTCTCCAAATTTTCCTTCAAATTTGGGACAGTCACCAGGTACATTTGTTGGAACCCGAGGCCAATATGGATTATGAAGAATTGGATCATTGGTCAACTTAGATACATCTAGTAATTCCAATGTGGCGAGGAAGGGCAACTGAGGATTAAAAGGCATGCCAAGTCCCTGATAAGGACCTGTAACTGTACTCCAACCTGGTTGAGCATAACTCTGCCCCCATTGGTTCTGTCCTGGTGGAGTCTGACCATAGGGGGTATAAGCCATATAATTGGGCTGATATGGTTGTTGAAAACAAGGATACGGGGTTTGATATCCAAGATACTGACCCTGATTATATGTGGCTACCATTTGAGCAATGTATGGATTTGACTACGGAGTATAAGTATAGCCTAGCTATTGAAGGTAATAACCAGAACCTTTGGGCGGGTTGTAAACCGGTCGAGACTAACCTTGAAGGTAATAGCCGCCTTGGGGTCGAAAAGGCTACTGGTAAGCGGGACCTTGCGGAGCCTGATAAGTTGGGCGCAGAGGTGGGTTTGGCTGTGGCATATAATAGATCAGCTACTGAGCAGGGTTAACTGGTTCTGTAGGTTTTCTTGGTTGAACAGGTTGACCTGGCTGAACAGGTTGGCCTGGCTGAACAGGTTGTCCTGGTTGAATAGGTTGACCCAATTGATAAAGGACACCAGGCTGCCCCATCTGAGCAGGTTGGCCTGATGGTGGGAGAGGGCTAGGTTGTGCTTGATAACCAAGTTGGCTTGTGACAGGACCATAATATGGCCCTATCTGTGCAACATTTGGACCAATTGGAAAATGAGGTTGCCGAGGTTGTACCAACGATTGAGAAGGATGGGTTTTCCCCCCAAGGCCGTACAATGGCCCAGGTTGATACCCTGGTTGCCCTGTGGGTCCTTGAGGTTGCCCCAGTTGGACCACATGGTGAGGCTATAGAGGTTGATCTTGAGGGTTGTAAGACTACCCTCACGGACAGTACAAAAATCTCTGTTGGCCCGAAGGTTGTCCTGGTAAGGGTTGTCCTTGCGGGTCGTATAGATAACCAGGCTGGGCCGAAGGTTGACCCTAGAAGGGTTGTCCTTGTGGGTTAGAAGGTTGCCTAGCCTAGGCAGATAGAAAACCATTAATATATTGATAAGCCTCATGTTGGGCCCAGATTCATGTATGATTTCCCCCTCTAAATACTCTGAAATATCTTATAAATTTGAGGAAATATTCTTTCATATCAATAATAAGGGATGAAATAGCAGAGAAACAGGAACAATTAGACTAAGGACATAAAGAATGATCCATAACAAGGATTTGACTCCTTTTTGTCCCTATCTGCAGAAAACCAGGAATGTGAGGTCAATGACAGATGATGACCAATCAACGAATGCATGTATCGAGGTCATCAACAATTCTAGGCGACCAATTAAAAGGCAGCTGAATAGTTTTTGAGTTTAAGAACTCAAACGACATCCATGTGCAGCTGGATGTCGTTTGAGATACATTCTCAAGAATTTTCCTTTAAAAAGGAAAAGAACAGACTAGGATGGAGGGTAGTTCATAAGGAAATCCCAATACAGCCTGTTTAATTCTTTGGAAGAGCATTCCTGAATGAAATAGAATTCTAAACAATCCCCTCTTGAAGCTTCTGTAGTGCTATAGCTTCTGTAGGTCTGGGCCCAACCTCCAGAAGTTATACGCATATGTTATGTTCTGAGACTTTGCAGAATCAGTATTTCTAAATTTTATGTAGTTGCAACATATACTTTTGATAATATAACTACAACTTTTCTTATAAGACTCTTAATAGTTGTGTTCTTAGCAATAAGTACAATTCTGTGCATGATAAATGCTTTGTTAATTCTGGTTTATTTTCTGATTATGACTATTAACCTCTGAGTAGAAGAGGACTGACTCAGTATTTATACTTTTTTTACCTCATGTTTCCCTTCTAACCTAACACAACGAGTAATCGGTTGATCACTGATGATTAGTTAGTTTTTACAGATAATTTCATTGCAAAATTATTTAAGTTAGGAAATTCACAGCTAAGTTATATCATTGTCTTATTAGTGATTTACTTCTGCTATTATTTCTTGGTTGCACAGATAGCCATACATTTTAGTCCTTCGTTCTTTCATTATCACACGGTTACTCAGATTGCTTGAATTGCGTTTTTGTTTCCGTACTACACAATTGCACACATTGCTTAGTTATATTGTAGTTTCAGAATTGCACAACTAAATTACTACTTCTTGGATTCTTTAATTTCATTCAGCTCTATTCTTGAAGCAACTTAATTAGAACTTTGTTTTGTCTAGTTTCATTTCCATTATTTCCATTCCTGTTGATTTTACTTAGATTTCTGCTCAGTTCGATTTAGAAATCACTTTGCTTCAACATAATTGTTGAATTATAGATTAGCAACATTTTCCTTAGGAAAAACATGTTTCACATTTATGAAGCTTTTCTTCGCATTAGCAAGAAGCATCCCTAGACTAGTTAACTCGCACATATTGTGCCAACACCCTTGAAATAAAAAGACAAACCCCGGGTTGGCAATTAAATAAAGGAACGATAAAGTTGCAGAAAAAAACCACCTCGACAGAACCAACATTTTTGGCGCCGTCGACAGGGAATGTGTTTATAGGAGTTATCTTCCTTATTCTATCCTTTCTATGCTATCGTAGGGAGTTGGGTCTTGAAAACGAAAGGTAAGAACCTACGTACCGGCAAGCAACATGCTTGCCCTATTAGCCCACTTGCCAGTAGAATTGTTTGGAAACTATAGGATTAGTGCTCTTTTTTTATGACTATGAGAAATAAGATAGAAACAAACCAAAACCATTCTCAACCACAACCCAGAGGACCGGTGATCCTTGGGAGAGAAACTTACATCGACAAAATCATTAATAAAGTTGAATCTCAGGAATCTGTAGGACCTAGAACAATTTCCATCCAAAATCCTAATCTCATCCCTCGGGCGACAACCACACCATTTGAAGCCTTTGCCGAGATTCGTAGCAGGACAGAGGGATCTGAGCCAAGTCTGCAAAATACCATTCATCAAGACATTAAATTTTTAAGGAATGAAGGTTCTTGCAACCTACAAGAGGGAAGGGGGGAAATCAGTAAAGAAATTCATATAGATATACCCAGGACCCCTATGGGGATAATCAAAACAGAGTATCCTAGAATTTCAAATCTGGGTAGCACTATCAGACCCCCACCACCTTCACCTCCCAAGCCTATTAAAATATACACCCCAGATCAAGAAATTCCGGAAGGATTTTGGCACCTTTTCGATCAAATGGAAAATAATCAAAATCAAAATCAGAGGCAGACATCCACACTAGAATACCTCATTGTTGATCATGCTGCCAATGCCCCTGTGAAATCTATTCCCTTGCATATCATCCCAACCTTTCATGGGCTAACCACAGAAGACCCTGATGCATTTTTATTTGAATTTTATGTTTTATGTAAATGATATGATTATACTACTGATCCCCATAAACTAAAATTATTTCCCTCCACCTTGAAAGGGACTGCTCTTCACTAGTTCATGCGGCTAGGAGGGGGAACTATAAACAGTTGGGATGAAATTAAAAACACTTTCCTCAGCAAATATCAAGACTATTGCCGAACCTTAGACTTAAAAGATGAAATCTTTAACATGACTGCCAAAGATAATGAAACACTAGAGGTATATGTAGAAATATTTCAATATAATTTACAAAGATCACCATACACTACATCATCCAAGGATATTCTCAAAACTAAAATGCTTAAAGTAATGAAGGAAGAATGGCTTGAATTTCTTAACATAATGGGGAAAGGAGATATTTCCCAGGATGGGTATGATGAAATTATATCATTATGTATCAGATGTTCCCGGGGCAGCTCGCATAACAGACCTATGGGGCGTGAGCTTAAGCAAACCAGTAGCAATGTAACCAGGGCTGAACTTGGAAATCTTTTAGAAAAATTCAAAACAGACATCTTGGGCACTTTAGCCACACAACTTGATGTCTTGCAGGCTAAATAAAAACAAGCTATCGCTGAGAAAAACGTCACCATATTTTTCCCAAAATTTCGAAAGAAGCATAGCCAAAGAGAATTTCCTCTAGACATGGTTCAGACATGTGCTATTTTCACTAAGGATCATGCCACAGACCAGTGTCCCTCTCTTCTCTAACTAAAATCCATTTACAAAGAAGACGAGGAAGAAGAAGAACCAATTTATTTAATAAATCAATGTCGGTAGTGGCAAGCACGACCAAGCACACCGCAAGACCTTCCTCAATACTTTCCATTACCCCAGTACAAACAAAAAAATCCTGCAACAGCCTGGCAAGCTCAAAACCAATACCCAACTTGGCCAAATCAAACCTTTCCTTTTCCTCCTTGGCCTACACAAAATCCATCAGGAAGTGTTACACAGTAATTTGTCACCATCCCCGCAATCCCCCATCCCGCACATTGGAGGGCCTATTCCGTGACCTATGAGTAGTGACATGAATTGAAACCAATTTCATGGAATCCCCCTTGACAAGGAAAATCATTCCCCTGAAGACATTTTCCTGTGAAAAGCCCTAAAAATAGACCTTTTGGCTTTGGTGCGACCAGCCAGTTCAGCCCTCGCGCCAATGAGGGAAATTCACCAAAGAGGGCACACCAACTGGCGCTCTGTCCTAGTGTATTACTTGCGCCAAGCTTAATAAGGAATGTTTTTTAAAAATAAATGGCAAAATTTTGATTCCAACCAACTCCTGAACCAGTCTCTAAAATGAGTTGGGAGGTTTGGCTCTAGATCTCCATGTAGGGGAAGTGGTTTTCCACCTATCATGGAAGCTTCCTTGAGGATAGGGCCAATCCCGCAATTGTAGGGATCCAAAATCCCCTTCCACCATCTATATAAGCTTGTCATTTTCCCTTTGCAAGCTAGCCTGAATAGAGCTGAATGAGTAGTAAGGAGATTATCGTCAGACAGCCAAAGAGAGAGAGACTTGTCCCATTCCTGATGAAATTTATCGAGATGTACTCCGCTATCGACCCGCCGAAGGAAGATCCAGTGTTAGAGCTCAGGTTGTATCTTTCTTTGTTGTGATTAATAATAAACAACTTTGATTATGGTTCCATTCATGTGTTCATGTCTTATGTTATAAATTGTATCTTCTCTGACTGATACATAGTTGCATGTATTAGGTTTTACGCTTGTGTGTTGTTGTTTCTTCGTGTACGTGCAGGTTTTCGAACGCACTAGGCGGGAGAATTGTGATCTGCCATAGCGAAGCATGAAAGTGCCATCTTCTCTGCAAGAAACAACAATGTGGGACTTAAGGTAGACCTCTTGTCACATCTTGGTCTTTTGTAACTAGGAACCTGCCTCTTAACGTGACTCAGTTGTTGCTAGACCTGTTCTGGGCTAGTAGGGATTGCCTCTGTCCGCAGAGGAGATTTCCCTCTCCAAAAAACTAGCGACCCCACTAGGGACACATTGATTGGAGTTTGTCTTGTCTTTTTTGTTGATTTTGGTCTTTGTCTGCTTGATCAACTCTTTTGGTTCACTTTTTTCTACTGTCAAACCTCTGTTTAGCCTCACCATCCCTGATCTGCTCCCTGTTTGCTCTTTTCTATTTTCTGCATTAGTAAACTTGATTGGCTTGGTTTTTTCCCTCACAGTCACACCAACTAGCGCTTTTTGCCAGTTTAACCCCTGTGCCAATCCTATTATGGCGCTAGATGCAGCCTGATAGTCGCGCCAATCCTATGTAGTGCTAGGGTTTGCTTCTTTCTGAGCTTTCTAAGCTTGATTTGTGGTTTTGGTGTCATTTTTTCGACTGCCTGAGTGTTCTGGAGCTTTGGTTGACTGTGTGTGACCCCTATCCTCCGGTTTTTTACCCTCTACTATCAGTTTTACATTCTAGCCCTAAGGAATCTAGGTGCTATAGTGTGTCAAGCCTCCCATGGGATTTTTTGGTTTTCGTTTGATCAGTCAATTTCATTGTTGCTTCTTTTCATTCGTTTGGTGGTTTTGCATTGTTTTATTGCGTTATTTGAGTGATTGGTCTGTTTCTCATTCGAATTTCACCTTGTCTCATTTTGGGCCTAGATTACATGGTTCATTTGAATCTTTGGGATTCCTTTTTGATTTGAGGGATTTCTTCATCAGTTTGAGGTTTGATTGTGTGTTTTGCATCGAGTAAGCATGCGTGTCTTTACTCTTTTTCCATCACTTCTCAAATTGTTCTTTTCATTAGTTTTCATTTTGTTTAGTGCACTTTTCTCTTAAAACATTGAAAATGCAAAAATAAAATCTCTTTTGCTTGTGATTAGTTAATGTAAATTGAAATATTTTCTATGTTATTAGTGATTTATAACTCTGAAAGAAAAGATTTTAGTTTCGTTAGCGTGCATTAGAGACACTAGTGGTTGCCTTGTGATCATTTTGTTATTGTGTGAAAGCTCTCAACCTTCCCATAGTTAGCTATTCATCGAACAAAGTGATACATTGTGGCATGTAGTGTGCATTTAGAGGATTTTGAGACATAAAATTCGGTAGGGCCTGGAAATTGAAACATAATTGAAGATCAACACTAAAATTTATTCAATTTACCTTAAGGCAACATTGAAACATTAACAAAATATTTAGAGGTCTAGGCTAGTGACGTGTTCTAGCGTCATTAAACCTAGTAGTTGTCGTTCGTCTCTTGGCTTTAGAGAGCACTAGTACGGACTCATGCTCCCTGTACCATTGCATATATAAAGGGAGACCCCACTAGGTTGCTATCCTTTTTCCATAGGAAGCCGAGTCTACTACCTTATACTCATGATACACCGGACACAGTATTCGGGGAGATTTCCTGCACGTACATCAAGTCCTTGCTTGATTTCTCTTTCATTTTGAAACCAAGGTGTATATTGTAGTTCACGGATATCTGGTACACCCTTTACCTAGAGTTCCAGAGTAGTCATTTTGATCTTTTCTGACTCATTAAATTTGAAAGGATCAGCAAGCGCTTGTCCTTTCACGTTTATTTCAAAATTGAAAGAGATAGAGTCACCTTTCATCCATTTCTCGACTCTTAAAACATGAAATGGTAAAGTTTCTAAGTTTCAATGTGGTAAAATAAATCACCTGCAATCACACACCCTTTTAGAGTTTGCTTGTTGGCTATTTGATTGTGTGCCTTGGATTTTAGCTTGTGTGCTTTTGTTTGATCTCTTCTTCTTGTCATTACTGTCATAGTTGCAAAACCCTTAGTTTTGTCTACTAGTAGTCCTTACACAGATGATTCATCAGAGGTCTCTCAATCCTCTGCTGAACCTCAACAACCCATTGTCTCCGAGTTTCCTGACGGGGGACCGGTTCCATCTAAGCTTCCCTTTGGAGGACCAGTTGAGTTCAGTTGGCCATTATCTAACGCTTGGTTTGGATTTGGAGTAGGGGAATATTTCCCTCCTCTTAAATTGGTTTCACCTTTTCTAGCTGTTGTAATTCCTCCTAGTCCTCGCCACATTCTCGAAGATCTAGTGGCAGGGTCAGATATGGGCTCATCCAGTCCTTCTCCTAGTGAGGAAATCCCCGCATCTAGTGAGGATTACCAGTTTTTCCCAGAAGACAACCCCGAGTTATCTGCCATGTCTTCGCCTAGTCATTCACTTCCAGCCAGGTATAGATCCTTAAGTCAAATTATGACCACCATCGACTCTATGGGAGTATCAACTCCCTCTACGAGGCTGATTATTCCTTCCTTAGGGGTGTCCCCAAGGACACCTCTCATGTCATCTCCTAAGGTCACATCAGTATCTATTAGGCCTACTATCTGTGTAGCCGCATCTACACTCGTTGTTACTACTCAGTCTGTAAGGACCGCGTCACTTCTCGAAGATGTCTGCATAGCATCTGCTATTCCAGAGAACATCTCTCTTCAGAAGTATCGGTTGTTTCTACAGCAATCAAAATCTGAGGTTGGTCAATCCTCCTAACATACCAACCTTCCTTATTTTTCCCATCATGCACAAGATGGTACACCCGTTTACATTTTTCCATATCAGTACGATGAGCAGGGAAACGTTGAATCTTTAATTAAACTGAGAGGGGGGGGCGGGGGGCGGTGAATCAGTTTAATACATACATGGGCCTTTTAAAAAAATTCACCAAACTTATTTACAGCTTAATATGTGAACAGTCTTAAAATTTTGTGGCCAATATTAAACTAATGTGACACCATACTTATGTTGAGAGCAGCAAACATTTAAGCAGATTGAAAGAATTACATCAACACATAAGAAACACACATAGAGACAACATATGTAAGTGGAAACCCATAAAGGGAGAAAAACACATCTTATTATTGTTGTGATGCAAAGGAAAGCTCCAACTCACTCTCACCATTGTTTTTCTATAGGCACCAACCTACAGGAGGCTCCAACCTCAGTCAGGTACAACTAATAGCTATCAAGCTGCAACTTGATAGGGAAGCTCCAACTTCCTCAATTTATCAAACTGAATGTTTGCTGATTTCCTCAGATATCAGCTCTGTTCTGTAGCTTCTCTTTCTGCTCATATTTTCTTAATATTCTCTGTCTCACTCTTATATACTCTACCTTCTCTATATTTACTCTCTCTAACCTTTCTTATGCATATCCAGTTGATATTATTTATAGAGTTCCTCACATGACTGTTTGTATTTCACAAGGAATTTTGAGTGAATAGTCATGACTCTTTGGCTTTTGTCTTCTCATTCCTTTATCCAACTCAATTTAAAATTATAATGATATGTACAAATTTCCATGCTACAGTGGGATTTTTCTTTTCCTTAGGATACTTGCCAATGCATCACAAACAATAAAAAATTTAATTACAACATTTACATTCAGATTTTCAGTTACACACTTCAATTTCACTCAGCTTATTTTCTGGATTTTGGCTTGACTGGATTTGTCTTTTCTGCTGTTGTTTCTCTCTCTTTCGTTCTTGTAGGCTATCTTATTCATTGCATTTGTATAATATTTGTACATATAACTGTATTTTAATATTACTGCTGGGAAATTTCAATACTTTTAATTTCTGCAGTGGCCACCTTTGCATGCTGAATCTTTATCAATGTACTTGTAAGAATTCAGGTCAACCTTCGACCTTTATAATAAATTTCAACCTCTGTGTAAAATGAATTCAAATTTATTTGCCCAACCAACCCATAATTCGAATAGTTCAATATCTTGGTTCGTTCTATTAATTCAATAAGGGATCCTTCTTGATCCTTCCTTCAGGTTCAATTATCGAATTCATAGAATTAGATTAAGAAAATTGTTTACGGGATTAGTACCAACTGATATAATAGACAACCCTCATGTGACCCAATACCTTTGATATTTAAATAAACCTGACAGTTATTATTTCATTTCTGGGGCTTCCTTCACACCTCATAACTAAATGTTCGAACCTTATAACTATGACCCCAAAGATTAATAAATCCACAAATATTAACAATAATCAACACATTCGTATGCATGGGCCCCACCATACAATCGACGGAATCAATCAAATACACACGCTCTTGCCTTAATTTAACCTTCGCGCATCTTCCCAATATGATCACCATCAGATCGCTTCCCTCCAGATCGACAGCTTGTGTCAATATCGCTCTGCGTCTTTGGTCGATGGTTAATGCGCAATGGCGCACATTGAACAACGGTTTTGGAACTTCGCCCGACACCATGTGTTGAACACTCAATGGAATCAATCCAAATTTGAAAATACCGCTCGCTCCACAAAAGTGATGCGATGAAACCCGGAAACCGCCTGCACTGTTCACCCGGTCTCGGTTCCGCTCTTCTACGCAGGGTTCCGGTCTCGTACAAGGTTCCGCCTTTATTATTTAAAGGGTTATATCATACAGTCAACACCGAGACTCATAGACTAATCAATACCATGGAATTGTTAGACCTTCCATACTTACACAGAAGCATACAGCGGGAATTGTGCCATTACACAGAGGTGTATAACTACGAGCCTTCAGGAGTTTATGATATTACACCATATTATCGCCTTGGTTCTGGAGCATGGAGAATCCAGTTAAACTTCTATACAAGTTTCTAAAGACAGAGGCGAATCCTTTCAACACAATCTTCCATCGCAATTTAGCATGCTGGTAACTACAGGTATGGCTAAGCATAATCAATGACTTTCAGTAACATCAATTTATTCCAATGCTACGCAGGATCACAATAAATCTAATTACACAGAGCTCACACGGCTCATACATTCCACATAGTGAATTTGTGTTCCACTGAGGGTTCAACGGCATATCCACACATAACCTAGTCATAGAGGTTCGTATTTGTCACAAGGATTCATCAGGAACACATTCTCATTACTGAACATACAAGCGGATTCTCAAGACAAAATTCACACAGAGCTCAACTTGACAGATGCACGTTAACGTTGAAACAAATCTTCATTATAAAATGGAGTTCTTACAACTTTCTAGTGGCCAGATCTTCAATCGATTGGCCCTTCTCCTCTGTTCTGCAGTCCTATGCAACCTATGCAGTTTTGAGCCCACTAATCCACTACTTGTCTATGCTACATCACTGCTTTGTTTCTGTTTCAGGTGCTCCTATTTTTTTTATCTCCTTTGCCATCAATGACAACATTTCCAACAATCTCCCTCTTTGGCATTGATGGCAATATACTTCTTCTGTTTTCCTTTTAGGAGCCTTCCTTCTGTTGCTAGCTCTTCCTCCCCCTTTGACATCAATGGCAAGGGGTTGCAAATTTCTTGGTGTAGATTTTATCCTTTGATCCCATGTTTTTATCTTTTTTCAACATTTCGTGCATTTCCTCTCTCTGATATCTTCTAACTTTATACCCTGCTGCTCCACATTGTGGATTAAATCTAAAATTAGGATCCTTTAGCCTTTTCATTGACTCCTGTATGTTGGATGTAGTCTTTCCATAACCCTTTGATCCTGAGGACCTGTTTTATGGTTTCCTTGTTGGCTGATCTCCCCCTGGAATGATATTTTCATTTCTGTTCTCCCCCTGAAACTATGCTTTCTCTTTATATCAGAGAGTAGCATCTACAGATACTACCCCTAGTCTATCTCTGAAATATTCGAATGGTTCTCTAGCAAGAGGTTTGGTAAATATTTCTACTGTTTGTTCTTTTTTTGGCACATATTCCAGCTTTACTATCTTCTGAGCCACTTGTTCTCGAAGAAAATGATACTTGATTGGAATATTCTTAGTTTTTTAGTGAAGCACAGGATTTTTAGATATACTTATAGAACTTGTATTATCACATTTGATTGAGATAGGTTCATCAATGCTTACCTTCATGTCTTGGATATTTTGCTTCATCCACATGACTTTTGTACAACATGCTGCTGCTGCTATATATTCTGCTTCTGTTGTAGATAGAGAGACAGATGTTTGTTTCTTGCTTAACCATGCCACCATACTTTCTCCTAAATAGAAAGCACCTCCACTTGTGCTTTTCCTGTCATCTACAAAGCTGGCCCAATCTTCATCTGTGTATGATGTCAATGTGAATTTTTTGCCTTTAGGATACCAAAGCCCATACAGTGTTGTTCCTTGTAGATATCTAAATATTCTTTTTACTGCAAGAGGTGATTTTGTTTAGGTGCTACTTGATATCTAGCCACTAGTCCTACTGCTAGCATGATGTCTGGTCTTGATGCAGTTAGATACAATAGACTTCCTATCATGGATCTATAGAGTTTTTGATCTATATCAGCAAACCCATCATCAGCACACAGCTTACATCCCGTGATCATGGGAGTTGACACAGGTTTGCAGTCCTCCATTTTGAACTTTTTCACCACTTCTTTTAAGTATTTTTCTTGTGAGATGAATGTGCCTGTGTTATTTTGCTGAATTTGAAGTCCTAAGTAGAAACTAAATTCTCCAATCATGGAAATCTCAAACTCTGACTTCATCTCCTCAGCAAACCCTTTTTCAAGTTCATCTATGTTGCTTCCAAACATAATGTCATCAACATATACTACAACAATCAGGAGTTAATTTTCATGGGATTTTATGTATAGATTGTTGTCTACTCCACCTCTCTTAAAGCCTTGTTTTTGCAAATATTTATCTAGTCTTGAGTACCAAGCACAAGGAGCCTGTTTCAGTCCATAAACAACCTTTTTTAGTCTGCATACATAGTCTTCTTTTTCTGTTAATGAGAAGCCTTTTGGTTGTTCCATGTAGACTTCTTCTTCTAAGTCTCCATTCAGAAATGTAGATTTTACATCCATTTGATATACCTTGAAGTTTTGGTAGCATGCAAATGCTAGGAAAATTCTGATCGCTTCCATTCTGGCTACAGGGGAAAATGTTTCATCGTAATCAAGTCCTTCAATTTTTGAGTATCCTTTGCAGACTAGTCTGGCTTTATTCTTGATTAATTGTCCTTGATAATTCATTTTATTTTTGAATACCCATTTTGAGCCTATGACATTTTTCTCAGTGGGTCTAGGAACTAATTCCCATGTATTTTTTTTCTCAATTTGGTCCAATTCTTCATTCATAGCATTTACCCAAGACTTGTCCTTGCTGGATTCTTCAAATTTATTTGGCTCTATTTGTGACAACATGGCTATGTATACCTCTTCAGTTTGTTCTGTTAGTTTCCTTCTTGTTTGGACCCCTACTCTCTTGTCTCCAATGATCTGATCTTCAGCATGGTTTTTCTGAGTATATCTTGAGGGAGATTTAGAACTCAGCTCTATATCTTCTGTTGTCTTGCTTGTTTCCTCATCACCTTGGTTTTCTTATGGTTGTCTGATGGATTTCAGCAGTCTGTATCTCTTGTATTGTTTGGAAGTTCTTCATCAAATCTCACATCAATGCTTTCTACTATTTTTTGAAGAGTCTTGTTGTAGCACCTGTACCCTTTGCTTTTGGATGCATATCCTAGAAATATCCCTTCATCTTCTCTTGCATCAAATTTCCCAAGATTTTCATCATTATTCTTTATGTAACACTTGCTTCCAAAGATTCTAAAATGTTTAATTGAAGCTGGTTTTCCATGTCATAGTTCATAGGGAGTCTTGTCACTCCTTGGCCTTAAGTGAGCTTTATTAAGGATATGCACTGTTGTGTGTACTGCTTCTGCCTAGAAGGTCCGAGCAATATTACTTTCATGCATCATGGCTCTGGCTATTTGCTGTACAGACCTGTTTTTTCTCTCCGCTACTCCATTTTGCTGAGGTGTTCCTGCAATACTAAATTGTTTCTTTATCCCATGTTCATTGCATAGGTCAGCAAAGTCATAATCTGTGAATTCACCTCCTCTATCTGATCTGATGCATTTCATCTTACATCCTGTTTGATTTTATGCTAATGCTTTTAAGATCTTAAATTTTTCCAAAGCTTTTGATTTATTCTTGAGGAATGCAACCCATGTCATTCTGGAGAAATCATCTATTATCAGCATGAAGTAGGATTCTCCACTTGGAGTTTTAGTTCTTGCAGTTCCACACAGATCCATGTGCACAAGCTGTAGAGGTCTTCTTGTTGATAACTCATCTTTGGCCTTGAAGGATGTGCGAGTCTGTTTGCCTAATTGACATGATTTGCATATGGTATTAGAAGGCCTCTTTATTTCTCGCATGTATCTGACAGTTTTTTTCTCGCTTAGTCTGATGATGTGATCGAAGCTGAGATGTCCCAACCTTTTATGCCTTAACCATGACTCTTCTAGTTTTCTAAGATGACATGTTTCATCTTCCTCTTTTACAATGTAAACATTACTCTCTGTTCGAACTCCTTTGAGCAGAGTCTTACCTGTGGTGCTTGATCTAACTTCACAATCTTGTGCTCTAAAAAGAACTTCACAGCCTTTGTCACACATATGACTGACACTTAGTAAATTTTCTTTCAGCCCATCTACAAATAGTACATCTTGGGCATTTCCTCTGCCATTTTCTATGTTGACTGAGCCTTTTCCCTTGATCTTACCTGATTTATCATTGCCAAAAGTAACATTGCTAGATTTCTTTTCATCAAGAGTTATAAACTTGCTTCTGTCTCCAGTCATGTGTTTTGAGCATCCACTATCCAAATACCACTGGCTTTTCAGGTCTTGAAAAATTAGAGCCAAGTCACATTTATTCACCTTCTTTATCCACTAGAGGCACCCTTTTGTTTGGTATCTTTTGTGAGGTGATGAACTACATCTTCTTAGAGGAAATTTGGAAGGTATATGTCCAACTTGATTGCATACACAACATTTGATCATAATTTTTGTAGAATTATGAGTATGAACATAATTTCTTTGATTCATAAACCTCCTTGAGGTGTTAAACATCAATCTTTGTCGATAATTTCTACACTCAATGATTTTATGGCCAAATTCCTTACAATAAATATAGTAACCATAGAAACTATTTGCATACCTGATGTAAGGTTGTCTCTTCCATTTTTTTGCTTGAGGTAGTCTCTTCAATGTTTGCATCTTTTGTTGGTTTGAATTACTCCTCCTTGCATGACAATATGTAGCAATGTGTCCCAGCTTGTGGAAATCATAACAGATGGCATTCTTCATAGGAGGGAAGAATCTCCTTTGATGGTTTCCAAATTTTACATACTCAGGGGTCTTAGTATTTATTACATTCTTTGCTACTAGTGGTTTCTTTTGATCTCTGTCTTCCTTATTATAGGTTTCTTCTTTTGTAGGAATTGTTTGAGCTGCTTCATCATTCTTCTTTCCTTTTACAAAAAGAATCTCTTTGTCAACCTTTTCTTTGCCTTTACTTGATTCTCCTTCATAGCCTATTCCAGTTTTTATCATAGGGGATCTTTGAGCAACCATAATTTCATTCAACTTACTAGAGCTTGTTGTTTGAGAAGAGTTTATAACAAATTTCCTTTGAGCATTTTCTAAATTCTTCCTGAGACATACTACTTCTTCTTCCAACTTTTCTTTTTCCTGAGTTTTTTCTTTGATTTTCTTAAGTAGCATGTCCTCTATCTTCTTGGCTTCCTCAAGCTCGATATTTAGCTGCATCAGAACTTCTTAATTCTGTTCTTCTTGTACAAACTTGAGGAGAATGTCCTTTTGTTTTCTGCATTTCAGCCCGAGTCTATCAATCTCTTCTAGAGCACTTCTTAGCTCTCCCTCAAGGTCGACTTCACCTTCTTCATCTTAATATTCTAGCAGGAGACCTTCAAGTTCTTATATAGCCATCAATAAAAATTCAGAGGTTACATCTTCACTTGAGAGTTCATCTGGATCTTCAGATGTACTGCTGTCTTGTTTAGCATAGAAGGATTTTCTGCTGAACTTCTTTCCTTTCTGCCAGTTCTTTGATGTATTTCTCTCTGACTCTTGAGCCTGATTCCTTACTTTCTTATGAGGACACTAAGCAGCATAGTGTCCAACTCTTCCACAATTAAAGCACTTGAAAGGAAGCTTACCTTTGTATTTACATGAGCCTCTATCCAATTTCTTGAAAAAATTTGCCTCTTCTTCATCCGAGCAAGAGCATATGTCTCCCTCTTCTTCTTTCTTCTTTTCTGTTTTAAAGGATGCCTCCCTCGTACTTGGCTTCTTCTGTGGGAGCCTCATCTCATAAGCTGTTAGATTTACAAGTAGCTGGTTCATAGTGAAGGTCTCCCAATCAGTTGTTTCTTCTATTGCAGACACCTTGGGATTAAACCTGGATGGAAGAGATCTTAGAATATTTTGCAAAATTATACTTTCTGGCATGGTTTCTCCAAGAGCTTTCATATTGTTAACAATTTCTACAACTTTTAGGAAGAAAATGGCAATGTCTTCATCATCATTCATTTTTAAGTTCTCAAACTGGGCTCTATAGACTTGAAGTTTGGCAATCTTTACTTTCTTGTCTCCCTCATGGATGTTCTCCAGAGTATCCCACATTTCTTTGGCAGTGTCTTTGTGCATTACTTTAATAAACTCTGCTTCACACAATCCATTCAAGATGGCATTCATGGCTTTTGCGTTAGCTACAAAATCTTGTTTGGTTTCTTTCTCTGAGTCAGTTGCCTTTGGGGCATATCCTAATTCCACAGCAGCCCAGACTTCTATTCCTAGAGACATTATGTATGTCCTCATTTTGATTTTCCAGAAAGCATAATTTTCACCAGTGAAAAAAGGGGCTTTATTGGTTGAGCATCCTTCTTTACTAGCCACCGTGGGAACCTAGGATCTCCTTTCAGTTGTTAGACTGGTACAAAGGAACCTGCTCTGATACCAATTTTTGAATATTTAATTAAAATGAGAGTGGGGGGGGGGGTGAATCAGTTTAATACATACATGAGCCTTTTAAAAAATTTCAGCAAACTTATTTACAGCTTAATATGTGAACAGTCTTAAAATGTTGCAGCCAATATTAAATTAATGTGACACCATACTTATGTTGAGAGCAGCAAACATTTAAGCAGATTGAAAGAATCACATCAACACATAAGAATAAGAAACACACATAGAGACAAAAAATGTAAGTGGAAACCCATAAAGGGAGAAAACCACATCTTATTATTGTTGTGATGCAAAGGCAAGCTCCAACTCCCTCTCACCACTGTTTTTCTGCAGGCGCCAACCTATAGGAGGCTCCAATCTTAGTCAGCTACAACTGACAGCTATCAAGCTGCAACTTGATAGGGAAGCTCCAACTTCCTCAATTTATCAAACTGAATGTTTGCTGATTTACCTCAGATATCAGCTCTGTTCTGTAGCTTCTCTTTCTGCTCTTCTTTTCTTAATCTTCTCTACCTCACTCTTCTATACTCTTCCTTCTCTATATTTACTCTCTCTAACCTCTCTTATGCATATCCAATTGATATTATATATAGAGTTCCTCACATGAATGTTTGTATTTCACAAGGAATTTTGAGTGAACAGTCATGACTCTTTGGGTTCTATCTTCTCATTCCTTTATCCAACTCAATTTAAAATTATAATGATATGTACAAATTTCCACGCTACAATGGGATTTTTATTTTCCTTAGGATACTTTCCAATGCATCACAAACAATAAAAAATTTAATTACAACATTTACATTCAGATTTTCAGTTGCACACTTCAATTTCACTCAGCTACTTTTCTATATTTTGGCTTGACTGGATTTGTCTTTTCTGCTGCTGTTTCTCTCTCTTTCATTCTTGTAGGCTCTCTTCTTCATTGTAGTTGTATAACAGTTGTACATATAACTGTATTTTAATATTACTGTTGGGCAATTTCAATACTTTTAATTTCTGCAGTGGCCACCTTTGCATGTTGAATCTTTATCAATGTACTTGTAAGAATTCGGGTCAACCTTCGACCTTTATAATAAATTTCAACCTCAATTTAAAATGCATTCAAATTTCTTTGCCCAAGCAACCCATAATTCGAATAGTTCAATATCTTGGTTCGTTCTATTAATTCAATAAGGGAGCCTTCTTGATCCTTCCTTCAGGTTCAATTATCGAATTCATAGAATTAGATTAAGAAAAGTGTTGACGGGCTTAGTACCAACTGATATAATAGACAACCATCATGTGACCCAATACCTTTGATATTTAAATAAACCCAACAGTTATTATTTCATTTCGGGGGCTTCCTTCACACCTCATAACTAAATGTTCGAACCTTATAACTATGACCCCAAATATTAATAAATCCACAAATCTTAACAATAATCAACACATTCGTATGCATGGACCCCACCATACAATCGAAGGAATCAATCAAATACACACACCCATACCTTAAGTTAACCTTTGCGCATCTTCCCAATATGATCACTGTCAGATCGCTGCCCTCCAGATCGATGGCTTGTGTCAATATCTCTCCACGTCTTTGGTCGATGGTTAATGCACGATGGCGCGCATTGAACAGCGATTTTGGAACTTCGCCCGACACCACTTGTCGAACACTCTATGGAATCACTCCAAATTTGAAAATACTGCTCGCTCCGCAAAAGCGGTGCGATGAAACCCGAAAACCGCCTTCACTGTTCACCCGGTCTCGGTTCCGGTCTTCTACGCAGGGTTCCGGTCTCGTACAAGGTTCTGCCTTTATTATTTAAAAGGGTTCTATCATATAGTCAACACCGAGACTCATAGACTAATCAATACCATGGCATTTTTAGACCTTCCATACTTACACAGAAGCATATAGCGGGAATTGTGCCATTACACAGAGGTGTATAAATACGAGCCTTCAGGAGTTTATGGAATTACACCATATTATCGCCTTGGTTCTGGAGCATGGAGAATCCAGTTAAACTTCTATACAAGTTTCTAAAGAGAGAGGCGAATCCTTTCAACACAATCTTCCATCGCAATTTAGCATGCTGGTAACTACAGGTATGGCTAAGCATAATCAATGACTTTCAGTAACATCAATTTATTCCAATGCTACGCAGGATCACAATAAATCTAATTACACAGAGATCACACGGCTCATACATTCCACATAGTCAATTTGTGTTCCACTGAGGGTTCAACGGCGTATCCACACATAACCCAGTCACATAGGTTCGTATTGGTCACAAGGATTCATCAGGAACACATTCTCATTACTGAATATACAAGCAAATTCTCAAGAAAAAATTCACACAGAACTCAACTTGACAAATGCACGTTAACGCTGAAACAAATATTCATTATACAGTGGTGTGCTTACAACTTTCTAGTGGCCAGATCTTCAATCGATTAGCCCTTCTCCTATGTTCTACTGTCCTATACAGCCTATGCAGTTTTGAGCTCACTAATCCACTGCTTGTCTCTGCTACCTCACTACTTTGTTGTTGTTTTAGGTGCTCCTTTTTTTTTTATCTCCTTTGCCATCAATGACAACATTTCCAACAGGTAACCCTCTACATTTTCCTGCTCCAGAGGCTTACCAGTATGTTCAAGGTTTTCTGTCTGCCTAGGCTGGACAACCCTTCCAGGGCCAACCTGGTTATCTTTATGACCCGCAAGGACAACCCTTACAGGGCCAACATTCGGGCCAGCAGGGGTTGTTATACAGTCCACAAAGACAGTCCTACAACCCTCAGGGTCAACCTATACAGCCTCACACTGTGGTCCAACTAGGGAAACCTCAGGGACCCACAGGTTAACTGGGGTACTAGCCGGGGTTGTTGTATGGTCCTGGGGGGAAAATCCAACCCTCTCAACCTATGGTGCAACCTCTGCAACCTCAGTTTCCTATCGGTCTGAATGTTGCACAACCAGGACCCTCTTATGGTCATGTATGGGTCAAACTAGTTATCAGGTGAAACCTGGCCCTATCCCACCACCAGGCTAATTGGCTCATCCGAGGTAGCCTGGTGTCCCCCTTCATCCAGGTCAACCTATTAAACCAGGGCAACCTGTTCACCTAGGTCAACCTGTTCAACCAGGGCAACCCACTCAGCCAGGTCAACCTGTCCAACCAGGCCAGCCTGCACAACCTATCAACTTTGATCAACAGCTAATTTACTCTATGTTGCAGCCGAATCCGCCTGTGCGCCCAACTTATTAGGCTCAGTAGGGCCCCACTTACCAATAGCCTGCTCAACCCCAAGGCAGTTATTATCTTCAAGGTCAATCTCAACTGATTTACAACCCGCCCTAAGGTTCTAATTACTACCTTCAACAACTAGGTTATACCTATAGTCAGCAGTCAAATCCATATACTGCTCAAACGGGGTTGACATATAATCAGGGTCCATACCCCAATTATCAACCCCCATACACTGGTTATCAGCAACCGTATCAGTCTAACTATATAGCTTACACCCCCTATGGTCAGAATCCCCCGGGACAGAACCAATGGGGGCAAGGTTATGCTCAACCAGGGTGGAGTATAGGTACAGGTCCTTATCGAGGGCCTGGTATTCCTTTCAATCCTCATATACCTTTCCTTGCTATCTTGCAATTGTTGGATGTTTCTAAATTGACCAATGATCCAATTCTTCACAATCCTTACTAGCCTCCGGTTCCAACCAAGGTGCCAGGTGACTGTCCTAAATTTGAAGGTAAAGCTGGAGAGTACCCCCAAGCTCATGTAATGACCTACCATCTATGATGTTCGTCCAACTCTTGGGTTGATGATTCAATTCGTCTGCGTCTCTTCCAGTGCACTCTTACCGGTGCTACCGATAATTGGTATATAGAATTACCCCGTAGCATCTTTCAAGACTTCAATACGTTAGCTATGGAATTTCTTATGAAATTCCAATTACTGGTTCATTATGAAGCCTGGACGCATCTCCTGACTTCTTTGAATCAGGATAAAGCCACCCACATATCTGATCATATTAATGAGTGGCGACGTCATCGTAGACTGATCAAGTTTGATATACTTGATCAGCTACTAACTCATTGGTTCACTACCTCCTTTGACAAGATCGCTCAAGATATTTCTATGGGGGCATGTGTGACTGAAGAACAAGCCATCACACATGCCCAGTACCTTGATCTAGTATACTCTCAGTCCGGCATGCTTTATGATATTTTTATTGATGCTTCGTGGCTGGGGACCTCTAAAACACCAGCTACCCCATCAGTGGATAGTGTTATTGGTTCCATTTCTAAAAATTATCGAAAATCCTCTAATGTGAAGCAGAAGTCCAATTATTCTAATATTTCTACTCTTCTCGCCCCTCCACATTCTGGTAAAACTATAGAATTCAACGCCGTTCAGGCTAATCCTACGAAAAATGTCTCCAAAGGAAAGAATAAGGGCAAAGGAAAATTGAAACCCGATGCCCCGAAACCAGAGTCTTCTAAACCTTGTGCTGACGGTGTTTCCCAACGTAAACCGAAGTACCCCTGCCTTATCTGTGAAGGAGACCATTATACCAAATATTGTCCCCGACGATTTGAAGTTTGTCAACTTTTGAAGGGCTCCAAAGCGACTTCGACCGTTCTCAAAGAACCATTCCCATCTCAGCAGACCCAGATGGTTGAGAAGCCTTCATCATTTGTACCATTTGGGTCCCAAGTTTTTATGATGAATGGTGTTGCAAATTTCTCGATTGCTACGCATTCGAAGGATTACACTGGATCATGTCAGGCAGCAGGGAAGGAATTCGTTGATGGCCCACCTCCCCCACCTGTCTCTAGTACCTTAGAAATTGAGAAGCCTAATGCTGAACCTATTGTGAGGCCACCTTCTAAAGGTGTTCTGCAAAAATCTTCCTACAAACCAAACACCCGTGCTGCTCAGCATTATAGTATTGTTGAGGATTTGGCACAGGCACCTTCTGCAATGTCTGCATTGGAAGTGCTTCAAAATTTCCCATCTCAACGAAAATCTTTATTGTCTGCAATCAGTGGAATCGATCCCGCCGATTTTAATCTTCTCACCTTCAACCTAGAAAATTTTTTCCCCTGACTTCCACATCAAATCGCTCTTGTTATCCAAGTCAGGATCAACGGCCTCAACATCGATAGAGCCATTGTGGATGAAGGTGCTTCTACCTGTGTTATGTCATCTGCCTGCTGGAAGGCCATTGGCTCTCTAGCTCTTACTTCATCTCCCAATTCCCTAGAGGCATTTGATGGTTGGGAATCGAAACCCCTAGGTGTTCTTGAGAGTTTTCCAATCATGTTACAGGGGAAGACAGTCAACATAGAAGTATAAGTGGTTGATGCCAATCTCAACTACAATATCTTTCGTGGTCACAGTTGGACTCACGCCATGCTATGCATTCTGTCCACCCTCTTTCGGCTTCTGAAGTTCCCTCATGAGGGAAAAATCATCATTGTCGATCAGTTATCTTTCTTCACCTCATCCTATGAGAACGACGTTCCTTATGTGGATTAGATCCCTAATCCCCCCAATAGTGTAGGACCCAGTATTTTCAAATACCCTGTCCTCATGGGTATTTTTCCCATGCCACCACCGCACACCATTCAAGTTAACATGATCTCTAAGTTAGAAAATCCTTGGATCATCCTTTGCTTGGACAGGTGACCTTTTTCGGAGAATCGATGTCATTAACTCTAGTTGAGATTAATTATTGCAAAATTGTCACTGCATCTGATCCTCCTCCTCCTTAACATGCTCCTTTGAGCATGGCTCTAGATATATATTCTCAATCCCCTTGGCTAGGTAATGTGGATTCACCTAATCATTTAAGAGAAGTCTTCCCTTCCAATAAAGCTATTGTTGAAACGATGTCTCTTGAAGATCTGTTGTGGAGCGATGGACATCATCGTTCCTCGTTCATGCCCAGCCTAGGGGAAATGTTTGATTGTCTAGAGCCTTTTGTATCTGGTTATCTCCCTCTTGAGCCTCCTCCTTTGAGCTCGTCGGAGCACAGTTCCTCTTCTTGTGTAAAGCTCCTAAAACAATGAAACAAGATTCTACGAGGATAGTTATTTTAAGTGTGTCAACCTCGTTAAAATAATGAAACACAAGCCTGTTCAACTTGATTTTTGTTAGATTTAGATCAAATATCTTGTGTTTTGAACCTTCATTCCATTTCCTATTGATTGAAGCTTGGGGGACATGTACCTCAAATTGAGACACCATGCTAGGGGGCATGCCCATTTTCCCTTATTATTTCAAGCATAGTTTTCATGTGTGCTTCCATGTGTGCTTTTAATCTTGTGTAAAAATAAAATGTGTGGTAATGCATTTTGTGAACTTTTCTGTTGGGTTTTTTGTTAGGAAAATCATATAACTAATGCATTAGATAACATTGTATTAGGAATTTGCGTAACATATTAAAAACATCATCACATGTAAAAAAAAATATCCATCTAGAAATAAATAAATAAATAAATAAATAAATATATATATATATATATATATATATATATATATATGTATGTATGTATATATGTCGAATAGTTTACAGTTTGTGTACATCACATAAAATCAAAAAATATGCATGTTTGTTTTAATAGTAGCAAGAGATAGCATGTCTCTAAAAAATATGCATATAAAAGCCCTATATGACTAATCAGTGTGGTGCTCGTGGTAGCATGTCACCACGCGCACCAATCGCCTCAGTAATCGATGGAGGCGACTAGGCACCCCTATAGTGTGTCTCTGGTAAGCCATCGGGACGTTTGCTAGCCGTGCATAATCCCGGATCCCCTGGGTGATACCCTCCAAGTTCTGGACATTTCAAGCGATGGGCGACATTCCGGTAGGCCTCTTTGGGCCAACGTCTGCGTACATATAGGATTGTTTGTTAGAATAGGCATGTATCACAAAAAATAAAAATCGTAAATACATAAAAATAAAAAATAAAAGAGTCTTAACTAGCTCCTCATCCCAGTCGTCCCCCTCCGAGAGTGGAAGATCTCAGTCTTCCGTGAAGTTGGTACCGACATAGGGCCAGTCCTCAACGATGATCAGTTGTTGCCATAGCCATACAAAAAACTTGGGCGTCTAGGACATCTGTTAGCCCCCTCCTGATCTAGGCGTAAGTGCTGCCCATCAAGCCATCCTCGGCTCCCTCAATGATGGCTCGGTGACTATTGCCCCCTGGCTCTGGACAATTGGTAGTCGTTCAAGGATGAATGATACCAAAATGGAACCGTACCCAAACTATTTCAGTTTGGCCTTATTGCACTTCGTCAGCTGTCGTTTGATGTTCATTGTTACGGCAGTGGCCCAATAAAAAAGTGTAGGGTTCATGCATTCAGTTGCTAGTAGGAGCCATGCTTTGGTTGCTTCATGCAGTGCCTGTGACCCCACAGCCCACGTAATGTTGTGGAGCACTACTCAGAGTGCTAGATCGGGGACCATGTGGATATCTACCTTCCCACTGCCTGATCCTGTCCATGCCCCTAGGCACACTTTTGCCATTACCATATCAATTTTCTTACCAGAAGGTCTACTTCCTGTCATGATTGGCACTCGACCTCTGCGGGACAATCCAGTTATGAAATAAATGTTAGATACCTCAAGTTCCAACACTTGGTCTCGAATTCTGAATAATTTTTCATTCTTGTCCCAAATGCTAATCAAATAATGCAATAGCTTAGGCTTTGCTCTCAAACATGGTGTTAGGCAGAACTTTTTGAGACCACAGTTTTGGAGAGATTTCATGCATGCTTCATCCTACATGGCCATTTCATCCTCTTCACCATGCTCCCATTCCTTCCACTCAATCACCATTGTGGCTGTGTATCTGCACCAACATGGTCATAAACACCTCATTAGATCTCTGTGACATTCAGAAATTCATTTGATTAGCTCACATTTTGATAAATTGGGGCATAAATTTGAGTTGCACCATTGGCAGGACTGTTTTGCTAACAGTCGCGTCAACTGGCACGACCCCTTTACAAAAAGGAGCCAATTGGCACGGGTCCGTGCTCGATACCCGTGCCAATTGGCCGAGCCCTAATTTTGCAAAGGGTTCTCCCAGGGATAAAAAACACAATGGAAATCTACAAAAAATGAATCAAAACAAAGCTAAGGAGAGTGCCTCTTACCTAGAACAAACACAAACCAGAATGATGTACTAGATTGACCACAATCGTCACCGCAACTTTGCACAGAAAAAGCTCATTGTTTCTCTCACAAAAGGTAAAAAGTAAAAGTGAATATGTTTTACTATTTTTGGCATATTTATAACTTTTCAAAGTCAAAATTAGGTTTTGAAATTTAGTTTTCCAATATTTTATTAAATTTTGTCAGAAAATGGATTTTATGCTCACTTTATGTGTAGCAACAGGTTTTCACGTAGCTTGGACGACGATACGAGTTGTATTTTATACTTTTTCGGACTCAGTAAAAACATGAAAAAGTCATTTCTGGAGTCATATTTCAGCTCTTTTCTAACTCTCTAAAAATGAAAATATTACCGAGTCGCTTTTCATTCTGATCTCATTAGATTGGCTATGAAATGACATCTACCTAGTACATGTTTAACCCTTTTTTGGGCCGAGATAGATTATTTACGAAAAAGGAATACCCTAGCCTATCGCAACTAGGACGTTTTCTCAGACATAGTTTTCTACCTTTTCGGATCTGAGGAACTATATACGAAAAGGGATTGTTGGAGTTTACTTTTCCGCTATCTTTTCAAACTCTCTAAACATGAAAATACACTGAGTTCTTCCTTTTTCAGACTCGTTAAACCCTGATGACATTGGATTTAGTCGTAATGACAATATTCGAGTTTCTTCTTCCTAGGGCTGGCTAAATGTACTAGGATGGATTCGTCCGAAGGATGAACTTATATCACAAGCATATGCTATCCCCTTCAAGCTTGTTTTAAAAAATAATTGGGGTACTCGCCATAAATGGTGGGGAAAATTGGAACCAGTATCATCATCATGTCGGTGGTATGTTGCTCTTGAACATGGCACTTGTCTGCATTTGTGTCAGGTTAGGGACATCTCATGTCATTTTTTTCTTGCCTCCATGGGTTTGGGTGATCCTTTTTGACCTCTCATCTACTCTTTGCCTCGTCATCATGACCTCTGATATTTTGATGTCAAATACTACCAAATCCACTGTCATGTTGCCGACATGTTCAAGAGAAGTTGACCTCTGCAGTTTCAACCTTCCTCTGATTCTCACTGATCCTGATTCATAAACATTATGTTCCTATGTCTCGCATCGATGATGTGGGAAACACTATGGCCCACCTTTGATCAAGGTTAATTCCTATCGACGTCAGCTCATTATCCACGAAGCTAATCTAGTGACTCCCATCTAGTACCTTGGAGCCTGCATGCCTCAATGGTAGGTTCTTCGCATTTGACGTAAGGTTTTCATCATTGACCTTCGATCGGATGATTATGCGGGTGTTTGATGCCAGCTCATTGTTCACATTCTGTGGATTGTACTTGTAGTACTTTGAGGGCCATTGTCATTATTGGTGGTTCCTCTCGCATCTGTTAACAGCTTTCATCATTGGCTGGTAATCAGATGATGTTCTTGCATATTCGACTTCAGCTCACTTATTCACATGCTAGAACTTGTACTCTGTTCTGGTTGAGATGGAGTGCAAGACCCTAGATTTTGTCTGTTGGAATCTAGGATGCGATTTTTTTGATTATCATGATTGGTTACATGACTCATTGATTGGATGGCTGCGACCATACCTGAGTCTATTTGTCGATCCTCACTAGATGGCTAGGTCCATGCCTCAGATCTTGATTATTATATACTCTATTATGGATGGCTGTGCCCATACCACATATCATGTACTTTAGATATCAGTTGTACTTGTCTACGCAGGTTTTCTGACAGCAGTGTTTTCAGTTGGACACGTTCTTGTAAACCATTTCACCCCTCTCTCTCTCTCAGGACTCATGCTTTAGGGGGAATTTGTTACACAGTAATTGGTCACCGTCCCTACAATCCCCTGTCCCACACATTGAACATCCTATTCCGTGACCTACGAGCAGTCACATGACCTGAAACTACTTTCATTGCATCCCCCTTGACAAGGAAAATCATTCCCCTGAAGATAATTTCCTGTGAAAAGCCCTAAAAATAGACCTTTTTGCCTTTGCGCGACTAGCTAGTTCATACCTCGCGCCAATGGGGGAGATCCACCAAAGAGGGCATGCCAAATGGCGCTTTGTTCGAGTGTATTACTCACACCAAGCTTAATAAGGATTGTTTTGTTTTTTAAAATGGCGAAAGTTTGATTCCAACCAAATTCTGAACGAGTCTCTAAAATGAGTTGGGAGGTTTGGCTCTGGATCTCCATGTAGGGGAAGTGTTTTTCCACCTATCATTGAAACTTCCCTGAGGATAAGGCAAATCCCACCATTGTAGGGATCCCAACTCCCCTTCCACCATCTATATAAGCTTGTCATTTTCCCTTTGCAAGCTAGCCTAAATAGAGCTGAATCAGTAGTAAGGAGATTATCGTCAGACAACCAAAGAGAGAGAGACTTGTCCCATTCCCGATGAACTTAATCGTGACATACTCCACTGTCGACCCGCTGAAGGAAGATCCAGCGTCAGAGCTCAGGTTGTATCTTTCTTTGCTGTGATTAATAATAAACGACTTTGATTATGGTTCCATTCATATGTTCATGTCTTATGTTATGAATTGTATCTTCTCTGACTGATACATAGTTGCATGTATTAGGTTTTACACTTGTGTGTTGTTGTTTCTTTGTGTACGTGCAGGTGTTCGAACGCGCTAGGCAGGAGAATTGTGATCTACCACAACGAATGATGGAAGCACCATATTCTCTACAAGAAACAACAATGTGGGACTTAAGGTAGGCCTCTTGTCACATCTTGGTCTTTTGTAACTAGGAACCTGCGTCATAGCGTGGCTCGGTTGTTGCTAGACCCAATTTTGGCTAGTAGGGATCACCTCTATCCGCAGAGGGGATCTACCTCTCCAACAGGAAGTAATTAGAAAAACTTCCCTAATCCTCCCATCCCTAATTCTCCCCCTTATTGGCAGAATATCCCCTACCAAAATCAATGGCCAAACCCTCCTACTCAACACAGTAACTGGAACTGGAAATGACCCCTGGGGGTGGGAAATTTACTGATAGGGGAAGGAAATAGACAGCTACCAGATCCCTACCCTATTTAGCAAAACCCGCAGCCTCCTATGCGGCCTCAATTACCAACCCAACCCAACCCCAATCCCAATAATAGACCAGTTCAGTTAATTCAGATCATAGAATATCCATTGCCTAATACTGAACAAAAATAGTGCAATGAATTAAAGTTAAGATCAGAATGTACTATATTACCCGTGGAAGCCACACCTCCATCTCTATCCCAAGATAAAACTTCCATAGGAACTAGCTCAACTAAATCAACGAAAATAGATAAAAACAAAGAAACTGCTAACCAACAAAAGCCTGAAGAACTCAAAATAACCTCCCCTCCATTTCTAGAAAGATTAAACATACCTAAATCCATAACCAATTCTAAATTTAACATCCTGGGGGAATTGAGAAGTCTTTGTGTTAAAATTCCCCTTCTTCAAGCCATCCAGGATATCCCCATTTACGCAAAAACAATCAAGGAATTGTATGGGAAAAAGAAAACTAGGAATACAATGATTACACCTACTGTTCATGTAGTAGGAAATTTATCTGATTTACTGTTAGGAAAAGAGCTACCCATGAAATATGACGATCCAGGAAACCCCATCGTAGATGTAGAAATTTCTGGACATTCATTCCAAAATACACTAGTTGACCTAGGGGCAGCCATTAACATCCTAACTATAGGGGATGTGAGAGGTTAGGCATATCGATTCTAGAACCCACAACCACACTTCTAGAATTAGCTGGCAGATCTGTTATTAGACCTGAAGGTGTGGTGTAGGATATCATGGTTTCATTAGACTCATGGGAATACCCCGCTGATTTTCTGGTAATTAATCCAAAAAACAGACTAGAATGGCACCCATTGATTCTGGGATAGCCTTGGTTGGCCACAGCAGATGCCTACATAAGTTTCCGAACTGGTAGCATGATTATCAACAGAGGGAATTATGTAAATAACATTGTTATTTACCCCCCTGCGAAGCCAAGCCTTCCCACAATCAAAATCCACAAGCACCCAGATACATATTGGGAGCACAATATCCGTCCTCCCCTCATGCTAGTAGAGGCCCTCGAATTCAAAAATAAAACTAAAGATGATATGATTACTAAGGTTATGAATCAGCCCCCCAGACCTAAAAACTTGAAATGCCAATTGATAAAAACCATCCTTGGTCATGAAGGACAAGAAACTCCTGTGACAGATTTTGAGATTCAGTCTGATTCCATGGACACTGTCTATAATAATATTCCAATTGAAATTGAGCCAGGCAAGATTCTGAACATTAATAGCATCTTGGATGATATTCAGAGGCAAAAACTTGTAAAAATCCTTAGGAAGCACCAAGGTGCATTTGCATGGGATTACAAAGATATGAAGGGATTGGACCCACAACTGTGCACCAATCATATCTACACTGATAAAGATATGCGCCCTGTCAGACAACCACAACGAAGACTAAATCCCCATATCAAAGAAATTGTAAAAGAAGAACTCTAGAAGCTCCTGGATGTCAACTTCATCTATCCTATCTCAGACAGCAAATGGATCTCCCCTTTGGTAGTTCTCCCTAAAAAAAATGGGAAATGGAGGATCTGTGTAGGCTATAGGGAATTAAATAAAGCAACTCAGAAAGATCATTTCCCCCTTCCTTTTATTGACCAAGTCTTGGACACATTAGCTGGAAAACATTTTTTCTCCTTTCTTGATGATTCCGTGGGTACAATCAGATACAAATAGCCCATGGAGATCAAGACAAGACAACCTTTACCTGTCCATGGGGCACTTCTACTTACAAATTTCTACCATTTGGATTATGTAATGCCCCAACAACATTTCAAAGAGCCATAATTAGCAAGCCATAATTAGCATTTTTTCTGATCTAATAAATGAGGGACTTGAAATTTGTATGGATGATTTTACACCCTATGGAGAAGATTTTGATCGAGCACTAGAAACATTAGACAAAGTATTGGAATGATGCATTGCTTCTAGACTGTGTCTGAGCAATGAAAAATGTCATATGATGATGACTGAAGGGGTAATTCTGGGTCATTACATTTCTGCAGCAGGAATACAGGTAGACCTGGTCAAAATACAAGTAATCCTTTTATTGGCCACACCTTTCACACAAACAGAGGTATGCAAATTTTTAGGCTATGCAGGATATTATTGTAGATTCATAAACAAATTCGCGCAAATAGCTTCACCCTTGTATGCTTTAACTGGCAATGTTGAATTCCATTGGACTAACAAATGTGACTCTTCTTTTATAGAATTAAAAAAACTGGTCTCTACAGCACCTATTCTTCGTGGGCCTGACTGGAAACTACCTTTTCATATCTCCTCTAATGCATCTAATACAACAATCAGAGCAGTCCTTGGACAAGAAGAAGACCGCAAACCATATGCCATTTATTATATCAGTAAAAATATTACTCCTGCTGAGCTCAACTATACTATAACAGAGAAGGAATTCTTGGATGGGATCTATGCAATTAATAAATTCAGGCATTACATAACTGGATATCAAGTCTTCCTACATATTGATCACTCTGCCATCATATATTTAGCAAAAAAAATTATTACAAATGGAAGAATAACCTGCTGGCTACTACCATTACAATAATTTGACATAACGATTAAAGATCGTCCAGGTAAAGAAAATGTGGTGGAAGATTTTTTATCTAGATTTCCCAAAACAAATGACACATTAATAGTAGATGATCAATTTCCCGACGAACACCTATTTGAAGTAGCAATCAATAATCCATGGTACACGGATGTGGCAAACTACCTGGTAGTTGGAAAGTTTCCTAAACATTTATCAACAAAAGAACGAAAACTGATTATACAACACAGTGCACGATTCTCCTGGATTGGGGGATATTTATTCCATACTGGAGCCGATATGCATATTCGTAGATGCATAAGGGAAGTTAAAATCCATCATGACATATTGCGCGCCTACTATGATGAACCCTGTGGTGACCACTTCGCAGATTGACGAACATGACACAATGTACTGCAATTAGGCTATTTCTAGCCTACTATCTTCAAGGATGCAAAGAAGTATGTGAAATCCTACGATAACTACCAGAGGATGGGATTTCCTAGCCAAGAAAATGAAATGTCGCTACAATCACAATTTGTAGTAGAACCTTTTGAGCGATGGGCATTGGAATTTGTTGGCCCATTCAATCCACCCTCAAACCAAAAAGCTTACATAATTGTTGCCACAAATTATGTTACAAAATGGGTTGAAGAAATATTTTTTCCAAGAGCCATAGAAGAATCAGTCATTAAGTTCTTTTTTGAATTATTTGTACGATATGGCTTACCCAGAGAAATAATAACCGATGGAGGAGTGCAATTCACAGGAAATAAAATCGTATCCACTTAAAAAAATCACCACGTAATACACATAATTGCGTCTCCTTACCACCCGCAGGCGAACGGGAAAGTCGAGAGCACCAACAAAGTCTTGGAAGCAATCCTCACCAAGACGGTAGCAACACACCACCGAGACTGGGTCACAAGACTCACAGAAGCTCTATGGGCCTATCGAACAACTTGGAGAAATACCACTGGATATTCACCATATCAGCTAGTCTTTGGAAAGGAATCTATCTTCCCTATCGAATTTGAAATTAAAACACTTAGGACAGCCCAAGAAGTAAGACTGGACCTATCAGATGCTCAAATCAAAAGGCTCCAACAAATCAATGAGCTAGACGAAATCTGATTGGTCGATTTGCAGCACACTATGATTGTCCAACAACAACGGGTTAAGTGGCACGAAAACCTTATAAAAAAAAGGTATTCCAAAAGGGAGTTTGGGCACTATTGTATGACTCGAGATTCCAAGACTTCCCGGGGAAATTGCAAACAAGATGGCTTGGGCCATATGAAATTCAAGAAGTACATAACACTGGCACCCTCACTTTGACCACAATCGACAGAGATGGCTCAACATTTTGAGTTAATGGACACCGAGTATTCCTCTATCACAAACCTCTCATGAAAGAATCTTTCTATCAGCAGGCATGAGAAGACCCAACCATCCAAGTTGTAACACAACAAGTTAGTGTTCCTAAATTGATGTCATAAATTGTCAACCAGGGTTAGTAAACTGTTGAAGTGAAGTGCACTATATGTGCCTAGGTATCTGTTTCTCACTACATTTTGTTTAGTGTTTTCCAATGTTTTTGGTTTTGTGTTTTTATTCTAAGAGGAAAAGAACTAAGTTTTGGTAAAGAGAAGTTGTTGGCCGCACTAAAACAGAGCAAAACTTATTCTAAACTATGTATGCAACTTGAGAACAAAAAATGAAAAAATTTAACAAGAAAAATAACTCATAATGTGAATTCAATAACTCATAACATGAACTTATTCCAATTCATTCATTAGAAATATGTTGGAATAACTTGAGAAAAGGATAAGTTTAATGCAATGAGGTTCTTCTAAGTAAACAACAATCTACAATATCACAGAGAAAATCACATCCATGGCTAGAAATTTGTTGGAACACATTTGAAAAAGATATTCTGCAACATAGTGAGTGAATCTATTCTAAATTATCCTATGACACTGAAATTAATCCATTTTGCAACTCAAATTGTCACTACTAAGCCTCATTCGAAAGTTAGAAATCTTTTCGAATAGTTTTGGAAAAAACGCTATCTGTAAAATTATAAGAGATTGCAGAACATTCAAGGCCTTGAACTGATATCACTAATTCCTAACCATATGATTATGTGTTGGAAGAGATTAATAACAAGAGTAGTTTGTAAATAATGAAGGCCTTGAAGTCTAATGGAACAAAACTAGCATACAACTAACTAATGAAACTGGAAATACATTAAACAGAACTGAACAAGAGTGCAACCAATCAAACTTGAAATAAAATAAAAAAAATTGAACTAGAGTGCCATTAACCTCTAGAGTTTTACAACTAAAATAAAGTGCAACTAATCACTGAAATACTACAGCTCTATCTCATTTGATGTTAGTGATATTTTGGAACAATTCATAAGAGCAAGACGGGCTATAACAATTGATGTTAGTGAGCATAAAAATATGAAGTTCAGAAAAAAAATGCAACTAGACTCTCAAACACCCCAGCTATGTCTCATTCAGTGTTAGTGATATTTTTGAGTAATTCGTAAGAACAAGACTAGTTGTAACAATTGATGTGAATGAGCATAGAAACATAAAGTTCAGAAAACTAGTTGAACTAGGAATGAAACAAGGCTAAAGTTACATATCTAAATAATATGCACAGAGCTTCTCAGGTAGTAGGGGCCCTCTACCATCGCATTAGCATATAAATCTCCTCAATATGGCCTTAGATCATGCAATGAAGTTGAATTTATTTCATTAAAGAGAAAATTATTCAGAAACAGAGTATTACGGACTTTTGAGATCTAAAAACAAAACATCAATCTAGCTAGCTGTCTCTCGGTCACCCGAGTCATTATTATAAAAGAAATACATAACTACCCTTGAGAGGAAATAGGGATAATTGTATTTCCAATTAAAATCAAATTAGAACTCTTGTGGAAGCCTCGTACTCTTGCTGGAGACATCTGTAGAGTCCCTGTCCTGGTAGGAATCTGCTTCTTAGTTTTGATCTCTTCCACATGCATAACCACTTATATATTCTTGCTCAAACTTCTTAGAGAGCAAGAAATTATGGGGGAGTGTTGTGGAATTCAAACATATGCATTTTTATTTTAAGTGACACCTGTAACCTATGAGAACATGAAGATAGCTTCGGAATAGGCGACCAGCTACCGAATCTCTGCATTCTGTAGCTGAGTCTAGTAAAAAATTACTACAACAACAAAACCACGAAAATATAGCAATTCAGTCATTGTATACATTCCTAAAGTGACTTTAATTAATCCTATTGATCATTTAATCCTGTAATTGATAAGGGACAAAGGAAATGAAGTGAAATTGGGTGAAAGAAAAGGACATCTTTGGGGCTCAACATACCCCCACTGCAAAGTTTTTGCATGTCCTCATGCAATCAATTCATGTATTCTGAGACTTCTGCTTGGACATCTAAGCTCCTTCTTCTGCTTTGCCTGATATTCAATGGCCTCTTAGGCTTCCTTATGACCAACTTGAACCTCAAATTTATAAGTGCCCTGCTCAACGTTTTGTTTTTCTTCTTCAATTTCTCAGTAGCCTTGTACAATTTTTCCATTTGCAGAGAGAGAGTTGTATTCATATCACTTTTCAGCTTAACCTGTTCCCCCAAAATTTCATTTTCACTCTTTATATGCCTATTGAGTACTTCTAACTCATATTTGTCTCTTCTTAGTACATCAATTGCAGATTCTGATGGGCTAGGAGTTATTCCTCTACTTTCTGAGGCTCTCTTTTCCAATGACTCAACATAATTATAGATTTGTTGTTGTGCTGGGTCTTTCTCTAGAGTTTCTTGATCAAGATCCTCTTTATACTGGTACTCAGGTGATCTAGAAGTTGGTGTCTCTTCATCCTCAATGTTTATGATTCCCGTTTGTCTAACCCCTATTTTCTTCAATATACCTCTAAGCCTGTGGCTTCGTCTTGGTTGAGATGGTCCTTCACCTCTATCCTTGGAATACCTTCTTATCATCTTCTCCTTTTTAAGTTGTTTCTTAATTTTAGCCAATTTCTCAGAAATTATCTCCTCACTGTCCTCTTTATGGACTTACCAGTTTTATTTTCAACAGATTTGGAAAGTTTCCTTCTCCTGCTTCTTCTTATAAGTTTGCCTTCAGATGGAGATTCCTTGGGTTCTTAAAAGTGATTCCTTAATAGAAACTCATCCCAATTTTCTCTCACCTTTCTCAAATGATGTTCAATTAGGATTTTAACTAGGCCATGGTGGTACAAAGTGGTTTTCAGGAATTGAACCCTCTTTTGAACATTAGAGGCCATTCTCTTTAGACTATGAAGTAGGAAAAAAGGTAAATTGATTTCTTCATCTAAGAAATGCATCATTAACCGAATATGATAAATATAGAGGGTACCAAACCTTCCCTCACAAGTTATAAACTTTTGCAAAATGAGCAACATATTCTGCCATTTATTCTTCAGTGCTGAGCTAGGAATGCCCTTCTTAAAAATGGAAATATCCATACCTGGTGTTTTGAGCATTTGCCTCCATGCCTCATTATGAAATTCCCTATTTTTGAACCATCGTTCACCTTGCCTGGGAAATTCCACTGCTTCTACAATGAAATATTCTGTAATAGTGAATTTAACATCTCATATTTCAACTTCTACTCCATTGAAGAACCATGCAAATGTCTTAGTTACCTATTTATGAAAACCATTGAATTTTTCCAAAAACTGTAACCACCCAACCTGCTGTAACATTTCTCTAATCTGTGGGTAACCCTTTAATTATTTGGTTCCGACTAGTTCGGACCTTACTATGAGACCCATGGCTTCTATTCTCAACCTTAAATTTACTGCTCTTCTATCCACGGTGAAAATGGCTGTTAAAGAGTTGTTCTTACCCCAAAGGTGACTTCTCTGTTTATGTAGTAGGAGTTAGCTATGGAAGGAAGACATGAAGAGGTTATAGAATGAGTGAAGTTTGGTGTGTGTAATTCACACGAATTAATGAGTTTGAGATCCATCCTAGAAGAAACGACCACAGAAACATTTCGTTGGAATTTAAAAATCATCACTGAATACTTCGGCTAGTGACGTGACCGAATATGTCACTTCAGTACTTAACCGTTAAGTTTTAAATGATGATTTGAAATGGCGGAATGAAATGGATTGTGTCTAATTTTTTTATGATAGGTTTAATAGGGATGATCAACACGAATAATCAAAACAAATTTTTGAATCATACATGACTTTACTATAACTTTCATATTTTGTCATCATAATAATTTCACAACTTTACCTTTGCCTTTCCTTTAATTTTTGTGGTTTTGATATGCTTTGTCCTCCTTTGAAAATCATTGATTCTTCAGTCTTCATAATACCTTTGATTTTTCCTGTTGACATAGGTGTGCAGAGTCAATTTGTTGCTAAACAAGTGGTTGCTAGATAATTTCCTTTAAGATATCTAGCTACAGAATGTCTAGCTGGCTGCAAAATGTATGACTGGCTACAGAATGTCTAACTGCAGAATATACCTGTAGGAGCTTTGAGACATGGAATGGAATGTTGTATGAAGTGAATTATAATGGATCATGAAATATGGTGTAATGGAGCATGAATGAATTGAAATTTAATGGAATGAAATGGATTATAAATTTAAAGTGGAGTGAAATATGAAAAGTGATCTGCAACTTATGATTTGTAATATTCAATTGCAGAAAGAGATCAAATTTTAAAAATATGAGATGAAAATGAGGTGGACCATGGAATGGAGTGAATGAAGTATGGATGAGTGGAGTGAATGAAATATGAATGAATGAAATATGAATGAAGTGAGACATGATGGAGTGAGACTTATGATTTTGTGATAGCTGCTTGCAGAAAAAGAACAAATTTGAAAAGCTAAAGTGTCAGAAAGATTCTGATTTTCAATTTATATTTTCTGTATAAACATACTAATGAGTGATTAGTTTTCATGTTTATACTTTATTTTTTTTATTTTTTTATTTTTTTATTTTTTTTCATTTGAATTCAGAAAAATTCAACTAAGTTGATGAAGAGGAAAAATTCTTCTTCATTAACATCACATCACTGTTTTCTTGGAATCTCTTGACAAATTCTTCTCTTGAAAGTAGCTTATGATACAACTTCAATATATGACCATTTAAAAGAAAAGTGACCTTCTCTTCATCTATTGTCCTAATTTTTACTGCTCCATTGTCAAAAATTCTCATAATTTCATATGGCCCAAGCCAATGTGTTTGGAATTTACCTTGAAAATATTTGAACTTTGAATCAAACAAGAGAGCCCAGTCACCTTCTTTGAACTTATTTTCCTTGATGTACTTATCATTCCATCTAGTCCTTTGTTGTTGGACTATACTTGTTTTCTGGACTGCATCTTGTTTGATCTCATCCAATTCATTAATCTTCTCCAATCTGTGATTTTGTGCCTATGTTAGATCAAGTCCTAGCTGAACTGCCATTTTAAAAGTTTGAATCTGAAACTATATGGGAAACAAAACTTGTTTTCCATAAACAAGTTCATAGGGAGTATGACCTTTTTTGCTTATCCATGTAGTTCTATAGACCCACAAGGCTTCAAGAAGCCTATCTTCCCAATCTCTTCTATGTAAATGAAAAGTATTTGTTCGGATCCCTTCAATGACTTTATTGGTAGATTCCACTTGACCATTTTCTTGTGGATGATAGGGAGTAGATTTTCTATGTCTGATTTTGTACCTTTTGATCATTTGTTCCACTAGCCTTGATGTGAATTGAGCTCCTTGATGTGTAAAAATTTCCCTTGGGACACCAAAACGAGTAAAAATATTCTCAAAAAGAGAATTAACTATAGATCCTTCAGTAGCAGAATGTAATGGCTTGGCCTCTACCCATTTGGTAACATAATCAGTGCAAACTAATATATATTTCTTTTATCTTGATGGAGGACTAATAGGTCCTAAAAAATCTAAAGCCCATTTTTCAAAAGGTTCAATATGTACCTGAGGCTGTAATGGCATCTCACCTGAAGGAGAAGGTTTCCCTACCCTTTGGCAACTATCACACCTTTTGACATACTCTTTAGCATCTTTAAAAAGGGATGGCCAATAGTATCTTAAATGAAGGACCTTATAAGCTGTCCTTTTATCAGCAAAGTGTCTTCCACAAGGTTCATCATGACATGCCTTGAGGATCTCAGGCATCTCATCTTCCCAAACACATCTCCTAATGATAAAATCTGGACCTGTTTTGTATAACTCATTAGAAACCCATGAATATTTTTCACTATCATAAATGATCTTTCTTTTGTCTCTTGCATTCATTATTGAAGGAAATTTCCCTAAAACTAAATAATTAGCAATGTCAGCAAACCAAGGAGTTTGAGTAGAAATTGTAAAAGGATATTCATCAGGGAATTAATCTTCAACTGGGGTGTTGTCTTTGATGTTTTGTAGTCTAGATAGGAAATCAGTTACTGTGTTTTGTTTTCCAAGCCTATCTAGAATGGTAATGTTAAATTCCTGTAAAAGCAATAACCATCTTATAACTCTGCCATTAGTAATTGATTTTTTCATTAGATATCTAATTGCAGAGTGATCTGTGTGAATAAAAGTTTCATAACGTGTTATATAGTGTCTGAATTTGTTTATGGCATGAAAAATAGCTAAAAACTTTTTTTCAGTTACAGTATAATTTAACTCTCAAGGAGTCAAATTTTTACTTGTATAGTAGATGGCATAAGGAATCAGGTCTTTTTGTCCCAATACTGCTCCTAAAGCTGTATCTGAGGCATCTGTTGAAGTATGAAAAGGTAACTTCCAGTTAGGTCCCCTTAAAATAGGTGCTTCAGAGATTTTTGTTTTCAGGGTCTCAAAGGCTATCTGGCAATCAGGATTCCACTTGAATTCACAGTCCTTGGTAAGAAATTTGAAAAGTGGAGACGCTATCTTGGTGAAGTTTTCTATAAACCTTCGATAATATCCTGTAAATCCGAGAAAACTCCTAACATATTTTTGACAACTTGGAATAGATAAGTTAGAGATGAATTCAATTTTTGACTCATCAACTCTAATCCCATCCCCTGAAATATGATGTCCTAAAACAATTCCTTCAGAAAACATCATAAAACACTTCTCATGACTTAGTGAAAGATTTGCTTCTTTACTTCTCTTTAAAAAAATTTCCAAGTTTGCTAAGGCTTTTTCAAATGTGTTTCCATAAACTGTGAAATCATCCATATATACCTCTACACAATCATGTATTAGATCTAAAAAACTTCCTAGTACTACGCTTTGAAATGTTGCAGGTGCATTGCATAATCCAAATGGAAATACTCGGTAAGCAAAGGTACCCCAAGGACAAGTAAATGTGGTTTTGTCTTGATCTTCAAGTGCTACTTGAATTTGGTTATAACCACTGAACCCATCTAAAAATGAGAATTACTTTTTTCCAGCTAATGTAACTAACACCTGATCTATGAAAGGTAGGGTAAAATGATCTTTAAGAGTAGCTTTGTTTAATTCTCGATATTTAATACATACCCTCCATTTACCATTTTTATTTGGCACAATTACGAAAGGAGAAACCCATTGACTATCTGAAATGGGATAGATAAAGTTTACATTTAACAATTTCTATAATTCTTCTTTAAAAATTTCCCTAAGATTTGGAATCATCCGTCTTTGAGGTTGTCTGATTGGTTTACAATTTTCCTCTATGTAGATGTGATGAGTGCAAGTCTTGGGGCTTATCCCTTTCATATCAGTGTACTCCCATGCATATGCAGAAGAATGTCTCTGTAATATCTCGACTAGCTCTACTTGTTGAGATTTATCTAGGTTCTTGTTTATGTTTAAAGTTTTTCCTGGGAATATCTCCATTGTAGAGTTGCCAAATTTATCCATGGAATAGAGAGACATCTGTCTTGATGATAAAAAATCAATTTTGGATTCTTCTTGAAATTGTTCATGTTTGTATTCCGAAGAGGATTCAAAGTTTTCCAAGGTATTCAGAATCTGGCTATCTTCGCTGATTTCTAAAATTGTGAAGAGAGGTTGTAAGTCTTCTTCATCCTCTATCCATTGAGTATCATCTAATTCCGTAATTTTTTTTGCTGGAGGATACAAGGTAAATTTCTTGGTTGAACTACCATCAGATATGTACATATCACCAGATCTACAACTAATGAAAGCATCAGCTGTAGCTAACCAAGGTCTTCCTAATATAATAGGATGCCCTCCTAGATTTCTCTTAGGAGTTAGGATCATAAAATCCATAGGATACTCCCAAGAATCTAGGGACATTGGAATGTCTTCTATTACCCCATCAGGTTTGATTACAGATATGTCTGTTAATTGTAATAATGTGGGTGTAAAAAGAAGATTAGGAAGTTTCAGTTTATCCATGATTTGTCTACTCATGATATTGATTGCTGCTCCTAAATCAATAAGTGTGTTTTGGATCTCAATTCCATTGATGTGTATTTTAACAACTGGATTTCCTGGGTCTAGATACTTTGGAATGGCAATCTTACCCATCATGATATCTGCTATTTTTTCTGCCAGTTGAATTTTCTTTATCTCTCTTATTCTTTTTCCTGTTTTCTTCATGCTCAACTCCTTTATTGTCTTTGCTAAGATTGGAATTTCCTTGATAGCTTGCAATAATGGGATCTTAATACAAACATTTCTCGGCTCATCTAGGAAATCATAATTAGGCACCATAATTTGTTTTTCTACACCTCTATCAATTTGTAATCTTTCTGGAAAGGGAGGTGTAGAAGTGGATGTTGATGGCTGCTCTAATATAGGAGTTGAAATTATTAGTTCTTTTTGTTTTGATTTTTCAATGTTTGGGTCTTGGGAAGGTGTGTTCTCTTCAAGACTTTTATTCACCATTAGAAAATCTTCCTCAGAGTTGTTTTGCTCTTGTATGATTACATAAGGTTTCTTCTTTTCAAATATTCTTCCAGACCTAAGTTGAACATCACTAAGGTCTAAAGGAGTAATAAAATAAGTTGGAAACTGTTGGCCTTCTATCATGTATGTATTCTGAGGATTTTTATTGTTGGGGTTTGGTATGGGTTGGGCAGGTAACTGATTTGTTTTCTGAGGAAAAGGTAATGGAAGTGGTGGTTTTTGAGGATTTTGTTGAAAATTCTGTTGAGGAGAGAAATGTGGATATGGTGGATATTGATAGTATTGAAAGTATCTTCCATAGGGATTTTGTGCTCCTTGTGCCCAAGTTTGAGATTGATTTTAGAATTGGAGCCAAGGTTGCTACCAAGAATTCCAATTTGGTGGGGGTTGATTATACATCTGATCATGGAATCCTTGTGTTTGAGGTCCTTTCCAAGGCCTTTTAGAGACAAAATTGAGAGATTCCATGGAATTTGTAGAGGTTTCTTCTTGAAAGACAACTTTAAGACCAGGAAGTGAAGGAAAACTCTTGGTCTCATGTTTTTCTGAACAAATTACACAGGTCTCTACTACTTTTTCATCGAAAGGGCACTGTCTCAAGGCATGCTTCTTTCTACATTTGGGACAAAAGATTGTTAAGGCATCAGATTCAGTTTTCTACTTGTTTTGTAACTTAAGGGTGTCTATTTGTTCACTAAGACTCCCCAAAATATCAGATTTGAATTCATCAAGCATATGTCTTATTTCTACCCTACTTACTGTCCTAGAAGTAGACTTACTTTCCCTTGCAAGAGCAGGGTCTCTTGGTCCTTTTATAGTTTTAGATTTCCCTCTTGAAAGGTTGATACATAATTCAGCTATTTTAGGTAATGTGAGATGAGATATATCCCCTTTTCCCATCATGTTAAGGATATCTAACCATTCATCCCTAATTTTCTTCAATAAGAGAGCTTTCAAAGTGTCTTGATCTAAGTTTTCCATTTTTCTCTCTTGATGTTATAGTTAAACCTCTCCAACAAATCTTCCAAATTTTCATCCTCTTTTTGTAAAATTTTAAACACTTCCTCCTTATGGTTGACTGGCATACAATAATCCAAATACCTCTCTAGAAATGCTTGTTTCGTGTCTTCCCATGTCCTAATGGAACTATTGATCAAACTCATAAACCATTTTAATGCTGCTCCTTTCAATGTTGAAGGGAATAGTTTAAGTTTTTGAGCATCTTGTAAGTAGTCATAGGTTCTACATAGGAATTAAAATTCAAATAGGAAGGTTTCAAGGTCTTCAGTTTTGAGTCCATAAAATTTTGGAAGGACAGAGGGTGAAATGCTTTTCATAGTTGCATTGGTTTCTTCATCTACTATAGGAAACCCAAAAGAGCTTCTTATTTCTCTTCTACCTCTTCCTCTGCCTCCTTCTCCTTCTGCACCTCTACCTCCTTCTCCTCTACCTCTACCTCTACCCCCTCCAAATAGTGTTTGTTCTCCATTAAAAACTCCTCCTCCCCCTTCTTCTTCCATAGTTGATTCTTCTATGGAAGTTGAAAAGTTTATGTCCCTAGCAGGGGTCTCAGAATCTTCTTCTAAGTCAGGTTTAGTGGATAAAGTGGAAGCTCTTTCTAATAGAATATCTGATCTTAAGTTCTCTGGAAGTCTAGGATCAGTAAAGGATGGAATGTGGGTTTGAGTTGGAGGTTTGCTGGCTCTTGTTCTTGGTGAATCAAGTGGTGTTCTAGGAATCAAGCATCTGCTTCTTATGAATCTACCCCTTGAGTCTCTTTCTCTATGCATGTCATTGTTTTTGGGTGGTAAGAAACAAGGCTACCTAGTTACACTTCCCCGGCAATGGCGCCAAAATCTCTGCTCAACTTAGTGTTCCTAAATTGATGTCATAAATTTTCAACCAGGGTTAGTAAACTGTTGAAGTGAAGTGCACCATATGTGCCTAGGTATCTGTTTCTCACTACGTTGTGTTTAGTTTTTTTCCAATGTTTTTGGTTTTGTGTTTTTATTCTAAGAGGAAAAGAACTAAGTGTTGGTAAAGAGAAGTTTTTGGTCACACTAAAACAGAGCAAAAACTATTTTAAACTATGTATGGCATTTGAGAACAAAAAATGCAAAAATTTAACAATAAAAATAACTCATAACGTGAATTCAATAACTCATAACATGAAATTATTCCAATTCATTCATTAGAAGTATGTTGGAATAGCTTGAGAAAAGGATAAGTTTAATGCAATGAGGTTCTTCTAAGTAAACAACAATCTACAATATCACAGAGAAAATCCCATCCATGGATAGAAATTTGTTGGAACACATTTGGAAAAGATAGCCTGCAACATAGTGAGCAAATCTATTCTAAATTATCCTATGACACTGAAATTAATCCATTCTGCAACTCAAATTGTCACTACTAAGCCTCATTTGAAAGTTAGAAATCTTTTGGAATAGTTTTTGAAAAAAGGCTATTTGTAAAATTATAAGAAATTGTAGAACAGTCAAGGCCTTGAACTGATATCACTAATTCCTGTCCATATGATGATTTGTTGGAAGAGATTAATAACAAGAGTATTTTGTAAATAATGAAGGCCTTGAAGTCTAATGGAACAAAAATAGCATACAACTAACTAATGAAACTGGAAATACATTAAACGGAACTGAACAAGAGTGCAACCAATCAAACTTGAAATAAAGTGAACAGAATTGAACTAGAGTGCCATTAACCTCCAGAGTTTTACAACTAACTAAAGTGCAACTAATCACTGAAATACTATAGCTCTATCTCATTCGGTGTTAGTGATATTTTGGAACAATTCATAAGAGCAAGATTGGCTGTAACAATTGATGTGAGTGAGCATAAAAATATGAAGTTCAGAAAAAAAATGCAACTAGACTCTAAAACACCACAGCTATGTCTCATTCAGTGTTAGTGATATTTTGGAGTAATTCGTAAGAACAAGACTAGTTGTAACAATTGATGTGAATGAGCATAAAAACATAAAGTTCAGAAAACTACTTGAACTAGGAATGAAACAAGGCTAAAGATACTTATCTAAACAATACGCATAGAGTTTCTCGGGCAGTAGGGGCCCTCTACCACCGAATTAGCATAAAAATCTCCTCAAGATTTCCTTAGATCATGTAATGAAGTTGAATGTCTTTCATTAAAGAGAAAATTCTTCAGAAACAGAGTATTACAGACTTTTGAGATCTAAAAACAAAACATCAATCTAGCTAGCTATCTCTCGGTCTCCCGAGTCATTCTTATAAAATAAATACATAACTACCCTTGAGAGGAAATAGGTATAAGTGTCTTTCCCAATTAAAATCAAATTAGAACTCTTGTGGAAGCCTCGTACTCTTGCTAGAGACATTTGTAGAGTCCCTGTCTTGGTAGGAATCTGCTTCTTATTTTGATCTCTTCCACGTGCATAACCACCTATAGATTCTTGCTCAGACTTTGTAGAGAGCAAGAAATGATGGGGGAGTGTTGTGGAATTCAACCATATGTGTTTTTATTTGAAGTGACACCTGTAACCTATGTGAACATGAAGATAGCTGCAGAATAGGAGACTAGCTACAGAATGTCTGTATTCTGTAGCTGAGTCTAGTCAAAATTTACTACAACAACAAAACCACAAAAATATAGCAAGTCAGTCATTGTATACATTCCTAAAGTGACTTTAATTAATCCTATTGATCATTTAAGCCTGTAATTGATAAGGGACAAAGGAAATCAAGTGAAATTGGGTGAAAGAAAAGGACATCTTTGGGGCTCAACAGGTAGCAACCCCACAAAATCAGGTACATGAGAGGTTTGGCACCATCAATTGTAAATTATGTACACAATTTTATATATATTCCTTTTGCATTCCATTTTTTATTGTTTTTTGTTTTGTTTTTCAATTTACGAACAAATTTTGTTCAATATTTCCATAGTAGCAGTTCAACGGAATCCCGAACAACCCTTTTTTTAATGAGAGTTTTTCTTTTTGTTGTTCAAGTCCTGAAAAACTGTTGTTCAATATTTGAACAACAGCAGTTCAGAAAAACTCCAAACAGCCTTTTCAATGAGCGTCTTTCATTTTTGCTATCCAAATTCAAAACAGCTGATGTCCAATCTTTGAACAACAGCGGTCCAACTAAATTGAATAGTCTTCTTTTCATTTTACACCACTGTTAAATAACGGAACAAGTGTCGTTCAATTTCTGAACAACAGTAGTCCCTTCAACCTTCGAAAGCAATCCCTGCCGTGCCATTCCATATTTGAACATCCTGACTACTCTTTCTTCCCTTAAAAACTTTTTTCAACATCCTTTTGAAACTCTTGTCCAATATCTTTTTCTTCTATAATTGAATAACCTTGAGCATGTAATGGCACTTGGAAGAGAGAATGCAAATGGTAACACTTCTAAATTTTATGTATGATGATATTTCTTAATCAGGAAGCTCACATCATATATATCAATACTAAGGCAGCAATTCCCATAATTCGAATAGGGCATCAAATAATTCTGAACCTTATATTGATATGCCTTTTTATATTATTCGAGTAATATCCAACTTAACAAAATGGATCAAGGGGTATTATTGGCATTACCTTTTTTCCACCATCCCTCACTCTTAAGGAATTCAATAAGCCTCCATCATCATTGTGTGATATGAAAAATCTTGATAGAGGATAGGGGGTCTCCTTACGAGCCAACCTACCATGATCATAAGAACTGATCAGGTGACATGCCCATTATGGCCACCACACCAGGGTAATTACCTTCCGAAAAGGACAGGAGGTCTCATCATGAGCCGGACTAATCACCTTACTCCAATTCTAGTGAATGGCACTATCATCATCTGGACACCACACCAGCGCAGTGACCTCCGAATGGATTGCATTACTAAAATACATTTACATATCTCAAGAGAGGATAGGGGGTCTCATCACGAGTAAGCCTACCATGTTCATAAGAGTCTAGAAGATGACATGCCCATTATGGCAACCACACCAGGGTCATGACCTTATTGCTAAATTCGAAGGACAGGAGGTCTCATCACGAGCCAGCCTAATCATTCTGCTACAACTCTAGTGAATGGCACCATCACTACTTGGCTACCATACCAGCATGGTGATCTCTATTATAAAAAAAAAAAAAATAGAGAAAAAAAAAGAAAAAAAGAAAAAGAGAGGGGCGAAATAATAATAATAATAATAAATGAATAAATAAATGTTTTTATATTAAATTCCATTATATACACCTTGTTCCCATGTCATTATTTATTCGAATTAATGTTAACTATGACTTATCCCAGTAATCATTAACGAATATTTGATAAACCTATCTCGAACAGTGGGAATGATAAGCCAATTAAATCTAGTTACATCACACTTCCGTCATCACCTCATAATCGTCATATGACATCATGTCAAATTAATTATGAAACCATATTCTCTCATGCCTTGGTCATTTATGCACAAGCTGCAATTATGGAAACTTCTCTGCTTATCTGCCATTGTACAACCATTAATTACTTAACGGCTGTCCACCATGCGCAAGTTCAAAAAAATTTGATATTTCCATCTCGTTTACATGCACCAGCCATACCCCTCTTGTACCTGAGGTCATGGACGCCCATTCTCACATGGGGGGGAGGGGGTTTACTCTGACTAGCATTAATTTGTAAACCAGGAAAAATCTCGCACAAATCACATCAGGACGCCTCAGAAATTACTACAATTCAGGCATGGAGATGACTTATATAGAATTATAGTTCCCCTTTCAAATATGCATATCATTTGGATGAAACAACAATACCAGAGGGAGGAACAACCAGAAACGAGATGCATTCATACATGGGTGGAGGACTGATGAGGAATGAGCAGCCAAAATTCACACTCTCAGATGAGGCAACCGTTGTTCTTCAAAGAGTGGGATGGCTCACATACATACATAGACTCCAGGGATACAATACAATGGTTGTAATGGAATTCCTGAGGAACCTGCACGAGGGAAAAACCAGAGTCAAGGGACAAATGATACCTGTCACAGAGGAAATAATAGCGGCAGTATCAGGAATACCAGCGCAAGGAGAAATATGGGTGGAGAAGCATTTTCTCTTAAGAGAAGGAATAGCATTATACCAGGATCTAGAGGAGTAGTTGCAATGGAAGGGCAAAGGAATTGCACCCACATCCTTACACTAGCCATGGCAGGAGTTGGCGGCAACAGTTCATAACATGTGAAGGATGTCGAGAAGCGGTAAAACCCCGACACCTTAAACTCCTAGCTGTGCTTAAGCAGAAAATTATAATCAATATTCCTCCATTTTTAAACATTTTTTTGCATGATACGGCTGGCCAGCTAAGAATATCAAAGAGGTCTCAGGTAATGGTGAGCCACCAGGCCTTAATTAAGCTAATTATCATCCATGAGCTAGATAGACATCAGATAGCATGGCATGATTTTGTTAACCCAAAAGTACAGGATCCAGTAGCCAACCCAGAAATACCAAAACCAGGAATTCACCCTGAAAATGTTGAAGTTGAGCCCCCTAGGGTGAACCCCCCTAGAAGAAAATGAAGTTGAACCACAACATCAAAATACAGTAGGAGAAAAAGGGCTAGAATAGCTCAGGGAGCCTGAAGCGTTATGAACGAGGTCGAATCACCTCAGGCACCAATATAAGAAGTGGAGGAAGAGATGGCCCAAGACCTAGGGCAAACAAGAGAAAATTTCGAAACAATAAACGTGCCAGAATTATGTGAGAGGGAAGAATTTGTTGACAAAGCCACCTCCCCTAGTAATTCTAGTCATAACACTTTGTTACCCAATCAGGAATAGTTGCAAGAAGAGGGATCCCTGTCTCCCATTTACAATTTTGAAGTTTACAACACTGAACAAGTAGGGGAGGGACTAGAATCACAAGAAGATTCTGATGACACCATCCTCTTTGACCAGAGGACACCCATGGAAATTGAACCTAAACACAGCACTGCACCCCCCAGCCAGAGCCCTCATGCTAAGAACAATTCTGAAGAAATAATTGAGAAAACCATTCTAGAGCCGACTCCAGAAAAGGAAAATTCTGTCACCATACCACTGGTGGAAATAAGAGAAGAGGAAGAGTTACACTTGAGAAAAATTAAGAAATTGAAGAGAACTGTAAGAGACTAAAAAATATGGTAAGGAACCTTAGGAGGCAACTGAAGAAGGAAAAGATGGCAAGGAAGCCAAAGGTAGAGACTGCCATCATTGGAACCCAAACTGAAAAAGCAAGTGCCACAAATGTTGGAACACAAACCAACTTGACCACTATCACAGAGGCAGGAACATAGACAGAAAAAAAATAAAAATTCATACTGAAGCATCCACCCAGATAGAGGAAGTCCTCAGCTATGCTCACTTGGTGGAATTAGCTGCTAAGAAACGACTGCAAAACGAGCTGGTGCAGACACGCCATGAATTGGCACAATGTAGAAAAGAAGTGGTTCCATTGAAGGAACATCAGGCACGACAGAAGAAGCTTGTTGACCTCTCCCGTATGGAGAACAAAACATTTGCTCAACTCAGGGAAGAATACGCTAAGGTCAAAGTGGCACATAAGAAAATTGAACAAGCTAAGGAACAGATAGCCGCAATCTACTCTCTTTATGACGATGCCTTGTCATGCAGGTCCCCTGCGACTAATTATGCCCTTTTTTTAACCAAATGGTACTTATTGCTAAAATTCAAAGCTTTAAGGGTAGGAAAGTTCATTTCTTTCAAATCATTAGGATAATTTGTCCAATGTTTCCATGAGCAGGACGAGCAGATTCAACACCTCTTGTGCGAGCTTTATATGCACAATTTTATTTTGGAAACTGACAACGATAGTAACCCAAGCCCCTTCATAGGGGATATCCAATTGCAAGGTTTTTCTGTCATATGCAAAAAATAAAGTCAGATGGGCCAAAGCCTACGACATCTTTCAAAAAAGGGAGCACAACCTGGAGCTATGGGTCCGAGGAGAACCCACAAAATCATTACAGACAATCATCTGGCATCAGAAATTTATGAATAAGCCAAGTGTGAAAACTAAACTCGGACCCATCCATAAGGATGTCATAGCAGGAGCCCAAGAGTATTTTAAAGATATCCGAGAAGTGGCCTTGGCAGTAGCCAAACAATGAAGGATGGCCTCCACGAACAATGTAAAGAACTGAGAGTCATTCAGCTATAGAAACTTCAAGGCCACTGCATCCAGATTTTACCTATACACCAGTCTAGTCAACCGCATGGGACCAGCCTGGCTAGGTTGAAAGTATCGGAACCCACTCCTTTGGATTCCCCCCGAAGAATACAACCATGATTATGGACTACCTGAAGCAGCCACAAGTGTTGCCTTTTCACTGATAGAAAGGAATCATGGATTCAGAACACCTCAGGAGAGACCCTACTTTACCTACTCAATAACACAGTTACACCTCCACCACTTGTTTGCATGAGGACATGCAAAAAGGGAAGCAGGGGAGTAATGTTGGGCCCAGATTCAGGTATTATTTCCCCCTGTAAATACTCTGAATTATCTTATAAATTTGAGGAAATATTCTTTCATATCAATAATAAGGGATGAAATAGCATAGAAACATGAAAAATTAGACTAAGGACATAGGGAACGATTCATAGCAAGGAATTGACTCCTTTTTGTCCCTATCTGTAAGAAACCAGGAATGTGAGGTCAATGATAGATGATGACCAATCAACGAATACATGTATCAAGGTCATCAACAATTCCAGGCGACCAATTAAAAGGCAGTTGAACAATTTTTTAGTTTAGGAACTCAAACGATAGCCACGTGCAGCGGGCTGTCGTTTGAGATACATTCTCAAGAAGTTTCCTTTAAAAAGGCAAAGAAAAAACTAGGATGGAGGGTAGTTCATAAGGAAATCCTAATACAATCTGTTTAATTATTTGGAAGAGCATTCATTAATGAAATAAAATTCTGAACAATCCCATCTTGAAGCTTCCGTAGTGCTATAGCTTCTGTAGGTCTGGGCCCAACCTTCAGAAGTTCTATGCATTTGTTATGTTCTGAGACTTTACAGAATCAGTATCTGTAAATTTTATGCAGTTGCAACATATACTTTTGATAATATAACTACAACTTTTCTTATAGGACTCTTAACAATTGTGTTCCTAGCAATAAGTATAATTTTGTGTATGATAAATGTTTTGTTAAGTCTGGTTTATTTGTTGATTATGACTATTAACCTCTGAGTAGAAGAGGACTAACTCAGTATTTATACTTTCTGTACCTCACGTTTCCCTTCTAACCTGACACAACAAGTAATTGGTTGATCACTGATGATTAGTTAGTTTTTACAGAGAATTACATTGCAAAATTATTTAAGTTAGGAAATTCATAGCTAAGTTATATCATTGTCTTATTAGTGATTTAATTCTGCTATTTTTTCTTGGTTGCACAACTAGCCATACAGTTTAGTCCTCCATTTTTTCATTATCGCATAGTTACTCAGATTGCTTGAATTGCGTTGTTGTTTCTATACTACACAATTGCACACATTGCTTAGTTATACTGTAGTTTCAGAATTTCACAGCTAAATTACTACTTCTTGGATTCTTTAATTTCATTCAGCTCTGTTCTTTAAGCAACTTAATTAGAACTTTGTTCTGTCTAGTTTCGTTTCCATTATTTCCATTCTTGCTGATTTTACTTAGATTTCTGCTCAGTTCGATTTAGCAATCACTTTGCTTCAACATAATTGTTCAATTATAGATTAGCAGCATTTTCCTTAAGAACAACATCTTTCACAGTTATGAATATTTTCTTCGCATTAGAAAGAAGCATCCCTAGACTAGTTAACTCACACATACTGTGCCAACACCCTTGAAATAAAAAGACGAACCCTGGGTTGATAATTAAATAAAGGAACGATAGAGTTGTAGAAAACAAACCACCTGTACAGAACCAACACCTCAGGAGTAGGAAAATGAAGAGGGTTTCCCTGCTCATAATATTGATATGGAAATACATAAATTGGGGTACCATCCAGTCCATAATGGGAAAAGTAAGGACGGTTGAGATCATGAGAGGACTAACCAACCTCAGAGTTTGACGGCTGTAAAGGCAACTGGCACTCCTCAAGAGAAATATTCTCAGGAATAGCAGAAGCTATGTAAACGTCTTCAGGAACTGACAAGGTCCTAGCTGACTGAGTAGTGATAGTAGGCGTAGACGCAGCCATGTAAAAAATAGGTCTAACAGGTACTGATGTAGCAAAAGGAGATGTCGTGAGAGGTGTCGATGGCAAAATTCCTAACGAGGGAATAAATGGCCTCATGGATGGAGTCGATATTCCCATAGAGGCAACAACGGCCATGACCTGACTTAAAGACCTATATCCCACTGGGAGTGAAGGACCAGGTGAAGACATAACAAAATATTCGGAGATGTTTTCAAGAAAAAGCTGGTAATCTTCACTAGATGTAGGAATTTCCTCACTATGAGAAGGATTGGGTGAGTCCATATCTAACCCTGCCACAAGATCTTCTAAAAGACGACAAGGACTAGGAGGTATAACAACAACCAAGAAAGGAAATCCCGATGTAAGAGGAGGGAAGTTCTCCCCTACTCCAAATCCAAAGCAAGCATTGGACAAGGGCCAATTGAAGTCAACTGGTCCGCCAAAGGGAAGCTCAGATATAACCAGTCCCCCATCGGGAAACTCGGATACAATAGGCTGTTGATGCTTAGTAGAGGACTGAGAGACCTCTGATGAATTTTCTGTGTAAGGACTACCAGTAGACGAAACTAAGGGTTCCACCACTGTGACAGTAAAGAAAAGAGGAAGAGATCAAAACAAAGGCACATGGGAAAAAACAAAGGTAAACAAAAACAAGATGAAAAATCAATCTCTAAATGGGCGTGTGATCATAAGTGATTAATTTTACCACATTGAAACTATAAATTTTATTGTTTCATGTTTTAAGAGTCTAGAAAGAAGTAAAATATGACTCTATCTCTTTCAATTTGGAAATAAGCATGAAAGGACAAGCGCTTGATGATCTTTTCAAATTTAATGAGTTAGTAAAGATCAAAATGATTTCTCTAGTAATCTAGGCAGATGGGTGTACTAGATACCCATGAACTGCCATTTACACCTTGGTTAAAAAATGAAAGAGAAATCAACCAAGGACTTGACGTACGTGTAGGTGATATCTTAGAATGCTGTGTCCGGGATATCAGGGGTAAAAGGTGGCAGACTTGGCTTCCTACGGATAAAGGATAGAAACCTAATGGGGTCTCCCTTTATATACTTGACGGTATGGGGAGCACAAGTCCATACTAGCGCTATCTAAAGCTAGATGGACAACGACAACTACTAGGTTTAACGACGCTGGAAAATTTCAGTAGCCTAGACCTCTAGATATTTCGTTAATGTTTCAATTTTGCCTTAGGTTAATTGAATAAATTTTACAGTTGATCTTCAATTTATGTTTCAATTTCAGGCCCAATCAAATTTTGTATCTCAAAAATCCTCTAAATGCACACTACATGCCACAAAATATCACTTTGTTCAATGAAGAGCTATTTACGGGAGGGTTGAGAGCTTTTCAAATAACAACAAAATTATCACAAAAACATACACTACTGTCTCTAATGCAAGCTAATGAAACTAAAAACTTTCCTCTTAGAGTTATATAACACTAATAATGTGAAAAAGCTTTCAATTTTCACTAGACTAATCAAAATGCAAACAAATGTTTTTGTATTTTTCAATGTTTTAGAGCAAATTTACCAAACGAAAGAAAAAACTAATGAAGAAACCAATTCAATAAATGACAGTGAGAGAGCTAAAACAAACAAGTTCACTCAATACAAATGCACACAGTCAAGACCCAAACTGATGGAGAAATCCCTCAAATCGAAGAAGAATCTCAAAAAGACTCACACAAACCATGTAATCTAGGCTTGGAATGAGATAAAGCGAAAATTGAATGAAAGAGAGAACAATCACTCAAATGATGCAATGATACAATGGAATCCAGCAAGACGATTGCAAATAAGTGAAAAAAAAGTTGATCAGAAAAGCAAGAACAAAAAACTCCCACGGGAGGCTCAATACACTGTAGCACCTAGAAGCCCTAGGGCTAGAATGAAAAACTGATAGTGAAGGGAAAAAAACTAGAGGACAAGGGCCAAACACAGTCAACAAATACTTCAAGGCACTCAAACAGTTAGAAAAATTACACCAAGACCAAAAATCAAGCTCAGAGAGCTCAAAAGCAAGCAAACCCTAACACCAAACAGAGTTGGCGCGACTGTTTGGCTGTAATATGTGCCAAAATAGCGTTGGCGTAGGGGATTAAGTAGCAACAAGCGCCAATTGGCATGACTGTCAAGTGATAAACCATGCCAATAGAGTTTTCTATGGGAAGAAATAAAAAAAAGAGCAAACAGAGATTGGATTAGGTCTTCTGGGGGCTGAACAAGGGTTTGACACCAAAGGAGGCAAACCAGAAGAGAAAATAAATCAATCAAAATCCAAAAACAACCAAAAGAAGAAATACTAACTCCAACCGACTATGCCCAGTGGAGTCACCAGTTTGTTGAAGAGGTAAATCCCCTCTGCAAACAGAGGTGATCCCTACTAGCCCAGATCAGGTCTAGCAACAATCAAGTCATGCAATGACGCTAGTTCCTAGTTACAAAATGACAAAAATCATAACGATTATCCTACCTCAAATCCCACGTAGTTTTCATTGAAGAAAATATGATGTTTCTCATCCCTTGCTCGACATATCACGATCCTTCCATTCAACATGTTCGAACACTTGTACACATGCAAGGAAACAATGACATACAACGTAAAATCTAAAGCATGTAACCATATATCAGTCAAAGAGGATATAATTCATTACATTGCATATGGAAATTAACACATGAATGGAACCATAATCAGAGTCACTTATATTATTAATGACAAAAGGGAGATTACAACCAAATGCACTGACGCTATGATCTTCCTTCGGCAGAGCTGACAGTGGAGCGTGTCTCAACAAAGCCTATCGAGAACCTAGATGAAGCTCTCTCTCTTCGGCTTGGCTCTCAAAGTTTTCCCGGCTATAGTTTCCTTCCTACAAGTTCAACTAGCTTGCTAATGGAGAAGGCAAGCTTTTATAGATGGAGGAGAGGGATTTGGGATCCCTATAATCATGAGATAGGCCCTATCTCCAAGGAAGCTTCCATGAAAGGTGGAAAACCACTTCCTATATATGGAGATCCGTAGCCAAACCACTCAACTCCTTTTGATGATTCATTCAGGAGTTTGTTGAAATCAAAATTTTGCCACTTTTCTTTAAAAAACATCCCTTATTAATCTTGGTGTGAGTGAAACACTGAGATAGGGCGCCAGTTGGCGCGCCCTCTAGTGTGGATTTCCCCCATTGGCACGAGGGCTGAACAGGCTAGTCGTGCCAAGGCTAAAACATCTGTTTTTAAGGTTTTTTAGAGGAAATGTGATTTAGGGGAATGTTTTTCCTTATGCAAGCAGATGCCATGAAGGTGGTTTTAGGTCATGTCACTGCTCATAGGTCATGGGAATAGCCCTCCAATGTTTAGGACGAGGGATTGTAGGGACGGTGACAAAATATTGTGTAACAGTTAAGGTTAAGGTTATGGCTTAGGTAGGGTTAAGGTTAAGGTCAAGGTTAATGTTAATGTTAAGGTTTAGGTTAAGGTTAAACTTAATTTTAAGGTCAAGGTAAGGTTAACACTGAGGTTAGGGTAAGGTTAAGGTTAAGGTTAAGAGTTAGATTAGGGTAAAGTTAAGGTTAATGTTAGGTTAAGGTTAAGGTCAAGGTTAAGGTTAGGTTAGGGTAAGGTTAAGGTTAAGGTTAGGTTAAGCTTAAGCTTAAAGTTAAGGTTTAGGGTAAGGTTAAGGTTAACACTAAGGTTAGGGTTAGGTTCTGGTTAAGGCTAAGCTTAATGTTAAGGTTAAGGTTAACACTGAGGTTAGGGTTAGGTTATCATTAAGGCAAAGGTTAAGGTTAAGGTTAAGGTTAGGTTAAGGTTAAGATTAAGGTTAAGGTTTAGGAGAGGTTAAGGTTAAGGTTAAGGCTAACATTAAGGTTAACCTTAGTGTTACCTTACAGTTAAGGTTAAGGTTAAGGGTTTAGTTAAGGATAAGGTTAAGTTTAAGGTTAAACTTAAGGTTAATGTTAAGGTTAATGTTAGGGTTAAGGTTAAGGTTCAAGTTAAACTTAAGGTTACGATTAAGGTTAAGGTTACGTTAGGGTTAGGTTAACGTTAAGGTTAAGGTTAAGGTAATGTTAAGGTTATGTTAGGGTTAAGGTTAAGGTTAGGGTTAAGGTTGAGGTTAGGTTAAGGTTAAGGGTAAGGTTAAGGATAAGGTTAAGTTTAAGCTCAGTTTGACTTAAGGTTAGGTTAAGGTAAGGTTAAGGTTAAGGTTAGGGTTAAGCTAAAGGTCAAGGTTAAGGTTAAGTTAAGGTTAAGGTTAAGGTTAAGGTTGTGATAAGGATAAGGTTAAGGTTAAGGTTAGGTTAATGTCAGGTTAAGGTTAATGTTAAGGTGAAGGGTAATATTAAGCTTTGGTTAAGGGTTAGGTTATGGTTAAGGTTAAGGTAAATATTAAGGGTGTACGGTTAAGTTTAATGTTTATATTAAGGTTAAGGTTAAGGTTAGCGTTAAGGTTAAAGTTAGGTTAGGGTTAAGGTTAAGATTAACTTAAGGTTAAGGTTAGGTTAGGGTTAATGTTAAAGTCAAGGTTAGGGTTAGGTTATAGTTAAGGTTAAGGTAAAGTAAAGATTAAGGTTAAGGTTTTTGTTATGGATCTTAACCTTAACCTTCATTATAACCTAACCTTAACTATAACGTAACCCTAACGTTGACCTTGACTATAGCCTAACCCTAACCTCGACCAAACCCTTAACATTAACCTTAACCTTAACCTAACCTTAACCTTAACTAAACCCTTAACCTTAACCTTAACCTAAATTTAAGCTAACTTTAACCTTAACCTAACATTAACCTTAACATTAACCTTCACAAACCCTTAACCTTATCCTTAACCTTAACTTAACCTTCACCTTAACCTAACCTTAACCTTACTCTTAACCTAATCTTAACCTTAACCTTGACCTTAACCTTATCCTTAACCTTAATATTACCCTTAACCTTAAACTTAACCTTGACCTTAACTATAAACTAATCCTAACCTTATCAAAATGCTTAACCATAACCTTAACCTTAACCATAACCTTAACCTTCTTATAACCATAACCTTAACAATAACCTTGACCTTACCCTTAAAATTAACCTTAACTTTACCTCTTTAACCTTATCCTTAACCTTAACTTGACTAAGCCTGTAACCTTAACCTGAACCTTAACCTGACTAAACCCGTAGCCTTAACCTTAACATTAACCTAAGCTTAGCCTTAAATTTACCCTTAACCATAACCTTAACCTTAACATTAATCTTAACATTAACCTTACCCTTACCTAACCTTAACCTTAACCTTAACCTTAACCTTAACTTAACCTAACCTTAACCTTAACTTAACCTAACCTTAACCTTAACTATAACCTTATCCTTCACCTAATCCTAACCTTAACCTTAACCTTGACCTTCACCTTAACCTTGACCTTAACCTTACCCTTAACCTTACCCTTAACCTGACTAAACCTGTAACCCTTAAACTTAACCTTAGCCTAACCTAACCTTAACCTAACCATAACCTTAACCTTAACCACCCCATAAACATAAACTTAACCTTAACCTTAACATAATCCTAACCTTTACCAAATCCTTCACCTTGACTTTAACCTTAACCGTAACCTTTACCTAACCTTAACCTTGACCTTAACTATAACCTACCTAACCTTGACCAAACCCTTAACATTAACCCATAAGCTTAACCTTATCTTTAAGGTTACATTTAAGGTTAAGGTTATGGTTAAGGTTAAAGTCAAGGTCAAGGTTAAGGTTAGGTTAAGGTTAAGGTTAGGGTTAGGCTAATTTTAAGGTTATCGTTAAGGTTAGGATAAGGTTAAAGGTTAATGTTAAGGTTATAGGTTTAGTCATGTTAAGGTTAAGGTTACAAATTTAGTTAGGTCAAGGTTATAGTTAAGGTTAAGGTTAAGGTTAATATTAGGTTAAGGTTAAGATTAAAGTTAAGGTTAATGTTAGGTTAAGGTAAGGTTAAGGTTAAGGTTAAGGGTAAAGTCAAGGTTAAGGTTTGGTTAAGGTCAAGATAAGGTTAAGGTTGAGGTTAAGGCATGTTAAGGTTAAGGTTACAGATTTAGTTAGGTTAAGGTTATAGTTAAGGTTAAGGTTAAGGTTAATATTAGGTTAAGGTTAAGGTTTAAGTTAAGGTTAATGTTAGGTTAAGGTAAGGTTAAGGTTAAGGTTAAGGCTAAAGTCAAGGTTAAGGTTCGGTTAAGGTTAAGATAAGGTTAAGTTTGAGGTTAAGGTTAAGGTTAGGTTAAGGGTAAAGTTAAGGTTAGGGTTAGGTTAAGGTTAGGTTAAGGGTAAATTTAAGGTTAGGTTTAAGTTAAGGGTAATATTAAGGTTAAGGTTATGTTTAAGGTTAAGATAAGGTTAAGGTTAAGGTTAAGGTGAAGGTTAGGTTAACGGTAAGGTTAGGGTTAAGGTTAAGGGTAACGTTAAGGTTAAGGTTAAGGTTATGGGTTTAGTCAGGTTAAGGTTAAGGGTAAGGTTAAGGTTAGGTTAAGGTTAAAGTTAAGGTTAAGGGTAAAGTCAAGGTTAAGGTTAATATTGTTAAGGTTAAGGATAACCTTAACCCTTACCTAACCTAATATTAATGTTATCATTAACCTTAACCTTAACCTAACCTTAACCTTAACCTTAACCTTAACATTAACCTAACCATAACCTAACTAAAACCTTCACCTTCACCTTCACCTTAACCCTAACCGAACCTTAACCTTAACCTTACCTTAACCAGACCTTAACCTTAACCTTAACCATAACGTTAACCTTAACCTAAACCTAACTATAATCTTAGGCTAAGGTTAAGGTTTTAGTTTGGTTATAGTTAAGGTTAAGGTTAATGTTAAAGTTAGGTTAGGGTTAAGGTTAAGGTTAGGTTAGGTTAAGGTAAGGTTAAGGTTAAGGTTAGGGTAATGTTAATGTTAAGGTTAAGGTTAAGGTCAAGGTTAAGGTGGTTAAGGTATCATTAAGGTTAGGTTAGGGTTTATTTAATGTTAAGGCTAGGGTTAAGGTCAGGTTAAGGTTAAGGGTAAGGTTAACGTTAAGGGTTTAGTTAAGGTTAAGGTTAAAGTTAACGTTTAGGTTAAGGTTAAGGTCAAGGGTAAGGTCAAGGGTAAGCTTAAGGTTCAAGGTAACGTTAAGGTTAAGGATAAGGGTTTACTTAAGGTTAAGGTTAAGGTTAAGGGTAATGTTAAGGTTAAGGTAAAGGTTAAGGTTAGGGTAAGGTTAAGGGTAAGGTCAAGGTTAATGTAAGGTTAAGGTTAAGGTTAGGTTAGGGTTAAGGTTGGTTTAAGGGTAAGGTTAAGGTGAAAGTTAATGTTAACGTTAGGTTAAGTGTAATGTTAATGTTAAGTTTAATGTTAAGGTTAAGGTTAAGGTTAAGGGTAAGGTTAATGTTAAGGGTTTAGTTAAGGTTAAGGTTAAGTTTAATGTTTAGGTTAAGGTCAAGGGTAAGGTCAAGGTTAATGTTAAGGTTCAGGGTAAGGTTAAGGTTAAAGATAAGGGTTTAGTTAAGGTTAAGGTTAAGGTTAAGGGTAATTTTAAGGTTAAGGTGAAGGTTAAGGTTAGGGTAAGGTTAAGGGTAAGGTCAAGGTTAAGGTAAATTTAAGGTTAAGGATAAGGTCAAGGTTAAGGTTAGGTTAGGGTTAAGGTTAGGTTAAGGGTAAGGTTAAGGTGAAGGTTAATGTTAAGGTTAGGTAAAGTGTAAGGTTAATGTTAAGGTTAAGGTTAAGGGTTTAGTTAGCTTAGGGTTAAGGTTAATATTAACACTAAGGTTATGGTTAGGTTATGGTTAAGGTTAAGGTCAAGGTTAAGGTTAAGGTTAAAGTTAAGTGAAGGTTAATGTTAATGTTAATGTTAAGGTATGGTTAAGGGTAAGCTTAAGGTTAAGGTTAAGGTTAAGGTTAACACTAAGGTTATGGTTAAGGTTAAAGTTAAATTTAGGTTAAGGTTAATGTTAAGGTTAAGTTTAAGGTATGGTTAATATTAAGGTTAAGGGTAATGTTAAGGTTAAGGTTAAGGTCAAGTTAAGGATAAGGTTAAGGTAAGTTTAAGGATAATGTTTCGATTAGGTTAAGGTTAATGTTAAGGTTAAGGTTAGGTTAAGGTTAGTTTATGATAAATGTTATGTTAAGGTTAAGGTTAGGTTAGTGTTAAGGTTAAGGTTAAAGTCAGGTTAGGGTTGAGGTTAAGGTTAGAGTTAAGGTTAACTCAAGGTTAAGATCAATGTTAAGGTCAAGGTCAAGGTTAAGTTCAAGTTTAAGGTCAAGGTTAAGGTTAAGGTCAAGGTTAATGTTAAGGTTAGGATTAAGGTTAAGGTTAGGGTAAGGTTAAGGTCAAGGTTACAGTAAGGTTAAGGTTATGGTTAGGTTAGGTTAAGGTTATGGTTAAGGATAAGGTTAAGGTTAGGTTAAGGTTAAGGTTAGGGTAAGGTTAATGTTAAGGTTGAGGTTAAGGTTAGGTTAAGAATAAGGGTAAGGTTAAGGTTAAGGTAAAGGTTAAAGTTATATTAGGTTATGGGTAAGGGTAAGGTTAAGGTTAAGGTTAGGTTAGGTTGGGGTTAAGATTAAGGGTAAGGTTAATGTTAAGGTTAAGGTCAAGGTTATGATTTAACTTAAGGTTAGGTTAAGGTTAGGTTTGGTTAAGGTTAAGGTTAAGGCTAGATTAGGTTAGGGTTAAGGTTACGGTTAATGTCAAGTTTAAAGGTTAAGCTTAATGTTAAGGTTAAGCTTAAGGGTTAAGGTTTAGGTAAGGTTAATGTTAGGTTAAGGTTAGGTTAAGGTAAAGGTTAAGGGTTAAGATTAAGGTTAGGTTAAGGTTAAATTTAGGTAAGGGTAAGGTTAAGGTCAAGGTTAAGGTTAGGTTATGCTTAAGGTTAAGGTTAAGGTCAAGGTTGTAAGGATAAAGTTAAGGTTAGGGTTGTGTTAAGGTTAAGGTTAAGGTTAAGGTTAAGATTAAGGGGGTGTTAGCCTCCTATATCAATAGGTTTCATCTTTCATGATTGTCTTGATGGAAGTGTGGAATATGTTCAAACCTTCTTTCTTGAGCAAAGGTGTTCCATGGTAAGGTTAAGGTTAAGGTTAGGTTAAGGTTAATGTAAGGTTAGGTTTAAGGTTAAGGTTAAGGTTAACACTGAGGTAAGGTTAGGTTAATGTTAAGGTTAAGGATAAAGTTAAGGTTAAGGTTAAGGTTAAGGTTGTGTTAAGGTTAAGGTTAAGTTTAGGTTAAGGTTAAGGTTAGGTTAATTTTAATGTTAAGGTTAGGTTAATGTTAATGTTAAGGTTACTTTAAGGTTAGGTTAAGGTGCAGGTTAAGGTTAGGTTAAGGTCAAGTTACGGTTATGGTTAGGTTCAGGTTAGGTTATGGTTAAGGTTACAGTTAACGTCAAGTTTAAAGGTTAAGCTTAATGTTAAGGTTAAGCTTAAGGGTTAAGGTTTAGGTAAGGTTAATGTTAGGTTAAGGTAAGGTTAAGGTAAAGGTTAAGTGTTAAGATTAAGGTTAGGTTAAGGTTAAAGTTAGGTAAGGGTAAGGTTAAGTTCAAGGTTAAGGTTAGGTTATGCTTAAGGTTAAGGTTAAGGTTAAGGTTGTAAGGATAAAGTTAAGGTTAGGGTTGTGTTAAGGTTAAGGTTAAGGTTAAGGTTAAGATTAAGAGGGTAAGGTTAAGGTTAAGGTTAGGTTAAGGTTAATGTAAGGTTAGGGTTAAGGTTAAGGTTAATGTTAACACTGAGGTTAGGTTAGGTTAATGTTAAAGTTAAGGATAAAGTTAAGGTTAAGGTTAAGGTTGTGTTAAGGTTAAGGTTAAGTTTAGGTTAAGGTTAAGGTTAGGTTAATGTTCGTGTTAAGGTTAGGTTAAGGTTAAGGTTAGTTTAAGGTTAGGTTAAGGTGTAGGTTAAGGTTAGGTTAAGGTCAGGTTAAGGTTAAGGTTAGGTTATGGTTAGGTTATGGTTAAGGTTATGGTTTAGGTAGGTTTAAAGTTAAGGTTAAGATTAAGGTGAATGTAAAAGTTAAGGTTTAGGTTAAATTTAAGGTTAAGGTTAAGGTTAGGTTAAGGTTAAGGTTATGGTTAAGGTTATGGTTTAGGTAAGGTTAAGGTTAAGGTCAAGGTTAATGATAATGCTAAGTTAAGGTTAACACTGAGGTTAGGGTTAACACTGAGGTTAGGGTTAGGTTATGGTTAAGGTTAAGGTAAGGTTAAGGTTAAGGTTAAGGTTAAGGGTTAGATTATGGTAAAGTTAAGGTTAATGTTAGGTTAAGGTTAAGGTCAAGGTTAAGGTTAGGTTAGCGTAAGGTTAAGGTTAAGGTTAAGTTAAGGTGAACGTTAGGGTAAGGTTAAGGTTAATGTTAGGTTAAGGTTAAGGTTAAAGTTAATTTTTAGGGTAAGGTTAAGGTTAACACTAAGTTTAGGGTTAGTTTATGGTTAAGGCTAAGCTTAATGTTAAGGTTAAGGTTAACACTGAGGTTATGATTAGGTTATCGTTAAACCAAAGTTTAAGGTTAAGGTTAAGGTTAGGTTAACTTTAAAATTAAGTTTAAGGTTTAGGTCAGGATAAGGTTAAGGTTAGGTTAACGTTAAGTTTAAGGTTAAGTTTAAGGGTAAGGTTAAGGTTAATGTTAAGGGTTTAGTTAGGTTATACTTAAGGTTAATATTAATGCTAATGTTTAGGATAAGGTTCAGGTTCAGTTTAAGGTTAAGGTTAAGGCTAACGTTAAGGTTAACCTTAGTGTTACCTTAAGGTTAAGGTTAAGGTTAAGTTTAAGGTTTTAGTTAAGGTTAAGGTTAAGTTTAAGGTTAAACTTAAGGTTAATGTTAAGGTTAATGTTAGGGTTAAGGTTAAGGGTTTATTTAAGGTTAAGGTTAAGGCTCACGTTAAAATTAAGTTTAATATTAAGGTTAAGGTTAAGGTTAGGTTTAGGTTAGGGTTAGGTTAACGTTAAAGTTAAGGTTAATGTAATGTTAAGGTTAGGTTAAGGTTAAGGTTAAGGTTATGTTTAAGGTTAGGTTAAGGTTAAGGTTAACGGTAAGGTTAAGGATAAGGTTAAGTTAAGGTTAAGGTTAATGTTAGGGTTAAGGTTAAGGTAAAGGTTATGGTTAAGTTAAGGATAAGGTTAAGGTTAAGGTTGTGATTAAGGGTTAGGTTATGGTTAAGGTTAAAGTAAAGATTAAGGGGGTAAGGTTAATTTTAATGTTTATATTAAGGTTAAGTTTAAGTTTAAGGTTAGCGTTAAGGTTAAGGTTAGGTTAGGGTTAAGGTTTTTAAGGTTAAGGTTAAGGTTAGGGTTAAGGTTAAGGTAGGTTAAGGTTAGGTTAAGTTTAAGGTCAAGGTTAAGATTAATGTCAAGGTGATGGTAAGGTTAGGTTAAGGTTTAGGTTTAGGTTAGTAAGGTTAAGGTTAAGGTCAGGTTAAGGATAAGGTTAATTTAAGGTTGACCTTACCCCCTTAAACTTAACCATAAGTTTAACCTAAACCTTAACCTTAACCTTAACCTAACCATTAACCTTAACCCTAACCTAACCTTAAGGTTAATGTTATGGTTAAGGTTAAGGTAAAGGTTAAGGTTAAGGTTTTGTTAAGATTAGGTTAACGCTAAGTTAAGATTAAGGTTAAGGTTAACACTGATGTTAGGGTTAGGTTAGGGTTAGGTTAAGGTTAAGGTTAAGGGTTTAGTCAAGGTCAAAGTTATGCCTACCCTAAACCTTAACTGTAACTAAACCCTTGACCTAAACCTTAACTAACCAAACCTTAACCTTAACCTTAACCCTAACCTATAAGGTCAAGGTTAAGGTTAAGGTCAGGTTAAGGTTAAGGTTAAGGTTAAGGTTAGGTTAATGTTAAGGTTAAGGTTTATGTTAAGGCTAAGGTTAGGTTAGGGTCAAGGTTAAGGTTAGGTTAAGGTTAAGGGTTTAGTTAAGGTTAAGGTTAAGGTTAACACTGTGGTTAGGGTTAGGTTACCTTAAGGTTAAGTTTAAGGTTGAGGTTTGGTTAAGTTCTAGGTTAGGTTAAGGTTAGGGTAAGGTTATGGTAAAACTTATGGTTAGGTTAAGGTTAAGGTGTAATATTCAAAATTTTCATGGAATATTAAAAACTTTTTTTTTTGCACTAGGAGGAGAATAAGTGGGTAAGAAAACCCATTGATAATAAAATCTGAATAAAAATCCCTTACAATGTGAAAAGGGATTATGAAAGAATTGGATTCACACCCCATGTGTGAAATGAGATAAATTGCAGATGGATAAGTCTAAAGGAGGCGAAGTCAACTGCGCAATTATGAGAGATAAGGATCACTTGGTGGGGCAGCGCAGTTTGCATGAGGGGAAAATCACTTGGAGGAGGAAACCCTAAGGTGTGGGGCCTATGGAAAGGCACCTTTAATTTTATTAAAAGGAGAATGAGGTAGCTGTAGCTATTCATGCTTTTGATTATCATTTTTCTTGTCTTCTCAGACAAGTGCATTCTCCATTTGTTTAGCTAAGATGCAGTGCTGCTAGCACTGGGTGTTCCCAGGCGGGAATCCCATCTCTTCCATAGAGTAGCTCTTGGAAGAGATTTTTCTTCATATTCCTCATATTCTATCTTGAGGCCAAAGCATTCCATTTAGCTCCAGCGCAGTCTCCATTGGTGGTTGAGTTGTGTTTCTGGGAGTTGCAGGGGAGGGTTCCTTAACAACACTTCCAACATTGTATTTTAGAGGAGGGAGTCTACATTCCTTTGGGAGATCAGTGAGGGAGTTTCTAAGCTCATTCCCATCATCATTGGCATCAGGCCAACCATTTTCAATCAGCAGAAGAGCATCCCTCTTCCTTTACTGCGCATTTCCTAGAGAGTATCTGCAGTGAGGGTTGCAGTATTTTATCGAGAGGTGAGATCTTCAATGATAGGATCAGCCTATCATTTGGAAGGTCATTTGAAGGAGTTTATTTCAGAGGGTTCATAATCTACAAAAAGCTCCATCTATTTCCAGTTCTTAAGTTGCCACTACCCAACAACTCTGGTATTTCTGCAGGAGTGCCATTTTGTCTAGTTTCCATCCAATCCTCTTAAGTGATTGATGTATCATCTTTTCAGGGGTTGAGATCCTGCTCCCCCATATTTCTTTGAGCTTAAATTTCTCCATATTTATATTTATGTATTTAATGCTACAGTATATCCTATAAAATGCGTAGTCTTATCTTGGAATAAACTATGTATGTAGCGTTTCTCTATTCTTATGGGTTTGTATCATTGAGGCAATTTTGCTTGATTTGAGTGATATACTCCTCAAGAATTTTTATACATTATCTACTACATATTTATCTAATATCTAATCACATATTCATATGAAATGGCTCACTAAACTTTACGCTATCATTTCCTTGCTCAAGCAAAGTATTGTTGCACCCCCTTAATTGGACATTCTCAGGAGAGCATTAGAGTTGGGAGACTTGTCTAAACCACCTAAGAGGATTTATGTGGAGCCTCCTCTTGGATTTCATACTTAGATTACCTATTCTAAGGGATCCAAGTGCTGGTTTCAAGTCTCATAGAAGCCATTCCTGAAAAATGCATTTTTCAAGCATGCCTTGCTGAGCAATCCAAAAAGGGAACATTACATAAAGTTAATGTTAATGTTAAGGTTAGGTTATGGTTAAGGTTAAGATAAGGGTAAGGTTTTGCTTAAGTCTAAGGTTAAGGTTAAGGTCAAGGTTAAGGTTAAGGTTAGGTTAAGGTTGTGTTAAGGTTAAGGTTAAGGTTAGGGTAAAGTTAAGTTTAGGTTAGAGTAGGTTTAAGATTAAGTTTAAGGTTAAGGTCAGGTTAAGGTTAAAGTTAAGGTTGTGTTAAGGTTAAGGATTGGGTTAAGGTTAAGGTTAAGGTTAGGTTAATGTTAGCTTAAGGTTAATTTTAAGGTTAAGGAGAAGGGTTTAGCTAAGGTTAAGGTTAGGTTAAGTTTAATTTTTAGGTTAAGGTTAAGTTTAAGGTTAATGTTAAAGTTAAGGTTTAAGGTTAAGGTTAAGGTTAACCTTAACCTTAACATAACCTTCGCCTTAACACAACCTTAACCTTAACCTTAGCCTTAAAATTCACCTTAACTAAACCCTTAACCTTAACATTAACCCTAACATAAGTGTTAACATTAACCTTAAGGTAACACTAACGTTAAGGTTCATGTTAAGGTTAAGGTTAGTGTTACCTTAAGGTTAAGGTAAAGGTTAAGGTTAAGGTCAGGTTAAGGTAATGTTAAGTTTAAGGTTAGATTAAGGTTAGGTTAGGTTAGGGTTAAGGTTAAGGTTAAGGTTTGGGTTAAGGTTAAGGTTAAGGTTAGGTTAAGGTTAGGGTTAAGGTAAAGGTAGGTTAAGGTTAAGGTCCAAATTAATTTTAATGTTAAGGGTAAGTGTAAGTTTCAGGTTAAGGTTAAGGTTAGGTTAGGTTAGGGTTAAGGTTAAGGTTAAGGTTAGGGTAAGGTTAAGGTTAAGGTTAGGTTAATGTTAAGGTTAAGGTTAAGGATATGGTAAGGTTAAGGTTAAGGTTAAGGTTAAGGTTGGGTTTAATGCTAAGGTAGGTTAAGGTTAGGTTAAGGTTGAGGTGAAGGTGAAGGTTAATGTTAAGGTTAAGGCTAGGTTAAGGTTTAGGTTAAGGTTAGTAAGGTTAATTTTAAGGTTAGGTTAAGGTTAAGGTTAAAGTCAAGTTAGGAATAAGGTTAATGTAAGGTTAACCTTATCCCCTTGAACTTAACCTTAAGTTTAAGCTTAAACCTAACCTTAACCTTAACCTTAAAATAAACTTAACCTTAACCTTAACCTTAAATAAACCCTTAACCATAACCATAACCTAACTAACATTAACCTAACTCTTGACCTTAACCTAAAGTTAACTAAACCCCTACCATTAACCTTAACCCTAACCTAACCTTAAGTTAAACCTTAACCTTTACCTTAACCCTATAAGGTCAGGTTTAGTTAAGGTTAATGTTAATGGTAGGTGAAGGTTAATGTTAAGGTTAAGGTTAAGGTTAGGTTAGGTTAGGGTTAAGGTTAAGGTTAGGGTAACATTAAGGTTAAGGTTAAGTTAACGTTAAGGTTAAGGTTAAGGATATGGTAAGGTTAAGGTTAAGGTTAAGGTTAAGGTTAAGATTGGGTTTAACGTTAACGTAGGTTAAGGTTAGGTTAACGTTAAGGTCAAGGTGAAGGTTAATGTTAAGGTTAAGGTTAGGTTAAGGTTTAGGTTAAGGTTAGTAAGGTTAAGGTTAAGGTTAAAGTCAGGTTAAGAATAAGGTTAAGGTAAGGTTAACCTTACTCCCTTAAACTTAACCTTAAGTTTAACCTTCAACCTAACCTTAACCTTAACCTTAACCTTAACCTTAACTAAACCCTTAACCATAGCCATAACCTAACTAACCTTAACCTAAATATTGACCTTAACCTTAAGTTAACTAAACCCTTACAGTTAACCTTAACCCTAACCTAACCTTAAGTTAATCCTTAACCTTTACCTTAACCTTATAAGGTTAGGTTTAGTTAAGGTTAATGCTAACGATAGGTGAAGGTTAAGGTTAACACTAAGGTTAGGGTTAGGTTAAGGTTAAGGTTTTAGTTAAGGTTAAGGTTAAGGTTAAGGTCAAGGTTAAGGTTAAGGTTAACTTAAGTGTTACCTTAAGGTTAAGCTTAAGGTTATGGTTAAGGTTAAGGGTTTAGTAAAGGTTAGGGTAAGGTTAAGGTATGGTTAAGGTTAGGTTAATGTTAAGGTTAAGGTTAGGGTTAAAGTTAGGTTAGGTTATGTTAAGGAAAGGTTAAGGCTAAGGTTAAGTTAAGTTTAGGTTAAGATTAAGGTAAAGGTTAAGGTTAAGGTAAGGTTAAAATTAGGTTAGGGTTAAGGTCAGGTTAAGGTTAATATTAATGTTAAATTTAATGTTAAGTTTAAGGTTAGGGTAAGGTTAAGGCTAAGGTTAGGTTAGGTTAAGGTCAAGGTTAGGGTATGGTTAAGGTTAAATTTAAGGTTAAGGTTAAGGTTAGGTTAGGTTAAGATTAGGGTTAAGGTTAGGTTAGGGCATGGTTTAGGTTACTGTTAAGCTTAAGGTTAAGGTAAGGTTAATGTTTAGGTTAATTTTAAGGTTAATATTAAAGTCAAGTTAAGGTTAAGGTTGTGTTAATGTTAGGTTAAGGTTAAGTTAAGGTTAAGGTTAAGGTTAACACTAAAGTTAGGGTTAGGTTAGGGTTAGTGTTAGGCCCCTATATTACTAGTATAGTCCCTTTATTTTGTTAGTGTAACCCCCTTATTGTTATTATTGTACCCCTGCAACCCCCATATTGTTATTATTTTGCCCTTAAATTATTATTTTTAGGTTGGCTAGGATTACATTATGGCCCCACTAGGATTACATTGTGGCCCCATGGACTCTTATATATAGAAAGGAGGTTTTGTAATTTGAATCAGCCAAGGATTGCTCATTTATGTAATGTATTGGAGGTTTTTCCCTTGAAGTGGCTTATTTATAAGGCGTTGATATCTCTTTTCTTCTATTTTTGGAGTTGGTTTCACAACATTTGGTATCAAAGCTTTGGATTCTAGGGTTTCGCTGCTCCAAACAGGTCATCGTGGCATTTTCGCTATAATTTTTTTTCTAAGAAGGTTAAGAATCTGAAATGTTTATAGTGCGAAGCCGAAACCCTGAGGAACATCATCGAAAAATTTCAGAGCTTGGTTCACAACATTTTTGGAGATAACTATGGAAGTTAGGTCTTTTTGCAGGCTCCTGAATTTAACCTAAACAGGTCATCATGGAATTTTCACTATAATTTGTTTTCTACAAAGGTTCAGAAGCTGAAATTTTTAGAGTGTGAAGCCAAAATCTTAAGGAACATCTTCAGAAAACTTCAGAGCTTGGTTCGTAGTATTTTTGGAGATATGGTCTATGAAGTTAGGGATTTTTCAGGCTCCTGAATTTCATCTCAAAGAGGTGATCATGGGAAAATATTCATAACTCTCTCTCTAGGTATCAGATTTGAATACTGTAAGAAGTGGCTGCAAGTACATGGATTGAATTTTCCTGACTATAAATTTCAGATCCAAAGGAGGAAAAATTGACACGTGGCAAGTCGTAAAAGTTCTCTCTACTGAACCAGTCCATAATTGAGTCATTGTGTGAGATTGGACGTTGTCTTGAATAATCCAAATTAGGTCAGACCTATGGAATTTGAAAGAAGCTTCAAAGGGATACTATAGGGCTAAATTTTAGATATTAAGGATCCACAATTATATAGATAATTCAATTTCAATATCGAGCTCTTTAAAAGCAAGTAAAAGGTGTGTATTTTTCTTTTTCGAATTACATAAGTCTTGTTTGAAGAATCAAGTTGAATTGATTCCAAGGGCATATTGTAGAATAGATATTAGTATTGGATTCAAAAATGGCCCCTAAAAAGAATTAAACACCCAGTGAGCCTTTAGAAGGCTCTACTATGACTCATGAAGATGAAGAATGGAAACATGAAATATCAAAATTAAAAGAGAAAGTGCAACAATTTTCTCTCTCGCAAAGAGCAACAAAAAATGACATGGACGTTTTGAAGAAAGGAATGGAAACTAAGATGGACGGTTTGAAGAAAGGCATGGAATCTAAGATGGATGGTTTGAAGAATGGCATGGAAGCTAAGATGGATGGCATGGAAGCTGGCATGGAATCTAAGATGGAAAACATGAAGAATGATCTAAAATCAGACATGGACGGTTTGAAAATTTTGATACAAGAAATGTTTCCTAATGGTGAAAAGATAGTAGAGGAAACTCATGATGAGAAAAAAATAAATTTTAATCTTGATTTCATAAAATATAATGTTGGAGGAGAGAACCACCATATTCCAAAAATGGATATGAGGAATTTTGATGGAAAGGGTCCTGTAACATGGATACTGTAGATGGTGCAATGTTTTCATCTCCATAATGTGAAAAACACACAAAAGGTACGCATTACAACTTTACATTTAGAGAAAAATACATTTGTATGGTATCAATGGCTTTGCTGCCATAAAAAAATTGTCACCTGGTCAATTTTTACAGAGGAAATGATAGCACATTATGAGGATACAAAGAGAAACACCTTCTTAGCCAATCGATAAATCTCAAACAAAAGGGTTTAGTGGGGGAGCACATTGAGGACTTCCAAAAATTGAATATAAGGGTAACTGATATTCCAGAGGAACACAGGATTGATATCTTCATAGGTACTTTAAAGGATAACATCCAACATGAATTTCGATTTTGGAACCTAATTCATTGGAGAACGCATTCAAGTTGGCAAGAAAAATTGAATGTAAAATTATTACAGCGACAAGGAAGCCTACCACTCACTTCTATAAAGAAGGAAGTGTTGCTACGCCTAGATTTCCAAAACCTAAAAGGTTGACACCACATCAATTGGAAGAAGAAAGAGCAAAAGGGCTTTGCTACAGTTGTCATAGAAATACACTAAAGGTCATAAGTGTGCCGAGAAGAAATTATTTTACATAGATTTTGAAGAGGAAGAAGAAAATGAATAAGAAGAGGATATACACCAGGAACCAACCCTAGAAGAGGAAGAAATGAGTCTGACCAGATCGTGTAATGCATTGCCAGGAATTACCACTCCTCAAACTCTCAAGATATAAGGACATATCAAGAAGAAAAAGGTAATAGTGTTGATTGATTCAGGTAGTACCCATAATTTTATTCATTGTAAGGTAGCCAAGGAATTGAATTGTTTCCTATACCCAGCACCAGAATGTCAAGTGATGGTTGCAAATGGAGGAACTATAAATTGCTGTGGAAAATGCCATAATATCAAGCTAACCATGGGGGAATATGTATTGAATAGTCCAATGCTTTCCATTCCTATGGGAGGTGCTGATGTTGTACTAGGAGTACAATGGTTACAATCTTTGGGGACGGTAGCTTTTAATTTTCAAGAGCTTTTCTTGAATTTTTTTCAGAAGGAAAGGAAGTAAAATTACAGGGTATTTCAAGGAATCCAGGAAAGATAATAAGCTATAATGTCATGAAAAAGCTTCTAAAGAAAGAAAAATGAGGCATAATTGCACAATTATGCTCACTAGAAGTTCCAACATCAAAATCATCTATTTCCGCAGATCTACAATAGGTCTTGGACAATCATTCAAAGGTGTTTGAAACTCCCAAAGGAATCCCACCTATTCGTGATCATGATCATGCTATTCATTTGATTCCAGGAAGTGTTCCTCCAAACATCAGGCCTTGTAAATATCCTTATGTCCAAAAGAGCGAAATTGAACGTATGATTGCAGAAATGTTAGAAGTGGGTATAATTCAAACTAGTAAAATTTCTTTCTCTCCTTCTGTCGTATTGGTACAAAATGTTTGGGTTCCCATGTTTTGGCTAGATTGGCAAGACAAAAAGATGAGACAACATCAGAACCGCTTTGGGGCCCTAGGATCTAGCCCTCCTAGACCCGGAGAGGGATCTCTCCAATAAAACAAAGAATGATATATCTTTGAAAGCTCAAATGAGATGTTAGGCTAGTTATGAAGCACAAAAGGGGGGGTTTAAAATGATTTGGTTGGTTGGTTGCCGAGTTGGTCATGAGATCATAGACTGAAAAAGTGATGGATGAAAAAAGGACAAAGCAGCAGGATGTTTCAGCAAAGAGGATAGGTCAAGAAAGTGCCATCCATTGCGCTATGGAGTCATGAAAGGAGATTACATGCAGCAACTAGCCAAGGCTTCAAAGGGCAAGTCATCTAATACTAAATAATCTTTTAGATTAGATGGTGGGATGGAACATTAAGGAAAGAAAGTGAGAGAAGGAAAGCAACCTAATTTCTGTCTATAGATCAGGTCAGAGGTGATTTAACTCCAGACCTGCTTGGACATACTCATAGGCAACTCTCAAAGAGGGACAAAGGGGCAGCTTATAGATCGGACCAGAGGTCATTTAACTCCAGGTCAGCTTTAGCATGCTCCAAGGGAAAAAAAATGTAAGTTTAACGAAGAGATCTTAGAAAGGTCAGTTGGTCGCACAAGGATCCTAGTGGACAGGGCTAACTCTAATCCCCAGTGTTCCCAAATCTTCCAGCTTAAACCCAACAAGAACATATAAGAAATGATTCCATCCAATTCATACATTAGCTAGTAGCTTAAGGAATTACTACACTAGTTAAATTAACTGAAATCAAATCCTCAGATAACACATTTAGCAAAACAACATTAAAGGCAAGGAGAGCAGAGACATAGGGTACCTAACATGGGTAAATCCTATGCCATATTTCTTATGCAAGCCAGCAGAAAATGAAACAAATTGAAATGTAATAAACAAAGTTAGAAGACATCACCAATAGTAATAGAATAGGATCCAATGAAATGTGCTTTGGTTAAGTGATGCAAAACTAGTCACATACACTAAGCTCAATGGCTGTTACAATCCAAAATTCTCCTCCCAGCCTAATACATAACAAATACTCTGCTATCCCTCGCAAGACTGTTCTAACAGTCAGAATGAATCCCTATAACAGCAACAAAACAACCCAACAACAACCATTCAATATGTTCTTGGGGATTTCTTATAGGAGAATGAAACAAAAAGAGTAGAAGAACATAAATGGATCTCATTAAGATAGAGTGGCGGAAGTGCTCATGCCCATACTGCTTAATGGCTCAGCATTGTTGTGTGTACTCTGTAGGCTATTCTTGGAGACTCTGTTAGGCCAAGATTGACCTTTGGTGTTTCGTGAAGAACCTCTCTGGCTATTTGGAGCTCTGCGCCAGCCTTCTGGAGTAAATGACATGGATGGGAAAACTGAAATTCTCTCCATACCTCATAATTGTTGTCCAGACAGTCTTTAAGAAGCTCTGTCAGTATAATTAACCGTTTCAGGGCTCGAGGAGATATGAGGAATGTTTTAGGTGAATTTTCATCCTGGAGAAATGTGTTCTGCTGATATTAAAATGTGGATATGACCCTTTGCGTGCTTAATTCTTCAAATTGCGTCCCTTCCTTTGAATGTGGGGTTATACATTAATTACAACAGTAAAAAGCATTGACCCCTTTGAATCTCTTCTGCTGATCTGTTGGCAATGTTGAAATGGCCTCTTTGTGTTATCTACATAATGCAATAGACTTGTTACAAACCCGGGCAGTGGTGGAGAAATGCTACGGAGGCGAAGGAACGGTGGCAGAGATTGAACATTAGGATGATTTATGAACATTGGCAGAACGAATATAAAACATTAAACTATAGTGAAAAAATGCAAAGGTTTGGACTTTGGCAGAAATACACAAGAAATACATGAAATGCAATGGAAAAGCGCATGAGGTGGGACCCATATGGAATCGCAAATCACAATCTGAGACATAATTGGGGACTAATCACAATCGCGGGAAACAGAACTTGCGATGTGATCGGAGGAATTGTGATGCGATTGGGGGACTTGCAATGCGATCGATCGCATCGCAAATATTTGCGATTGATCAATCACATCACAAATATTTGTGACGTGATCAATCACATCGAAAATATTTGTGATGAGTAATCAGAGCATCCACAATAGAACATGTGATTTTGCGAAATTGCGATTTGCAATTTGAAAATTGGTGGGTTATATATAATATACACTTTATAATAAAGTTTACGGGGTATGGAAAAGGGGAAGTGGTTAGCACGGTGGGAAAGTGGGTTTTGAGGCCCTTTTAATGGATTTTAAGGCCTAGGAAGGGAAACGATAAGGGGATAAAGGGTGAATTAAACCAAACAAGGGATAGGGGTAGAACTTAAAGGGGATTTTGGGAGGATTTAGAGGGTTAGAAGGGAAATTGAAGGGGAGACAAGGGGATGAAATCATTGGTTAGAAGGGATGATATAAGAGGGAAAAGGAGGCCTTTGGGAATTTCTTCACAAACAGAGAGGCTTTATAATGGGAATCAACAGAGTGGATTTTATCAAATGAAAAAGGCACAAGGAGACTTCAAGGATGATGTGTTTTCAGGGGAAATGCATTCCTTGAAGGCTCAACAACATTTTAGCCCCTTGTTTGCTTGTCAAAAATTTATAGGGGGCTAACAGTGGCTCCACATGGGGATGGCTTCTTCTTGAAGGAGTCAAGAATTCAGAAAATGATCTTTGGAGTAGGCTAGTTTCCTGCTGGTTGGAACATCCCTTTCTTTCTTTGATCAACTACCACAAATCATGAAGACCTCATATCAGCAGTAAAATTCTCCCAAACAACTACCTACCCACACTATAGTCCTAAAATTTTTCTTCTGGGTGCATTTGGACTTGCAGACCCTTTACAACATCAATCTTTACAAACAGGAAAATAAACCTATTCTACTTCTACCCTTATTACTCCATGAGACCAGATTAGACTGTTGGCCTCATAGCTTCTCTACCTAATCTAATATCTGCTAGGATTAAACTTTCTAGCAGATTACTTCTCTACATTCTAAGATATAAATTGAAAACAGTCAAGCCAGGATTAAACTGTCTGACTTGCTGGACTTTACAGAAATTAAAACAACTAAATACATGCTCATATACTGAGATTTATTGAGCTTTTCCTACCTACCCTACTCTAGCTCAAATATTTACAAATCTAGCTTACAAATATTGTCTTCCAATGTAACTAGTCCATCAAGTGACCTCATGGATGGTCCTTTCTCCTCAACTCTTTGAGCAGGCTGGATAGGCAGGGCAACTCCCACTCTTTTTGTTCAATAACAGTAGCTTTGAAAAATTTTCTTTCTATTTGCAACATGCTGCTAAAAAATACCTTTCATCCTTATTCAAATGTTTGCAGGAAATGTGCATAAGGATCATGATATGATACCCGGTGATGAATATGTGGCAGGATGGCTTCAACCAGGATTTCTTCTTCTTCCACTGGATCAAGAACCAGACTCGCTTGAGAAAGAGAATCTCCCTCATCTTCTTTTTCTGAAATGGAGGACTCATCATATATGGCAGTTGAGTCCTCTTGGAGCTTTGATATGTTTTGCACTGCTGGACTGAGCTCTGTGAAAAGATCTGCACATTCGTGAGCAGGTATGTCTTCTGTTACCTCCTCTTTTTCGAGGGAAGGCTCTTTTATTTCATCCTGCTCACGAAATTCTTCTTTGCTTTCCTCCTCATCTCCTGAAAAAGACGGTTACTGGCTACCAAACCTACTGATGCTCTGTGGTAAAGCAGAATGAAGATTCGTAGAATCTTCATCTGCTACCATACTATCGTAGCTTTCTCCATCAGTATCATAGACAGGCTAATCGGTTTCATCACTTCTCTAAAATTGTTGGTGCTGATCTTCCTCCCATGGATCTATAGATGATGGCCGTGCAAGCTCAGATTTCCTTTGAAAACACTCATCATCAAACAGATCATAAGTAGGAAAATCATAACTGTAAGTAATGTCAACCACCAAACCTTCTGGATTTTCAGCAGATATTTCTTCGTCCTGATCCACAGAGGAGTATTATGGATCTGTATCATCAAAATCATAAGATGAATGAGCAAGAGTGTGTGTCCTATAAAATATTTTTGGGGATGGACTGCCAATTTAATATCTGATCGATCTCTTCTTCTGTCAAAAGAAGGGTTTCCATTTCATCATGGACAAAAGAAAAACAATCTGCTTTCTCTTGTATCAACTAATTTGGAGGCGAGATGTTTTCTTGAGCTTCTTCTTCCACATCAGATTCTACCTCTTCTGTGTGGTCTCTTGCTTCCTCAAGGCAACGTTCCCTATTAGCTTTTTCTATTAGGTCTTGATATTCTCTGGTCAGCGTAACACAAGACACAAGTAAGCAATCGGGCAATTCTTGATCAATCTCCTCCTTGTCTTCTATAGATTCTTGAGCATCATACATGTCTTGCTCATCTTCTAGGTCTTGAGTCTGTTCTCGCTCTGAAGGATGCATGGGTTGTTCTAAATAATCATCATCTGCATTCATATTAGCCATGTCCATCTCCAACACTTTACCAAACGTTTCTATTAATTCATTTAATTTATCATACAAAGCATCATACTTTGTACGCCTGTCCATGTTTGTATCTATGTCTTTGCAAAGAAGGTTACTGTATCTTCTCAACCAGTTCAAAATTCCCCACCAGTGGAGTCATTAGGTCTTTTGGGAATTATGGGGTGTGGAGTCGCCAGGTGGATGAATTTGACTGTTTGGAGCAGGATACTTTCCACCATCAGCAATTGAATGTCAATCTGACCAGAGATCTTGGGTCTTTTGAGTGCCTAATAATGTTTAAGGTGAAATGCACTCAAGTCCCCAGCGGAGTCACCATTATGTTTGGGTTCCCATGTTTTGGCCAGATTGGCAAGACCAAAAGATGAGACAACATCAGAACCGCTTTGGGGCCCTAGGATCTAGCCCTCCTGGACCCAGAGAGGGATCTCTCCAATAAAACAAAGAATGATATGTATTTGAAAGCTCAAATGAGATGTTAGGCTAGTTATGAAGCACAAAACGAGGGGTTTAAAATTATTTGGTTGGTTGGTTGCTAGGTTGGTCATGAGATCATAGACTGAAAAAGTGATGGAAGAAAAAAGGACAAAGCAGCAGGATGTTTCAGCAAAGAGGATAGGTCAAGAAAGTGCCATCCATTGGGCTATGGAGTCATGAAAGGAGATTACATGCAACAACTAGCCAAGGCTTCAAAGGGAAAGTCATCTAATACTAAAGGATCTTTTAGATTAGATGGTGGGATGGAACATTAAGGAAAGAAAGTGAGAGAAGGAAAGCAACCTAATTTCTATCTATAGATTAGGTCAGAGGTCATTTAACTACAAACTTGCTTGGACGTACTCATAGGAAACTCTCAAAGAGGGACAAAGGGGCAGATTATAGATCGTACCAAAGGTCATTTCACTCCAGGTCAGCTTTAGCATTCTCCAAGGGAAAACAAAGATAAGTTTAACAAATAGATCTTAGAAAGGTTAGCTGGTCGCACAAGGATCCTAGTGGACATGGCTAACTCTAATCCCCAGTGTTCCCAAATCTTCCAGCTTAAAACCAACAAGAACATATAAGAACTAATTCCATCCAATTCATACATTAGCTAGTAGTGTAAGGAACTACTACACTGGTTAAATTAACTGAAATCAAATCCTCAGATAACACATTTAGCAGAACAACAATTAAGGCAAGGAGAGCAGAGACATAGGGTACCTAACATGGGTAAATCCTATGCCATATTTCTGATGCAAGCCAGCAGAAAATGAAACAAATTGAAATGTAATAAACAAAGTTAGAAGACATCACCAATAGTAATAGACCAGGATCCTGTGAAATGTGCTTTGATTAATTGATGCAAAACCAGTCGCATACACTGAGCTCAATGGCTGTTACAATCCAAAATTCTCCTCCCAGCCTAACACATAACAACTACTTTGCTATCCCTCCCAAGATTGTTCCAACAATCAGAATGAATCCCTCTAATAGCAACGACAGTAGCCCAACAACAACCATTCAATATGTTCATGGGGATTTCTTATAGGAGAATGAAACAACAAGAGTAGATGAACATTAAATGGATCTCATTAATACAGAGTGGTAGAAGTGTTCATGCCCATACTGCTTAATGGCTCAGCAGCACTGTGTGTATTCTGTAGGCTATTCTGGGAGACTCTATCAAGCCAAGATTGACCTCTGGTGTTTCGTGAAGAACCTCTCTGGCTATTTGGAGCTTTGCGCCAGCCTTTTGGAATAAATAACATGGATGGGAAAACTACAAGTCTCTCCATACCTCATAACTGCTGTCTAGACAGTCTTTAAGAAGCTTTTTCAGTGTAATTAACCATTTCAGGGCTCGAGGAGATATGAGGAATGCTGTAGGTGAATTTCCATCTTGGAGAAATCTGTTCTGTTGATATTAAAATGCAGATATGACCCTTTTCATGCTTAAGTCTTCAAACTACGTCCCTTCCTTTGAATGTGGGGTTAAACATTAATTACAACAGTAGCAAGAATTGACCCCTTTGAATCTCTTCTGCTGATCTGCTGGCAATGCTGAAATGGCCTCTCTGTGTTATTTGCATAATGCCATAGACCTGTTACAAACCCAGGCAGTGGTGGAGAAATGCTGCGAAGGCGGAGGAACGGTGGTGGAGATTGAACAGCGGGATGATTTATGAACATTGGCGGAACGAATATAAAACATTAAACTATAGTGAAAAAATGAAAAGGTTTGGACTTTGGCAGAAATACACAGGAAATACATGAATTGCAACAGAAAAGCGCATGAGGTGGGACCCATATCGAACCGCAAATCGTAATCAGAGATGGAAGTGGGGACTAATCGCAATCTCGGGAAACAGAACTTGAGATGCAATCGGAGGAGCATGCTCGATCGGAGGAATTGCGATGCGATCGGGGGACTTGCGATGCGATCGATCGCATCGTAAATATTTGCGATGAGTAATCAGAGCATCCATAATAGAACATGCGATTTTGTGAAATTGGGATTTGCAATTTGAAAAGCGGCGGGTTATATATAATATAAACTTTATAATAAAGTTTACGAGGTATGGAAAAGGGGAAGTGGTTAGCACGGTGGGAAAGTAGGTTTTGAGGCCCTTTTAATGGATTTTAAGGCCTAGGAAGGGAAACGATAAGGGGATAAAGGGTGAATTAAATGGAACAAGGGATAGGGGTAGAAATTAAAGGGGATTTTGGGAGGATTTAGAGGGTTAGAAGGGAAATTGAAGGGGAGACAAGGGGATGAAATCAGAGGTTAGAAGGGATGATATAAGAGGGAAAATGAGGCCTTTGTGAATTTCTTCACAAACATAGAGGCTTTATAATGGGAATTACCATAGGGGATTTTATCAAAGGAAAAAGGCACAATGAGACTTCAAGGATGATGTGTTTTCAGGGGAAATGCATTCCTTGAAGGCTCAACAACATTTTAGCCCCCTGTTTGCTTGTCAAAAATTTATAGGGGGCTAACACACAAGAAGGATGAATCATGGCGCATGTGTCTAGATAATAGGGAGCTCAATAAGCTCACCATCAAAGATAAATTTCCCATTCCTGTGATTGATGAATTATTGGATGAATTACATGGAGCAATTTATTTTACCAAGTTGGATCTTCATTCAGGATATCATCAAATTAGAATGAAGACTGAAGATATTCCAAAAACAACATTTCAAACTCATGAGAGTCATTATGAATTTTTGGTCATGCCTTTTGGCCTTACCAATGCACCTTCTACATTTCAAGGGTTGATGAATTCCATTTTCAAACCCTTCCTTAGAAAATTTGTGCTAGTATTTTTTGATGATATACTAATCTACAGCAGGTCTTGGAAGGATCATGTTGAACATGTTGACAGGGTGCTCAAACTATTGCAGGAGAAACAATTATATGCGAAAAAATCCAAATGTTTCTTTGGAGTACAAGAGGTGGAATATCTGGGTCATATTGTATCTCACGAGGGTGTTAAGGTAGACCCTAACAAAATTAAAGCCATTAAGGAATGGAAAGTCCCCACAGCCATAAAGCATTTGCGAGGATTTATTGGGTTAACAGGGTATTATCAAAATTTTGTTAAGAATTATGGGACAATAGCATCATATCTAACAACATTATTGAAGAAATATGCATTTTCATGGAATCCTGAAGCAACTAAGGTGTTTGAACATCTTAAAGAGGCAATGTGTCTAGCACCAGTCTTAGCTATGCCAGACTTCACAAAAACATTTATTGTGGAATGTGATGCCTCAAGAATGGAATTGGTGTTGTTTTAATGCAAGAAGGAAGACCCATTTCTTTTGAAAGTCATCTAATTAAAGGAAACTATTTACAGAAACCTATTTATGAGAAGGAAATTTTAGCAATATTGCATGCACTAAATAAATGGTGAACTTACCTAATGGGAAGACACTTCAAGGTAAAAATTGATCATGATAGTCTTAAACACTTTTTGGAACAAAGAATATCTTTAGAAGAGTAGCAAAAATGGATCACAAAGATGTTGGGTTATGACTTTGAAATAATCTACAAAAAAGGGAAGCTAAATGTTGTTGCAGATGCACTCTCAAGAAATAATGAAGAGGTGGAAGCATTGCTTTGTACCATTTATATTATCCTCCAGATTGGATAACCGAGGCAAGAGATGAATGGAAGAAGGATGAAGAAGTGTGGACACTCATTCAAAAGTTGTAGCAAGATCCTAGTACATCTGATAAATTTCGTTGGAAAAATGATTCCTTATGGTACAAATATCGCTTATATCTTTGTAAGAATTCCCAACTAAAACAAAATATTCTTTCGGAATTTCACACTTATCCTCTAGGAGGACACTCGGGATTTTTAAAAGCTTACCACAGGGTGAAGAAAGAATTTTTTGGGATGGAATTAAATCTGATATTCAAAATTTTGTGGCAGAATGTTTGGTTTGCCAGCAGAATAAAGTTGAGACAATTAAGACCCCGGGTCTTCTACAACCTTTATCCATTCCAAGTCAACGTTGGGAGGATATTTCAATGGATTTTCTCACAAGTTTACCTATGTCTAAAGGAAAGAGTGTCATCATGGTGGTAGTTGATAGACTTACCAAGTATGCACACTTTTGTTCATTATCTCATCCATTTAAAGCAAGTACAGTTGCTACTACATTTATGGACACAATTCAAAAGCTACATGGAAACCTAAGGGTTATTGTGAGCAACAAAGATCCCATTTTTACTGGAAATTTTTGAACAGAGTTATTTTCTCGTTTGGGTACTCAATTAGCTCATAGCTCATGTTATCATCCTCAATCTGATGGTCAAACTGAGATAGTAAATAAATGTTTGGAAGGATATCTTCATTTTTTTTTATCTCATAAACAAACATAATGGGTCAAGTGGTTACCTCTCGCAGAATGGTGGTATAACACTTCCTTCCATACTACAGCAAAAATGACGCCATTTATGGCACTTTATGGATATCATCCACCATCCATCACATGATCTTTAAGATAAAATTAAAAGTTTCAAGCAGTGGAAGATCACAACAAGCATCAACAAGAAGTTCTCCAAATCTTAAAGGATAACCTAAATTTGGCACAAAATCAAATGAAACAATAGGCATATCAACATCATAGTGAGAGAAGTTTTGATGTAGGAGATTGGGTATTTTTACGGCTACAACCATACAATCAAATGTCCCTCAAGAAATCTAAGAAGGATAATAAATTATCGCCAAATTACTATGGTCCTTACAAGGTGTTGCAAAAGATTGGTACTATGGGATACAAATTGGAGCTTTCTCCTTCTTCACGAGTGCATCCAGTTTTCCATGTTTCATGCTTAAAGAAGGTTATAGGTGAAAATCTTCCAGTTCAAACAATATTTCCAGAACTTGATGAGGAAGGAAAAATCATTTCGGAACCTGAAGCGGTCACAAAAACAAGAACTCGACAACTACGGAATCGATCAATTTCGGATTATCTCATCAAGTGGAAGAACTTACCCACTGAAGATTCTACATGGGAGAATGAGAATTTTAAAAAGAAGTACCCAGAGCTACTCAAGCGTTGAGGACAAATTTTTTTTGAAGGAGAGGGTCATTTTAGGTCCCTATATTACTAGTATAGTCCCTTATTGTTTTTATTGTAAGCCCGTTATTGTTATTATTGTACCTAGCTTTATTATTATTATTGTACAACAGTGTATTATTGGGTAGGATTACAATACATTGTAGACTCTATATAAAAGAGTTTTGTAATTTGATCATCAAAAATTATTCATTTATGTAATGTATTGGAGGTTTCCCCCTCAAAAGTGGCTTATTTCTGGGCGTTGATATCTCTTTTTTTTGGAAGTTTGGTTCACAAAAAGTTAGTTTAAGGTTAGTTAAGGGTGGAAGTTAAGGTCAGGTTATACCCTATTGCATGTAACCTTAACTAGCCTTAAAAAACATTAACCAGCAACAACATATGCTCTGACCTATAAGGTGAAGGTTAAGGATAAGGTCAGGTTAAGGTTAAGGTTAAGGTTAATGTTAGGTTAAGGTTAGGGTTAAGGTTTAGGTTAAGGTTAAGTTTAGATTAAGTTCAAGGTTAGGTTAAGGTTAAAGTTAAGGTTAGACTAACTTTAAGGTAAACCTTAAGGTTACGCTAAGGTTAATGTTAGGTTAAGGTTAAGATTAATGTTAAGGTTAAGGTTAGGTTATGGTTAACGTTAAGGTAAGGTTGAGGGTTTAGTTAATGTTAAGGGTAGGGTAAGGTTTGGTTAAGTTTTAAGGGTAAGGTTAAGGGTTTTGTTAAGGTTAAGGGTAGGGTAAGGTTTGGTTAAGGTTGTGTTAAGGTTAAGGTTAAGGTTAGAGTAACGTTAAGGTTAGGTTAGGGTAGGGTTATTTTTAAGGTTAAGGATAGGGTCAGGTTAAGGTTTGGTTAAGGTCGTGTTAAGGTTAAGGTAAATTTTAGGGTAATGTTAAGGTTAGGTTAGGGTAGGTTTATGGTTAAGTTTAAGGTTAAGGATAAGGTTAAGGTCAAGGTGAAGGTTAAGGTGAAGGTTAAAGTTAAGGTCAAGGTTAGGTTAAGGTTAAGGTCAAGGTTAACCTTAACATTAACCTTAAGGTAACACTAAGGTTAATGTTAATATTAAGGTTAATGTTAAAGTTAAGGTTAAGGTTAAGGTCAAGCTCAAGCTCAAGCTCAATGTCAAGGTTAAGGTTAAGGTTAAGGTTAAGGTCAAGGTCAAGGTCAAGGTTAAGGTCAAGGTCAAGGTGAAAGTTAAGGTTAAGTTAAGGTTAAGGTCAAGGTTAACCTTAACCTTATCTTTAAGATAACACTAAGGTTAATGTTAATGTTAAGGTTAAGGTTAAGGTTAAGGTTAAGGTTAAGGTTAAGGTTGTCTTAAGGTTAAGTTTAAGGTTATGGTTAAGGTTAAGGTTAGGTTAAGGTTAAGTTTAATCTTAAGGTTGGGTTAAGGTTAAGGTTAAGGTTAGGTTAAGGTTAATGTTTAGGTTAAGGTTAAGGTTAAGTTAAGGTTAAGGTTAAGGCTAAGGTTAAAATTAAGGTTAAACATAGGTTAAACTTAAGGTTAAGGTTAGGGTATGGCTAAGGTTAAGGTAAGGTTAAGGGTTTAGTTAAGGTTAAGGATACAGTTAAGGTTAAGGGTAAGGTGAAGGTGAAGGTTTTGGTTAGGGTTAAGGTTTAGGTTAAGGATAGGGTAAATTTAAGGTCAAGTTCAAGGTTAAGGTTAAGTTATGTAGGTTTTAACCCTGAATAGAAATGATCTACACACAAATCTTATAACAGAAAATAAACAATAGCAAGAGCATAAAACATAAAATAGATAAACATAGAGATTTTCCCCTGGATCCCAAATTGGGATGACCAGCTTGATTTTTCATTATATTCCTTTTAGTGTTACAACACGTATATATACATGATGAAGTATACATAAACCCCAATCCATTAACCCTGGATTAGAACATAACCGTAGTTCCCTTGACAGGATCTACAAAATACCAGGGGCCGAAAAACCATCGTACCCCAAAACCATGTGCAAACTCATGCACAAAACATGGGTGGGTCCGCCTATGAGTGGGTCCACACACCAAAAAAAATTTCGTCGTGGCGCTGCCCCAGACCCCAAAAGTGGGGGTTGCCTCCCCCCTTGTGACCCCCCTACTGCGCCCGGCACAACGTACAACACGTGGGGCTAGTCGTGGAAAGAATATAACACATACCCAACATTCTCCCACTTGTTGTTTTCTTTCCACAGGGGGCCACATGAGAGCTTATTCATTGGGCCAATTCTTCAATAACCATTGTTTCTCTACACCAAGAGAACTTATGAGTGCTCACAGACTTCATCAATGCATTTGCAACATTCTTCATAGTGTCCACCTTTACCAGCAACACCCTTTTAGCCTCAACCATATCTCTAACAAAGTGATATTGAACATCAATGTGCTTTGTATTTGAATGGTAAGCAGGGTTCTTAGCCAAGAAAATTTCACTTTGGTTATCACAATCTATCCTTATAGCTTGTTGTACCAACCCCATACTTGAACACAATCTCTGCAACCAAATTTCTTCCTTGCTTGCATGAGTGGCTGCTATGTATTCTGCCTCTGTAGTTGAAAGAGCCACTACAGACTGTATTTTACTCATCCAACTAACTGCACCTCCAAATAGGCTAAACACATACCCACTTGTAGATATTCTTTGGTCCAGATCTCCAGCCCAGTCTACATCAACGAAACCATGAATTTCCAACATTCTTTCCAATCCTGGTCTTCCCTAGTAGCACAAGCCATAATCACTAGTTCCACGTAAATATCTAAAAACCCGCTTCACTGCTGTCCAATGCTCCTTCCGTGGGTTTGACATAAACCTGCTCAATACTCCCACTGCATGTGCAATGTATGTTCTAGTATAGACCATTTCATACATTAGGCTACCCACTGCACTTTCATATGGAACACAGGACATATCCTCCTCTTCTTCTTGTGTCTTGGGACATTGTTCGGAAGATAGATTTACATCTACAGGAATAGGAACATTCATCGGTTTAATATCCTGCATATTGAACCTCTGTAATATAGTCTCGACATACTTCCTCTAGTTTAACCAAAGCTTCCTCTTTGCCTAATCTCTCTTAATTTTCATGCCTAAAATATAGTTTGCAGCACCAAGATCCTTCATGTCGAATTTGGAGAACAGCTGGGTCTTCAAATCTTGGATAATTTATTTGTCATTTCCAATCAACAACATATCATCCACATACAATACCAAATAAATAACACAGTCACAAATTCATTTAAAATAAACACATTGATCCTCCTTGCTTCTGGTGAAGCCAAGTCCCCATATATAGGTATCAAATTTCTGATACCACATCCTTGGTGACTGTTTTAACCCAAACAGAGACTTCTTCAACCTGCATACCAGTTCTTTCTTACCCTCCACCATAAAGCCTTCAGGTTGATTCATGTAGATCTCCTCTTCTAAATCCTCATGAAGAAATGATGTCTTCACATCCATCTGTTCTATCCCAAAATCAAATGCAGCAGCAACAGATAAAAGTAATCTAATAGAAGTAACCTTGGCAATAAGAGAAAAAATATCACCAAAATCGATTTCCGACACCTGGGAATAACCTTTTGCTACCAACCAAGATTTATATTTCTCCACCTTGCCTTCTACATTCATATTCTTCTTAAAAACCCATTTGCTCCCGATGGGCTTCCTTCCAGCTGGAAACTCCACCAGATCCCATGCCTCATTTTTGTGCAAGGATGCCATTTCATAAACCATGGCCTCCTTCCAAAGTTTTCCATCCTTTGAATGTACTACCTCCCTGAAACTTTTGGGATCATCATCAGTTATAGTTAAGGAAAAACCTGAACAGAAAGTAGATGGACTATACCTTTCTGGTTGCCTTCTTTCTCGAACTGATCTTCTCAAAGCTGGAGTTTTTGGCTCTTCCTCTTCTGAATCTTATTCTGTTGTAGAGTCTGATTCATACTCATTTAGCTCAAACTCTATCTTCTCAGGTTCCTTTGGTATGATTTCATCTTTAACAACATATTTCACCTCTCTAAACACCACATCTTGGCTGTACACAACCTTCCTTGTTTCCGGGTTCCAAAGCTTGTAACCTTTTAAACCATCCTTGTACCCAATAAAGATGCACCTTTCAGATTTATTATCCAACTTGGTACTTTTCTCCTTTGGAACATGTACATATGAATCACATCCAAATACCCTTAGATGTGAAAGAGAGGGCTTCTTACCAGTCCATACCTCATGTGGAGTCTTATCCTCCAACACTGAAGAAGGTGATCTGTTAACCAGATAGCATGCAGTCTCCACTACCTCTGCCCAGAATTCTTGTCCTAACCCGGTACCACTGAGCATGCTTCTTGCCTTTTCCATCAATGTTCTGTTCATTCTTTTTGCAACTCCATTTTGCTGAGGTGTGTATGGAGTAGTCTTCTGTCGTGCTATACCACACTTCTTACAGAACTCTTCAAATTCCTTCTTGCAGAACTCCCCACCATTATCTGTCCTCAGCGCCTTTATCTTCTTCTCTGTCTGGTTTTCCACCAGAGCCTTAAATTCTTTAAATTTGTCAAAGACTTAAGATTTCTTCCTCAAGAAATATATCCATGTATTCCTTGAGAAGTCATCTATGAATGAAACATAGTACACAGACTTTCCCAGTGATGGAACTGACACAGGCCCAAACACATCACTGTGCACAAGTTCTAATATCTTGTTTGCCCTCTTAGCACGAGAAGGAAAACTCACCCGATTCTGCTTCCCATATACACAATGTTCACAGAAATCGAAATCCAGAGAGAAATTAGACATACCTTCTACCATACCATTTCTATGTAGTATCCGAAGGCCCTTCTCTCCAATATGTCCAAGCCTTTGATGCCATAGCATGGTCTTTTCTCCACAGACAGCTAGGCTTTCCACTACACTTTCAGGAACCACATATCTATTACACCCATCAATAATAGTGCTACCTTGTAGCTTGTACAGAGTTCCAATCTGAACTCCCCCCATTACTACCAGTGCTCCCCGAACCATCTTGCAGGCATCTTTCTCGAACACTGTTTTTACACCTGCATCATCCATCTTGCTTATAGAAATCAGATTTCTAGCCAATGTAGGAATATGTAGAACACCAGGAAGTGTTCTAATCCTTCCACCTTGTAGCTTCAGCTTGACCTTTCCACATCCGATGATTTTTTCCTTCCTATCATCCCCTAGGAAGACATCACCATCATATTTCTCATACTCGCAGAACCACTCCCTATGGGGAGTGAAGTGAAAGGATGCACCTGAGTCAATCAACCATGAATCATGATCTACATGTGTATTTGAAGAAGAAGCCAAATACACATCCCCACCTTCATCTGAGGTGGTTTTTTCCTCTACAAAAGGAGCATCATCAGATCCCTTTCCTTTCTCAGGAGCTTTAGATCTGCAGTCCTTTTTGTAGTGCCCTTCCTTTTCGCATTTCCAGCATACCTTTAAAGACTTTCCAAGATATTTAGATCTCCCTCTAGATTTGGATCTCCCACTCGAAACCTTATTCTTGTTTTTTTTTTGTGACCTTCCTCGTACAGATAAGGAATCTCCATTTTGGCCCTCCATATTTCTCCATCTCACTTCCTTCGACAGCAAGGCTGAGATAATGTCATCAAAATTCAAGGTAGTTATATTGCTACCTATTGCAATAACCAGACTATCCCACGAGTCTGGTAGAGAACACAACAAACTGATGCACTCATCTTCATCTGAGATTTTAATATCAACAGATGATAGCTAACTTACCACAGTATTGAAGGCAATCGGATGCTTTGTCACCGAGTCTCCATCCTTAATCCTCAGTTTATATAACTTTTTCCGCAGGAACAACTTATTCACCAAAGACTTAGATTGGTACAAAGTTCCAAGTTTTTCCCACAAATTCTTCACCGTAGCTTCCCCAGATACATTCAACAATACTGAATCTGAGACACACAACCATATTGTGCTCTTAGCCTTCCGATATAGTTTCTTCCAGTCTTCATATGACATTTTCGTTGGGTTAGTACCTAGATCTACCATGATCCACTGATCTTTGTCCACCAACAGATACTCCATATTGAGCTTCCACAACTCAAAACTCTGACTATTAAATTTCTCAATCTTTATCTTTCCGCCACTCGCCATCTTCTTTCACTGCAAGAATCGATCCCATAGATCTCCCACTGAACAGGGTCTACCTCAGGCCCGAGCAAAAAAAAATTAGCAGCAAAGGCATCCCCTTGAAGCTGAAACATCTCTGATACCAAATGTAGGTTTTAATCCTGAACAGAAATTATCTACACATGAATCTTATAACAGAAAAAAAACAATAGCGAGAGCATAAAACATAAAATAGATAAACACGGAGATTTTCCTCTGGATCCCAAACTGGGACAACTAGCTTGATTTTTCATTATATTCCTTTTAGTGTTACAACACATATATATACATGTCGAAGCATACATAAACCCCAATCCATTAACCCTGGATTAGAACATAACCGTAGTTCCCTTGACAGGATCTACAAAATACCAGGGGCTGAAAACCATCGTACCCCAAAACCATGTGCAAATTCATGCACAAAACATGGGTGGGTCTGCCTATGAGGGGGTCCGCACACCAAAAAACCCCAACAGTGGGGGCTGCCTCCCCCCTACTGCGCCTGGTGTAATGTACAACGCATGGGTCTAGTCGTGGAAAGAATATAACACATAACCCAACAAGTTAAGGTTGTGTTAAGGTTAAGGCTATGGTTAGGGTAAAGTTAAGGTTAGGTTAGGGTAGGGTTGAGGTTAAGTTTAAGGTTAAGGTTAGGTTAAGGTAATTTTAGGTCAAGGTTAAGGTTTAAGGTTTAAGGTTAGGTTAAGTTAAGGTTAAGGTTAACACTAACCTTAACTTTAACCTTAACCTTAACCTTAAGGTTAGGGTTAATGTTAAAGTTTAGGTCAGGTTAGGTTAATGTTAAGGTCAAGGTCAAGGTCAAGGTCAAGGTTAGGTTAAGGTTAATGTTAAGGTTAAGGTAAAGATTAAGGTCAACATTAAGGTCAAGATTAAGGTCTAGGTTAAGGTCAAGGTCAAGGTCAAGGTCAAGGTTAAGGTTAATGTTAGGCTAAGGTTCATGTTAAGGTTAAGGTTAAAATTTTATTTAAGGTTAAGGTTAGGTTAAGGTTAAAGTTTAGGTTAAGGTTAAGGTTAAGATTAAGTTAAAGTTAAGTTTAAGGTTAAGGTTTAGGTTAAGGTTAAGGTTAAGTTTAACCTTAACCTTAACCTAACCTTCACCTTAACAAAACCTTAATCTTAACCTTAACGTTAGCCTTAATCTAACGTTACCCCTTACCTTGACCTGACCTTAACCTTAACCCTGACCTAAGTGTTAACCTTATCCTTAAACTTAAGGTAACACTAAGGTTAAGGTTAATATTAAGGTTAAGGTTACAGTTAGGTTAAGGTTAAGGGTAAGGGTAAGGTTAGGCTAAGGGTAATCTTAATGTTAAGGTTTAGGGTAAGGTTCAGGTTCAAGTAAAGGTTAAGGTAAGATTGAGGTTGTTAATGTTAAGATTAAGGTTAGGTTAGGTTAAGGTTAAATTCAAGGTTAAGGTTAAGGTTAAGTTCAAGGTGAATATTGGGTTAAGGTTAAGGTCAAGGTTAACATTAACCTTAAATTTAAGGTAACACTATGGTTAAGGTTCATGTTAAGGTTACGGGTAAGGTTAAGGTTAAGTTTAAGGTTAAAGTCAAGGTTAGGGTCAAGTTTAAGGTTTAAGGTCTAAGGTTTAAATTAACATTAACCTTAACCTTAACCTTAACCATAACCTAATATTTACCTTACCCTTAACCTTAACTATAACCTAACCTTAACCCTAACCCAACCTTAACCTTAACCCTAACCTTAACACAACCTTTCCCTTAACATTAACCTAACCTTAAACCTAAACTTAACAAAACCTTAACCCTAACCTTAACCCAACCTTAACCTTAACTTTAAACTTAATTGTAACCTTAGTGTTAACCATACCATTAACATTAAGATTAATCCAACCTTAACCTTAACCTTAACTTCACCCTTAACCTTAACCATAACCTTAACCCTAACCTAACCTTAACCTTCACCTTAACTTTAACATTATTTTTAACCTTAAACCTAACCTAAGCTTAACCTTGACCTTAACCTTAACCTTAACCTAACCTTAACCTTGATCTTAACGTTAACCTTAACCTTAATCTTACCCTAACCTTAACCTAAAACTTAACCTTAAGCTTCAGGTTAAGGTTAAGGTTAATGATAGGGTTAAGGATAGGCTAGGTTAGGTTAGGGTAAAGGTTAAGGTTAAAGTTAATTTTAGGTTAGGTTAAGGTAAGTTTAAGGTAAGGTTAAGGATAAGGTTAGGTTAGTTTAAGGTTAAGGTTAAGGTTGAGATTAATGTCAAGGTTAAGGTTAAGGTTATGGTTATGGTTAAGGTTAAGGTTAAGGTTAGTTTAAGGGTAATAATGAGGTTAGGGTTAGGTTATGGTTAAGGGTAAGTTTAATGTTAAGTTTAAGGTTAAGGTAAGGTTAACCTTACCCCCTTAATCTTAACCTTAACCTTAACCAAGCCCTGAACCCTAACCTGACCTAACCTAAATTTAACCTTAACCTTAACCTTGACCTTAACCTAACCTTAACCTTATCCTTAACCTTATCGCAAGGTTAAGGTTAAGGTTAAGGTTAGGTGAAGGTTAAGGTTAAGGTTAAGGTTAAGGTTAAGGTTAAGGTTAAGGTCAAAGTTAGGTTAGGTTAGGGTTAAGGTTAAGGTCAAGGTTGAGGTCAAGGTCAAGGTTAGGTTAGGTTAGGTTAAGTTTAAGGTTAAGGTCAAGGTCAAAGTTAGTTTATGTTAAGGTTAAGGTTAAGGTTAAGGTCAAGGTTAGGTTAGGTTAGGTTAGGTTAGGTTAAGGTTGAGGTTAAGTTTAAGGTCAAGGTTAGGTTATTTTAAGGTTTAGGTTAAGGTTATGTTTATGGGTAAGTTGAAGGTTAAGGTTAGGGTTAGGTTAAGGTTAAGTTAGGTTAGGTTTAAGGTTCATGTTAAGTTTAATATTAAGGTTAGGGTAAGGATAAGGTTAAGGTTAGGCTAGGTTAAGGTTAACAGTAAGGTTAAAGTTATGTTAAAGTTAAGGTTAGGTTAGGTTAAGATTATGGGTAAGGATAATGTTTAGGTTAACATTATGTTAAGGTTAGGTTTAGGGGTAAGGTTAAGGTTAAGGGTAATTTTAAAGTTAAGGTAAGGTTAATGTAAGGTTAAGGTTAGGTTAAGGGTATAGTTAGGTTATAGTTAAGGTTAAGGTGAAGGTTAAGATTAGGTTATGGGTAAGGTTAATGTTAAGGGTAATGTTAAGGTTAAGGCTAAGGTTAAGGTTAAGGTTAGGGTAAGCTTAAGGTTATGATAAGGTTAAATTTGTTTTTAAGATTAAGGTTTAGGTTAAGGTTAGGTTTAGGTTATGATTATCATAAAGTTAAGGTTAAGGTTATGGTTAAGGTCAAGGTTAAGTTTTAGATTAAGGTTAAGGTTAAGGTCAAGGTTAGGTTTTAGATTAAGGTTAAGGTTAATGTTAGTTTAGGATTAAATAAGGGAAAGGTTGACACTAAGGTAAGGTTAAGGCCTTAACCTAGGTTAAGGTTAAGCTTAAGGTTAGCCTAACCTAACCTTAACGTTAACGTTAACCTTACCCTTAACCTCAACCATAACCTAACCCTAACCTTAACCTTAACCTTAACCTTAACATTAAATCTAACCTTACCCTTAAACTTAACCATAACATAACCCTAACCTTAACCTTAACATTAACCCAACCTTAACATTCACCTTACCCTTAACGTTGAACTTATCCTTAATCTTAACATTTACCTTAACGTTAACCTAACCTTAACCTTAACCTTAACCTTAACATTAACCTTACACTTAACCTTAACCTAAACATTAAACTTAACCTAACCATAACCTTAACCTTAACCTTAACCATACCTTAACCTTAACCTTAACATTAACCTTAACGCTAAACTAACCTAACCTAACCTTAACCTTAATTTCAACCTTAACCTTACCCTTAACCTTAACATTAACCTTAAAGTTAACCTTATCCTTAACATTAACCTTACCCTTAACCTTAAAATTAACCTCACCATTAACCTTAACCTTAACCTTAACCTTAACCTCAACCTTACCCTTAACCTTAAATTTAAGCTTAACCTTAACTAAACCCTTAAGCTTAAGCTTAAACTTATCCTTAACATTAACCTTAACCTTAAGCTTAACCTTAACTAAGCTTATCCTTAACCTAAACTTAACATTAAACTTAACCTAACCTTAACCTAAACCTAACCTGACCCTAGCCTTAACCTAAACCATAACCCTAACCTTAACCCTAATCTTAACCTTAACATTAACCATAACCTTAACCTTAACATTAACCATAAACTTAACCCTAACCTAATCTTAACCTTAACCTTAATCTTAAGCTTAAGCTTAAGCTTAACCTAACTTTAACCTTGACCTTAACGTTAACGTTAACCTAACCTTAACCTTAACCCTAACCTAACCTTAAGCTTTACCTCAACATTACCCCCTTAACCTTGAAGTTAACCTAACCTAACACTAACCCTGGTGTTAACCTTAACCTTAACTTTAACCTTAATGTTAAACTTACCTTAAACTTAACCTTAACCTTAAACTTGAATAAACCTTAACCTTGACCTTAACCTAACCTAAAACTAACCTTAAAACAACCTTGACCTTAACCTTGTCCTAACCTTAAAACAACCTTAACCTTAAACTAAGCCTTACCCTAACCTTATCCTTGACCTTACACTTAACCTTAACCTTAACACAACCTTAACCTTAACCTTACCCTAACATTAACATTGACCTTACCCTTAGCCTTAACATTAACCTTAACCTTAAGCCTAACCTTAATGTTAAAATTAAAATTAACCTTAACCTTAACCTTGAAATTGACCTTCACCTTGATCTTGACCTCAACCTTAACCTTAACCTAACCTAAACTTAACCCTAACCTTACCCTTACCCTTACCTTAACCTTAACCTTACCTAACCTTACCTTTACCTTAAAATAACCTTAACCTGAATGTTAAGTTTAACCTTAACCTTAACCTAACCTTAAACCTAAACTTAACAAAAACTTAACCCTAACCTCAACCCAACCTTAACCTTAAAATTAATCGTAACCTTAGCATTAACCTTACCATTAACATTAAGCTTAATCCGACCTTAACCTTAACCTTAATGTTAACCTTAACTTTACCCTTAACCTTAACCTTAGCCATAACCTTAACCCTAACCTAACCTTAACCTTGACCTTAACTTTAACCTTATTTTTAACCTTAACCCTAACCTAACCTTAACCTTGACCTTAACATAACCTTAACCTTAACCTTGATTTAACGTTAACCTTAACCTTAACCTAAAACTTAACCTTAACCTTCAGGTTAAGGTTAAGCTTAATGATAGGGTTAGGGATAGGCTAGGTTAGGTTAGGGTAAAGGTTAAGGTTAAGGTTAAGTTTAGGTTAGGTTAAGGTAAGTTTAAGGTAAGGTTAAGGATAAAGCTAGGTTAGTTTAAGGTTAAGGTTAAGGTAAGGTTAAGATTAAGATTAATGTTTAAGGTTAAGGTTAGGGTTAAGGTTAAGGTTAAGGGTAACAATGAGGTTAGGGTTACGTTATGGCTAAGGGTAAGTTTAATGTTAAGTTTAAGGTTAAGGTAAGGTTAACCTTACCCCCTTAATGTTAAACTTAACCTTAACTAAGCCCTGAACCCTAATGTAACCTAACCTAACATTAACCTTAACCTTAACCTTCACCTTCACCTTAACCTTGACCTTAACCTAACCTTAACCTTATCCTTAACCTTATCACAAGGTTAAGGTTAAGGTTAAGGTTAGGTGAAGGTTAAGGTTAAGGTCAATATCAAGGTTAGGTTAGGTTAGGTTAAGGTTAAGGTTAAGGTCAGGGTTAAGGTTAGGTTAGGTTATGGTTAAGGTCAAGGTTAGGTTAGGTTAAGGCTAAGGTCAAGGTCAAGGTTAGGTTAGGTTAAGGTTAGGGTTTAAGGTTATGGGTAAGGTTAAGGTTAAGGTTAGGGTTAGGTTAGGTTTAAGGTTTAGGTTAAGTTTAATATTAAGGTTAGGGTAAGGATAAGGTTAAGGTTAGGCTAGGTTAAGGTTAAGGGTAAGGTTAAAGTTATGTTAAAGTTAAGGTTAGGTTAGGTTAAGGTTATGGGTAAGGATAATGTTTAGGTTAAGGTTATTTTAAGGTTAGGTTTAGGGGTAAGGTTAAGGTTAAGGGTAATTTTAAAGTTAAGGTAAGGTTAATGTAAGTTTAAGGTTAGGTTAATGGTATAGTTAGGTTATAGTTGAGGTTAATGTCAAGGTTAAGTTTAGGTTATGTGTAAGGTTAATGTTAAGGTTAAGGGTAAGGTTAAGGGTAAGGTTAAGGTTAAGGTTAGGGTAATCTTAAGGTTAGGATAAGGTTATAGCTATTTTTAAGATTATGATAAAGGTTAAGGTTAAGGTTATGGTTAAGGTCAAGGTTAAGGTTAAGGTTAAGGCTAAGGTCAAGGTTAAGTTTTAGATTAAGGTTAAGGTTAAGGTTAAGGTTAATGTCAGGTTAGGATTAACTAAGGGAAAGGTTAACACTAAGATAAGGTTAAGGCCTTACCCTAGGTTAAGGTTAAGCTTAAGGTTAGCCTGACCTGACCTTAACGTTAACCTTAACCTTACCCTTAACCTCAACCATAACCTAACCTTAACCTTAACCTTAACATTAACCCTAACCTTACCCTTAAAGTTAACCATAACATAAACCTAACCTTAACCTTAACATTAACTTAACCTTAACATTCACCTTACCCTTAAGGTTGACCTTATCCTTAATATTAACATTTACCTTAACCTTAACCTTAACCTTAACATTAACCTTACCCTTAACCTTAACCTAACCATAGACTTAACCTTAACCTTAACATTAACCTTAAACCTAAGCTAACCTAACCTAACCTTAACCTTAATTTTAACCTTAACCTTAACCTTAACATTAACCTTAAACTTAACCTTATCCTTAACATTAACATTACCCTTAACCTTAACATTAACCTTACCCTTAACCTCAACCTTACCCTTAACCTTAAATTTAAGCTTAACCTTAACTAAACCCTTAAGCTTAAGCTTAACCTTATCCTTAACATTAACCTTAACCTTAAGCTTAACCTTAACCTTAACCTAATCTTATCCTTAACCTAACCTTTACATTAACATTAACCTAAACCTGACCTAACCCTAACCCTAACCTTAACCTTAACCTTAACCCTAATCTTAACCTTAACCTAACCTTAACATTAACCTTAACCTTAACCTTAACATTAAACCTAAACTTAACCCTAACCTAATCTTATGCTTAAGATTAAGCTTAACCTAACCTGAACCTTGACCTTAATGTTAACCTTAACCTTAAAATAACCTTAGCCTTAACCTTAACCTTAACCCTAACCTAACCTTAAGCTTGACCTCAACATTACCCCCTTAACCTTGACGTTAACCTAACCTAACCCTAACCTAACACTAACCCCAATGTTAACCTTAACCTTAAATTTAACCTTACCTTAAACTTAACCTTAACCTTAACCTTAAATAAACCTTAACCTTGACCTTAACCTAACATAAAACTAACCTTAACACAACCTTGACCTTAACCTTGACCTAACCTTAAAACAACTTTAACCTTAACCTAAACCTTACCCTTACCTTAACCTTGACCTTACCCTTAACCTTAACACAACCTTAACCTTAACCTTACCCTAACCTTAACATTGAACTTACCCTTAACCTTAACATTAACCTTAACCTTAACCCTAACCTTAGTGTTAAACTTAAACTTAACCTTAACTTTAACCTTCACATTGACATTGACCTTGACGTTGACCTCAACCTTAACCTTAACTTAACCTAAACTTAACCCTAGCCCTACCCTTACCCTTACCTTAACCTTAACCTTACCTAACCTTACCTTTACCTTAAACTAACCTTATCCTTAACATAACCTTAACCTTAATCTTTACCTTAACCCTAACCTAACCTTAACCTTAACCTTAGCCTACCCTTAACCTAACCTTAACCTTAACCTTAACTTAACATTAACCTTAATGTTATCCTTCACCTTAACCTCACCCTTAAGCTTAACCCTTACCTCAGTGTTACCTTTAACCTAACCTTAACCTTAATGTTAACACAACCTTAACCTTAACCTTAATGTTACCCTTAACCTTAACCCTAACCTTAACCTTGACCTTACCCATAACATTAACATTAACCTTAACCCTAACCTTAAGCTTAAGCTTGACCTCAATATTTACCTTAACCTTAACCTTAACCCTAAATTTAACCTTAACCTAACCTTAACCTTAATCTTAACCTTGACCTTAACCTTATTCTTAACCTAACCTTAAACTTAACCTTAACCTAACCTTAACCTTAACTATTACCTTTGCCTTAAAATTATCCTTAACCTTAACATAACCTTAACCTTAACCTTAACATAACAATAACTAAACCTTAACCTTAACCATAACAAAATCCTTAACCTGAACCTTAACCTTAACCTTAACATAACATTAACTAAACCTTAACCTTAACCATAACTAAAACCTTAACCTTAACCTTACTCTTGACCTTGACCTTAACCTTAACATTAACCTTAACATAACATTAACTAACCCTTAACCTTAACCATAACTAAACCCTTAACCTTAACCTTACCCTTGACCTTAATCTTAACCTTAACCTTAAATTTAACCTTAACTTTACCCTTAACCCTAACCTAACCTTAACCTAACCTCAACCTTAACTAAACTCTTATCCTTAACCTTAACCTCAACCTTAACCCTAACCTTAACCTTAACCTTAACCTTAACCTTAACCATAACCATAACCATAACCTTAACCTTATCTTAATTTAACTTTAAGGTAAGCCTAACCTTAACTAAACCTTAACTTTAACCTTAACCTAACCTTAACCTTGACCTTTGTTGGGTGTGGAGCCTGATTATCTTGTTTACTTTGTATCACAACATTAGACCCCTATACCTTAAATGGGGTGGCAACGCCTTGTAAAATTATAGTAATTTACAGTCAATCGGGGTCGTTCATTAGGTGGATGATCTGACAGTAGAAGTTATGTTTAGTTTAGGGTTTTTTTCCCTAGAAGGAAACCCCTCTCTTTGTATTAGGGTATTGTATTGTGGCCATGTATTACATGTGTATTTTCTGAGCGGGAAATAGATAAGGAGACTGTGTGAGAGAATAGAGGATATTACAACGGATCTGATGTAGGTTTTGTCTCTTCATTTTGCTGGATAATAGAAAGGAAGGATTAGTTGTTCAGGGTGGACGTAGCCCAAACTGGGTGAACCACGTATATCTGTGTCTCTCTAGTTTTATGTGTTTTGTGTGCTTGTATTTTCTACATATTTTATGTGTTTCATTGCTCCAAAATATATAATTTTCTAACAGATGGTATCGGAGCCGATGGTATATTTGGCTAATAAAATCGCAGGAAAGAAGGTTTCCTAGTTTAAGTGGGAGCAATGGCAGAAGATGGTAAGTTTAGGGTCGAGAAATTTAACGGCCAAAACTTCCCACGGTGGAAGATGCAGATGGAAGATTATCCGTATCAGAAATATTTGTACCTACCATTGAGCAGAAAAACAAAGAAACCAGCGGCCATGAAAGACGTGGAATGTAACATTCTCGATAGAAAGGCACTTGGAACAGTACGGTTGTGCCTTGCGGTGTCAATCGACTTCAATATTTCGAAGGAAACAAAAACATAGGGTTTGATGCAGACCTTGGCGAAACTATATGAAAAACCCTCAGCCTCAAACAAGGTATTTCTTATTAAACAAATATTTAATATGAAGATGTCAGAAGGTGGTTCTATTGCAAACCATTTAAATGATTTTAATACAGTTACCAGTCAGTTAAGTTTTGTAGGGGTAAACTTTGATGATGAAGTGAGAGCTCTGTTATTCTTGTGCCCATTGCCAGAGAGTTGGAATTTTTTAGTAATGGCCATTAGTAACTCTGTCTTTGGAACTAGTACTTTAAAGTTTGATGATGTTTTCGGTGCTATCCTTAGCGAGGAAATGCGACAAGAAAGCTCCAGTGAGCCATCGGGTAATGCTTTGAGTGCAAAGTCTAGGGGAAGGATAATGGAAAGAGGAAAGAGCTCAGGATATCGTAGTAAATCAAGAAAAGGCAGATCCAAGTCCAGATCGAGGATAGTGTGCTGGAAATGCAGAAAGAAAGGACACCTAAAGAAATACTGTAGATCTCAGAAGGGAAAAGAAGGAGATGTGCAACAAGAAAAAAATCATGAAGCAAATGTGACAGGTGATGTGTTACAAGATGCTTTGATTCTTTCTTTCGAAAATGTTACTAATTCATGGGTAGTAGATTTAGGGGCCTCATTCCATACCGCACCTGATAAGAAATATTTTCATGGCTATGTTCAAGGAGATTTTGGACAAGTCCGTTTGGGTGACGATAAACCCTGTAAAATTGTTGAAATGGGTAAGGTTCTTATAAAACTGCAGAATGGAAACCAATGGCTATTAAAGGAGGTAAGGCATGTTCCAAATCTAAAGAAAAATCTGATTTCAACAGGGCATTTAGGCAGTTAAGGTTGTATGAAAACTTTCACAGATAAAGCTTGGAAGGTCACCAAAGGAGCCCTGGTAATAGCAAAAGGTGAAAAGGTTGGTACATTGTATTTATGCAATGGTATTTCTAACTCTGTTAATGCTTTAACTTCCAAAGGAGAAAATGTAGCATTATGGCATCATAGGCTCAGACACATGAGTGAGAAGGGGATGAAGATTCTTCACTCAAGAAATTTGTTGCTAGGTTTGAAGAATGTTGATTTGGATTTCTGTGAAAATTGCATTTATGGAAAACAAAAGAGAGTAAGATTTCTCAAAGTTGGGAAAGAAAAGAAGAGAAAAAAATACACGGTTCTTGCACATACAGATGTATGGGGACCTGCTCAGGTATCATCTCTTGGTGGCTCTCACTATTATGTTACGTTTATTGATGATGCAACTAGAAAAAATTGGATTTATTGTATTCAAAATAAATATGATGTATTTGATACTTTCAAGAAATCGAAAGCTTTGGTTGAGATTGAGACATGAAAGACGTTGAAGTGTCTCAGATCAGAAAATGGAGGTGAATATTGTAGTAAAGAGTTTGATAGGTACTTTTAAGAGCATGGAATTCATAGAGAGAAGACAGTTCCAGGAACATCACAAGAAAATGGTGTGTCAGAAAGGATGAACAGAACAATCATGGAGCGTGCAAGGTGCATGAGATTACATGCAGGATTGCCTTTACAATTTTGGGTAGATGCTATAGATACTGTTGTTTATCTAATAAACAGAGGGCTTTCAAATTCCTTGGATGGTAGTATTCTAGAGGAAGCATGGACAGGTAAAAAGGTAAACTACTCTTTTTTAAATCCTTTTGGTTGTGAGGCCTTTGTCCATATTAATAAAGAAAATAGAACAAAGCTTGAGGCAAAATCAAAGAAATGTACCTTTATTGGATATGGTGTTAATGATTTTGGTTATCACTTATATGATTATGAAAATCAAAAAATCATTAGGAGTAGAGATGTAATATTCAATGAAAATGTCTTGTATAAGAATCAGTTGCAGGAAAAGAAATAGGAAAAATAAAGCAAGGAATACACAGTTCTTGATGAGATAACTAAAAAAGTAAAGGTGCCTAAAAATAATAATAATCAACAACCACAACAGAAAAAACCACCACAACAACAACATGCACCTCAAACACCTAAAAGTGTTGTTAGAAGATCTACCAGGATAAGTATACCCCCTGAACAATACTCTCCTTCATTATATTATTTATTGTTGACTGATTCTGGTGAACCTGAATGTTATGAAAAAGCAATGCAGGTTGAAAGCAGGAAGAAGTGGGAGCTAGCCATGGAAGAAGAGATGGACTCCTTAATGCATAACCAGACTTGGGACTTAGTCGAGTTTCTTGTAGGTAAAACTACATTGTAGAATAAATGGGTTTACAAGGTGAAGGAAGAAGATGGAGGAAAACAGAGGTACAAAGCTAGACTTCTGGTGAAGGGGTTTGGACAGAAGAAAGGTATTGATTTTGATGAAATATTTTTTCCTATTGTTAAGATGACTTCAATCAGAACTATTTTAAGTCTTGTTGCAGTGGAATATTTACATATTGAACAATTAGATGTAAAGACAACATTTCTCCATGGAGATTTGGAGGAAGAGATATACATGCAACAACCAGAATGATATGAGGTCAAAGTGAAATAAAAATTGGTGTGCAAGTTAAAGAAGGGGTTGTATGGCTTAAAACAAGCTCCAAGGCAGTGGTATCTAAAATTTGACAAGTTTATGTCTAAACAATTTTATACTATATGTCACTCTGATCACTGTGTTTATCTGAAAAAGCAAAATTATGGCAGCTATATTATATTGTTATTGTATGTAGATGACATGCTTGTTGCAGGGTCTAACATGCAGGAAATAAATGTGCTCAAACAAAAATTGGCAAATGCTTTTTCAATGAAGGATTTGGGAGATGCAAAACAGATCCTTGGTATGAGAATAACCAGAGATAGGAAAAATCGAAAATTAACATTGTCTCAGTATGAGTACATACAAAAGGTGTTGAAAATATTTAATATGCATAATGAAAAGCCAGTTAGTACACCTTTTGCTAGCCATTTCATACTTAGTAAGGAGATATGCCCAAAGACCCAAGAATACATGGATTATATGTCTAGAGTTCCATATGCATCAGTAGTTGGAAGCTTAATGTATGCAATTTTCTGCACAAGGCCTGATATTGCACATGCAGTGGGAGTTGTAAGCAGGTACATGAATAATCCAGGAAAAGAACATTGGATGGCAGTAAAATTATTCTCAGATATTTGAGAGGTACCACAAATCAAGAATTATTCTTTGGTGGTTCAAACATTGCTCTACAGGGATATGTTGATGCAGATATGGCAGGTGACAGAGATAAGAGGAGGAGCACTACAGGATATGTATTTACTGTAGGTGGAACAATTTTCAATTGGGTTTTAAAAATCCAAAGTGTTGTTGCACTTTCAACAATAGAAGCAGAGTATGTTGCTGCTACAGAGGCTAGTAACGAAATGATTTGGTTACAAAGGTTTATGGATGAATTGGGTAAGAATCATGGTATGGGCACGTTATACAGTGATAGCCAAAGTGCCATTCATCTTGAAAAGAACTCAACATTCCATTCTAGGACTAAAGACATACATCTCAAGTACCATTTCATATGGTTAGTATTGGAAGATGGATATTTGAAGCTGGAAAAGATACACACTAGCCAAAATCCTGCAGATATGCTAACAAAATTTGTAACCAGGGAGAAACTGAGAATGTGCTCAGTTTCAAATGGTCTTCAAGGATGAAGATGAAGATGAGAAATAGCCAGGTTCAAAGAGGAGTCATTGTCCAGAAAATGAAGTAGCGGTGGAGTTGCTACAATCAGTGTCCAAGTGGGAGATTGTTGGGTGTGGAGCTTGATTATCTTGTTTACTTTTTATCACAGCATTGGACCCCTATACCTTAAATGGGGTGGAAACGCTGCCCGTAATTAATCACTGCCGTGGGGGGTCTCCCCCTGGAGGGGGGTTTCAGGGGAAGTGCCCTCGACGCTAAAAACATATGTAAAATTATCTTGTAAAAGTATAGTAATTTCTAGTCAATCTGGGTTGTTCATTAGGTGGATGATCTAATGGTAGAAGGTCATTCATTAGGTGGATGATCCGACGGTAGAAGTTATGTTTAGTTTAGGTTTTTTTTCCCTAGAAGGCAACCCCTCTCTTTGTATGAGGGTATTTTATTGCATCTGTGTATTACATGTGTATTATCTGAGTGAGAAATATATAGGGAGACTATGAGAGAGAACAGAGGATATTACAACGGATCTGCTGTAGGTTTTGTCTCTTAATTTTTCTGGATAATAGAAAGGAAGGACTGGCTATTCGAGGTGGATGTAGCCCAAACTGGGTGAAACACGTATATTTGTATCTCTCTGGTATTATTTTTTTTGTGTGCTTGTATTTTCTGCATATTTTATGTGTTGCATTTCTCCATAATATATAATTTTCTAACAATCTTGACCTTGACCTTCATGTTAACCTTAACCTTTACCTTAACCTTAACCTTAACCTTAACCTAACCTAACCTAACATTAAACTTAACGTAACTAAACCCTTAACCTTAACCTTAACCTTACCCTAACCCTAACCTTAACATTAACCTTAACCTAACTTTAACCTTAACCTTACCTTAACCTGAACCTAACCTTAACTTTAATCTTAACCTTAACCATAACCTAACCCCAACCTTAACCTTAACCTTAAAAAACCCTTAATGTTAACCTTAACAAACCCTTAACCTTAACCTTAACTTCAGTGTTAACCTTAACCTTACCCTTAACCTTAAATTTAACCTTAACCTTAATGTTAACCTTAACCTTAACTTTAAGGTTAACCTTAGTGTTACCTTAAGGTTAATGTTACGGTTAAGGTTAAGGGGTTAAGGTTAAGGCTAAAGTTAAGGGTAAGGGTAAGGTTTATACTAAGGTTAATTTTAAGGTTAGGTTAAGGTTAAGGTTAGGGTTAAGGTTAAGGTTAAGGGTTTCGTTAAGGTTAAGGTTAAGGTTAATGTCAAGGTCAAGGTTAAGGTTAGGTTAAGGTTAAGGTTAGGGTTTAGTTATGGTTAAGGTTAAGGGTAAGTTTGGGTTAAGGTTAAGGTTAAGGTTAAGGTTAGGTTATGGTTACCTTAGGGTAATTTTAACACTAAGGTAAGGTTAAGGCCTTACCCTAGGTTAAGGTTTAGGCTAAGGTTAGCCTTACCTGGACTTGATATTAAACTTAACCTTAACCTTAACTTTACCCTTAACCTTAACCATAACCTAACCCTAACCTAACCCTAAACTTAATCTTAACCTTAGCCTTAACCTTATGGTTAGGTTAGGTTAGCTTAGGTTAGGTTAGGGTTAAGTTTAAGGTTAAGGTTAGGCATGACCATAACCTAACCTAACCTTGACCTTAACCTTAACCTAACCTTAACCTTGACCTTAATCTTAAACTAACCTTAAAATTACCTTAACCTTAACCTAATCTAACCTTAGCCTTAGATAAACCCTTAACCTTAAACTTAACCTGAACCTTAAAATTAACTCTAACCTAACCTAAAACTAACCTAACCTTAAACTTAACCTTACCCTTAACCATAACCCAACCCTAACCTTAGTGTTAACCTTAACCTTAACATTAAGGTTACCCCTAACCTTAACATTAAACTTAACCTTAACATTAACCTTAACCTTAATGTTAACCTTAACCATTAGCTTAAGGTAACACTAAGGTTAACCTTAACCATAACCTAACCTAACCTTAAACTTAAGTTCAAACTTAACCCTAACCGTTACCTAACCTTAACTTTAACCTAACCTTACCCTAACCTTAACCTAACCTAACCTAAAATTAACCTTAGCATTAACCTTAACCTTAAACTAACCTTAACCTTAACCTTAACCTTAACATTAACATTAACCTAACCATAACCTAACTAAACCCTTAACCTTAACCTTCACCTTAACCCTAACCTAACCTAACCTATCCTTAACCTTAACCTTAACCATCACCTTAACCTTACGTTAACCTGACCTTAACCTTAACCTTAAACATAACCTTAACCTAACCCTAACTATAACCTTAAACTTAACCTTAACATTAAAATTAACCTTACCCTCAACATTAACATTAACCTAAAACTTTAACCCTAACCCTAACTTTAACCTTACCTTAACCTGACCTTAATCTTACCCTTAACCTTACCCTTAACCTTGATCTTAACCCTAACCTAACCTAAGCTAATCTAACCTAACCTTAACCTTAACCTTAACCTTAATCTTAACCTAAACTTAACCTTAACCTTAACTTAGCTTAACCTTAACCCAAACCTAACCTAACCTTAAGCTTAGCCTAACCTTATCCATACCTTAACCTTAACCTTAACCTTAAGCCTAACCTAACTTAACCTTAGGATAAGGTTAAGGTTAAGTTAAGGTTAAGGGTTTAGTTAGGTTATAGTTAAGGTTAAGGTTAATGTTAAGGTCAATGTTAAGGTTAGTTTAGGGTTAAGGTTCAGGATAGGTTAGGTTAAGGTAAGGTTAAGGTAAGGTTAAGGTTAAGGTTAGGGTAATGTTAATGATAAGGTTAAGGTTAAGGTTAAGGTCAAGGTTAAGGTGGTTAAGGTATCATTAAGGTTAGGTTAGGGTTTAGTTAATGTTAAGCCTAAGGTTAAGGTCAGGTTAAGGATAAGGGTAAGGTTAATGTTAAGGGTTTAGTTAAGGTTAAGTTTAATGTTAATGTTTAGGTTAAGGTTAAGGTCAAGGGTAAGGTCAAGGTTAAGGTTAAGGTTCAGGGTAACGTTAAGGTTAAGGATAAGGGTTTAGTTAAGGTTAAGGTTAAGGTTTAGGATAATGTTAAGGTTAAGGTGAAGGTAAGGTTAAGGTTAAGGTAAGGTTAAGGCCAAGGTTAAGGTTAGGTTAGGGTTAAGGTTAGGTTAAGGGTAAGGTTAAGGTGAAGGTTAATGTTAAGGCTAAGGTTAAGGGTTTAAGGTTAAGGGTTTAGTTAGCTTAGGGTTAAGGTTAAGGTTAAGGGTAAGGTTAATGTTAAGGGTTTATTTAAGGTTAAGGTTAAGGTTAATGTTTAGGTTAAGCTCAAAGGTAAGGTCAAGGGTAAGGTTAAGGTTCAGGGTAAGGTTAAGGTTAAGGATAAGGGTTTAGTTAAGGTTAAGGTTAAGGTTACGGGTAATGTTAAGGTTAAGGTGAAGGTTAAGGTTAGTAAGGTTAAGGGTAAGGTCAAGGTTAAGGTAAGGTTAAGGTTAAGGTTAAGGTCAATGTTAAGGCTAGGTTAGGGTTAAGGTTAGGTTAAAGGTAAGGTTAAGGTGAAGGTTAATGTTAAGGTTAGGTTAAGTGTAATGTTAATGTTAAGGCTAATGTTAAGGGTTTAGTTAAGGTTAAGGGTTTAGTTAGCTTAGGGTTAAGGTTAAGGTTAAGGTTAAGGTTAAAAATAAGGTTATGGTTAGGTTATGGATAAGGTTAAGGTAAAGGTTAAGGTTAAAGTTAGGTTAAGGTTAAGGTTAAGGTAAAGGTATGGTTAAGGTTAAGGGTAAGGGTAAGGGTAAGGGTAAGGTTAAGGTTAATACTAAGGTTATGGTTAGGTTATGGTGAAGGTTAAGGTTAAGGTATGGTTAAGGTTAAGGGTAAGGTTAAGGTTAAGGTTAAGGTTTTGTTAAGGTCAAGTTAAGGATAAGGTTAAGGTAAGGTTAAGGATAAGGTTAGTTTAAGGATAATGTTTTGATTAGGTTAAGGTTAATGTTAAGGTTAAGGTTAGGTTAAGATTAGTTTATGATAAATGTTATGTTAAGGTTAAGGTTAGGTTAGGTTTAAGGTTAAGGTTAAGATCAAGTTAAGGTTAAGGTTAGGTTAGGGCTGAGGTTAAGGTTAGGGTTAAGAATAGCTTAAGGTTAAGGTTAAGTTTAAGGTCAAGGTTAAGGTCAAGATCAAGGTTAAAGTCAAGTTTAAGGTCAAGGTTAAGGTTAAGGTCAAGGTTAATGTTAAGGTTAGGATTAAGGTTAAGGTTAGGGTAAGGTTAATGTTAAGGTTAAGGTTAGGGTAAGGTTAAGGTTATGGCTAAGGTTGAGGTTAAGGTTAGGGTAAGGTTAAGGTTATGGTTAAGCATAAGGTTAAGGATAGGTTAAGGCTAAGTTTAGGCTATTGTTAAGGTTAAGGTTAAGGTTATGGCAAGGTTAATGTTAAGGTTAAGGTTACGGTTAGGTTAAGGTTAAGGGTAAGGGTAAGGTTAAGGTAAAGGTTAAGGTTACATTAGGTTATGGGTAAGGATAAGGTTAAGGTTAAGGTAGGTTAGGTTCAGGTTAAGAGTAAGGGTAAGGTTAATGTTAAGGTTAAGGTCAAGGTTATGGTTTAACTTAAGGTTAGGTTAAGGTTAGGTTCGGGTAAGGTTAAGGTTAAGGTTATATTAGGTTAGGGTTAAGGTTAAGGTTAAGGTTACGTTTAATTTCAAGGTTAAAGGTTAAGGTTAAGGTTAAGGTTAAGGGTTAAGGTTTAGGTAAGCTTAATGTTAGGTTAAGGTTAGGTTAAGGTTAAAGTTAAGGGTTAAGGTTAAGGTTAGGTTAAGGTTAAGATTAGGTAAGGGTAAGGTTAAGGTCAATGTTAAGGTTAGGTTATGCTTAAGGTTAAGTTTAATGTTAAGGTTAAGGTTAAGGTTGTAAGGATAAGGTTAAGGTTAGGGTTGTGTTAAGGTTAAGGTTAAGGTTAAGGTTAATTTTAAGGGGGTATGGTTAAGGCTAAAGTTAACATAAGGTTAGGGTTAAGGTTAAGGGAAAGGTTAACACTGAGGTTAGGTTAGGTTATTGTTAAGGTTAAGGATACAGTTAAGGTTAAGGTTAAGGTTAAGTTTTTGTTAAGGTTAAGGTTAAGGTTAAGGTTAAGTTTAGGTTAAGGTTAAGGTTAAGGTTAGGTTAATGTTGAGGTTAGGTTAAGGTTAAGGTTATGGTTTAGGTAGTGTTAGCGCCTGATCTGAACCCTAGGCTGAAAAAGGGAAAAACAAGGTAACATCTAAACCAGGCTCAACCTTGTAGCTAGCCCTGCAAGGTCAAGAGAGAGCTCTTTCCATGAAAATGATATTCAACAAAGCACAAATATAAAATAATTTTAGGCTAGGTATAATAACGGGAAAAATATTTAAATAAATGAATAAAATTTTCAGGGATGTATGGGATAAAATGGGACAGTTTGAAAATAGGGAATTAAATCAGGATACAAGTTATTTCATGGGGTGAGGTAGGTAGGAAATTTTAGCAAATAAAGTAAAATAAGAATGGAATGGAAAGACTCATGAGGAGCTGAAAAGTGCATGGGAGATGGATCCTTTTCAAACAGAAGAAAATGACGCAGGGTTAGCCTGCAAATACCAGGATCTTTAAAAATTCCTGCATACGAACACTCATCTCAACATATGCTCAAATCACTCTCAACAACTGGCAAGTTCACAATTCCCATTTTATTGCGGAAGCTTCCCAACTTATGGTAAAAACCAATAATAATCATACTTTGCATATGGGGTTTTTCCTTTAACTTATTCATGGCAAACTCATATATTAAGATCATTTCCACTCAAGCCAACATCCATATGTTCTAATGACTAAACAATCATTTTCAATGAAACTTCATGTCAAAATTCACCACTCAATTTCCAAGAATTAACAAATCGACTTTCACAGCAATCCATCATATATCCTCATTCTTTGAATGCAAAATACCCATCTCATTTACCATAAATATGGATCTATCCATAATGTTAAAATATGCTTGCTCTTACCATACACAAATCAATAAGGCACCTCCCTTTGCTCAACTTTTACCAACGCTTTCACATATAGTTTTCAACGCTGGATTCCCAATACAAATTCCATAAACAAATGCGCTCCTGTATTAAACTTGAATCTGACAATTACCATATATCGATTTCATGTATTATAATTTCATACAAACACTATCATACCTCTGTTCTGCTCTCTGGACAGCATCTCCATACCTTACTTCTCCAATTTCTGATCCACGCTTCAATTTATGGATTGTGTCTTCTTTTAAATCGATCCATTCACTGTCAACTTGAGTTTAAATCCACGTTGTATGCTGCACCCAACATTATTACTCTGCAACAAATTTCTTTATTTTTTAATTGAACCGCGCCAATGATAAATTGCCCATGCTGGAAATTGATTTCCCAAGGGTCGATTACAAAATACCACTTATGATTTCAGTTCACCTCAGGCTGATCATTCCTCTGCGTAGTTGATTTAACATGAAATCGATATTAGTATTAAATTCATTTAACATTTACTTTGGATCTGCGCCCTTCAGTCACACAGTATCCAAACTTCACTTCTACGCAGAGAATGTAATCTTTAATTCGTGCTGGACAGGCCATAAAAAAACAGAACAATTGCTTTCAATTTTATCACTCTGGCAATCAGAGGTTTATTCTGCAATTCATTCATTACTTGCTGTTGAACACACACTCAGAATTGTTCAATCCTAACAGAATTTCTCCTATGGAGTTCCACACAATCTGCAAATTCAAAATGTATTACAATACTTCTTAGAGTTCATCATGCCCTACGCTTTCACGGCTTCAATATACATCTGATCAATACTGCAGATATTCATATATATATAATCTGCCAGTGTGCTGTACAAATAGTGAAATCGACTTTTCCAAACTTAAATGCCGGAGTCACACATTCGCCGTACTGTTCAAACTATGTTAATGATAATTGAAACATATCAATTTTCAATTGAATTCCAACAGAAATCTTTACTTAGAGTGGCGCCCTTTGCAAACAGAGATTTTAATGCCATTTACCCTTAGTGATTTGCATGACAGTTTTCACATAAATAAATGTGATTTCAAACCCATTGATCATTAATTTAACAATGCTATGAACTTCAAGAAACGAATATACAATTTCTCAATCACCCAATGTGTATAAACTGAAACAAACAATGACTTACAATTTTTTTACTGGCCAGATGTTTCAATGCCGTGGCCCTTTACAATTGCTGAAGGCTTACAACCTTGCTACTCAAGCCTACTCTCAGTCTCACACTTCTCTCACAATCTCAATATATTTTTTTCTCAAAACCCCTTCCTATTTATACAATTTTTAAAAATCATTTAATTAAATGCTCAATCCCTTCAATTCCTCAACAAACCCCTAAATCTCTCAACATCCCTAAAGGATAGATATTTATCCCTAAAATCCTTCAACTAATTAAATTCCCTCATATCCTTTTATTAAATAAAAAGATATTTACAAAAATCCTCACCTTCTCCTATTTTATTCAAATTAATTAATAAAATATTGAAAATTATCACACCCCCTTTTAACATATTTACAAAATAAAAAACGCCCTTGATGCTCCTGCATCAGACTCCCCATGTAAGAAAATTCATGACCACCTGGTCATAAGTCTGGATATTTCCTCCTGGATCCCAAATTTTATTTTGTAATCTTTTTGTGCTTGTCGATTGCTTTACTACTGTTGTTATCTGCTGTTGTCTTCCAGGTTTCCATATTTTGTGCTGTAATGCTCCACTTTCTTTGCTCTTGCAATCTTTCACTGTAATTCTCTTGTTGTCGCTCCTTTTCTTTCTTTCGGCTGTCTTTCTCTGGGATGTTTTTATCATTAACCTCATTATCAACTCAATTTCTCTATCCAGTATGTCCTCTATCTGCTGATTGTTTCCATCTCTTGATTGCTGAATTCTCATTCTTGCTTGTTCTTCACTTGTTTTGATTGCTTCCTTTTCACCCTTACTGCTGGTTTGCACCTTTTCTGCTGCTGCTAGTATAAATGCCGCCTCACATGTTGCTCTAGCTGTCACTATGAATGTTGCGGCCTCCCAAACTTCCTTTCCCTCTGCAACATTCCTTTGCTCACCATCTGCAATTTCTTTTTGATTATTATTTATGAAAACCGCTTTGTCATCCTTCTTTAGCAATCTATCCCGGACATTCATCCTCTGTTCTTCCAATTTCCTCCTTTGAAAGTCTAATTCTTTATATAACTCAATGATTTTACTTGGAGTGGACTTTGGAAATTTTACACAATCTTCCATTTCCTCACATGGTCTTTCTTCTGCTAAATCTTCCTTAACAGCCTTCAGTAGATGTTCTTCCTCTTCTTCCAAACCTGCACTCACACACAAATCATTAGTTTTAAAATCACAAGACCTTACGGTCTTGTTTGATACTTCAGTCATCAAATCTTCGGGCTGCTTTCAATCATTCATATGATTCAACTCCTCCAGCTCTTCATCACTTTCAAAAAGTAATGGTCCACTCTCTAGGTAACATATCGAAACTTCAACATCTTCTTCAGCATCTTCATTTTGCTATAGCTCAACTCTTTCGAGCTTCTCTATCCTCTGTCTGGCATCAATAACCTGTTCAAGTTCCCTTAGTTCCTTTATCAACTGCATATTTACCTGATGATTCCACTTCTCTTGTAGCCTCTACCATCTCAACTTCTTTCTTATGACATAACCATGCTTCTGGTCTACCTCATTTATTTGCAACACCTCCATTAACACCTCAAGCTGAACTGCTATCTCAGCCTTCTCCCTCTCATATTCCTCTTTGCTAAACTGTCTCTGTATGCCAATTGCCTTGGCATCCTTCTCCTTTTGTCTTCTGCTGTGGTTGATTTCAGAACCTCTGTTACGACTGTCACTAGTCATCATCCTTTCCATCTCTATGAGTTCCTCACTCACTTTACTATGAGTTGCATTAAAGCCTCTTCAGCAGCAAGTCCTGTCCTGCTGCTACTTACCTCACCAAGCTCTCCTCACTCAGTCTTTTGGCAAGCAATTGGTTCTCTATCTCTGGAACCTCCTTTGAGCACTTTTCTTTGCTCTTCCTGGGCTTCAACTCATCTTCCTATTCACAACTATCTTCCTTATCCAATCTCTATTGGATTTCCTCAAGGTTCTGCCACCTCTATGTTTTCACTTAGAAACTTTCACCAGCTTCCTTTATCTGTTAGCAATTGCCTTTTGGGAGTTGCAATAATATTTCAATGCAAAGACTACAATATTATATTCTTCAAATCCAAATAAAACCATATCATCTTACCTTCAAGATCTCGTCTGATCTTGTCCTTCCATTCACATGTACTTCAATTTCCTTCAGAATCTCACCACACCTGCAAATCTGTTCCAGCAAATCCTTATGCTTCCTCTGCAAAAATTCACTGTCAATCAGATTTTAGAATCTGTTCCTTTCTTCTAATCTTCTGGCTTTATCTGCAAACTTTAGCTGTCAGCAATAATTCCTTCTTTGCTGAGTTTCTTCATTGCTGCAACCATCAATCCTCAATTCATTTCTTGTCAGTAAACTCAAATCAAAATTAAACAACACAATACCTGCATGATTCTTCATTCCTTCAGCTGTACTCTGGTTTACTTAGAATCTGACATCTTTTCAGTCACACATTCAAAAATACATTTCAGTTCAACAAACCTTCTTGTCCTCATTCAGAAAATAAACATTTTATAATTCAACAGAGCCAAGCTCTGATACCAAAATGACGCAGGGTTAGCCTGCAAATACCAGGATCTTTAAAAATTCCTGCATACGAACACTCATCTCAACATATGCTCAAATCACTCTCAACAACTGGAAAGTTCATAATTCCCATTTTATTGCGGAAGCTTCCCAACTTATGGTAAAAACCAATAATAATCATACTTTGCATATGGGGTTTTTCCTTTAACTTATTCATGGCAAACTCATATATTAAGATCATTTCCACTCAAGCCAACATCCATATGTTCTAATGACTAAACAATCATTTTCAATGAAACTTCATGTCAAAATTCACCACTCAATTGCCAAGAATTAACAAATCGACTTTCACAGCAATCCATCATATATCGTCATTCTTTGAATGCAAAATACCCATCTCATTTACCATAAATATGGATCTGTCCATAATGTTAAAATATGCTTGCTCTTACCATACACAAATCAATAAGGCGCCTCCCTTTGCTCAGCTTTTACCAACGCTTTCACATATAGTTTTCAACGCTGGATTCCCAATAAAAATTCCATAAACAAATGCGCTCCTGTATTAAACTTGAATCTGACAATTACCATATATTGATTTCATGTATTATAATTTCATACAAACACTATCATACCTCCGTTCTGCTCTCTGGACAGCACCTCCATACCTTACTTCTCCAATTTCTGATCCACGCTTCAATTTCTGGATTGTGTCTTCTTTTAAATCGATCCATTCACTGTCAGCTTGAGTTTAACTCCACGCTGTATGCTGCACCCAACATTATTACTCTGCAACAAATTTCTTTGTTTTTTAATTGAACCGCGCCAATGATAAATTTCCCATGCTGGAAATTGATTTCCCAAGGGTCGATTACAAAATACCACTTATGATTTCAGTTCACCTCAGGCTGATCATTCCTCTGCGTAGTTGATTTAACATGAAATCGATATTAGTATTAAATTCATTTAACATTTACTTTGGATCTGCGCCCTTCAGTCACACAGTATCCAAACTTCACTTCTACGTAGAGAATGTAATCTTTAATTCGTGCTGGACAGGCCATAAAAAAATAGAACAATTGCTTTCAATTTTATCACTCTGGCAATCGGAGGTTTATTCTGCAATTCATTCATTACTTGCTGTTGAACACACACTCAGAATTGTTCAATCCTAACAGAATTTCTCCTATGGAGTTCCACACAATCTGCAAATTCAAAATGTATTAAAATACTTCTCAGAGTTCATCATGCCCTACGCTTTCACGGCTTCAATATACATCTGATCAATACTGCAGATATTCATATATATATAATCTGCCAGTGTGTTGTACAAATAGTGAAATCGACTTTTCCAAACTCAAATGCTGGAGTCACACATTCGCCGTACTGTTCAAACTATGTTAATGATAATTGAAACATATCAATTTTCAATTGAATTCCAACAAAAATCTTTACTTAGAGTGGCGCCCTTTGCAAACAAATATTTTAATGCCATTTACCCTTAGTGATTTGCATGACAGTTTTCACATAAATAAATGTGATTTCAAACCCATTGATCATTAATTTAACAATGCTATGAACTTCAAGAAACAAATATACAATTTCTCAATCACCCAATGTGTATAAACTGAAACAAACAATGACTTACAATTTTTTTACTGGCCAGATGTTTCAATGCCGTGGCCCTTTACAATTGCTGAAGGCTTACAGCCTTGCTGCTCAAGCCTACTCTCAATCTCACACTTCTCTCACAATCTCAATATATTTTTTTCTCAAAACCCCTTCCTATTTATACAATTTTTAAAAATCATTTAATTAAATGCTCAATCCCTTCAATTCCTCAACAAACCCCTAAATCTCTCAACATCCCTAAAGGATAGATATTTATCCCTAAAATCCTTCAACTAATTAAATTCCCTCATATCCTTTTATTAAATAAAAATATATTTACAAAAATCCTCACCTTCTCCTATTTTATTCAAATTAATTAATAAAATATTAAAAATTATCACACCCCCTTTTAACATATTTACAAAATAAAAAATGCCCTTGATGCTCCTGCATCAAAAAAACACAGAGTATGAATGATTTCCCAAGGCAAAACATAAAAATGGATTCTACCTTTCTATCTTGAAAGCATTCAAAAGAGGTGTTTATGAATGAATGATACACATAACGATTTACATATGAACACAAAGGAGAAAACAAATGCTAAAACTCATACCAAATGAATCCCACAAATCAGAGCTGCATCTCTTTATTAATTCCCTGTCCAAAACTATTACAATGGAGCACAGAGCATTCTTTTCCACACTATTCCCCTACTTCTAAGTTACAGATTGCTTTACAAATTCTTTACAATTACATTAAATAGGCTGGAATGTGGGAACATAGATCTAGAGAAAAAGGGAGTTGTTTTAACAGCTCAAGAACATAAATTTAATCATAGAAAGGACATCCAACAATATGCCCCCGAAAATGAGGAAAAACTATACATTTTTTGACCATCTAAAAATTTGTTGTTACATCCAACGAATGAAAAGAAAAATCTGTAGAAAATATCTCTTTAAACTGTTGCCAAAGATATCTTACTTTTTCATATTTGGTTCCTCGGCCTATTTACTGTTTCTCACTGTTTTATTCTTTTGAAGAAAACTAACTTTTTAATAAAATGATTTTTGAAATAAAATGAAATGAAATCATGCCTTGAGTGAAGGGAAAACTGATTTTTCGAATAGAGGGAGCGAAGGGAAAGGAGGTGGGGTCCATAATATAATCGCAATTGGAATCGGAGGGGGGGTATTTATAATATGAAACTTTGATTTTATTATAAATTTTCAAGGGAATGAGGGGAAGTGGTTATATTAAATCGTATATGTGTTTAAGAGATTTAAATAATGTGATTTTTTGATCGGAAAGGGGAAAAAGGGATTTATAAGATAAAATATTAAACTTTAATAACATAAAGTTTAAGGGAAAGATGGGAAAAAGGGGAAGGGTTAGAGTATAGAGGACTTTTTACTTCACTTAGGCATAAATTTCAATCCAGAAGTTAGTTTTGAGAGTGTAATATATTGTTGGAAAGCTCTTTCTGGGCTCTTTCTGCTAGATCTACATGGAACATGATTTGACAATGAAAATGTTGCAGAAATTTTCTCTGAAAGACAGGGTGATGACTTTGTGGAGATGGCAGTTTCTAAAGTGTGACTTATTACATATGCTAACATAAAATTATATAATAAATGATAATAAAGGAAAAGTGTCATGCTTTCACCTCAAAACATGGTTTTGAGGTGAAAATTACATCAAACTGAATAAAACATCTCTTTTATCTTCCAGGTGTTGTGACTTTGAGTTTATTGACTTCCTCATGAACTTGCTGATATTTATTGACACTTGACTCATTAATTTGACCATGGTGAGACCCTAGAACCTAATGAGACCCATCCTATGACCTACTGACATGACTCACAAAGTGAGAGTAGCTCATGACTAAATACCATAGAGGGGAGAATCAGCAAGATTCACATGAGGGAAAACTAATGAAAGAAAATCACTACCATCAATGAATCCATGACCTAGCAGAATGGTGAAATTTATTAGTATGGGACTCATAATATGTAAATGCAAGAAAGAAATTTTGATCACTGATGGTAGTATGACTAGACTAACACTAACATTGGCTGCAATGGGGATGGTAGCTCCTTGGAGGTGCCAAGAACACTGTAGACCAAGTAGCCTTATCCATTGGGCATGGAGTCAAAAATACTAGAAACTGACACTATGCAAACTGACTCTAACTCGAGACTAAGAATGAAAACTAAAATAAAACCAAACCATACACATATCATTTAAGTTTTATAGCCTTCACCTCAGGCCCCAAAATTCAATGACTCTGTACTTGAACTCTAACAAAAAATAGCATGGTATATACAATGATGGTGACATAGTTTTCTGATCCATTGTATTCAACAATGGTAGTGCTTCAAGAGCCTACCATTCATTTCTCCTCCAGGGAAATCTTGGCCATCGATATCTGAAAGAAAAAATTAATTTTGTCCCCTGTATGCTAAAATCCTATATGGCCCTTTCCACAAGTTGTCCAACATACCATGCTTCCCTTTGTTCTCATTTCTTGAATCCCATCTCAACACTATATCATCCAACTGAAACTTTTCTGCTTTTTTCTTTCAATCATAGATCTTATTTATCTTTTCCTGCAACAGAATAACGTTCTGTGACACTTCCTCTCTTGTTTGCTGAAGGTGGATCATCTGATTGATCCTTCGTTGATTGTCATCATCTTCACTACCAACTTCTTGTAATAATCTCATAACTGGAACTGTAAGAGATGTAGGAAAGACAACATTAGTACCATAAACCAATTCAAAAGGTGACATACCTATGGATTTCTTGCTGCTAACTCTATCTTCTTATAATGCGTTGATGAGCTTGCGATGCCAATTTCTTTTGTTTGCCTCCAGCATTTTCTTGATTATATTTATCAGCGATTTGTTCAAGGATTCTGCCAGGTCATTGCCTTGTGGATAATACACTGTTGAATGGCCCAACAAAATGTTATATTTTTATTTTGCACCATTTTCTTCGACTTGAATGCTTCTGCGTTGTCTGTTATAATTTTGTATGGGCAACCAAAACGAGAAAAAATGTTCGATTCAAGGAATTGAATAATTACCATATTAGTTTCTTGCCTTGATGGGATGGCTTCAATCCATTTAGTAAAGTAATCTATTCCTATTAGGATCCATCGATGCTGCACTGATGACGCAGGTTGGATTTCTCCTATGAAATCGATTCCCCACTGCTGAAAGTGAGCATTCACTAAAACTGGTTTCAAAGGAAGAGGAAGAAATTTCTTCTTCCCTTGGAAAATTTGACATTCATGACAACTCATCACCGTTTTATATAAATTTGAAAATAAATTGGGCCAATAATATCTTGCTCTCAACACTTTGTTAGTTTTAGTCTTCCAAAACAAATGACCACAACAATCACCTTTGTGAAAGTAATGCATTACCTTCTGAGCCTCTTCTTCAACCAAAAAATTGAGCAGACCACCTCCTGGATATTTCCAATAAAGAGCACTATTTAAAATACAATATTTAGCAGATTTAAGTTTCAGTGATCTACCTTTGCTTCTAGTCATTCCTAGAGGTGGTGAAAGATGCTGAAAGACATGAAAAATATCTGAAAACCATGGGGACTGTAGAAAAATATCTGAAATTGGAACGAGCAAAATTTAATCTTCTTCTTCTGACATTGCTGTTATGAGGTTTATATCTAGGGCACACAGATTTGATTGGGCCATCAAATTTTCCAAGCCTTGGCCTTTGATCAACTTTGTGGGTTTAATCTCCAAGTCGTACTCCAACATAGCTACTACCCACTTACCTCTTCGACCTTATGGATCAATTTGCATCGACACATCCTTCACTATAGCATTAGGGACATATGCTATAGTATGTGAATGCAAAATATAGACCCTAAAATCCTTCAATTCCTTTATAAGAGCCAATGCTTGTTTTTCAATAATATTGTACCTTAAAGCAGCATCTCTAATATTCCTACTGAAAAGGAAATTGGCTTTTCAATCTGGTCCTTCTTTTGCATCAAAACAATAGCCATAGTATGCTCCAAAGAAAATGAAAAAATGATAAAATCTTGAGTATAGTCGGGACTAATCAAGATTGGGGCATTGGAAAAAGAAAAAATTACCAGATTAAATGACTTGATAGCCTCCTCACTCCATTTGACAGTGCTATCCTTCTTCAACATATTATTCATTTCTCTTAGATGTTCAGCCAAATTGGATATAAATCTGCGCAAGAAGTTCATCTTACCATTGAATGCTTGAATCTCCTTTTTTTTCTGTGGATGGTCTATATGCTGAATTGCCTCTACTCTAGATGGATCAATGTGGATACCATCTTTAGAGATGATATTCCCCAGCAACTTTCCTTCATCCATGGAAAAGAGACTCTTCTTGGGATTGAGAGAAATCCCAAACTTTCTGCATCGCTAAAAAACAACTCTCAAATGGTGCAAATGCTCATAATAAAAACCAGAAAATATTGTCAAATCATCCAAATAAAAAACAAGAAACACATCTTTTTCATTTGCAAAAGCAAAGTCCATTTCTTGCTGGAAAGTGGCTCAGCGTTCTTCAGCCTGAATGGAATTTTGGCATACTGGAAGGTTCCCCAGGGTGTTGTGAAGGCAGTTTTGTCTTGGTCTTTCTCATGCACCAGGATATGATTGTAGCCTAAGTAGCCATCAAGTAGTGACATCCTAGATGCTCCAACTACTCTCTGCAGAATATGGTCCATTTTCAGAAGTGGATAATTATCCTTTAAGGATGCTTTATTCAGATTCTAAAAATCTATGCACAATATTATCTCTCCTGTCTTCTTACGTATTGGGAAAAAATTTGAAATCCAGTCAGAAAATCTAATTGGGACTATGATACCTACTTTGTACAACCTTTTTACCTCTTTTTCAATTGATGGAAGCAACTTCAGATTGATTCTTCTCAGCTTCTGTCTAAATGGCTTTTGATCTGACTTGATAGGAATAGTATGCTGGATTATGTTCTTTTCATACACCTTCAAATCTAAATAATCCCATGCAAACACATCAGAAAATTTAGAAAGCAATTTAACATACTTTTCCTTTACCTCAGGGGACAATGCCTTTGACAACTTGACAAACTTGGGCTTGCCAGGTGTTCCAAGATTCACATATTCAACTCCTTTCTTAGTAGGTACCAAGCTTGGTTTCTTGGCAACATCGTCTTGATCAAAAAGCTCCTCTAAAGGTATGAGACCCCTAGGAATTACATTATCTTTCAGCTGCAATATGTCCATCTGACTTGTTTCAATTTCTTGATCATCAATCTCATACTCACTTTCTATTGGAGTGTCTTTAAATTTTCCATCACTCTGCAAAAAAGAATTGATCTCATTGTCATCCCAAAACACTTGTCAATACCTCAAATTGTCCGAAATAGTAGGCCTATGTTTGACATAAATCTCAAACTTGTTGTTGGAGTTCATCGGAATCTTCAATTTGCTTGCTGTAGTGGCAAGAGAATCAGCAATAATGTTATACATCCTGGGTACTGTTGTCAAGGTGTACTCTAGGAATGTATTCAAGATATCCTGGACTGCATTTTTGTAGGCCCTCAATCTCAGATGCTTTTCTTGGTATTCTCCTTTTACCTATTTGATTATTAGCTCTAAATCTCCATAAATATAAATTCTTTTTGCATTCAACTTCTTCAAAATTTTCAGACTCGAAATCAAAGCTTCATACTCTGCTTCATTGTTAGAGTAGTCAAAATCCAACTTATAAGAACATACTCTAACATTACTAGGAACCTTTTCAGGCTAGAAAACAGGGCTCTGAATCCATATTCCAATACCAGCTCCATCCTTACCAACAGCTCCATCAAAGTCCATGCTTGAAAGGCCTTATTTTTCTTCTTCCAAATGTGAAACTTTGTTTCTTTCTCTTCTTTACCTTGGCTGATTTCTGCATCTTTCTGATGTTCACTGTATTTTTGCTGCTGGCAGGCAGGAGGCTTAAAAGTTCTTGCTACTTTATCTTTTTCCTATTTGATGACTTCCCTAAAATTCTCAGAAATTTCAGGCATGTCATCTACTTGTACCAACTAAACACTTTCATCATTCAAACCACCATCTGAATATAAGACACAAGACTCTAAATCTGTGTGGACTGCATTAATGGGATGATTTAATGGCTTCTCTTTGCTAGTGATCATATATTTCATTTTCTTCTCCCTATTTAACTTTCTCAACTGGCCAAACACGGGAATGGTAGCATAAGAGAATTCAAGCTACATGGTTCCCTTAATTTTTGCACCCCAAGACTTAGATAGAAGCATTCCAAACTGTGGTGCGACATCGACAACAACTATGTCCAAAAAACATTCTTGGCTGGGATTTGATCTATAGACACTACCAGGTCTTTGATAAGACCAATACAATGGACCCTACCTGATTCAAAGGAATGCAAATCATGGTATTTACAGGTGATATCAAGTCCTAACTTCTCCATTATGGCTTTGGGCATCAAATTATGTGAGGCTCCAGAGTCCAACATAGCATTATGAAAAATGAACTCATGTAATCTAAGACTCAGGTAAAAGGGAGGGATTTCAGTTTCTTCTAATTGATTTTCAGTTGCTGGACCAAAAATGAGTTCAAGGTAGTCATATTCAGCATTAACCATATCAGAAACAGATTCTATCTACAAAATTATAGACAACTGACTTTTATAAGCACTATTTTTCACCAACTCAGTCAGGGGCATAGACACTTTTAGTTTAGAAATTTCATTCCCCAAATTAAAAGGAGGAGTTTTTTCTACCTCTTTAATGGGAGGATATTTCTTCTGTGTTTTCTCCCTCGCTATGCTTTGCTAGTTTTTCTCATTTGCAGTGTTAATTTCTAAGGATGTTTTTCTGGAGCAAGGTTCGGCCAGTTCTTTTCCTTTCTTCTAAGCATCATTCGTCTTTGGAGCTCTTTTCTCTTTTGAATGGGACTGATCGGAGAATCTCTATTCCTTGAAGAATACTGCCTTTGTTGGGCTAATAAAGCATTCATATACCCTCTTTGGTACTCATCGGACTCTTCTTCTAACTCTGCATCATTAGCCAAAATGAAATCTTCGTCCTTTTGAATGTCTGCAGTCACTATGTGTTCCTCATCTTATGTGAAAAATATGGGGGCACCATCAGTTGTGAAAAAATGATTAGCTTCAATAAAAGGATCATCATCATCTGTGTCTATTCCTTTAACATAGTTCTGATGCAATGGATTTTGATCTATTGTTGTGGTGGTGCTTGGTCCTGCGCTCTCTTTTCTCTCTGCTTAATTCTGAATTGTGGCTACTGTCCTCTAAAATTTAGATTCCTGATTTGAGGTTTAGGTTTATCCGAAATGGTTAATCAATCAGCCATATTTTCCATCATCTGAATGAAGGTGTCCATTCTTCTGTCAGAAGGAGATGCTTCCTCTTTCACCATGACTCTTTTTCCATCTCTAGTGCGTGCTCTTTTAGCTAGAAGATTAGCTTCTACACTTACAACTATCTTCTGCATGTCTTCCAGCGTAGTGGGATCTCTCTCCCGCAGCTGATATGACATATCGGCATCAAAACCATCTGGAAATTTAAGTAAAGCTAATCCCACAGGAGGTTTGAGGTTAGCTAGAATAGCATTGTATACAACATTTAATCTTAAACAATAATCCTGCATAGTTTCGCCCACATTTCTTTTAATATTCTCATATTCAGACAAAATTTGGAGCGGGTTTTTCTTTACCTCCCACCGGTCTAAGAACTATGTGTGTAACTCCTGAAAAGTGCGAATTGGGCCTTTTGGTAAGGCTTTGAACCACTTTCTAACTTCACCTCCAAAGATTTGGACAAACAACTTGGAAGTTACATTCTCTACCTCTACCTTATGTAGATCAAAAAATTCATTCATCTTGTCAACATGCTGTTGGGATGTGGTGTTTTGAGTGGCATCAAAGATAGGAATTTTACTTTGATAATAAGCAGGCATATCATTCATATCCTGAGGTAAAACCAGGGGTGTGTACCGGGTAGCCATGGCTCTATGAGGATTTACAACAATGTTTGTGTTACTAGGATTTAAGGGAGGTGTTGATGGAGGAGATGATAACTGAGAATTGACTGATGGGAATACCGATGAATTAGGAGGAGGGAATGTTGTTCCTAATGACTCTGAAGGCTCAGGGATATTAGTTACAGTGATAGATGACTGAAGGGAATTCAAAATATAATCATCAATTGAGGAATTTTCCTTTTGAACTTCAATATCTACAAGGAATTCTGGATCTAAAACTGTGTCATCAAGTGCAGTCTCAGACTTATTTCTAAACAAATAAAGCTCAAAACTCTCATCAAAAGAAAGATATTCTACAAAAAATCACTCACTGGGCCAAGCATGGGATCTTGAAATAGGTTTAGGACTTAGTGATCCTTCTGTCTTCTGACAATTCTTGGGATAAGATTAGGATTTTCAAACACACGGGGAGGATTTGGATCTGGATTAGCCCTTGTGTATCTTCTTGAAGCTAGTGTGTGTAAATTTCTACTGTACAAAATTCTACTTCAGCCTAACAGACTCTAAAAATCATTTTCCAGAATTGAAGAATTTACAAGAAAAAAATTACTGGGGTGATTTGTCTTTAAGCACTGATACCATAAATATTATGACTGTGGAATAAGTGGCTATAGTTATATTCCCTTCCGAAGCGCTTCAACAATTTTCATCGTGAAATAATATTTCAAAGCTCTCAAGAAAATATTTTTAATGTGATTTAGGGGGAACACTTTAAAAATAATTGAGAAAACCTTACTCCAGTCGTAATGATATAACAGTGGCGCAATTATTTTTAAAAACACTAACCTTCGAACTTATAACATAAAACCCATTTAACACGAAATATATTTCATTCAGCAGGGGCCCACACATCCATATTTCTCCTTTTTATGAATAAAATAAACATTAAATAATATAAAACCACTGGATCGTACCTTGAATTATAACTCGTGCACTTTACTACGCGATTATCGTCAGATCTGACATCCTCCAGATCGAACGATCCTCGTGAATATTGCATTTTTTCCATGGAAGAGGGTTAACGTGTGAAAGTTGCATGATATGGGCAGTATTGGGGAGATGGCGTGCCCTTATATTACTAGATCACGTTTTTTTGAAGTGGTTTTGCTCCGAGGAAAAAGCGGCGCAATGAGGGTGGTTTTGGTTTCCGAAACCCGTTGGCAGTAATTAAACCACGCTTTAACTATGGTTCAACACTTTAACTTATGGCATTAATTCAATGGCTGGGTCCCACTAATATTTACTTTTCTGGTCAACAGAACCAAGTTTTTTACTTTTGAGAACAGAGATTTCTTTAAAAGCGTTGCGTTCAATGTAACCTGAGTTTAACCTCAGACAGAGTTCTGAATATTCTTTATTTCACATGGCTTGAATATGAATTTTCTCCTCTTACAGAGCCTTTGTTCGATATTTCTTCAAAACAGAATAAACACATCCAAACTGACGAGAAAACGAGCTCGAAGATAGACAGATCGCTTCCCCAGTGGAGTCGCCAGAGATGTTAGCACCTGATCTGAACCCCAGGCTGAAAAAGGGAAAAAAAGGGTAACATCTAAACCATGCTCAGCCTTGTAGCTAGCCCTACAAGGTCAGGAGAGGGCTCTCTCTATGAAAATGATATTCAACAAAGCACAAATATAAAATGATTTTAGGCTAGGTATAATAATGGGAAAAATGTTTAAATAAATGAATGAAATTTTCAGGGATGTATGTGATAAAATGGGACAGTTTGAAACCGGGGAATTAAATCAGGATACAGGGTATTTCATGGGGCAAGGTAGGCAGGAAATTTTAGCAAATAAAGTTAAATAAGGATGGAATGGAAAGACTAGTGAGGAGTTGAAAAGTGCATGGGAGATGGATCCTTTTCAAACAGAAGAAAAACACAGAGTATGAATGATTTCCCAAGGTAGAGCATAAAAATGGATTCTACCTTTCTATCTTGAAAGAATTCAAAAGAGGTGTTTATGAATGAATGATACACATAACGAATTGCATATGACCACAAAGGAGAAAACAAATGCTAAAACTCATACCACATGAATCCCACAAATCATAGCTGCATCTCTTTATTAATTCCCTGTCCAAAATTGTTACAATGGAGTGTAGAGCATTCTTTTCCACACTATTCCCATATATATATGAGTTACAAAATACTTTACAAATGATTTAGAATTATATTAAATAGGTTGAAATGTGGGAACATAGATCCAGAGAAAAAGGGAGTTGTTTTAACAGCTCAAGAACAGAAATTTAATCATAGAAAGGACATCCAACAATCTACCCCTGAAAATGAGGAAGAACTATACATTTTTTGACCATTTGAAAATTTTCTATTACATCCAACGAATGAAAAGAAAAATTTGTAGAAAATGTCTCTTTAAACCATTGCCGAAGATATCTTACTTTTTCATATTTGGCTCCTTGGCCTGTTGATTGTTTGTCACTGTTTTATTCTTTTGAAGAAAATTGAATTTTTAATAAAATTATTTTTGAAATAAAATGAAATGAAATCATGCCTTGAGTGAAGGGAAAACCAAATTTTTGAATAGAGGGAGTGAAGGGAAAGGAAGTGGGGTCCATAATATAATCGCAATCAGAATCGAAGGATGGGAGAGGAGATACAATATAAAATGGAGTATATAAAACATGGTATGTGATAGAACAATTGCAATCGGGATCGGAGGTTCAGATATATTATGGGAACAGGGCATATATGAAAACTCCAATGCAATGGGCACAAGTCCGATGGTGTATTCAACAATAGAGTGGGGAAATCCCTTTGAAAGAAAATAATAATGGTTTTTTTCTTTTTTACAAAGGGAGGAATGATTTTTACAGTGAAAGGGCGAAGGGCCTTTTGGTGGGACCGGGGTGGAAATCGAAATCGAAATCAGAAGAGGGAGCGGGTTATAATGTAATACAATTCCTCTGATGCGACGAAGCAACGGTGTATGGGGGATCCTTTATATAAAATGAAATAAAACAAAACTCAAGTTTCACAAAGTAAATAGCCCTTTATATTATAAATGGGTAGGGATTATATGGTGGGACTAGGATCAATCAGCATCGACAATCGAAGGAGAGTGGAGGAAAGGTTTAATATAACAATGTTGATTTGGATTGTCCAATTGGCTATGGGCCGTTGGTTAGGATGATGAGATCGACGGCGGAGGTGTAGTCGGGAGTATGCCATCGGAGATGTAAAATCCAGAGTGGAGTGATCAAAGGCGCCGATGGTATGTGGGCCATCAGATCATGGATCAAATTGACGGTGGGGATGTATTCGGGCGGGTTTCCATTAGAGATATACCATTTGGGGAACTCAATGCAATCACATCGGATTTTTAACGAAGGGCCGATCGGGGCATACTTATAAAATGTTGCGATGCGATGTAAAGGGAAGGGAATGCATCATATCAGTGGGGTTTTGTAATAACATTTTATTATAAATTTTCAAATCATGGAGGGGAAGTGGTTTAGAATGGCGGGGCAGGGGGGGGTTATTTATAATAGGAAACTTTGATTTTATTATAAAGTTTCAAGGGCATGAGGGGAAGTGGTTATATTAAATCGCATATGTGTTTAAGAGATTTAAATAATGCGATTTTGTGATTGGAAAGGGGAAAAAGGGATTTATAAGATAAAATATTAAACTTTAGTAGCATAAAGTTTAAGGGAAAGATGGGAAAAAGGGGAAGGGTTAGAGTATAGAGGACTTTTTACTTCACTTAGGCATAAATTTCAATCTAGAAGTCGGTTTTGAGAGTGTAATATACCGTTGGAAAGATATTTCCGGGATCTTTATGTTGGATCTAATTGGAATATGATTTGATGCTGAAAATGCTGTGGAAATTTTCTATGAAAGATAGGGTGATGAATTTGTGGAGATGGAAGTGTTTGAAGTGTGACTTATTACATATGCTGACATAAAATTACATAATAAATGATAATAAAGGCAAAGTGTCATGGTTTCACCTCAAAACATGGTTTTGAGGTGAAAATTACATCAAACTAAATAAAACATCTCTTTGATCTTCCAAGTGTCATGACTTTGAGTTTATTGACTTCCTCATGACCTTGCTGATATTTATTGACACTTGACTCATTAATTTGACCATGGTGAGACCCTAGAACCTAATGAGACCCATCCTATGACCTACTGACATGACTCACAAAGTGAGAGTAGCTCATGACTAAAGACCATAGAGAGGAGAATCAGCAAGCTTCACATGAGGGAAAACTAATGAAAGAAAATAACTACCATCAATGAATCCATGACCTAGCAGAATGGTGAAATTTATTGGTATGGGACTCCTAATATGCAAATGCAAAAGAGAAATTTTGATCACTGATGGCTGTATGACTAGACTGACACTAACAGGTAGGTTTAAGGTTAAGTTTAATGTTAAATTTAAGGTTTATTTTAAGGTTAAGGTTAAGTTTAAGTTTATGGTTTAGGTAGGGTTAAGGTTAAGGTCAAGGTTAATGTTAATGTTAAGGTTTAGGTTAAGGTTAAACTTAATTTTAAGGTCAAGGCAAGGTGAACATTGAGGTTAGGGTTAGGTTATGGCTAAGGTTAAGGTAAGGTTAAGGTTAAGGTTAAGGTTAAGGTTACGGTTAGGTTAAGGTTAGGGTAAATTTAAGCTTAGGGTTAAGGTTAAGGGTTAGATTAGGGTAAATTTAAGGTTAATTTTAGGTTAAGGTTAAGGTCGAGGTTAAGGTTAGGTTAGGGTAAGGTTAAGGTCAAGGTTAAAGTTAAGGTTTACGGTAAGGTTAAGGTTAACACTAAGGTTAGGGTTAGGTTCTGGTTAAGGCTAAGCTTAAGGTTAAGGTTAAGGTTAAGGTTAAGGTTAAGGTTAACACTGAGGTTAGGGTTAGGTTATTGTTAAGGCAAAGGTTAACGTTAAGGTTAAGGTTAGGTTAAGGTTAAGATTAAGGTTAAGGTTTAGGTGAGGTTAAGGATAAGGTTAGGTTAATGTTAAGTTTAATGTTAAGGTTAAGGGTTAGTTAGGTTAAGGTTAAGGTTAAGGGTTTAGTTTGGTTATGGTTAAGGTTAAGGGTAAAGTTAAGGTTAAGGTTAAGCTTAAGGTTAAGGGTTTAGTTAGGTTATAGTTAAGGATAATTTTAATGTTAAGATTTAGGATAAGGTAAAGGTTAAGGTTAAGGTTAAGGTTAAGGGTATAGTTAAGGTTAAGGTTAAGTTTAAGGTTAAACTTAAGGTTAATGTTAAGGTTAATGTTAGGGTTAAGGTTAAGGGTTTAGTTAAGGTTAAGGTTAAGGTTCAGGTTAAACGTAAGGTTAAGATTAAGGTTAATTTTAGGGTTAAGGTTAAGGTTAGGGTTAGGTTATGGTTAGGTTAACGTTAAGGTTAAGGTTAAGGTAATGTTAAGGTTAGTTTAGAGTTAAGGTTAACGTTAGGTTAAGGTTAAGGTTAAGGGTAATGTTAAGCATAAGGTTAATTTTAAGCTCAGTTTAACTTAAGGTTAGGTTAAGGTAAGGTTAAGGTTAAGGTTAGGGTTAAGGTTAAGGTCAAGGTTAAAGTTAAGGTTAAGATTAACTTTAAGGTTAAGGTTTTGATAGGGATAAGGTTAAGGTTAAGGTTAGGTTAAGGTTAGGTTAATGTTAAGGTGAAGGGTATTATTAAGGTTTAGTTAAGGGTTAGGTTATGGTTAAGGTTAAGGTAAATATTAAGCGGGTAAGGTTAAGTTTAATTTTTATATTAAATTTAAGGTTAAGTTTAAGGTTAGCGTTAAGGTTAAGGTTAGGTTAGGGTTAAGGTTAAGTTTAAGGTTAAGGTTAAGGTTAGGTTATGGTTAAGGTTAGGTTAGAATTAAGGTTAAGGTTAAGGTTGTTAAGGTTAAGGTTAAGGTTAAGGTTAGGGTTAAAGTTAAGGTGAAGGTTAGGCTTAGGTTATATTTAAGGTTAAGGTAAAATAAATATTAAGGTTAAGGTTTTCGTTATGGATCTTAACCTTAAACTTCACTATAACCTAAGGTTAACCTTGTCCTTAACTATAACCTAGCCCTAACCTTGACCAAAAACTTAACATTAACCTTAACCTTAACCTAGCCTTAACCTTAACTAAACCCTTAACCTTAAATTTAACCTTAACCTAACCTTAAGATAACTTTAAACTTAACCTAACCTTAACCTTAACTTTAACCTTAACCTTCCCAAACCCTTAACCTTAACCTTAACCTTAATTTGACCTTCACCTTAACCTAACCTTAACCTTACCCTTAACCTAATCTTAACCTTAACCTTTGTTAGGGTCCTGTTATTTGGTAGACTGGCAAGGCAAATGACAGGGTAACATCAAACCAACTTTGGAGCCATAGGACCTAGCCTTCCTGGACTCAGAGAGGGCTCTCTCTGTTATGAAAAGGATGTAAACTTCTTTGTTTTTTGTATATTTGATTTTAGGCTAGTTTTTAAGTATGTTTTTATTTTTTTTTCGATTTATGAGGGGAACTGATAAAAGGATAAATAGATAAAAATTTCTTCAGATAAATTGGGCTATGGGGTCGAAAAGGTCGAGACTGTCTCGATGGTAGACAAGGTATTACTGCAGGGCCAATTTGGTCGAGGTAAATGGATTCTTTGGGTGAAAGTGAAATGAGATGGACATTAAGTTTGTGAAGGAAAAAGAGATTTTAAGCACAAATAGTTAGACAAAAAACATTCATGTGGTAGGACTAACCATTAATCACTATAAATGAAACTCAAACTGATAGATGCAGACAATAAACAATCAGGTGATGCATAGAAGTATAAGACCCTCTAACTTTCAGAAAATTACCTTCAGAATTTTTGGGAAAATAATAATATAAACAAACAAGTAAATCTATGAAGAGGGAACTCCTAAACATCATATCTTGAGCTATCGGGAACTTTGAAATAATATTGCAAAGCATGGACAAAGGGAAAGATCGAAACAAGACCTCTTTGACTTAATGAAGACAACCAATAATTCAGAGAGAGATTTCAGAAATGGAGTTTTGAATAGCTATGACTAAGCAGGGCATGCCATGAATCATACTAGACAGCATACATAATAACCATTAATGAAACTGATAACAAGTTCTTAGCGTACCAAAGAGCAACTAATAATTCTTTAACATAACCAAGAAAGATGAAAACATTTAAGCTGTAATGAATCAAGAAAATTGAGGTGCCTCCATGGGCATATCTCAAACTTATTATTTACTGAACTATAGCAAGCAAGAAGCATGAAAAAATGTATGATAAAATAAGAAAACATAATAGATAAGGGACACAATACCATTCACCAAGCCATGGAATCCTACATACAATCCTCCTCCACCATCAAAGTTAAGCAAGAGATCATCCACTTCATGAGAAAAAGAATTTCTTCAAAGATTATAATGCTATGTATTGCTATATAACATCAATTTCGGCCTCTGGTTACAATGAATCCTCTTGGATAATATAGGCCAAAGAGGAAGAAACCCTCCTAGAGCAACTAGAAGGCCATTGGCCTAATACAAATATCTAATTTTGTCCTTGAGGCTTTTCAAAGCACAAGGCACAAGATATCTTCAAAAATATCTATCTAAGCTAAAAATAGCAAGAAAATTGACTTATAATCTCTGACATAGAGTTAAAAATAGCTAAATGCACATTTGGATGCCCACCATCAGAAAACTATTTTTTTAGCCAAAATGCTACAGGAGCGTAGTAGTAGAAAGAAGCCTATTTTGAAGATAATTTTTGAGTGACTTCCCAATGTCAAAAAATGCCTGTGATCACTCATTGGAAATCCTTGGATGTCTATTTTCTTGAACTATTTGATTTGTTTCAAACAGATCTCTAGAAGTCTGTCAAAAAGTGGATTGAGTGAAAAAACCCAGGAGGGTCTCATCTGCTGATATGTGAGGTAGAAAGGTGAATTTGGACTGATTTTTTCCTCTTTAGGGGGCCAAAACACCTTATTTTGATCTAAAAATTTTTGATTAGATGCCCCAAAATTTAATACATCTAAAAAAATTACTTTCATGAGCTGACGATGCTCCTAGGAAATATGGCAGTGCCTAGAAAAATGTGCAATTAGGGCCAAAAAACACAAAAAACAAGATCATGTCAAACTTTGCTCAATTTTGGTGAGAAATCCCCTTATGGGTTCTTAGAAACATGCAAGTAAGATGAAGCCAAGGTTTCATGCCTAGATATGTATTTTTCCCCTTTTTTCACTGGGCGCCTTCTTTGGGCAGTTTTGAGCTCTTCTTGGGCAACTTTAACTTTTTTTGGGAAAATTGATTCAACTTCTTGTAGTGCCTAGTCATCTTCCTTTGCAAACCTAAGTCTTTGTTTGCTTTATCTAATTTATCCTCCAAATTCTTTTTGGCTCTTTCAAGCCATGATTCTTTATCATTTTCTATCTCTTGGGCAAGCAATTGTGTGAGAGGATATGATCGAACAAGGGTTGCTTCTTCTTCCCTCTGTTTCTCCAAAGCTTTCCTAAGACCCATAGTCCTAGACCTTTTTCTTACTGGCTTCTCTTCTTCCTCAATATCATTAAATTCACCAATATACTCTTCAATATTGACTTTTGCTTTGTATGCTTCCCTTTGGTATTTGAATGTCTGGGCCTCATAAATTTCCATTTTCCCACTCTTTTGTTTATTTTGCATTTGTAGATAGTGTATGATGTCCTTAGACTTTTCTAGATCAGTTTCTAAGTCCCAGATCTGGGCTTATATATTTTGTAAAAGTGACTCAAGAATTCTAGCTTCATCATCTCCAACATCACTATCTATTTGCATGATGTCAACTCCCTTTATTTTTCATGGCTACTCTCCTGCTGTTCAAATTTTTCTTTGCCCTTGCTTTGGATAGACTTCTTTGCTCATTTTATCTTTGGAAATTCAATAATACTCTTCTTAGGCAGTTTTCCTCTACTCCTTAGTTCCCTAGTGACATTACTTGTCACTTCTGAATTGATATTCTTCTTTGCATATTTGGTGTTTTTTAGGAATGATTCATGCCCCCTTGTCTAGGAGAGGCAGCAAGCACATGTTCTTGGCTGTGTTGAGGAGAAGAGAGAGGAGGTTTTATTACTAGCACTTGTTCAACTTGATCCTTTACACTGTTGTCTCCATCATCACTTTCTTTGCTACCCTGTTCATTGTTTTCCTCATTGTTTTGAGTTTGTTTAGGGCTGCCATCTTCACCTTTATCACTGTTTTGAACCTATTGACATATGTTTCCTTCAACCTCATCAGTGATGTTTAGAGTATGTTTTTTAGGGCTATTAGCTTCATCATCCTTTTCTGCTTCTTAACTATCTTCATCGTTTGTCTGTGGACTACCTTGTTTACCCTCCTCACTGTCTTGAATTTGTTGAGGGTTGCCTTCATTATGACTATCTTATTTTTCATTTTTCATGCTTCCATCATCTTCACTTTTTTCCTTAGACTCTGTGTGTGGGCTGCCACCATGGTCACTACTTTACTAGGAGGCACTTTTTTCACTGTCCCTTTGATTGGTTTCATGAATTTGTTGAGGACTATGGTGTTCCTCATCACTACTTTGAACATCTTCCCTTTTATCTTCATCATCACTACCTTGCTACTCTTCAGTTTTTTCTTCATCCTCACTAGCTGTATGTGGGCTGTCCCCATGCTCATTTTCACTGCTTTGTTTAGGGCTGCTTTGTTCTTCATCCTCACTAATTTTTTGAGTGCCACTGACTTCCTTATCCTTTGGTGAGCTTTCTTCACCATCACTAGTATACTCATGGTCACTGTCCTGTGGTTCGTCACTTGGTTTATGCTCACTACTTTGCTGAGTATCACTATGTTCCTCATCATCACTAACTTCATGCCTACTTTCATGAGACTGCTATTTTTCACTATCAATCATGGGTGATACTTGCTTTTGAGGGGTAGATTGAATAGGTGAAGGGGAGACATAGTGAGTGGAGGGTGAGGAGGACATATGAGATGGGCCATGAGATGAAGAGGCAGTAGTAAAATCCGGATGAGAAATGAAAGTCTCCCAAAAAACTCCTTTCTTTTCAAGCTGGTGAAGGATGATGATTTTGATTAGAGAATGATGGAAAAGACTAGCTTCTTGCTGAGCAGGAGGTCTCTTTTGGGCCAACGAGAACATCTTGTCTATTCTTTTGCAGAGGAAGAAAGGGAGATTCAACATCTGAGTCCGAGTGAAATGCATCAGAAGTCTGACATGATCGGAATAAACTCGAGAATACCTCCCCTCACATGTGAAATATCTCATGATGGTTTTCATGAGGGGCACATAACTATTCAAAAGATGAAAAAAGGGGCAAATAGCCTTGCATTTATTTCAGTAGGCTAGTTTCAAGAAGGGCTTGTAGTGGTGTAGGTCCAAGTAGGCTTGTTTGAACCATTTATCACTGAGATAGGGAATCTTGATGGCCCTTGACATTGACATAGGAGTGAGAAAAAAATCAAGGCCTGCTATGTGAACATGTTTTCCTTGCAGCCTCAGGGAAAACAATTGTGTCAAGGGAGGGTGATTAGTGACCTCCTGGAATTTTTGGCAAAAATCAAGGCACCCTACCTCATGGAAGTTGAAAAGAAAAGAAGGGGAGTCATTTATTTCCTGAGTTGTAATAGGCTCAAACCTTTTGTGAAATCCACCCTTGCTGACCTTCTTTGGAGGCATAGTTGTTTAGAATTTTATTCACTCTCTTACCAACACAAGTCTTTCAAATGAACTAAAAAAATAGAACTCTTCTTTCAACACTGTATTTCTTTCTTAACTAGCAAACAAGTTCTTTTTAATGAAAATAACTTTCCTTCTTAAGAACTGTGCTTTTTCTTCTTTGAAATCAATGAGTATTTTCCTTTAACCTCTTACACCAAACAAGCTCTGTAACTGACAATAGGTGATTTTCCTCAATCATTGTCCTTTTTTCTCTTAGTAAACATGACATTTTTTAGAACAAACTGTGTTCTCCCCTTCATTTAGACTATGTCTTTTTCTTAATAAAATTGATTCTAAAACATCTCAAAATCAAAGACTTAGCTAAGGAAAACAAGAAATACCTCTTGAAAATGTGTTTGCTGCTTTTGGAGATAAATTCTCTGTGAAAAAAATCCAATTTGTGGTGAATTGGAGGCCCTTTGAGCAGTGCTACGCTCTTGTGCACAGGTGCGTAGCACCTGCACGCCGCTGTGGGTGTTGTCGGGTTGGGCTTTGGGCGCCTTCTGAACGCCGGGCAGGGCCAGTTAGTCGAAACACACAGGCACGTCACACTATCTTACATGCATGTCGTGTCGTGTGAAAAAGGCTTCTGAGAGACGCTACAGGCACGTCGTGTCCTGCCACAGGCACATCGCGTCTTAAAAAAGTTGCAAACTACTTTCCCAGGGTTTGAAAAATCATTCCTCTTCTGTCTATTTGCACAATATAAAGTAAACTTCCACTTTGAGAGCTTTTATAGCTCTTTTAAAAATGATTTTGAATGCTTCTTTCTCTTCCTTTGGTGAATTTTTATTTTTTTTCCTTTGTGCTTTTGGAAAGACAAGGTGGGCACCCTTTTTCCAATTGCTTTATATCCTTTAAGCTGTCCTTCTCAAAACTGTGATGTGTTTATCTCTGCCACGTCATCCAAGAATGGTCATTTCAAAACACTTTCTAGGCACTTCTTTGATGCTTTTAGCTTTCAAATTTTATTTATCCAAGCTCTGCCTGTCAAGAAAGTTTTCCTCAAAACTGTGACTTGTCCTTATCATCTGAAAAAGGCTTACATAAACACCACTATTGCAGCCTCTCAACACCATTATGTAAATCCTATGTTTATGATGTGAAGGAGGTATTTTCATATGTGTTTTCTCTATTTCTTTCGAACATACCATTTAGGGGTAAAATGTGATCTTTTCCACTTGTCACTCTTGAATATCCTCAAACAAACTGAGGGCCCTTTGCTTATCATTGAAGAAGGCACTTTCAATATATTCTTCTGGGCGCTTGTCCTATACTCCATGTTTCAACCCTTTTTAAAGCTCTATCTATTTATTTGAAAGAGGTTGTTTTCAACATTTGAAACTTGCTCTCATCATTTGATGGAAGGCATCTCAAAATGCAAATTCCTTGTTATCCTTTTTTACCCTTTTAAAAAGTTAGTTTATATGAAAAGTAACTCCTGGTGCTTTCCCTTTACTCATGATTTGGAGGGAGTATGTTGATAAACTATAATGGGCCTGTCTAAATGAGAGATGCCTCTTTTAATAAATCACCTGTGTGAATTTCTATTTCTATCAGTTGCAGAAGTCACTTTTAAACAAAGCTTTGTGTACCTTCTTTACCATTTATATGAGGTTGCTTTAATCAAAATTCTAGCCTTGGTTTGTCAGTGAATGCACTCTGTTAAACACTGTAGCTCTCAAACTGCCCATTACTGACAATTTTTCTTAAACACATTGTTAATACTTGGAGACTTGACCCTCTACTTATTTGTAAAGGAGGCCATAAAAATGTGTTTCTGACCCTCTACTCATTTTGAAGGAGGTCCTATTAGACATGGAAACTTCATCCATCGCAACACTGTGCCTTGTTCCGTAATATATGTCTTTTATTTGTACCATATCACTGTGAAGTTTTTTTTAGGGAGTAAACAATGTGATTGGTACATGGGGGGCACTCACTGCTAGACATATTTGAACTAAATCTTTCCCTTGACTGTGTTTTCAGGGGTAGTGAAATTGTTTGTGACAGCCTTTCCAAGTTTAGTTCATGATCAGGTATAACAAGCAACTATCCTTCTTATACTCTCATCCTGGTTTCCTAACTTGCTTTGGAGCTCTACTTGTCAAAGACTGTCCTTCTTCTTGAAACGGAGAAACTTGTAATGCTAGGTCACCCTTCTGAGAACTCAGGTGGTACTACCTTTGGAGTTAATCATGGAGTGTTGAGCATCACTTAGTCCTTTGTATTTATTTATCTTGATGAATGACCATTGTCTTCAGGCACCCTTTGGATTTAAACCATGTACATTTACTGTTCTTTACTTATAGCTCTCCATCTGATTCTTGATGGAAAACCATTTTAGTATGAGAAACTTGTTAATTTTTTCCCTTTGCTCCCATTTTCACACTAATCATCACTCAATTACACCCCTGCAGAGATGTAAAAATAGATTCTTTTGAGCTTTGGAGGGCTTCTTTGGTGTTTCATGGGGATCATGCCTGATCTAATCATATTTCTTCAGACAAGGAAACTCCTTCTCTTTTTATTCTTGGATTTGAAAATTTCTGAGCTCTACTTGAAAAAAAATAATGTGACCTTTGATGGTGTATGAACTAGGGATAGACCAGGGTGGTGTTTTGCAGGACGGGAAGAAAATGATGGCTGATATTATGATGAAAATAGGGTTTTTGGCTTAAGACAGTTTTTCCAAGGAATTTTCCCTAAAACACTACCACCTAGACCTACAAAGTTTTTCATGGATTTTGAATGGATTCTTAGGCATGAGTAGGTTATCACATGACAAAGTGATCAGTGAGAGAGGGGTAGACAAACTGTTAAATGTTGGACAGTGGGTTGTATGAAAAACAAGGAATTTTGATGATTAGAAGAGGTATAAGATTATTGACAGTTATGGACAGGGAGAATTTGCTGTAACGAGATAGATTTAGAAAAATAAAGGGTTTTTTCTCATTATAGGCTGAAGGAGAGGGTTAGGAAGACAAAAAATTGTTTGAGGTGTTTTCTAGATGACAAATTGACAGATTGAGATTAGCTTCTAGAAAACTCAGCCAAGGAATCTAGTTATTAAAACAGGTAAAAATACTAATGACTAACAACCTTGACCTTAACCTTAAGCTTAATCTTAACCTTACCCTTAACCTTAAACTTAACCTTGACCTTAACTATAACCTAACCCTAACCTTATCCAAACGCTTAACCTTAACCTTAACCTTAACCATAACCTTAAACTTAACCTTTCCATAACCATAACCTTAACCTTTACCTTGACCTTACCCTTAACCTTAACCTTAACCTTTTTATTGCCTAAATCTACCTTAGGCTAAAAGAAGGCAGAGTTCAGGGTAACATCAAACCACGCTCAGTCTGGTAGCTAGCCCTACCAGATTAGGAGAGGGCTCTCTCCAGGTCAATCTCAACAATGATAATCAATAAGGCTTGAGATGACTTGAAATAAAGGCTAATTTTAGGCTAGGTATATAACTAAAAGAGTTTTATTTTGATTTTGGGGGTTTTGGGTCCAGGGATGAGGCCTAGTTTTTGCAGAGTTCTGAATGGGGCAAGGAAGGCAATTGTTTTGATGCTTCAGATTGAATGAATGGATAGTTCAGACCGATGAGGAGCTAAATAGGGAAAGAGGCTTTCAATAATCCTCTTCAAACAAATGAAAACATGGAAAATTAAACAAAACTGAAGGCAAAGCAAAGCAATCTAATGAATTCCACCTTTATAACTCATTTGTTTAATTTAAGAAGAAAGGAGAAGGGAAATGACACACATAAAACATCATTGAACTTAAAATCACATATATAAACACACCATCAAAACACAGAGCCACATGGATCCCAAAGAGTGCTGCAAACCCTGGTCTATTCCTTTGCCAAATTTGCAGAGATGAAATGTACAATGAAGTCCCAAGCAATCCCAAGTGTCCAACCCTAAAAATGACTGAAGAAACACATGATATAGACAAGCCTAACTCATCCCCATGCCTCTAGGGGTCGATATCATCATTCTAGGAGATGTTTCAACCATATCTAAACTAAGAACTGGAAAATAGGCAATGAAACAACTTGCCTCTATATGATAGGAAATTGATTCATTCACTTACATTTCACTTTTTGGTGAATGAATATACTAAGATGAGTAAAAATGTGCCAAAATTACATCATGGTCATGAAATTACATCAATTTCATCAATATTTACATGAAAAATTCAAACTAGCCAAAGCTAGGCGAAAATATGAGCTGCTGAGTGAAAAATAGGCCAAATTTCCCAATGCGTTGCGCCTGAAATCTGTATGCGTAACACAACTTTCAGGCTGATTTTGAGGGCCTTCCCGAAGTCCAAATTGAGTGTAGGATAGCTCGTTGGAAATCCCTTCCTGTTTAATTTCCAACCCAAGGGGAATTTCTAAATTTGGTTGCCATTTTCCCCTCCAAAAGTCAAATCTCCCAACATTGCTTCCTGTGTGTCCAAAAAGTGGCAGAAAGGTCATTTTTGAGGTGTTTTTGGCCCTTTAGGCAACCCAAAAATTGTCAAAATCCTTATGTAATGGGTATAAATGCATAAATTTTGATGAAAAATATAGAAATGCAAATTTTTCCTCCAAAATAGCTGCCAATTATAATCGCGTGCCAAGTGGCGCTATGCGTCGGGCGGAAAAATATGTGTTTAGGCCAAAAAAAATCAAAATTGACAAAAGGTTTCCCGAATTTCTTGAAATTTGGGCTAAATTTCCACCATCAAGCACTATGCTAGGCTAAAGAAGCTTCGCCCAAAATTTGGAGTCTATCATTCCTTTTGCGACGCTTTAGTGCCTTTCTTAGCCTTGCTTTCAAGATCTTGATCCTTGCTTTGAAAACATGATTTCGTGCCCAATAATGGTTCTTCATGTGCCTGAGCATGTTCTTTTGCCTATTTTCCTTCTCCAAAAACTTCTCAAGATGAATATTTACCCTCTCAAGCCAATCCTCTCTATCAGCCTCAATCTCTCTCTCAATGGGTGTCATCTTGGTTTGGCTTCTTCGGGCAGCTTGCCGGTTCTCACGGATGTTTTGCAACTCCATGATTGTTTGCTGCTCCTCCAACTGTTTTTTCTGCTACTCCAAGTAATTTATGATCCATTGGGCTCTTTGCAATTTGACAGTCAATGTGTCTATCTCCGCCTTGTGCTCCTGAATGGTCTCCCTCAACTTTGAGCTTGGAGAGCTCAAATCCTCATCAATAAGTACGAAATCCATATCTTTGCCTCCTGAAGGGTCCTCATCCTACATAGGCCTCTTACCTTTGTCCTGTACCTGTACCTGTACCTGTGCTGCTGATGACGGCAACAAGACCCCTTCCGCCCCAGGTGGAGATAGTACTCGTCGGGCTGCTGCAAATAATACTCTGGTGCCTCTCTGATAAGTAACAAACACTGGCACACTGATAGGCTCTGTCTCGTGACCTTCAGGCTGATGAGAAGGTTCACCTGGCTCATGAATGACCTCCTGAGGAACCTAGAGAGTTGTGAAGAAATCACGAGAAATGAAATCCTCCCATGAAATGCCCTGCAATCCAAGTTGATGTACAACCATGATCTTGATGAGTGCATAGTCATAAATATTATTGTACTGCTGCTCAGGATTTTTGTTCTGCACAAGAGTGGTCATTCTATCGATATTTTGACACATAAAATAAGGTATGTTCATCATCGTCACTCTAGTGAAATGCATCAATAACCTGATGTGGTAGGCATAGAGGCGTGAAAACTGGCCCTCACAACTAAAATATCTGATAATGAGTTTCATCAGAGGCGCATAGGATTCCTTTAGGAACTGGAATGGGAACACCCTGCTGAGATGCCTCATAAAGCTAGGCCTGATGTATGGTTCATAATGCACTTTGTCCACCTGCTGTCTTTTGTTCCACTATTCACCCACATTTGGTATCCCGGTTGCTTGAGAGATGGTTTCCGGTGTCAAAGTGAAATTTACACCAGCAAGAGTTACCTGACCATCATGTAAATGCAATACAAACAAATGAGCCAACTCCTGATGATGATGAATCCTAGAAATCATCTCACAATACTGATAGGATGACTGTTCTCGAAAACATGGCATGGCAAGTGGGCAAGCCTGCAATTGAGTCAATGAGGTGGGCTCTTCTCTCACATGTTTGTCACCTTTACGAGGCCTTCTAGGTGCATGTAGCTCAGTGGTAGAATCACTATCTCTTTCATATGATGTATCAGTGTCTGTCTCCATGATTTCCATACAAGGTATATGTTGGCTTGTATGAGAGGAAAATGAGAATTTGGTGCTTTGTTTCAATTGCCAAATACGTGTCAAAGGGAGGGAATGTAGGAGAAATAGGGCAGTGGGAACAATGGGATTTAATTAAGTGATAATTTTTCTTTCGGCATTTTGACAAATGTAGGGACAATGGACAACCACTTGAATGTTTGGGAAACTTGGGTTTTGGAATTTTTATAAGTGAGATGGGAAAGGGAGAGTGATAGAAATTAAATGACTTAGGGATAGGGATAATGGGAATGAGATGATATTAGTGGCTTTAGGGATGTAAGGGGATAGGGGATGTATTGATAGTATAATAGTGAGAGGAGGAATAAACAATGAGGAATGAACAAGTTTGGCACCAAAACAAATTTTAAAACTTCAACTTCAAAACCTTAAGGAGGCACTTCAACAAGAGGATAGGGTTTATAGTTTTGGCATTCAAATTCTCCAAAATGCATTTTCAAATACTTGTAAATGACAACTACAGTCTCACATGAACTTACTTGGACAAATTAGACCGAGCGATTTGGAATTTTTTGGAGGCAATGACAAAAATTTGTGTGTCGGCCCTGTGTGCCGCGACAGTGGCCTAGTGCGCCGCGACCGTTGTCTGCACCGTGCCAGAACAAAAACGCACAGAGGTGAGCAGCCCTATGCGCCGCGCTCAACCAGTGCACCGCGCCCAACACCCAGTGCGTCGCGACAGTAAAATTCACCCATAGTCCACCCTTCAAACACTATTTCACCCTCCATGATTTTTCTTTGGCTCTTTGATGACTTTGGTATGAAAATGAAGTTTTGCATTTGGAAAGATCTTATATATACAAAGGATTTTTATTTTTGATTTGGAAAACCCACTTTGTAAAGTCTGAAAACTTTGGCACTTTTCACATAAACTCTGTTTTTGTTTCCTTTGTGGTTTTTGATTTTTGAGTTGAATGATGAATCTCTTGTCTGTCTTTGCAGGGATAGTTGGCATGGGATTTTAGCAAAGGTGACCAGGGCTACGCCTGAAGAACTTTACAACTGAAAAAACTTTGAAAATTACATTGCATTTATTACAAATGGATAAAATCGACAATTTTTCTTCAAAACAGAGTTTTGAAGACAAATCATTATCAAGCATTATGACGATGAAATTTTTGCACTGATACCTTATCTTAGGCTTCCTCATGTGCCTACTCACATTATTAGACTTTCTGAAGAATAAATTAATGAAACCCTAGACCTAATGAGACTAAAACCCTAAAATGAGTCTTTGTTGACTAAGAGACCAAACATGACTGTAAATGACTGTAAATGATTTCGATGAACTTTGATGAATAGAACTAGGCCAGTAGGTACATGAAATGAGGGATATGAGTGACAAGACCCTTTTGTAAGATGATCCATACTCCTAATGGAATGCAGCTGACTGAACTGAATGAGACACCTAAAATGAAATGCAACAAGATAAATTTGATCTCTGACGGAGGGATGAAGATACCGGCTTGAACATTGGCTCCAATGGGGATGGTAGCTCCTTGGAGGTGCCAAGAACTATAGATTTCTAGGAGAGTAGGCAGTGCCTTCGTCCATTGGGCTATGGAGTCCATAAATTTGAAAAATCAACATAAGACTCTTGACTCATTTTATTGACTGAAAATTGACACAAAATGACTCAATCTTGAAACCAAAATGACTGAAAAACCTGACTCAACAAACTCAAACCAAAGCTGAAATCAATCTTCAGAGTTATAGCCTTCACCTCGGGCCCCAAACTGAAGAAAATATGATAGTGCACACTTGCAATGAAACTGAAATAAACGGTATGTACAGTGACAATGTAAACAACAGAAAACGTTTTAGAAATGATACCGCTTGAGCAGCCGACCATTGACCAGCCCTCCTAGACAATCTTCCCCATTCATCCCTTTCAGAAGAAAAACATTCTCACCCCGATATGCAGCAATTTTAAAGGGTCCTTTCCAAAGATTTTCGAACTTACCATGCTTACACTTTTCCTCATTTCTTGCATCCCATTTCAACACCACCTCTTCCAGTTGAAATTTGTCCGCTTTGGCTTTTCTATCATATATTTTCTTAATTCTCTCTTGCAGCCTGAATGTGTTTTGAAAAAATTCTTCTCTCGTCTGCTGCAAATGGATAATTTGATTTATTCTTCTTTGCATATGATCATCTTCACTTCCAGCTTCCTGTAGAAGTTTGATCACTGGAACTGAGAGAGAGGTAAGAAATATCATGTCAACTCCATATACTAGCTCAAAAGGGGACATACCAATGGATTTCTTCTGACTCACTCGATTTTCCCAAAGTGCATTGACCAAATTCTTATGCCAATTTTTCTTGTTTATTTCCAGCAACTTTATAATGATGTTGAACAAAGATTTGTTGGAAGACACTACCAATCTGTTGCCTTGCGGATGATAAGCGATTGAGTGTCCCAAAATGATGTGATACTTGTTACAAAACTCAACCATCCTTTTTGATTTGAAAGCTAATGCGTTATCAGTAATTAACTTATTTGGGCAACCAAAATGAAACAAAATATTATTCTCAAGAAATGAAATTATTACCGAATATGTAGCTTGCCTGGTGGGAATTGCTTCAATCCATTTCGTGAAATAATCTGTCGCTATGAGGATCCACCTATGTTGAGTTGAAGAAGCAGGATGGATCTCGCCAATGAAATCCAAACCCCACTGCTGAAAAGGAGCACTTACCTCAATGGGCTTAAGCGGCAAAGGCTGCAATTTCTTCCTCCCTTCAAAAATATGACATTCATGACAGCTTTTGACAGTCTTATACACATCAGCAAAAAGTCTCAGCCAATAATATCCCGCTCTCAAAATTTTGTTGGCTGTTGTTTTCCAAAAAAGGTGACCCCCGCAATCTCCCTTATGAAAATCCTCCATAACTTGCTTTGCTTCTTCTTCAACCAAACAATTTAGTAAAACACCACCAGGATATTTCCAATAGATTGAATTATTCAAAATACAAAACTTAGCAGCCTTCAATTTCAGAGTTCTACTTTTGTTTCTAGCCATGCCGGGTGGTGGTGACAAATTTTGAAGCACATATACAATATCTGAATACCAAGGAGAAAACACAAATATTTTTTATACCTGAACTGATGAAGTTTCCTCATTCTCCTCGGACATAGTAGTAATGAGATTAATTTCCAAGGCATGTAAATTTGATTCAGCCATTAGCTTAGAGAGCCCTTGTCATTTGATAAGCTTTGTAGGCTTTATCTCCACATCATACTATAACAAGGCAGCAATCCATTTTCCTTGTCTCCCTTCTGGATCTGTTTGCACTAAAACATCCTTAACAACATCGTTAGGAACATAAGCAAGAATATGAGAATTCATAATATATACCCGAAAATCTTTCAGCGCTTTCACTAAAGCAAGAGCTTGCTTTTCAATGATGTTATATTTTAAGGCTACATCTCTTATGGTTCGGCTGAAAAAAGCAATTGGTTTTTCATGCTCATCTCTCTTCTGCATCAATACTGCTGCCATAGTATGCTCCAAAGCAAATGAAAACAAAATAAAATCCTGAGTATAGTTCGGGCTGATCAAAACCGGAGCTAAAGAAAGAGCCAACTTCACTAAATTGAAAGACTTTACAGCCTCTTCAGTCCACTTCACTATACTATCTTTCTTAAGCATATTTGTAATCTCTCTTAGATGTTCGGCAAGATTAGGAACAAAGCGGCATAATAAATTAATCTTACCATTGAATGATTGGATCTCCTTTTTGTTCCGGGGAAGATCAATTTGCTGAATAGCTTCTAATCGAGATGGATCAATACGGATGCCATCCTTTGATATTATGTGACCAAGAAGTTTGCCCTCATCCATGGCAAACAAACTCTTCTTCGGATTGAGTGACACACCACACTTTCTACATCACTAAAAAACAATCTTCAAATGGTAAAGGTGCTCTTCATCATAATTAGAAAATATTGACAAATCATCAAGATACACAACTAGAAAAACATCTTTCTCATTTGCAAATTCCATATCAATTGCCCGCTGAAATGTCGCACCAGCATTCTTTAAACCGAAAGGCATTTTAGCATAATGGAAAGTTCCCCACATAGTGGTGAACGTTGTTTTGTCTCTATCATCCTCATGGAACAGAATTTGGCTATACTCGAAATAACCATTGAGCAGCGACATACGAGATGCTCCAACTACTCGCTGAAGTATGTGATCCATTTTGGGAAATGAATAATTATCTTTCAAATAAACCTTATTTAGATTCCTAAAATAAATGCACAAATGAATCTCACCTGTCTTCTTGCATATGGGCACCAAATTAGAAATCCAATCTGAAAATCTTATAGGAACAATGATACCAGCCTTATATAGTTGATTCACTTCCTTCTCAATTGAGGGCAACAACTTTGGATTTATTCTTCTCAACTTCTGCCTGAAGGGCTTCTGATTTGGCTTGATCAGAATGGTGTGCTGAATTACATTGGTATCATATGTCTTCAAATGTGAATATTCCCAAGAAAATACATCAGGAAAAGAATACAACAAAATAACATATTTTTCTTTTACCTCCGGTGGAAATGCTTTGGACAATTTCACCATCTTTGGATTTTCAGCTGATCCAATGTTCACATCTTTAACTCCCTTTTCGGTTGGCTGCAAGGTTGGTTTTATAGCTACGTCATCTTGATCTAAAAGCTCCTCTAAAGGTATCAAACCTTTAGGAATGACATTATCCTTCAGCTGCAAAAGTTCCATCTGATTTACTTCCACATCAACCTCACCATCATCATGCTCCATATCAATTGAAGTGTCTTTGAATTTGCCTTCATTTTGCAGAAATTCATTGATCTCATCATCATTTTGGAATACTTTCCAATACCTTTGATTGTCCAGGATAGTCGGACGATGTTTCACATGAATTTCAATTTTGTTACTTGATTTCATTGGAATCTTCAAATTACTTGCTGCCTTTGCAAGTGCATCTGCAATACCATTCTGAATATGAGGGACACAAGTCAAAGTATAGTCTGAAAAAAATTTCAAGATATCAAGAACAACATTTCGGTAAGCTCGCATTCGAGGATGCTTAGCTTGGTATTCACCCTTCACTTGCTTAATTACCAGCTCAGAGTCACCATACACTGCAATCCTCTTAGAATTCAACTTTCTAAGAATTTTCAGACCAGCAATCAAAGCTTCGTATTCAGCCTCATTATTCGAACAATCAAAAGCTAATTTATAAGAACAAACCCTTACATTACTTGGTACCTTGTTTGGGGTGAAAAAAGGGCTGCGTACCCAAATGAAAATTCCAGTACCATCACTTCCTACTGCACCATCAAAATGGATGGTCCACAAACCATCTTCATCTTCTTCCAAGTGCTGAAATTCTATTTGCTTTGTTATTTCTGCTTGCTGTCCATCAATTTTTTGCTGTTGTCGGAAGGCTGATTTCTCAGCGAAACTTTAAAGCTTTTGTCTCTCTTTCTTTATGACCTCTCTGAAATTCTCAGTGATTTCCGGAATGTCTTCTACTTCAAATAACTGACTATTTACATCATTGAAACTATCTGAATACAAAACAAATGACTCTAAAGCTGTATGTACATAATTGATGGGATGATTTACCGGTTTCTCCTTGCTGGTGATCATATACTTCATATTTTTCTCCCTATATAATCTTCTCATATGACCAAACATAGGAATGGTAGCATAGGAGAAATCAAGCTACAATGTTCCCTTCAATTTCGCTCCCCAAGATCTGGAAAGAAGCATGCCAAATCTAGGAGGAATATCTTCCACAACCACATCCATCAAAACATTCTTAGTCAGAATCTAATCTAAGCTAACCACCAAATCTTTGATAAGCCCAATGCATATTACTCTGCTAGAATTGAAAGAATAAAGATCATGATACTTCCTAGTGATGTCCAACCCCAATTTCTCCATGATTGCTCTCGGCATGAGATTATGAGATGCTCCGAAATCAAACATGGCATTATGTAACACAAAATCATGCAATATAAGGCTGATATAAAAAGGAGGCACATCACTATCTAGAGACTCACCATCCAATGTTGGTCCAAATATCAACTCAGGTTGATCATCATCCACATTTACCATATCAGACATTGGATCGAAATTCAGAATTTTAGACACCTGACCCTTATAACTGTTATTCTTCATCAATTCATTCAAAGGAATGGAAACTTTTAACTTAGACATTTCACTCTCTAAGTTAAAGACTAAATTTTTTTCTACCTCTTTGGTTGGAACATCCTTCTTTTCAACTTTCTCCCTCGATACGATTGGATGATTGGATCTTTCAATTGCTGATGGGGATTTGCTAGTAGTGGGAACAACTATCTATTTTCCCTTCTTTTGTGCAATGGGTGAATAATTCTTTGGTGCTGAAACTTACTTTCTCTTTTGGATTGGATTGATAGGCACATGTCTATTTATAAGTGAATATTGACGCTGTTGGGCAGACAAAGCATTCATATAACCTCTCTGATATTCATCCGACTCTTCTTCAAGAGCTGTCTCATTTGCCAAAATGAAATCCTCATCCTTTTGTACAGCCAAGTTTTCTGCATACTCCTCATATTCAGTGATAAAAGTTGGAAAATCATCAGGTGTAAAAAAGTGATTCTCTTCCCCTATTACATTATCTTCATCATCTGATTCTGGACCAACAAAATTCTATTGTAAAGGTGTCTTTACTTGCTATTGTACTGTTGGTTCTTGTGCTCGCTACTCTCGTTAATTGATCCTGAATTGTGGTTGCTGTTGACCACGAAAGTTAGGATTTCTAATCTGTGGTTTAGGCTTATCAAGTGTCAATATCTCAATCATCCTTTCCACCTTGTGGAGTACTTGATCTGAAGTAGAAGGCTCTTCCTTTATTGCGACTTTCTTTTCAACTTTCAATCTAGCTCTCTTATCATTCAAATTAGCTTCAACACTTACTGCAATTTTCTGCATGTCCTCCAAAGTGGAAGAATCTATTTCTCTTAATTGATAGGCCATGTATGGATCAAAACCATCCAGAAAATTACACAAAGCTGACCTCCTAGATGGCCTTATATCATCGGGAATTTCATTGTAAACCGCATTGAATCTAATACAATAATCTTGGACAGACTCACCAACGTTCCGCTTGATCTTGGTATATTCAGAACTGATCTGAAGAGGATATTTCTTTACTTCCCATCAATCCAAGAATTGTCTCTGAAACTCAGCCAATGTAGCAATACTCCTAGGTTGCAAAGCTCTGAACCACTTTCGTACTTCACCTCCAAAAGTTTGCACAAATAATCTCATGCTCACATTTTCTGCATCAATTTCATGAAGGTCAAAGAAATCTGCCATTCTATCAACATGTTGCCGAGTAGGAACACTTTGAGGAAGGCCATCAAACAATGGAATCTTACTTTGATAATCAGCGAACATGTCATCCAAGTTCTGAGGCAACACAAGAGGTGCAAATCGGGTAGCCATTGCTCTTGGTGGATTTATAATCGGATTTGGAAATATGGGAGGAGTCGGAGTAGTAGATATATGAGATGTGGATGGAGGTGATACTATTGCATATTGTTGATCAGAAATAGATGGTTGCACGGGAATGGTAGGAATAAAATGAGGCTCAGTATGAACTTGTGAATCGGAATTAACTGCTGATGGCCCAAGTGTTTCGGATGCAGACTCTATAAACTCAAGAATTTTTTTTTCCACAATGGAATTTTGAATATTCAAGATGTAACTATCAATGGATCTATTAGCGTGTTCAATTTCAAGATATTTGATAAAATCAGGATTTATGACAGTAGAACCAATAGCACTTTTAGACTTCGTCTCAAACAACGACAACTCAAATTGTTAATCAAATTCAAGATCTTCAAGGTACTCAAACACAACAGGACACGAATGAGATTTGAATAGAGGAATCACAAGACTTTCTCAACGAATGATTCTTGAAATAAGATTGGGATTTTCATACACTAGAGGTGGATCAGGATCCGGATTTGCTCTAGTATGTATTCTGGAAGTTAGTGTGTTGAATTATTTTCAAAAATCAAAGGGACAAAACCAACTTGTTCAGCCTAACAAATTCTAAACTCATCATCCAAAGTCTAGAAAAATTTGATGTACTGGGGGCAATTTACAAGTCAAGTGTCACGTTTACAAACTAGACCAGATATTGACTGAACCAACTTTTATCTACTTTCGCTAATGCAAAGCAAGAGTGTTTCGAAGGCTACCTGGCATAACTTCAGGCTCTGTCTGTAGCTTATAAAAAAAATAACACTAAAAATAAAACCATTTTTTTTCCCCAGTTGAGCCACCACTATGTTATTGCCTAAATCTACCTCAAGCTGAAAGAAGGCAGAGTTTAGGGTAACATCAAACCACGCTCAGTCTGGTAGGTAGCCCTACCAGATCAGGAGAGGGCTCTCTCCTGGTAAATCTCAACAACGATAATCAATAAGGATTTATATGACTTTAAATAAAGGCTAATTTTAGGCTAGGTGTATAAGTAAAAGAGTTTGATTTTTATTTTGGGGGTTTTGTTGGAATCAAAGGGAAAGGCAGTTTTGGGTCCAGGGATGAGGCCTAGTTTTGGCAGAGTTCTAAATGGGGAAAGGAAGGCAATTGTTTTGATTCTTTGGATTGAATGAATGGATAGTTCAGATTGGTGAGGAGCTGAAGAGGGCAAGAGGATTTCAAGAATCCTCTTCAAACAGATGAAAACATGGAAAATTAAACAAAACTAAAGCCAGAGCAAAGCAATCTAATGAATTGCACCTTTATAACTCATTTGTTTAATTTAAGAAGAAAGGAGAAGGGAAATGACACACATAAAACATAATTGAACCTAAAATCACATAGAGAAACACACCATCAAAACACAGAGCCACATGGATCCCAAAGAGTGCTGCAAACCCTGGTCTATTCCTTTGCCAAAATTGGAGAGATGAAATGTACAATGAAGTCCCAAGCAATCCCATGTGTCCAACCCTGAAAATGACTGAAGAACTACATGATATAGACAAGCATAACTCATCCCCATGCCTCTAGGGGTCGATATCATCATTCTAGGATCTGTTTCAACCACATATAAACTAAGAACTGAAAAATAGGCAATGAAACAACTTGCCTCTATATGATAGGAAACTGATTCATTCACTTACATTTCACTTTTTGGTGAATGAATCTACTAAGATGAGTAAAAATGTCCCAAAATTACATCATGGTCATGAAATTACATCAATTTACATCAAGAGTTACATGAAAAAGTCAAACTGGCCAAAACTAGGCGAAAATCTGAGTTGCTGAGTGAAAAATAGGCCAAATTTCCCAATGCGCCGCACCTGAAATCTCTATGCGTAACACAAATTTGAGGCTGATTTTGAGGGCCTTCCCGAAGTCCCAATTGAGTGAAGGATAGCTCGTTGGAAATACCTTCCTATCTAATTTCCAAACCAAGGGGAATTTCTAAATTGGGTTTCCATTTTCCCCTTCAAAAATCAAATATCCCAACACTACTTCCTGTGTGTCCAAAAAGTGGGAGAAAGGTCAGTTTTGAGGTTTTTTTGACCCCTTAGGCAACCCAAAACTTGTCAAAATCCTTAGGTAATGGGTAGAAATGCATAAATTTTGATGAAAAATCTAGAAATGCAAAGTGTTCCTCCAAAAGAGCTGCCAATTATAAGCGAGCGCCAAGTGGCGCTACGCGTCGGGCGAAAAAAATCTGTGTTTAGGCCAAAAAAAATCAAAATTGACAAAAAGTTTCCTAAATTTCTTGAAATTTGGGTTGAATGTCCACCATCAAGCACTATGCTGGGCCAAAGACGCTTCGGCCAAAATTTGGAGTCTATCATGCCTTTTGCGATACTTTAGTGCCCTTCTTAGCCTTTCTTTCAGGATCTTGATCCTTTCTTTGCAAACATGATTTCATGCCCAATAATGGTTCTTCATGTGCCTGAGCATGTTATTTTCCTTGTTTTCCTTCTCCAATAGCTTCTCAAGATGAATATTGACCCTATCAAGCCAAGTCTCTCTATTAGCCTCAATCTCCCGCTCAATGGGTGTCATCTCGGTTTGGCTTCTTCGGGCAGCTTGCCGATTCTCACAGATTTTTTGCAACTCCATGATTGTTTTTTCATCCTCCAACTGTTTTTTCCACTACTCCAAGTAATTTATGATCCATTGGGCTCTTTGCAATTTGACAGTCAATGTGTCTATCTCTGCCTTCTGCTCCTGAATGCTCTCCCTCAACTTTGAGCTTGGAGAGCTCAAATCCTCATCAATAAGTACGAAATCAGTATCTTGGCCTCCCGAAGGGCTCTCATCCTGCATAGGCCTCTTACCTCTATCCTGTACCTATACTTGTGCTGCTTATGATAGCAATGAGACCCCTTCCATCCCAGGTGGAGATAGTACTCGTCGGGCTGCTGCAAATAATACTCTGGTGCCTCTCTGATAAGTAACAAACACTAGCACACTGATAGGCTCTGTATCGTGCCCTTCAGGCTAATGAGAAGGTTCACTTGGCTCATGAACAAACTCCGGAGGAACCTGGGGAGCTGTGAAGAAATCACGGGAAATGAAATCCTCCCATGAAATGCCCTGCAATCCAAGTTGATGTACAATCACGATCTTGATGAGTGCATAGTGATAAATACTGTTGTACTTCTGCTCAGGAGTTTTCTTCTGCACAAGAGTGGTCATTCTCTCGATATTATGGCACATAAAATAAGGTATGTTCATCATCCTCACTCTAGTGAAATGCATCAATAACCTGATGTGGTATGCATAGAGGCGTGAAAACCAACCCTCACAAGTAAAATATCTGATAATGAGTTTCATCAGAGGCGCATAGGATTCCTTTAGGAACTGAAATGGGAACACCCTGCTGAGCTGCCTCACAAAGCTAGCCCTGATGTATGGTTCATAATGCCCTCTATCCACCTGTTGTCTTTTGTTCCACTATTCACCCACATTCGGTATCCCAGTTGCTTGAGAGATGGTTTCTGGTGTCAAAGTGAAATTTACACCAGCAAGAGTTACCTGACCATCATGTAAATGCAATACAAAAAAATGAGCCAAATCCTGATGATTATGAATCCTAGCAATCATCTCACAATACTGATAGCATGACTATTCTCGAAAACATGCCATGGCAAGTGGGCAAGCCTGTAATTGATTCAATGAGGTGGGCTCTTCTCTCACATGTTTGCCACCTTTACGAGGCCTTCTAGGTGCATGTAGCTCAGTGGTAGAATCACTATCTTTGTCATATGATGTATCAGTATCTGTCTCCATGATGTCCATACAAGGTATATGTTGACTTGTATGAGAGGAAAATGAGAATTTGGTTCTTTGTTTCAGTTTCCAAATATGTGTCAAAGGGAGGGATTGTAGGAGAAATAGGGCAGTGGGAACAATGGGATTTAATTAAGTGATAATTTTCCTTTTGGAATTGTCACAAATGTAGGGACAATGGACAACCACTTGACTATTTGGGAAACTTGGGGTTTGGGAATTTTTATAAGTGAGATGGGAAAAGGGAGTGATAGAAATGAAATGAATTAGGGATAGGGATAATGGGAATGAGATGATATGAGTGGCTTTAGGGATGTAAGGGGATAGGGGATGTATTGATAGTATAACAGTGAGAGGAGGAATAAACAGTGAGGAATGAACAATTTTGGCACCAAAACAAATTTTAAAACTTCAACTTCAAAACCCTAAGGAGGCACTTCAACAAGAGGATAGGGTTTATAGTTTTAGCATTCAAATTCTCCAAAATTTATTTTCAAATACTTGTAAATGACAACTACAGTCTCACATGAACTTACTTGGACAAAAATTTGGGTTTCGGCCCTGTGCGCTGCGACCGTTGTATGCGTCACACCAGAACAAAAACACACAGAGGTGAGTGGCCTTATGCGCCGCTCTCAACCAGTGCACCACGCCCAACGCCCAGTGCGTCACGATAGTAAACTTCACCCACAGTCCACCCGTCAAACACTATTTCACCCTCCATGATTTGTCTTTGGCTCTTTGAATACTTTGGTGTGAAAATGAAGTTTTTCATTTGGAAATATCTTATATATACAAAGGATTTTGATTTTTGATTTGGAAAACCCACTTTGTAAAGTCTGAAAACTTTGGCACTTTTCACATAAACTCTGTTTTTGTTTCCTTTGTGGTTTTTGATTTTTGAGCTGAATGATGAATCTCTTGTTTGTCTTTGCAGGGACATTCAGCATGGGATTTTAGCAAAGGTGACCAGGTCTGCTCTTGAATAACTTTACAACTGAAAAAAATTTGAAAATTACATTGCATTTATTACAAACGGATAAAATAGATAATTTTTCTTCAAAACAGAGTTTTGAAGAAAAATCATTATCAAGCATTATGACGATGAAATTTTTGCACTGATACCTTATTTAAGGCTTCCTCATGTGCCTGCTAACATTATTATACATTCTGAAGACTAAATTAACGAAACCCTAGACCTAATGAGACTAAAACACTAAAATGAGTCTTTGTTGACTAAGAGACCAAACATGACTGTAAATGACTGTAAATGATTTCGATGAACTTTGATGAATAGAACTAGGCTAGCAGGTACATGACATGAGGGATATGAGTGGAAATACCCTTCCATCAGATGATCCATGCTCCTAATGGAATGCAGCTGACTGAACTGAATGAGACACTTAAAATGAAATGCAACGAGAGAAATTTGATCTCTGACAGAGGGATGAAGATACCGAGTCTAACAAACCGTACCCCCATAACCTTAACCTTAACCTTAACCTGACTAAGCCAGTAACCTTAACCTCATTAAACCTATAACCTTAAACTTCACCTAACCTTAGCCTTAAATTTACCCTTAAACGAACGTCAACCATAAATTTAACCTTAACGTTAACCTTAACCTTAACTTAACCTAACCTTAACCTTAACTATAACCTTACCCTTAACCTAATCCTAACCTTAACCTTAACCTTGACCTTGACCTTAACCTTAACCTTACCCTTAACCTTGACCTTAAACTTAACCTTAACCTGACTAAACCTATAACCCTTAAACTTAACCTTAGCCTAACCTAACCTTAAACTAACCATAACCTTAATCTTAACTACCCCATAAACATAAAATTAACCTTAACCTTAACCTAACCATAACCTTTACCAAATCCTCCACCTTGACTTTAATCTTAACCATAACCTTAACCTAACCTTAACCTTGACCTTAACTATAACCTACCCTAACCTTGACCAAACCCTTAAAATTAAACCATAACATTAACCTTATCTTTAATGTTACGGTTAAGGTTAAGGTTATGGTTAAGGTTAAATTCGAGGTCAAGATTAAGGTTAGGTTAAGGTTAAGGTTACAGTTAAGGTTAAGGTTAGGGTAAAGGTTCATGTTAAGGTTAAGGTTAAGAGTAAAGGTAATGTTAAGGTTAAGGTTATGTTAAGGGTAAAGTTAAGGTTAAGGTTAATGTTAAGGTTAGGTTAACCTTAACCTTACCCTTAACCTTAACCTTAACCTTAGCCTTATATTAACATTAACCTAACCTTAATCTTAACCTTAACCTAACCATAACCTAACCTTAACCTAACCTTAACCTAACCATAACCTTACCTTTAATCTAGCCTTAACCTAACCTTAACCTTAACCTTATCTTAACATTAACCTAACCTTAACCTTAACCTAACCATAACCATACCCTTAACCTAACCTTAACCTAACCTTAACTATAACCTAACCCTAACCTTGACCAAACCCTTAAACTTAACCTTAGCCTTAACCTTAACTATAACCTAACCCTAACCTTGACCAAAACCTTAACCTAACGTTAACCTAACCTTGAGCTAACCTTAACCCTAACCTTAACTTTAACCTTAACCTAACCTTAACCTAACCCTAACCTTGACCAAACCCTTAACCTTAACCTTAACATAGCCTTAACCTTAACTTTACCCTTAACCTTGACTTTAACCTTAACCTTCCCTTAACCTTAACCCTAACATTAACCTTAACCTTCCCTTAACTTTAACCTTAACCTTAACCTTGACTTTAACCTCAACCTAACCTTAACTTAAACCTAACCTTAACCTTAACCTTAAACTTACTAAACCCATAAACTTAACCTTAACCTTAACCTTGACTTTACCCTTAACCTAACCTTAACCTTAACTATAACCTAACCCTAACCTTGACCTTAATTTTACCCTTAACCTTAACCTTAACTTTAACTTTACCCTTAATCTTCACCTTAACCTTAACTTTACCCTTAACCTTAACTATAACCTTAACCTTAACCTTAACCTTAACTTAACATAACGTTAACCTTAACCTTCCCCTTCACCTTAACCTTAACCTTAACCTTGAATTTACCCTAACCTAACCTTAACCTTACCCATAACCTAACCCTAAAATTAAGGTTAGGATAACCTTGACCAAACCCTTAACCTAACCTTAACCTAACCTTAACCTTAACCTAGACTTTAACCTAACCTTAACCTTAACCTTAACCTTAACCGTATCCTAACATTAACCTAACCTTAACCTTAGCCTTAACCTAACCATAACCTTGCGCTTAATGTGAACCGTAACATTAACCTTAACCTTAAATTAACCTAACCCTAACCTTTACATTAACCTTAACCTTAACCTTAACCTAACCTTGACTTAACCTTAACTTTAACTTTATCCTAACCTTAACCTTAACCTTAACCTTAACCTTACCCTTAACCTTAATCTTAAATTTATCTTAACCTTAACCTAACCCTAACCTTGACCTTGACTTTACCTTAACCTAAACTTAACCTCAACCTTCCCATAAAATTAATGTTGACCTTAAGTATAACCTAACCCTAACCTTAGCCAAAACCTTAACCTTAACCATAACGTTAGCATTAACCATCCCATAACCATAACCTTAACCTTAACCTTGACCTTACCCTTAACCGTAACCTTAAACCTACTCGCTTAACCTTAACCTTAACTTGACTAAACCCATAACCCTAACCTTAACCTTAACTTGAATAAACCTTTAACCGTAACCTTAACCTAACCTTAACCTTAACTTTACCCTTAACCTAACCTTAACCATAACCTTAACCTAAACCTTAACCTTAACCTTAACCTTACCCTTACCTAACCTTAACCTTAGTCGAACCTTAACCTTAACCTTAACCTTAACCTTAACCTAGCCCTAACCTTACCCTAACATTAACCCTAACCATAACCTTAACTTTACCCTTAGCCTAACCTTAACCTTAACCTTAAACTTAACCTTAAATTAACCTAACCTTAACCTTAACCATAACCTTATCTTTACCCTTAACCTTAACCTTAACCTTAACCTAACATTCACCTTAACCTAACCTAACCCTAACCTTGACCAATCCCTTAAACTTAACCTAACCTTAACCATAACTGTAACCTTAACCAGACCCTTAACATTAACCTTAACCTTAACCTTTACCTAACGTTAAACTTAACCTAACCTTGACCTTAACTATACCCTAACCCTAACCTTGACCAAACCTTAACCTTAACCTTAACTATAACCTAACCTTAAGCTTAAGCTTAACCTTAACCTTACCCTTAACCTTACCCTTAACATTGACCTCAACATTAACCTTATCCTTAACCTTCACCTTAACCTTAACTTTACCTTTAACCTAACGTTAACCTAACCGTAACTATAACCTAACCCTAACCTTGACCAAACCCTTAACCTTAACCTTAGCATTAACCTTAACTATAACCTAACCCTAACCTTGACCAAACCCTTAACCTTAACCTTAACTATAACCTAACCTTAACTTTACCCTTAACCTTACCTCAACCATAACCTTAACCTAACCTTAACCTTAACCTTACCCATAACCTTATGTTAACCTTACCTTAACCATATCCTTAACCTTGACCTTAACTATAACTTAACCCTAACCTTCACCTTAACCTTAACCTAACCCTAACCTTAGACTTAACCTTAGCCTAACCATAACCTTAACCCTAATCTTAACTTTAACCTTAACGTTAACCTTCCCCCAACCTTAACCCTAATATTAACCTTAACTATAACCTAAACCTAACCTTGACCAAAACTTAACCTTAAGGTTAAGGGTTAAAGTTAAAGTTAAGGGGAAGGTTAAGGTTAGGGTTAAGGTTAGGGGAAGGTTAAGGTTAAGTTTAAAGTCAAGGTTAAGGGTTAAGGTTAAGGCTATGGTAAGGTTAAAGGTAGGTTAAGGTTAAGGTTAGGTCAAGGTTAAGGTTTGGTCAAGGTTAGGGTTAGGTTATATTTAAGGTTAAGATAAGGTTAAGTTTAGGTTAAGGTTAAGGTTAAGGTTATGGTCAAGGTTAAGGGTAAGTTTAAGGTTAGGTTAAGGTTATGGTTATGGGAAGGTTAAAGTTAATATTAAGACTACCCTTAACCTTACCCTCAACCTGACTTTACCCTTAACCTAACCTTAACGTTAACTTTAATTTTACCCTAACCTTAAGGGTTTAGTCATGTTAAGGTTACTAAGGTTAAGGTTAGGTTAAGGTTAAGGTTAGGTTAAGGGTAATGTTAAGGTTAAGGTAAAGTTAAGGTTAAGGTTAACGTCAAGTTTAAGGTTAGGGTTAGGGTTAAGTTTAGGGTTAGGGTTAGGGTTAGGTTAATTTTAAGGTCGAGTTTTGGGTTAAGGTTAGGTTAGGTTATAGTTAAGATCAAGGTTAAGGTTAAGGTTAAGGTTAAGGTTACAGGTTTAGTCAGGTTAAGATTAAGGTTAAGGTTGAGGTTAAGGGTGAAGGTTAAGATTACGGGTCTTAACCTTAACCTTACCCTTAACCTTCACTATAACCTACCCTTAACATTAACCTTTACCTAACCTTAACCTTAACCTTATCCTTAACCTAACCTTAACCTTACCTTAACCTAACTTTAACCTTAACCTTCACTATAAGGTTAGGTTATAGTGAAGGTTAAGGTTAAGGTTACGATTAAGGTTAGCTTATGGTTAAGGATAAGGGTTTGTTTAAGGTTAAAGGTTAATGTTAGGTTAAGGGTAAAGTCAAGGTTAAGGTTATGGTTATGGTAAGGTTAAGGTTAGGTTCGGTTAAGGTTTAAGGTTAAGGTTAAGGTCAAGGGTAAGATAAGGTTAAGTTAAGGTTATGGTTAGGGTAAGGTTAGGGTTAAGGTTAATGTTAAGGTCAAGGTTACAGTTAAGGTTAAGGTTAAGGTTACAGTTAAGGTCATGGTCAAGGTCAAGGTCAAGGTTAGGTTAAGGTTAAGTTTAGGTTAAAGTTAAGATAAGGTTAAGGGTAAAGTCAAGGTTAAGGGTAAAGTCAAGGTTATGGTTAATCTTAACGTTAACCCTAACCTAAACTTAACCTGAACCTTCACTTAACCTTAAACTAAACTTTACCTTTACTAAACCCATATCCTTAACCTTAACCTTAACCTTAGGGTTAGGTTAGGTTATAGTTAAGGTGAAGGTTAAGGTGAAGGTTAAGGGCAAGGTTAAGGTTAAGGTTATGGGTTTAGTCAGTTTAATGTTAAGTTAATCCTTACCTTGACCTTAACCTTAACCTTAACCTGACTAAACATGTAACCTTAACGTTAACCTAACCTTAATATAAACTATAACATAACCTTAACCATGACCTTAAATGTACTCTTAACCTTGTCCTTAACCTTGACCTTGACCTTAACCTAACCTTCACATTAACCTTAACCTTAACCTTACCCCCTTAACCCTAGTTAAGGTTTTGGGTCTTAACCTTAACCTTCACTATAACCTTAAGTTTAACTATAACCCAACCCTAACCTTGACCCAACCTTAACCTTGACCTTAACCTTACTATAACCTAACGTAAGGTTAAGGTTAGGGTAAGGTTAAGATTAGGTTAAGGGCAAGGTTAAGGGTAAGGTTAAGGTTAGGGGTAAAGTCAAGGTTAAGGTTATGTTAAGGGTAAGGTTAAGGTTGAGGTTTGGTTAAGGTTAGGGTAAGGTTATAGTTAAGGTGAAGGTTAAGTTTAAGGTTAAGTGTAAGGTTAAGGTTAAGGTTACGGTTTTATTCAGGTTATGGTTAAGGTTAAGGTTAAGGTCAAGGTTAAGGGTAAGGGTAATGACAAGGTCAAATTTACATTAAGGGTTTGGTCAAGGATAAGGTTAGGGTTAGGTTATAGTTAAGGCCAAGGTTGAGTTTAAGGTTAAGGGTAAGGTTAAGGTTAAGGTCAAGTTTAAGGTTAATGTTAAGGGTTTGGTCAAGGTTAGGGTTAGGTTATAGTTAAGGATAAGGTTAAGGTTAAGGGAAGGTTAAGGTTAAGGTTTGGTCGAGGTTATGGTTAGGTTATAGTTTAGGTCAAGGTTAAGGATAAAGTCAAGTTTAAGGTTACATTAAGGGTAAAGTCAAGCTTAAGGTTAATATTAGGTTAAGGGTAGAGTTAAGGTTAAGGTTTAGGTCTGGGTTTAGTCAGGTTAAGGTAAAGGTTAAGGTTAAGGTTAAGGTTAAGGTTTAACCTTAACTTTAATCTCAACCTTAACCTTCCAATAACCATAAACTTAACCTTGAATTTACTCTTAACCTAACCTTAAGGGTAAAGGTTCAGGTTAAGGGTAAGGTTAAGGTTATGAGTTTAGTTAGGTTAAGGTTAAGGTTAGGTTAAGATAAAATCAAGGTTAAGGGTAAGGTTAAGGTCAAGGTTAGGTTTAGGTTATAGTTAAGGTTAAGGTTAGGTTAAGGGTAAAGTTAGGTCAAGGTCAAGGTCAAGGTCAAGTTAGGTTAAGGTTAAGGTCAAGGTCAAGGTTAAGGTTAAGTTAGGTTAAGGTAAGTTTAAGGTTAGGTTAAGGTTAAGGTTAATTTTAGGTTAAGGCTAAAGTCAAGGTTAATGTTAGGTTAAGGTTAATATTTAGGTAATGTTAAGGTTAAGGTTGGGGTTAAGGTTATAGTTAAGGTCAAGGTTAGGGTTAAGTTATAGGTAAAGATAAGGGTAAGGTTAAGGTTAGCATTAGGTTATAGTTAAGGTTAAGGCTAAGGTCGAGGTTAAGGTTAAGTATAGGTTAAGGTTAAGGTTAATGTTAAGGGTTTGGTCAAGGTTAGGGTTAGGTTATAGTTAAGGTCAAGGTTAAGGTTAAGGGTAAGGTTATAGCCTAACCCTAACCTTGACCAAACCCTTAACCTTAACCTTAACCTGACTAAACGCGTAACCTTAACCTTAACCTAACTTTAACCTTAAATTTCCCCTAACCTTAACCCTAACCTTAACCTTAACTTTACCCTTAACCTAAACCTTAACCTTGACCTTAACCTAAACTTAACCTTCACCTAACATAGCCTATACCTTAACAGTAACCTTAACCTTAAATTAACATAACCTAACCTTAAGGTTATAGTTAAGGTAAAGGTTAGGGTTAGGCTTAGGTTAAGGTTAAGATAAGCTTAAGGGTAAGGTTAAGGTTAAGGTTATAGTTAAGGTTAAGGGTAAGGTCAAGGTTAAGGTTAAGGTTATGGTTATGGGAAGGTTAAGGTCAAGGTTAAGGTTAGGTTAAGGGTAAAGTTAAGGTTAAGGTTAAGTTTTGGTCAAGGTTAGGGTTAGGTTATAGTTAAGGTTAATATAACGTTATGGTTAGGTTAATGCTAAGGTTAGGTTTAGGTTAAAGTTAAGGTTAATTTGTTGTGGATTAGTCACATGAGTTTACGAAATCTCACAAGCTTAGAGAGTGTGGTCTACTCTCTAAAATATTGGTAACAGGAAAAAAGTGGGGGATCTCAAAAGCATAAAACTTAAAAAAATTAATATGCTAAAGTATGCTCTAGTTCATCTAAAACTAAAAAAACACAACTATATAGAAGCTATATAGAGAGTTCCAAACAATAATAATGCAAATGATGGCTTGATGGCCTCTTCTTATTAAATGTTTATAATGGAGAAGAAATGTTACCCACTTGCCAAAGGGCACCTAGGCAATGGCTCTAGGTCCTGATGCAAAGATGTTGCCTTCTAAGATCTGCCTCTAATGAAGTCTCACTCTCTCTCTCTGATGTGGTGGACTAATATGTTGGGTGGCCAACTATCAAGTTCTCTTTAGCTCTAGCTCCAGGTCACACACAATGATGGTGTTGCTTGGGCAACTTTAGCCAGCATAACCTTGCGATCACAATTTGATCATCTGTTGGTGGGTTTATATAGGTGAGCTTCAAATCCTCCTTCCCTCCCTTGGTACATGATGGATGGTGACCCAAGGGAGAGGTGTGATTCCATTGTGTGCTCAAATATTCTTTTGTGTGCTCACATAATGTCTAAGGAGGCACTGGTGGTTGTCATTAGGCATCATTCACATAAGGTGTAACTATCCTTTGCTTGTTGTGCTCCCAGAAAGTGGCTTTTTTCCATTTCCAGGAATGAGCGCTTATCGAGCAAAAAGGCGCGCATAAGGCACTCTTCTCGAAGGAAAAAGCACACATTTGAGCATTTATGACTAGTTCAAATTTGATTTTCTCAAAACCTTAGAGATTTTAAATACTTCTTGACTCCATAATGTATTCCTGTCTTGTAAATCCTTGGGCTCGACATTAATTGATGTCGTCTTCTAATGTACGATTTTCCAGTGTTAACAGTTTCCCCCTAATGTGTGAGGTCTAAGAAGAACTATATAGCCAAAATAAATTATAGTTTCTTTTCTTTATCATACACAGAGAGAGGGAGAGAGGGAGAGAGGTCTGTGTGTATTTCTGGAATTGACAACACCTTGCACCGTTTCTGAGATAACCATGGCCTAAGGGACCCCTTGTAAGTAGATAAAATATACAACATATTTACAAAATTTCAACGAGGCGGGCATGTCCCATGCTCGTGATGCTATGACTAGTTAAACAAAATTGACAGATACATGTGCTATCTGTGCCACTACTGTGGTAGTGATACTCGTGGTTGTTGACGATGACTGCTAAAGCCCTCAGTGGCATTTTTTTCTTTGACAGTAGGTGGAATGTGGTACCCATATGCATAATCCTGGTATGGCATATCACTATGCCATGTATGCATATGTATTGGCTGGGACCTTCCTATGTAAGCATTGTTGTCAGAGACATTTATGAAGCCATGGGTCTTCGACAAATCTTGATCAAAGTGATGTGGTTGTAAGGTATGATACCATCATGACATGAAAGCTTTTGCTGTAGTCGAATGTCAAGAGGATCAATGACATCTATGGACAATGATATCTCCCACAGTGCCACCCAAGGATACCCCTTTGCTTGGGGAGGGGTCATCCAAGGTACCGCTTCCCTTTTGGAAAAGAGGTGCTGGGGTTGACAAAAGGGCAGCCTTAACGGAACCATGAGTCACTGACATGAGGGGTTGGGGATCGGGATATGATGGGTTTAACATATGCATGTTGGTGAGTAGTGACTGAAAATAGATGATGGGGATCCAGTGGCCCGAGGTCGAAGTATACTTGAGTAGCTTGGCGATAGTCATAGGTATTTCTGGAGGGAAAATCCTCGGAGTCAGTAGGAATTCTAGGGTGGGTGTGAACCAAATATGAATGTCCTGGTGGTGTGTGCATGGGGGGTGAAATACTTCGACCAAGGGAGGTGGGGGACTACAGCCATGGGAGAAAAGGTGAAATATGAGGGCGAAGTGGTGAAGGGCATCGTTTTCGATCTTTGTAAACCTACTAAAAGAATAAAATAATGGAGTTTGGTTTGTACAAAACATAGAGATGGGCACCCAAAAACATGAAAGAGCGTCGCTCATTAAAGGTGTGAGGATGGTGTTTTGCAGGGGGTAGGAGTCCCATTGGTTGGTCTCATATGTGATGAAGCAGAAGATGTCACAGATGGGATTATGCTGATGGAGGTATGGCCGGCCAAATGCAGTGCATGGAGGTGCACTTTCAATCTACTTGTACAACCTAATCGTCCAGGAAGGGGGTTGAGTTTGAATGGTGAACTTTACCTTATGCATGATATATGGATGGGCATGAGGTGCTTCCCGGACTTAAATGGTATGGCCATGGCATCACTTGTGGGGTGATGTATGGTGTACTTTGGATGATGATCGCCATGGAGGGGAGGCTCTACCAACCATTGCGGGCATTTATCATATGCAGGGTGAGGTGATGATAAATGTGGTTGGGTATGATGACCCTGTGGTTTATTTCTAATGGAGAAATGATGTCAGAATATGCAAAGTTCTATGGGACTCTATCATGCTGAGGGTAGAATGATACCTGCTCCGGAACTTTTAGTGGATAGCACTATGAACGGTTTACGGGTTTTTCTTGCAAAAAACAACTACCTCAAGTGAAAGCATCTTCTTTTCATCCAAAATTATTGAAAGACATGAACTTTGGAAAGGAAGATGGGAGGGTGCATACCCGCCAACTGTGAAAAATTTATTTTTTCAGGAGTGTGAATGTGTGGCATCGCCTCTAGCACGTGATCATTAACAGTGCAAATGGTGCATGGTATCATCGTGCTGACAGAGTATATAGTGTGAGATTCTACACTACTCGATGTTCCTAATGTGGATTCTTGGAAAGGGTCAGTTGTGGACCAGGTAGTCTTCTGACTCCATTTTTGCATCATGGGTTGAGACTTTCTTCCATTTTTGGTGGGTGGTTGACTTAATGCCTCTCTAGATGCTCTCAGCTTGGGGAGATGTGTACACTTAAATGTATGATGAAAGTGTGAGAAAATTCGGTAATAAGTGAATGTGATATTCTCTTGATTAGAGAGAAGTTTTTGAGGGAGAGGAAATATTATGTGGAGACTGTTTGCAAGGGGTTTGATTTCTTTGCATTGGTTGACTCAATGATTGTTTATATCACATAGGCCACATGTTATCCTAGACTTGGCCTGGGGTATACATGGTTGGTGTGTGGTCTTATCAGGCTTGACACACCACTGCGGTGGTGGGGACATTGAGCCAACGATATATATTTTATGCCATTCTTGGAGATCGATCGTCCTCTTTTATACAAAATTAATCATGTCGATAGTGGGATGGATCCATGAGACATAAGTGCAATGTCAGTCATAATGATTACCCTGACATATCAAGAAAAATATCCATGATATGGGGTGTAATGTTCCTTTTTTGGGGATTCTCAAGATTCTATGTCAGAAATTGACTACAGAGGCATTTAATGGTTATGTCACCTTTGAAAAGAGGGTGAGAACCAGAGGCTACCTAGCCAACTGTAGACTTTGCCTATAGAACTTGGAATAATCCCTTTGAGGAATCTCAATAAGGTCTTCAATGAAAACGCTGTATAGGAAACTCTAAGAAAGAATAGCGTAGATCAGGGCTGGGATCCCCTCATTTATGCTCTATGTGACTTATATGCAGAATTTCAGCTGAAAAAAATGAGTTTAAGAATATTAAACAGATGTCCCACAGTCAAGACTAGCTAGAAATCATCCAAGAGAAGAGCTACTACAAGATGAAAACCCCAGCTACTAGAATTACGCAATTTTGAATGAAGCTAAGATAAAGAAAGCCAAAGATCTGATATTTCAGATATATAACAGTAAATCAGATTGATATTTAATCTTATTTCCTTTACAACATATTGCAAAGAGAACTAGGGAAAAATCCCTTCAGAAATTAGAGCTGCAACTAGGAATAAACTGCAGAAATACATAGACAGCGTTATTTTTCAGATGGTTCAGCTATTGTACATTACATATCATATATTTGCCATATATATGGATAAAAAATTAGATGTAATACAGATCTAGAAACTAAAATACTTGAAGAACAATATCCAATTGGAATTACGTCAAAATATTGCATAATAAGATGTAGATTTGAATTACAATTTACAGTGCTGCAGAAAAACCATAAATTTCTGAAGATAAATTTTATTACTTAAATAGATCATATCTATAGAGACATGGATCAGCAACCCTATCCACATATCACCAAGGGAAGGAAAACCTAACACCAAGAGATCTTCCTCCAAACTGATAGCAAACTGAAATAAGAAAGCCCTCTCACAAAATAACACAGTATTGAGAAGAAACTACACCGAGGGTGAAGGAGACTGAATAAAAGGAATTAAGTTACAGATCTGATACAAAATATGGATCAGATATCTCTTTGGAGGCTAAATAACACTCTCCAATAGAGAAATATTATAAAAAACAACTAGAACTAAGAATATCTAAAATGCCACTTGCTACAAAAGATAGCAGCTGCAAAACCCTCAATGGGCCAGTGCTGCTCATGAAAGATAGAGCTTGGTATCAAACCAGATAGTGGCCAACTTCAGCAAATAAATCCTCCAATGATCCTCAAGGGAAGATATGAAACCCCTAAACAGGAATTCCAATCACAATCCTCCACTAAGCAACAGAGAATGGTATTTGTCTAAGCAGACAAATACTTCAGAAATATGATCTATCAACAACCTCTTCATGTTACTCTCCTCATTATTTTATAACATGAGAAAGCCCTTGCAAACCATAAACCATTGTGATGTGTCACCCCTCTTCACATTATAGGCTCCCTTCTAGAACTGCGTAGTCCCTCTTGGAGATGCATTGAACCTAGACAACACAGTTGATTTGGTCAAAGTGGACCCAATCTTTGGCTCAACCCTCTTTCACACCTGCAAGTGATTATTTACATAGCCCAGATTTGTATTTTTTCACATGGGCATTGATGTATTAGGATTTTTACATGTCCTCCTTTATTCATTTATTCATAAAACATAAATTAAACCAAAATTTAATGTCTCCTCTTAGCTAAGGCTAAGTAGGAACATTACGGTCCTCCCCTCCAAAATGTTGCTTGTCCTCAAGCAACTGACAGGGTGAGAGATGTGGATCTTATCCTTATCCACTGATGGCACCATCAAGAATCAAGCTCTCATCATGGATCAAGTGCTCACTAAGCCAATACATCAGAAACTTCTCCTCCAATGCTAACAGGATAGGTTCATAGTCTGCCACTTCAGGAGTGTAAAACTCAACAGAAATGAACATGGGTGAAGCAATGTCACACCTGAAACAAGTATCATGAAGTACATGATAGAGTTCCATCCCATGTGGTACATGTACACTACTTACTCTTTTCCCATACATACCCATAAACAAAACCAATATGTCATCTATGTATGGTAGCAATATCACATAAAGGCAAACTAAAATTTGCACATGAGGAGGTGGGTCACAATCCCACATAAGGTATCAGTGCAGTACACTCCTTGTTTTGAGTAGATCTGAATGTGATAGGTGGTAATCCCACCGCATATTTTCTGCATGGGTCACTTTAACATGGCTGAAAGTGAAACCCTCATTAGGTGCCTTTGGAAAGCACCCATCATGATAAACAATCTCCCTTTGCACCTCAAGGGAGTGGCCAACATTGGAATTTTTATTGGCCTCATCTTTGCCATGAGATATGCATGTAATATTACTCGTTGTAGCAGCCATGGCCTACATAAATATGGTAAGATAATGTGCCAAATCAGAAAAATATAATTTCTCCACAAGATCAAATTTCTTACCATACAAGTCTCCCATACACATAGAGTTAGGCATGGGATTTTATCCTCTTTTAAGAGAAGAAAGAGATGGCTGAAATGTCTCCTACATAGGATCCCTTGGCCGCCCCATATCCACATAAATATTGCACTCTTTTAAGTGCTGATGTAGCTCCTCCCAATCACAATGCTGATGTAGCTCCTCCTCCATACCCTCCTAATCAAAACTCTTCAAGATTAGGGAGTAGATTCTTGCTGATTGCATGTAGCTGGAAAGAAACTACTTATGGGCTTTTTGTAGTATCTCTTGCTTAAGCTTGGAGGCTTGAGACAAGAATACTTTACCAAGAATATAGATGACCCCTTCATGGACCAAGTAGCCTCCTCCTTTATTTATGCCATCTAAGATCATCCCAGTTTGCAGATCTTTGGAGTACTCCACAAGGAGTTGAGACCTCCAATATGGATCTACACTCCTCAACAAGGACAATGTTGTAGATTTATCTATGGTGGTGCTTGCCTTGTTGCTGCTTGTTTCTTTGGCATCATGCATGCCAAAATTGTTTGTGGGAAGGCTGATCCTCCCCCTTGCTTCCTCCCACAACGCTGTGACTCTTTCTTCCATTGTTTCAACACTTTGTGAAGTTTTCCCCACAGAATATAATGGCACCCCAAGAGGCTTGCCATGATGTAGGAATTTCCTTGCAGAAATCTCATGAACATGAGAGAAGGAGCCATGATATCCTTTCCCTCACTATGTAAATCCATATTTTTATGTGGGTAGAGACATCAAGTGAAGAGTAGGTGTGCATGCCTTGAATGACTTATTGTTTCCCACTCTTCAAATCCACCCATTCCATCTGCAAGGCCTTCCAATCAGTGGTGAATTTTCCCAAATTAATCAACCACTAGACACCCAACATGATGTTGGTGTCTAGTATGTCCACTACAAATAAGTGGTCCTCCAAAGTGCAGGTCCCCATAGTCACAGAAAGTGATGGAACATACTGAATGCACTGCATAGTTTTATCTCCTAGAACCAAAACAAAGAATCCATCAAAAGTATCAGTATGGATCCCTCTCCTTTGCACAAAGTGAGCATCAATAAAGTTGTTGTTTTCCCCTGTTACACTAAAAATTGTCACCTTGAAATTTTGCTGACTGAGCTCATTCACACTCATACATACCTCCTCTGCAAGTCTTACAACCTTTACTCCTCATGTCAAGCCATAAAACAGGAGGAAAAACCCTAAAAATCTCTGAAACTTGGGGTACGCAGGTAACATGAAGCCTGCCTACGTTCGTGGCTTGGGAACGCAGGTAATGCATGGCTTACCTGCATTCTAGAACGCAGTTTTCCTTTGCAATGCCTTCGTACCCTCCTCAAAGTAAAAAAGGTGAGAAATTAAAGTCAAAAAAGTGGTTTGAAGTCAATTCTAGAAGGTTCTAGATGAGAATTTTTGGGGATGAGTACGCTTTGATAAGGTGCATGTATTCGTCACCTTAAGGAACTAATCCCTTGATGTGAGGAGTCTATCCCTTTGAAGGAGGATTCTATCCCTACAAAGGTGGAATCCTAACCTCCTCATCTGCTCTATAAAAGGAGGCATTGGGTAGCCTCAAAGGGTTATGTTTTTGGAGATTGAGAATTGGAGTTCAGCTTTATGTGTGATTGAGATGAAGTGTTGTTGAGATTTAGTATTCTTTCTGTTCAGCTTTTGAGAGGAAATATCACATACCTCTTTGTGCTCCCGGAGGAAGAGTGAAAGACTTTTCAAAGTAGAGGAGACTCCTGCTTCGGACCCCGGGAAGGCCTTTCGAACATCAACGCTAAGGTTGTAAGGTTCTTCTGTTATTTTTAAGATTAATACAATCAAGTTTTGTTTTTCTCAATAAATTGTTGTTCAATTGTTTATTTCAATAAGCTGTCGTTTGATCATTTATTTCATAGATTCCTTGATCACTATGATAAGTATGTTTTACGATTATTTTTTATACAGGTGCTATTTAATATTTGCTTGTTTGTGATTGCAGGTCGACGAAAGACGACACTTTGTTGCGACGAAAGAACTCTTGTTGCGATGGAAGGATTATTATTGTGACGAAATATCTCTTGATGCGACGAAAGCACTACGATTGCAAATAAGCATTTGGATCTAAGGTAGGATCGACACCTTCATAGCATCTAATTGAAAAAAATATATATTTAGAGAAAGACAAACTTAGTTGTTTGTTTTTTGCTAGATTGTCTTCTGACACTAGGGATATCAGTCTTGTCCGCAAGAACAATTTATCCAGCCAACAAATTGGCAACTCCACTGGGGAAAGAACTTGTTTTTTTTTGTTCTCTTTTATTTTTATTTGAGGAAAAGTTTTCCTGGTTTTTGAATGATGGATATCTGCCTAGGTAGCTTAGGTTTTCTCTATTTTTGAAAATTTTGAAATCTTTTACGTTTTTCTTGAACTTTTCTAGGGACTGCACTTTGTTCTTTTGCACAGTGCGGGAAGTTTCACACTTTCCTTGAGTAAACAATGCGGGACCGCACCTGTTACTTTTGGGGACTGCGGACCCCGTTAAATTTTTTGAAAAAATTTAGATTTCTTTTTCCAGTTTAGTTTAGATTTGATTTAGGATTCTTAGCATCTACCCAGATCTATATTTTTCTGTCAAAAATCTCTTGTTTCTAAAATTCTTTCAGCAATTTTTCATCTCATCAATCTCCATTAAGTTAATTGGGTGTTTTGAGTCTCTTTTTTGAGAAATTCTTAATTTGATTTCCTTTTGTCATTACTTGGAGGTTTGTCTCAGTATTTTCACAATTTTGCATCTTTTTGCTTTGTTAATCTCCTTTGAGTGTTCTTTGATCTTTGGAACTCTCACCCGATTTTCTTGACTTACACTTGACTGGTTCTTAGATTAAATTAGATTCATCTTGTGTTTGAGAATTCTCTTGCATAGATCACATTTGCATAATTAGAATTCTCATTTTCAGAATATGAATGAAAAATGTGCATAGATTACATTTGCATACTTTTCAAGTGAATTGTGCATAGATTACAATTGCATAGTTTACATTCTGAAAAAATCAATCATAGATTTAGATCAGTTTTCTTTGATTTGAATTTAGATGTTTTTATGCTTGTTTTAAAAACAAAAAAATAAAAAACTACTTTGGAATTGATTTTCATTAGTTTTTCTTGATGAAATTAGTGCATTAGAGAATTTGTTATATTTTCTCTTAGTGATCAATTTTTTGCATTATTGGAAGTGAATGGAAAATATCTCCTTACTATAGATAGGATTCATCAAATTGAAAATATTACATCATCATATTCGATTGCATTCCATTTTGGGTCGGGTCATAACACCATTGGTTTCATATCCATTTACCCTTTTGAGTAATAACAGCCTAAATAACACAACGCTTAATAAAATTCATCTAGTATTTTTTACATTTCTAGGGCTCTTATCACCAACATAGCTTAGGCTAGTATCTTGGAGTAGGGAGTAATTAACTCTCCAAGATAGCAAAAAAAAAAAAGTAGACAAATCTTGCAGTAGGAAATAAACCCAATTGTAATTTGTATAATCTAGGAAGCTTTTCTTAAAGAAGTCAATCACGAGATCATGTCTGAACCTTCAAGACAATCAATTATGTTTCATTAGGGAAGATAGAAGATTTTGCGCCCATTAAAAATGGTAAACCTCGGATTAACCATTTTCAAGGAGCCTAGGGTCAGTTTTCGGTAAACCTCAGATTAACCATGTTGAGGAGCCTTCAAGGGGATTAAGCTTTGTTACTCTGCCTTGCGCGTGGGATCAGATCGTAGACTGTTCCCCCAGTTATATTTGTTACTATTGGTAACCTTAGTGTCCATAAACTTACGATTATTTCCTAAGGTGACGGTGAAGGAAAGATCTCACTATACCTGGAACAGACGTCGACTAGACTCACTTGGACTCTTTGGGGGGTTCTCTTCACTCGAGATGGTTTTATGAGGAAACTTGTGCCATTCTGTTTCATTAAGCAGGTTTTCCGGGTAACTATTCCAACCTCCCTTTCTGTATTAAATTCTACGATGTTGGATTTCATCACCAACTAGTGTTTTTATTACGGGAAGTTACTGTTTGTGTGTGGTTTGATTCCTAGATTTGATAGCAGGTGTTAATTTTTTTATTTTTACTTTTAGAGACCATAGGTGTGAATTGTGAATTTTAATTGTTAGGTGTGAATTTTGAAGTGTTAATTTTAGTTTTAAATTGTTAATAAAATTCACTGAAGTTGAATATAATGGCAACTATTTCAGAATTTACCAACCAAGGAACCCCTCTTAACGAGATTCTAGTAATTTTCCTTGCTTTGGAAATGTTGGTCCTCCTTATATGGCTACTTTTTCATTACCTGGATTAACAATAGGTTTACCGGTATGGTTATTTTCAACTTCGTTGGCCCCAAATACTCCAATTTTTCCACCTCAACTGGATGCTTCACCTCAAAAAAGTTCACCATCTCAACAACACCAACCTTCTATTGACCCTTTACCTTCTTCACCTAATATTTCTTCCTCCATTTCTTCCTCTTCGCTTGGTAAAAGCCTTGACTCTAGTAACTAGGTGGCTAAGAAGAAGAAGAAAGGGAAGAAGAATAAGAAGAAGAAGCAAGATAAGAAAGAAGTCAACCAACGAGCCATGGCTGTAAGTGTTAGTTGTGTTGAGGAAACCTCCAACATGCATCGTAAACCCAAATACCCTTACAGGATTTGTAAGGGTGACCACTTCCTTATCAATTGTCTCGGTATTCCAAAGGTCTTGGAAGTATGGTCAGAAAAATCTCATCAACTTTTCGTTGATCCATCAACCAGTGATAGTCAGGTTCTTAGGAAAAAGGGTAAAGTTAGGATTCCTTGTAAGTTATGCAAAGGGAGTCATCAAACTCACATTTTCCCTCACATGGATGAAGCGTCAAAATTGTTGGAAAAAATTACTGTTCCATAGCAAGAATTTCCAACTGTTTACCGTAAAATTTCTCCCAACCTACTGTCAACTGACGAAGTGATTGATCTAATTTCAAGTACAGTCGATCCCACTCTTCCATTAGAGAGTGAAACTCATATCACTCAGGTTGATGATCCGTTAGTTGATCAAGTGGTCGATTCGATTTCACATTCAGTCGATCCCATTCTCCCTTTAGAGAGTGAACTTCATACCGCTCAGGTTCTTCTTGTTACATCAGATTCTTCTATGCTGGGGGTATTTTCCTTTGATTGGAATAGACTAACAGAACCTCGTCTTGCTTCCTCCATCCCTTTCCAAATAATTGTGAAGTTTGGTGGTAGGGACATACACCGCACATAGGTAGATGAAGGTGCTTCTGTTTGTATTTTATCCTCAACTATTTGGAAAGCTTTGGGTTCCCCTCAGCTTGTGCCTATTATGCAAAATCTGAAAGATTTTAACAGAACCATTAGTGAACCTTTAGGGATCCTTCCTAAGTTTTCTATTACTTTGGAAGGTAAAACTGTCTGTATTGATCTTATGGTAGTTCGAGGCCCCTTGGATTTAAATTTACTCCTTGGGCGAGACAATGTCTATGCAATGAAAGCTGTCGTATCGACACTCTTTCACGTGATGTATTTCCCTCACAATGGAAATATTGTGACTATAGACCAACTTTCATTCACTAGTCTTGATTCGACTACCAATAATCCGACATCCCTGAATTTTTCTCATACGAAAGTGGTATCTACCCCGCCACAGGTTAATTATGTGGCAACTAGTCCCATGTTTTCAATTACCGATGTAAGTGAGCCTCTCACTGTTTGCTCGTCTTCGTTTGACTTAGATCCGGTAATTGACATGGAAAGCTCTATGGGACTATTTGAACGTGATGTTCTTATCCCTTTTGATTCCCTTGACATGTGTTCCTTCCAAAGAACTATTCTTCCTTCTCATGAAGACCTCTTGGAAGCCATGATCAAGGTGTGTCCATTGACATGTGTTTCTTCCAGTTGGAAGCCATGATTAGTGAGTCAGAGGATAGTTCTTGTTACTGAGTCAACCTCATTAAAAAATGAATCAGTGAGTCCAAGGATAGTTCCTTTTACTGTGTCAACCTCATTAAAAAATGAATCAATGACTCCAAGGAAATTTCCTTTTACTGTGTCAACCTCCTTAAAAAATGAATCAGTGAGTCCGAGGATAGTTCCTTTTACTGTGTCAACCTTTTTGAAAAATGAATCAGTGGTCCGTGGATAGTTCCTTTTACTGTGTCATCCTTGTTAAAAAATTAATCACTGAGTGGGAGGAAAGTTCCTTTTACTGTGTCATCCTCGTTAAAAAATGAACTAGTGAGTCTGAGGATAGTTCCTGTTACTGAGTCAACCTTGTTAAAAAATGAATCAGGTATGTGGATAGTTATTTTCCTGTGTCAACCTCCTTAAAAAATGAATCAGTTGGTCAGAGGATAGTTCCTATTACTGAGTCAACCTCGTTAAAAAATGAATAAGGTATGAGGACAGTTCTTTTCCTATGTCAACCTCCTTAAAAAATGAATCAGTTGGTTTGAGGAAAGTTCTTGTTACTGATGTTGTCGATAGAAGTTGTCACTGCTAGAGACAACCTAGAGTTGCCATAGACTAGTGCCTGGGACATCTTATCATAGCAAGGAGCACATAATGTAACTTGGGTGTCAATCCAAAAGGATTTTCCGCTATCTCTTGTAGAGCAAGGAAATGGATTTAAATGGGACCAGAACTTACAGAAACTGCCACAGGGAAAGTAATGATGCAGAGACAAGATGCAAAGCTCTAACACAAAAGCATCAGACAGTTAAGAGACAATTTACTGTAGAGAGGGCTGATTCAAGTAATATGCCATAGAAATCAAATATCAGAAGGTTTATGCAGTGAAATAAATATAAGAAGATATTAGTTAACTTTGGTCTGATACCTAGATACACAACAGAACCATATATGGGCTTATCATTCTAATAATCCATACATGACAATGGCGTTTTAAAAGCACCCTCCCAAAGCAACTAATATATCAGAATGACGGATGAAATGAATCATGAAATAGTATATCATGCCTGAGCCATATTTAAAGCGCTTGACTGATCCAAGTATGGGTATTAACTAGGATAAATCCTTACCTAAAATCAGTGAGCCACTCGCATTCCAGAACATGATACAAGAATATGGATAAAAGGAAGTTACATAAAAGGAAGTTACATACTGTGGGATACCAAAGACCAGAATCCTCTAATACAGATAGAACTCCTCCTCACTGAGACCCTACGGGCTCTGAGCCTTCATACATGAGCTTACACAAAATGTATACAAAAATTCCTTTCACTGCACAATTCTCTAATAAAAATATGGAACCCTTACAATTTCATTCTTCCCGGATTTTATAGAGGAAGAAGATGACAAACTCATAAAAGAAGTAGGTGAAAACAATTAATTATTTCATTTAAACAAAATGGCGGAAACATTCGCACCAATATTGCTGAGTAACCATGTTGTACTGTATGCACTCTATGACCTGCCTTCAGAAATAAATGCATTGAGTAGAAAAATCCCCTCAGGGATGCAGCATAGAGATGAAATCACTTAAATAATCTGTCCTTTTCTAAGAGGCAATCTTGCTGAAATTGATCTTGGAGGGTGTAACTCTCTTCTGCCTTCTAACTCTGGATTGGAATTTTAAATCTTTCATTCCGGACGCTAAATTTATTTATCTTCAACTGACACTCTTTTCTACGTCATTAAAATTTCTATCTGTGAAATATGCCTTTTAAATTACTCTTGAGGGTTTGATAGATTTCGTTCTCTGCTCTTTAAATGGTAGTCATATCTCTGCAACTACCCAGAACCTTCTTCATAAATTCTCCTTCTGCAAGCTGATATTTAGATGCATCTTTGATTTTTGTAATGGAGGCAGAGATTAATGGCAATTTCGCGTCGCTGCAACCTGCAAAACCGACAAACATGTTAAAGAAAACTAGACACAAGAATGGTGGAGGCTATCGTGACTACAGAATTGATGATGTAGACTGGGAGAAATGGCGAGGAGATGCAGGGTGGCAATGAAATATACAGTGGAACGATGATGAATGAACAAGGCGGAGATACATAACATAAACACTATGATGTGACACATAAACAGAGTATATGAATGGTGGAGGCGAACGCAAATGACACGTGGGCGTACGAAAGGCTAGGCAGAAGGGACGACATGGAGGCAGACTTGGTCAGTCAATGGGATGTATGAACAAATCTGGGCCATATGATCAAAAATGAAATCAACGGTTAATACCTCACCAGAGGGCGATGGAATAGCGGGCCCGAAGTACTGTGCACTGGGACTAAAATTTGCGCATCTTGGGAGAGTGGCAGCCGTTGGATGGAGCGCTCAGGATCGGATGGCTCACGTTAATTTCGCTGCACGTCCGGGATCGAATGTTAACGCGTGAAATGGGGTGGTATTAGAACAGTGGCCTGGGACGCGTGGCGCATAACGTGTGTAATCGTTGCGATTTGCGGAATACCGCCTGCCTTCGAAAGGCGGTGCGAAATAAACAGGCCGGTTTTAAGCGGTGGTGTGTAGGGCGCGGGGACCACAAAGGTAGTGCGCTATGGTATGTTGATTTGTGTTCGGTCAGACGGTTCAAAGCATGCCCGATAGCCTTATACGATAAGCACCTTTCGGTCTGGCACAAGATCTCGGGGCTGGGTCATGTGGAATAGAAAATTAGAGGGGCTAGGGACAGAAGGGGTAAACCTTGAATACTCTTAGGCATGAGCTTTCAGACCTGCATAGTGTAATTTGGAGGCACAAGATGGTGACGATAGACAGAAAATGAGTTCCTTAGGCCACAGTAGGGAGTTAGAAAGGTTCAAGTGGGACTAATGGCCAAGAACTTTAATGGGGGGGGGGGGGGGGGGGGGCTGATATGATCAACATTGGCTCCACCTGGGGATGGCATGTTCATCCCTGGACATGTCGAGAACTGTGCAGAGCTCCTGAACATAATCTATGTAAACTCCGTTCTTCAGCCCCTCTTACTTTTCACTTTATGAATCATCTGCATGCCCACTCTATTTAAACAAAAACTGTAACAAAAACTAATATACAGTATGATACATCGGGCGTTTTTAGCCTGGATCAAAATTGAAAGTAGGGCTTGAGAAATTGACCATTTACAGGGGCATCAAGTAAGTCGCCCTATATGTTTTCCAACATAAAAGTATTATTTCCTCCCTGTTCCATGATTTATAATGGGCCGAACTAGAGTGGGTCAAACTTGCCATGTTTTCCTTTTTCAGCCCTTCGAACATCCCATCTGAGCACCAGATCACCAATCTGCAATTTTCTGTCTTTTGCATGCTGATCAAATATATGTTTCATTCTCTCTTGATATTTTGTTAATATCTGATTCACTTGGTCCTGTGTTTCCTCTAATTCCACCAATTGATTGATTCTCCTGACCATATCAGCCGGTTCTTCTTGACTTTCTTGCATGAAACGTGCCACTGGCAAGGCCAGCTGCACATGAAACACTTCTTCTCATCAGTATACCAACTCATATGGATATTTCCTAGTTTCTCTCTTGCTGGTGATTCTATTAGCCCATAGAGCAAACTTCAATTAGGAATCCCAATTCTTCTGACTTTCATTGATAGTTTTCTTCAAGGCCCTCACTAGAATTTTATTAGAGGATTATACCAAGCCATTCCCCTGTGGATAGTAGGCTGTAGAGTGATTCAATGTAATATTATATTGCTGGCAGAAATTTACAAATTTTGCAGATTTGAAGGCCTATGCGTTATTAGTCACTATTCTAGCAGGGCAGCCAAACCTGGATATGATGCTTTCTTCCATGAACTTTATGATGACAGTGTCAGTAGCATTCCTTGCAGGTATGGCTTCCACCCATTTTTTAAAATAATATGTGGCAGTTAATATCCATTTATGTTGTCCACTTGAGGGTGGATGTATTTCACCTATAAAATCTATTCCCCACTACTGAAATGGTTCGTTAACATGAACAGGAATTAGGGGCGGAGCTTCCAACTTCTGTCTCTCAGCAAATTTCTAAAACTTATCACATGCTCTGACCCAAGTAAAAACATCTCCAAATAATTTTGGCCAGTAGAAACCAGCCTTCAGGATTTTATGGGCTGTGGCTCTCCAGCTATAATGACCTCCACAAATTCCCTCATGAAATTCTATCATTATACTCTCTACTTCTTCCTCTGTTAGGCACAGGAGTAAAATTCCTAAAGGGTCCCTCCAATATAGTTGGCCATTAGCAACTATATACTTTTGTGATTTCAATCTTAAAGCCCTGTATTTTGTGTTATCACAACTTGGAGGATAGATGAGTGTCAAAAGATATTCAACTATTTCTTTGTACCATGGACTGGTGAGATATTTTATGTGTACTCTCTGAGTAGCCATCTCCAAACCTTGCTGTTCTTTTTCTCTCTCAGACTCTTCATTTGAAATCATAGACAAATTTATGCCCAGAGCTTGATAGTTCGATTCAGATAGAATTTTTGTGAGCCCCTATCCTTTGATCAGCTTGGTAGGGCGGATATCTAGATCATACTCTTGTATTTTAGCAATCCACCTTCCCCTTTTTCCCTCACTATCACCCTGAATAAGGATATCTTTTACAGAGGCTGTAGGTACAAATGCAGTGATGTGAGACTACAAAATATATATGTGAAAAGCTTTGAGATATTTCACCAGGGCATAGGCCTGCTTCTCCAATATATTATATTTCAGTTCTACATCATGGAGAACCTGACTGAAGAAGGCAATAGGCTGCTCATATCCATCTTCATTTTTCTGTAACAACACTCCAGCTACTATATGAGATGATGAAAAAGAAAAGATCATAAATGGTTTAGTATAATCTGGTCTAGCTAGCACAGGAGCTTTAGCAAATTCAACTTTAATTCTAGCAAAGGCTTCTCGTGATTCTTGTGACCATTTCACCTCATTATTCTTCTTTAGCATATCTGTTATATGCCTAACTATCTCAGCATAGTTAGGAATAAACCTTCTCATAAAATCGATTCGGCCTAAAAATACCTGTACTTCTTTCTTGTTCCTAGGGAGAGGAATGCCATTTATAACCTCTACTCTTTTGGGATCTATCCTTACCCCATCTTTAGTTACAATATTCCCCAAAATTTTTCCTTCCTCTAATGCAAATAAAGAATTTTGGGGATTTAGAGAAAGACCATACCTTCTGCATTTTTCAAAGGTTCTTCACAAATGTTCAATATGTTCAGCATATTTTTTTGAAAACACTGTAATATCATCAAGGTACACCACCAGAAATTTATCCTGCTCCCCAACAAAAGCAATATCCATAGCCCTCTGAAAAGTGGCCCCTGCATTAATAAATCCAAAAGGCATCCTGGCATACATAAATGTACCCCACAGTGTGGTAAATGAATTTTTCTTCTGATCCTTTGGAAGTATAGCCACCTGATTATATCCAGAGAAACCATCCATCATTAACATTCTAGAGGCTCCAACCACTTTCTGCAGGATGTGGTCCATCTTGGGCAGTGGATAATTATCTTTTAAAGATGCTCTGTTTAAATTCCTGAAATCCACACACAACCTGATTTCTCCATTATTTTTTTGGACAAGGACAAGGTTTGCCACCCATTCAGAGTATCTCAAGGGCACAATTATTTTGGCCTTAAGCAGCTTCTTGATTTCTTTTTCAATGGAGGGAAGCAGCAGAGGATTTATCTGTCTAAGCTTCTGCTTATAAGGTTTTTCATCTTCCCTCAGAGGAATTTTATGCCGCATTATACTAATATCAAAAGTTTTAAGGTCCTGATAGGACCATGCAAATACATCCTTTTATGACTGAAATAATTTCAAGTATTTTTCCTTATATTCCTCTGGGACCTTCTTGGATAATTTGACAATTTTGGGCTCAACATTGGTACCCAGATTCAAATCTTCCACCTGATCTTCTTCTACCACTTTACCAGACCACGCTGGGACATCATTCTTGTCAAATAATCTTTCTAGAGGCACCAACACTCTAGGGATGACATTTCCTTTCAGCTGCAGCACTTTACTACCTGCCATCTCCTCTTCCCAATTATTTTTTGAAACATTCTCAGCCTCATCTTCTTCACAATCATCAATCTCCATATTGGAGAATTCTCCCACCGTTTCCAGGAATCTCTTCATTTTTTACTCATCTTCAAATACCTGCAAATGCTTAATATTATTTGGGATTGATGGTCTATAACGTACCTTGATTTCATACCTCAGAAGAGGGTTCTGAGGGCGACGAAATGTACTGGCAGCTACAGCAAGAGAATCTGCCATTCTATTCTGCTCCCGAGGCATGAACTGGATACTAAATGCTGAGAAGAAATTCTCCACCATGTCCCACACCTCATTCTTGTAAGCCCTCAACCGAGGATGTTTGGTTTGAAATTGATCTTTGACCTGTCTGACCACCAGTTCAGAGTCTCCCAGAGCTTTTAAACTTTGTATACCCATGGTCCTGGCTGTTTTCAATCCCAATAGCAATGCCTCAGATTCAGCTACGTTATTAGTAGCCTCATATTCTAATTTAAAAGACAGTGGGATCCATTTTCCTGTAGGAGAAATCAATAATACTCTAGCTCCGTTTCCTTCTCTTGAATTTGCTCCATAAAAATGTAAAGTCCATACTCCTGCTTCATGGTTCCCTGAAGGCTGCTCAGTCTTGATTTTATAGAAGGAAGGTTCCTCAGCATAATTTTTATCTTCTTCTAACATCAAACATGAGAAATCTCCTTCCTTGCTATAGACTGGTGAATTCTCTGAGATTTCAGCCTTAGTCACCATCTTGACAAATCCGGTTTCTCTGTATAGCCTTCTCTCCTGGCCACCAAAAATTGGAATGGTGGCATATGTTAAGTATAATTTGAGTGACCCACCAATTTTTGTTCCCCAGGACCTTGACAGCAGCATGCCAAAGTGAGCTAGGATATCAGCCACCACGATGCCCATTACTACACTTTTTGCTGGAATTTGGGCCAGGTTGACCACTAAATCTTTAATCATCCCCAGAAATTTAACCCTTTTGGAATCAAATGAATATAGGTATTTATATGGATGCATGATTTGTAATCCTAGTTGTTCCATGACTAACAAAGGCATAAGATTATGGGAAGCTCCAGAATCTAGCATAAAATTTTGTAACAGCAGGTCATGAATCACTAGAGACACATATAAAGGAGGAGTAGAGGGGTCTATATCCTCGACATGTGGGCCAAATACTACCATGGGTATTTCTTCTTGGAGGTTAATTCTATCTGGAATTATTGGTGCTTCAGGAGGGAGCAATAAAGAAGTGAATTGAGATTGATATTCAGGTTGTTTCAACAGTTCAGTCAGGGGAACTGGGATTTTGACTTTCTCAAGTTCCTTTTGCAGATTAAAAGCAGGAGGAGAATTTTATATTACAACTTATTTTGAATATTTATTTTCAACTGGAGGTTTAACTTCTTTTGACTCAGACTTATCATTAGGAGGGACAACAACTTTTGAAGAAGAAGGAATTTGATCACTAGGCTGCAAAGGTTTGTTTAGAAGGCTCTTACCTTTGTCTGTAACTTTCTGCATTATTGATTCATTTTGAGCCAATGCTTCCTTCTGGAGAAGCTCTTCTTCCTGATCTTGAGTTCGAGTTCTCTTCCTGGAAGATCTGAGATCATATCTTCTGTTGAAATGCGCTTGCATAAAATCATTAAACTGTTTTCAATAGTGATCAATTTCTGCATCCTCTGTGTCCCTGATCTCTTCTTCTTCATCATGAAATGGGCATTCAACTTCATCATTGTTGGAGAAAGCGAGATTTTCATCTTGCAGTTCATAGGCAGCATCTTCAGTGGAGTCATCTACTGGGCATTCCAGGTACAATGGGTGTGGTACTTGGTCCTATTTCTCCTTTGATTCTCTTGGCAGTATTTGTAGGGGTGGCTTTCTATACTGAGGATTGTAACCCCTATTTGGAGCATTCTGGAAGTTCTTGGAAGCTGAGTTATTGGTCTCCAATTCAAGCTTGACCAGCTTGTTAGAAATATTCTTAATCATTTTGTTCATTTCTTCAATCCTCTCTGAATCCTTGTCCTGGTTAGAAGTATATACTTCCTCCTTACCCCTTCTTCTGGTATCTTGTTCCACTTTCACTTTTAATTTTCCAGTGGAAGAAAAATTTGCTTCCAACTCAAGAGCATCTGACTAAGCATCATCTAGGGTGGAAGGCTTCCTTTCCCTCAGAAAAAAACCAAAATCTGAGTCGAATGATACTATGAAAACAACCTTGGTAGCATTTTTATGAGGCTTCATATTAGCAGGAAGATTTAGATATAAATTGTTAAATATTTTGATAAATTCTGACACTCCTTCATTATGTTTCTTCTTAAGTGTATTGAGCTCAGTAAGACACTGTCCATGATCTTTCTTTTCTCCCCATTTCCTGAGAAAGGTATTTTCCATATCGTCCCAAGTGGTTACGGAACGGTTTCCTAATGTTTTGAACCATTTTCTGGCTTCACTGTCTAGAGATTGCACGAATAGTCTTAAGACTACGTCCAAATGTTCTACATTAAAGTCCTCTGCAAAAGAGCAGAAAGTCTCAATATGTTTTTTAGAATCGATTTCATTTTCCCCAGTGAATCTGGGTAGGATCTTCAAATAATCTTGTGGCATATCATTCAGCACTTGAGGTAATGCCAGGGGAGCATATTTATTCAACAAAAAGGCTGGAAAATTAGCCATTGCAGGAGGTGGGGGTTGTGTAACTATATGGGGTACAAATGGAGGAAGAGGCGGAGGTGGAAGTGGAGTATGGATAACAATATGGATATACTTTACAACAGCTTGAGGCGTAGACGGGAACAGTTCACGGTTAACAACAGCTACTTCGGTGACCTCTTTAACCTCTTCGGCCTCAGGATTAGGGTGAAGATTAGCTTTAATACTAGCACTTCCCCTGGGTGGGCTATCTGAATAATATTTTGTGTCTCCCACAGTGGAGTCGAGATTTTCTACTTGGATTTCTTGGGAAGAAGAGGATGGATAGTCTTCTACAGAATATTCAAGGATTTCAGCACGGACTGATTTATTTTCTTTGCAACTTCTTCTGTGTATAATATTCTCTGGGTCAGACACTGAAGGTGTCTTTGAATGTGATGTATCGGACCTCAGGTGCGGCTTACGAGGAGCCAAGACTACAAATAGATTTATCAAATAAAGAACAGTGGAGTCGCCAAGGTGAGAGATATACAACTCTTCAACTCTCTATGTTCACCTAATTAGAGAGTGAATATGAATTTTTGAGGCCTAGGGATAATGATTTCTTGACTTCGATCCCTGGCAACGGCACCAGAAAGATGTTGTCGACAGAAGTTGTCACTCCTAGAGACAACCTAGAGTTTCCATAGACCAATGCCTAGGACATCTTATCATAGCAAGGAGCACATAATTTAACTTGGGTGTCAATCCAAAAGGCTCTCCTGCTATCTCTTGTAGAGCAAGGAAATGGATTTAAATGGGACCAGAACTTACATAAACTACCACAGGGAAAGTAATGCTGCAGAGACAAGATGCAAAGCTCTAACACAAAAACATCAGACAGTTAAGAGACAATTTACTGTAGAGAGGGCCGATTCAAGTAATATGCCACAGAAATCAAATATCAGAAGGTGTATGCAGTGAAATAAATATAAGAAGATATTAGTTAACTTTGGTCTGATACCCAGATACACAACAGAACCATATATGGGCTTATCATTCTAAGAATCCATACATGAAAATGGCGTTTTAAAAGCACCCTCCCAAAGAAACTAATATAGCAGAATGATGGATGAAATGAATCACGAAACAGTATATCATGCCTGAGCCATATTTAAAGCGCTTGACTGATCTAGGTATGGGTATCAAATAGGATAAATCCTTACCTAAAATTAGTGAGCCACTCACATTCCAGTACATGATACAAGAAGATGGATAAAATGAAATGTTGTATTAAACACATAAAAGGAAGTTAGAAATTGTGGGATACCAAAGACCAGAATCCTCTAATATAGATAGAACTCCTCCTCATTGAGACCCTATGGGCTCTGAGCCTTCATACAGGAGCTTACAGAAAATGTATACAAAAATTCCTTTCACTGCACAATTCTCTACTAAAAATATGGAACCCTTACATTGTCATTCTTCCCAGTTTTTATAGAGGAAGAAGATGAGAAACTCATAAAAGAAGTAGGTGAAAACAATTAATTATTTCATTTAAACAAAATGGCGGAAACATTCGCGCCCATATTGCTAAGTAACCATGTTGTACTGTATGTACTCTATGACCTGCCTTCAGAAATAAATGCATTGAGTAGAAAAATCCCCTCAGGGATGCAGCATAGAGATGAAATCACTTAAATAATATGTCCTTTTCTGAGAGGCAATCTTGCTGAAATTGATCTTGGAGGGCGTAACTCTCTTCTGCCTTCTAAATCTGGATTAGAATTTTAAATCTTTCATTCTGGATGCCGAAGTTATTTATCTTCAACTGGCACTCTTTGTCGCGTCATTAAAATCTCTATCTATGAAAACTGCCTTTTAAATTACTCTGGAGGGTTTGATAGCTTTCAATCTCTGCTCTTTAAATGACAGTCATATCTCTGCAACTACCTAGGATCTTCTTCATAAATTCTCCTTCTGCAAGCTGATCTTTAGATGCATCTTCGATTTTTTTAATGGAGGCAGATATTAATGGCGATTTCTCGTCGCTGCAACCTGCAAAACCGATAAACACGTTAAAGAAAACCAGACACAAGAATGGTGGAGGCGGTCGTGACTACGAAATTGATGATGTAGACTGGAGAAATGGCGAGGAGATGCAGGGTGGAAATGAAATATACAGTGGAACGACGATGAATGAACGAGGCAGAGATACATAACGTAAACACTGTGATGTGACATGTAAACGAAGTATATGAATGGTGGAGGCGAACGCAAATGACACGTGGGCGTACGAAAGGCTAAGCGGAAGGGACAACGTGGAGGCAGACTTGGTCAGTCAACGGGATGTATGAAAAAATCTGGGCCATATGATCAAAAATGAAATCAATGGTTAATACTTCACTGGAGGGCGACGGAATAGAGGGCCCGAAGTACTGTGCACTGGGACTAAGGTTCGCACAACTTGGGAGAGTGGCAGCCGTTGGATGGAGCGCTCAGGATCGGACGGCTCACGTTAATTTCACTGCGCATCTGGGATCGAACGTTAATGCGTGAAATGGGGCGGTATTCGAACAGTGGTCTGGGACGCGTGGTGCATAACGTGTGGAATCACTGCAATTTGCGGAATACCGCCTGCCTTCGAAAGGCGGTGCGAAATAAACAGGCCGGTTTTAAGAGGTGGCTTTTAGGCACGGGGACCACAAAGGTAGTGCACTATGGTACGTTGATTTGTGTTTAGTTGGACGGTTCAAAGCATGCCCGATAGCCTTATACGATAAGCACCTTTCGGTCTGGCTCAAGATCTCGGGGCTGGGTCATGTGGAATAGAAAATCAGAGGGGCTAGGGCTAGAAGGGCTAAACCTTGAATACTCTTGGGCGCGAGCTTTCAGACATGCACAGTGTAATTTGGAGGCACAGGACGGTGACGATAGGTGGAAAACGAGTTCCTTAGGCCACGGTAGGGAGTTCGAAAGGTTCAAGCGGGACTAATGGCCAAGAACTTTAATGGGGGGGGGGGGATGATATGATAAACAACTGACTCAACCTCGTAAAAAAATGAATCAGGTACAAGGATAGTTCCTTTTACTGTGTCAACCTCATTAAAAAATGAATCAGTTAGTCTGAGGATAATTCCTTTTACTATGTCAACCTCATTAAAAAATGAGTCAGTGACTGTGAGGATACTTCCTTTTACTGTGTCAACCTCGTTAAAAAATGAATCAGTTAGTCGAGAGCATAGTTCCTTTTCTTGTGTCAAGCTCGTTTAATAAATGAAACAAGCTTCTATGAGGACAGTTCTTTTCCTAGGTCAACCTCATTAAAAAATGAATCAGTAGGTATATTAATATATTAGAAATAAGTAGTTTATGAGGATGGTTCCTGTTACTGAGTCAACCTCATTAAAAAATGAATCAGGCATGAGGACAGTTCTTTTCCTGGTTTAACCTCGTTAAAAAATGAATCAGTTGGTCCGAGGATAGTTCCTTTTACTGTGTAAACCTCGTTAACAAATGAATTAGGTATGAGGACAATTCTTTTCTTGTGTCAACCTCATTAAAAAATGAATAACTAGGTTATATAAGTAGATTGTAGAAAGTAGATATGACGATAGTTCTTTTCCTGTGTCAACCTCATTAAAAAATGAAACATTTAGGAGAGGAAAGTTCCTTTTACTGTGTCAACCTCGTTAAGAAATGAAACATGTTGCCATGAGCATAGTTCTTTTCCTGTGTCAAGCTCGTTAAAAAATGAAACAAATCCTCCCCTAATTGAGTCGAGTCTTTGACTAGATCTTGTAAATTTTAAGTCATATATTTAGGATAGTTATTTCAGTTTTTCCATAATTTTATTACAGTTTTAGGTTGGGTCTTTCATATGATCTCATAAATGAACCTTCATTCCATCCAGCTATTAATTACCAGCAGTGTACTTAGTTGAATGAAATGAAGCTTGGGGGAGCATGCGCTCTAGTAGTTACGCTTAGGGGGCATCAAGCATAGTTTTCTTTCTGTTTCAAGCTTATGTAAAAATGAAACCACTCTGAAGCATAGTTTTTCTCTGTTTCAAGCTTTTGTAAAAATGAAACCTATCTTGAGTCAATTTCAGTTATTTTCGAGACTCGTTAAACTCATGAAAATATCGATATTATTTTGCTATCTTTCATTCTCGTAAAAAACATGAAAATGTGGAGTTCTTTCCATCTCTTCCTGCTCGTAAATTAAATTCAAAGTCGGCCATATGAGTACATTTTTATCACTTTTTCGAACTCGTTAAAATTTACAGAAAAATAGAAACTACTGAGTATACTTTTATCACTTTTTCAGACTCTTGAAAATTATGAAAAAGTGAAACACTAGAGTCCTCTTTTAAGACCTTTTCAGACTCTCTAAACATGAAAATATTGTCGAGCACTTGATTATTTGAACTCGTTAAAGTAAATGAATGATTGTCCCTTCAGTATAAGTTTACCCCTTTTACGGACTGAAATGGACTATTTACGAAAAAGGTATACGTTGACTAATTACGGTCAGTAGAGTTCTCTCCCACATTATTTTATCCTTTTTTGAGCTCGAGAGACTAAATTTACAAAAAATTAGACCCATGGAGTTTTCTTAAGTTTTTTCTTCTGACTCCCTAAAATTGAAAAACACCGAGTTTCTCCTATACTGGACTCGTTAAAATTTAACAGTAAAGGACCTGTTCAATTTTAAACAGGAACGAACCACTCCTTCTTAGGGTTCGAACTTAAACTAAGTTGGACTCATCTGAAGGATGAGCTTGTAAACAAGAAAATGTTATCCTCCTCAAGCTTGTCAAAAATAAAGAGGTACTTGCCAGAAATGGTGGGGGAAAAGAGAGAAAAATGAACCTGTTTGTTACATTTTGATTATTCAGAAAACTGTTAACCACTCTTGAACACGACACTTTTTGTCCACCTAGGTTGGGAAATCCTTTACCTAACAGATAATCAAACCACATTGAAAGTCTTCAGCCAGTTTCTGGGTATTATCTTTGGGTTAATTGTCACCAAGCCATTTGAAGTGTCGTTATGTGTTCAAGAGGATAGTTTAAATAAACCATTCATCTGCAAAATATCTGTCATCCATTTTGACCATCCCTGAGTCAGTACTTGCCAATATATTTCTTCAAAACTTGATCTATGATTTCGTATTGTGGACTTTCCTATGATGGATCACTTTCTATCGACGACAGCTCATTATCTAGGAAGTTGATCTAGAAATTGTCAGTACCTTGAAATCTGCATGCCTCAATGGCAGGTTTCTCACCTTTGACGACAGGTTGCATTATTGACCTTCGATCAAATGATTCCGTGACATGTTCGACTTCATCTCATTCATTCACATTTCATGGATTGTACTGAGTACTTTGAGAGCCATTGACATTACTGATGGTTACTCTCACACTTGTTAACATTTTACATTATTGACTGGTAATCAAGTGGTTTCTACCATGATTCAAATTCAACACATTTAATCGCATGGATAGAATCATACTAGTTCGAGAAGCAGAAATCAAGACCCTGGATCTAGTTTCCACCATCGAGGCTGTGAGGAGTTTTATTATTATACTATAGACTATTTATAAACAAATGGTTGCGTCCATGTTGTGTCTACACTATTGATGTAATATTAAAATCATTTCTATATCAGAACAATTTTAGTTAGTTTTTGATCTGAGTATGGGAATGCCTACCTCAGAGATGATATTTTTACATATATATGTTTTGCATTGAATGTTTTTATAGGTTCAGACTGGGGTGTCCACAGGATTATCCTTGAAATGATAAAGTACTTCACTCTTCATATATGACAAATTTCATCTTCATCTATTTCAGAATTCGTACTTTAGGGGGCAATCTGTTACACTTAAAATTTTCACCTTGAAATTTTTCTGACTGAGCTCATTCACACTCATACGTACCTCCTCTGCAAGTCTTACAACCTTTACTCCTCATGTCAAGCCCTAAAACGGGAGGAAAAACCCTAAAAATCTCTGAAACTTGGGGTACGCAGGTAACATCAAGCTTGCCTGCGTTCCTAGCTTGGGAACGCAGGTAATGCATGGCTTACCTACGTTATAGAATGTAGTTTTCCTTTGCAATGCCTGCGTACCCTCCTCAAAGTAAAAAAGGCAAGAAAGTAAAGTCAAAAAAGTGGTTTGAAGTCAATTCTAGAAGGTTCTAGATGATCATTTTTGGGGATGAGTATGATTTGATAAGGTGCATGTATCCCTCACCTTAAGGAACTAATCCCTTGATGTGAGTAGTCTATCCCTTTGAAGGAGGATTCTATCCCTACAAAGGTGGAATCCTAACCTCCTCATCTGCTCTATAAAAGGAGGCATTGGGTAGCCTCAAAGGGTTAAGTTTTTGGAGATTGATATTTTGGAGATTAAGAATTGGAGTTCATCTTTATGTGTGATTGAGTTGAAGTGCTGTTGAGATTTAGTATTCTTTCTGTTGAGATTTTGAGAGGAAAGATCACATACCTCTTTGTGCTTCTGGAGGAAGAGTGAAACACTTATCAAAGTAGAGGAGACTCCTGCTTCAGACCCCGGGAAGGCCTTTCGAACATCAAGGCTAAGGTTGTAAGGTTCTTCTATTATTTTTAAGATTAATACAATCAAGTTTTGTTTTTCTCAATAAATTGTCATTCGATTGTTTATTTCAATAAGCTGTCATTTGATCGTTTATTTCATAGATTCCTTGATAAATATGATAGGTATTTTTTACAATTATTTGTTATATAGGTGCTATTTAATATTTGCTTGTTTGTGATTGTAGGTCGACGAAAGACGACACTTTCTTGCAATGAAAGAACTCTTGTTGCAATGGAAGGATTATTGTTGTGACTAAAGATCTCTTGATGCGATGGAAGCACTACGACCTCAAATAAGCATTTGGATCTAAGGTAGGATCAACACCTTCATAGCATTTAATTGAAAAATAAATATATTTAGAGAAAGACAAACTTAGTTGTTCGTTTGTTGCTAGATTGTCTTCTGACACTAGGGAGATCGGTCTTGTCCACAAGAACGATTTATCCGGCCAATAGCCCCACTCTCAATAAAATATATACTCTTTGGTTCATGAATGAAACTTGTACTCTAGGAGTCAAATACTTGTTCACTCCTCTCAAAGAAGCAAGATTCCCACTGGTTGGAGCAAATTCTCCCTCTTCCTCTCTGGATGATGATGGATCCTCCTCCTTCTCATCACCAGTGTTGTGACCTCTCCTAGGTCCATCATTGCCTTCCTCCTCCTCACAATCAGAGAAGACCTCAATATAATGTGCTCTTCCAGTAGCACACATATGTCCCAACACCCATGGTTCTTGACAAGTGAAACATAATTTCTTCTTTCTCAACTCCCTCCATATATCATTGTCCAAAAGATTTTTCTCTGAGCTCTCCTTGGGTGGAGAAACTTTCCCTTCCTTCCCTTTAGAATAGTGAGTGGCTTTTCTTGGGATAGTTTCCTTTTCTCTTGGCAAGGAATCTTGGAGATATCTTGTTCTTTCAATGGCATCATGCAGTGTGGTGGGTTTGGTAGACTTGACCAACCCATGCAAAGGTTATTCCAAGCCACCTATGAACATATAGACTCTCCTTGCAACTATAAGATCAAGAACCATTATAGACAACTTCAAAAATTTAGAGATATAGGCTTCAGCATCTCCTGTCTGCTTAAGCTTTGCCAAGATTATGAAAGGGGCCTTTGGGTCCTTCCGATCAAATTTTCCCACTAGTATCCTAGTGAACTCAGCATAAGTGGACACATTTTTGTGCCCCAATGTAGAAAGTCCATGAAACCACCAGTTGTGGACTTCTCCATCAAAATTTAGAGAAAAAATCTTAATGGCTTCTGCTTCAGGCACCTTATTCAGCTGGAAGTAGATGCCCAACTTTTCCACCCATGCTTTAGCTTAACAAGAGGATGATCCATCAAACTTAGGCAAGAAGAACCTACCCATGGTGTGGTGCCTCCCATGAAGGAAACCTCCATAGCTATACTGCTACAATGGCCTCTTCCGGTCCTTTAGATGGCAGAAGTCTTGAAAGCTCAAGTTATCCTTGAACCTTTAACTTTGTGAATCATATTCTGCAAAGTAGCCTTCTAAAGAGGTTGAATCTTGAAGCCATTCATTCTCTACAACCAAGAAGGTAGGCATTGTAGAGCATTGTGAGATCTGTGGAGCTTGTGGAAATATCACCAGTGGACTAGTCCCAAACTGAGACATTTCAAAACTCTCTCCTTGATGGAGTCTTCCAAGGGACTCACTCATTCTATCCATCCTCATCTCCTTTATTTCCTTGGACAGATCTCGCATAGCTTCCAAGAGAGTTTTTGTAAACTCTTCTGCCTCCTTATCTTTATCATTCAATTCAGGGGCTTTCCCCTTGTCTTGACCCTTGTCAAGGTCAATAGTATTATAGTCACACTTTCTATGAATTCTATTCTGGTATCTCCTCTCCCTCTCAGAAAGGGGATCTTCATCTTCGGAATGCAACATGACTAAGGCTCCAATTCTAGCACAGGGTACGCCAAGAATGGAGCTCCGATACCACTGTAATGTTCCTTTTTTGGGGATTCTCAATATTCGATGTTAGAGATTGACTACAGAGGCATTTAATATTTATGTCACCTCTGAAAAGAGGGTGAGAACCAGAGGCTACCTGGCCAACTGTAGACTCTGCCTATAGAACTTGGAATAATCCCTTTGAGGAATCTCAAAAAGGTCTTCAATGAAAATGTTGTATAGGAAAATCTAAGCAATAATAACACATATCAAGGTTGTGATCCCCTAATTTATGTTGTATGTGACTTATATGCAGAATTTCAGCTGAAAAAAATGATTTTAAGCATATTAAATAGATCTCCCACAGTCAATACTAGCTATAAATGATCCAAGTGGATATCAATGGCCACCCACCTAATCCATTTGGACCCACACCATCAATTCTTGTAGATTTTCACATTCAGCACCACTTACTATTTTTAGCAGGTTTTCGGGTCCTAAACTTCCAGAGCTATTTTGAGGCCATAAACGACGTTTTTTGGGAAAACATGGAGCAAAATGGGTAGACCAATGTAGCTCCCTCAAAATTTCTATTCCTCAGATAGATCTTTCTAACGAGCTATTGAGCGCGTCAAACAGAGATCGGATGCCAAAGTTACGTCCTCGAGAAGTTGAACCACCAACTTACCCAAACAGGGCCCATAGTTTTGGCGCTTCATCTCCTAGGGTTTGGTTTTTGGAAGTTTAGAGTTCTCCATTGTTTCTCAATAATAAATAGGCCCTTGAGCCTCATTGTAACATAGTTCAGAGGTTTGTAGCCACCACATCTCTTCTCATAGATTCGCTACTAGCACCCTAGCTATTTTATATCCATTATGCCTTCAAGCATATTTCTGTTATTTGATATTAATGAAATGACGCATTATTTCTGCTGCATCTCTATGTTTATGGTTATTTCTGTATTCTATTGCGTTCCTACATAAATCCAAATCAGTGGTATCAGAGGGGTCTGCTCTTTCTTTGTTTTTCTTTACATGTCCCCAACACGGTTAGGGTATAAGGAGTTAGGGCTCGATCTGGTTGAACCCTTGCAAGATCAGCCTCACAAACCCCGATGACCTCCCATGGTCGAAGAAAAGAAATATGAGGGAGCAGGAGATCCTATCAAAATATTGCTTGAGGAGGCCCTCGAGAAACAAAGGAATGTGATGATGGATAACTTTTCTTAGATCCTTCAACGACTACCCACCTATGACGCATCTGAATCCAACAACCACTATGGAGGCGCCACTCCCTTCAAGGTATAGGTAAACTTTGGTATTCCTGTATTTGAAGGAAAAATAGATGTAGACGCCATATATAGATGGTTGAATTTGCTAGAAGGGTATTTCTCAATCCATGATTTCTTTGACCGAGAAAAGATTATTTTTTCACTCCTCAAAGCCGCCCCACATGTCATAGACTGGTGGGAAACCTACCGTGAGCAAGAGGACGAAGGAAAACCCTCTCTGTTCTCAGCCACACCCACTTGGAATTCATTCGAAGACAACATCAAGGAACAATATTACCCCATGGGGAGCTATGAGGACAAACACATCCAGTGGACCATGCTGCGGAAACAAAGGGATCAAGATGTGCATGAAATGACAAATCTATTCCATACCCTATGCACAAATTTGGGTATTAAAGATTCAAAGAGACATTTGGTGCTCAAGTACTAAGAATTTATACATAAACACATTCAGGAGGAAATGGAGTTCCTCGAAATTACATTTCTTGGCACGGCATATCGCTATGCCGCTAAGATTGAACACAAATTTAAATAGAAGAAGTGAGACTTTGGATCTGAAAATCCGAAAGGTGTCCCCAAATTGAAGAAAAAGGGACAAGGCCAAAGAGGTGTGACTCAGAACAACACCACAAATCAAAAGAAGGACACAGGGAAGTGGTGTGAATTTCATAACAGCCCCACTCACAGCAGAAACGAGTGTCGGGCCAAATAGTCATTGGTGGCCGAACTAAAGGCACCCGAATCAGATGCATTTTCTAATCCTGAGTCAGAACCAAACAAAGGAAATGACAAAGGGAAGCAGATCATTGATGCGGATCCCAGTTCCATTGTTGTCGCCACCAAGATCTAGAGGGAGGACCCAGAGGATACAGAGGAGGGGAATCACCTCTTCCATTCACAAATGTGGGTGAAGGGTTCTACGCTACAATTTCTTATCGATAGTGGAAGCCAAAAGAACCTCATTTCAGCAGATATCATGAAGCGGCTTGGCTTACCGACCATAGCACACCTGCAACCATATACCATCGGGTGGCTACACCCAGGGAGAGATATCTTCATATTCCAATAGTGACGCCTTCCATACAGCATCAAGCCATTTATGGATGAGGTACTATGTGATGTTTCTCCTCTTGATGTAGCTGATGTATTATTGGGCCAACCATACTTGTGGAGGTGACATGGTGTGTATGAGTCTAGGCCTCATGCTGTTATTATTACTTTGGGAAATAACTTGTACAGGATACCGGAGGTAGTACCACCTCCTGTCATCTCTTTTACTACTGCAAAAAAATGCAGTAAGATTGTTTCCCAAACCAGGAAATTCATTTTTCTTACAACTCGCTCACAGGGAAAGAATAATATTATGGCCACAACCTTGAAACAGGGCTCCCCTACACGGCTACAACAGATGGAAAAATTCATGGAGGAATATGAGAACATCTTCTCCTCACCCACAGAGGTTCCTATACACTGTTAGGACAAGCATTCCATTGATTTGACCCCTAACGCACTGCCTCCTGATGTTTCCATACCTCCTGAAAATACACATAAAAAATACATACATGTACTGTCTAAAGCTGTTAAATAAACCAAATTTACTAAACGCATCTAGCATGTATGCCCACAGGTCCATGATAGCCAGTTCAATAGAATTTGCTTCATCTCAGGGAGGATCTCAATGCAATGGGGAACATTGCTTCCTAAGGAGGGAGGAATGATCTAGGTGGATCTCGATGGCCACCCACCTAATCCATTTGGACCCACACCATCAATTCTTGCAGCTTTTCACATCCAGCACCACTTACTATTTTTAGCAGGTTTTTGGGTCCTGAACTTCCTGAGCTGTTTTGAGGCCCTAAACGACGTTTTTTGGGAAAACAGGAAGCAACATGGGTTTTAGACCGATTTTTCTCACTCAAAATTTGTAGTCCTTGTATAGATATTTCTAACGAACTATTAAGCGTGTCAAATGGAGATCAGATGCCAAAGTTACATCCCCGAGAAGTTGAACCACCAACTTACCCAAACGGGGCCCATAGTTTTGGCACTTCATCTCCTAGGGTTTGGTTTTTGGATGTTTAGAGTACTCCATTTCTTCTCAATAATAAATAGGCCCTCGAGCCTCATTGTAACACAGTTCAAAGGTCTATAGCCACCACATCTCTTCTCAGAGATTCGCTACTAGCACCCTAGCTATTTTATTTCCATTATGTCTACAAGCATATTTCTGTTATTTGATATTAATGAAATGACGCATTATTTCTGCTGCATCTCTATGTTTATGGTTATTTCTATATTCTGTTATGTTCCTGCATAAATCTGGATCAAGAAATCAGCCAAGAGAAGAGCTGCTACAAGATGAAAACCCCAACTACTAGAATTGCACAGTTTTTACTGAAGCTCAGAGGAGGACAGCCAAAGATTTGATATTTCAGAGATATAATAGTAAATCAGATTTATATTTAAGCTTATTTCCTTTACAACAGATTACGAAGAGAACTAGGGAAAAATTCCTTTAGAAATTAGAGCTACAACTAGGAATAAACCGTAGAAATACATAGACAACATTATTTTTCAGATGGTTCAGCTGCTATACATTACATCTCAAATCTCTACCATATCTATGGATAAAAAATTAGATCTAATATAGATTTGGAAACTACAAGAATTGAAGAACAATATCCATTTGGAATTACATCAAAATATTGCATAATAAGATGTAGATCTGAATTACAATTTACAGTGTTGCAGAAAACCCAGAAATTTCTAAAAATAACTTTTATTACTGAAATAGATCAGATATATAGAGACATGGATCAGCAACCCAATACATGGATCACCAAGGAAGGCAAGCCTAACACCAAGAGGTCTTCCTCCAAACTGATAACAAACTGAAATAAGAAAGCCCTCTCACAAAATAACATAGTATTAAGAAGAAACTACACTGAGGGTGAAGGAGACTGAATAACTGGAATGAAATTACAGATTTGATACAAAATATGGATCAGCTAGCTCTTTAGAGGCTAAATAACACTCTCCAATAGAGAAATCTTTTCAAAAAAACTAGATCTAAGTAGATCTAAAATGCCACTGGCTACAAAAGATAGCAGCTGCAAAACCCTCAATGGGCCAGCGCTGCTCATGAAAGATAAAGCTTGGTCTCAAAATAGATGGTGGCCAACTTCAGCAAAGAACTCCTCCAATGATCCTCAAGGGAAGAGATGAAACCCCTAAATAGGAATTCCAATCACAATCCTCCACTAAGCAATAGAGAATGGTATTTGTCTAAGCAGAAAAATACTTCAGAAATATGATCTATCAACAACCTCTTCATGTTACTCTCCTCCTTCTTTTATAACATGAGAAAGCCCTTGCAAACCATAAACCACTTTGATGAGTCACCCCTCTTCACATTAGAGGCTCCCTTATAGAACTGCGCAGTCCCTCTTGGAGATGCATTGAACCTAGACAGTGCAGTTGATTTGGTCAAGGTGGACCCAATCTTTGGCTCAACCCTCTTTCACACCTGCAAGTGATTATTTACATAGCCCATATTTGTCTTTGTTCACATGGGCATTGATTTATTAGGAGTTTTACATGTATTCCTTTATTCATTTATTCATAAAACATAAATTTGTTGGCAATATGATGCAGAGTGTTGTCCTTGATGGCAACCCATTGAATGAAGATGAAGAAATGATAATGTTGACATGTGTTGTCCTTGATGAAAATCCACCTGATGAAGTTATTCTTGACTTGATGGAATTGGTAAATGATGCAAATCTGATATGATATGATGTTTTGATGCTGAATGTTGTCCTTGAATGGCAACCCACTTGATGAAGTTGTGCTTGATAGAATATGTCTTGATGAACCTGTTAAATGATGTAAATTTGATGTATCTACAGTGAGTACAGAAGGCAATGAAGAAAGGAAGTCAGCATGTGCTAAATCTATGGTGAGAAGAGTATGTCTCTAAGCATACGCGTATTTTTCTAGGGGAAGTTGCATATGCACGTAGAAAAGAACGTGCCAAGTCGCGTATGGGCAAAAGTGCTCAAAAAGTGCAAAACCAGGGGTAACCACCATGGTATTGACCCATTGTATTGGGTAATGTTTCGCCTAAATGACCCCGTCCAGGAATACCATCGGATGTAATGTGGTTTTGGCTCATGGTATTGAAAAAGGGGCTCATGGTATTGAAAAAGGGTAAACCTATATAAAGAGAAGAAATTCATTGTGCAAATCATGAGTATGGGTGCAAGATGTCTGAGCTTGAATGAATACTTCTCTCTGAAGTATATATGAATGGAAAGGGTTACAGTTGAATGATAGATCTGAATGTATGATGCACCAATGATGAAGAAGGGGATCTAGATTTGGAATGTATTTGTATCTGCTAGATTTGTTTATGGAAGATTAGATCTGTGATGAGGCGAACATCTGTCTGAGGTAAAGGGTAAAATCTGAAGTGATGTATCTGTTGTTAAGAATAGCAATGACATAAAAGTCTGAACAACCATACGCTAGTTCGCTAAAGAGGAAGCACGTATATATGCGGCTTCGCTGAAGAGAAAGCGCGTATGCGCAATGAAATTGGATCTGTAATATGTACAGAAGTATACACTGGTTTATGTGAACGGAAGCACGTATATACGCGACATCAGTGAAAGGAAAGCGCGTATACAAACTAGGGTTTGCTGAAGTCTGTGGTAAGAAATGTCTGATCTGTTCTGCTGGTTTACTGATATCTGTCAGTGAGTTATATGTATCTGTTTCATGGTTGACTGTGCTTAAAAGTATGGAGTGGGTCCAGTCTGAAAATATGATGAAACGTGGCCTGCAAGTGGTGTCCTAAAGGATGTTTTGGATCCAGTGTGAAAATTGATGAAACGTGGTCCATAGAGGTGCTGAGGGTTGTAGCCTTCAGTCAGGGGGTTGTAGCTCCCTTCCAGGAGAGGCTGGTAAACGAGATCAGGGGGTCGTAGCTCCCTTCCAGGAGAGGCTAGTAAACGAGTCGGGGGGTAGGAGCTCCCTTCCAGGAGAGGCTGGTAAACGAGTGCATGTGGGTGCTTGCGTGTTTGTAGGAGTCTGCACCAGCACATATGTTGTAAGATGTTTTCTCTATAATAAAATATTGAAGGCTGAGCAACTGCAGCGGTGTTTTTCTCCCAACTTGGGTTTCCACCTTAAAACTTGGTGTTCATGTGTGATGCTTTGTGTGATGGTTTATTCTGTTGTTACTTCACATGTTTACTGTTAACTTAACATCAGATGAATTAATATTGCAAAGAACTAAGTTAATAAATGTCTGCATATTTAGATCTCTGCTAATACGTGAGTTGTATGAAGGAAATCTGCGTGTATACGCGAGTTTACTGAAGGAAAGTAGCGAATGGGTTTTAGAGAGTGAAAATGTAAAAAGTTTTGAATATGCAGTAAATACTGATTCACCCCCCCCCCCCTCTCAGTATTTTTCCCAACAATTGGTTTCAGAGCTGGTCCTTGTGCAGAAGCTTGATCGCTTGAAGGAGATCCATCACAATGGGAAGTCAAGAAGGAGTGATGTCTATAAATCCACCTCTATTCAATGGAAGCAATCTGATATTCTGGAAGGTATGAACAAAAGCATATCTGCAAAGTCTTGGTGCAGATGTATAGGCAATCGTGGAAGAAGGTTATCAATACCCAGCAAGTATCCCTACTGATGCAGTAGAAAGGAAGAAGTATGAAATCAATGCCAAAGCAGTGAATGTCTTGTTAGGAATCATGTCTGAATTAGAATTTGCTAAAGTGATGCAGCTACATTCAGCAAAATAAATATGGGACAAAATCATTCTGAGCTATGAAGGAGATACAAAGGTAAAAAGTGCAAAACTCCAAACTCTTAGAATTGAATATGAAAATTTGAAGATGCATAGTGATGAAAATGTTGCCAGTTTATTTCTTCGTTTGGATGATATTGTAAATCGAATGAGAAATTTGGGTGAAACCATAACTGATACTACTCTGGTGGAAGAGGTCTTAAGATCCTTGACTTCAAAATTTGACTCTAAAGTTTCAGCTATTGAAGAAAGACAAGATCTGCAAACTCTTACTATTGTTCAATTACATGGTATTCTGACTGCTTTTGAAATGAGACAAGGAGGCCCGTCTCAAGTCAAAGAAGCTGCTTTTAAGGTATCTGCAAAAGGAAAAGAAAAGGAAGTTGTGAAAGAATCCAGCTATATATCTGAAGAAGAAGAAGCGAATTTTGTGAGAAAGCTCCAACTAGGTACTAGAAGATTCAAAGGTAAGCTTCCCTTCAAATGTTTTGAGTGTGGAAAAGTTGGTCACTATGCTGCTAAATGTCCTTATAGAGAAAAACGTGGTAAAGGGAAACAATTTGAAAAGAGGAAGAGTTATTATGCAAATGAATATGATGATGAAGTGTCTAGTGAAGATGAAGAAGATTCTGATCATGATATTAAACTGCTCATGGAAAAATAATCTAGAGAAGAAAAGGATATTTTTGTGGATGCTCTGGAAGACAATGATATTTTTGAAGAAAAAAATCAACTCAAAGTAAGCCTAGAAGAAAAGAACATAATCATAGATACTCTTGAAAATCAGCTTGAAGCAAAGAAAAAATGCATTGAGGAATTGGAGTGTGAAGTAGTAAGTCTAAGGAAAGATAATGAGAAAGGAAAAAATCTCAATCTTAGATTTTCTAAAAGTTCAGAAACCTTAGATGGAATTATCAATGCTCAACGTTCTCCTCTCATAAAAACATGACTTGGATTTATTGGAGAATCCTCTCAGGTTTCAGCACCAAACTATCTAAAGGCAGCAACTACTGGTTTACAATATTCCTCCTCTCAACAAGGAAGCAAGGATTCTTTACAGGTAAAGCAGGATCATCGCACTTCAAGGAACACTGACAGGAATAACTTTCAAAGGAGATCCAACCAGCAGGTAAATTCAAATAGAAGATTTCGTAATTACAAAAATGGCTATTTCAATGGACAATGTTTTACATGTCACAATTTTGGTCATAAAGCTGCTCAATGTGTTGCTTACAAAACTATCATGACAAGAGAAGCAAGAAAGAAAAGGTTCTATACTGAACCAAAGAAGAATACCTATAACAAATTTTCTCCTCTTCAAAATGAAGTTGAATGTGCTTATTGCAACAACTTTGGTCATGAAGAATCTGAATGCAGGAGCAAAGTCCAGCCAAAACAGCACTTTCCCTCAAGTTCCAAAGTATGGAAAAAGAAGGAATTACAGGTTGAAAACTGTGGGATAGCATTATTTTCAGAAGGTGAAGAAAATCAATGGTACATTGATAGTGGATGCTCAAGACACATGACAGGTGACAAAAGCAAACTCCTTACATATAATGCTCTAGAAAAGGAGAAGAAAGTAACTTTTGGAAATGATTCTCCTGCTGTAATTAAAGGAAAAGGGTCCATGTTTCTAAAAGAAAAGGTGAAGGCTAAGGATGTCATGTATGTGGATGGATTAAGGCATAACCTGTTAAGTGTAAGTCAAATGTGTGATCAAGGAACAGAAGTGGTCTTTAGTTCAAAAGAATGTGTGGTTCGTGATCTTGATACAGGTAAAATCATTATAAAAGGAAAAAGAAATCCAAACAACCTGTATGTATTGAACGGCATAGATCAATGCTACTTGAGCAAGTCTTCAGAAAATTGGCTATGGCATAGAAGGTTGGGGCATCTAAGCTTCTCTCAAATCAACAAAGCAAGGAAACTTCAAGCAGTTCGTGATCTTCCCAATGTTAATCTTCCAGAAAGTATCATATGCAAATCTTGTCAATTTGGTAAGCAGACCAGAGTACGATTTAATGCCAAAGAAGGATAATCAAGTAAGCCTCTTGAACTCATTCATACTGACATCTGTGGACCTATGAGGAAAAATTCATTACGTGGGGAAGAATACTATATCTTATTTATTGATGACTACTCTAGAATGTGTTGGATCGGGTTCATTAAACACAAAGATCAAGCATTTGAAAAATTTCAGAGCTTCAAAGCATTGGTAGAAAATGAATTAGATCTAAAAATCAAGTGTCTTAGATCTAATCGAGGAGGAGAATATACATCAAATGAATTCTTTGAATTTTGTGAACAACGTGGCATAAAAATACAGTTCTCTGTAGCAGGCACTCCACAAAAAAATGGCGTAGCAGAAAGAATGAATAGAACAATTGTTCAAATGGCTAGAGCTATGCTTTCTGATTCTGGAACTCCTGACATGTTCTGGAGTGAAGCAGCACATACAGCAGCTAACATTCTCAACAAGGCTCATGTTCGGGTAAATAGTGACAAAACTCCATATGAACTCTGGTATGGTAATTCTCCCACTGTGAAGCATTTTAGAGTTTTTGGAAGTAAATGCTTTATCAAAAATAATGATGAAAAGCTTGGAAATTTTGAATCTAGATCAAATGAAGGGATATTTCTTGGTTACTCATCCTCAAGCAAAGCATACACATGTTACAATAAAAGGCTTCGAAAGATTGTTGAATGTATTGATGTTGTTATTGATGAGTCTCCTGCAGCTCCTAAAGAAGAAAAACAAACAACAAAAGAAGATGATAGTGACATATGGCCATCTACATCAAATGGAAACAATATAGACAGTAGATCCAATGAAGAACCTGAAAATGATCTATCTGAAAAAGCTCCATCCAGATATTTTCAAAAGAATCATCCTGAATCTCAAATTTTGGGAGACAAGGAATCAGGTGTACGAACAAGGAGAACTCTTGTGGGATCTTCTAGTCATCTGGCACTGCTATCCACAATTGAACCACACAATGTCAATGAAGCTAGCAAAGATGAATGTTGGAAGCAAGCCATGGATGAAGAGCTTGATCAAATCGAAAAGAATGACACTTGGGAATTGGTACCAAGACCACATGATAAAAATGTCATTGGAACTAAATGGATTTTCAACAACAAGTTAAATGAGAATGGGGATGTTGTAAGAAACAAAGCTAGATTGGTTTGCAAAGGGTATACTCAAAAAGAAGGTATAGACTTTGAAGAAATGTTTTCTCCTGTAGCTAGACTTGAAGCCATAAGAATGTTTCTTGCTTTTTCAAGTTATCAACAAATCAAAGTTTATCAAATGGATGTTAAATCTGCTTTTCTTAATGGAGATCTAGAAGAAGAAGTATATATAGAACAACCGAAAGGATTCATTTTGGGAAATGATGAACATCTTGTTTGTAGACTTAAAAGGCTCTATATGGTCTCAAAAAAGCTCCAAGGGCATGGTATTATCGTCTTGACAAATATCTTCATCAACAAGGATTTTCAAAGGGGTCTACTGATAGCAACTTATACACAAAAGTTGAAAATGATAAACTATTGATTGTGGTTGTATATGTTGATGATATCATTTTTGGGAGTAACGAAGATTCTATGAGTCAAAAATTTGCTTCTGTCATGCAGCAAGAATTTGAAATGTCCTTACTTGGGGAACTAACATTCTTTCTTGGCTTACAAGTGCATCAAAATGCAGATGGTATATTCCTATCACAAGAAAAATATCTTAAGAAAATTCTGAAGAAATATGGCATGGAAGAATGAAAACCTATAAGTACACCAATGATCACCGGATGCAATCTCAGTTCTCATGATGATTCTCCCATGGTGAATCAACCAGAATACAGATCAATGATAGGAAGTCTAGTTTATCTCAATGGGACTAAACCAGATATTATGCATGCAGTTGGGATTGTTGGACGATTCCAAGATAATCCAAAATATTCTTACCTTCAGGCTGTTAAAATAATTTTCAAATATCTACAAGGAACTCAAGACTTTGGTCTATGGTATCCAAAGAATGATGATCTTACTCTTCATGCTTACACTGATGCAGATTGGGCTAGAAGTGTTGATGATCGGAAAAGCACTAGTGGTGGTGCATTCTACATGGGACCCCGGATAGTATCTTGGTTCAGAAAGAAGCAAAATTCTATTGCCTTATCTACAGCAGAAGCAGAATATGTGGCTGCCGCATCTTGTTGCACTCAGCTCCTTTGGATGATGAAAACCTTACAAGATTTTCAAATCAAATGTACACCTCCTATCCCCATTAAGTGTGACAATACAAGTGCCATCAGTATTTCAAATAATCCTGTTATGCATTCGAAGACCAAGCACATTCCCATCAAGTATCACTTCTTACGTGAACAAGTGCTTGAGAAAAAGGTGAAGTTGGAGTATGTTCCCTCCAAAGAACAAGTTGTTGATATCTTTACCAAACCTCTGCCCAGGGAAGCGTTCGAGTATCTAAGACAGAAGCTGGGAGTGTTCTCTGCCAGTCAAAAGAACAAATTTGCATAAATTTAGAAGATGGTATTGGATACGCGGGTTTCCTGAAACACATTCGCGTATATAAGCGAGTCCATGCACAGAAAACCGCGTATGTCTGATTGCTGACAATTCTCTATTTGGATTCAGCTCTCTTCAGCACAGCTGTAGTGTTGTTTGGTATCTCTGATACTGTTTGGTATCTCTGGTGGTGTTCCAGTTCTCATAATTCTATTTCTAATGTTTTGATAAAGATGCCTTGATGATTTGTTGGTAAAAGTGTTCAGGATGCACAAACTAAGGGGGAGCCTTAGTCATATGGAAAGGATGTTTGGATGCACAGATTTAGGGGGAGCATTAGCGTTGCTGAGTATAATGCATTATTGGCATTATGATGGTTCTGATACATGTTCTCTTTCTTGAGGAATTTCTGGTGTTGGTCATAAATGGTCATATTTGTAATTTGATGAAAAGGTCTTGTTGAGACCCATGATGTAAAATTGTAATATTCAGTCATGTAAGGACTAGTCAATTTTGTAAACCCACTTGGTTGGGTAGCTGAGTCAAATTTATAAACCCACTTGAATGGGTAGTTGAGTCTCATATGTAAATCCACTTGGTTGGATATTTGATGTAAGTATGAGTCTTTGGTGATAGGAAGTTCATAGAGTCATGTACTTTATTGAAAAATATGTTTGAAGATTCAGCATGAACTCAGGGGGAGCTTGGTCACTTCAGTATATATCAGATTTGCAGAACGCTTATTCCACATGAGGAGAAAAGGGGGAGAGTATGTTGGTTTTGATCCGCCCTTTTCCCTTGATGTCAAAGGGGGAGAGTGACATGGTGTTTGAATGAATAGAAAGAATGGTGTCAAAAATGGAGAGAGCGACATGGTGTCCTTGTATTCTTAATGTACCTATCTGTTGTGGTAACCAAACACCATCATGGTTGCCATCAAGTCCAAAGGGGGAGATTGTTGGCAATATGATGCAGAGTGTTGTCCTTGATGGCAACCCATTGAATGAAGATGAAGACATGATAATGTTGACATGTGTTGTCCTTGATGACAATCCACCTGATGAAGTTATTCTTGACTTGATGGACTTGGTAAATGATGAAAATCTGATATGATATGATGTTTTGATGCTCAATGTTGTCCTTGAATGGCAACCCACTTGATGAAGTTGTGCTTGATAGAATATGTCTTGATGAACCTGTTAAATGATGTAAATTTGATGTATCTACAGTGAGTACAGAAGGCAATGAAGAAAGGAAGTCAACATGTGCTAAATCTATGGTGAGAAGAGTATGTCTCTAAGCATACGCGTATTTGTCTAGGGGAAGTCGCGTATGCACACAGAAAATAACGTGCCAAGTTGCGTATGGGCAAAAGCGCTCAAAAATTGCAAAACCAGGGGTAACCACCATGGTATTGACCCATTGTATTGGGTAATGTTTCGCCTAAATGTCCCTTCCAGGAATACCATTGGATGTAATGTGGTTTTGGCTCATGGTATTGAAAAAGGGTAAACCTATATAAAGAGAAGAAATTCATTGTGCAAATCATAAGTATGGGTGCAAGATGTCTGAACTTGAATGAATACTTCTCTCTGAAGTATATCTGAATGGAAAGGGTTACAGTTCAATGGTAGATCTGAATGTATGATGCACCAATGATGAAGAAGGGGATCTAGATCTGGAATGTATTTGTATCTGCTAGATCTGTTTATGGAAGATTAGATCTGTGATGAGGCGAACATCTGTCTGAGGTAAAGGGTAAAATCTGAAGTGATGTATCTGTTGTGAAGAATAGCAATGACATAAAAGTCTGAAGAACCATACGCTAGTTCGTCAAAGAGGAAGCGCGTATATACGCGGCTTCGCTGAAGAGAAAGCGCGTATGCGCAATGAAATTGGATCTGTAATATGTATAGAAGTATACGCTAGTTTATGTGAACGGAAGCACGTATATACGCGACATCAGCGAAAGGAAAGCGCGTATACAAACTAGGGTTTGCTGAAGTCTGTGGTAAGAAATGTCTGATCTGTTCTGCTGGTTTACTGATATCTGTCAGTGAGTTATATGTATCTATTTCATGGTTGACTGTGCTTAAAAGTATGGAGTGGGTCCAGTCTGAAAATTTGATGAAACGTGGCCTGCAAGTGATGTCCTAAAGGATGCTTTGGATCCAGTGTGAAAATTGATGAAACGTGGTCCATAGAGGTGCTGAGGGTTGTAGCCTTCAGTCAGGGGGTTGTAGCTCCCTTTCAGGAGAGGCTGGTAAACAATATCAGGGGGTCATAGCTCCCTTCCAGGAGAGGCTGGTAAACGAGTCAGGGGGTAGGAGCTCCCTTCCAGGAGAGGTTGGTAAACGAGCGTAGGTGGGTGCCTGCGTGTTGGTAGGAGTCTGCACCAGCACATATGTTGTAAGATGTTTTCTCTATAATAAAATATTGAAGGCTGAGCAACTGCAGCGGTGGTTTTCTCCCGACTTGGGTTTCCACCTAAAAATCCTGGTGTTCATGTGTGATGCTTTGTGTGATGGTTTATTCTATTGTTACTTCACATGTTTACTGTTAACTTAACATCAGATGAATGAATATTGCAAAGAACTGAGTTAATAAATGTCTGCATATTTAGATCTCTACTAATACGCGAGCTGTATGAAGGAAATCCATGAGTTTACTGAAGGAAAGTAGCGTATGGCTTTTAGAGAGTGAAAAAGTAAAATTTTTTGAATATGCAGTAAATACTGATTCACCCCCCCCCCCCCTCTCAGTATTTTTCCCAAAAAAATTAAATCAAAATTTAATGTCTCCTCTTAGCTGAGGCTAATTAGGAACATTACATGGGGGTCCCATCGTGCTTGGTCTGAGGCCAGGCGGGGTTCCAACGTCGCAATGTTGCTAAGTTAGGGCAGTGGACCACTATATGGTCCATCTGATTTCATAACGTGCATGCGGGTGGGTTTCGTGAAGTGCCTTTAGGGATGATTATGGGTTCCCTGCTAGGCCATTCTTCAGCTGAAAAGAACATGATAGACCCGCTCATCTCCTCTGCTTGGGTCATGGAGCTACCGATGGATTCGGCATCCATATCGTCTTCTCGGGAAAGATGAACTATGGCTAAGCAGAGGCTAGTAAGGGCTAGCCAAAAGCGAGGTATGTAGTGACAATCGTCCAATAGATGATTGTCGGTGGATAACCTGCATGTGAATTGCACTACCCGTAGCCCCACATAGTAAACCCTTTCGATTGGATACAATCTGTGAATGAGTTCCAATTCGACACACTCTTTGAGGTAGTGGCCACATTCATCACATAGCGTGCAACTTATTATGGGCATTACCGGGGGTCTTTCCATGAATCTATGCTCCTCTTGTAAGTGTAGGATGGTACGTGGTTCATCATTGATAGACTGAATGGAGGGATCCTCTTGATATGATTGCTTGACCGCATGTAAGGCATCCCTATATCACGGTATTTCTGGACAATGGTGGGTATAGTGCTCATAGGTGTCATAGAGAGTGCATGCGTGATTGGTACACATCGGTTTACTTTTACTTTTGGTGGAAAGTTCCTTTTTATGGGAACACCATATCAAGGTGCCTGCCTCACAGTCGAGGACTGGTTTTAACTCGTCCAACTCCAGGCATACGTGGGTAGCATGTCCTATGACATCACATATAGCATAGACTGATGACTCCCTTTGCATGGTGGGGTTCACCACTTTATTTCCTTTCATGGTGATTTTCTTGGTCATGGTGACTGGTTTCGCAATGGGGATTTCCCTTGCGGGGGAGGTTTTGACTACTGCTTGGATAGGTTAGGGCTCCTCGGGACCAGGGGCTTTAAACAAAATTTCGTCAAGTTGGTATTTTTTGTTCTTGGAGGGGGAATGAGATACCATAGGGGGAATTCCAATGATATATTTGGTAATACCATTGTTGCCAAGACATGCTAGGAGGTGAAGCCAGGAGGTGGGTAGAGGAAAGGATTTTGGGAGGCGGCGTAGACTAGGGAGGCTGCAGTGGTTGATTCCTTAGTGTCATTACTACTTAAGTCTATGTCCTGACTAACCTCAGTGCTTGATGTGGACATCATGCATACCAGGGCCCCTGTGGCATTGGGCGATACCTCAAGGACAATGGGAGGATCTCCTAGGAATGACCCTAGGACGGACGATAGTTTGAATTGGCCAGGGCCATATTCTTGATACCGTGAAAGACCATATGTGGCTATATCTACATAGGGTAGAATGGTATCCATGTTGGTCAAGGGACGCTTTTCACTGTGCATCAGTTGGTCTACTGTGATGATTCGATACTTGTGGGGGAACATCATGATGCGAAAGATGAAGGATGTTAGGGTAGAAATGGCATACATGTAACTCTGCCGAAGGAGTATATTGTAATCCAAGTGAGCATCCAAGACTTCGATGTCTATGTGGACCGTCTTGTCGGCTAAACAGACTGGTACATTTTGGAAGAGACTGACGAGGGTCGAGGGACGTCCATCGTATGCTCTGAGTGTGATGACGAAAGGTTTGAGTTCGGGGGCTCCTAACTTATGCCATACATTCTTTGACATGATGCATGTGGGTGCACCATCGTCAATGACACATAGGTACATAGTGATATTCTGTACCGATACTAGTATCTGTAAGGTGACCATGGAGGGAAGCCTAGGGGTGGCTTTGTCTAAGTCAAAAGCCATCATGTGCGTGTCAGCAGGGTCGATGACGTCTAATGTGGAAAGTAGGGCTTTCCGTTGCTTTGGGCATGACTGCAATACTTCCAATGTGGACATAGCAGTAGGTGATTGAGCTAAATTGTCTAGGATGTTGTAATTGTGGGCTGCTTTGGAGTAGCCACCTGCTCGCCTATTAGGCCCTTTTACCATTTTTGGCAATGGTTCCAAAGGAATCTTTGGAATGGTTAAAGGTGCAGTCGGCACGCTTGTACTAGCCCTTGACGTATTAGTCTCTGGTGGGGTGTTGTAGCTACGATTCTGAGTTTTGAAGAACATTTCTTCCCCAGCCATGTAAATTTAATGGTTGTTTTTCTCGAAATCATGGGGGTTTTGCTGCTGAGTGCTGACTATTCCTTGATGGGGGAAGGGTTCTTGCATAACCGCAGTTGTCTGGGAAGATCCTCCTTGTCCTCAGTTACTCTAAAGCTCTTTAATCTTAGGGAGTTCAGGACAGTGGTGAGTATAGTGCCCATACTCACCACATATTGAAAAATAATGGTTTTCTCGTAGAGGTGGCCTTTTGCCTTGCCTTTGGGCATTGCTTGGTTCATGGTTCTGATTCCGGTTGGAGTTACCTCCAGCCTGGGATTGCGGTGGGAACTGTTGGCTACTGCCCCCCTGTCCAGAGTTCCATTTGGGCTTGTTTTTTACCTTTCTCTTAACCACGTTAAGAGGATAATTCTCCTGATCATACTGGTGTGGCTGATTTTGGGACAGCTGCACAAAGTTCACCTGTGCATTATTTTGTGTAGGTAGGTTATGTGCTTGGGACTGAGCATATTGTTGTCCCATGTTGGCACCTTGCCATTGGGGGAGAGTTCTTCTGTCAGTTTTTCTTCCTGCGTATAGGGTCCCCTCATCTAGAGGATAAGGTCCTCCCTGGTGATACACTGGCGCCCTATTAGTCAAATTTTTCTCCTACATATGATGACGTTGAAATCCAGGTTGAGACATGTTTTGGGTAGACTCATGTGTATAACCGAGATTCTAACTGCTGCTACTAGGTACCCTTGGGTAATTGACCCAATAAGCCCGTCTGTAGAGTTAGACGCACCTGGTAATTCTTGATAATATTGTAGGCGCAGGGTGTTAGGCATGATAATTTATATGTATCCTGATTGCGTGTAGATCAGTTCAATTTGTTTGGCTTTACTGATTGCATCCTCTTTGGATGTGGGGTTACATTGCACCACATCCTTTGAAATCTCTTCCATCAGAGTTTTCAAGAATAAATCTAAAAGGACTCGGTCGTTGAGTTGTGCTTTGCATAAACTGCGACGCCGCCTCCACTCATGGAGATGCTTTGAAATATGAGTAGAGGGGGATTGTCTGAAATGGGTTAGTAACTCCATTCCTGAATCATGGTGAATGGGAAACTAAAAGTATGTGGGTAATGCAGTAGCGAGGGCGCTAAAGGTTCCATGTGAAGCACGAGGTTTCTCCATGTACCATTTCGCAGCCACTTCTATAATAGTGCGTTGAAATAGCCTCAACCGAATAGTATCGTCAATGATACTATTCTATTAGCACCACAGGTGAAAGGTCATTGTCTGATTTCCTGGGTCTTCTACTTTATTGCCTTCAAAATTTGGTAAGTTTGAAGGGAGTTTCATGGGCATGGGAGGCCAATTAGGGTTGTGTGCGATGGGGTCATTGGTAAGCTTGGTTAAATCCAGTAGATTAAATGCCACTAAGAAAGGTGACTGGGAGGTTGACACCATGGAAACGTGTGAAGACACGAAGTTCTGGTTAGAACGAGGGTTAGTTTGTGACATACCCTATTGTGAATTCATCTGGCTTCCCGTATGGGATGTACTCCTCTTCCCCCCAAGGGACAAGGTGGGAGTGGTGTGCGGTGTGGTGTTGGGAGTCCGACTAGGGTTCTCAACTAAGGTTGCTCCAAGAAAGGAGGAACCAACCACTGTGGAAATGTTCTGTCTTTTACGCCTAAATGGCGAAAGACCTGGAACACCATGGGGGCAGGTCCAAAAGATGCCTGGACCGATGAAGTTTCATTGGAAATGTTTGAGTGTTGACCAAATTATTTTTTAGAAAATTTTTGTGGGGATCAAGTCTGTGATCATGACAAATTTATGGCCACATACATAAAAACAAAGTGAAAATGAAATGAATTTTCCTTTAACTTAATCTATGTGATCAATCAAGAAAACAAAAATGGTTTGGTTTGTTTGTGCGTGATACTCAAAATCCTAAAAGACTTAATACATCCTCACACACTCAAAAGTAACTGGGCCTTGAGAGGATTTCTTGCGAGTGCTGGCACAACGTCCCGTAAGAGCTGGCAACACCCCTAGTCAGCTGAAGAGAATTAACGAAGGTAAGGGTATAGGGTCTGGCACTTGCCTGCATCGTCACCTATAGGGTAAAGGATGCCCTAGTTTTGGCCACTAAGAACGACCATCGCACATTAGCTTTCAAGTCTTGGGCTTCTTGGTAGTCAGCTAATAGTACCGAGTATTAGCTGGGTCAGGTAGCCCCAACTGATACCGCACGCATTGTGCCTAAGCCTAACCCCCTCTGAATCATGTCTCTGCCGCGCTCGGGTTTTCTTTTCTGTAGGATGATAGGTGGATTTTAAAGCTCCATAAATACACAACTTCTATGTTTCAATGTGAAGTGTGATCAAGGTGGCTTATTGGATGCCTACCCCCTTGATCCTAACTTAATCTAGAAATTCCCTTGTGGCCCCTCTGGGAGAATTTAGTGAGTTTGTTTAAGTTATTTTTAGGTGTATTTCTTTTCTTAGTGGGTGAACGTGTGTGAGAATATGGTGAACAATCTCATAATTTGAACATATGGATATCAGTGATCCTTTACAAAAGTCCTCTAGTTAAACTATGTGACGTTGTTCCTTGCTGAAATGGAAAGCATTTATGGATAATGGCCCGCTTCCAAATCCTCCTAGTTATTCTATGTGAGTGACTAAAGGGAGATGGTGAATCATGAATGTAGAGCATTCATATGCTTTCCTAGGGTCACCAAATGGTGCAAAGACAACAGATATTACTTTCTCTAATTGGCAATTCAATCCTAGTCCCACAATTCCTAAATGCAAAAATTGAATTTTAAACTAAACAATTTCTACACTAGCTTATGCATGTGTGGTCATGAGCCACATACTTGGACTAGTTAAGCTAAGTGTACATACCAGAATGTGCAAAAAAAAACACAAATTGTTCGGAAAGCAATGGTTAATTCACCCCCTACTTAAACTATGTGAAATTTTTTTGCAAAACCAACTTAAATGAAAACTAACTAAATGCCTACAGTAAGCAGCAAAAAATAAGTTCTCAAAAGTTTTGGGGTATCAACACAGGTGTTGGAAGATAGATTAGGGGCTTCCCAACACACTTACAAGCTAAAAAAATGCAGAAAATAGGGAGAAAAAAATCTCCTTACAATTTTTGCGCAAAATGCCTTGACAGGTGTGCTTTCATGCACGCAGGTCAATCCTGAACGCACGCAATGTGCCTCTGTGAGGAAAAACTACACGCAAAAATTCTACAAGTAAAAATATTAGGAGCTTCCTTCTTCAATCTATCACCTCATTGAATCTAGGGACTGCAAGATGGATCATAGGACTGTCAACTCCACTCCAGCATAGAAAAAGGGTCTCCTACAAAAGATGGCACAACCACATAAACTTGAAACACGTCAGTGGAGTTGCCAATCCTATTGTTGTGTATTAGTCACACGAGTGTACGAAATTGCACAAGCTTAGATAATTTCATCTACTCTCTAAACTATTGGTAATTGGCAGAAAGTGGGGGAGCTCAAAAGCATAAGACTTAATAAAAATAATATGCTGAAGTATGCTTTGGTTAAACTAAAACTAAAAAAACACAACTGTAAAGAAGCTATATAGATATTTCCAAACAATAATAATGCAAATGATGGCTCGATGGCCTCTTCTTATTAAATGTTTAGAATGGAGAAGAGATGTTACCCACTTGCAAAAGGGCACCTATGAAATGGCTCTAGGTCTCGATGCAATGATGTTGCCTTCCAAGCTCTGCTTTTGATGCAGGCTCACTCTCTCTCTCTGCTGTGGTGGACTCAGATGTTGGGTGGAAAACTATAGAGTCCTCTTTAGCTCCAAATCCGGGTCACACACAATGCTGGTGTTTATTGGGAAACTTTGGCTAGCATAACCTTGTGATCACCATTTTCTCATCTCTTGGTGGGCTTATGTAGGTGAGCTTCAAATCCTCCTTCCCTCCCTTGGTACATGATGGATGGTGACCCAAGGGAGAGGTGTGATTCCATTGTGTGCTAAAATAATTTCTAAGGAGGCATTTGTGGCTATCCTTAGGTGGATTTCACATCAGGATTAACTGTCCTTTGCTTGTTGTGGTCTTGGAAAGTGACTTTTTTCCATTTCCAGGAGTGCGCACTAATTGGGAAAAAAGGCGCACAGAAGGCACTCTTCTTGAAGGAAAAAGCATGCATTTGAGCATTTATGAATACTTTAAATCTGATTTTCTCAAAAGCTTAGATATTTTAAATAATTCTTGATTCCATAATGTATTCCTGTCCTTTAAATCCCTAGGCTCGACATTAATTGATTTCATTTTCTGCTGTACGATTTTTCAGTGTTAACAGTTAAGGTTAAGGTAAGGTTAAGGTTAAGGTTAAGGGTAAGGTCAAGGTTAATTGTAAGGTTAAGGTTATGTTAAGGTTAAGGTTATGGGAAGTTTAAGGTTAAGGTTATGGTTAAGGGTGTTAGCACTCAAATATACCTGAGGCTGAAATAAGGTAAAACTCAAGGCTACATCAAACCACGCTTAGCCTCGTAGCTAGCCCTATGAGGACAGGAGAGGGCTCTCTCCGGTTCTATCTCGAAAAAATATATTCAAAGGGGCTGAGATGACTTATAACGAATACTGATTTTAGGCTAGTAAAGAGATAGGAAAGTTTGATTTTGATTTTTTGGGTTTTTGCTGAAAAAAATGGGAAAAACAATTTTGGGTCCGGGGATAAGGTTAGATCTTTGCAGAAGTCGAGTTGGGGCAAGGTAGGAAATAGTCTTGATGCTTTTGATCGGGTATATGGATGGATCAAAATGACAAGGAGCTGAAGAGGGAAAGGGAGAACATGGATCCTCTCCAAACAGGCGAAAACATGTAAAACTAAACAAATTTAAAGGCAGAGCACTGAAACAATGGATTCAACCTCATTTACTCATTCATTTAGTTTCAGAAGCATAAGAAGGGAATGGCATACATTAAAAATTAAATAAATTACAATAAACTGAGAGAAAACACCATCAAGAACTGAAAGCCACAAGAATCCCAACAGGTGCTGCAAAACCTCTGATCTTTCCTTAGCCAAAATATGAAAAATATGTACAATAGTGTGCCAAAGTTTTCCCAAGAGTCCAACCTATCCAACCTCTGAAAATGATTGATAAATTACATCATATAGAGCATCCTAACCCCTTCCCATGCCTCTAGGGGTCGAATTCCTCCTTCTAGGAGCAGTTCCAACTAATTCTAAACAAGGAGCTAGAATATAGGCATCCAAACAACTTGCCTCTAAAAGGGAGGAAACTGATTCTTACATTTGATTTTTACTTTTTTAGGAGTGAATCTTCTAGAATAGGTAAAAGTGAGTCCAAGTTACATGCCAACCATAAAATTACATCAAGATAACTCAAAAATTACATCCACAAGAAAAACTGGTCCAACTGGCCGAAATCCTGAGCTGGAAGATGAAAAATGGACCAAAAATCTCTATGCGTAGCGCGCCTAAGCTCTATGCGTAGTGCACCTTTCAGCCTACTTTTGGGGAACTTCTCAGCATCAAAATCAAGCTCATGATAGCTTTTTGGAAAGCCCTGGATGTTGTATATCCAACCCAAGTGGAATTTCTCAATTTGGAGCTCATTTTCCCCTCCAAAACTTCATTCTCCCACAAGTACTTCATGCTGCTGAAAAAGGTGGCAGAACGGTGATTTTCATGGTGTTTTCACCCCTTTGATCATCCAGAACTTGGTGAAATGCTTTGGTCCTACTGGAGCATGCATAAATTTCCATGAAAAATCCAAAAATATAAAGTTTTCCTCCAACAAGTGTCCCAATCATAAGCGAGCGCGTCGACGCGCTACGCGTTGGGCTGAAAAACCTGTTTTGAGACCAAAATTTTCCAAAATGACAAAAACTTCTCCAAATTCGCTCAAATTTGGAGCGAAGACCCTCCATCATGTATCATGCCCAGCCAACGAAGCCTCGGCCAAAATCTGGAGTGGATCAGGCCTCTTCCGCCGTTTTAGTGCACTGCTCAACTTCCTCTTTAGAATCTTCATTTTTGCCTTGCAGACGTGCATGCTGGCCCAATAATGACCTTTCATGTGACGAAGCATGTCTTTGTCTCTATTGGCCTTTGCCAAAAATTTCTCCAGATGAATGTTAACATGCGTGAGGCAAGAATCTCGATCAGCCGGTGTCATATCACCAGGTCTCTTCCGGGCCAATTGTCGATCCTCACGGATTCGCCGCAGCTCTAACAGTGTGTGCTCATCCTCTAGCTGTTTGTTACGCTGCTCCAGGTAGTTTATCACCCACTGAGCCCTCTGCAATTTCTCTTTCAGCGTGTCATTCTTGGCCTTTTTCTCCTGGATGATCTCTTTCAGCTTCGAGCTAGGAGAGCTCGCATCAACATCGATGAATGTGAAATCAATGTCTCGATCGCCTGATGGGCCCTCATCGTGCATAGGCCTCTTGCCTCTGTCATGAATCTGTACCTGTGCTGAAGAAGAAGGCGAGACGCCTTCCACCCTTGGTGGAGATAATACTCGTGCTGCTGATGAAGTCAACGAGACCCCTTCCACCCTTGGTGGAGATAATACTCATCGTGATGTTGCGAATAAGACCCTGTGGCCTCGCTGGTACGTCACATACAATGGAGCACTGATATGCTCGGTCTCAGGAATGTCTAGCTGATGTGAAGGCTCTCCCTCATCATGAACTACCTTGGGAGGCAGCTGTGGCGCTGTGAAGACGTCACAGGAGATGAAATCCTCCCAAGTAATGCCCTGCTGTGTCAACTGATGTACCACCATGATTTTGATCAGTGCGTAATGATATATACTGCAATGCTGCTGTGCTGGGGTCTTCTTCTGTACAAAAATTTTCATCCTCTCTATGTTGCGATACATGAAGTATGGAATTCTCATCATACGTACCCTCGTGAAATGCATCAACAAACGGACATGGTACGCATAGAGACGCGAGAATCTGCCCTCGCAACTGAAATATCGAATGATGAGTTTCATCAATGGTGCAAACTCATCCTTCAGGAATCTGAAAGGAAAAACCCTGCTCAGCTGCCTCATAAACCCAGGTTTGATGTATGGCTCATAGTAGGATTTCTCTAACTGCTGTCGTTTGTTCCATTCCTCTCCTATATTTGGTATCTCGGTGGCCCGAGCAATAGTCTCTGGTGACAGAATGAAATCTACTCCAGCAAGGTTTACACGACCATCATGTAAATGTAGAACAAATAGACGAGCTAGTTCACGATGATGCTGGGTTTGTGAAATCATCTCACAGTATTGGAAACATGACTGATGCTGAAAACAATCCATTGCAAGCGGGCAAGCCTGCAATTGAGCCAAAGAAGTAGGCTCCTCCCTGAGATGCTTACCACCTTTGCCACTTTTGTGAGACCTTCGTGGCACATTACCCTCTGCTGTGGAATCACTGTCATACTCCTGCTCATAAACTGAATCCGTCTCTGACATGGCTTTGAAAACAAGATGTCTGCAATATATATGTTGATATAGGTGTAGTGAAGACAAAAGTTTCAATGTATGCTCAAAACCCAAATATGTCACATATGTATCAAAGTATCATAGGAAAACAAGCCACAGTGGTAATGGCTCTGTCAAGTGGATTGGCATAAAAACAGTCACTGCTTTGATCACAAGGGAATTTGACAAATGAGTAAAAAAAAGTGTAATGTAGTGTACAGCCTTTGCAATGCTGGCGAAGATTTGTCAAAGGGAAAATGAGTATGGGACTGTGTTTGTCAATGGAGAATGGGAAACAGTGTGACAATGACCATAGTAAAACAATAGCAATGATAGTGGTAATATAATGGCGATGACAGAAATGATGAAATGGAAAACTGAGAGCGTGAGGGCCGTGACACTTTGACAGTAGATGCATAAGCATATATATCAACAACACAAGCTTGGAAATCCTTCACAAGACTATCAACATGTCTTTCAAAACCCTAACAAATGAATTTGCAATGAACCTAGGGTTTCACCTTTCTCCACATCAAACACACTAGTTTCTCCACTCTCAAAACACCACAATCATGTTCAAAATTTACTGAGAAATCATGAAAAACCTACTTGCAAGCCAATTGAGGCGATTTGGCATTAAACTAGACGCAGGAGCGAAAATTTCTGGCTCTAAAATTATATGAGTAGCGCACTCACCCAGTGAGTAGTGCACATTATTTTAGTAGCACGCGTGCTATTTTTCACAGGCCGGTGAAGCCCAATGAGTAGCGTGCCTCTTGTGAGTAGCGCGCCTTCTCTGTGAGTAGCGCGCCTCCTCTGTGCGTAGCGCGCTACATAGTGCATTGTGAAGGAAGCTTTTGGAGGCCTTCCCGGTGTCCAAATTGATCATGTGATAGCTCGTTAGAAATATCTTTGAGTCTACTTTCAAACCCAAGTGGAATTGTTCAATTTGGGGTTTATTTACTCTGTCAAAAACCAAATCTCCCAACACTACTTCCTGCTGGTGCATCAATTCTCCTGAGGCAACGATATTCTTAACATTTCTCCAAAACCATTATACCTGTGTAAAACGTGAAGGAGGTTTTTCTTCCTTGGCATATTTTGTAAAGAAACCTCTCTCATTTTTCCAAAATTCATCTTTTATTGCTCTGAAACATCATTTGAGTGAAACCTATCCCGATGTATGAAACAAGGGATTTTGTCGAAATGAAGCGAAATGAAGGGGATAAGGGGCTTCTAAATTCTTGGGGAAATTTTTGGAAGTAGGGAGGGATGTTAGGAAGTAGGGGAAAGTAGAATCTCATAGATTGGGTGAGGGGAAGGGGTCCAAAAGGGAAAAACACAGGCCTAGCCTAGAAAATTGCCAAGTTGTGTCAAGAAACTACGGTTTGTGCAAAAATGAGGAATTTGGGGGATCTCAGTGATGGGAAGTGTTTAATAAGGTACATTAATGATAGGGGAAGGTGTATGAACATCAGGATACAAGTTTTTCTAATGATTTGTCCATCCAAGATAAATTTCCTCCAAAACCCTAGGAGAGGGAAATGGACCTTACCTAGGCACAACTGAAGCATGAAAAAGCTGTAAAATGACCCAATGGAACTTGACATGATGATGAAAACCCTTTGAATGATGGTACACTCAGCTGAATGGTGACATGCATCGACATTTGGACAAATTTGAAAAGAGTGAAAACAAACCCTAGACCTAATGCCTAGTGACCAAATTTTGCTTGAAGACTCATTGAAATGACAAAATTTGACCTTGACACCTTAAAATCACTTTGTAAGAGCATGTTTGATCACTGAAGGAAGGTTGCAAAGGCTGACACTAACATTGGCTCCAATGGGGATGGTAGCTCCTTGGTGGTGCCAAGAACGGCAGATCTTTGGGAGAGCAGACTGTGCCTTCATCCATTGGGCAATGGAATCAAAAACTAAAAATGAAATGCATGACTGAAAATTGATGACTTGATGACACAAATTGACTCTCACTCTACTCAGAACTGACTCGATACTTAAACATAACCGACAAACTGGAAATATGCTCAATATGAAGCTTATTCAATACAACCTACTCTAAGAATTTCATTCATCACCTGATCAAGTGAAATGAAACAGCCAATGCAACCATGTAAGCATGCTGGCTGCTATCTTAATTCTCTGCAAGTGCTTTCTTATGAACAACAAGAAATAACTACTGAAAGGCAACTCCCATGGAAACTTTGAACCAAGTGGACTGCTGAGAAACTTGCAAAGCATGAATTGACTAGATGACTGCAAGAATACTGCGAAAGGATATTCATACACATAGCTACTGATTTCCAGATAATCTCCATACCTTGATCTTAAACTTTTCCTCACATCTGTGGTGCTTTTCTTTGGTGATTGCAGCAAGCTGTCAAAAGGATCCTGAAATTCATGAATAACTAAACTCTGTTGCTGATTCCAAACTGAACAAAAGCCTCCTTCATCAATCTCCTCATATGACTGCAAACCTTGATATGGGCTATGCAATGAACAATCTGTTAAAAAAGACAATGAAGGTGACCTTTGAATAAGATTATCATCAACATTCTTTTCCGGCACATGGTTAGCTAATGAAGGAAAACTTTTACAGCAGACATCATCCAACACACGAGCAATAGGATCATCAAAAACTTGAGAAGATTGCTGCACTGTATCCCTTGAAACTGTATGACATCCTACTGGCTATTCATCTTTTTCTTGAGAGATATTACGAAGATTCTACCTTATAAACTGAAATGCTTCGAAACAAAAGGGTATAGAATCTTCCTACATCATCAAATCATGTATTTCATCTTCCACAAATTCTTCTGTAATCTGATCTTCAATTTCATTTGGTGGCTGCAAATCTGATGCTACAGGCTGCTCAAGAATTTCGTCATCTGTCTCATCCTCAACATTAACACTGAGAGATTGCTGATTTTTTATAGGCTTCTCATTTGAAGATTTACTATGCAATCTACCCTTCAAAAACTGAAATGATTCAAAACAGAATGGTACGGAGTCACCTTGTATCATTTGATCAAATGTGCCAGCTTCCATGGCTTCATTTGCAACTTGAAAATCAATGGCTTTCGAGGGCTGAAAATCTGAATATGAGAAGTCTTGAACAAGGTTTTCATTGTGCTCAAGATGGTCCAGATCAATACTTGTTGGCAGTTGATTTCTGATTGCATGGTAGTTGTCTCTGATGAACTGAAACGAATCAAAACAAAAAGGCAAAGATCCTTCACTTACTTCAAAATTTTCTGCACTTTCCTCATCATTGTCGTAGCTGATATGCATCGTTTGATCACTATACTCAAGCTGTTGAAAGTGAACTTCCTCCTGGCACAAACTAGCTGTTGATTCGTCTGCAAGATTAGCTTATGCTTGGAGAACATAATCATCATCATACTGATCAAACTGAGGCAAATCATCAGTGTACAACACATCATCAAGCATACATGTCATATCAACAACTCTCTCTTCTTCAAGATGATCTATAAAGCAATCACTATGACAACTGGGATAAGGAACAAAATGTTTTGGGTCAGCCACTTGTTCTTGAATGTCATTTTCATTTTTTGCAGTCATTTTCCGCACCATCTCTTCTACTTCATTTACAAAAAGATCAAGCTTTTCCTCTGAAGGTGTCAGCTGCTCTAAAACATTCTTCTTTTCTTGTTCCTTCAACCTTGCCCTCAAGATCAACAAATGAGCCTCTACATTCACTGCCTTGTTCTGCATCTCGTGAAGTGTTGCAATATTCTTTTCTCTCAACTGAAACTCCATTTCCAGATCAAAGGCACTCGGGTAGTGCAAGAGAGCAGATCTAGGAGAAGGTCTTATATCAACTGGCATCGAATAATAAACTTGGTTAAATCTAGCAGAAAATTGTTGTATTGTCTCCCCTGGCAATCTTTTCAGCTGGTTATACTCCCCTATAATCAACAAAATGTTTTGTCCGATCATCCACCTGTCAAGGAAAACTTCGACAAACTGCTGGAAATCTGTGATGCTCACATCAGGCAGGGCTTTGAACCAACTCTTCACTTGGCCTTGCAAAGAAAGAGCAAAAATCCTAATACTAACATCCTCTTCATCAACTTTAAAAAGGTCTAGAAAAGTCTCAACATTCTGCACATGTTGCTCAGTGTTGACATTGTTACATTCACCATCAAATCTTGGTAGATATAGGTCATAATTTTTAGGGAAAGCATGAAGAACAGAAGGTAAAACAAGAGGTTTATACGGATCTGGAATTTTACAAGGTGTAGGGGCATGTACAAGAGCTGTGGGATCAGTTTGTTTTCTTTAGGCTCATCACTCTGAAGAGAGTCATCATAATATGTGGGAAAAGTAAGGAGACCAGGATCAAAGGAAAACTCAGCATTTACACTTTTTGAATGGGTTGAGTGAAGATTTTGATCACCTTTCTCATACAACAAATTCTGAAAAACCTTCAGGATAGCTTCAAGGATAGCAAAGAAATAGTTTACAAGAAAGCAAACTAGATCCTGAATACCATTCCACTTTGGATACCTGAACTTTGTGGAAAATCCTTCCATTTTCTCAGAGAAAGAGTCAGTCCTCCAGTGGAGTCTCTACAGGAGTCACCAGGTGAATGATTTCGACCTTCTTATGTCTGATCGTTGTCCACCATCAACCATCAGATCTGAACTCGATACATGTACTGGGGCAATTTATAAGTCAAGTGTTACGATTACAAGCTAGACCGGAGATCGACTGAAGCAACGTTTATCTACTATGCACTCGCAGAGCAAGAGCAGTTCAAAGGCTACCTGGCATGAATTCAGGCTCCGTATGTAGCTCATGAAAAAAATTACATCAACAAGCAAGCCAATTCTTCCCCAATATGGTCGCCACTATGTTAGCGCTCAAATCTACCTTAGGCTGAAATAAGGTAAAACTCAAGGCTACATCAAACCACGCTGAGCCTCGTAGCTAGCCCTACGAGGAAAGGAGAGGGCTCTCTCCGGGTCTATATCGGCAAAAGATCTTCAAAGGGGCTGAGATGACTTATAACGAATACTGATTTTAGGCTAGTAAAGAGATAGGAAAGTTTGATTTTGATTTTTTGGGTTTTTGTTGAAAAAAATGGGAAAAACAATTTTGGGTCCGGGGATAAGGTCAGATCTTTGCAGAAGTTGAGTTGGGGAAAGGTAGGCAATAGTATTGATGCTTTTGATCAGGTATATGGATGGATCAGAATGACAAGGAGCTGAAGAGGGCAAGGGAGAGCATGGATCCTCTCCAAACAGGCGAAAACATGTAAAACTAAACAAATTTAAAGGCAGAGCACTGAAACAATGGATTCAACCTCATTTACTCATTAATTTAGTTTCAGAAGCATAAGAAGGGAATGGAATACATTAAAAATTAAAGAACTTACAATAAACTCAGAGAAAACACCATCAAGAACTGAAAGCCACAAGAATCCCAACAGGTGCTACAAAACCTCTGATCTTTCCTTAGCCAAAATATGAGAAATATGTACAATAGTGTGCCAAAGTCTTCCCAAGAGTCCAACCTATCCAACCTCTAAAAAGGATTGAGAAATTACATCATATAGAGCATCCTAACCCCTTCCCATGCCTCTAGGGGTCGAATTCCTCCTTCTAGGAGCAGTTCCAACTAATTCTAAACAAGGAGCTAGAATCTAGGCATCCAAACAACTTGCCTCTAAGAGGAAGGAAACTGATTCTTTGACTTGATTTTCACTTTTTTGGGAGTAAATATTCTAGAATAGGTAAAAGTGAGTCCAAGTTACATGCCAACCATAAAATTACATCAAGATAACTCAAAAATTTCACCCACAAGAAAAACTGGTCCAACTGGCCGAAATCCTGAGCTGGAAAATGAAAAATCAGCCAAAAATCTATATGAGTAGCGCGCCTGAGCTATATGAGTAGCACGCCTTTCAGCCTGATTTTGGGGCACTTCCTGACATCAAGATCAAGCTCATGATAGCTTTTTGGAAATCCCTGGATGTATTCTATACATCCCAAGTGTAATTTCCAAATTTGGAGCTCATTTTCCCCTCCAAAACTTCATTCTCCCACAAGTACTTCCTGCTGCTGAAAAAGGTGGCAGAACGGTGATTTTCATGGTGTTTTGGCCCCTTGGATCATCCAGAATTTGGTGAAATGATTTGGTATTACTGGAGCATGCATAAATTTCCATGAAAAATCCAAAAATATAAATTTTTCCTCCAGCAAGTGTCCCAATCATAAGTGAGCGCGTCGACGCGCTACTCGTATGGCTGAAAAACCTGTTTTGAGACCAAAATTTTCCAAAATGACAAAAAATTCTACAAATTCGCTCAAATTTGGAGTGAAGACCCTCCATCATGTATCATACCCAGCCAAGGAAGCCTCGGCCAAAATCCAGAGTGGATCAGGCCTCTTCCGCCGTTTTAGTGCACTGCTCAACCTCCTCTTTAGAATCTTCATTTTTGCCTTGCAGACGTGCATGCGGGCCCAATAATGACCTTTCATGTGACAAAGCATGTCTTTGTCTCTATTGGCCTTTTCCAAAAATTTCTCCAGATGAATGTTAACATGCGTGAGGCAAGAATCTTGATCAGCCTGTGTCATATCACCAGGTCTCTTCCGGGCCAATTGTCGATCCTCACGGATTCGCCGCAGCTCTAACAGTGTGTGCTCATCCTCTAGCTATTTGTTACGTTGCTCTAGGTATTTTATCACCCACTAAGCCCTCTGCAATTTCTCTTTCAGCGTGTCATTCTCGGCCTTTTTCTCCTAGATGATCTCTTTCAGTTTTGAGCTAGGAGAGCTCGCATCAACATCGATGAATGTGAAATCAGTGTCTCGACCACCTGATGGGCCCTCATCATGCATAGGCCTCTTGCCTCTATCCTGGATCTGTACCTGTGCTGAAGAAGAAGACGAGACCCTTTCCACCCTGGGTGGAGATAGTACTCACGCTACTAATGAAGTCAACGAGACCCCTTCCACCCCGGGTGGAGATAGTACTCATGTGTAGCTGCAAATAAAGCCCTGTGGACTTGCTGGTATGTCACATACAATGGAGCACTGATATGCTCAATCTCAGGGATGTCCGGCTGATGTGAAGGCTCTCCCTCATCATGAACTACCTCGGGAGGCAGCTGTGGCACTGTAAAGAAGTCACGGGAGATGAAATCCTCCCAAGTGATGCCCTGCTGTGTTAACTGATGTATCACCATGATTTTGATCAACGCGTAATGATATATACTTCTATGTTGCTGTGTTGGGGACTTCTTCTGTACAAAAATTTTCATCCTCTCTATGTTGCGATACATGAAGTATGGAATGCTCATCATACGTACCCTCGTGAAATGCATCAACAAACGGACATGGTACGTATTGAGACGCGAGAATCTGCCCTCGCAACTGAAATATCAAATGATGAATTTCATCAAAGGAGCAAACTCATCCTTCAGGAATATGAAAGGAAATACCCTGCTCAGCTGCCTCATAAGCTCAGGTTTGATGTATGGCTCATAGTAGGATTTCTCTAACTGCTGTCGTTTGTTCCATTCCTCTCCTATATTTGGTATCCCGGTGGCCCGAGCAATAGTCTCTGGTGACAGAATGAAATCTGCTCTTGCAAGGTTTACACGGCCATCATGTAAATGTAGAACAAATAGACGAGCTAGTTCACGATGATGCTGGGTTTGTGAAATCATCTCATAGTATTGGAAACATGACTGATGCTGAAAACAATCCATTGCAAGCGGGCAAGCCTGCAATTGAGCCAAAGAAGTAGGCTCCTCCCTGAGATGCTTACCACCTTTTCCAATTTTGTGAGACCTCCGTGGCACATTACCCTCTGCTGTGGAATCACTATCATACTCCTACTCATAAACTTAATCCGTCTCTGACATGGCTTTGAAAATAAGATGTCTGCAATATATATGTTGATATAGGTGTAGTGAAGACAAAAGTTTCAATGTATGCTCAAAACCCAAATATGTCACATATGTATCAAAGTATCATAGGAAAACAAGCCACAGTGATAATGGCTCTGTCAAGTGGATTGGCATAAAAACAGTCACTGCTTTGATCACAAGGGAATTTGAAAAATGAGTAAAAAAAGTGTAATGTAGTGTACAGCCTTTGCAATGCTGGCTAAGATTTGTCAAAGGGAAAGTGAGTATGGGACTGTGTTTGTCAATGGAGAATGGGAAACAGTGTGACAATGACCATAGTAAAACAATAGCAATGACAGTGGTAATATAATGGCGATGACAACAGTGATGAAATGGCAAACTGAGAGCGTGAGGGCCGTGACACTTTGACAATAGATGCATAAGCATATATATCAACAACACAAGCTTGGAAATCCTTCACAAGACCATCAACATGTCTTTCAAAACCCCAAGAAATGAATTTGCAATGAACCTAGGGTTTCACCTTTCTCCACATCAAACACACTAGTCTCTCCACTCTTAAAACACCACAATCATTTTCAAAATTTACTGAGCAATCATGAAAAACCTACTTGCAAGCCAATTGAGGCGATTTGGCATCAAACCGGACGCAGGAGCGAAAATTTCTGGCTCTGAAATTATATGAGTAGCGCGCTCACCCAATGAGTAGCACGCGTTATATGAGTAGCGCGTGTGTTATTTTTCACAGGCCGGTGAAGCTATATGCGTAGCGCGCCTCTTGTGAGTAGCGTGCACTTCCACCTCCTCTGTGAGTAGCGCGCTACATAATGCATTTTGTAGGAGGCTTTTGGAGGCCTTCCTGGTTTCCAAATTGAGCGTGTGATAGCTTGTTGGAAAGCTGTTGGAGTCTACTTTCCAACCCAAGTGGAATTTTGCAATTTGGAGTTCATTTACCTATCAAAAATCAAATCTCCCAACACTACTTCCTGCAGGTGCATCAATTCTCCTAAGGCAACGGTATTCTTGATATTTCTCCAAAACCATTATACCTGTGTAAAAAGTGAAGGATATTTTCTTCCTTGGCATGTTTTGTACAAAAACCTCTCTCAGTTTTCCAAAATTCATCTTTTATTGCTCTGAAACATCATTTGAGTGAAACTTATCCCGATGTGTGAAACAAGGGATTTTGTCGAAATGAAGCGAAATGAAGGGGATAAGGGGCTTATAAATTCTTGGGGAAATTTTTGGAAGTAGGGAGGGATGTTAGGAAGTAGGGGAAAGTGGAATCTCAGAGATTGAGTGAGGGGAAGGGGTCCAAAAGGGCAAAACACAGGCCTAGCCTAGAAAATTGCCAAGTTGTGGCAAGAAACTAGGGTTTGTGCAAAAATGAGGAATTTGGGGGATCTCAGTGATGGGAAGGGTTTAATAAGGTACATTAATGATAGGGGAAGGTGTATGAACATCAAGATACAAGTTTTTCTAATGATTTTTCCATCCAAGAGAAATTTCCTCCAAAACCCTAGGAGAGGGAAATGGACCTTATCTAGGCACAACTGAAGCATGAACAAGCTGTAAAATGACCCAATGGAACTTGACATGATGATGAAAACCCTTTGAATGATGGTACACTCATCTGAATGGTGACATGGACCGAGATTTGGAAAAATTTGAAAAGAGTGAAAACAAACCCTAGACCTAATGCCTAGTGACCAAATTTTGCTTGAAGACTCATTGAAATGACAAAATTTGACCTTGACACCTTAAAATCACTTTGTAAGAGAATGTTTGATCACTGAAGGAAGGCTGCAAAGGATGACACTAACAAAGGGTAAGGTTACGGTTAGGTTATCATTAAGGTCAAGGTTACGGTTAAGTTTAGGTTATAGTAAAGGCTAAGGTTAAGGTTAGGTTAAGATTAAGGTTAAGGTTAAAGTTACAGTTAGGTTATAGTTAAGGTAAAGGTTAGGTTAAGGGTTTGGTCAAGGTCAAGGTTAAGGTTAGGTTAAGGGTAAGGTTAAAGTTATGGGTAAATTTAAGGTTAAGGTTAACCTTACCCTAACCTTAATCTTAACCTAACTTTACCCTTAACCTTGAACTTAATTTTAACCTAACCTTAACCTTAGCTTTACCCTTAACCTTGACCTTAATCTTAACCTAACCTTAACATTAACCTTAACCTAACCTTAACCTTAACCCTAACCTTCACCTTAACTTGGAAATGCTCTCTATGTGAGAAATTACAATGTGTTTTTATGTGATAAGGCCTCATTCATTTCCTTGAAGGATATTTATTGGCGACCCCTCAGATACATGATATAAAATTAAAAATATATATATATACGCAATTAACCTAACCTTAACCATACCCTTAACCTTGACCTCAACCTTACCCTAACCATAAACTTAACCTTACCCTTAACCTTAACCCCCATAACCTTAACCTCGACCTTGACCTTGACCTTAACCTTAAACTTAAGGGTAATGTAACCGTAACTTTAACCTTAATCTTACCCTTAACCTTAACCTAAACCTTAACCTTAACACTAACCTTCACCTTAACCTTAACCTTACCCCCTTATCCTTAAACTTGACCTAACCCTAACCTTAACGTTAACCTTACCCCCTTATCCTTAAACTTGACCTAACCCTAACCTTAACCCCCTTATCCTTAAGCTTGACCTAACCCTAACCCCAACTTTAACCTTAACCTTAGGTTAAGGTAAGGTTAAGGTTACTGTTAAGATTAAGGTTAAGGTAAAGGTTAGGTTAGGTTAGGTTAAGGTTAATGTTAATGTTAAGTTTAGGTTAAGGTTAATGTTAAGGTCAGGTAAGGGTAACCTAACCCTAACCTTAACCTTAACCTTCCCCTTAACCTTTACCTAAACCTTAACCTTAACAATAACCTTAAATTTAACCTTAACCCTAACCTTAACCTTAACCTTACCCCCGTAACCTTAACCTGGACCTTGAACTTGACCTGAACTTTAACCTTAACTTTAAGGGTAACCTAAACCTAACCTTAACCTTGATATTAACCTTACCCTTAAGTTAAACCTAACCTTAACCTTAAAATTACCTTATCATGAGCTTAACCTTAGCCCTAACTTAACCTTGACCTTGACCTTGACCTTGATCTTGACCTTAACCCTGACCTTCACCTTAGCTTTAACCTTAACATTAAGCTTAACCTTAATCAAAACCTTAGTGTTACATTAAGGAAAGGTTGAGGTTAATGTCAATGTCAAGGTTAAGGTCAAGGTTAAGGTTAAGGTTAACCCTGACCTTAACCTTGACCTTAACCTTAACTTTAACTAAACCTCAGTCTTAACCATACCTTAAGGTTAGGTTAGCTTAAGGTTCAGGTTAAAGTTAGGTCAAGGTTAAGGTTAAGCTCAAAGTTAAGGTTAGGTTAAGGTTAAGGTCAAGGTTAGGTTAAGGTTGAGGTTAAGGTATGGTTAAGGTTAAGAGTAAGGTTAAGGTTAAGGGTTTAGTTAAAGTTAATGTTAAGGTTAAGGTTAAACTTAAGGTCAAGGTTAAGGATAAGGGTAAGGGTAAGGTTAAGGATAAGGTTAAGGTTAAGGTAAGGTTAAGTTTAAGGTTGACACTGAGGTTAGGGTTAGGTTATTGTTAAGGTAAGGTTAATGTTAAGGTTAGGTTAAGGTTAAGGTTATGGTCAAGGTTAAGGTCAAGGTTAAGGTTATGGTTAAGGTTAAGATTGTGTTAAGGTTAAGGTAAAGGCTTTAGTTAAGGTTAAGGTTAAGGTTAAGGTTGTGTTAAGGTTAAGGTTAAGGATTTAGTTAAGGATAACCTAACCTTAACCTTAACCTTAACCTTTACCTTTACCTTAACCTTCACCTTCACCTTAACCTTAACATTACAAAACCCGTAACCTTTAACCTTAACCTTAACCTTACCCTTACCATTACCCTTAACCTTAACATTGACTTTTCCCTTAACCTAACCTTAACTTTAACTATAACCTAACCCTAACCTTGACCTTAACTTTACCCTTAAAATTTACCTTAACCTTAACCTTAACCATGACCTTGACCTTAACCTAACCTTAACCTTAGCCTTAACCTTATATTACCCTTAACCACACATTAGCCTTAACTATAACCTAAACCTCACCTTAACCTAACCTTAACCTTAACCTAAACCTTAACCCTAACCTTAAACTTAACTTTACCCTTAAGCTAACCTTAACCTTAAATTTAACCTTAACTTAACCTCACCTTAACCTAACCTTAACCTTAACCTTATCCTAACCTAACCTTAACCTAACACAAACCTTGACCAAACCCTTAATCATAACTATAACATAACCCTAACCTTGACCTTATCTTTACCCCTAACCTTGACCTTAATGTTAACCTAACCTTAATCTTAACTTTAGCATTAACATAACCCTAACCTTGACCAAAACCTTAAAATTAACCTTAACCTTAGCCTTTACCTAACCTTAACCTCAACCTTAACCTAACCTTGACCTTAACTATAACCTAACCCTAACCTTTACCAAACCTTAACCTTAACCTTAACTTAACCTTAACCTCACCTCAACCTTAACCATAACTTAAACTTAACCTTGAACCTAACTATAACGTAACCCTAACCTTGACCAAGCCCTTAACCTTAACCTTAATCTTAACCTTTCCCTAACGTTAACCTTAACCTTAACCTAACCTTAACTTAACCTTAACCTTAACCTAATGTTAACCTTAAATTTACCCTCAACCTAACCTTAACCATAACCTTAACCTTACCCTTACCCTTAACCTAACCTTAACCTTGACTTTACCTTTAACGTAACCTTAGCCTTGAATTTACCCTTAACCTTAACTATAACCTAACTTTAACCTTAACCATAACCTTAACCTAGCCTTAACCTTAACCTTAACCTAACCATAACCTTGACTAAACCTTAACCTAAACTTAACCTAACCTTAACCTTAACACTAACCTTAACCTAACCTTAAGGGTTTGGGAAGGTTTAAGGTCAAGGTTAAGGTTAAGATTAAGTTAAGGGTAAGGTTAAGGTCAAGGTTAAGGGTAAGGTTAAGGTTCAGGTTAAGGTTAATTTTAAGGGTTTGGTTAAGGTTAAGGTTACGTTAAAGGTAAATTCAAGGTTACGGTTAGGTTAAGGGTAAAGTTAAGGTCAGGGTTAGGTTATTGTTAAGGTTAAAGTTAGGGTTAAGGTTAAGGGTAAGGTTAACCTTAACTTTAACCTTAACTTTAACATCACCAAACCTTAACCTTGGCTTTACCTTAACCTAACCTTAACCCCTTAACCTCAACATCAATTTTACGTAAGGTTAGGGTTAAGGTTAGGTTAAGGTTAACCTTGACCTTGACCTTAACCTTAACTATAACTTAACCCTGACCTTGACCAAACCCTTAACCTTAACCTTAACCTTAACCTAACCTTAACCAAACCCTTAACATTAACCTTAACCTCACTAAACCCTTAAGGTTAGGTTAAATGTAAAGTTAAGGTTAAGGTTAAGGTTAAGGTTAAAGTTACGTTAAGGTAAGGTTAAGGTTAAGGTTAAGGTAAAGGTTAAGGATAGGTAAAGGTTAAGGATAGGTAAAGGTTAAGGTTAAGGGTAAAGTTAAGGTTAAAGTTAATGTTACAGGTAAGGTTAAGGTTAAGGTTAAGGTTAGGTTAAGGTTAACGGTTAGGTTAAGGTTAAGGTTACGTTAAGGGTTAAGTTAAGGTTAGGGTTAGGTTAAGGTAAAGGTTAGGTTAAGGGTAAAATTAAGGTTAGGGTTAGGTTAAGGATAAGGTTAAGGTTATGGTTAGGCTAAGGTTAGGTTAAGGTTAAGATTAGTTTAAGGTTAAGGTTAAGGTTAATGTTAATGGTAAAGTTAAGGTTTGGGTTAGGTTAAGGTTAGGTTAAGGGTAAATTCAAGGTTAGGGTTAGGTTAAGGTTAGGGTTAAGGAACGGTTACGATTAGGTTAAGGTTAAGATTATGTTAAGGTGAAGGTTAAGATTAAGAATAATCATAAGGTTTTAGTCAAGGTTAGGGTTAGGGTAAGGTTAATGTTAAGGTCAAGGTTAAGGTTAAGGGTAAGGTTATCATTAGGTTAAGGTTAAGGTTAGGTTAAGGTTAAGATAAGGTTAAGGTTAAGGGTTTGTTGAAGGTTAGGGTTAGATTATAGTTAAGGATAAGATTAAGGTTAGGTTAAGTTAAGGTTAAGTTCAAGCTTAATGGTAAGGTTAAGGTTAGGTTAAGGTTAAGATTAAGGGTTTGGTTAAGGTTAAGGTTAAGGTAAAGGTTAGAACAAGGTTAGGGTAAGGTAAGGTTAAGGTTAAGGGTAAGGTTATGGGTAAAGTTAAGGTTAAGGTTAGAACAAGGTTAGGGTAAGGTTAAGGTTAAGGTTAGATTACGGTTAAGGTTAAAGTTAAGGTTAGGGGAAGGTTAAGGTTAAAGTTAGGTTAATTTAAGGTTAAGGTTACGGGTTTAGTCAAATTAAGCTTAAGGTTAAGGTTAGGGGAAGGTTAAGGTTAAAATTTGGTTAATGTAAGGTTAAGGTTACAGGTTTAGTCAGGTTTAGGTTAAGGTTAAGGTAAGGTTAAGGTTAAGAAAAGGTTAAGGTTAAGGTTAAGGTTAGGTTAAGGGTAAAGTTAAGGTTAGGGTTAGATTAAAGTTAAGGTCAAGGTTAGGTTAAGGGTAAAGTTAAGGTTAGTGTTAGGTTAAGGTTAAGGTTATGGTTAGGCTAAGTTTAAGGTTAAAGTTAAGGTTAAGGTTAGGTTAAGGTCACGGTTAGGTTAAGGTTAAGATTAGGTAAGGTTAAGGTTAAGTTTTGGTCAAGGCTAGGGTTTGGTCAAGGTTAATGTCAAGGTTAAGGTTAGTTTAAGGGTAAAGTCAAGGTTAAGGTTAGGTTAAGGTTAAGATTAGGTTAAGGGTAAAGTTAAGGTTAAGTTTAAGGTCAAGGTTAAGGGTAAAGTTAAGGTCAAGGTTACGGTTAGGTTATAGTTAAGGTTAAGGGTTTGATCAAGGTTAGGGTTAGGCTAAGGTTAAGATTAAGGTTAGGTTAGGATAAGTTCAAGTTTAAGGTTAGGTTAAGGTTAAGGTTACAGGTTTAGTCAGTTAAGGTTAAGGTTATGGTTAAGGTTAAGGTCAAGGTTAAGGGTTTGGTTAAGATTAAGATTAAGGTTAAGGATAAGGTTAGGTTAGGTTAAGGTTAAAGTTAAGGTTAAGGTTAGTTTAAGGGTAAAGTTAAGGTGAAGGTTATGGTTAAGGTTAGGGTTAAGGTTATGGGAAGGTTAAGGTTAGGTTAAGGTTAAGGTTAATGTTAAGGTTGGGTTAAGGTGAGGGTTAGGTTATAGTTAAGGTTAAGGTTAGTTTAATGATAAGATAAGGTCAAGGTTAAGGTTAAGGTCAAGGTTAAGGGTAAATTTAAGGTTAAGGTTAGGGTTAGGTTATATTTAAGGTTAATTTTAGGTTAAGGGTAAAGTCAAGGTTAAGGTTAAAGTGAAGGTTAAGGGTAAGGTTAAGGTTAAGGTTAAGGGTTTGGTCAAGGGTAGTGTGTGCTCAACTTAGTGTTCCTAAATTGAGGTCATCAATTGTCAACCAGGGCTAGTAAATTGTTGAAGTGAGGTGCACTATATGTGCCTAGGTATTTGTTTCTCACTACGTTGTGTTTAGTGTTTTATGATGTTTTTGGTCATTGGTTTTATATTAAGAAGTAAAATAACTAAATGTTGAAAAATAACAGTTGTTGGTCACACTAAAAATAGAGCAAAACCTATACTAAAGAACAGAAAATGCAAAGTTTGATAATGACTCATAGCAAGGAAATAAATAACAACATGAACTCAATAACTCATAACATGAACTCATCCAATTCATTCATTAGAAATATGTTGGAATAGCTTGAGAAAAGGACAAGTTTAGTGCAAATGAGGTTCTCCTAAGTAAACAATCATCTTACAATATTACAAAGAATCTCATCCATGGCTAAAATTTTATTGGAACACAATTGGAAAATATTATTTGTAGCACAATAAGATTTCTACTCTGAATTAACTTGTAATGCTAAGATTAATCCATTCTGCAGCTCAACTTGTCACTACTAAGCCTCATTCGAAAGTTAGAGATTTTCTAGAATAGTTTTTGGGAAAAGGATTATTTGTGAAATTGCAAAAGATTGCAGAACAATCAAGGCCTTAAACTGATATCACTAATTCCTGTCCATATGATGATGCATTAATAGAAAGTCAGAACAAGAGTAGTTTGTAAACAATGAAGGCTGTGAAGTCTAATTTTGACAGTTAATACAACTTAAAGAACAATGGATAACACTGAACTAGAATGCAATTGATCAAACTTGAAACACAGTGACCACAACTAAACTAGAATGCCACTAATCTAACTTGAAATACAGTGAACAGAGTTGAACTAGAGTGCCATTATCAAACTTGAAATATAGTGACAGAATTAAACTAGAGTGACATCTACCTCCGGAGTATTTCAACTGAACTAAAATGCAACTAATTCTATGAAATACTACAGCCCTATCTCGTTCAGTATGAGTGATATTTTGGAATAGTTTGTAAAAACAAGTCTGGCTGTATCTTTCAATGCAAATGAACATAAAACATAAAGTTTCAAAAAAAAATGCAATTAACTCCTAAAATACTACAGTTATATCTCATCCAATGTTAGTGGTGTTTTGGAATAGTTTGTAAGGATAAGACTGACTGTGGCATCCACTGCAAGTAAGTATAAAAACGCAAAGTTCAGAAAATTTATTAAACTAGAAATGAAACAAGGCTAAGTTACTTATCTAAACCATATGAACAAATTTTCTCAGGTAGCAAGGGCCCTCTACCACCGAATTAGCACACAAATCTACTCAAGATTGACTCAGCTCTTGCAATAAAGTGATACTTCTTTCATTAAAGGAGAAATTCTTCAAAACAAAGTATTATGATCTTCTGAGATCTAGCAATAAAACACAATCTAGCTAGTTGTTTCTCGGTCTCCCAAGCCATACTTATAACAAAATTACATAACTGTCTTTGAGATAAAACAGGAATAAATTTCTTTCCCAAATAAAATCAAACTAGGACTCTGGTGGTGGCCTCGTACTATGATTAAGGAAATCTGTACAATCCTTGTCCTATTAGAAGTCTATCTCCTAGTTTTGGTTTCCCACATGCATATCCACCTGTAGATTTGAGCTCAGACTTCGTGGAGAGCAAGAAATGATGGGGGAGTGATGTGGAATATGGCCATATGTGTTTTTCCTTGATGTGAAACCTGGAACCTACGTGAACATGAAGATAGCTGCGGAATAGGCGACCGGCTATAGAATGACTGCGTTCTATAGTCGAGTCTAGTAAAAAATTACTACAACAAAAAAATCATGAAAACATAGCAAGTTAGTCATTATATACATTCTTAAACTAATCCTAATCAATCATATTGATCATTCAAGCCTGTAATTGATGAAGGACAAAAGAAATGAAGTGAAATGTGGTGGAAAAGAAGGACATATTTGGGGCTTAACAGGTAGGGTTAGGGGTAAGGTTAGGGTTAAAGTTAGGGGAAGGTTAAGGTTAAAGTTAGGCTAAGGAAAGGTTTAGGTTAAGGTAAGTTTAAGTTTAAGGTTACAAGTTTAGTTAGGTTAAGGTTATGGTTAAGGGTTTGGTATGGTTTAGGGTTAGGTTATAGTTAAGGTTAATGCTAGGTTAAGGTTAAAGTTAAGGTTAAGGGTTTGGTCAAGGTTAGGGTTAATTTATAGTTAAGGTTAAGGTTAGGGTAAAGGTTAAGGTTAAGGTTAAGGTTAAGAATTTGGTCAAGGTTAGGGTTATGGTTAAGGTTATGGGGGAGACGTTAAGGTTAGGTGTGAATTTTAAGGTTAAGGTTAGGGTTAAGGTTAGGAGAAGGTTAAGGTTAAGATTAAGGGTTTGTTAAAGGTTAGTTTTAGGTTATAGTTAATGTTAAGGTTAAGGTTAAGGTTACAGGTTTAGTCAGGTTAAGGTTAAGGTTAAGGTTAAGGTTAAGCTTCAGGTTAAGGGTAAGGTTAAGGTTAAGGTTAAGGGTTTGGTCAAGGTTAGGGTTAAGTTATAGTGAAGGTTAAGGTTAAGTTAAGGGTATAGTCAAGGTTAGGGTTAAGTGTAAGGTCAAGGTTAAGGTTACAGGTCTCAACCTTAACCTTAACTATAAGCTAACCTTAATTTTAACCTAAAGCCAAACCTTAACTTTAACTTTAACTATAACTTAACCTAACCTTAACCTTAACTATAACCTAACCCTAACCTTGACCAAAACCTTAACCTTAACCTTAACCTTAACTTTAAGGTTAAGGTTACAGGGAACCCTAAACCTAACCTAACCCTAACCCTAACCCTAACCCTAACCTAACCTAACCTAACCCTAACCCTAATCTTAACCAAAACCTTAACCTTAACCTTAACCTTAACCTAACCTTAACCTTAACCTTAACCTTAACCTAACCTTAACCTTAACTATAACCTAACCCTAACCTTACCCGATCCATAACGTTAACTATAAACTATCCCTAACCTTAACCTTACCCTTAACCTAACCTTAACCTTGACGTTGACTTCGACCTTGAGGTTAAGGTTAAGGTTAAGGGTACATTAAGGGTAAAGTCAAGGTTGAGGTTAGGTTATGGGTATGGTTAAGGTTAAGGTTATGGGAAAGTTAAGGTTAAGATAAGGTTAAGGTTAAGGTTAAGGTATGGTTAGGCTAAGGTTAAGGTTAGGTTAAGGGTAAGGTTAAGGTTATGGGTGAAGTTAAGGTTAAGGTTAGGGTAAGGTTAGGGTAAAGTTAAACTTAAGGTTAGGTAAAGGTTAAGGTTAAGGTTATGGGAAGGTTAAGGTTAAAGTTAGGTTAAGGTAAAGGTTATAGGAAGTTTAGGTTAAGGTTAACGTAAAGGTAAGGTTAACGTTAAGGTCAAGGTTAGGTTAACCTTGACTTTACCCTTAAACTAACCTTAACCTTAACTATAACCTAACTCTAACCTGGACCTTAACTTTACCCTTAACCTTAACCTTAACCTTAACTATAACCTAACCCTAACCTTACCCTAACCATAATCATAACCTTAACTTTACCTTAACCTAACTTAACCTTAACATTGACCTTGACCTTGACCTTAACCTTAACCTTACTCGTAACCTCAACCTTAACTTTACCCTTAACCTAACCTGAACCTTAACATTACCCTTAACATTATCTTAACCTTAATCTTAACCTTACCCTTAACTTTCACCCTAACCTTGACTTTACCCTTAACCTTAACCTTAACCTTAACCTTGACTTTACCCTTAACCTAACCTTAACCTTAAGCTTAAATTTAACCTGACTAAACCTGTAACCTTAACCTTAACCTAACCTTAACCTTAACCTTAACCTTAATGTTCCCATAACCTTAATTTTAACCTTAATTATAACCCAACCTTAACCTTGACCTTAACTATAAGCTAATCCTCACCTTTACCAAACCCTTAACATTAACCTTAACATCGACCTTAACCTTAACCTTTACCTTAAACTTCACCTTAACTATAACTTAACCATAATATTAACCTAAAATTAATCTTGACCAAACCCTTAAGGTAACCTTAACCTTGAATTTAACCTTAACTTAACCTTAACCTTGACCTTGACCTTACCCTCAACATAAACCTTAACCTTAACCTTAACCTGACTAAACATGTAACCTTAACCTTACCCTTACCCTTACCCTTAACCTTAAACTTAACCTTGAACTTAACTATAACCTAACCCTAACCTTAACCAAACCTTAAACCTTAACCTTACCCTTAACGTAACCTTAACCTTGACTTTACCCTTAACCTTAACCTTACCCTTACCCTTACCCTTACCCTAATCTTAACCTTACCCTAACCTTAACCTTACGTTAGGTTATAGTAATGTTAAGGTCAAGATTAAGGTTTGGTCTAGCTTAGTGTTATAGCATAATTTTTCACCCTCATGTGATTCATGATTGTTTTTATGGCTTTGGGCACCCATTCCTACAGAATTGAACAAAATTCACTAAAAAACAGTGTTAAAATTTCCATACGCGGTTATGCCCAGAATTTTCCACGTGTATACGTGAGTCCACATGTACTTTTCCATGTATGCCATTAAAATCATTAAAAATATATATAAAAATTCCCTATTTTCGGGCTGGGTTGATGGTTACTCCAGTAGTTCAACCACCCCAGCACGTGGCCAACTGTTTCCAACTGACCGAAACTACCTTGAGGGAGTATAAAAGCCCCTCATGTGCATGGCCTAAGGGAGAGAGAAATTTTATAGACATTATACTCTGTTGGAATCCCAATTCAAGTCTGAATTCCCGTGCCTCCTGCACTTTCCCAGATTTATACAGGAAACCCTTATTTCCTGGAGATGTTCATCCATTTATATGTCATCTCGAGTGCACAAGTCTTGAAAGTATCTTAGTGAGGCAAGGGAGGGATGGATCCAGACGACGATCTACTCGAAGATCGTGGAAGTATTCAGGTGATCTCTCCACTCTTTACTTTTGTACATGCTGTTCGTAATAATGAAGAACCATCTTGTTCCTGAACTTCTGTGTTAGTATCTATTTGTATGTGTGAAAATATTATCATTTAAGCATTTATTATGGTTTATATAATGTTTCACATGGATTGCACTAACGTTTAGGAGAAGTATATGCTGTACAAATAGGTTTCCGTGCATGTTATTTCTTGTTTTCCAGGTTGGAGAGGAAGAAGAGTTGCTAGGGGTCGAACGTAGGACTACGGGTGAGTTCTGCTATCATTGTTATCTAGTTTTTTTCATTCAAGTATGGTTGTGTGTGAGTCCTTCTGAATAGCATGCCCTTCTCTGTGGAGATTTTGACCCAACAAACCTCTAGGGTGTTTTTCCCCGAAATAGAACTGGCGACTCTGCTGGGGACCACATTCTTGTGATTCCCCTATTGGGTGGTTTCAGATGTTTGATAGGTTTCCAATAGTTTTAACTTTTATTTCCAGTCCAGTTAACTCTTTCTCAGTCAGACTGAAGACCTGGTTCCTTATCCAGGCTTGATCTTTTTTAATTTTCATTATTTAGCTTTTCATACGCGGGTTTGTCTACACACAGACGCGTATACACGCAGTTTTTGTTAAAGGGAGTTGCGTATACGCGGGTTTCCTTTAACACAGTCGTGTATGCACGCTTGTTTCAAAACTGTAAAGTCGCGTATTTCTGGGTCAATTTTGAAATTTTAGGTTTCTTGACTTTTTAGTCTTGTCTACCTGTGGAGGCCTGTTTCTACAGTGTCATTGTATCCTCTGGATTGTGTTGAAAGTGGTCTTGTGTCTTTTCTCTCTCTTGTTTGGTTGAAAACTAGCTTATTTGGCAAAGTTTGTTTCTTGTGCTTGCATTTCTAGGTCGAGTAACAAGATCTCTTCCTGGAGATTCTTGGATGTTCTGCTTCATCAGAACAGAGAGCTTCTGCTCATTTACTCTTTCCTACCTTTGTGTCTTGCTTTGCACTTCGATTTTTGCCCATTTCTTGGTTGGTTTTCTTGAGTTCAGTTGAATAGGTCTTGTTTCAATTTTTGAAGAGTCTTTCTTGGTTCTTTGAAGTTTTTGTTTGTTGCAAGGTTGTACTATTCTTCTAGGCTGAGTGATTGAATTTCTTGTCTTCTTTTGCTCATATAAATCTTGCTACTAAGTAGCCCTATAATATTTGGAGCATTTTTGAAGTTTTTTCTTGAGATTCAGAGTTGTTTGGCTTGGGATTTGATAGTTTTCTTCGTCTTTTCGAGCTCTCCTCTTTATAAAATTCAAAAGCTCAAAAAAAAAAACATTTTGTTTTGGCATTTGCTTTTGTTTTGAATTTTTGTTTTTGTTTTATTATATCTTTTGAAGCTTTTTTGAGGTTTCTTACCTTTGGTTTTTGACTTGATTTTGGAAAGGAATTATCATTGGTTTCTTCCTCTTGTTTCAAGCATTTTGGTGTCTTTATATTAAGAGTTTCTGATTTTGGGAACTAGCTTTCTGGACAACCAAAAAGAGATAAAACTGAAGGATATTTGGGAAATTTCTCTCTGCTTTAGTAGATTTTGCATCTTAGAATTTGCATGCTCTTAGTGATTTGCATCAGGTGCACTTAAGCATTTAGTCATTTTCATAGTTTTTGTGAGTGTGAAGTTTGTTATCTGAAAAGAAAAATAAAATTTTTTAGTCTCGTAGAACCTGTGTAGAAGTTGCTTTTCATCGAAAGACAATAACTGCATTTGCATGTAGTTTGGTTTTTATTAATTTCTTTTCTGCGTCAAAACACCACAAGTTTCATTTCCATATCCCTTTGACTTAACATAACGGCCAATTAAAATAAGCGATATAATTTAAAAGCAACTAGCAAGTTTTTAAGTGTCATACACCAACTAGCTAGGTTGTAGGGCCTTGGATTAGGTGAGTGGAGAGTTAACTCTCCAAGGCCGCTCAAACAAAACATAGAAGTTTATTAATTGAGCGAAATCCAACTCCGTTAGGTGGACCGGAAAGCTCTCCTCCAGAGAGTCAAGCGCGAGGGGAAGTGAAGGCTGAGAAGAGAGATACCCCCTCTCTGATTTGCTGAATCTGACCTCAAGACTATTCCGCACGGCTTCTGACACAGATTGGTGCCCATAGTTGCCACTCCTAGGTTCCACATAGGTGACTGCGGGGGGGAATTCCCGTGGTACCTAAGGTAGACGTCGTATCACTTTCAGCAGTACTTCTGGGGGGTGCCCTTGCGAAGCTTGGGTACTTGTGCCGGAAAAGGCTATCATTAGGAGGTTGACGTAACTGTTTCTATTACCTTCGCTAGTAGGCATGGGCCGTAATTATCCCAGACTACTTTCAGGAGGTCCTATATTTTTATTTCTTGTATTTTGGTGTCTAGTCCTAATCACCCGGAGCGGAAATACCTGAAGGCTATTTACTTGATTGTATCTCAGGGATTTCTTTTTAGTGAGTGCTCTTTGCTCCTAGCTTGCCTAGCTTTATACTTTTTGAGTCTAATTAAAATTTGTTAAAGTGGCTGATCAAGCGCCTCGTCGATCGAGGAGAATCTGGGGGTTATCTCCCGAGAGTTCAGAGCCTTCTTCAAGGCGTAAGAGTGATTTAGCAGGTGGGTACCACCCTGTGACGTCTGATGCAGTGGAGAGAGATCCTCCACAAGGGTCTGAAGGTTTCGTAACTGGTTCTGGTGCTGGTTCCGAGAGGAGCGCTCCGCTCACCTCGCGAGTTTTATTTCCGCAGGAAGAAGAAGTTCAAATAGAGGAAGTACCTGAACCCTCTGTGTCACTTCCATCTGCTCTTCCTCCTGATTATCCATTCATTTTTTAATACATCGAACTTGAGTCAGAGAGACTGGAAGATCCTCCGTATTATACATACCTTTCGATGGCCACGACTGGGAACGCGGCTTCTGCTGTGAGTGCTGCAGGCGTTCAGACTCCTTCTTTTGTTGAAGGAGGGGGCACTATTGCTATATCTTCAATTACCTCTAGTACTACTGTGTTTGGCTCTGGTTTCACCCAAGCACATGCTTCCCAATCTGGTCCCTTCTGTTTTGGAATGCCCACTAGTGGGATTCCTTCTTTTTCCTTTTCCGCTGCTGCAGCTGCATCTACACCCATGTCTTCCATGGCTAGTGGATCAGCTTCTTTTCAAGGGTTCCCCTTTGGAACTGGGCACATTCCTAGTTCGAATCCTTCTTTAGGGTCCTTTCCGTTTACTTCTCAGACCCAGAGTTTCAACCCTTGGTCTGGAGGTTAGAATTTGACTACTTTTACAGGTTGGAACCATGTATTCACTACGGCGGGGGCAGGGAATCAGTTTTACACTGGTCACCAAGGGAATGCTTCTTTCCCTTCGTCGAGTGCTTATCAGACCTTTTCCCCACTTTCTAATGCCTGGAACCCCTATCAGGGGCTTTCCTCATCATTTCATACTTCAGTGGGGGGAACTGGTCCGGTCTTTGGTAACTCTGCGTTGGGAGGAGGTTCTTCTCCTTTTTCTACGAGTTCTTTCTGGCAACCTGGTGCCTCATCAAATCCAGGGTATTATTTTCAGAATGTTGGGAATTCATCCTATCAAGGATGGAATCCTCAGGCTCCGCCTCGTTTACCTTTTCTGGCAACGTTAAACTTGCCAGATCTGTCGAAATTGACTAATGATCCGATCCGTTATAGTCCGGGGTGGCCTCTGGTTCCCACCAAACTTCCTTCAAACATTCCAAAGTTTGAAGGTAAGAATGGAGAAGATCCAGCTGACCACATCACCACCTTCCATTTATGGTGTTATTCTAACTCCCTGATCGATGATTCGGTTAGGTTGAGATTGTTTCAACGCACCCTAACTGGAAACGATGCCAAATGGTATATTGAGCTAACTGGGGGAAGTTTTGCTACATTTGGAGAACTGGCTGTTACATTTCTAAACCATTTCCAGTTGCCTGTCCGATATGATGTTGGGACTGAACTCCTAGCTAATTTTAAACAGGACGATGCAACCCACATTTGTGACCACATTCAGGAATGGCGGAGAAGGAAGAGGCTTATTAAAGCTCATATTCCAGGAGAATTCCTTTTGGAATGGTTTCTGAAATCTCTGCAGTCAGACATTTCTAAAGATGTATCCCTGTCTGGGGTATTTTCTGAGGAGCAGGCTATTTTTAGGGCCCAACAGTTGGAACTGATATATTCTCTGCCTGGGGTCCTTCATAAATATTTTCCCAATGCTCCTAGCTCCAAATTAGATTTATCCAAAACTAAGCCTGGTCCTCATGGTGATGGACTTATTGGATCGATCAATAGTGGTGCAGACAACCTACTTACTTAATTGCAGTAGTTTTCTTCGCAATCTTCTCCTTCTGGTCAGGCTGTACCAGCTGATTCATCACCTTCCCAATCTTTGTCGATAAATGCTTTCCAAACTTCTGATCCCAAAGGAAATCAACAATCCGAAGGGAAGAAGAAAGGACAGAATAATAAGAAAAAGGGAAAGAATCGGAAGGTTAATGCAAATAAAACCAACGAGCATGTTGGTGAGGGTCAAAAGGATAAAAAGAAAGTGAATTTTCCATGCAAGCTCTGTGCTGGAGACCATCTTACACACCTTTGCCCTAAAATTCAAGATGCGCAGCACTTGTTAGCTCAGCAGGGTTCTTCCAGTTCCCAGGCTGTGTTAACAAACCCTTTTCCCCAAGGGAAACAACTAGTTTTTGGTGCAAATCAAAATCCTGGGGCTTCCTCTGGGGGCACCCAGGAAGGGGAAATCCCATCAAACATATTCATGATGAGTGCTCACGTGGATGTCGCTACGAGATCCCGTGATTATGGCGGAGAAGAGTCTTCGAAAGCTAAGGATGCTCCTGATGCTACTGAGCCGCTTCATATTACGAGGCCTACTATTGAGCCTATACCTTGGATGCCCAAAGTATCTACCAAGCATTCAACGATTAATCCAAATGCTAGGGCTGCCTAGAACTACTCTATTGTGGAAGATCTGGCGCAGAGTCCTTGTGCCATGTCGACTTTAGAGGTGCTCCAATCATGTTTGGCTCAGCGCAGTGATTTGATCACTACCATTGGGGCTATTGATCCGAAAAATTCTCTTCTGATTACATTTTATATGACTAATTTTAAGAAGAGACTCCCCCATCATATGGATTTTCATATTAAATCATCGTACCGGAAGTGAAATATCTTTTGGACGGTTATTGATGAGGGTGCTTCCACATGCGTGATGTCTCTCACATGTTGGAAGACGATTAGATCTCCCAAAGCTATTCCATCTACCACTCTTCTGACTGCGTTTGATGGTCATTCTCACATACCGCATGGTATTGTCCTAGCTTTGCCTATTTGTGTTGGGGGAAAAACTGTGAATATAGAGGTTGAGGTAGTTGATGCAAGCTTGGAATACAACTTTCTGTTGGGGAGAAACTTGATTTATGAGATGGATGCCATTGCATCCTCATTATTTCAGATTATTTGTTTCCCTCACGAAGGGAGGATTGTTACAGTGGACCAACTGGACTGTCCTCCTATAGACCCGAATGCGTCTACTGACTCATCTGTTCCAAAGTTGGATAATACTAAGGCGCTTGTTGAGAATTTAGGGGTTGGAATGTATTCTTCCTTGATGGGTACTTTTGATATTCCTCCTCCTACGGTTCATATAAATGCAATTTCATCCTCCAAGGCTCCTCTTCGAAGAGAGTTCTTCAGAACTCATTATTTTTCGGACCCTTGGACCTTACCTTCCCCTACTGCCACATTAGAGGAAGGTCAAGTGGGTGGAATGGCATTTCCAATGTCTGCAGCTGAGATTTCTTATCAGTCTATTGTTGACTCTACAGAATCCATTCCAGCTCCTCTTTCTCCAGATGAGTTGGATGGAGATGTGGCTCCGACTTGGACGCTTAGTTCTTCTTCTACCCAGGATTGCCTTGATACCACTCTTCCATCTGAAGAGGCCATCCTGGAAGCTATGACTGGTATAGATAGACTGTGGGATGATTTTCATCATTGGTATTACTTTTTACCTGATTTGAGAGAAGTTGAAACGATTTTTCCAAGTCCTCCATCTCCTGGTCCTGTTTTCCCAGTCCTGAACCCTTTAGCACCAACACAGGTTTATGCTGAATGGAACATGGCTGTGATTTCTCCTACTATCCCGGTGAACATTTCCAGGGATCCCAATATTATTGAGAATGTCTTCATCGTAGCTGAATGTTCCCGTGAAGAGATTCATATTTACACCGAGCTCTTTAAAGAGTATAGGGATGTATTCTCTTGGTCTTATGAGGAAATTCCTGGTATAGATCCATCTATTGTCCAGCATGAGATCAAGACTTATGAAAACGCTAAGCCTGTGAGGCAAAAACTTCGTTCGGTCAATCCTAGGAAGGCAGCAGCTATCAAAGCTGAGGTTGAGAAGCTGCTTAAGGCGGGATTCATTTTCCCTGTTCCTTTGACTGAATGGGTTTCAAACCCTGTTCCCGTAGATAAAAAACAAGGAACAATTCGAGTTTGCATTGATTTCAGAGACCTCAATAAAGCATGTCCTAAATATAATTACCCCACACCATTTATCGATCAGATCATTGACGAGTGTGCCGGTAATGAGATTTTCTCCTTCATGGACGGTTTCTCTGGATATAATCAGATTACTATCCGTCCTGAAGATCAGCATAAGACTGCCTTTATTTGTCCCTGGGTACTTTTACATACAAGAAGATGCCTTTTGGTCTTAAAAATGTTGGGGTTATGTTTGAGCGGGCCATGTCATATGCCTTCCATGACATCAAAAATATTATCGAGGCATATTTGGATGATTTAGCTGCTCATTCTCGAAAGAGGATGGATCATGTTGCTCACCTCCGTCAAATATTTGAACAGTGTCATTTCTATAAGATTAGGTTGAATCTGAACAAGTGCGTTTTTGCGGTTATATCCGGTCAGTTATTGGGATTCATTGTGTCTAGGGAAGGGATTAGGGTAGATCCCTTCAAGGTTGAGGCAATACTTCGGTTGCCTCCCCCGTCCTCTGTTCGTCAACTTCAAAGTCTACAAGGAAAGTCTAATTTTCTTCGGATATTTATCATAAATTATGCTGAAGTTACCAAGGGATTTATAAGATTGTTGAAGAAGGGAGTTCCATTTCTTTGGGATGACTTCGGTCAACGCTCATTCGATGCTTTGAAAAAATCATTGACCTCTGCTCCTTTATTGAGTCCACCTGATTATAGCAGGGATTTCCTTTTGTATCTTGTAGCAGCAGAATCTACTATTGGTATGGTTCTAGTTCAGGAGGATGATGCTCTTGCAAAGCATGTTATTTACTATCTTAGTCGAGGCTTGGTAGGAATTGAACTCCGGTACACTCCGATAGAAAAGTTAGCTTTGGAAGCTGTTCATGTTGTGCAGCGACTCCGACATTACATTATTCTACGAAAAAATTATGTTTTGGCAGCAGCCAATCCATTTCAGTTTATCCTCAGTAGGAAAGTGATTGGGGGCAAATACAATAGATGGATTGTGATTTTGCAGGAATTTGATCTTGATTTTATGTCTGCCAAGTCCAAGAAATCATTAGTTTTCGCGGAATTGATCTCCAAGTTTCCCTGTGGGGAAGAAATGATTTATGATGAATCCTTCCCGGATGAACATTTGTTTCTTATCTCTCCACAGGATCCTTGGTATGGAGATATCATTGTGTATCTTCAGACTGTGAAGTTTCCCTCTACTTTTTTGAAATATGAGCGCCGTAAGTTGCATCACTTGGCTAAGAATTACTTGATCATTGGTGATGCTTTATACCGTCGAGGGGTTGATTCAATCCTGAGATGTTGCTTAACTCTTCAAGAAGCTGAGGCTGTGCTGAATGATTGCCACAGTGGATCTTGTGGTGGTCATTTATCTGGGCTTGCTACAGCCCAAAATATCTTGTGTGCTGGGTACTTTTGGCCTTCAATTTTCAAAGATTGTATGGAGTCGGTCAAAAAGTGTCATCCGTGTCAAGTTTATACTCGAAAAATGCGCGCTCATCCAGCTCCACTTTTTCCAGTCATTACTGTCAGTCCCTTTACAAAGTGAGGTATTGATTATACTACTTGTAACCCGCCTTCGGCTAAAGGTCACATGTACATTATTGTAGCAGTAGACTAATTTACGAAGTGGGTCGAGGCTATGCCTACTTTTGGGAATGATGGTGAGACTGTAGCTCTTTTTCTTTTCAACCAGGTTATTGCTCGTTTTGGTATTCCTAGAGATACTTTCACTAATCATGGCAGTCATTTTCAGAATAGCATGATGGCTGAGTTGGCTCTAAAATTAGGTTTCCGGCAGGAGCATTCATCTCCGTATTATCCTCAAGCCAATGGGCAAGTGGAAGCCGTGAATAAATCCTTGAAGACAATTCTTCAAAGGAAAATTGATAAGGCTAGATCCAACTGGCATATTATGCTATATCCTGCACTTTGGGCATACAGGACGTCAGTGAAAACTACAACTGGCTTTATTCCGTTTTAGCTAATCCACGGGTTGGAATCTGTATTTCCCATTGAATGCGAGATTCCTTCTCTTAAGTTAGCTATTGAACTTCTTCCTGACACTTCTAGTCTTGAAGAAGAACTCTTTCATCTGGAACATCTCGATGAGTAGCGTCGGGATGCCGCCACGATGAATGAGGCGCATAAAAACCTAGTTAAAGTTCAGTACGATAAGGCGGTCAAGCCTAGGGTTTTTTCGGAAGGTGACCTTGTTTTGGTCTATGCCCAAGAAAAAGATGCCCTGGGGGTAGGAAAGTTTAAGTCTATGTGGTATGGCCCCTTTATCATTAAAAAAGTCCTCAAGAAAGGAGCATATACCTTGGTTTATTTTGAAGGGAACAAGTTGCTGGAGCCCAGAAATGGGCTCTATTTGAAGAAGTATTATGCATAGGCTTCAGCCTAGCATGTTGCTTTTGTATATAGTAGTTTTTCTTTGTACATATCTGGTTGTTTTTCGATCTTTGATGGGTTGGTGATGTTTTTGATCTGCTTTGGCAGGTTGTGTCGGATGTCATGAGTCATTTTGGTTTCGCCGATGGTGCTAGTAGACACACCCGGAACTTAGCTTCCGCGGCTTGGGTGCTTCATTATCCATCCGGTCAGTTGTTAGTATCAAGAGGGGTCTGCATTGGTCCTGCTTCCAATAATATAGCAGAATACACTGCAGTTGTTTATCTACTCTCGGAGGCAATATCTTTGGGTGTTGATTCGTTGGTAGTTTTCTTGGACTCTCAGCTGGTGGTGTCACAGTTGAACAATACTTATTGGGTTCGAGATCCATTTTTACTCCGGTTGTTTTTGAGGGTACGTTTGTTACAAAGATCATTTCAATTTTTAACTTTCATTCATATTCCTCGAGCTGACAATTGGATGGCAGACTCATTAGCTAATCAAGAAATTGATTGGCACATTAATCATTCCATACAATAAAATTTAATCATCAAAAACATCATACATTTTGATACATTTGTCACATCACATCAAACATCACTGTATATATATCATCAGTGTTCAAATAACTATACAAAATTTGGATCCATAAGTTATACAAGAAATTGGGCTTATGCCCCTGATCATGTTCAGTCTCAAAAAATATACAGTCATCTGATACATCATATCTATCTACTCCTGAGGTCCCTGCCCGGAATTTGTGTTCCTATAGAACACGATCGTGGTGGCAACTCCGCAGAATAACCGTACCCAGTCTCGGGGCACTCCTACCACCCGTCTCTGGATGGCTTCAGGCAAATCTTCTACTGCAACCATAGGTACTTGGCAGGTTAACCCCTCCAAGTTCCTCTGTATAGCCTGGAGGGTTCTGTCTGAATCTACTATATCTGCTTCGCCCCTATGACGCTTATGTCGTGGGCATCCCTCAAGTCGAACTGGTCCAATATCTATTTCATGATCATTTTAAAAATTGTAAGACATTTTGAATCCAATAAAAAACATCTTTGTTTCACATTTTTTCACATATATTGAAAAAATCCAAAAAAATTATATAAGTCAAAAAATTGCAAACTTATCGACTGTGCCCCATGCCGTGCCTAGTGGAAGGACAAGATCTCGATCGCCACGAAAGTCCATCCCGGCATAGGGATAGTCATCCATAGCGATGATTTGTTCTCTCCACCATTGGAAGAACTCATCATCCCAAGTGGTCCGGGGAACTTCACTTCCCCCCAATCTCTTCATCATGTCTGCGTAGCGAGAAATTCTTGGGTCTCTCGGGCTGCTGATGGTAGAGATCACTCTGGGTCTCAGCGCTGGAATATTCTCAAAGAAGAATGTCATCAAAATTGTACCGTATCCAAAATGTTTTGTCTTTGTTTTTCGGATAGAAGTCAATTGTTGCTTCATGTTCATCAGTAGAGCCATGCACCAATCATATACATGAGTTAAGCATTCCACTGCTATACTCATTTGCGTCTTGGATGCCTGGTGTAGAGAAGCTAATCCTGCTACTCTCCCAATGGTAAAAAGGAGGATTTTTATGTGCAAGTCTCTTAGATCTTTGATATCAATTTGAGTTCCAACTTTCTTGGAACCCTCTACGTAGTACACGTGGACATAATATTCCATGGTTAGCCCTCCCAAAGGCTTACCGTGCAAGTCTACTGGCTCCCCCCTCCGGGAGATTCTAGTAATAAAATATATATCTTCCACTTCGATGCATATGGGCATCTGATATATAATGAAACAGTCTTCTTCCGGTTCCCAATAGTTCACAAGCATTTCGAGCAACCGAACATTACTCTTCATATTTGGCATTTTAAAAAACTTGAGCAATCTGCAATTCCGAAGAATATTCAGTGATACTTGGTCCTGCATGACTTCATTGTCTATTGCACTGTGTTCACGCTCTCTCCATGATATGGTCATCCTGCAAAATTTCAATAAGTCGTTCATTAGCTACGCATTTTTTATTTTTGGGTTGCGCATACGCGACTTTATTTGTGCACAGTCGCGTGTATACGCGACTTGATCATTACCAACCCGCGTATGCGCAAACCCGTGATTTTTAGCAAGAGATTCTACGGTGAAAATTCCTAAATTTTAATTTATGAACGGACAAAATGAATAGCGAGGATGGTTGATGAACTTACCTGACAAATTCAGTGAAGATTGACGGTCGGTTGCTCCTATTTTGATGAAAAAGGCTTTTTTCTCCAGAGCACTTTTTCCCAAATCAGCAATGTATTAATGAACCAAATATGAGGTAATTTGTCTATTTATGCCCAAAAAGTTGAAAATTTTCGCAAAAATTTGTTATGCTTATTTTTTCAATCTATCTTAAGCTGCATAACCTGGATGCTTGGAAGTGCCCAGATTGGTATATTTTCAGGTACATTTTGACGAATTTAAGATTTTTCCCAGTTTTTGATCCATGACTGCTGACCCGTCATGGCAGGTATATGATCTTCACTGGCATATAGGTTAGGGAATCCACTTTCTGTTGCATTTTGCATACTAGCCTCCATTCTAATCACTTTCCATAGGGTCAATCCCATCAGGTCATGAGTATTACACCCATTTCACTCGTCGATTATTTAATCATGACTTGGCGGTAGAGCCTTCCTTTACATGGGCTTCCTAGTTAGTTCCTCGCTATCACTTGTTGCCCATGCTGCATTTTATGTAGGCTCGGGAGTCCTCTTTAGTCTCACCATGACTTATGTGTTGAAGCTTCATTCTTCTTCTTCCTCACTATCATTTTTCTGGCTTTTACCCTAGAGGCTCCCTGGTGTTGTTGAGTTGTATTACTGCATTGCATATTGGCTACTTGTTTATCCTGGCCTTTAGCTGACTTCATTTGGACTCAATTTTTAAGCCAACTTTTGACCTTGTTTATCTGTACAAGTTATCCATTGCATGCACTTAGCTATCGTGACTTGACACCCTTTTTACCCATGGATGGAACATTCCTCTGAGTATCGCTTACCAGTTTCCACCACCTTGCATTGAGCATAGGATCGTTCCAATCCCAGGAACTAGTGCATATGTTTCTTGATACTTGTTCTATCCATTGTACCACAGCATTATTTTATTCTTTTTCAAGCTTATTATATGAAAAAGACAAAAAAATCAAATATAACAAAAAGAGTGAGAACGCGATGTAACTTCGTTATTTGATGGCAGTACAGTGTCAGTTTGTCGCCCTTGAACAAAGCATATACACTTATATATCTTTCCTCCATTTGGGATGGTTTTAGTTTTGACCTAGGTTCAGCCTTTACCTTGTTTCACTTGTCAATCCTCCCCCAGTTGGTTATCTCTTCCAATCATATGGAGAGTTTGTTCTACCTCCTGCATAACAGACTTATACAGTGTCACTTTTTACTGCCATGGTCATCATGAGTCATGCTTTTGTTCAAGGGAAGTCTAACCAGAGTCGTCCATTCTGCGGTGTCTCTTGACTCATTATTTAGTCGGCCTTCGCGGTCTTGTCAGTATCTTGTTCTATCACATCAGATGTTTTGGTCCTCTGCTCGTGCTAGTTTGAGAAGGTCTCCATTGACTTCTTGCTGGTGGGTTTGTCTCTTATCGACTACGTCACATTGCTTTGAGAGCAAACCTAGAGCTGCACCCTGGCCCTATTTCCATCATTGATAGGTGACCTTGTGCTTAGCTTTTGATCATCATTATGGGTCTTTGACTAAGTGGTTTCCCCTGTGTTCGACGTCAACATACATTATCACACTTGGGATTCGTGCAGTACCTTGATTTCCATTTGACCCTATCGGTGGATTTCTCGCCTCTGTGTCAGCTTTCATTATTGGTTGGTTCAGAGGGTTTCTTCCGTGCACTAGCTTCATCTTGTGCACGTTGGAAACGTACTTCGGTTTTGGTTCCATCACTCTACTTCGTCCGATTCCTTCCAAATCTTGGCCTGCGGGTTACACTCGCGCTGGACTGATGTGGGATGCCTTAATGCCTTCCTTCCAGCAGATCTTTTCCCATCGACTCCGACTCATTGCTTTGGGAATAAGGTCTAGAGTATTTTTGTCAGTACCTTAGGGTTTGCAGTCATCAGTGGCAGACTCTTCGCTATCGACAGTGGGGATTCATCATTGCCTCTTGATTGGTAGATTCTTTCAAGTGTTCGACTTCAACTCATTCATTCGCACTTGTTAGATTGTACTGGGGCACCTTGACACTCATTTTCATTATCGGTGGGTTGTCTCGCGTTGGTTAACAGTATACATCATTGACCGGTAATCCAATGATTTCTCACATGGTCGACTTCAGCTCATTTATTCCCATTGTGTAGAATTGTTCCATAGTGATCGGTGAAGACCTCGGGTTGCATCAGCATTTCTCGGTTCACTTTTGACAGTCCATTCAGTTTCTGCCAGTGATGCCGTTCACCCTTATATGTTGCAGTGTCAGTACAGCAGCATCCTATATGTTGGCTCCCGAGTTGCGTGATTGTACCGTTTATTCCACTTTTTATGATTTGGTACTTGGAGATTCAGTTACTTATATGATCAGACATCCAGTTTCAGCATCATTGATCAGCTTTCTATATGTGATACTTAGACATTGATTCTGACTTGTACTTCCGGGCCATGCTCAGATGATTCATTGTGTACTTTCAGCTCAGCTATACTTGTATACATTTTGGATCTATTCTGTACTTTCGATATGATGTATTTTTGACTGAGCATGGGTATGCCCGCCTCAGCATGAGTTGACTCTCTGTTTTCTTTCATTGGTTTTTGGCAGGCTGAAATCTGGTGAAGTCCTCTCTTGTCCTTGCGAAGTTCCTTCTATGTGCATAATACATTTCGGCCATCATGTACCCCTTCTGACCTCATATATTAGGGGGCATCTGTTATAGCATCATTTTTCACCCTCATGTGATTCATGATTGTCTTTATGGCTTTGGGCACCCATTCCTACAGACTTGAACAAAATTCACTAAAAAATAGTGTTAAAATTCCCATACGTGGTTATGCCCAGACTTTTCCGTGTGTATACGTGAGTCCACATGTACTTTTCCGCATATGCCATTAAAATCATTAAAAAATATACAAAAATTCCCTATTTTTGGGCTGGGTTGATGGTTACTCCAGTAGTTCAACCACCCCAGCACGTGGCCAACTGTTTCCAACTGATTGAAACTACCTTGAGGGAGTATAAAATCCCCTCATGTGCATGGCCTAAGGGAGAGAGAAATTTTATAGACATTATAATCGGTTGGAATCCCAATTCAAGTCTGAATTCCCGTGCCTCCTGCACTTTCCCAGATTTATACAGGAAACCCTTGTTTCCTGGAGATGTTCATCCATTTATATGCCATCTCGAGTGCACAAGTCCTGAAAGTATCTTAGTGAGGCAAGGGCGGGACGGATCCTGACGACGGTCTACTCGAAGATCGTGGAAGGATTCAGGTGATCTCTCCACTCTTTACTTCTGTACATGCTGTTCGTAATAATGAAGAACCATATTGTTCCTGAACTTCTGTGTTAGTATCTATTTGTATGTGTGAAAAGAGTATCATTTAAGCATTTATTATGGTTTATATAATGTTTCACATGGATTTCACTAACGTTTAGGAGAAGTATATGCTGTAAAACTAGGTTTCCGTGCATGTTCTTTCTTGTTTTATAGGTTGGAGAGGAAGAAGAGTTGCTGGGGGTTTGGACCCCACGGGATCTACATCGAATGTAGGACTACGAGTGAGTTCTGCTATCATTGTTATCTAGTTTTTTGCATTCAAGTATGGTTGTGTGTGAGTCCTTCTAAATAGCATGCCCTGCTCTGTGGACGTTTCGACCCAACAAACCTCTAGGGTTTTTTTCCCTGAAACACTTAGGGTTACGTCATAGTTAAACTTAAGGTTATAGTGAAGGTTAAGGTTTAGACCCATAACCTTAACTAGGGTTGAGGGGGTAAGGTGGTAACCTTACCCTTACCCTTACCCTTAACCTTATCCTTATCTTAACCTTAACCTAACCTTAACCTTATCCTTAAAATTAACCTTAACCCTAACCTTAAATCTAACATTAAGGTTATAGTTATGGGTAAGTTTAGGTCAAGGTTAGGGTTAGGTTATAGTTTAGGTCAAGGTAAAGGTTAGGTTAAGGTTAAGGTTAAGGTTAAGGTTAAGGTTATGGTTAAGTTAAGGTTAATGTGAAGGTGAAGGTTAAGGTTAGGGTTAAGTTTAAGGTTAAGACTAGGTTAGGTCAAGGTTAAGATAAGGTTAAGGGTAAGGTTAAGATTAAGGTTACGTTAAGGGTAAAGCCAAGGTTAAGGTTACGTTAAGGTTAAGGTTAGGTTAAGGTTACGGTTAGGATAAGGTTATGTTAAGGTTAAGGTTAAGGTTAAGGTTAAGTAAAGGTTAAGGTTAAGGGTTAGGTTAAGGTTACAGTTAAAGGTTTGGTCAAGGTTAAGCTTAGGTTAAGGGTAAAGTTAAGGTTTGGGTTAGGTTAAGGTTAAGGTTAAGGGTAAAGATAAGGTTATGGTTAAGGTTAAGGTTAAGGTCAAGGTTAATTTCAAGGGTAAGGTTATAGTTAGGTTAAATATTAGGTTAAGGTTAAGGTTAAGGTTAAGATAAGGTTAAGATTAAGGTTAGCTTAAGGGTAAAGTCAAGGTTAAGGTTAGCTTAAGGTTCAGGTTAGGTTAAGGTTAAGGTTAGTGTGAGGTTAGTGTAAAGGTTCAGGTTGATTTTAAGGTTAAGGGTTAAGGTTAAGGTTAAGGGTTTGGTTAAGTTTATGGTTAGGTCACTAACCATAACCTTAACCTTAACCTTAATTGTAACTGTAACCTTAACTTTAACTTTACCCATAACAACCTTAACCCTAACCTTAGCCTTAACCTTACCCTTAACCTAACCTTGACCTTGACCTTAACCTTAACCTTGACCTTGACCTTAACGTAACCTTAACCTTAACCTTAAACTTAACATTAACCTTCCCAAACTCTTAACCTTAACCTTAACCTTATCCTGACTAAACCCATAACCTTAACCTTAACCTTAACTTTAAACTTACCCTTACCTTAACCTTAAGGGTAAATTTAAGGTTAAGGTTAAGGTTTGGGTTTAGTCAGGTTAAGGTTAAGGAGAAGGTTAAGGCTAAGGTTAAGGGTTTGGTTAAGATTAGGGTTAGGGTTAGTTTATAGTTAAGGTTATAGTTAGGTTAAGGGTAAAGTCAACGTTAAGGTTAAGGTGAAATTTAAGTGTAAGGTTAAGGTCAAGGTTAAGATTAGGTTAATTTAAGGTAAGGTTAAGGTTAAGGTTATCTTTATGGGAAGGTTAATGTTAAATTTATGTTATGGTAAGGTTAAGGTCATGTTTAAGATTAAGGTTAGGTTAAGGTTAAGGTTAAGGTTAAGGGTAAAGTTAAGGACCTTAACATAACCTTAACCTTACCCTTAACCTAACCTTAACCTTAACCTTATCTTAAAATTAACCTAACCTTAACCTCGACCTTAACCTAACCTTAACCTTAACCTTAACTTTAACCTTATATTAACCTTAACCTAACCTTAACCTTAACCTTAACATAACTATAACCTTCCATGTAACCATAACCTTAACCTTATTCTTATCTTAACCTTAGCCTAGTCTTAACCTTAACCTTAAATTTACCCTTATCCTAATCCTAACCTTAACCTTAACCTTAACTTTACCCTTATCCTAATCTTAACCTTAATCTAATCTTAACCTTGACCTTACTTTAACCTAACCTTAACCCCTTAAACTTAACCTTAACCTTCCAATAACCATAACCTTAACCTTGACTTTACCCTTAACCTTATCCTTAACCTAACTAAACCCGTAACCTTAACCTTAACCTAACCTTATCCTTGAATTTAACTATAACCTAACCCTAACCTTACCCGTAACTCTAACCTTAAGGTTAGGGTTAAGGTTAAGGTTAATATTAGGCTAAGGTTAAGATAAGGATAAGGTTAAGGTTCAGGTTAGGTTAAGGTTAAGGTTATAGCTAAGGGTTTGGTCAAGGTTAGGGTTAGGTTGTAGTTAAGGTCAAGGTTAAGGTTATGGGAAGGTTAAGGTTAAGGTTAAGTTTTGGTAAAGGTTAAGGTTAGGTTAAGGTTAAGATTAGGTTAAGGTTAATGTTAAAGGTTTGGTCATGTTCAGGGTTAGGTTAAGGTTAATTTTAAGTGTTTGGTCAAGGTTAGGCTTAGGTTATAGTTAAGGTCAAGGTTAAGGTTAAGGGTAAGGCTATAGTTAGGTTAAGTTTAAGGTTAACGTTAGGTTAATGTTAAGATAAGGTTAAGGCTAAGGTTAAGGGTTTGGTGAAGGTTAGGGTTAGGTTATAATTAAGCTTAAGGATAATGTTAGGTTAAGTTAAGGTTAAGGTCAAGGTTAAGGATATGGTGAAGGTCGGGCTAAGGTTAATATTAGTTTAAGGGTAAAAATAAGGTTAACATTAGGTTAAGGGTAAAGTTAAGGCTAAGGTTGGGGTGAACGTTAGGGGAAGCTTAAGGTTAAATTTAAGGTTAAGGTTAAGGGTTTGGTCAAGTTTAGGGTTAGGTTATAGTTAATGGTAAGGTTAAGGTTACGGGTTTAGTTAGGTTAACGTTAAGGTCAAGGTCATGGTCAAGGTTAAGGTTACGTTAAGGGTAAAGTCAAGGTTAAGGTTAGGGTTAGGGTTAAGGTTAAGGGTATAGGTTAAGGTTAAGGTTAAGTAAAGGTTAATGTTACAGTTAATGGTTATGTTAAGGTCAAGGTTAAGTTTAGGGTTAAGTTTAAGGTTAGGTTAAGGTTAAGTTAAGGTTAAGTTCAAGGAAAGGTTAAGGTTAAGCTTAAGGTTAAGGTTAAAGTTAAGGTTAAGGTTAGGTTAAGGTCAATGTTAAGGTTAAGGTAAGGTCAAGGTCATGGTTAACCTTAACTTTACCATTAACCTTACCCTTAACTTTAACCTTACTAAAATCGTACCCTTAACCTTATCTTAACCTTACCTTAACCATAACCTTAACCTTGACCTTAACTATAACCTAACCCTAACCTTGACCAAACCCTTAACATTAACCTTAACCCTCCCAAACCCTTAACCTTAACCTTAACCTAACCTTAACCTTAACGTAGCCTTAACCATAACCTTCAGCTTACCGTTAACATTCACCTTCACCTTAACCTTAACCTTAATGTTAACTTGACCAAACCTTAACCTTAACCTTAACTTTACCCTTAACTTTACCTTAACCTTAACTATAACCTAACCCTAACCTTAACCTTAACCATAACCTTATCTTTACCCTTAAACTTAACCTTAACCTAACCTTAACCTTAACCTAACCTTAACCTAACCTTAACTATAACCTAACCCTAACCTTGACCAAACCCTTACCCTTAAACTTAACTTAACCTTAACCTTAACCTTAACCTAACCTTAACCTTGACCTTGACCTTAACCTTAACCTTACCCTTAACCTTCACCTTAACCTAACCTTAACCATAAAATTAACCTTAACCTTAACCTTCCCCTAACCTTAACCCTAACCTTGACCTTAACTTTACCCTTTACCTAACCTTAACCTTAACTTTAACCTTAACTTAACCTAACCTTAACCTTAACCTAACCATAACCTTAACCTTACCTTAACCTAACCTAACCTTAACCTTGCCTTTAACCTTAACCATAACCTTATCTTTACCCTTAACCTTAACTTTACCCTAACCATAACCTTAACTTTTCCCTTAACCTAATCTTAACCTTAACCTAACCTTAACCTTTACCTTAACTATAACCTAACCCTAACCTTAACCTTAACTATAACCTAACCCTGAAATTGACCAAACCCTTAACCTTAACCTTATCTTTAACTTTACCCTAACCTTAAACTTAACCTTAACCTTAACTATAAACTAACCCTAACCTTAACCTTAACTATGACCTAACCCTAACGTTGACCAAACCATTAACCTTAACCTTACCCCCTTAACCTAACCCTAACCTAGACCAAACCCTAAACCTTAACCTTAACCTTAACATAACCTTAACCTTAACTTTAACTTTACCCAATCCTTAGCCTTAACCTTAATCTTAATGTTAACTATAACCAAACCCTTCACCTTAAGCTTGACTAAACCCTTAATCTTAAGGGTAACTTGACTAAACTCGTAACCTTAACCTTAACCTTAATCTTAACTATAACTTAACCCGTATTTTGACCAAACCCTTAACCTTAACCTTACCCCCTTAACCTAACCCTAACCTTGATCAAAACCTTAACCTTGACTTTAACATTATCTATAACCTAACCCTAACCTTGACCTTAACCTTAACCTAACATTAACCTTGATCTTAAATATAACCTAATCCTAACCTTGACCTTAACCTTAACTTAACCTTAACCGTAACCTTAACCTTCCCATAACCATAATCTTAACCTTGACTTTACCCTTAACCTAACCTTAACCTTAACCTTAACCTAACCTTAACCTTAACTTTAACTTTACCCTAACCTTAAGGGATAACCTAACCCTAACCCTTAACCTTAACCTTAATGTTAACCTTAACCTTAACTTGAACCTTTACCCTAACCTTAACCTTAACTTTGACCTTGACTTAACCTTAACCTTGACCTTGACCTTAACCTAACCTTAAATATAACCTAACCCTAACCTTGACCAAACCCTTAACATTAACCTTAACCTGACTAAACCCGTAACCTTAACCTTAACCTTACCTAAACCTAACTTTAAATTTAACCTTCCCCTAAATTTAAACTTGCCCTTAACCTTAACCTTACCCTTAGCATTCACCTTAACCTTAACATTACCCTTAACCTTGACCTTACCACTTAACCTTCACCTTAACCTTAACCTTAACCTTACTAAACTCGTAACCCTAACCTTAACCTTAACTTTACCCTTAACCTTGACCTTGACCAAACCCTTAACCTTAACCTTAAACTGTCCTTGACCTTGACCTTAACCTTAACCTTACCCTTACCCTTAACCTTTACCTAACCTTAAACTTAACCTATCCTTGACCTTAGCTATAACCTAACCTTAACATTAACCTAACCTAAAATTTAACCATAACCTTAACTTTACCATTAACCTAACCGTAACCTTAACCTTAACCTTGACCTTAACCTTAATCTTACCCTTAACCTTAACATAACCCTAACCTTAACCAAACCCTTAACCTTACCTTAACCTAACTTAACCTTGACCTTAACCTTAACCTTAACCTTACCTTAACCATAACCTTAACCTTAACCTTACCCTAACCTTACCCTAACCATAACATTAAATTTACTCTTAATGTAACCTTAACCTTAACCTTAAGGTTAGGGTTAGGTTAATATTAAATTTAAGGTTAAGGTTATGTTAAGGTTAAGTTTAAGGTAAGGTTAAGGGTAAGGTTAAGGTTAAGGTTAGGTTAAGGTTCAGGTCAAGGTTAGGGTTAGGTTAATGTTAAGGGTGAAGGTTAAGAGTAAGGTTAAGGTTAAGGTTAGGGGAAGGTTAAGGTTAAGGTTATGGGTTTAGTCAGGTTAAGGTTAATGCTTACCCCCTTAACCTTAACCTTAACCTAACCTTAACCTTAAACTTAACCTTAACCTAAATATTACCTTACCTTAACCTAACTTAACCTTAACCTTGATGTTGACTGTAACATTAACTTTAACTTTACCCTAACCTTAAGGGTTTAGTCAGGTTAAGGTTAGTTAGGTTAAGGTTAAGGTTAAGGGTTTGCTCAAGCCTAGGGTTAGGTTATAGTTAAGGTCAAGGTTAAGGTTAGGTTAAGGTTAAGGTTAAGGTTAAGTTAAGGTTAATATTAAGGGTTTGGTCAATGTTAGGGTTAGGTTATAGTTAAATTTAAGGTTAAGGTCAAGGTTAAGAGTAACATTAAGGCTAAAGTTAAGGTTTGGTCAAGGTTAGGGTTAGCTTATAGTAAAGGTTAAGGTTAATTGAAGGGTAAATTCAAGGTTAAGGTTAGGTTAAGGGTAATGTTAACGCTTAGGTTAAGGTTTTTTCAAGGATAGGGTTAGGCTATAGTTAAGGTTACAAGAAGGTTAAGGTTGAGGGTGAAGGTTAGGGTTAAGTTTAAGGTTAAGGTTAAGGTTAAGGGTAAGGTTAGAATTAAGGTTAGGGTAAGGTTGATATTAGGTTAAGGGTAAATTTAAGGTTAAGGTTAGGGTTAAGATTAAGGTTAAGGTTAGAATTACCTTATATTTAAGGTTAAGCATAAGGTTATAGTTAGGTAAGGGTAAGGTTAAGGTTAAAGTTAAGGTTAAGGGTAAAGTTAAGGTTAAGGTTATGGGAAGGTTAAGGTTAAGGTTAAGTTAAGGTTAAGGTTCAGGTTTGTTCTCGGTTAGGGTTAGGTTATAGTTAAGGTCAAGGATAAGGTTAGGTTAAGGTTAAGGTTAAGGATAAGATTAAAGGTAAGGTTAAGGTTAAGGTTATGGTTAAGTTAAGGTTAAGGTTTTGTTAAGGTTAGGGTTAGGTTATAGTGAAGGTTAAGGTTAAGACCTGTAACCTTAACCTTGACTTTAACCTTAACATTAACCTTGAATTTAACCCTAACCTTGAATTTACCTTTAACCTAACCTTAACCTAACTTAACATTAACCTTGACCTTAACCTAGCCTTAAACTTAACCCTATCCTTAACCTTCACCCTTAACCTTAATCTAACCTTAAAATTAACCTTAACCTTAACCTTATCTTAACGTTACCGTAACATTATCATTAACTTGAACAAAATCTTAAACTTAACCATAACATTAACCTTAACCTTAACCTTAAACTTAACCTTAACCTTAACCTTAACCTTAACCTAACCTTAACCTTAACCGGACTAAATCTGTAACTTTAACCTTAACCTTAACCTAACCTTAACCTTAAATATAACCTAACCCTAAGCTTGACCAAACCCTTAACCCTAACCTTAACCTTAACCTTACCCTAACCTTAACCTTAACTATATCCTAACCCTAACCTTGACCAATCCCTTAACTTTAACTTTAACGTAACCTTAACTATAACCTGACCCTAACCTTGACCAAACCTTTACCCTTAACCTAACCTTAACCTTGACTTTACCCTTAACCTAACCTTAACCTTAACCTTCCCCTAACCTTAACCTAACCATAACCTTTAATTTACCCTTAACTTAATCTTAACCTTAACCTAAAATTAACCTTACCCTTAACCTTTACCTTCACCTTAACTTTAACTATAACCTCACCCTAACCTTGACCAAACCTTAACATTAACCTTAAATTGACTGAACCTTAACCTTAACTAACCTTAACCTTAACCTTGACTTTACCCTTAACCTAACCTTAACCTTGAATTTACCCTTAACCTAACCTTAACCTTAACCTTAACCTTATCTTACCCTTAATCTTAACTTATCCTTAACCTTAACCTTAACCCTACACTTGACCAAACCCTTAACATTAACCTTAACCTTAACCTAAACTTAAGCTTAACTAAACCCTTAACCTTAACCTTAACCTTAACCTAACCTTAACCTTAACCTTAAACTTCCCAAACACTTAACCTTAACCTTAACCTTAACCTAACCCTAACCTTGACCAAACCCTTAACCTGACTAAACCCTTGACTTTACCCTTAACCTTAATGTTACCCTTAACCTAACCTTACCCTTAACCTTAACCTTCACTTGACTAAACTCATAACCTTAACTATAACCTACCCCTAACCTTGACCAAACCCTTAACATTAACCTTACCCTTAACCATAACCTTAACCATAACCTTATATTAACCTTAACCTTGACCTTAACTATAAACTAACCCTAACCTTCACCAAACCCATAACCTTAACCTTAAATTTCACTATAACCTTACCTTAACCTTTACATAACCTTAACCTAACCTTAACCTTAACTATAACCTAACCCTAAGCTTAATCTTAACCATAACCTTATCTTTACCCTTAACCTTGACCTTAACATAACCTTCACCTTAACCTAACCTTAACCTTAACCTTAGCCTTTGCCTTAACCTTAACCTTAACCTAACCTAACCTTAACCTTAACCTAACCCTAACCTAACCCTTAACCTTAACCATAATCTTAACCTCAGGTTAAGGTCAAGGTTAAGGTTACGTTAAGGGTAAAGTCAAGGTTAAGGTTAGGTTAAGGTTAAGATTAGGTTAAGGGTAAAGTTAAGGTTAAGGTTAAGGTTAAATTTTTAAAATATCTTTTGATAATAATCACATATAATGGAACGTTGTCGACGCGTTTGGAACCAACCAGTGTGGTTCATCATCAGGACTAGGTTAAATTTAAGGGTTAGGTTAAAGGTAAAGTCAAGGTTAAGGTAAATTTAAGGTTAACGTTAAGGTTATGTTAGGTTAGGTTAAGGTTAAGGTTAGGTTAGGTTAACCTTACCCTTACCTTACTCTTAACTTTAACCTTAACCTTAACCTTGACCTTGACCTTGACGTTACCCTTCGGTTAAGGTTAGGTTAACCTAATGGTAATGCTAAGGTTAAGGTTAAGTTTAGGTTAAGGTTAATGTTAAGGTCAAGTTTAAGGTTAATATTAGGTTAAGGGTAAGGTTAAGGTTAGTTTAAGGTTAAGGTTATGGTTAGGTTAAGGGTTAAGGGTAAATTTAAGGTTAAGGTTAAGGATAAGGTCAAGGTTAAGGTTAAGATGAGGTTAAGGGTAAAGTCAAGGTTAAGGTTAAGGTTAAGGTTAGGGTAAAGTTAAGGTTAGGTTAAGTTAAGGTTAAGGTCAAAGTTAGGTTATAGTTAAGGTCAAGATTAAGGTTAGGTTATGGTGAAGGTTAAGGTTAACGTTAAGGTTGAGGGTGAAGGCTAAGGGTAAGGTTAAGGTTAAGACCTATATCCTTAACCTTCACCCTCAACATTAACCTAACCTTAACCTTAACATTAACCTTAATAAACCCGTAACCTTAACCTTAACCTTAACCTTGAATGTATCCTTAACCTAACCTTAACCTTAACTATAACCTAACCCTAACCTTGACCTTAACTTTACCCTTAACCTTAACCTTAAACTTAACCTTGAACTTAACTATAACCTAACACTAACCTTAACCTTAAATTTAACTTTACCCTTAACCTTCACCTTAACCTTAACTTTACCCTTAACCTTAACCTTAACTATAACCTTAACCTTAACTTAACCTAACCTTAACCTTAACCTTCCCCTTGACCTTAACCTTAACCTTAACCTCCACTTTACCCTAACCTAACCTTAACCTTACCCATAACCTAACCCTAACCTTAAGGTTAGGTTAACCTTGACCAAACCCTTAACCTTAACCTTAACCTAACTGTTACAGAACATTTTGTCACCATCCCTACAATCCCTCGTCTTGCATATTGGAGGATTATTCCCGTGACCTGTGAGCAGTGTCATACTCTACAAACACCTTCTTTACATCCTTCTGCATAAGGAAATCATTTCGCATGTTGTACATTTCTTCAAGAAAGCACACAAAACCTATATTTTGGCCTTGGTGCGGGTAGCCAGTTCATCCCTCCACTAATGTGGTAAATTTTCACTAGAGCCCATGCCACCTAGGGCTTTGTCTCAGTGCAGTGCCCATGCTAGCTATTTTCAGAATATTTTTTAACAAATAATTGGAAGTTTCCTTCTAGCCACCTCAGGGATGAGCCACAGGAAGTGGTTAAGTTGATCAGCCACGGATCTCCCTCTTTAGGTAGTGGTTTTCCACCTACCATGGAACACTCCTTGAAGATAGGTCTCCCTTCCATAATTATAGGGATCCTAACCTCTCCCTCTCCCTCTATATAAACAGGCCTTCTCTCTTTATGAAAGCTAGCTGAATAGATAGCCAAGGAGCTGAACTTGGAGAAGAAGTACTATAGCTGAGTAATTGCTATTGAGAAGTTAGAACCAAGGAGAATTCCATAGAGAGAGTCTCGTTTGAATTCCCAACGAGCCTTTGTGAGACGCACTTCGCTTGAACCCTACTAGAGGAGATCGCAACATCAAATCTTGTTTGTACTCTTCCTTCCATTTATTAATATACTCGACTATGGTGTTGGTTCCATCGTTGTGTTATGTTACTTATGTAATGCAATTGATTTAGTCCTCTTCGACTGAATAATAGATACGAATGTGAATTAGTATGTTGTATATTGTCGTTGTTTCTTGTGTGTGTGCAGGTATCCGAGCGTGAAAGTGAGTGGATCATGATATTTCAAACAAGGAGCGAGAGGCAGCCACTCTTTCCGATGACAACAATAGTGTAGGACCTCCGATAAGTCATCTATCAAATATTCATCCATTCGTTAACTAGGAATCAATGTTATAGCTTATTTCATTTGTGGGTAGACCCACTCTAGGGTTAGTGGGATCGCCTCTGTCCGCAGAGGGGATTTACCTCACCAAAAAATTGGCGACTCCACTGGGGAATCAGTGCTAGTTTGTCTTCCACCCATTACGTCTTATCTGGTATTTTCTTGCATGTTTTACCTTTTTTGATCATTCTCCTAAGTCTAAGAGCCTTGTTCAGCCCCAGAGGATCAGATCTAACCTCTCTCTTTCAATTTTTTCCATTTTTCCTGAGTGAATTGGCTTGACACATTTTATGTTTAGAAAAACGTGCCAATTGGCACATGTTTCTAGTGTTTCGCCCGCACCATTTCCTGTTTGGCGCTGATTACAACCAAACAGTCGCGCCAATCCCTGTAGGTGTTAGTGTTTTCTTTGTTTTGGAGGATTTTGGTCAGTGCTCGTGCTTCTGGGTTATTTTAGGTATGCATTGAGTGCTTTGGGATGGTTTTTGATTGTTATTGGCTTCTTTCCTTCAGTTGTTTGTCCATTTACTATTAGCATCATAGCCTTAGGGTTTTTTTTTGCTTTGGTATGTTGAGCCTCCTGTAGAAGTTTGAGCCTTTTGGTTTGCAGTCAACTTCCTTCCTAGTTTGGTTGCATTCATCTCCCTTGATCCATTTTGAGTGATTGCATTGGTTGAATGATTCTTGACTCTTTTGTTCAATTGTGCTTCTTATCATTCTAGGCATAGATCACCCTACTTGTATGGGTCTGTTTGGGAATATTTCTTCGATTTGAGAGATTGAAACATTGGTTTGAATGTTATTATGTTTGTCTTGGGTTGATTGAAATTGTTTCGCTTCAACTCTCACATTGACGTTCTCGAACTAGTGTTTTGGTTTATTTTTCATGTCATTTTGGTGCACTGTTTGCTCTATTACATTGAAAAATCAAAAAATATTGTTTGCATTCTTGTTTGCATTGTGAAATTGAAAGTCTTTCGCATATCTAGCATTGGACCGTTCTAGGAAATATTGTTGATTTTCGTTAGTTTTCATCTGATATTGTAGTGGATGTTTATGCATGTTCTCATTATTTTCTATCGCTTGAAATCCTAAATTTCTCGTAGATAGCTTTTCATTGAACGAAATGGTATTTTTTGGCATGTAGCTTGCATTTAGGGATTTTTGAGATCCAACATTCGGTAGGACCTTGGAATTGAAACATAAATACAAGATCAACTTAAAATTTACTCAATTAACCTAAGGTAGCATTGAAACCTAATGAAACATCTAGTGGTATGAGTTAGAGACATGTTCCAGCATATTTAAATCTAATAGCTGTCACTCACCATCTATCTTCAGACAACACTAGTACATACTTGTGCTCCCCATACCATCGAGTATATAAAGGGAGACCCCTCTAGGTTGCAATCCTTTTATCCATAGGAAGCCGAGTTTGGCGCCTCGTAACCATGATACACTGAACACAACATTCGTGGTGACTACCTACAAATATGTCAAGTCCTTGGTCATTCTTCTTTCGTTTTATCACCAAGGTGTATATGGAAGTTCATGGAAACCTGGTACACCCTTCTACCTAGACTACCTGAGTAATCATTTTTTATCTTTACTGACTCCATAAATTTGAAAATATCATTGAGCACTTGTCCTTTCATGCTTTCTTAAAACTGAAAGTGACTAGAGTCATCTTTTGCTTGTTTCTTGACTCTTAAAACATGAAACAACGAAATTTTGGTTTCAATGTGGTAAAATAAACTACATACGATTACACACCCATTAAAGTTTGTTCGCTTGGCCTGTCTTTTTTTGCCTTGGTTTTTATCCAAGATTCTTCATTTTCGATCTCCTTTCCTTTTATAGTGTGCTACGGTCATAGTGGCGAAACCATCGGTTTCATCTAGTGGTAGTCCTTTCTTGGAAAATTCATCTAAAACTTCTCAAAAATCCATGTATGCCGAGCTTTAGCAACCTATTATCCCGTTAGAGTACCCCTTTGGAGAAACAATTGAGTTCACTTGGCCTCTTTCAAATGCTTGGTTTGGGTTTGGGGTCCGGGAACATTTTCCCCCTCTTACATCGAGATTTCCATTTTTGGATGCTATCATACCTCCTAGTCCCCATAGTCTTTTACATGATCTCACAGTGGATTCATACATGGACTCGTCTGGTCCTATTAGCAGTGAGGGGATTCCTGTTTCTGATGAAGAATACTAGCTTTTCCTGGAAAACATCCCTCAAGAGGTTGCTTAATCTTCACCATTGGTGTCGCTTCCAGCCAGATATAGATCTTTGGGTCAAATTATGGCTGGTATTTCCTACATGGCAGCATCAACTTTGTCGAGTGGCCCGGTCCTTCCATCATTAAGGATGTCGCCAATGACATCTGTCTCGTCGACACCTTTTGTTACGTCTGTCCCGACTAGACCTACTGTCTGCGTGGCTACATCGGCAGCTGTTTTCATTGCTCAATCGTCAGGAGTTTCACCTTTGGTAGAGACTTCGATTGCCATGGAAATCCCTGACAGCATTTCTTTCGACGAGTATCAGCTGGCTGTTTAGCAACAGAGCTCCCAGACTTATCATTCCCCTTAGGATTCTAGTGGGCCTTATCTTTCTCACTATCACGTAGTTGGTAACCTGATTTATTCACTTCCATTTCATTATGATGAGCAAGGCAACTCTATCTATTTTCCTGATCCTAAAGCTTATCATTTCCTTTCTGGTTTTAGACCTACCTTGCCTGTGCAACCTTATAACCAACAGGGACAACCCTTTCAAGTAAAAACTTCGGTTCAACAAGGGTATGCTTGCGACCCACAAGGACAACCCTTTCAGGGACAACCTTCAGTTCGTAAAGGGTTTGCGTACGACCCACAAGGGCAGCCCTTTTAGGGACAACCTTCAGTCCAACAAGGATTATTTTATGGCCCGCAAGGGCAGCCTTACAATCCTCAAGGTCAGCCTTTACAAGCCCAACCTGTGATCCAGCCTGGGAAACCTCAAGGACCTGCTGGGCAATCGATATATCAACTAGGGCATTCATACAGCCCTGGGGGGCAGATTTATCCATCTCAAGGGTAACCTTTTGTGCAATCACAATAGCCATATCTTCCAATTGGTCCAATTGTTGCACAGCTAGGGCCATCTTATGGTCCTGCTCCAGGTCAACCTAGTTATCAGGTAAAACCAGGTCCACCACAACCAAGGCCATCTTATGGTTTTGTTCCAGGTCAAGCTAGTCATCAGGCATAGCCCAGCCCATCACAACCATCAGGGAAACCCAGTGGCCCTCATCAGTCAGGTCAACCTCCTTAGTAGGGACAACCTGCACAGACATTTCACCCTACTCAGCCACCGCTATACTCTACACCGTAGTCGAGTCAACTAATGTGCCCGATTTATCCAGCTTAGTAGGGCCCCACTTATTAGCAACCCGTTCGACCCCAAGGCACTAATTATCCTCGAGGTAAATATCAACCAGTTTACAATGCAGCTCAAGGTTCTGCTCAATCAAGACCCTCATATACTCAAAATTAGTATCCTGGTCCTCAACCTATGTATCCTGGTCCTCAGCCACCATATCAGCCAAACTATTTGGATTATACCCCTTATGTTCTGAATCCCTAAAGACAGAACCAATGGGGGTAGATTTACCCTCAGCCAGGATGGAATGTGGGTACTGGTCCTTATCGAGGACCTGCCACGCCTTTCAACCCTCAATTACCCTTTCCTGCCATGTTGGAATTACTAGATGTGTCCAAATTAATGAATGATCCAATCCTGCATAACCCATATTGGCCTCTGGTTCCAACCAAGTTTCTTAGTGATTACCCCAAGTTTGAAAGCAAGGCTGGAGAAGACCGCCAAGCACATGTCATGACATACCATTTATGGTGTTCTTCGAATTCTTGGGTGGATGAATCTATTTGACTCTGTCTTTTCCAGTGAACTCCCAATGGAGCTTCTGCTAAGTGGTACATCGAGCTGTCTCGAAGTATCTTTCAAGATTTCAACTCTCTTTCTATGGCGTTCCTTACTCATTTCTAGTTACCGGTTCATTATGAAGCTGGGACACATCTCCTAATATCCTTGAAACAGGACTAGGCTACCCATATCTCGGACCACATTCATGAGTGGAGACGATTTCGTCGTCTGATCAAATTCGAAATTCCTGATAAGCTTCTTACCCATTGGTTTACCACCTCTTTTTTCAATCAAATTTCAAAATATATAGCCACAGGGGCATGCATTATTGAGGAACAGGCCATTTCTCGTGCCTAGTACCTTGATTTAGTGTACTCCCAATCAGGCATTTTGTATGATATCTTGATTGATTCCCCATGACCCGGGACTTATAAAGCACCAGCCACCCCATCCGTTGACAACGTTATTGGTTCTGTGTCTTAGATTTCACGTAAGTCTTCCAACACTGGGAAGAAAAAATCAAATTATTCCAATGATTCTGCTTCTCATCCTACCCCAGATTCTGGCAAAACCTTGGAGGTCAATGCCATTCAGGCCAATCTTGTGGATAAGACATCCAAGGGGAAAAACAAGGGCAAAGGCAAGGCCAAAGCCAATGCCCCAAAACAAGAGTCATCTAAACCTCATGCTGATGATGGTTCACAACGCAAGTTGAAGTATCCCTGTCTGATTTGTGATGAGGAACACTACACTAAGTATTGTCCTAGACATGCCGAAGTTAGTACATTGCTAAAAGGAACTAAGGGAACTCTTGTTGTCTTCAAAGAACCTTTTTCTTCTTAGCAAACACAGATGGTCGATCAACCCATGCCGTCTACACCGTTTGGCTCTCAAGTGTTCATGGTAAATGGTTCTGCACTCGTTTCCATTGCTACTTGGTTGAAATATTATATTGGATCATGCCAGGCAGCCAGGAAAGAGATCGATGATGGTCCTCCTCCCCCGCCTGCCTCTATTCCTCTTGATATTGAAATGCCTAGTGCTAAACCCGTTGTACAACCACCTTCTAAAGTTGTTCTCCGGAAATATTCTTATAATCCTAACACCCGTGATGCTCAACATTACAATATTTTTGAGGGTTTAGCACATGCACCATCCGCGATGTCCACGTTGGAAGTGCTTCAGATTTTTTCGTCTCAATAGAAAGTGTTATTATCTATGATCGGTGGAATTGATCCTATTAATTCTAGCCTTCTCTCTTTCGATTTAGAGAATTTCATCCCTCGACTTCTGCACCAGATTGCACTTTTCATACAGGTTGGAATTAATGGTCTCAACATCCATAGAGCCATTGTGGATGAAGGTGCATCCACTTGTGTCATGTCATCTGCTTGCTGGAAGGCTATCGGCTCTCTAGCCCTAACTTCGTCACCCAATTTCCTTGAGGCATTTGATGAAAGGGAATCAAAACCCTTGGGTGTTCTCGCCAGCTTTCCGATCATGTTACAAGGAAAGATGGTCAATGTCAAAGTGGAAGTAGTTGATGCTAAACTCAATTACAATCTTCTACTTAGTTGCAGTTGGACTCACGCTATGTTGTGCATTCTGTCCACCCTCTTTCATCTTCTAAAGTTTCCACATGAGGGAAAAATCATTACTATCAACCAGTTTGCATTCTTTACCTCATATTTTGAGAACAATGTTCCATACATGGATCATATTCCTTCTCCCCTCGACAGCATAGGGCAAGGTATTTTCAAAGACCCCACCCTCATGGGTATCTTTCCCCTCTAGCCACCAAATACCGTTCAAGTTAATATGATCTCTCGGTCAGATGACCCATGGATTTCCCCTTTACTTGAACAGGTTGATTCATTTGGGGATTCGATGTCGCTTACTCTAATTGAAATAAATTATTGCGAGCTTGTAGCTACATCACATCCTCCCCCTTCCGAAGATGCTCCTTTGAGTATGTCTCTCGACGTTTATTCTCAATCCCCCTAGCTCGACAATGCATATTCACCTGATCCTTTGAAAGAAGTGTTTCCATACGATGAGGCCATCATGGAAACCATGTCTCTCGAAGTCTTACCGTGGAGCGATGGGCATCATCATTCCTCGTTTATGCCTGGCCTCAGGGAAATTTCTAGATGTCTTGAGAATTGTGCATCTCAAGTTAATTCTCCACCACTTCAAATGCCTATCTTGACTCATGAAGTCTTCACTGAAGGTAACTTGAGTAACATCACCCAGAGAATGCTTATCGACATTTCCATGTGTTGGCTCACCGTAATTTCAGCAGATTGGTGAGACTGAAGCTGCGGGGAGAACACTTAAATGACTTTGGGATTCTAGGATCTAGCCCTCCTTAATCTGGATAGGGATATCTCTATAAGTGCAAAGATTGATTTATCTTTAAGGCTTTTGGGTATGATATTAGGCTAGTTATTAATAACAAGGGTTTCTTTCTTGTTTTGGATGGTTGAGCATGATTTTTAGTTGAGTGCAAAGTCCTAAAATGAAAAGAGTTTCAAAGGTATGAAGTTGCAAGAAATCGGAACAATATTTGGTTGATAGGATAGATATGACGCTGGTTTTTAGTCCATTGGGCTATGGAGTCATAAAAGGGTTTAATTGTGGAACAATTTCAAGAGTGGTCCAAGGGGCAAGTCATCTATATCACAAGATCTCTTAGATAAAATGATGGAATGGAACAATAAAAGTGTTGAAGGGGTGGAAAAAGAAAATAATTTCAACTAGGATTTATCAGTCTTTCCAAACAAGAAAAGCCTTTTAAGTAACTGTTTAAGACCAACCAAAGGACAGGGCTAACCATAGAATTATTTGGATAAGCTTGTATTAAAGCTAACTCATCAGAAAAAAAATCTAGTAATCCACATGATTACTTTTAGAAGGGATGAAATAAGATAAGAAAAATGAAGTGCAGCCTAATATCATATAAGATACTTTTAAATCTAAACTGCCTTTAGCGTACTCTTAGGGAAACTTTCAGAATTACTTTTGAAGAAAGAACTAGAAGATAGGGCAAACCATAAACTTTCCTAGTATAACTCTACTGAGTACATAATGAAAATAACATTCAAGAACTTCCTTTCAAGCTTCGCACATCAAGACAGGGACAAACCAACATTCCTTGATAATTTTTACACTTAACTTAAGTCATTCATAAACACACAATTTGGAGGAAATAATTGAGATAAAGCTTATCAATCAGAGAAGGGTACTGTAAACAGTAAATCCTAAATCTATGCTTACTGTTATTTATTAGAGAATAAGTGGAAAACATGGCAGACATGAAAGGAAAACAATAACAAAGAAAAATCACCTCACCAGTGATATAGACTAGGATCCCAAGAATCATCTTGTATATTGATGTCAATCCAGTTACATTCTTCAAGTCCAATGTTTTAGCTTAGCAATCATCTTCTCTTCTCAGCCTAACTTATTTGATCACAAACAGAGCTTCAAGAGCCTCTGAATACTATTTACATGTAGAAATTTTTGAGCACAAGTATTACATCAAAGTTCTGCAACCAACCCTTTTCAATGAGCTACCCAAGAATATTTTATAGGGAAATGAGGAGGTGGAAGAGTTTCTAGGGTTCGAGTATCATAAATTCTATAGTTAATGTAATTCTCTATCTTGAAAACCATGCAAGGCATAAGGCAAGAATACATTTGATCTATATCTATGTGTCATAACTATGTTCTACTTTCGAGGTTTAGTGGATAAAAATATTTGACTTTTAAGGCTATTTCTTATCCTCGTAATAACTCTGCTGATAGTTGCAATAAGTTTCTTTGATTATAAATAACTATTCAGATGTCTTAAGACAAATATCTTTTGTTCTGGTAATAACTATGCCTCTTTTGAATGCTTTGAGGCTGCAGGTGGCTTTGGGTAGCTGAGAGGATTCAATTAGCCTTTGATGTGGTAGTGGAGGCTTCCCAGACTGATAGATATTATTGTTTTTCTTTAAACACTGCTAATTTTCTTTAATTTTGTGTGTTAGGCATAATTAGGCCTAATTTATATCTTCTGTTCTTAAAACTATGTTTAATTAAGTGGATTAGGCTTTAGATAGTCGATTTAGGCCATAATCCCTCAAACTGTGTAAACCATCTTCGATTCTTTATCTCTGCTGTGACTGGATCCTTTAACACTGATACTCTTTTATTGATTTAGTTTTGTTGTGTCTTGTTGATGTGCAAGTGCACAGAGAGTTTTAAAATGGCATCAGTGCTCATAAGGCAGAGATGAAACATGGTGTCAAACCCTGTAGAATGATATTCTTGATGAATAAAGGCCTAGGGGATCTTCATCCCCGACCTTCAATTTTCCATTAAAATAATTAGAAAACTGTTAAAACCTGCAAAAAACAAGAAAAGTTAAGAAAATCCTGCGCGGTAGGTTTTAGACTGCTTTGGAGGTTGAGGTTAGATCACAGCCGTTGGATGAAAGCATCCAACAAAAAGGATTTAATGCTGAGGATAATGGAGAGGCGGTTGGATAAATGGTGCCAGAGATTAAGTTCGGGCCGTTAATGCATATTGATCAATGGTCAAAATTGATCGGGGCAAACATAATGTAGAAGGGCCACATTATTGCAAAATGGAGAAAATACAAAGGAAAAGGGTGGAAAAACCTTAATCGACAGCGAAAAAGGCATAAATGAAATTTGGGGTTTCTCAGAGGATTCTAGGCCGTTGGATTAGATCGGCCATAGAGATCAATGGTGGAGATTGATTATGAAATCCCTTGGAGGATGGGTGGAGGGCGATGAACTGAGGGTGAAATCAAACTTGAGCCATTAGATCTAAGAGATCAACGGTGGAGATCACACATGAGAGAATGCAATTGAAACAGGAAAAGTGGTTTCGATGAAAGAAACAGCTGGTTTCGTGTGACGAAAAGGGAGAAAGGTGGTTTTACCTTTTTTAACATGATATTTGTTCCTGGATGACACGTGGCCTTTAGAAACCTCCCATATCGCGTAACTTTGGAAAATTATCCTTCATGCTTAAAATCATGGGATATGGAGTCTTCACCGTTAGATCAGAGAAGGGTAGATCCAATGGTGGCGGTGAGAGCGTGATAAAACAAGCTGCGTGGGTGGTAAGATGTGGGGTAGGGTCAAGGTGGTTTTAACCTGGACCGTCAGATCATGGAATGGATGACGAAAATTTGATCTGGGGAAAGGTAGGTCCCAAAGGAGTTGGGCTTATCGAGCTTATTCTAGACCGTTGGATGAAAGGAATGAATGGTCCAAATCAAATCTTAGGGTTAATGAAATAAAATATGAGGTGAGGGGTCGGGTGGAGATCAGGTCATCGTGGACCGTTGATCTGCAGAGATCAACGGTGGATATTTCCCCGAAAAACTTTATAAAGAGGGGTTTCATGAAATTAAAAAAGGGTGTGAGGATTGATCTGGACCATCAAATCTTAGTTTATTTATGGCCTAGATGCAATCGGAGGATCATGATCGGCTGCGGTAAGTTGAAAAGAGCATCAATGCGATTATATTTGGACCGTCAGATATTTGGAGAGATCGACGGTTAGGAATGAATCAGAGGTCCAAAGGCAGAGGGATGGGCTTATGAAAAGAGAGATGTGGGCTGTCGGATCTGGGCCTAGTGGGAAATATCAATGGCTGAGAAGCCATCGGAAGGTCACAAATCGGGAGGGGGCAATAAAATATTCAAACACGACCAATGAAAAATTGCGATACAAGATTCCGCAGATCGTTGATTGGTTTAAATCAACGGTTGGAATTCGCTCAACCAATGAACCGACAGATTTTCTTTTAACATAGGAAAAATGGGTTTTTTATGAAATACAAAGGAAATTTCGTATCAAGGAGGGGTTTTTGTAATGCTTTATCACCTGATTGTGGGCTCCAGGTTATATGAAAATATGAAGGGATCGGGGGTTATAAAAAGGGGCCAATCGCATCGGGATTTTTCGTTTAAACAAAGAAACATGCCCATTGCAAACCTCTGATTGCAATTAGCGCTCGAGAACTAACTCTTGGTCGTGGGCGTGGGTTATATGGTGGGGAAGTGGTTTGGGTTCTAGGGCCAAAAGGGCTTAAGGCCTTAGAAAAAAAGGCTGCTTTTTAATGATTTTTCAAGGATTTCAAAGCATTTTGAAAGCTTTTGATAAGGTAAAAAAGGAGTTTTAAACCTTATAAAATGGGTTTTTAAGGGAAGAAGGGAAACGAGGAAAAATAGAGGAATTTTATGAGAAAAAAGGGGATAAAAATCAAGGGATTTCTGAGTGAAAAGGGGAGGTAAAATGAGGGGAAAAATGGAGTTGTTGCAGTAGTCTTTTCTTCAGGAAAACAGGAGATTTTCAGAATTGAGAGGGAAACAGCAGTGAAGATTAATTCAAGGATAAGTCATCTTCATAAGACTTCATGAACTACAAATTTTGGTAATAAAATTTTTTCTTGAAGGCTTTAAAAAATGATTTAGCCACCATTTGATATAACAAGTTTTATAGGTGGCTAACAGTGGCTCCACATGGGGATGATACCTTCTTGAAGGTGTCAAGAACTTCAGACTTGTATTCTTTGGGAGTTGATTAATGCCTCATCCATTGGGTTGCAAATTTTTTCACTTGGATGATCTTCTTTTGTTCTGATAATGTTAGCAGCCATGGAAAACAATGGAAATCTATCAAACAAGCTTTCTAACTACCCAATCCTATTGATCTAACATTTTTTCTTCTTTAAGAGTGCATTTGGATTGGAAAAATATTTTTACAAACATTTATTCTTTTTAAAGAAAAAAACTAATCTAAGTCTACTTCTTATTTATCCATGATCTCAGATTAAACATTTGAGTTCATAAGCTTCTCTACCTACCTACTATCTGTTAGGATTAAACTGTCTAACAGATTTGTATTCACTAATTTCTAAAACATAAATTTTAAATCATACAAGTCATGATTGAACAGTCTAACTTGCTGTTGATCTATGGCATAAAAACAAGCTGCACATAGATTATTATTTGCAAAAAATTAAATCAAAATGGTTAAGGCTTAAGATCTAAAATTTTTCAGCACATCCTTCTCTTTTCTTTAGCTCTGTTTTTGAATTTTTTTGAGCTGGTTTTTCTTTGTTATCTAGTTCAAGTTTTGGGCTTATTAGAACCAGTTCACTTCTTTCTTTGACTCATGATTAAAAAATATTAGAGCCATGCATCTTTTGAAACTCAGGTTTGGATTTTGAGCTTGTTTGAACCCTTTTTCTTCTATCCTAATCTACCTAACTGATAAGTAAAGGTTAAGCTGTTTGGAAAATCCAATTTTACTAACCTATCAGCAGTAAATTTAAAACTAATTAGTCATGATTAGGCTATATGAATAACTAGGAATGTGTTTTTCAAGAGTGGAATTTGAGCTTGCACACTTTCAGATTTTGTTTCTCTTTATTGGTATGGGGCTGTACCTTTCTTGTTTTTACAATATGCCCTTTTTTCTTTCTTCTATTGTTTTTGTATGTTTATTTTTCCCTGAGGACAAAAATCAACAACTATCTAAATGCTGAAACTGAGTTTTATTGACATTCCTATCTAGCCTATTTTATCTTGGAATATTTACATCTCTATATAGTACAATAGTGCCAATGTAGCCAATTGCGTAGTGACAAAGAAGAGTAGAGAAATTGGCTACTAGTCAGAAGTAACCATAGTACATTTTGAAGATTAATCTTCAAAACTAAGGCTATCACAGAAGGTAACACATTTTCATGCATTTGGCTTTTGCAAAGGATCCATTCTTGATAATTTGATCCAGTTGGGATTTCCACACACTCTTCTAAAGGATCAATAAAAAAAATATGAAGATTCTCTTCTTCTTGGCCCTCCATGTCTGGTAGATTTTCTGCCTCCAAGACTTAAAATTTGAGGACTATATTTTCAGAATGTTGCTTGGAAGCATCATCATCCTTAACCTGCAAAATAGTAAGCAGTGAAATTTCTACTTTCTCTAAATCTATGCTTGCTTCTGATATAAATTCAGGTTCTTTGGATGATAGATTTATATGAGTGAAGGGAGAAGTTTCTTCTTAAAAATATGGTATATTCTCAGTAGGATGGTCTTATATTTGTTTTTCTCCTTGAAATTTTTTCTAGTATCTTTTATTGTTTGGGACAACTGGTCTGAATGTTTCTTGAATTGTATATTTTTTTCTCTCCCAAGGTCTTAGACATGTACTAGCCACAAGGGCTAATCCACTAGAAAAACTATTTTGGTCTTTAGGAACAAGGATAAGTTGGAAATATTTAAAATATTTTAATAAATCTATGGAATCATCCTTATAGGATTTAATTCTGGGATGTTTAACCATGCATTCTTCTTTCACTTGCCTAATTACCAATTCTACATTTCCATGAATTGTTATCTTCTGGGCTCCTAATTTCTTCAATAAATGTAGCCCTAAGAGGAGTGCCTCATACTCTACTATGTCAGTTGTGCATTGAAAACTCAATTTTTATGAATGGGCTTCAGAATGATTGTTTCCTGTATTGTAAAGCCATATTCTTGCACCTGCATTAGTTTTAGTACATGACCCATAAAAATTCATATTCCAAAGAGGACTAGTTCCAGTGTTATCATTAATTTCCTTACTATCTTCTTTGTCTTGAGTGCCATTGGATTTTTCTATGGAATAGGCACCATGCTCATGACTATCTGGTTGAGGTGATGGTTTGGAGGGTAACTGCTTGCTTAATATTTGATCAATTTGTTCTTCTATCAAAGGAGAGATTTTTCTTTCAGTATAAACAGAAAAAGAGCTACCTTCTTTCTCATGATCAACGAAAGAACTTTCTGCATATTTATAACAAAGTTCTCAATGTGACTGAGCAAGAGTACTTTTTTTGCAATAATTTTTAGAGATTGACTGTTCATTAATATTCTGATCTATCTCTTTTTATGTCAAAGGGGAAAATGTTTCTATGTTCCTTTGAAAAAAATCACAACAGTTCTCTATCTCTTGTAAAGGCTGATTTTGAGGCTGGATGTTTTCTTGAGCCTCTTCTAGGAGATCTTGACTTGTGCTTGTAGGGAAACTTTGAGGATTTTCTGTTGTTTCCTAATTTTCTTTTGTTTCAAAAAATTCCTCATGATCGTTATGATACTCAGTTTGCATAGAAGGTTCATGAGTTGTTTTTTCTACATTATCAGGATGCCACTCTTCTTGTGTAATCTGATATGGGTTATAATCTAGAGGGGGAGTCCCTATATGAGCTGGTTCTCCTCTTACATCAGATTTTGTGTTTTGAAAGTGGCTACTTGTTTCATCAAAGCACTGCTCACTATAAGTTTTTTCATTTTGATCATGAAGTTATCTTATCAACATAGTACAAGACATAGGCAGGTAATCAAAAATCTCTTAACAACCTTCTTTATTTCTTTCTTTGTAATTTTTCTCATCATCTTCTATAAGGTGCTGATCATAATACATATCTTGGTCACTGTCTTGGTCATGAGGTGATTGGGCTTGTGTTTGATGAGGGAAAAGTATATGTTTCTGTAGATCATCAATATTCATATTTGCCATCCACCTATCTATTCTCTTTCCAAGCATGTACAACATCTTTTCCATCATGATTAGAAATTTTTCTTGATTATTTTCTCTATAATATCGTTCATCATACATGTCTTGTAATATTAAAGTTTTTGTTTTCTCATGGAAATGCATATGTTGCTTTGGATCACCAATGTTTAGATTAGTCATAAACCTATCCACTCTTTTTCCAAGCATGTACATCAATTTTTCCATCATGACCATATGTTTGTCTTCTGGTTCTATATCTAAATCCATGTTTGTAAATTAGAAAAAGAGGTCACTGTGTCTGTTCAATCAGTTCAAGGTCTTCTACCGGTGGAGTCATTTGGCCTTTTGGGAGTTTTAGAGTGTGGATTCGCCAGGTGGAAAATTGTTAGCTCTTAAGGAGATAAAATGTTTTATGGTTCCACCACCATGTTTATTATGAATACCAATCTAAAGAGACTATGGTTGCTCTGAGTCTTGATATTATTTAAGATGAAATTGACTCAGATCCCCAGGGAAGTCACCAGAAATGTTAGCCTGGTGGTTCAGCTAGCTAATATACCAAATGTTCTTGAATCAAGGGCTTTCTGGAGTCTTAAGGTGTACTTATATTCTAACTAACTTATAAATCCCCAGTGGAGTCACCAGAAATGTTAGCTCCCCATAATTCCAGCAGATTGGTGAGACTGAAGCTGTAGGGAGAACACTTGAACTACTTTGGGATTCTAGGATCTAGCCCTCCTGAATCCAGAGAGGGATCTCTCTATAAGTGCAAAGATTGATTTATCTTTAAGGTTTTTGGGTATGATATTAGGCTAGTTATTAAGAACAAGGGTTTTTTTTTTTTTTTTGGATGGTTAAGCATGATTTTTAGTTGAGTGGAAAGTCCTAAAATGAAAAGAGTTTCAAAGATATGAAGTTGCAAGCAATCAGAACAAGATTTGGCGATATGATAGATATGACGTTATTTTTTATTCCATTGGGCTATCGAGTCATAAAAGGGTTTAATTCTGCAACAATTTAAAGAGTAGTCCAAGGGGAAAGTCATCTATATCACAAGATCTCTTAGATAAAATGATGGAATGGAACAATAAAAGTGTTGAAGGGGTGGAAAAAGACAATAATTTCAACTAGGATTTATCAGTCTTTCCAAAAAATAAAAGGCATTTAAGTAACTGTTTAAAACCAACCAAAGGACAGGGCTAACCATAGACTTATTTGGACAAGCTTGTACTAAAGCTAACTCATCGGACAAACAATCTAGTAATCCACATGATTACTTTCAGAAGGGATGAAAAGAGATAAGAAAAATGAAGTGCAGCCTAAGATCAGATAAGATACTTTTAAATATAAACTACTTTCAGCATACTCTTAGGGAAAATTTCAGAATTACCCTTGAAGAAAGAAATAGAAGAAAGGGAAAACCATAAACTTTCCTAGTCTAACTCTACTGAGTACATAATGAAAATAACATTAAAGAACTTCCTTTCAAGCTTCGCACATCAAGACAGGGACAAACCACAATTCCTTGATAATGTTTACACTTAACTTAAGTCATTATTAAACACACAATTTGGAGGAAAACATTGAGATAAAGCTTATCAGTCAGAGAAGGGTACTATAAATAGTAAATCCTAACTCTATGCTTGCTGTTCTTTATCAGAGAATAAGTGGAAAAAATGGCAAACATGAAAGGAAAACAATAACACAAAAAGAATCACTTCACTAGTGATATAGACCAGGATCCAAAGAATTATCTTGTATATTGATGTCAATCTAGTTACATTCTTCAAGTCCAATGTTTCAGTTCATCAATCATCTTCTCTTCTCGGCCTAACTTATTTGATCACAAACAGAGCTTCAAGAGCCTTTGAACACTATTTACATGTAGAAAGTTTCAAGCACAAGTATTACATCAAAGTTCTACAACCAACCCTTTTCAGTGAGCTCCCCATGAATATTTTATAGGAAAATGAGGAGGTGGAAGAGTTTCTAGGATTCGAGTAGCATAAATTCTACAGTTAATGCAATTCTCTCCCTTGAAAACCATGCAAGTCATAAGGCAGGAACACATTTGATCTGTATCTCTGTGTCATAATTCTATTATGCTTTCGAGGTTTAGTGGATAAAAATATTTGACTTTTAAGGCTATTTATTATCCTCGTAATAACTCTGCTGATAGTTGCAATAAGTTTCTTTGATTAGAAATAACTATTAAGCTATCTTAAGGAAAATATCTTTTGTTCTGGTAATAACTATGCCTCTTTTGAATGCTTTGAGGCTGCAAGTGGCTTTGGATAGCTGAGAGGATTCAATTGGCCTCTGATGTGGTAGTGGAGGCTTCTCAGACTGATAAATATTTTTTTTTTTCTTTGAACACTATTAATTTGCTTTAATTCTATGTGTTAGGCATAATTAGGCCTAATTTATGTCTTATGTTCTTCAAACTGTGTTTAATTAAGTGGATTAGGATTTAGATAGTCGATTTAGGCCGTAATCCCTCAAACTGTGTAAACCATCTTTGATTCTTCATCTCTGCTATGACTGGATCCTTTAACATTGATACTCTTTGATTGATTTAGTTTTGTTGTGTCTTGGTGATGTGCAGGTGTGCAGAGAGTTTTAAAATGGCATCAATGCTCATGAGGCACAGATGAAACATGATGTCGAACCCTGTAGAATGATATTCTTGATGAATAAAGGCCTAGGGGATCATCATCCCCAGCCTTCAATTTTCCTTTAAAATAAATGGAAAACCATTAAAACCTGCAAAAAAAAATAAAAGTTAATAAAATATTACACGATTGGGTTTAGACTACTTTGGAGGTTGAGGTTAGATCAAAGATAAGGATTTAATGATGAGGATAATGGAGAGGTAGTTGGATAAATGGTGCCAGAGATTAAGTCCGGGCCATTGATGCATATTGATCAACAGTCGAAATTGATCGGGGGAAACATAATTTAGAAGGGCCACATTATCGAAAAATGGATAAAATACAAAGGAAAAGGGTGAAAAAACCTTAATCGGCAGTGAAAAAGGCATAAATGAAATTTGGGGTTTCTCGGAGGATTCTGGGTCGTCAGATTAGATTGGCCATAGAGATTAATGACGGAGATTGATTATGAAATCCCTTGGAGGATGGGTGGAGGGCGATGAACTGAGGGCGAAATCAAACTTGAGCCATTAGATCTTAGAGATCAACGGTGGAGATCACACATGAGAGAATGCAATGGAAACAAGAAAAGTGGTTTTGGCGAAAGAAACAACTGGTTTCACACGACGAAAAGGGAGAAGGGTGGTTTTACCTTTTTGAACGCGATATGCACTCCTATCCGACACGTGGCCTTTAGAAACCACCCATATCACGTAACTTTGAAAAATTATCCTTCGGGCTTAAAATCACGTGATATGGAGTCTTCGTCGTTAGATCAGAGGAGGGTAGATCCAATAGTGGCGGTGAGAGTGCGATAAAACAAGTTGCGCAAGCGGTAAGATGTGGGGCAGGGTCAAGGTGGTTTTAACCTGGACCGTCATATCATGGAATGGACAGTGGAGATTTGATCTAGGAAAAGGTAGGCCCCAAAGGAGTTGGGCCTATCGGGTTTATTCTAGACCGTTGGTTGAAAGGAATGAATGGTCCAGATCAAATCTCAGGGTTAATGAAATAAAATATGAAGTGAGGGGTCGGGCAAAGATCGGGTCATTGTGGGCCTTCGATTTGCAGACATCAATGGTAGAGATTTCCCAAAAAAACTTTATAAAGTGGGGTTCCGTGAAATTATCAAAGGGTGTGAGGATTGATTTGGACCGTCAGATCTTTGTTTATGGATGGCCCAGATGCAATCGAAAGATCGCGATCGGTGGGGGTAAGGTGAAAAAAGTGCCGATGCAATTATATGTGGACCATCAGATATTTGGAGAGATCAATGGTTAGGAATGAATCGGAGGTCCAAAGGCGGAGGGATGGGCTTATGAAAAGAGCGACGTGGGTCGTCGGATCTAGGCCTGGTAGGAAAGATCAACGGCTAAGAAGCCATCGGAAGGTTGCCAATCAAGAGGGGGCAATAAACTATTCAAACGCAACCAATGAAAAATTCCAATGCAAGATTTCACAGATCGTTGATTGGTTTAAATAAACGGTTGGAATTCGCTCAACCAATGAACCGACATATTTTATTTTAACATAGGAAAAATGGGTTTTTTATGAAATACAAAGGAAATTTTGTATCGGGGAGGGGTTTTTGTAACGCTTTAGCACCCTATTGTGGGCTCTAGGTTATATTAAAAGATGAAGGGATCAGGGGTTATAAAAAAGGGCCAATCGCATCAGGATTTTTCATTTAAACAAAGAAACATGCCCATCGCAAACCTCCGATTGTGATTAGTGCTCGGGACTTAACTCTTAGTCCTGGGTGCAAGTTATATGGTGGGGAAGTGGTTTGGGGGCTAGGGCCAAAAGGGCTTAAGGCCTTAGCATAGAAGGCTGCTTTTTAATGATTTTTCAAGGATTTCAAAGCATTTTGAAAGATTCCAATAAGGTAAAAAATGAGTTTTAAACCTTATAAAAGGGGTTTTTATGAAGGGAAAAAGGGAAACAAGGAAAAATAGAGGAATTTCATGAGAAAAAAGGGGATAAAAATGAACGGATTTATGAGTGAAAAGGGGAGGTAAAATGAGGGGAAAAATGGAGTTTTTGCAGCAGTCTTTTCTTCAAGAAAACAACAGATTTTCAGAATTAAGAGGGAAACAGTAGTGAAGATTAATTCAAGGATAAGTCATCTTCATAAGACTTCATGAACTAAAAATTTTGGTAATAAAATTGTTTCTTGAAGGATTTAAAAAATGATTTAGCCACCATTTGATATAACAAATTTTATAGGTGGCTAACACCATGAAACCTGAAATTGTCGAGAACACCCATGTCGGAGTCACTTGTTCTTCCTGTTAGCCACCTATAATATTTGTTTAGAAAAAGGTCGCTAAGACTTTTTGAGCCTCCAAGGAACAAATTTTATTACTAAAAATTGTTGGCTCTTGAAGACTCTTGAAGGCCTCATGCCTTTGTCCAAAAACTTCTTTGCTGTTCCCATTTTATACTCAGAAATTCTGTTATTTCCATAAGTAAAAAGACTGCTACAAAAACATCATTTTTTCCCCTTCCCCCACTCAAACATGACCTTCATTTACTCCCATTTTCCTCCATATTATTCCTCTATTTTTCATGAGCTCCCTTCTTCCATTCATGAAAATCCACTTTGGAAGGTTTAAAACCCACTTTTTAGCCTTACCGAAACCTTCAAATCCCTTTGAAAACATCAAAAAAACCATAAAAATACGTGTTTTATGTTTCAGGATTTAGCCCCTTTGGCTAAGCCCCTTAACCACATCCCCACATGTGCCCTTGCCATAAAAACCAAGTGCTGAACCAATTTAGTGCTTATCGCATCGAATATTTTCAATGGTGCGTAAGTCTTGTGTTCCATTTAAATCCCGATGCGATTAAATCCTTTGTATTATAAAGACCCCTGATTGTAATATTTTTCATATAAACCATAAGGCCACATCCGGCGCTTAAAACCCCGTGTAAATTCTTTCCCGATCATTCTTTTTCTTTGTAAAGTCTTAAAAACCCACTTTTCCAAAGTTTTAACTTAAAAACCCAAGTCACGTGTTGAAATATTTAAATGGGTAGATAAAAAGACCGATTACGCAATCACAATCGGAGAAAACACATGGGCTGATTGAAAAGGCCGCATCAATTTTTTTTGATGTGATCAGGACTTATATGTATGGATTCTAATCACCTTTTCATTCCATATGACTTTCACCCAGGACCAAATGCTAAAGATCCCGGGCGCCAATCGCATCGCAATGTTTTAAATGGGTTGATTGAAAAGACCAGGCCCGATGGCCCGATTGCGATTGGCCTTTTTTTTAATACAGCCCGGGAATATTATGGTTCATACAGCCCAAAGGCCCTACATTCACGCACTTATTCACCTTATATATATTTTCTGCTTCCCAAGGCATAAAACCTTTGTTTTATTCCAAAATGTTTGAGTTTTCATATTATAAAAGTTTTTCTCCGCCGATCTGTTCTAAACAAATCCCAACCATCGATCGAAAGCCGATCAAGTGGCCAATGCTCCATCGCATCAGATCTTTCCATTGCATCGCACCCATTTGTTACTCCCGCTGATTAGCCATTCCCCAATTCACTTTCCACCATTGATTTGATCCTCACATCAACAGTCCACGCTAACTCTCATCGCAAATCTTCATCGCATGCGTTTATTTGTTCCGCCGATTGGCCATCCCCATATTTATTCTCCACCGTCGATCTAATTTGTAGATCGATGGCCTGGACTTCATCACATCACATGATTCAATTTCTCCATTCGCTCCCTACCCCCGATTGTGATCCCCTGTTTGCAATCTGCTGATTGAATCCAGACTGTCCACGTGTCCGGATCGGACAGTCCAAAATCACTCTCCTTTATTCTTCTCCCACTCTCCTTCGACCTCCTCTACGCAGATCTCCACCATTGGATGCTTTCATCCAACGACCACGCTCATTCCTGCCTTCTGAAGCAGTTAAACCTAAAACGCAGAATTTCTTAATTATTTTTTGTCTTTTACAGATGTTTTAATGGTTTTCCATTGTATTATGAAGAAAAGACGAGGGCCAGAAAGACGTTTCTTGCGCCTTTGATTTATCAAAGGGAACCATCCGCCGAGCTCTATTCCATTATTTCATCGATGCTCTATGAGAATTGATGCCGTAGAGACCTTCACGGCCTGCACATTGACATGACACTGTGATTTAAAAACAACAGTTAAAAGAGTATCAGTTTTTGAAGACATGGCACAACAGGAAGAAGATTGAAGACAAATTCGCAGGGATTACGGCTAATATTGAGTATCAAAAGCCTAATCCCCCATATTAGAAAACACAAAATTTAAAGAAAATCAAAAATATCTATCAGATAGATAGGCCTCCACCGGCACATTTGAGGCGAATTGATTCCTCAGCTACCACAGAGCCACTTGTGCCATGAAGCATTGAAAACAGAGGCTGATGTTATTGATTAAAGAAATATCTACCTCGTAACGTAGCCAAGAAATTAATTCCGCTAAGGAAACTAATGCAAACAAATATCAGTGGAGTTATTTCATCCTGGACAGAGCCTAAAAGTCAAATAAAGCTCCCACCAAGCTTTGATATTAATTGTAAAATAGTTAATACAGAGAACCACCTGTAAAATTCTTCATCAAGCCCCTCAAAAGTTCAAGAAGTATTGAATTTGTATTAATTTCCTTAAGAGATATTTTACCAGATCTCACCTCCTCATTCTTCTATAAATACTTCTATAGAAGATGAGAAACTATTGGTCGCAGAGCTTTGAAATACATTTGAGCTTAAACTTCTAATTGTAAATAGTGTTCACTGGCCCTTGGAGCTCTATTTTTGTTAGTCTTGTTAGGCTGGATCGTGAAGATGATTGCTGAACTGAAACATTGGACTTGAGGACTGTAACTAGTTTGACATCAATAAACAAGCTGTTTCTTGGGATCCTGGTCTATATCACTGGTGAAGTGCTCCTTTCTTTGTTATTTTTTTCCTTCTATGTATGTCATATTTGTTCACTATTCTCTGATAAAGAACAACATTTATAGAGTTATGATCTGCTGTACATCAGTAACCTTCTCTGACTGAAAATATTTATCTCAATTTTTTCCTCTAAATTGTTTATTTAAGAATGATTCCATACATTTTAAGCAGTTAGTAATGTTGGAGTTCCCTCGTCCTACTGTTTGCTTTAAACATTGTTCTTGAAATTTATTTTCCTTATTTTATTATTAAATTTAGACTAGAAAGTGATGGTTTTCCCTGTTTCTATATTCTATTCTCCAAAGGTAGATTTTGAAAGTTTCCCTTGGTATTAACTGAAAGCAGACTAGGTTTCAAAGTACTTTATCTGATCTTAAGTTTATACTCTATCTTCTCTTATATGTTTTCATACTTTCTGAAGGTAATTATGTGGATTACTCAATTTTTTGTCAATTAAGTTGCTTTAATACAAACTTGCCCAAGAAGTCAATGGTTAGCCCTGCACTTGGTTGGTTTTAAACAGTTACTTAAGTGGATTTTCTTATTTGGACTGACTATAAATCCCTTGTGAAATTATTATCAGTTTCCACCCCTCCAACACTTTATTGTTTCCATTCCATCACTCTAATCTCAATAATATTGTGATGTAGATGACTTTCCCCTTGGATCACTCTTGATGTTGTTGCTCAATTAAAGTCCTGTTATGACTCCATAGCCCAGTGGACTAAAAACCAACGTTATATCTATCTTTTTAGCCTGGTCGTTCTATTCTCTTGCAACTTCTCACCTTTGAAAATTTTTGCACTTAGAACTTTATCCTCAAAATAATAATCATGCTCAACCATCCAAAAAAAAACAAAACCCTTGGCCTTCATAACTAGCCTAATATCATTACCCCAAACTTCAAAGACAAATCCATCTTTTCACTTATTGGAGAGATCCCTCTCTGGATTAAGGAGGGTTAGATCCTAGAATCCCAAATTTGGTTGAAACGATTTTGTTTCTGTGATTGTACTTTTCCAATCTTGTTGATTACAGATACCTAACACTTCCGATAAGGTCCAAGTGTACGCTAGCCTGTTTTGCGAATTCTGTGATGCTTTCACCTGGTCTTACGAATGGATGCCTGGAATCGATCCCAGTATTGTGGTGCACAATATTCCCACCTACCCCAGTGCAAAGCCTATTCGCCAACGTCTTGATCTTGTACATCCTTGGAAACCCACCACCATAAAAGCTGAAGTTGAAAAACTTCTTAAATCGGGTTTCTTTTATTCAATTCCTCTGACATAGTGGGTTTCTAACATTGTTCTAGTGGATAAGAAGTAGAGAAAAATTCACATCTGTGTTGACTATCATGATATTAATCGGGCCTGCCCTAAGGATAACTATCCCACCCCTTTCATCGTTTAGATCATTGACGATTGTGTAGGGAGTGAGATTTTTTCCCTTATAGATGGATACTCTGGCTATAATCATATCAACATTCTCTCATCCGATAAACACAAGAGCACTTTCATCCATCCTTTTGGAACATTCACATATAAGAAACTCCCTTTCAGCTTGAAGAACATTGGGGCCACGTTCTAGCGTGTGATGTCTTATGCCTTTCATGATATTCGTCATATTGTTCAACCATACGTGGATGACCTTCTGGCTCATTCAGCTGTGCGAAAAGACCATCTGGACCATCTCCGCCAAATCTTTATTCACTATAGACGCTACAACATTCTACTTAATCCGCATAAATGTGTATTCTGCGTCGATTCCGGTAGACTTCTAGGTTTTATCATATCCAAAGACGGAATTTGCCTTGACTCGCTTAAGGTTGAGGCTATTTTTAATCTCCCCTCTCCATCCTCATTACACCAGCTCCAGAGTCTTCAAGGGAGAGTCAATTTCTCACTTTTTTTTATCCCGAACTATGTCGAAGTAGCCAAAGGGTTCACATGACTTTTAAAATTGGATGTCCCTTTTTGTTGGGATGAGATTTCTCAACAATATTTTGATATGCTCAAGACGTTGCTTGTCAATGCTCCTCTATTACATCCTCCAGATTATCATCATGATTTCACCCTATATCTAGCTACCACGTTCAGTATGATCGCCATGGTTTTGTTTCAAGATGATGATGACGGTAACGAGCATGTTATTTACTACTTCTCTTGAAACCTTCTTGACCCTAAAACACATTATGCACTTGTTGAGAAGTTAACGCTGGCTGTTGTCCAGGCCATCCATAATTTCCATCATTATATCCTTTTACAGATGGTAATCGTGATTTCTAATTGTAACCCCATGACCTATATTCTGTCTTTATAGTTTCTGGGGGGTAGGTACTCGAAGTGGATCGTTATCCTCCAAGATTTTGATTTGGAATTCACTACCACCAAATCCAATATTTTGATTATATCCTCGCCAACTCTACTCCTTCTTATTCCAAGGATCATATTCCAAACGAAACTCTTTCCTTTATTAGCACCCTCAATCCATGGTAAGGTGATATCATCGTGTACCTCCAGACTTTTAATTTTAGGTCTGAGTTGATGAAATATTCCCGACGCCGCATTCAACATCAGTCGCAACCTTATTGTATTGCCAGAGAAACCCTTTATCATGTTGGAGTCAATTTTGTGCTCTGCCGATGTCTGACCCTCGAGGAAGCTGAGAAAGTTTTGAATTACTGCCACAGTGGCGCCTGTGGTGGTCACGTGTCTGATTATGCCACCACAGAGAAGATCCTTTGTGCTGGCTATTTCTAGCCGTCCATTTTTAAAGACTACATTGTCGCAGTATGAAAATGTCATGAATGCCAGATATATCAACACAAGATGCATGCACCACCTATTCCCTTACACCCTGTCATTACCGTTGGTCCCTTTTCCAAATGGGGCATCTATTTTATGATGTTTAACCCTTGCTCGGTTGGGGGGAATTCTTATATCATCGTCGTCGTCGATTATTTTACGAAATGGGCTAAGGCAATGCCTGGCTGTGGATGGTAAGATAGCAGCACAATTCATATTCAACCATATTATTACTTGGTTGGTGTCCCACAAGCCATCTTTATCGATCATGGTTCACATTTTCAGGACTACATGATGGCGGAGTTGACGTCTAAGTTGGGTCTGCGCCATGACATCTCAATGCCGTATTACCCTCAAGCTAACGACCAAGTTGAAGTTGTAAACAAATTTCTTGTTACGATGCTTCAGCTAAAAATTGGGATCCATAAATCGAATTGGCATCTCATGTTGTTTTCAGCTCTATGGGCTTACCGAACATTGATTAAGAGTGCAACCGGATTCACCCCATTTCAGTTGGTGTATGGTCTGGAAGCTAATATTCCAATTGAGTGTGAAATTCCTTCACTCAAATTAGCTATGGAATTACTGCCTAATAATTCACTTGAGGAAGATCTTCTCCTCTATTTATAGAGATTGGATGAAACTTGTCACTTAGCTGCTTTGGTCATAAAAGCACAAAAGAAGTGAGTCAAACCTCACTTTGACCAAACAGTTTCCCCTCATTCTTTTATCGAAGGAAACCTCATTCTCTTGTATTACCAAGTTCACGATAAGCTGTGGGAAGGTAAATTCCAACCCATGTGGCATGAGCCCTACATCATCAAACGTGTGTTACAGAATGGGGCTTATGAGCTTATCGATTATGAAGGTCATCCCTTAGCACAACCCAGAAATGGGTTGTATCTGAAAAAGTATTATGCTTGAGTCATCCATGCATGATATGTGTACATAGGTGATTTTTTCATTTTTGTGCATATTTAGATGTGCTTTGTAAGATTTTTTCTGCTTAATGGGTCCAACTCATTCTGCAAATGTCTATTATCCCTTATGTCGGTTTCGCGGATGGTGCTTCCCGCAGTACCAGGATCTTGTCTTCGATATCCTGGGTAATTTATAATCCTGCTGGTGAGTTGATTAACCTACAAGGTATTTGTCTAGGAAAAATTACAAACAATGTCACTAAATATAGTGTTGTTGTGGAACTATTAACCGAGGTAGTTAACCTCGGCATACGCGCATTTCTTGTAAATCTAGATTCGCAGCTTGTTTTTCTTCAACTTAATGGTCATTAGTCAGTTTGAAACCCATGCATTTTGAGATTGTATTTACATATTCATTTGCTTGAAAGAAATTTTTCTTTCATCACATATCAACATATACCAAGACAAATGAAAATAGACCCATGCAGAAAATAGATGTATATATATATATATATATATATATATATATATATATCAATTGTTTGCAGTGTGTGCATCATAAAACCCAAAAAATATATATGTATGTTTTAGTTACATCTTAAGACAACATGTCTCTCAAAAATATGCGGAAATAAAAAGCTTCGGTGCCTAATCAGGATGGTTCTCATGATAACACATCATCGCCTGTACCAACCACCTCAGAAAGCGGTGGATATGGATTGGCACCCATACAATATGCCTCTGGTAGGCCCGAGGAACATCATCAAGGTGATCATAGTCTAGGATCCCACAGGTGATCCCCTCCAGATTTTGTACTATCTCCTCCTCGCCACCCTCACCATGAGGATCAAAATCACGAGGAGTTCACCTCGCTATCGGCGACATACCTTCAAGCCTCTCTGGGTCAAAATCTACATAAATATAAGATTAATTGTTAGAACATGCATATTTACCAAAAAATCATAAGCTCCTGAAGAAAAAAAATGAGTCTAACCTAGCTCTTCGTCCCAATCCTCTCCCTGAGGGAGTGGGAGGTCTGGATCATCGGTGAAGTCTGTACTAGAGTAAGGCCAATCCTCCACAACAATCAGTTGTCGTCAGAGCCAATCAAAAAATTCTAGCATCTAGGACATCTTTTGGCCACCCCCTACTCTAGGCATCAGCGCAGCCCATCAGGCCATCCTTGTTTCTCTGGGTGGTGGCATCGGGAAAATGACCTCATGATGCTCGAATATCGGTATTCATTCCAAGAAGAACGATACCAAAATAGATCCATATCCAATTTTTTTTTGTTTGCCTTTCTTGCACATGGTGATTTGCCACTTAATGTTAATAATCACGGCATCTACCCAGTTTTAGAGAGTCAGGTTCATGCACTCTAAGAAGAGAAGAAGCTGTGTCTTTATGGCCTCATGTGGTGCATGCGATCTTGCAGCTTGTGTGATAGTGTGCAACACTACTTTTAGTGCCAAATCAGGGATGGTTTGGATGTCAACCTTTCCACCCACTGTTCCTTTTTGTGCCCCTCGGCACACCTTGTCAATCACCATTTCCATACTTTCCCCGAAAGGACAGGTATTGGTAAAGATAGGGATTGTGCCCCTACGTGACAATCCTATGATCAAATATGTTAGCCACCTATAAAATTTGTCATATCAAATGGTGGCTAAATCATTTTTTAATCCTTAAAGAAACAAGTTCTATTGCCAAAATTGTTATTTATTGAATTCTTGTGAAGATATCTTATCCTTTGATTAATATTCACTGTTGTTTCCCTCTTAAACTCTAAAATTCTGTTGTTTTCCTGAAGAAAAAGACTACTGCAAAAACTCCATTTTTCCCCTCATTTTTACCCCTTCTTCCACTCAAAATTAACCTCCTTTTTATTCCCTTTTCCCCATTAAAATCCTCCTTTTTTCCTCATTTTTCTCCATTTCCTTTCATAAAAACCCCTTTGATAAGGTTTAGAACTCCTTTTTTGCCTTATCGGAAGCTTTCAAATCCTTTAAAAATCCTTGAAAAATTATAAAAAAGAGCCTCTTTGTTCTAAGGATTTAGCCCCCTTTGGCTAAGCTCTAAACCACTTCCCCACCATGCGACTTGGTGCTAGAACCAAGCGTTAAGGCCCTGGGTGCTTATCACAGTCGGGCGTTCATGAGAAGTGCATGTCTTTTGTTTCAAAAAATCCCCTGATGCGATTGGCTCCTCTTCTTTCTAACTCTCGATCCCATGATTCCTTTGTAAAACCAAGAGCCCTGAAATTGGGTGCTAAAGAATTATAAACACCCTCGATGTAAATTTTCCTTTGTATTTCATAAAAAAACCCATTTTTTCTATGTTAACATAAAACCCGACAGTTCATTCCTTGATGCATTATTAACCGTTGATCTAAAAAGATCAAACGGTCTTTGGGATCTCGATTGGAGATTTTTTGTCAGGAATATTTTAATAGTTGTTGCCCCCTCTGATTGGTCACCTCTCGATGGCTTCTCAACCATTGATCTCCCCTGCTAGACCCAAATACAACGGCCCTTATTGCTCTGTTCAATGGCCCATCCTTCTACCTTCGCCATTCCAAAATAAATCTTCGTCGTCGATCTGATCCTCAGATCAACGGCCCTCGTTCAATCACATCAGAAATTTTCTGAGCACCTCTCCTCTCTCCTCCAATGATCATGATCTTCTAATTTCATCCAGGCCATCCATAAACTAAGATCCGACGGTCCAAATCAATCGTCGTACCCTTTGTTAATTTCATGAAACCCCGCTTTATAAATTTTTTTCGGGGAAATCTCTACCATCGATCTCTGCAGATCAACGACCCACATTAACCATTTCTCTGCCTAACTCCTCACCTCATATTTTATTCATTTTACCCCAAGATTGAATCTCCACCTTTCATTCCACTCACCCAACTGTCTAGATTCAGCCCGATAGGCCCAACTCCTTTGGGCCCTACCTTTTCTCTAGATCAAATCTCCGTCGTCCATCCCTAATATGACGGTCCAGGTTAAAACTACCTCAACCCTACCCCACATATTATCACCTGAGCATCTATTCTCCATCGCGCTCTATCCACGACCATCCGATCTAATGTCCAAGATCTAACAGCCAGCGCGCAGTTTCGCTTGATTTTAAGCCCGAGCGTTAATGTTTCAAAATTATGCGATGAGGGTGGTTTTAAAAAGCCACGTGTCAGGATCTAACACATATCATGTTCAAAAAGGTAAAACCACCTTTCCTCCATTTTATCGTGCAAAACTAACAATTTCTCCAGCTAAAACCACCGTTCCCATTCCCATTTTATTTTCCCAAAATTGATCTATGTCGTTGATCTCTGCACATCAACAGCCCGCATTCAATCTCGTCGTTTGTTCATTGCCCTCCACCCATTCTCCATGAGCCTTTATGAGTAAATCTCTACCTTTAATCTCTGTGGTAGATCTAATTCGACGACCCAGGATCCTTCAAGAAACCCCAAATTTCATTTTAAACTTTTTTCTCTCCCAAAGGTTTTTTCACCCATTTCCTTTGTAATTTCTCTCATATTGCTATAATATGGCCCCCTTTCATTATATTTTCCAAATCCATTTCAACCTTTGATCTCTGCAGATCAACGGATTTGACTTAATCTACCCACCGTTTATTCAACCACCTCCCATTCAACCCCCTCAAGAAATCCCTGCCATTGGATGCTTTCATCCAACGGTCGTGATCTAACCTAAAACCTCCAAAGCAGTTTAAGCCTTACCCCACAGGATTATCTAATTTTTCTTTATTGTGCAGGTTTTAATGGTTTTTTCAAAAATTTTAAAAGGAAATTGAAGGTTGGGGATGATGATCCCCCATGCCTTTGTTCATCAAGAATATCATTCTACGGGGTTCCATATCATGTTTTATTCAGTGCCTCATGAGCACTAATGCCATTATAAAGGCCCTGTAATGTCTGCACATCAAAAAGACACAACAAAACTTAATCAAACAAAGAGTATCATTATGAAAGGATCTAGTCACAACAGAGTTAAATAATTGAAGATTTTTTACACATTTTTGAGGGATTAAGGCCCAAATCGACTATCTAAAGCCTAATCCATTCAATTAAACACAGTTTGAAGAACAAAAGACAGAATTTAGGCCTAATTAATCCTAACACACAGAATTAAAGCAAATTAACGGTGATTAAAGAAGGAAAATCAGATCTATCTATCCGAGAATGCCTCCACTGCCACATCAGAGGCTAATTGAATCCTCTTAGCTACCAAAAGCCACCTGCAGCCTCAAAGCATTCAAAAGAGGCTAGTTATTGCTAGAAGAGAAGATATTCACTTCAAAGCAACTGAATAGTTATTTCAGATCAAAGAAATTATTACAAATTGTCAACAAAGTTATTATAAAGATAAGAAAGAATTATAAAAGTCAACAAACTCTGCTAAGAGGATTGAAAAATTAATAAAAAAAATTAATATAGAGAAATATCGAAAATCTTCTCCATTGAGCCCCCCAAAGGCCGAGAAGCATTAAACTGTATTAATTGAGCCTATAGATCTTTCCTCTCGTCCACCTCCTCATTTTTTTATAAAATCTTCTTGAGGAGCTCATTGTAAAGGGTTGGTTGCAGAACTTTGATATAATACTTGTGCTCGAAAATTTCTACATGTAAATAGTGTTCAGAGGCTCTTGAAGCTCTATTTGTGATCAAATAAGTTAGGCTAAGAAGAGAAAATGATTTTTGAACTGAAACATTGGACTTGAAGAATGTAACTAGATTGACATCAATATACAAGTTGATTCTTGGGATCCTGGTCTATATCACCGGTGAAGTGCTTATATCTGTGCTATTTTTTTCATTTCACGTATGCCATTTTGTCCACTTATTCTCTAATAAAGAACAACAAGCATAGAGTTAGGATTTAATGTTTACATTACCCTTCTCTGACTGATAAGCTTTATCTCAATGTTTTCCTCCAAATTGTGTGTTTAAGAATGACTTAAGTTTAGTGTAAACATTATCAAGCAATGTTGGTTTGTCCTTGTCTTGATGTGCAAATATTGAAAGGAAGTTCTTGAATGTTATTTTCATTACTTACTCAGTTATTCCTAAATAAATGAGAAGTCAGAAAAAACCCTCTCCAAATACTTTATGATTACAAAAATCTCCACAGAAACACTGGGGAAAGTGTACAAGCTTATTGCACTAGGTTTAGCAGTGTTTATAATGCCCTTCCCCCAGACTTAAAACCTCCACAAGGCTCAACTTTAAATAAGCTTCTTGAAGGATTTGATCCTGAGATGGCCTATCAGCTGAGAGAGAGAGATCCTTTAACCCTCAAACATATGCAAAAATGAGCTCTTGCTGTGGAAGTTAATTTAATGGAGAAAAGATCAAGAATGAGGAGTGAGAAGAAAATATCATTTAAAGAGGAATCTACACCTTCCACATCTAGCTCAAAGATGGAAAGAATGATGGAAGAGATGATGAAAAAGATGAGCATACTTGAGAGAGCACCAGCTAGTCAAAACCAAACAGCTCCTCAAAACAGAAATCAAAACCAAAATCAGAAGTTTAGGAGAAATCAACCTCAGAATAGACCAAGGGAGGATGATCAACATATCACTCCTCCTTTTCATCAAAAATATTAAGTGAGGTTGAAGAAACAATAGAACAAACAGAGAAATATGACATAAACATGTTGGGAGTATATAATGATGACTTTGAAGTTCATTACAATAGGAAACAATGTCTATATACACCCTATGATGACAAGAGAGAAGAAGATGAATATTACTACCAAGAAATGGAAAATGTCATCATAGAAACCACAAAGGAATATGACCTTAGGAGTAAAAGCAATCAAGAATCTCCCAAAACTAAAACCTCTGAAAAATCTACACAAAACAGCACTGTAAGTAAACCCAAAGTTACAAAGTAGAAAGATAAAATAGTGGCTATAAATTCTGATAAAAACAAAGAGAAAATCACTCAAAACAATGAAAAACAGAGTGCAGACCATATTAGTGTTAGCACCTTAGTTAGTGCTCCTATTAAAATAATTTTGACAAATGTAAATAAAGGAAATCAGCAAACTAATTTTGTTGATAGAGTAGCAATTAATAAGGCTGAAAAAAGCACTTCAAAGAATCATATGCCTTTTAGTTTGGAGTAGGAAATTGCCAGAATCAAAATCTTTGTTCCTCTCAATGAATTAGCTGCCCATGATGTATATAGATCTCAAATTTTGAAGGCTTTTAACATAGAATAAAATAATGACACTGTCAATATTATTGATGACCAACCAAAGCTCTTATTCAGTTCTAAGATTGAGGGTAGATATCAAGAGGGACCAATTCCTCCTTTTTATGTTAGTTTAAATGTTCATGACAAGATTTTACATAACGCTATGCATGATTCAAGGGCCTCTCACAATTTAATGCCCAAATCTATAATGGAGAGCCTAGGCCTTGAAATCACTAGACCTTACAAATATCTTTACTCCTTTGACTCAAGCAGAGTGAAATTTTTAGGATTAATCAAAGACCTCTGTGTTAACTTAGCACAAATTCCAACCAAATGTTTAGTAATGGATATTGTAGTGGCTGATGTACCCCCAAAATATGGTATGCTGTTATCAAGATCTTGGGGAGCTAAGTTACAAGGAACTATGTAGATGGACATGACATATGAAACCATCCCTGTTTTCAATCAAACAAGAAGACTTTACAGGGAGTCTCATATGAAATACATGGTTACTAGCCAAGAGAGACTTCAAAACACTCCCATTTATTCTGTAAATACAGTCCTTGACTCATTTATAATTTTCAATGATGAAAAATTTACTGAATAAGTGACCTTAACTAAATTAATGGAAGATAGAGAGGAGGAGGTAAATGAGACAGAAGTGTCAAAACAATTTTCTAAACCAGAAAACTGCAGCAAAAAAACACAAGTCTAGAGCTACAAAGCATTCGTCCTTTGCTTTCAAACCTTGAGAGTCAAGAAAATAGTCCTTAACACAATGAAAAACCTGAGGAACTAAAACAAATTCAACGAAATGTTGATCTTCAAGAACAAGCCGAAAGCACATTAGTTGAAGAGGATAGTAACCAAACCAATGAACCTAAAACTAGTCCTCTTTGGAGTATGAACTTTGATAGGTCTTGCACTAGGAGCAATTTTGGTGCAGGCATCTAGATACGTAACACTGAGAACAACCACATGGAAGGCCATTCCTACAGATTAAATTTTCAGTGTTTGAACAACATAGCGGAATACAAATTCCTTCTTTTAGGCTTATGCTTGTTGAGGAAATTAGGAGCCAAGAGAATTAAAGTGCATGGGGATTCAGAGTTAATCATTAGGCAAGTAAACGGGGAATATAGTGCCAAACACCCTAGAATTAGAGCCTATAGGAACGATGTCATGGATTTGTTGAAAACTTTTGAGGAATCCCAAATTATTTTTTTCCCAAGAGAAAAGAATATCATGGCCCACAGTTTAGATTTTGCTGCTAGAACATGCTTAACACCTTATGAAACCAAAAAATGTACAAATCAAATTAAATTCAGACCAGATGTCCCTGATAACGATAAATATTGGCAAGTGTTTGATGGAGACAAACAAATAGAATACTTCCTGCAGTCTGGAAATGAATTTGAACTACCAAGTTCAGATTCAGACTATGCAACAGACTTCCCTAGTGAAGAAAATCTACTTGATGAAGAAGAAGAGTCTCCAGAGATGGCTGATGTGAATCTGTTGTCTAACAAACTTGAAAACACAACAGAAATTGTTGCAGAGTTAGAAACAGAAGACTTAAAAACTCTACAGTCTAAATCTAAGTCTACCAAAAGGTCTGGTCCCTTTAGAAGAGCTATTTGATTTCAATGATGTGGCCAAGAAGCCAAAGCTAGAGCCTGCGGAAACTGAAGTTGAAGAGTGTAATATAGGCAGTGAACTAAAACAAAAAATGATCAAACTATCTAAGACTTTACCAACTCACATCAAACTCAAATACATAGAGTTCTTTAAAGAAATTTCTGATGTTTTTGCGTGGAGTTATGAGGATCTGAAATCCTATGACACTAAAATAATTCAGCACAAGATACCTCTCAAGGAAAACCAAAATCCATTTAAACAAAAACTGTGCAGAATAAACCCTGTTCAGTTACCTTTGGTTGAGAAGGAAATTAAGAAAATGTATGAAGCTGGTATTATTATCCCTGTTAGATATTCAGAGTGGGTTTCTAATCTAGTGTCAGTTAGGAAGAAAACATGAGAAATAAGGCTTTGTATTGACTTTAGAGAACTAAAAAAAGCCTTATTAAAGGAAAACTACCCTTTACCCAAGATGGACCATATTTTACAGAGGGTAGTTGGTTCTAAAAGAATTTCTTTGCTAGATGGCTACTCAGGGTATAATCAGATTTTAGTATATCCTGATGATCAACTAAAGATAGCTTTTACTACACCTTGGGGCACTTTCATGTATGTGAAAATTCTCTTTGGTTTAATGAATGTTGGTGCTACTTTTTAGAGAGCCATGGACATTGCATTCTTGAAAGAATTAGGCTACTTCATCATTATTTATTTTGATGATGTCACAGTTTTTTCTAAGACAGATGAAGAGCACTTAGAACACTTGAGAAAAGTATTCGAGAAATGTAGAAAGTTTGGGATATCTTTAAATCCAAAGAAAACACTATTTGGTCTCCAGGAAGGTAAACTTCTTGGGCACATAATTTCATAAGAGGGGATAAAGATAGACCCAAAAAAGATTGAGGCTATATTGCAAATCACTCATCCTAGAAACATCAAGCAACTTCAATCTTTCATTAGAAATATTAATTTCTTGAGAAGGTTCATACCCAACTTAGCTGAGCCCCTTAGGAATATAAAAAACATGCTCAAGAAGGAACAAGGAGTTAAGTGGACCTTGGAAGCAAAGAAATATTCTGAGCTGGTAAAACAAGCATTAACCAAAACACCAATTCTAATAATTCCTTATTTTTCAAAAGATTTTTACATTTTTTCATTTGCATCAGAACATACGATAGCTGCTATCCTATTACAGAAAAATCCACAGGGACAAGAGCAGCCCATTTCATTCTTTAGCAAGGCATTGAGAGACACTCCTCTGAAGTACAACATTATGGAAAAACAAGCCTTTTCCTTAGTCAAAGCTTTAAAAGACTTCAAAGTTTACATTTTGCACTCCCACATCATTGTCTTTGTACCAAATTCAGTTGTGAAAGACATTCTAACACAGGACCCAGATGGCAAGAGAGGTAAGTGGATAGCTGCGATACTTGAATATGATTTAGAAATCAAGCCCACTAAGCTCATTAAAGGCCAAGGTCTAGATAGATTAATGGCTGAATCAAATTTTGAAGTTCTTGATATAAATATGATAAATGATTTAAATGAACAAGAGGAATTGTCAACTCCCATTGTTGAAGACCATTTTATGAATTCCTCTTGGTATGTTGATATTCTATATGTTTTGCCTAATTTGAATACACCTTCTATTTTATCAAAAACAAAGGCAAGGTTTTAAAAGTTAAAAGCTGTAAACTACTACATTGTAGATAAATGTCTTTATTGGAAAAATGAAAGTGGTTTATTGCTTAAATGTTTTCCTGAGAATGATGCAGAGAAGGTAAAGCACGAGTTCCATGAAGGAGAATGTGGAGGCCACCTCTACTGGAAGACTATAGCCAAAAAAATCCTTAGAGTTGGTTACTATTGGCCCACCCTCTTTCTAGATGTACACAAGATGATAATTTCATGTAATAAATGCCAACTTTTTGAAGGTAAAAGAAAATTGCTTCCCTTACCTTTGCATCCAATCACTGTAGAATCCCATTTTCAACAGTGGGGACTTGACTTCATAGGCGAAATCCATCCACCATCATCTGCCCAACATAGATAGATTCTCACTGCAACAGACTACTTTACCAAATGGATAGAATCCATCCCTTTTAGGCAAGCCAATGACTCTGTCATCATAAAATTGATTGAGATTCATATCCTCTCTAGATTTGGTTGTCCTAGGAATATCATCACTAATAATGCTACATCATTTGGATCCAAGAATATGGTTGAATTCTGTCACAAATATCATATTACATTGGGCCATTCTACTGCTTATTAACCTCAAGGAAATGGGCTAGAAGAATCCTCAAACAAAATTTTTATGAACATAATCAAGAAGTTGCTGGAGGATAACAAGAATTCTTGGCACACAAATTTTGTACATGCACTATGGGCTGACAGATTGACACTTAAGAAATTTATTGGGATGTCACCCTATCAGCTTGTATATGGTACATATGCAATTTTTCCAACTAGCCTTGGTGTACCAGTTATGAAACTGATTCAAGAAGTGCAGTCTGAAGAAAATGACATGATCAAAAGAATAAATCAGACCATACATCTTTAGCAAACCAGGGAGGAGGTTTACAATAGATCATTATAAAAGGCAGAAAGCATCAAGAATATTTTTGATAGAAGTACAAAGGCCAATAATTTCAATGTTGGTGACAAAGTGTTAAAGTGGGACTCAAGGAGATAAGACAAGGGCAAGCATGGGAAATTTGATAACTTATGTCTTGGTCCTTATATCATTCATTATACTACTAGTAACAATGCCTAATTCTTGCGGGAATTGAATGGAGCTGAACTGTTTGGGGGTCTTGTCAATGGCAGGATGCTCAAACATTATTTCTCTTGATCCTATCATGTTTTCAAGCCTTTTTATATTTTTTATCATTATAAATATTTCACCCATCATTTCATTCAAAGTTAGAAAAATCAAAATACAGAAACAATAAAAAGAGAAAAGAGGGCAGATTGTACAAAACAAGAAAGGTATAGCCCCATACCAAAAAAGAGAAACAAAATCTAAAAGTGTGCAAGTTCAGATTCCACTCCTAAAAAACACACTCCTAATTATTCATGTAGCCTAATCATGACTAATTATTTTTAAATTTACTGCTGATAGATTAGTGAATCAGATTTTCCAAACAGCTTAATCTTGGCTTATCAGTTAGGAAGATTTGGATAGAAAAATAAAGGCTCAAACAAGCTCAAAATCTGAACCTAATATTCCAAAAGAAGAATGACTCTAATCTATTTAAATTTTGAGTCAAGGATAGAAGAAAAATGGTTCTAATATGCCCAAAAATTGAACCAGATATCAAAGAGAAAACAGCTCAAACAAACTCAAAAACAAAGCTGAAGAAAAGAGAAGGATATTCCTAAAACTTTCAGATCTTAAGCCTTCAACATTTTGATTTAATTTTATACAAATTATAAATCTATGTGCAGCTTGTTTTTATGGCATAAATCAGCAAAAATTTAGACTGCTCAATCCTGACTTGTATGCTTTTAAATTTCTTGTTTCAGAATTTAGAGAATTAAAACCTGTTAGACAGTCTAATCCTAAAAGATAGTAGTAGGTAGAGAAGCTTATGAACTCAACTGTTTAATCTGAGTTCATGGAGAAATAAGAAGTAGACTTAGATTAGTTTTTTTCTTTCAAAAGAATAAAATGTTTGTAAAAGAGTTTACCAATCCAAATGCACTCTTAAAGAATAAAAAATGTTAGATCAGTAGGATTGGGTAGGTAGAAATCTTGGTTGATATTGTTCCATTTTTTTTCATGGCTGCTAACATGTATCAAAATAGAAAATAATCATCCAAGTGAAGAAAGTTGCAGCCCAATGGTTGAGGCATTGAACAACCCCCTAGAGAATACAAGTCTAAAGTTCTTGATGCCTTCAAGAAGGCACCATCCCCATGTGGAGCCACTGTTAGCCACCTATAAAATTTGTCATATCAAATGGTGGCTAAATCATTTTTGAAGCCTTCAAGAAACAAGTTTTATTGCCAAAATTTTTAGCTCTTGAAGTCTTGTGAAGATATCTTATCCTTTGATTAATCTTCACTGTTGTTTCCCTCTTAAACTCTAAAATTATGTTGTTTTCCTGAAGAAAAAGACTACTGCAAAAACTCCATTTTTCCCCTCATTTTTACACCTTCTTCCACTCAAAATTAACCTCCTTTTATTCCCTTTTCCCCATCAAAATCCTCCTTTCTTCCTCATTTTTCTCCATTTCCTTTCATAAAAACCCCTTTGATAAGGTTTAAAACTCCTTTTTTTCCTTATCAGAAGCTTTCAAATCCTTTAAAAATCCTTGAAAAATCATAAAAATGAGCCTTTTTGTGCTAAGGCTTTAGCCCCCTTCGGCTAAGCTATTAACCACTTCCCCACCATGCGACTTGGTTCCAAAACCAAGCGTTAAGGCCCTGGGTTCTTATCGCAATTAGGCATTCATGTGAAGTGCATGTCTTTTGTTTCAAAAAATCCCCCAATGCGATTGGCTCCTCTTCTTTCTAACTCTCGATCCCTTGCTTCCTTTGTAAAACCAAGAGCCCTACAATTGGGCGCTAAAGCATTATAAACCCCCCCCACCCCCCCTCGATGGAAATTTTCCTTTGTATTTCACAAAAAACCCATTCTTCCTATGTTAACATAAAACTTGACAATTCATTCCCTAATGCATTATTAACCGTTGATCTAAAACGATCAAACGGGCTTTGGGATCTCGCATTGAAGATTTTTCGTTGGGAATATTTTAATAGCTGTTTCCCCCTTCGATTGGTCACCTCTTGATAGCCTCTCAGTCATTGATCTCCCTCACCAGACCCAGATCTGATGGCCCTTATTTCTCTATTCAATGGCCCATCCTTTCACCTTCGGCATTCCTAAATAAATCCCTGTCGTCAATCTGATCCTCTAATCAACGACCCTTGTTCAATCGCATCAGAGATTTTCTGTGCACCTTTCCTCTCTCCTCCAATGATTGCGATCTTATGATTGCATCTGGGTTTTCAATAAACTAAGATCCGACGGTCTAGATCAATCCTCGGAACCTTTCTTAATTTCATGAAACCCCGCTTTATAAAAAAAATTCGAGGAAATCTCCACCATTGATCTCTGTAGATCAATGGCCCACATTGACCCCTTCTACGCCTAACTCCTCACCTCATATTTTATTCATTTTACCCCAAGATTGAATCTCCATTGTTCATTCCACTCATCCAACGGTCCAGATTTAGCCTGATAGGCCCAACTCCTTTGGGTCCTACCTTTTCTCTAGATCAAATCTCCGTTGTCCATCCCTGATCTGATGGTTCAGGTTAAAACCACTTTGACCCTGCCCCACATCTTATCACCCAAGCATCTATTCTCCATTGTGCTCTCTCCACGACCGTCTGATCTAATGCCCCAGATCTAACGGCCAGTGAGCAGTTTCGCGTGATTTTAAGACCGAGTGTTAATGTTTCAAAATTACGCTATGAGGACAGTTTTAAAAAGCCACCTGTCAGGCTCTAACGCATATCGCATTCAAAAAGGTAAAACCACCTTTCCTCCATTTTATTGCAGGAAACCGACAGTTTCTCCAGCCGAAACACCGTTTCCATTCCCATTTTATTTTCCCAAAATTGATCTCCACTGTTGATCTCTGCAGATCAACAACCCACATTCAATCTCGTTGTTTGTTCATCTCCATCCACCCATTCTCCATGAGGCTTTATGAGTAAATCTCTGTCATTGATCTCTGTGGCCGATCTAATTCGATGGCCCAGGATCCTTCAAGAAACCCCAAATTTCATTTTAACCTTTTTTCTTTGCCAAAGGTTTTTTCACCCATTTCCTTTGTAATTTCTCTCATACCGCAATAATATGGTCCCCTTTCATTATATTTTACCAATCCATTCCGACCATTGATCTCTGCAGATCAATGGCTCTGACTTAATCTCCCCACCGTTTATTCAACCACCTCCCAATCAACCCCCTCAAGCAATCCCCATCGTTAGATTCTTTCATCCAACGGCCATGATCTAACGCAAAACCTCCGGAGAAGTTTAAGCCTTACCCCGCAGAATTTTCTATGTTTTCTTTGTTGTGCAGGTTTTAATGGTTTTTTGAAAACTTTTAACAGGAAATTGAAGGTCAGGGATGACGATCCCCCACGCCTTTTTTCATCAAGAATATTATTCTACGGGGTTCCATATCATGTTTTATTCAGTGCCTCATGAGCACTGACACCATTATAAAGCCCCTGTAATGCCTACACATTAACAAGACACAACAAAACTTAATCAAACAAAAAGTATCAGTATGAAAGGATGTGGTCACAGTAGAGTTAAATAATTGAAGATTTTTTACACAGTTTTGAGGGATTAAGGCCCAAATCTACTATCTAAAGCCTAATCCAGTCAATTAAACACAGTTTGAAGAACATAAGACAAAATTTAGGCCTAATTAAGCCTAACACACAAAATTAAAGCAAATTAACGGTGATTAAAGAAGGAAAATCAGATATATTTGTCCGAGAAAGCCTCCACTGCCACATCAGAGGCTAATTGAATCCTCTCAATTACCAAAAGCCACCTGTAGCCTCAAAGCATTCAAAATAGGCCTAGTTATTGCCAGAACAGAAGATATTCACCTCAAGGCAACTGAATAGTTATTTCAGATCAAAGAACTTATTACAAATTGTCAGTAGAGTTATTATAAATATAAGAAAGAATTCTAAAAGTCAACAAACTATGCTAAGAGGATCGAAAACTTAATAAAAACAATTAATACAGAGAAATATCTGAAATATTCTCCATTGAGCCCCCTAGAGGCCGAGAAGCATTAAACTGTATTAATTGAGCCTATAGATCTTTCCTCTCGTCCACCTCCTCATTTTTCTATAAAATCTTCTTGAGGAGCTCATTGTAAAGGATTGGTTGTAGAACTTTGATATAATACTTGTGCTCGAAACTTTCTACATGTAAATAGTGTTCAGAGGCTCTTGAAGCTTTGTTTTTTATCAAATAAGTTAGGTTGAGAAGAGAAGATGATTGCTGAACTGAAACATTGGAATTGAAGAATGTAACTGGATTGACATCAATATACAAGCTAATTCTTGGGATCTTGGTCTATATTACTGGTGAAGTGCTTCATTCCGTGTTATTGTTTTCCTTTCACGTATGCCATTTTTTCCACTTATTCTCTGATAAAGAATAGCAAGCATAGATTTAGGATTTACTATTTACAGTACCCTTCTCTGAATGATAAGCTTTATCTCAATGTTTTCCTCCAAATTGTGTGTTTAAGAATGACTTAGTTAAGTGTAACATTATCAAGGAATGTTGGTTTGTCCCTATCTTGATGTGCAAATATTGAAAGGAAGTTCTTGAATGTTATTTGCATTACGTACTCAGTAGAGTTAGACTAGGAAAGTTTATGGTTTGCCCTATCTTCTAGTTCTTTCTTCAAAGATAATTCTGAAAGTTTCCCTAAGAGTATGCTGAAAACAGTTTAGATTTAAAATTATCTTATTTGATCTTAGGCTGCACTTTATTTTCTTATCTGTTTTTATCCCTTCTGAAAGTAATTATGTGGATTACTGGATTGTTTGTCTGATAAGTTAGCTTTAATACAAGCCTGTCCAAAGAATTATATGGTTAGCCATGTCCTTTCGTTGGTTTTAAACAGTTACTTAAAAGGCTTTTCTTATTTGGAAAGACTCATAAATCCTAGTTGAAGTTATTGTCTTTTTCCACCCCTTCAACACTTTTATTGTTCCATTCCATCATTTTATCTAATAGATCTTGTGATATAGAGGACTTGCCCCTTGGACCACTCTTGAAATTGTTGCATAATTAAAACCTTTTATGACTCCATAGCCCAATGGACTAAAAACCAGTGTCATATCTATCCTATCAGCCAAATCTTGTTATGTTTGCTTATACCTTCACCCCTTTGAAACTCTTTCATTTTAGGACTTTCCACTCAACTAAAAATCATGCTCAACCATCCAAAACTAAACAAAAACCCTTGTTCTTAATAACTAGTCTAATATCACATATAAATCCTTAAAGATAAATCAATATTTTCACTTATAGAGAGATCCCTCTCTGGATTCAAGAGGGCTAGATGCTAGAATCCCAAAGTGGTTCAAGTTTTCTCTTCACAGTTTTGGCCTTGCCAATTTGCTAAAATTACAGGGATCTAACAAAATACACACCAAATACTTTAAGTGAAAGTTCCTGATCTCGAAGAAAAAAAATTTCTTGATCTTCGTCCCAAATGCTTATCAAATATTGAAGCAATTCCAGCTGAGCCCGAAGGCATGGTGTGAGAAAGAATTTCTTTAGCCCGCAATCTTGGAGGGCATTCATGCATCACTCATTTTCCATAGTGAGTTCATCTTCCTCACTATGTTCTCTCTCTTTCCACTCAATCACCATTTTTTCTCCTTGGTACTTGCACATTGTTCATATGAGCATTGTTACTCTACGTAGGCATCAAAATTTGCAAGAAATCGACTTAATTTTTCTCAAATTTATGCAGATTTTTGGGTTACGTTGTTGGCACGAATGTTTCACAAATAGTCGCGCCAATGGGTGCGCCCTCTATGTAAAAAAGGGGTGATTGGCAGGGGTACATGCCCGAAACCCACGCCAATCGTGACGTCCTAGTTTTGAAAAATCCTCCCCTAAAGGATTGAAAATGAAAAATACAAGTAATGAAATTTAGCTTAAAAGATGGCAAATGGTGTCAGCTCTTACCTGAGACTGACAGAATCAAGATTGGTTCACTGGATCACTCACAATCATTGCCACAAGATCGCAAGGCAAATGGGTCACTGTTGCTCCACAAAGAGGTAAAAGTGAAAAGTAAATAATTTTTACCACTTGTGGAATTTATTAACTTTACAGAATCATAAATTAGGTTTTAAAACATATTTGTCAATTATTTTATCATATTATTTTCGGGAAATAGGTTTTACATGCATCTTTTGTGCAGTGACAGGTTTTCACATGGTTATGATGAAGAAACGAGTTGTATTTTATACTTTTTTAGACTTGGTAAAAAACACGAAAAAGTCCCTGCTAGAGTCACCTTTCAGCTCTTTTCTGACTCTCTCTGAAACTGAAAAGATTGTCGAGATGCTTGTCATTTTGAACTCGTTAAATGGCTGCAAAATGATATCTAATCGGTATATGTTTACCCCTTTTTCGAGCTGGGATAGATTATTTACGAAAAAGGAATACCTTAGCCTATTGCAACTAAGAGGTTCTCTTGGACATTGTTTTCTACCTTTTCAGATCTGAGAGACTATTTATGAAAAGGGCCTTACTGGATTTTTCTTTTTCGCTTTCTTTTCAAACTCTCTAAACATGAAAATATGTTGAGTTCTCCCTTTGACAGACTCGTTAAAAACTGATGACATCGGACTCCATCATTATGACATTACTTGAGTTCCTCCTTCCTAGGGCTTGTAAAATGTACTAGGTTGGATTTGTCCGAAGCACAAAATTATATTGCAAGCATACGCTATTCCCTTCAAGCTTGTTTTCAAAAATAATTGGGGTACTCACTAGAAATGGTGGGGGAAAATGGAACCAGATTATAGTCGTGTTGGCAAGATGTCACTCTTGAACATGGCACTTGTATGCATTCGTGTCGGGTTGGGGATATCTCACCTTGTAATTTGTTTTCCTCCATGGGTTTGGGTAATCTCTTTTGACCGCTCATCTTCTCTTTGCCAAGTCACCATGACCCAGATCCCTTGATGTTAAATACTGCCAAATCAAGTGTCGTGCCACCAATATGTTCAAGAGAATTTTACCTCTTGTTAAGAATATGTAATTTTAGCAGATTGGTGAGACTAAAACTGTAGAAGCAACATTATTTCAACCAACTTTGCGATTCTAGGATCTATCCCTCCTGAATCCGGAGAGGGATCTCTCCAATAAGTGCAAAGATGGATTTTTCTTTGAAGTTTGGGGTAATGATATTAGGCTAGTTATGAAATCCAAAGGTTTTGTTTGTTTTTGGATGGTTGAGCATGATTACTATTTGAGGTGGAAAGTCCTAAATGCAAAGAGTTTCAAAGGTGAGAATTTGCAAGAAATCAGAGTAAGCTTCGGCCAAAAATATAGATAAGTGCAGGTGTTAGTCCATTGGGCTATGGAGTCATAATAGGGTTTAATTGGAACAACAATAGGCAAGAGTGGTCCATGGGGCAGGTCATCTATGTCTAAGGATCTCTTTGAATTTTGATTTATGGAATGAAATGATACAATAAGAAGGAGAAATTAATAGATGCAGAACAAAGAGTAGTCCAAGATCAGGTAAGTACTTTTAAACTATCCTGCTTTTGACATAGACTCAAGAAAAACATAAAAGTAAACTAGGATCTGGTAAGTACTTTCAAACTAACCAGCCTTTGATACACTTTCAATAGAAAACACTTTTAAAACAAATGGAAACTTGAAGGCAACTTTTGGAGAAGAAACTAGCGGGCCGGGCTCACCACAAATCCTCTCCTAGATCTGCTTTACTTGGTTACTTTCAAGACAAACACAAAAATAACACAGATTGGCCTAATATCTGGTAAGTACTTTTAAACTAGCCAACTTTTGACACATTCCAAGGGAAACATCCAGATAGTTGTGGGGATAAAACTGGGACAAGGGCTCACCATATCTTCCTCAGTTCATCTTCACAAAACATATACTGAAAATAACATTTAAGAGTAACATTTAGCTAAGACAATAAGATGAGGGAACGCCAGCATTCCTTTGCTTGAACTAAATTAGATCATTCCTAAATAACACATTTTAGAAGAAAACATTCAGATAAATATTTTCAGTCAGAGAAGGTTACTGATGTACAGTAGGTCCTAACTATATGCATGCTATTCTTTATAAGAGAAATTGGAACACAATGAAAACAGAAACAAAATGACGAGTTACAATAAGAAAAACATCACCGTTAACATAGACCAGGATCCCATAAATCAGCTTGTATTGATGCTCCAAACCAGTTACAGCTTTAAGTCTAGTGCTTTAGTTTAGCAACCATCTACACATCTCAGCCTAACCTATCTATCACCAACAGAGCTCCAAGATCTAGTGAACACTATTTACAATCAGAAATTTAAGCTCAAGTGTCTATCAAAGTTCTACAACCAACCCCTCACTCATATTCTATAGAAGTATATATAGAAGAATGAGGAGGTGAGATATAATAAAAGATATCCAATTAAAATTAATATAGATTTAATGGCTTCTTGGCCTTTGAGGGGCTCAATGAAGAAAGTTACATGGGTGCACTCTGTATTAAATGTTTTTACATAAATGTTAAGCTCGATGGGAGATTTTGTTGACCTTTGAGGCTCTGTATGGCATCGAAGTAACTCTACAAATGTTTGTCATTAATTTCCTTGGAAGAGTTTCCTCTTTGGCTACATTTTGAGACAAATATCTGATCCTGATTAATAAATTCAGCCTCTGATTGAATACTTTGAGGTACAGGTGGCATTTTAGTAGCTGGGAGGAATCAATTTTCCTCATTTGTGGTGGTGGAGGTTTTCCTATCGATAAAACACTTCAGATTTTCTTTAAGCTGTGTTTTACTTGGGGATTAGGCTTTTGATAAACCATCTTAGACGTAATCCACACAATAGCTATCTTCAATCTTCTTTTCTGGCATATTTCTGGTTTTCTGCACCAATACTCTTTCACTGTGCTTGATTCATGTTTTTATACTGGTGTGTAGGGCTGCACAAGGTTATGTGGCATCAATGCCTGAAGAAACACTGATGAAACGTGAATCTCGATCCTATGAAGGATTTTCTTTGCTGAATTGGGGGCAGGAGGATCGTCACCCTCCGCCTTTCAAATTTCCTAAGTTATGACAAAAAACCATAGAAACCCTGCACAATACAAAAACTATTAAAAAATCATGCATATATAGGTTTATTGTTGTAGAGGACATGTGGAGGAAGCGTGGCCATTGGATAGCATCATCCAACGGTCGAGATTGATCAGAGGAATCAAAGGGAAGGCGGAAGAAACATTTAAATCAGAGCCATCGATCGCACAGAGATCGATGGTTGGGAGCGGAAAATGGAAAGTTAAAGTGGAAAACGTTGATTGGGCGATCGAAACAGGGCAATGAAATATGGACCGTCGATCTGTAGATCAGATCGACGACGAAGATTTATTGAATGCCACGTCGTAGCCCACTTAACTGTTGGGCATCTTTGGTGAGCGATAGTCGTCGGATGGGTGGCCTCAGATCGGATGACACACATCAATGTCACATCATGTCCATGTCCGAATGTTAACGCATGATGGGAGGTGAAGCTGAACATTTTTCAATAACGTTATCGCCCCAAATGATGTGAATCGGGTTATTTACCCAGGAAAACCGTCATCACCCGTTAAGCATATGAATACCGCGCGGTTTTTGGAATGGTGAGTGGAATGCGAGGACCACCGGGAAGACGGACTCCGCACCGTCGATCTGCAGATCGTATCGATGGTGGAGATTGACTGGGGTTTGAACCAGTGGAAAACTTTAGAAAATAATTAAAAACCCAAAGTTGAAAATAACACAAGGTTTTAATATTTTTAGGGGAGGGGGGGGGGGGGGGGGGAATATATATAATATGGCTTAGGTGCCCATCTGTGGGGCCTTTGGGCGCATGGATAAATATATGACCTAGGGTCAAAGGGAAGACGAAAAAGACCCATATATGTCCAAAAATGTGGGTTTTTTTAATGGTTTTTAATGGTTTTCAAAGGAAATTGAGGGTTTCGATATAGTTTAAAAATGAGTTTTAAACCATGAAAAGAGGATTTTAACGAAAGGAGAAAAGGGATCATGAAAATAGAGGAGTTTTATGGAGAAAAGGGAGCAGATGAAAGTTAGTTTTGGAAGAAAGGGAAAAGGGAAATGGTGCTTGCAGCAGTATTCTGGCTTGGAAATCAGCAGGATTTCTGAGTTCTGAAGGGAAACACCAATGAAGTTTTGGACAGAGGAAAGGCATGAGGCCTTCAAGAGTCTTCAAGAGCCAAAAAATTTTAGCAATGAAATTTGTTCCTTGAAGGCTCAGAAAGTCTTAGCCACCTTTTGTTATAACAAATATTATAGGTGGCTAACAGTGGCTCCACTTGGGGATGATGCCTTCTTGAAGGCATCAAGAACTTTAGACTTGCATTCTCTAGGAGGCTGACCTGTGACTGATCCATTGGGTTGCCTTTCTTTCTGTGGATGATGTGCTCTGAAAACATATTAGCAGCCATAAAAATAATGGATCTTCATCAATACAAACTTTCTACCTACCAAATCCTATTGATCTAACATTTTTTCTTCATTAGAGTGAACTTAGATTGGAAAACTCTTTTCACAACATTTTATTCTTTCTAAAAGCATAAAACTAATCTAATTCTACTCCTTATTTCTCCATGAAATCAGATTAAACATTTGAGTTCAAATGCTTCTCTACGTATTCTACCATCTGTTGGGATTAAACTGTCCAACTGATTTTTATTCTCTAAATTCTAAAACATAAATTTAAAAATAGTCAAGTCAATATTAATTTGTTTGACCTGCTATGATCTATGGCATAAAAACAAGCTGCATATAGAAATTATTTTACAGAAATTTAAATCAAAATGGAAGGCTTAAGATCTGAAAATTGAAGACATTTCCTTCCTCTTTTCTACAACTCTGTTTTGACTCTTGTTTGAGCTGTCTTGTCTGTATGAACTGGTTCAGATTTTGAGCTGATTGGAACCAGATTTTTACATCTTTTGACTCAGAATTTGAAACAGATTTGAGTCATCTCTTTTTGGAAAATTAGGTTCAGATTTTGATCATGTTTGAACCTTTAATTTCTATCCTAAACTATCTACTGATAAGCCAAGATTAAACAGTTTGGAAAATCGATTTCACTATCCTATCAGCAGAAAATTTAAAGCTAATTAGTCAATGTTAGGTTATTTGACTAACTAGAAGTGTGTTTTGTAGGAGTGGCATTTAAGCTTTCACACTTTCAGCTTTGTTTCTCTTTTTGGTATGGGGCTATACCTTTCTTGTTTTGACAATCTGCCCTCTTTTCTTTCTTTTCTTTGTTTTTGTATTTTTGAATTTTTGATTTTTCTTCAAAGCAGAAAACAACAACTAATATACATGCTTAGAACTGAGCTTTATTGAAATTCCTATCTAACTTATTCTAAACATGGATTATTTACATATTTATATAATACAAAAGTGCCAATGCAGCTAGCTGAGTAATGTCAAGAAGAAGTAGAAACTCTGACTGCTTGTCAAAGGTATCCATAGAACAAATTGAAGATTAACCTTCAATATCAAGGCTATCACAGAAGGTGGCAGCTTTTCATGTCTTTGGCTATTACAAAGGATCACTGCTTGATAATTTGAGCCATTTGGGATTTCCACACACTCTTCCATAGGATCAACAAAGAAAATATGAAGATCCTCTTCTTTTTGGCCCTCCATAATTGGTAGATTATCTACTTCCAAGACATTAGCTTTAAGAACTATCTCTTTAGTATGTAGCTTGGAAGTATTGTAATATTTAACCTGCACAATAGAAAACAATGAAATATTTTCTTTCTCTAAACATATGCTTTCTTCTAATATAAATTCAGGTTCTTTGAATGGAAGATCGATATCAATGATAGGAGAAGTTTCTTCTTGGGAAGATGGTATATCCATAGTAAGATATTCTTGTATTTGTTTCTATCCCTCTTCTTCATCATCATCTGAACTGGAGGACTCATCATATTTGGCAGTGTTATCCTCTTGTAGCCCTGGTATGCTTGGATTCATTGGGCTGAACTTTGTGAAGAGATTATTATATTCTTGAGTGGGAGTGTATTCAATGGTTTCCTCTTGCTCAAAAATTTCTTCATTACTCTTATATTCACCTTCTGAGTTGAAAGGCTACTAATTCCAAATAAATTGAAAGCTTTTTATGATGGATCGAAAAGGATGATCATGGCTTTCAAGCTGATGATGGTGAAACTCATAACACCAATCAAATGTTGGTTGCCCTGCATGATTAGTTGTTGCATGGAAATCATCATCATCATAAGACTGATTGAAATTAGAAAATTTATTAGAATAAAAATTTTCATCAGTCAAACATATTGGGATATCAGTAGGTCCTTCTTCATTCTGATCTACAAAAGAACTTTCTAAATCTGTACAAAAAAGTTCTCTATGTGAATGGGCAAGGGTGTTTGTTTTGCAAAAAGTTTCAGAGACTAACTATTTATAAATAGTCTGATCTATTTCCTTCTCTGTAAAATGGGAAGATGTTCCCATGTCCTTTTGAATAGAAGTACAACAGTTCTCTGTCTCTTGCGAAGACTGATTTTGAGGCTGAATGTCTTCGTGAGCCTAATCTATAAGGGATGATGAATCAATATTTGAGTTTTCAGGGATATCTTGAGGGATGTTCTTTATTTCTTGGATCATCTCTTCCTCAATTGATTCATCTATGTTCTTAAAAATTTTCAATAGGAGATTAAACTCATGAATGGTTGTTAAAATATCTTCAGGATGCATCTCTTCCAAAGCTTCCTCATTATCTAGAATGTGTTGGGTGATGTTTTGTGATGGATCATAATATATTGCACCCAATGATAATGATGTAGTGCTTTATTTATAGTTCTCATAGAACACATATTCAAGGTCTCTTAAAGAAAACAAACTACTAGATCTCAAGTATTCATACCAATCCCTAGCTTTTCCTTCTAATGTTAACATGAACATTTTCATTAGGCAGTCTTCATGCCATTCAACTTTCAACCTCCATACATGTATATGAAATTTGATGAGATGTAATAGAGGGTCATCAAAGTTTTCACCTTGAAAAACAGGAAGGTTGTCATCCAATTCACCTGGGGCATCTTATGTGGAAACCCAGGGATACGATCTCTACTCATTGGGGCATATCTTCGTTGTATTCTTGGAATCATGTTTGTAAATAAAGAAAGAGGTCACTGTGTCTAGTCAATCAGTTCAGGGTCTTCTACCAGTGGAGTCATTTTGGTCTTTTGGGAGTTTCAGAGTGTGGAGTCGCCAGGTGGAAGATTTTTAACTCCTAAGGAGGTAAAATGTTTTATGGTCCACCACCATGCTTATTTAATACCAATCTAGAATATTTTTTGGGTTTTTCTTAATTCTTTTTCAATTGTGTGGTTTCTAAGAATATCCTAACTTTGTTAAAAACTTTGCTACGGTTAAGAGACAAAGACAGTCTATTATTATGGCTAAGCCAACTGATTTTTCAAGGCTAGATAAAGGCTTAAGAGAATCCTAGGTTTTACCTATTTTGTCACTGATTCAAACAAGTTTTATCGTGATTACAATTTCTTGGTAGTGCTTGAAAAAGTTGCTTTCTACTCACAAAGTTTTATGGAGTGTTTAAGGGAACTTAACCAAAAAATTCAACTGAGTCCCCAACGGAGTCACCCGAAATATTAGGAATCTGTAATTTTAGCGGATTGATGAGACTAAAACTGCAGAAGAAACATTATTTCAACCAACTTTGTGATTCTAGGATCTAGCCCTCCTGAATCTGGAGAGGGATCTCTCCAATAAGTGCAAAGATGGATTTGTCTTTGAAGTTTGGGGTAATGATATTAGGCTAGTTATGAAGGCCAAAGGTTTTTTTCATTTTTGGATGGTTGAGAATGATTAGTGTTTGAGGTGGAAAGTCCTAAATGCAAAGAGTTTCAAAGGTGAGAAGTTGCAAGCAATCAGAGTAAACGTTGGCCAAAAAGATAGATAATTGCAGGTTTTAGTCCATTGGGCTATGGAGTCATAATAGGGTTTAACTGGAGTAGCAAGAGGCAAGAGTGTTCCATGGGGAAAGTCATCTATGTCTAAGGATCTCATTGAGGTTTGATTTATGGAATGAAATGATACAATAAGAAGGAGAAATTAACAGATGCAAAACAAAGAGCAGTCCAAGATCAGGTAAGTACTTTTAAACTATCTTGCTTTTGACATAGACTGAAGAAAAACATAAAAGTAAACTAGGATTTGGTAAGTACTTTCAAACTAGCTAGCCTTTGATACACTTTCAATAGAAAACACCTTTAAAACAAAGGGAAACTTGAAGGCAAGTTTTGGAGAAGAAACTAATGGGCCAGGCTCACCACAAATCCTCTCCTAGCTCTGCTTTACTTGGTTACTTTCAAGACAAACACAAAAATAACACAGAACGGCCTAAGATCTGGTAAGTACTTTTAAACTAGCCAACTTTTGACACATTCCAAGGGAAACATCCAAATAGTTGTGGGGATAAAACTAGGACCAGGGCTCACCATATCTTCCTCAGTTCATCTTCACAAAACATATACTGAAAATAACATTTAAGAATAATATTCAGCTAAGACAATAAGACGAGGGAACGCCAACATTCCTATGCTTGAACTAAATTACATCATTCCTAAATAACACATTTTAGAAGAACACATTCAGATAAATATTTTTAGTCAGAGAAGGTTATTGATGTATAGTAGGTCCTAACTCTATGCATGTTTTTCTTTATAAGAGAAATTGGAACACGGTGAAAACATAAACAAAATGAAGAGTTACAATAAGAAAAACATCACCATCAACATAGACCAGGATCCCATAAATCAGCTTGTATTGATGCTCCAAACCAGTTACAGCTTTAAGTCTAGTGCTTTATTTTAGCAACCATATACACATCTCAGCCTAACCTATCTATCACCAGCAGAGCTCCAAGAGCTAGTGAACACTATTTACAATCAGAAATTTAAGCTCAAGTGTATATCAAAGTTCTACAACCAACCCCTCACTCATCTTCTGCAGAAGTATATATAGAAGAATGAGGAGGTGAGATCTAATAAAAGATCTCCAATTACAATTAATACAGATTTAATGGCTTCTTGGCCTTTGAGGGGCTCAATAAAGAAACTTACATGGGTGCACTCTGTATTAAATGTTTTTACATAAAGATTAAGCTTGGTGGGAGCTTTTTTTGACCTTTGAGGCTCTGTGTGGCGTCAAAGTAACTCTATAGATGTTTGTCATTAATTTCCTTGGCAGATTTTCCTCTTTCGCTGCATTTTGAGACAAATATCTGATCCTGATCAATAAATTTAGCCTCTGATTGAATACTTTGAGGTACAGGTGGCATTTTAGTAGCTGGGAGGAATCAATTTTCCTCATTTGTGGCGGTGGAGGTTTTCTTGTCGATAAAACAATTCAGATTTTCTTTAAACTTTGTTTTACTTGGGGATTAGGCTTTTGATAAACCATCTTAGACGTAATCCCCACAATAGCTATTTCAATATTCTTTTCTAGCATATTTCTAGTTTTCTGCACTGATACTCTTTCACTGTGCTTGATTCATGTTTTTCTGCTGGTGTGCAGGGCTGCGTAGGGTTATGTGGAATCAATGCCTGAAGAAACAGAGATGAAACGTAAATCTCGATCCTGTGAAGGATTTTATTTGCTGAATTGGGGGCAGGAGGATCATCACCCTCCGCCTTTGAAATTTCCTAAGTTATGGCGAAAAACCATAAAAACCATGCACAATACAAAGAATATTAGAAAAGCCTGCATATATAGGTTTATTGCTGCAGAGAACATGTGGAGGAAGTGTGGCCGTTGGATGGCATCATCCAACGGTTGAGATTGATTTAAAGGAATAAAAGGGAAGGCAGAAGAAACATTTAAATCAGAGCCGTCGATCACATAGAGATCGATGGCTGGGAGCGGAAAATGGAAAGTCAAAGTGGAAAACATTGACTGGGCGATCGAAATAGGGTGATGAAATATGGACCATCAATCTGCATATCAGATCGACGACGAAGATTTATTGAATGTCACGTCATAGCCTGGTTAACTGTCGGGCATCTTCGGTGAGCGATAGCCATCGTATGGGCAGCCTCAGATCGGACGGCACGAATCAATATCGTGTCGTGTCCATGTCCGAACATTAACGTGCGATGGACAATAGTTTTATGAATAGTGTCTGAGACACATGTCGAACAGTGTATGGAATCGCTGTGGATCGGGAAAAAACTGTCGTCGCCCAAAGGCAGTGCGATGAATACCGCACAGTTTTTGGAATGGGTTAGTGGATGGCGGGGACCACCGGGGAGACGGAATCCGCATTGTCAATCTGCAGATCAGATCAACGGTGGAGATTGACTGGAGTTTGAACTGGCGAAAAACTTTATAAAATAATTAAAAACCCAAAGTTGAAAATAACACAAGGTTTTAATATTTTCGGGGGTGGGGGGGGGGGGCGGAGGGGCGGAATATATATAATATGGCTTAGGCGCCCCTCTGCAGGGCCTTTGGGCGCGTGGAGAACTATATGATCGAGGGTCAAAGGGAAAAGGGCTAGGACCCATATATGTCCAAAAGTGTGGGTTTTTTATGGTTTTTAATGGTTTTCAAAGGAAATTGAGGGTTCCGATATAGTTTAAAAAAGAGTTTTAAACCATGAAAAGAGGATTTTCATGAAAGGGAGAAAAGGGATCATGAAAATAGAGGAGTTTTATGTAGAAAAAGGAGCAGATGAAAGTTATTTTTGGAAGAAGGGGAAAAGGGAAATGGTGGTTGCAGCAGTATTCTGGCTTGGAAATCAGTAGGATTTCTAAGTCCTGAAGGGAAACAGTAGTGAAGTTTTGGATAGAGGAAAGGCATGAGGCCTTCAAGAGTCTTCAAGAGCCAACAATTTTTAGCAATGAAATTTTTTCCTTGAAGGCTCAAAAAGTCTTAGCCACCTTTTGTTATAACAAATATTATAGGTGGCTAACACCTCTGAATTTTTCAACCTCCCTCTGATTCTCTGTTGGTTTTGATTTACAAAAATTATATTCCTCTATCTTGTGTCGATGATGTGGGAAACATTATGGCCCACCTTCGATCAGGTCACTTCCTGTCAACTTCAGCTCATTATCCAGGAAGCTAATCTAGAGACTCCCTTCAGGTACCTTAGATTGCATGCCTCAATGGTAGGTTCTTCGCATTTTATGGAAGGTCTACATCATTTTTCTTTGATTGGATGATTCTGCAGGTGTTCGATGCCAGATCACTATTCACATTCCATGGATTGTACCTCTTGTACCTTGAGAACCATTTTCATTACTGGTGGTTTCTCTCGCGTCTGTTAACATCTCTCAGTATTGGTTGGTAATCAAACAATGTTCTTGCATGTTTGACTTCAACTCATCTATTCACATGCTCGAACTTGTACTTTGTTAGGGTTGGGATGGAGCGCAAGACCCTGGGTTTTGTCTGCTAAAATCCAGGTTGTGGGTTCTTTGTGGATTACTATGAATTATTTAATAAATCTTCCAATTGGATGGATGTGACCATATCTGAGTCTATTTGTTGATCCTTATTGCTGGATGGTTGTGTCCATACCTCGAGTCTCACTATTTATGTACTCCTTTATGGATGGTTGTGCCCATGCCACATGTCATGTATCAGAAGTATCAGTTGTATTTGTACTTGCAGGTTTTATGACAGCAGTGTTTGGGTCGAACACGTTCTCATTAATCATTTAACCCCTCCCCCTCTCTTGGACCTCATGCTCTAGGGGGAATCTGTTACACAACAATTTTTCATCGTCCCTATAATCCCTCGTCTCACATATTGGAGGATCATTCCCGTGAACTGTGAACAGTGTCATACTCTACAAACACCTTCTTTGCATCCTTTTGCATAAGGAAATCATTTCTCCTGTTTTTCCTCAAGAAAGCACACAAAACCTATGTTTTGGCCTTGGCACGGGTAGCCAGTTCACCCCTCGCACCAATGTGGTAAATTTGGACTAGATCCCATGCCACCTGGCACTTTGTCTCAGTCTAGTGCCCACACCATCTATTTTAGGAATGTTTTTTAACAAATAGAGGTGGAAGTTTCCTTCTAACCACCTCAGGGATGAGTCACAGGAAGTGGTTAAGCTGATCAGCCACGGATCTCCCTCTTTATGTAGTGGTTTTTCACCTCCCATGGAACACTCCTTGAAGATAGGTCTACCTTCCATAATTATAGGGATCCTAACCTCTCCCTCTCCCTCTATATAAAAAGGCCTTCTCCCTTTATGAAATATAACTAAACAGATAGCCAAGGAGCTGAACTTGGAGAAGAGGCACTGTAGCTGAGTAATTTCTATTGAGAAGGTAGAACAAAGGAGAATTCCATAGAAAGATTCTCATCTAAATTCCTGACGAGCCTTTATGAGACACACTCCGCTTGAACCCTGCTGGAGGAGATTGCAACGTCGAAGCTTGGTTGTACTCTTCCTTCCATTTATTAATATACTTGACTATGGTGTTGGTTCCATCATTGTGTTATGTTGCTTATGTAATGTAATTGATGTATTCCTCTTCGACTGACTAATAGTTACGAATGTGAATTAGTATGTTGTATATTGTCGTTGATTCTTGTGTGTGTGCAGGTATCCAAGCATGAAAGCGAGCATATCATGATCTATCAAACTAGGAGCGAGAGGCAGGCACTCTTTCCAATGACAAAAATAGGGTAGGACCTCCAATAAGTCATCTATCGAATCTTTGTCAATTCGTTAACTAGGAAATAATGTTGTAGCTTGTTTTATTTGTGGCTAGACCCACTCTAGGGCTAGTGGGATCACCTCAGTTCGTAGAACGGATTTACCTCACCAACGCTAACCTTAACCTAACCCTAACCTTAACCTAGACCTTAACCTAACCTTAACCTTAACCTTAACCTTATATTAACTTTAACCTAACCTTAACCTTAGCCTTAACCTAACCATAACCTTACCCATAACCTGAACCTTAACCTTAACCTTAACCTTAACCTTAACTTAACGTAACACTAACCTTGAGCTTAACCTTAACCTCAACCTTAACCTAACCTTAAATTAACCTTAACTTTAACTTTTCCCTAACCTTAACCTTAACCTTACCCTTAGCCTTAACTTTAACCTTATCTTAACCTTAACCTAACCCTAACATTGACCCTGACTTTACCTTAACCTAACCTTAACCCCTTAACCTTAACCTTAACCTTCCCATAACCTTAACCTTAACCTTAACCTTAAAATTAGCCTTGACCTTAACTATAATTTAACCCTAACCTTAACCAAACCCTTAACCTTAACCTTAACCTTAACCATAACCTTAACCTTAACCTTAACTTTGACCTTACCCTTAACCTTAACCTTAACCCTACCCTCTTAACCTTAACCTTAACCTTAACCTGACTAAACCCTTAACCTTAACGTTAACCTTAACTTGACTAAACCTGTAACCATAACCTTAACCTTAACCTTAACCTTAACCTTAACCTTCAACTTTAACTAACCTTAACCTAACCCTAACCTTACCCTAAGCTTAACTCTAACCATAACCTTAACTTTACCCTTAACCTAGCCTTAACCTTATCCTTAACCTTAACTTAACCTAACCTTAGCCTTAACTATAACCTAACCCTAACCTTAATCTTAACCATAACCTTAACCTGAACCATAATTTTATCTTTACCCTTAAACTTAACCAAACCTTCACCTTAACCTAACCTAACACTAACATTGACCAAACCCTTAACCTTAACCTAACCCTAACCTTGACCAAACCCTTAACATTAACATTAACCTTAACCTTTACCTAACCTTAACCTTAACCTAACCTTGACCTTAACTATAACCTAACCCTAACCTTGACCAAACCTTATCTTTAACCTTAAATTAACCTTAACTTTAACCTAACCTTAACATTAACTATAACCTAACCATATCCTTGACCAAACCTTAACCTTAACCTTAACCTTAAACTTACCCTTACCCTTACCCTTAAACTTCACCTTAACCTTAAATTTACCCTTAACCTAACCTTAACTATAACATAACCATAACTTTGACCAAACCCTTAACCTTAACTATAACCTAACCTTAACTTTACCCTTAACCTTACCTTAACCATAACCTTAACCTAACATTAACCTTAACCTTATCTTAACCTTACCTTAACCATACCCTTAACCTTGACCTTAACTATAACCTAACCCTAACCTTAACCTTAACCTAACCCTAACCTTAGGTTAACCTTAACCTTAGCCTAACCATAACCTTAACCCTAACCTTAACCTTAACCTTAACCTTCACCTAACCTTCACCCTAAACTTAACCTTAACTATAACCTAACCCTAACCTTGACCAAACCTTAACCTTATGGTTAAGGGTTAAGTTTAAAGTTAAGGTTAAGGTTAAGGTTAGGGTTAAGGTTAGGGGAAGGTTAATGTTAAGGTTAAGGTTAAGGTAAGGGTTAATGTTAGGGGAAGGTTAAGGGTTCAGGTTAAGGCTATGGTAAGGTAAAGGGTACGGTCAAGGTTAGGTTAAAGTTAAGGTTAAGGTTAGGTTAAGGGTAAAGTTAAGGTTAAGGTTAAGGTTTGGTCAAGGTTATGGTTAGGTTATACTTAAGGTTAAGATAAGGTTAAGGTTAGGTTAAGGTTAAGATTAAGGTTAGGGTTAGGTTATAGTTAAGGTTAAGGTTCAGGTTTAGGTTAAGGTTATGGCTAAGGTTAAGGTTATCGTTAATGTTAAGGTCAAGATCAAGGTTAAGGTTAGGTTAATGTTAAGATAAGGTTAAGGGTAAAGTCAAGGTTAGGGTTAATCTTAACCTTAACCTTAACCTAACCTTAACATTAACGTTAACCTTACTAAACTCGTATCCTTAACTTTAAACTTAGGGTTAGCTTAGGTTATAGTTAAGTTTAAGGTTAAGGTTAAGGTTAATGGTAAGGTTAAGGTTAAGGTTAAGGTTATGGGTTTAGTCAGGTTAAAGTTAAGATAACCCTAACCTTGACCTTAACTTTAACCTTATCCTTAACCTGACTAAATCCATAACCTTAACCTTAATCTTAACTTGACTAAAATCGTAGCCTTAACCTTAACCTGACTAAAGCCATAACATTAACCTTAACCTTAACCTAACCTTAATATTAACTATAACCTAACCCTAACGTTGACCTTAACTTTGCCCTTAACCTTGACCTTAACCTTAACCTTAACCTTGACCTTGAAATTAACCTAACATTAACATTAACCTTAACCTTAACCTTACCCCCTTAACCTTGGTTAAGGTTATGGGCCATAACCTTAACCTTAACTATAGCCTTAATTTGTACTATAACCTAACGCTAACCTTGACCTTAACCTGACTAAACCCATAACCTTAACCTTAACCTTTACCTGACTAAATCCGTAACCTTAACCTAACCTTAATCTTAACTATAACGTAACCCTAACCTTGACCTTAAATTTTCCCTTAACCTTGAAAATAACCTTAAAATTAACCTTGACCTTGACATTAACCAAAGATTAACATTAATCTTAACCTTAACCTTACCCCCTTACCCTGGTTAAGGTTACGAGTCTTAACCTTAACCTTCAGTATAGCCTTAATTTTTACTATAACCTAACCCTAACCTTGACCTTAACCTTACTATTACCTAACGTAAGGTTAAGGTTAGTGTAAGGTTAATATTAAGTTAAGGGTAAGGTTAAGGTTAAGGGTAAAGTCAAGGTTATGGTTACGTTAAGGGTAAGGTTAAGGTTAAGGTTTGGATAAGGTTAGGGTTATGTTATAGTTAAGGTCAAGGTTAAGTTTAACGTTAAGGGTAAGGTTAAGGTTAATTTTAAGGTTACGAGTTTAGTCAAGTTAAGGTTAAGGATAATGGTAAGGTTAAGGTCAAGTTTAAGGTTACGTTAACGGTTTGGTCAAGGTTAGGGTTAGGGTTAGGTTATAGTTAAGGTCAAGGTTAAGGTTAGGTTATAGTCAAGGTTAAGGTTAAGGTTAATTTAAGGTTAAGGATAAGGTTTGGTCAAGGTTAGGGTTAGGTTATAGTTAAGGTCAAGGTTAAGGTTAAGGGTGAAGGTTAAGGTTACGGGTCTTGACCTTAACCTTGCCCTTAACCTTCATTATAAACTACCCTTAACATTAACCTTTACCTAACCTTAACTGTAACCTTAACCTTACCTTAACCTAACCTTAACCTTAACCTTAACCTTCACTATAAGGTCAAGTTATAGTGAAGGTTAAGGTTAAGGTTACGATTAAGGTTAGGTTGTAGTTAAGGTTAAGGGTTTGGTTAACGTTAAAGTTTAAGGTTAGGTTGAGGGTAAAGTCAAGGTTAAGGTTCTGGTTATGGGAAGGTTAAGGTTAAGGGTTAAGGTCAAGGGTAAGTGTTTGGATTTCAAAATGTCACTCATTACCATACATTTTTTACCTATGCTTCCATTATATCACCCATTATTCACCACCATGTCACTTCATTTTCCCTATTATTTACCACTAATGGGTCTAATTTATATTTTCCAAATATTATTTATTTTTAAGCATTTTTAAGAGAAATTCTTGATTAAATATTAGAAAATAATATATTTTACATTATATATGGAAAGTGGGTTGTTTTTGTGACATGTGTAGGTGCTAAGGAAGCTTCCAAGACACCTTTATGTGGCCTTGAATGATCAAATTCGAATTTGAGAAGAGAAACCTCATGGAGAAGATCAAGGACAAAAGGGGGTTATGTGTCTAGATGGTTGAGAGATGTATGGAACTAAAGAGAGATTAGTGGATGATCATTATGAGTTTGTTACTCATTCCATTTTATAAATAGGAGTACAATCTCCTCCATTTGTAATCTTGAAGTTTTGTAATCTTAGAATTTTGGAGTATGTAATCTTAGAAGCTTAGAGTTGTAATCCTAGAGTTGGTTTGTAATGGAGATTTTGAAATAAAGGATCATACTTCAATTTTGCTTCTACATCTAAGTCTCCATTGAAGTGGTGTGCTTGTGGAGTTATGGAGGGCCCCCATGGCCTCACTTGCATGCTTATTTGTTTATTTTAGGTATAATTTATTTTATGTTTTTGTTTGATTTCAGTTTTCAAGTTTTTGTTAAATGTTCTAATATTGGAAGAGTCTTATTTTAAAGTGTTCTTGTAAGAGAACCGTAAGATTTCATACAATTGTTAGATCTAGGTTTGTTTCATTTCAGCTTTTAAGTTCTTATTAGATGTTCTAATGTTGGAAGAGATCTTGTAGAATATGTTCTTGTAAGAAAACTATAGATCTCAAACAATTGTTAGATCTAGGTTTGATTAGTTATTGAAAGAGATCTTAATGAATATGTTCTTGTAAGGGGACTTTAAGATCTTGGACAAATTAGGAATCTTTCTAGATATATATATTTTAGATAAGCACTTCTAAGTTTACCTTCCCATGTTGACATTAAATTAAAATCTAAATGACATCATCAATTGGAAACAAAAATTTTGGTGTCGTTGCCGGGGAAGTGCAACTAGAAGGATTTAGTAATTATTTTATGCATTTGTTTTTATGGACTAATTTGTGGAACTTGGTGACAGCAGGTTCATAAAGGAGTTCAAAGTTTGGAGCATTTTTATTGTTTGCACATAGTTAATTTAAATTCAGTTTTTATTTTAAACCCCCATTTCTCTCTAATCCATCTACGGATGATGAATTTGACAATGTTGAACAGGTACTTCTTGGAGAGCAAGGACAATAACTTTGAGCCAACTCTAAGACAGGATTCTCACATACTTGTAAAACATAATGTAAAATTTTTAAATCTTGATGTGAGCATTTTTGAATTTTTAATCCGTAGATGGCTTCACTGGAAGTATTCTTTTACTTAGAAAATAAAACATCTTTCAAGTTAATGTAGAATAGATTAAAAATAAAAAAACAAGATCTCGTAGAATTTCGTCGTAGAATTTCCTTGTAGAATTTTATTTTAGTCTTTTTTTTTAAATATCATCATGAATAAAAAGAGCTGCTTCATCTTTGCATTTCTATGTCTTGTTTCTGTATCACGGGTGAGCCAAGAGCTGGATTATCAGAAAGCTTTGTCTTCCGAGAGTCTAAACGCCCCCGTGACATTGCAGAAAGAGTGTAGATAATGCAAGGTTTTGTTGTAGATCTTAATTGTGTTTTATCCATCCACACTAACCTGCATAAATAAAAATAAATCAAGAGATTAGTATGCTCTCTTCCCGCGCTTCGTACGATCAGGGAGATCAGAAAATCTATCGATTTATTCAAATAAAAATATTCTTGCTGGAAAATTAATCTACGATATGACAATAAGGAAATTTTTGTGAATGAGAAAATTTAGTTTTCTTTTAATTTTATTTTGAAAAAAAAAATTAAAAAAAAAAATTATTCCCACAAAATAATAATAATATATATATCATATATATATTATTATTAAAAAAAAAAAACATTTCTTTTTGAAAACTAACATTTAAAAAAAAAGAAAAAAAGGATTCAATTCTATTTTATTCTATTTAGAAAAAAAAAAAAAACAACCAAACAAAACACAAAACATCACAATAAAATAATTCACGACCAACAAAACACATCATAATGCCTCATATAAAGCCCGAATGCACTACAACACCAAAAGAAGGTTATGAACGAAGTTTCCTGAGGGCGGCAACAACACTGGGAGGTCATATTCACGTCATAGAAAAAGAGGCCGAGAGAAGAAAAGAAAAGACGCACTGCAAATTGCAGTCCAACGCCATTCCGGCAACGGCCTCAACCCATAGAAGAACGCTAAAATAAATGAGTAGAGACTAATTTTCTTGTTGGGTTTCCAAAAAATATCTGCAATTTATATCAATTATTGCTGTGGAAAATATGGGAGGCGCTGGCAAAACAACGATGGGAGCTTGAGCTCAAGAATTTATGAATGGACCTCGATATATGCATTTACCCCATCCAATCTGCGCCTAAATTGCTGGATCAACTTCACGCCTAAATTGCTGAATTACACCACCACTATCCTACATATTTTGCATTTTCTTTTCTGTTTTGTTTTGCATTTCTTTTGGTTTGTTTGTATTTTTAGTTTTAATTTGTTTTGAATTTATTGTTATATATTTTATTTGTTTTGATTTATATTTGTATATTTTTATTTAATGTTTGATTTGTATTAATATATGTTATGATTTGTATTAATTTTATTAATATATTAATTTTATTAATATATTAATATATTAATTTTATTAATATATTAATATATTAATTATATTAATATATTAATATTTTGTTTTAATTATATTAATATGGTTGTAATTTTCTTTAATTGTAATTTGTTATTATGATTGTTATGTTTGATTGTATTAATATATTGTTCTATATTAGATATGATTGTTATTATTATATTATGTTTGTTATCATTTAAAAAAAAAAAAAAAATTGTTATGTGTTTTGTGATAGTTGTTGTTTTGAAGGATTTAAGGGGTGAATATTGGCATGTGAAGGATATTGGCATAAAAAAAACTTCCGTGATATGAAAATTGAGAGAATCATGAGAATTATAGGAACTGGTTTAAACTACAAGAGTTGGTACAAGTGAAAAATAAAAAATAAAAATAAAAAAATTTCACAAAATTCACATAGGTCTGAAAATAAATAATGGAACACTTAGAAACAAATTTTGAGGATCGATTTATCAAACATTTGGAGGATTCTATAGATGATGATTATCTTGTTTCAATAGCTTCAAGTTGGAATTAAACTCATAACATATTCATGTTGAATGCTTTTATATGACATACTAATATGCAGAACACAACAAATCTTTATAATGCCAATCTTTTTGCCGAGCATATTTCATCTGACACAAACAGGGAGTATTACTTTTCATGGTTATTTTAAGAATGGATTGATATTAATATCATGATTAAGTCAACTTAAACACTTTTATTTTCCTTAATATGTTTTATTTGGTACGAATTTTTTGCGTAAGAATCATGAAGGAACTGGCCATTTCTTCTAGAGCACACTTATGTTTTCTTTCTTCCAAGTTTTTTTTACAGGTTACAGGATAATCAAGTGATTATTAAGGAGATTATGTTGTGCACACAATTGGTCTTCAAACGACTAAATTCATGAAAATTTTTAAAGACAAATCTATGTCTACAACCACTACCTTGCACCTCCCTTTTTGCAAAAGATTTTGAATTCCACCAATTGTCAATCCATAAAACATACCATTTCCATGCCCATTTTTCACAGCAACAGTTCTTGTTCATTCACCATGCATTTCCATTCATATATTCCTAACCCATCAATAAAATCCAAGAATTTTACTTACAAACTTCTTGCCATTTTCCATTTCCTACCATTTTTCATTTCCGCCAATAAAACCCTGCTTCTATGTATATCATTGAGTCAAAGTCCTAGAGTCTAATTATCTTTGTAAAAACACCTAGAAGCTTGCTTGCCTTAATGGCAATTACTCTTGCCAATGAACAATGGGAGTACATTAATATCCCTTTTTCGTTGGATCTTGTAGGTGACTCGACCACAACAAACTTATTCGTACCTACAAAGATGTGTTAGGCATCTTGACTCCCATTGGAATCACTGGTGGGAGCTCTTGTGTTGGCTAGTGGCATTAATTAATGGCCACTAAGTCAAAAAATTCTTACTATGTTCAACACCAACACATTTAATCACATAGTAAGATTTGTGCCATCGACCATTGAAGACTTGAAGACCCATATTTTGTAGCAGATGAAGCAGATTTCCTTTCATTTATTTTTTAGCTTGTCATGACTTGAGGACAAGTCAATAAATAAGGTTGGGGGGAGGAAAATGTAACTTATATATTTTGTATACCTTCCAAGCATTATATATTTTCAGCCATATTCAGCAGACTCATCAGATTCATCAGACTATCTAGCAGCAGATACGACAATACAGATCCATCTTTCATCCACAACTTGCAGAAGAATCTTCAGATCAGAATTGCAGCAACTAAACATGCATGATTCATCCACTTCTATAGGTAAGTAAGGTATGATGTTTTCTAACCTTTAATCTTGAAATTCTTTTTAGATGCTAAAATTATGATATTTGGAAAATATTCCACTATTTCATTATTCCCTTTCTCATTAAAAATTGCCAAAAACCATCAGTTGGGGAGGGGGGAATTTCACACTTCATTTTTTTTCCTCATTTATATTACATCTTAACCCACATAGTCTTCCCGCAATAAAAACTACTACAAAATGATGAGCATATTAAATGACTTATTAAATATGATGAGCATATTAAATGACTTCTTAAAATGATTGATCTCAACAAAGTAAATAATGATTATAAACACAAGAACCAATTATTAAAAGAGATCTCAACAAAGTAAATAATGATTGTAACACAAGAACCAATCATTAGAAGATGCAAATGCTTTGCAAAAATAAAATATATCCAAAGAAGTGAAAAGTTAAAAAGAAGTACATGATTGAAAGATGCTTGTTACACAGGAACCAAACATCTTGTAAAAGGAAGCTCATCTAAGAATCAAATCAGATAAGTCATTGTAGTAGCTTGCATGAGGACATGCAAGAGCTTCAGTTGGGGAGTATGTTTGGATTTCAAAATGTCACTCATTACCATACATTTTTTACCTATGCTTCCATTATATCACCCATTATTCACCACCATGTCACTTCATTTTCCCTATTATTCACCACTAATGGCTCTAATTTATATTTTCCAAATATAATTTATTTTTAAGCATTTTTAAGAGAAATTCTTGATTAAATATTAGAAAATAATATATTTTACATTATATATGGAAAGTGGGTTGTTTTAGTGACATGTGTAGGTGCCAAGGAAACTTCCAAGACACCTTTATGTGGCCTTGAATGATCAAATTCGAATTTGAGAAGATAAACCTCATGGAGAAGATCAAGGACAAAAGGGGGTTATGTGTCTAGATGGTTGAGAGATGTATGGAACTAAAGAGAGATTAGTGGATGATCATTATGAGTTTTTTACTCATTCCATTGTATAAATAGGAGTACAATCTCCTCCATTTGTAACCTTGAAGTTTTGTAATCTTAGAATTTTGGAGTATGTAATATTAGAAGCTTAGAGTTGTAATCTTAGAGTTGGTTTGTAATGGAGATTTTTAAATAAAGGATCATACTTCAATTTTGCTTCTACATCTGAGTCTCCATTGAAGTAGTGTGCTTGTGGAGTTATGGAGGGCCCCCATTGCCTCACTTGCATGCTTATTTGTTTATTTTAGGTATAATTTATTTTATGTTTTTGTTTGATTTCAGTTTTCAAATTTTTGTTAAATGTTCTAATATTTGAAGAGTCTTATTTGAAAGTGTTCTTGTAAGAGAACCGTAAGATTTCATACAATTGTTAGATCTAGGTTTATTTCATTTCAGCTTTTAATTTCTTATTAGATTTTCTAATGTTGGAAGATATCTTGTAGAATATGTTCATGTAAGAAAACTATAGATCTCAAACAATTGTTAGATCTAGGTTTGATTAGTTATTGAAAGAGATCTTAATGAATATGTTCTTTTAAGGGGACTTTAAGATCTTGGAAAAATTAGGAATATTTCTAGATCTATATATTTTAGGTAAGCACTTCTAGGTTTACCTTCCCGGGTTGACATTAAATTAAACTCTAATTGACATCATCAATTGGAAACAAACAATTAGATAAGGTTAATTTAAGGTTAAGGTTAAGTTTATGGTGAGGGTAAAGTTAGGGTTAAGGTTAATGTTAAGGTCAAGGTTTAGGTTAAGGTATAAGTCTAAGGTTAAGGTTATGGTTAATGTTAAGTTCAAGGTCAAGGCTAAGGATAGGTTAAGGTTAAGATAAGGTTAAGGGTAAAGTAAAGGTTAGGGTTAACCTTAACCTTAACGTTAACCTAACCTTACTAAACTCATAACCTTAACCTTAACCTTAGGGTTAGCTTAGGTTATAGTTAAGTTTAAGGTTAAGGTTAAGGTTAATGGTAAGGTTAAGGTTAAGGTTACAGGTTTAGTCAGGTTAAAGTTAAGCTAACCCTAACCTTGACTTTAACCTTAACCTTAACCATAACCTTAATCTAACCTTAATCTTAACTATAACCTAACCCTAACCTTGACCTTAACTTTACCCTTAACCTTGACCTTAACCTTAACCTTAACCTTGACCTTGACATTAACCTAACATTAACATTAACCTTAACCTTAACTTTACCCCCTTAACCCTGGTTAAGGTTACGGGCCTTAACCTTAACCTTCACTATAGCCTTAATTTTTACTATAACCTAACGCTAACCTTGACCTTAACATTAACCTTAACCTTAACCTGACTAAACCCATAACCTTAACCTTAACCTTTACCTAACTAAACCCATAACCTTATCCTAACCTTAATCTTAACTATAACGTAACCCTATCCTTGACCTTAACTTTTCCCTTAACCTTGACCTTAACCTTAACCTTAACTTTGACCTTGACATTAACAAAACATTAACATTAATCTTAACCTTAACCTTACCCCCTAAACCTTGGTTAAGGTTGTAATTCTTAACCTTAACCTTCAGTATAGCCTTAATTTTTACTATAACCTAACCCTAACCTTGACCAAACCTTAAGCTTGACCTTAGCCTTACTATTACCTAATGTAAGGTTAAGGTTAGTGTAAGGTTAATATTAGTTTAAGGGTAAGGTTAAGGGTAAGGTTAAGGTTAAGGGTAAAGTCAAGGTTAAGGTTACATTAAGGGTAAAGTTAAGGTTAAGGTTTGGATAAGGTTAGGGTTAGGTTATAGTTAAGGTCAACGTTAAGTTAAACGTTAAGGGTAAGGTTAAGGTTCATTTTAAGGTTACGAGTTTATTCAAGTTAAGGTTAAGGTTAATGGTAAGGTTAAGGTCAAGGTTAAGGTTACGTTAAGGGTAAATTCAAGGTTAAGGTTACGTTAAGGGTTTGGTCAAGGTTAAGGTTAGGGTTAGGTTATAGTTAAGGTCAAGGTTAAGGTTAGGTTATAGTTAAGGTTAAGGTTAAGGTTATGGGTAGGTTAAGGTTAAGGTTAAGGCTAATTTAAGGTTAAGCTTAAGGTTAAGGTTAATTTAACGTTAAGGTTAAGGTTTGGTCAAGGTTAGGGTTAGGTTATAGTTAAGGTCAAGGTTAAGGTTAAGGTTAAGGTAAAGGTTATGGGTTTAGTCAGGTTAAGGTTAAGGTTAAGGTTAAGGGTGAAGGTTAAGGTTACGGGTCTTAACCTTAACCTTACCCTTAACCTTCACTATAAACTACACTTAACATTAACCTTTACGTAACCTTAACCGTAACCTTAACCTTAACCTTAACCTTACCTTAACCTAACCTTAACCTTAACCTTCACTATAAGGTTAGGTTATAGTGAAGGTTAAGGTTAAGGTTACGATTAAGGTTAGGTTATAGTTAAGGTTAAGGGTTTGGTTAAGGTTAAAGGTTAAGGTTAGGTTAAGGGTAAAGTCAAGGTTAAGGTTATGGTTATGGAAAGGTTAAGGTTAAGGGTTAAGGTTAAGGTCAAGGGTAAGATAAGGTTAAGTTAAGGTTAAGCTTAAGGTTATGGTGAGGGTAAAGTTAGGGTTAAGGTTAATGTTAAGGTCAAGGTTTAGGTTAAGGTATAAGGCTAAGGTTAAGGTTATGGTTAATGTTAAGTTCAAGGTCAAGGGTAAGGTTAGGTTAAGGTTAAAATAAGGTTAAGGGTAAAGTCAAGGTTAGGGTTAACCTTAACCTTAACCTTAACCTAACCTTAAGATTAACTTTAACCTTACTAAACTCGTAATCTTAACCTTAACCTTAGGGTTAGCTTAGGTTATAGTTAAGTTTAAGGTTAAGGTTAAGGTTAATGGTAAGGTTAAGGTTAAGGTTATGAGTTTAGTTAGGTTAAAGTTAAGCTAACCCTAACCTTGACCTTAGCCTTAACCTTAATCTTAACCTGACTAAACCCGTAACCTTAACCTTAATCTTAACCTAACTAAACTCGTAACCTTAACCTTAACCTGACTAAAGCCATAACCTTAACCTTAACCTTAACCTAACCTTAATCTTAACTATAACCTAACCCTAACCTTGACCTTAACTTTTCCTGTAACCTTTACCTTAACCTTAAACATAACCTTGACATTAACCTAACATTAACACTAACCTTAACCTTAACCTTAACCTTAACCTTACCCCCTTAACCTTGGTTAAGGTTACGAGCCTTAACCTTAACCTTCACTATAGCCTTAATTTTTACTATAACCTAATGCTAACCTTGACCTTACCCTTAACCTTAACCTTAACCTGACTAAACCCATAGCCTTAACCTTAAACTTTACCTGACTAAACCGGTAACCTTAACCTAACCTTAATCTTAACTATAACGTAACCTTAACCTTGACCTTAACTTTTCCCTTGACCTTGACCTTAACCTTAACCTTAACCTTGACCTTGACATTAACCAAACATTAACATTAATCTTAACCTTAACCTTACCCCCTTAACCCTGGTTAAGGTTACGAGTCTTAACCTTAACCTTCAGTATAGCCTTAACTTTTACTATAACCTAACCCTAACCTTGACCAAACCTTAACCTTCACCTTAACCTTACTATTACCTAACGTAAGGTTAAGGTTAGTGTAAATTTAATATTAGGTTAAGGGTAAGGTTAAGGTTAAGGGTAAAGTCAAGGTTAAGGTTACATTAAGGGTAAGGTTAAGGTTAAGGTTTGGATAAGGTTAGGGTTAGGTTATAGTTAAGGTCAAGGTTAAGTTTAACATTAAGGGTAAGGTTAAGGTTAATTTTAAGGTTACGAGTTTAGTCAGGTTAAGGTTAAGGTTAATGGTAAGGTTAAGGTCAAGGTTAAGGTTACGTTAAGGGTAAATTCAAGGTTAAGGTTACATTAAGGGTTTGGTCAAGGTTAAGGTTAGGGTTAGGTTATAGTTAAGGTCAAGGTCAAGGCTAGGTTATAGTTAAGGTTAAGGTTAAGGTTATGGGTAGGTTAAGGTTAAGGTTTGGTCAAGGTTAGGGTTAGGTTATAGTTAAGGTCAAGGTTAAGGTTACGTTAAGTGTAAAGTCAAGGTTAAGGTTAAGATTAGGTTAAGGGTAAAGTTAAGGTTAATGTTAAGGTTTGGGTTTTGTTAGGTTAAGGTTAAGGTTAAGGCTTAACCTTAAATTTAACCTTAACCTTAACCTTCCCATAGCCATAACCTTAACCTTGACTTTACCATTAACCTAACCTTAAGTGTAAGGGTTAAGGTTAAGGTTAAGGGTAAGGTTAATGTTATAGGTTTAGTCAGGTTAAGGTTAAAGTCAGGTTAAGGTAAAGTCAAGGTTAAGGTTAAGGTTAAGGTCAAGGTTAAGGGTAAAGTTAAGATCAAGGTTAGGGATAGGTTATAGTTAAGGTTAAGGTTAGGTTAAGGGTAAAGTTAAAGTTAAGGTTAAGGAAAAGGTCAAGGTTAAGTTTAAGTTAGGCTAAGGTTATTTTATGGTTAGGTTAAGGTTAAGGTTAAGGGTAAAATCAAGGTTAAGGTTAGGTTAAGGTTAAGGTTAATGTTAGGTGTTAACACTGGAAAATCGTATAGCAGAAGACGACATCAATTAATGTCGAGGCCAACGATTTACAGGACATGAATACATTATGGAATCAAGAAGTATTTAAAAATCTCTAAGGTTTTTAGAAAATCATATTTGAACTAGTCCTAAATGCTATTTGTGCGCAAAATGCTTCAATAAGCACACATTTTTGTGCGCAAAATCCCTCGATAAAAATTTGTGCACTTTTTTACTCGAATGCGCGCATTCCTCAGAGTGGTGAAATTTCACTATCTGTGACCACACAAAGCAAAGGACAAGTGATTTCACAAGCTTGGAGCTACCCAAGGACAACTCTCAGTGCCTCCTTAGACATTATGTGAGCACAGAAAATAATATTTGAGCACACAATGGAATCACACCTCTCCCTTGGGTCACCATCCATCATGTACCAAGGGAGGGAAGGAGGAGTTGAAGCTCACCTATGTAAACCCACCAAGAGATGAAAAAATGGTGATCACAAGGTTATGTTGGCCAAATTTTCCCAAGAAAATAATATATTTTACATTATATATGGAAAGTGGGTTGTTTCAGTGACATGTGTAGGTGCCAAGGAAACTTCCAAGACACCTTTATGTGGCCTTGAATGATCAAATTCGAATTTGAGAAGATAAACCTCATGGAGAAGATCAAGGACAAAAGGGGGTTATGTGTCTAGATGGTTGAGAGATGTATGGAACTAAAGATAGATTAGTGGATGATCATTATGAGTTTTTTACTCATTCCATTGTATAAATAGGAGTACAATCTCCTCCATTTGTAATATTGAAGTTTTGTAATCTTAGAATTTTGGAGTATGTAATATTAGAAGCTTAAAGTTGTAATCTTAGAGTTGGTTTGTAATGGAGATTTTGAAATAAAGGATCATACTTCAATTTTTCTTCTACATCTGAGTCTCCATTGAAGTAATGTGCTTGTGGAGTTATTTTCTAATATTTGCATTGTGTGTGACCCGGATTTGGAGCTAAAGAGGACTCGATTGTTGGCCACCCAACATCTTAGTCCACCACAGTAGAGAGAGAGAATTAGACTGCATCAGAGGCAGAGCTTGGAAGGTGAACATCCTTGCATCAGGACCTAGAGCCATTGCGTAGGGGCCCTTTGGCAAGTGGTTAAGAGTTCCTTTTATTCCGAACATTTAATAAGAAGAGGCCATCGAGCCATCGTTTTCATTATTAATTTTTGGAACTCTCTATATAGCTTCTTTTGTGTTTTGAGTTTTAGTTTAACCAGAGCATACTTCAACATACTATTTCCATTAATTTTTATGCCTTTGAGCTCCCTCCACATTCTTCCTGTTACCAATAGTTTAGATAGTATACCACACTCTCTAAGCTCGTGAGATTTTGTACACCCGTGTGTCGAATCCACAACAATAGGATTGGCGACTCCACTGATGTGTTTCAATTTTATGTGGTTGTGCCATATTTTGCAGGAGACCCTTTATCTATGATGGAGTGGAGCTAACAGTCCTCTGACCCATATTGCAGTGCCTAGACTCACTGAGGTGAAATACTAAAGAAGGAAGCTCCTAATATTTTTACTTGCAGGATTTTTGCACACAGTTTGTCCACACAGAGGCTCATTGCGCGCATTCAGGAGTGACCTGCGCACTGGAAGGCACACCTATCAAGGGCTTTTGCGTGAAAATTGCAGAGAGATTTTTTTCTCCCTTTTTTCTGCATTTTTCTGCTTGTAAGTGTGTTGGGCAGCCCCTAATGTATCTGCCAACACCTGTGTTGATACCCCATAGCTTCTGAGAACTCATTTTTTCTTGCTTTATGTAGGCATTTAGTTAGTTTTCATTTAAGTTGGTTTTTGCAAAAAGTGTTCACATAGTTTAAGTAGGGGGCGAATTAACCATTTCCCTCCAAAAATTTTTTTTTTTTTGCACATTATGGTATGCACACTATTGGGTGAAAATATGTTCGTTTAATTCTGTTGTAGTACTTGCCCAACTATTTAATTTGTCAATCCGAGGTTCATAGGATTACAAGGCACATGCACTATATATGCAGGACTGAAGTGGAACTAATTTAATCTAAATTACTGAAATCAAATTAATCTAGGAAGGCATTGAAACAGTAACTAGGAAAGCAGGAAATTGCATAAGGAAAAACAATACAACATGTGAAGAATTGAATGAAAAAAAACATATGTGAGCTCACAACAATAAAACTATCTCAAATTATATTACAAGAATCAAATTACAAATCATGAAAGCATAACAATAAAAGATGAATTCAAAACTAAGAATTCCCTTCTCCTAATTACAAGACTATCTCTCCAAACTCAAAAACTCTATATCTCCATTATTATCAAAATGAAGAGAGAGCATTCTCTTATATACATGAGGAAGATAACCATCTCATAAGTACATATCCAATATTCTCTCAAGCACTCTCAACTAATTTCCCATTATTACAAGATATTATCCCTTTGAATCCCTCATTTCTCTCTCTCTCTCTCTCTCTCTCTCTCTCTCTCTCTCTCTCTCTCTCTCTCTCTCTCTCTCTCTCTCTCTCTCTCTCTCTCTCTCTCTCTCTCTCTCTCTCTCTCTCTCTCTCTCTCCTCTCTCTCTCTCTCTCTCTCTCTCTCTCTCTCTCTCTCTCTCTCTCTCTCTCTCTCTCTCTCTCTCTCTCTCTCTCTCTCTCTCTCTCTCTCTCACATATCTTGGATAAGATATGCCAACCAAATCCTCCATGATCTTCTCCTTAGGAATAGGCTTGAATAATTATCTCCTTAATATGGTGGAGGAGATATTTGAAATGTATCTTGGAATTAATCCTTCACATATTTCCTACACATTACAAAACTCACATATTGTTGATATTTATATAAAAATATGTATATTTTCTAATATTTAATCATAAATTCACTTATAAACAAAAATGAATAAAGTGGAAAATAAGAATGTGGAACCCAAATGTATTTATGAAAATGATATGATAAAAGGTTAATGGGATGATGAAATGTAAGGAATAGTGAAGGAAAAGGTGGATAAAAATATGGCATTTCTGAGTCCCAACACACACTTAGCTTAACTAGTCCAAGTAAGTGGCTCAAAGCCACATATGCATAAGCTAGTGTAGAAATTGTTTAGTTTAAAGTCAATTTTTGCATTTAGGAAATTGTGGGACTAGGATTGAATCGCCAACTAGAGAAAGTAATATCTGCTATCTTTGCACCATTTTGTGACCCTAGAGAAGCATATGAACACTCTACATTCGTGATTCACCATCTCCCTTTAGTCACTCACATAGACTAACTAGGAGGATTTGGAAGCGGCCCATTATCTACAAATGCTTTCTATTTGAGCAAGGAAAAATGTGACATAGTTTAACTAGGGGACTTTTGTAAAGGATCGCTGATATCCATATGTTTAAATTATGAGATTTTCCACCATACGCTCACACACATTCACCCACTAAGAAAAGAAAGCCACCTAAAAATAACTTAAACCAACTCACTAAATTCTCCCCACCGGGGCCACAAGAGAATTTATAGATTAAATTAGGATCAAGGAGGTAGTCATCCAATAAGCCGCCTTGATCAGAATTCACATTGAAACATGGAAGTTGTGTTTTTAGAGAGATTTAAAATCCACCTATCAGCCCATGGAAAAGAAAACCCGAGCATGGCAGAGACCCAATTCAGAAGAGGGTTAGGCTTAGGTGCAGTACGTGCGGTATCAATTGGGGCTACCTGACCTGGCTAATACTCAGTACTGTTAGCTGAATACCAAGAAGCCCCAGAATCAAATGCTCACGTGGGACAGTGGTTCTTAGTGGCCAAAACTAGGGCATCCTTTACCCTATAGGTGACGGTACAGGCAAGCGCCAGACCCTCTTCCCTTTCCTTGGTTGATTCTCTTCGGCTGACTAGGGGTTTCGCCAGCTCTTATGGGACGTTGTGCCAGCATTCGCAAGAAATCCTCTCATGGCCCAGTTACTTTTGAGTGTGTGAGGATGTATTAAGTCTTCTAGGATTTTGAGTATCACGCGCAAACAAACAATTTTTTTTTTCTTGATTGATCACATAGATTAAGTTAACGAAAAATTCATTTCATTTTCTCTTTGTTTTATGTATGTGGCCATAAATTTTTCGTGATCACAGACTCGATCCATTGAATTTTTTTTTCCAAAACCTAACCTAGTCGACACTCAAATGGTTCCAATGGAACCTCGTCAATCCAGGCGTCTTTTGGACCTCCCCCCATTACCGGGAGGGGTTCCAGGTCTTTCTTTGTTTAGGCGTCAAATACGAAACATTGCCACAATGGTTGGTTCCTACTTTCTTGGAGAAACCTTAGTTGGGAACCCTAGTTAGTCCCCCAACACCACACCGCACACCACTCCCCCCTCATCTCGTAGGGGAAAGAAGATTGCATCTCATACGGGAAGCCAGCTGAATTCACAATAGGGTATGTCACAGACTAACCTCATTCTAACCAGAACTTCGTGTATTCACACATTGCCATGGCATCAACCTCCCAGTCACCCTTCTTAGCAGCATTAAATCTATAGGATTTGACCAAGCTTACTAATGACAGCATCGCAAAGGACCCCAATTGGCCTCCCATGCCAACGAAGCTCCCTTCAGACATACAAAAGTTTGAAGGCAAGCAAGAGGAAGACCCAGGAAATCATATAATGACCTTTCACCTATGGTGCTCATCGAATATCATCATTGACGATACTATTCGGTTGAGGCTATTTCAATGCACTCTTATGGGAGTGGCTGCGAAATGGTACATAGAGCAACCTCCTGTTTCACATAGAACCTTTAGCACCCTCACTATCATGTTCCTCACATACTTTCAGTTACCCATTCACCACGATTTGGGAATGGAGTTACTGACTCATTTCTGACAATCCCCCTCTACCCATATTTCAGAACATCTCCATGAGTGGAGACGGTGTCGTATTTTATGCAAAGCACAACTCGACGACCAATTCCTTTTAGATTTATTCTTGAAAACTCTGACGGCGGAGATTTCAAAGGATGTGGCACAACGTAACCCCACATCCGAAGAGGAGGAAATCAGTAAATCCTAACAACTTGAACAGATCTACACGCAATCAGGATACATATACAATATCATGCCCAATGCCCCGCGCCTGCAATCTTATCAAGAATTTCTAGGCATGTCTAACTCTGCAGATGGACTTATTGGATCAATTACCCAAGGGTACCTATGCAGCAACAGTCAGAATCCTAGTTACACACATGGGTCTACCCAAACATGTCTCAACCTAGATTTCAAAGTCATCATATGCAGCAACAATATTTGACTAATAGGGTGCCAACGTATCACCAAGGAGGACCTTATACTTCAGTTGAGGGGACCTAGTACGCAGGAAGAAAAATTGACAGAAGAAATCTCCCCCAATGACCAAGTGAAAACATGGGACAACAGTATGCTCAGTCCCAAGAACATAACCAACCTACGAAAAACAATGCACATGTGAACTTTGTGTAGTCGTCCCAAAATCAATCACACTAGTATGATTAAGAGAATTATCCTGCTAACGTGGTTAAGAGAAAGGTAAAAAACAAGCCCAAAGGGAACCCTGGACAGGGGGGCAGCAACCAACAGTGCCCACCATGATCCCAAGCTGGAGGTAACTCAAACCGGAATTAGAACCAGGAGCCAAGGAATGCCCAAAATAAAGGAAATATTACACCTCTACGAACAAAACATTCTTGTTCAATATGTGGTGACTACGGGCACTATACTCACCACTGTCCCAAACTCCCTGAGCTTAAAAAGCTTCAGAGTAACCAAGGACAAGGAGGATCTTCCTAGACAATTATGGTTATGCAAGAACCCTTCCCCCATAAAGGAACGATCAGCACTTAGCAGCAAAACCCCGACTATTCCAGAAAAAACAACCATGAAATTTACATGGTTGGGGAAGAAATGTTTTTCCAAACTCGGAATCGCAGCTATGACACCCCACCAGACACTAGTAAATCAAGGGCTGGTACGAATGCGCTGACTGCACCTTTAACCATTCCAAATATTACTTTGGAACCGTTGCCAAAAATGTTAAAAGGGCCTAATAGGCGAGCAGGTAGCTACTCCAAAGCAGCCCACAATTACAAAATCGTAGATGATTTAGCTCAATCACTTGCTTCTATGTCTGCATTGGAAGTACTGCAGTCATGCCCAAAGCAACGGAAAGCCCTAATTTCCACATTAGATGTCATCGACCCTGTCGACATGGGCATGATGGATTTCCCTTATTTTCAAGGGCAGAGTGTTAGATTTCTTTTCTATCATTGCACTTCAGCTCTTCAGCTATTGAAACAACTCCTCGTTTTGTGGATCTATGTTCCCACAAATATAGTCCATTTAATGTAATTGTAAATCATTTGTAAGGCAGTCTGTAACTCAGAAGTAGGGGAATAGTGTGGAAAGAATGCTCTACGCTCCATTGTACAGTTTGAGAGGGAATTAATAAGAGATGCAGCTCTAATTTGTGGGATCCATGTGTTATGAGATTTAGCATTTGTTTCTCTCCTTTTTTTCATATGTTAATTGTTGTGTTCCACCTCTCATCCATAAACATTTCCTTTTGAATGCTTTCAAGATAGAAAGGTAGAACCCATTTTTATGCTCTACCTTGGGAAATCATTCATACTCTGTGTTTTTCTTCTGTTTGAAAAGGATCCATTTATTGTGCCCTTTTCGGCTCCTCACCAGTCTTTCCATTTCATCCTTATTTAACCTTAATTGCTAAAATCTCCTACCTATCTTGCCCATGAAATACCATGTACCCTGTTTTAATTTCCCAGTTTCATGCTGTCCCATTTTGTCCCACACATCCCTGAAAATTCATTTCATTTATTAAACTTATTTTCCATCATTACACCTAGCCTAATATCAGATCATTATTTCACTTTATTGAATATCCTTTCCTGAAGAGAGCCCTCTCCTGTCCTTGTAGGGCTAGCTACAAGGTTGAGTGTGGTTTAGTTGCTATCCTGTTTTTCCCTTTTCATCCTGGGGTTCAAATCAGGTGGTAACATCTCTGGCGACCATACTGGGGATGAAGATCTGACTGTCTTCGAGTTCGTATTCTGAGCACTTTGGAAGTGTTTATTCTGTTTTGAAGAAATATCATAACAAAAGCTTTGTAAGAGGAGAAAATTCATATTCAAGCCGTGTGGAATAAATAAAACTATTGAAAACCTTTGGCTAAGGTTAAAACCTTGGTTATATTAAACACGACAGTTCCTTTTCTGTTATTAAAATAAAGAGATTTATTCATTACCAGCGGGTTAATATTAGTGGGACCCAACAGTGAGTCAGCATGAGGACTTAAGCACTTAACTATAGTCAAAGCTTGAGTCAAAGCTCGGTTGATTTACCACCAGCGGGTTTTGGAAACCAAAACCACCTTCATCACGCCGCTTTTGCCCCGGAGCAAAACTACTTCAAAAAAATGCGATCCAGTAAGATTAGGGCACGTCATCTCCCTAATACCTCACATATCACACAACTTTTCTGGGTTAAACTTCTACCGTGAAAAAATGCGATATTCACGACGGTTGTCCGATCTGAAGAGCCTTTCATCTTACAGCAATTGCGCGCCTAGGAGAACGGGCGATAAATCAAGGTATGACCCAGTGGTTTTATGTTATTATATGATTATTTTATTCATAAAAAGGTGAAATAAAGATGCATGAGCCCCTGTTGAATCAAATTTATGTTGCGTTGGTAAAATAAAATAGTTTTATGGTATAAAGTTTGAAGGTTAGCTTTTTTTTAAAGAAATCGCGTCATTGTTATATCATTCTGATATTATGACTGGAGTAAAGTTTGCTTAAGTGTTTAATGTTCTCCTTTATATCGCATTAACCTTTAACATTTGTTTGAGAAGGCAAAAATTATCAAAGCACTATTGGAAAGGAATATAAATACAGCCACTTATTCCATAGTAATATATTTCTGCTATCATAGTATAAAGTCAGATCACCCCAGTAAAATTTTTCTTGTAAAATTCTTCGGTTCTGGAAAATGATTTTCAGAGTCTGCTAGGCTGAAACAGAATTTTCGTACAGTAGAATTTACATACACTATCTTTAGGAAGATACACAAGGGATAATCTAGATCCAAATCCTCCCCCTGTGTTTGAGAATCTTAATCTGATTCCCTGAATTGTCAGAAGACAAGAAAGATCACTAAGTCCCAGACCTATCTTCAGATCCCATACTTGGCCCAGTGACTGGTGTTTTGTAGAAGATATTTCTTTTGATAAGAGTTTTGAGCTTTCTTTATTTAGAAATAAGTCTGAAACTGCACTTGATGACACAGTTTTAGATCCAGAATTCCTTGTAGATATTGAATTCCAAAGAGAAAATTCCTCAATTGATGATTATATTCTGAATTATCCTCAATCATCCATCACTCTAACTAATATCCCTAAGCCCTCTGAGTCATCAAGAACAAAATTTCCTCCTCCTAATTTATTAGCATTCCCATCAGTCAGTTCTTAGTTGTCATATCCTCCATCAACACCTCCCTTGAATCCTTGTATTACAAACACTGTTGTAACTCCACTGTTACACAGTAATTTTTCACCGTCCCTGCAATTCCCATCTCTCCCATTGGAGGGTCGTTTCTGTGACCAATAAGCAGTGTCATGCCTTGCAAATACCATCATTTCATCCCTTTCCATGAGGAAAACATTCCTTCTGTTGATCATTTCCTGAGCAGACCCCTAAAAACACCTGTTTTTGCCTTGGCGCTGGTAGCCCGTTATGTACTCGTGCCAATGGGGGAAAATTAACACTGAGCCCGTGCCAATTGGCGCTCTGTCCCAGTGTTGCACCCGCGCCACTCTGTTTATGGAAAGTTTTTTAAAAAAGAGGCGAAGTTTCGATTACAACAACTTCGTGGATGAGTCATCAGGAGTGGTTTCGCCTGAATAACCACGGCCTTCCTCCTTTGGCCTCTTGTTTCCACCATATGGGGAACCTCCCAAAGGACAAGGCCTCCCTTCCACTATTGTAGGGATCCCAACCTCCTCCTCTCCTCTATAAATATAGCCTTCATCCATTGATGAAGGGGCTGAAGGGCTGAAGGGCTGATAGTCTTGAAGTGCCTAAGCTTTGAATCTCCAAATTCCCAAGAGCCTTTGTGCTGTAAGAGCCCTCTTCCTTCCCTTAAGGCCGACTCAAGTAAGGAGACCATTGTCGAGAGACTCAGGAGAGGTTTGCCCTTTCCCTGGCGAGCTTTGCGAGACGTGAACGACTAGAGACCCATCCAAAGGAGACCACGACGTCAGAACTTTGGTTGTAATCTCTTTCGATCGTTATTTAATGAATGATTACGATTATGGTTCCACTCTGTTTTCAATGATGTTAATATGAGTAATATCTTTTCTGACTGATATTGAGTTACGTATGCCAGATTTTATGCTTGTATCTGTTTGTTTCTTGCATGTGCAGGTGTCCATCCGCGGAGATCATGGAGGATCGTGATCTGCCGAGGCTGAGGAACGGGAACGCTCTCTTCTTCAGATCGTAGCATTGGATTCCAGGTAGGCTTCTATCTTTAGTCTTTTCATTCATAACTAGGAACTTGCGTCGTAACATTTTTGATTGTTGCTAGACCCCTGTTGGGCTAGTAGGGATCGCCTCTGTCCGCAGAGGGGATTTACCTCCTCAACAATTTGGCGACTCCGCTGGGGATCGTCTGGATTTCACTGTCTCGTTTGTATTGTCTCGTTTTGATTATTTTATGTTTTTCCTTGCTTGATGAGCCTTCTGGGTTGGGTTCTTTTGCTGTTGTTTACTTCTTGGTTTGCTTAGTATGCATTGATCTGCTTCTGGAGTAGTTCTTTTTGTTTTTGGTTGAGAAAATCGACTGGCGCGCTTTTTAGCTCGACAGTCACGCCAATTGGTGCATGTTGCTTTTTTTTAGCCTGCGCCAATTGCTTTCTGGCGCCAGTTTCAGCCTTACAGTCGCGCCACTCCTGTAAGGTTTTTGAGTTTCTTCATTTTTGAGCTCTCTAGGTTTGGTTAGTGTTTTTCTTCTTGATTTTCCTAATGTCTGAGTGTGTTGGAGTCCTGTTTGACTGGGAATTCACCTCTGTCCTTTGGTTTTTTGCTTTTATCTATCGATTTCACGTTTTGAGCTCTAGGGCATCTAGTGGCTTAGTGTATCGAGCCCTCCTTGGGAGTTTTGGTGTTTCGTTTGTCCGGTCGACTTCCTGATTGATTCTCCGCATCCTCTTAGTATTTGTTCATTGTTTTGTTGTGATTTTTGGGTGATTTCTCATTCATTCATTCGAATTTTGTTTGGTCTTGCATTGGGCCTAGATCACACAGCCCATTGGAGCCTTTGAGTCTTTTCTTGGTTTTGAGAGACTTTGGTCGATTTGGGATCTGATTGCTTGTGTTGTTGAGTGAAATTTGTTTGTTTTTCTCTCTCGAATATTGTTTCTCAAGTTGTTCCTTTTGTTTTCAGTTTTTTTAGTGCATATTAGCTATCAAACGTTGAAAATTAAAAAAAAAAAAAATCTCTTGTGCTTTTGGTTGAATTAGTGCAAATTGTAATCTTTTCAATTTTGCTAGTGATTAGTGATCTGAATGAAAAGTTTTCAATTTCATTAGTTGCATTAGAGATCTCATTTTTTGTCTTCCGATCATTTTGTTTGTGTAAAAGCTTTCAACTCTTCTCTAACTAGTTTTCATCAAACGAAATGTTGGACTGTGGCATGTAGCTTTGCATTTAGGAGTCTTTTAAGACACTACATACGATAGGGCCTGAAAATTGAAACTTAATCGAAGATCAACTTTAAAATCTATCCAATTAACCTAAGGCACCATTGAAATCTAACGAAACATATTTAGAGGTCTAGGCTAGAGACGTGTTCCGGCGTCTTTAAACCTAGCAGTTGTCGTTCGCCTTTTGGCTTTAGACAGCGCTAGTACGGACTTATGCTCCCCGTACTGTCGCGTATATAAAGGGAGACCCCTCTAGGTTTTCAATCCTTTATCCACAAAAAGCCGAGTCTGCCGCCATATACCCGTGATACACCGAACACAGCATTCGGGGAGATTGCCTGCACGTACGGAAAGTCCTTGGTCGATTTCTGTTTCATTATTGAAACCAAGGTGTATATTGTAGTTCACGGATATTTGGTACACCCTTTGTGCCTAGTTTTTCCTGAGCAGTCATTTGGTCTTTTCTGACTCTCTAAACTTGAAAAGACCGTCGAGCGCTTATCCTTTCACGCTTGTATCAAATCTGAAAGAGATAGAGTCATCTTTCTATTGTTTCTCGACTCTTAAAATATGAAACGATAGAGTTTCTTACTTTTCAATGTGGTAAAATTAATCACCCACGATTACACGCCTGCTTAGATATTGCTTGTTGACCGTTTGATCGTGTGCCCTTAACTCTTTTTCAGCCCGTGTGTGGTTTTGAGTTTGATGGCAACTTTTTCAGAGTTCACCAACCAAGGAATCCCCTCAGAAGGGAATCCTGGTCATTTTTCTCCTTTTGGAAACGTTGGTGCTCCTTACATGGCGATGTTGTCCCTTCCCGGGTTAACTGTTGGGTTGCCTGTTTGGTTGTTCTCAACCTCTGTTGTCCCGAATAACTCCGTTACTGTTCAGTCAGTTCCTCCGACGGAACAACATCATGTTGATTCCAAGGTGGACCTCTCCCCTCTTCGCCTGTTTCCACATCCTCCTCCTCTTCTTCGCCTAGTGAAATTCTGGATTCGAGTAACCATGTGGCTAAGAAGAAGAAGAAGAAGATAAAGAAGAAGAAGTCAGATAAGCCAGAGCAAGTGTTCTCATCAGTTTCAGGGTGTCTCTCCTCCCAATAAACCTTCCAACCCTCCACGGAAAGTCAAGTTCCCTTGCCTGTTGTGCATGAGAGACCATCTTCTTCGAGACTGCCCTGGCATCCCCAAGGTGCTCGAAGCATGGTCCGATGGCCATCCTCCGTTGCCTTTTACTTCCGGGAGCCAAGTTGGGGGCACGTCTTCAACTGGTACTGATAAGGCTCCTAGGAAGCAGGGTAAGATCACCAATCCCTGTAAGTTGTGTGAAGGGCACCATGCCATTCACCTTTGTCCTTATATGGATGAAGCCAAGCGAGTTTTGGACAACCCGACCGGTTCTACACCATGCCTTCCACCTGGTTATAATCGGCTTTCTTTGAGTTCTCCGCCAGCTGATCTTACGATTGGTCGAGAGTCATCCTTGGTCGATCCCACTCCCCCAGAAATTCAAATTCACGAATCCGTCCCTGACCAACCATTGGTCGTCAGATCGGTTGAACTGGCCCCATCCACAGTGCACCAGGTCTTTTCTGTCGAGAGTGGACCTCACACCCCCCATGTCCTTCTGATTTCTTCAGATTCTTCAGACTTGGAGAAAGATTCTCCTGTTCCTGTACTTCAAGAAGCTGCTCCTCCGCCTCCCAAGATGGAGGCTACGGAGGATATTCCTCCCGCCTTTGAGATGGAGGTCATGGAGGAGGCTTCTACTTCCGTAACATCAGGGGAAGACCTTCGCATTTCGATGGTAGCCCCTCCGAGTAGTTTGGTCACTTCCTTTGACTGGAATCGATTTGCAGGATTTCGCCTTCCGTCTTATGTGCCTTTCGAGATCACAGTACAGGCTCTTGGTATGGTTGTACTTAGCACCATTATAGACGAAGGTGCCTCTGTTAGTATTCTGTCTTCAACTACCTGGAAAGCTTTCGGTTCGCCTCCGCTTGTGCCCGTTACGCAGAACTGTTGACATTCAATAGAAGAACGAGTCAACCGTTGGGGATCCTTCCAAGGTTACCTGTTACTTTGAGAGGTAAAACCATCCATATGGATGTGATGGTCGTTCCAGGCCCCTTGGATTTCAATCTGCTCCTGGGGCGCGATTACACCTATGCCATGGGAGCGCTCGTCTCCTCCCTCTTTCGTGTGGTCTGTTTTCCGCATGAAGGAAGGATTGTGACCATTGATCAGCTTTCGTTCTTTGGTCCTAATGTGGCAGCTGGTCTGCCTTCACCCCCTCCCGGTTTTTATTCACCCGTTGTATCTGCTCCACCGCAGGTCAACTATGTGTCTACCTACCCTATGCCCGTACTCAGTGAAGACTCCGTTGTGCATAGTGTACTAGGGGCATTGGGTCCTGACTTCCAGGATGTTTTCCTTCCATCGGGAGTGGAACTCTTGGAAGCACCACCTTCTTGTTCATTTTTATGTAAGTCGGTTAGAGCACGGTTTCCTCCCTGTGTCAAGCTCTTTAAAAAATGAAACCAGGTTCGCGGAGCATAGTTCCTCCACTTGTGTCAAGCTCCTAAAACAATGAACCAAGCTGTTTGAGGATAGTTCTTTTAAGTGTGTCAACCTCGTTAAAATAATGAAACACGAGCATGTTCAATTCGACTTTTGTTTTGAACCTTCACTCCATTTTCAATGGACTGAAGCTTGGGGGGCATGCACCTCGAATTGAGACACCATGCTGGGGGGCATGCCCGTTTTCCCTGATTCCAAGCATAGTTTGCATATCTATTGACAGGTGTGCTTTTAAGCTTGTTTAAAAATAAAATTCAATTTCAAGCATAGTTTGCATATGTGTGTGTTCATGTGTGCTTTTAAGCTTTCATAAAAATGAAATGTGTGAGTAGATACATTGTGTGAATACATTTCGCATTGGGTCATTTGTTATGTAACTGATACATTAGATTACATTTGTATTAGATATTCGCATGACATATAAAAACATCATCAAATGTAAAAGATCCATCCAAAAATAGTCATATGTATATATATATGTGTGTCAAAATGTTTGCACAGTGTGCATCATGAAAGTCAAAATATACATAATCGTCTTAAGTACATTCAGAGACGATATGTCTCTCAAAAAATAGGTGTGGTATAAATCCTAAGAGCTAATCCGCATGGTGCTCATGATAGCATGTAACTGCACGCACTAAGCATCTCAGGATTCGGTGGATCCGACTCGGAACTCCCACCGTGTGGCGCTGGTATGCCATCGGTACGTCTGCCAGCCGAGCATAGTCTGGGATCCCGTGGGAAATGCCGTCAAGATTCTTGATCAACTCCTCTCCTCCGGTGCCTTCTCCCTGAGGATCAGGGGCGAGTTGTGTCCTCTGGGAGATTGGAGACATCCCAGCTGGTCTCTCAGGTCCCACATCTGCATGCATATATAAAATGTGTTAGGACGAATGTGTATTAACAAAAAAAAAACATATAAATATAAAATCAAAAAACATGAGGTCTTACCCAACTCCTCGTCCCAGTCGTCTCCTTCTGGTAGTGGGATCTGGGTCCCCGGTAAAGTCAGTTCCTGCATAGGGCCAGTCTTCCACGACAATCAGCTGGCACCGTAACCACCTAAAGAATTCCGGCCTCTAGGACATCTGTTGGCCACCTCCAGCTCTGGGCATCAATGCTGCCCAGCGAGCCATTCTTGGCTCTCGTGGTATCGGATCTGCCACTGCGGCCCCTTGGCCCTAGAAGATTGGTAAGTGTTCTAGAATGAACGATACCAGGATGGAACCATAACCGAACTGTTTCAGTTTACCCTGTTTTCATTTCGTGAGATGCCTTTTCATATTGATTGTTATTGCTATTTCCCAGTCGAATAGCATGGGACTCATGCATTCTGAGGCCAAGAGGAGTTGGGCCTTTGTGGCCTCGTGCAATGCCTGCGACCCAGCAGCCCGCATGATGGTATGGAGGACCACTCTCAATGCCAGATCAGGGATAGTGTGGATATCCACCTTCTTGCTACCTGATCCCATTTGTGCTCCTTGGCACACTCGTGCCATCACTTCTTCCATCTTCTCCTCAGATGGTCTGCTTCCAGTCAACACAGAGATCGGACCTCTGCGGGACAATCCAGTGATAAAATAAACATCGGAAACCTCGAGCTCTAATACCTAGTCTCGTAACTTGAACACCTGTTCATGTTCATCCCAGATACTGATTAAATACTGGAGGAGCTCGGGCTGAGCTCGTAGACAGGGTGTGAGGAAGAAATTTTTCAGCCCACAGTTTCTAAGGGCATTCATACAAGCTTGAATTTGCATGGCCTTTTCATCCTCTTCTCGATGCTCTCATTCTTTCCATTCAATTGCCATTTTGATTGATTACCTGCATTCATATGGTCATGAACCCTTAGTTAGATCTCTGATGAGTCTCAAATTCCATGCAATTTGGTATAAATGTCGAAATTTTAGGCGGATTCTTAGGTTCGGCCGCTGGCACGGCTGTTTTGTGAACATTCGCACCACGTGGCGCGGGCCCTTTGTATAAAAGATCCCATTGGCGCGAGTCCGTGCCCGATACCCGCGCCAATGAGCGCGGCCCTAAATTTTCAAAAGTGGCTCTAGAAAACTGATTTACAGGGTAAAACTATTCAAAATTGGATGAAAATGAAGAGCAAGAGAGTGCCTCTTACCTGTAGCAGACGAGAAGCTGAATGGTCAAATGGATTTTTCACAATCACCGTCAGAAGTTTCTGCTCCAAATGGACCACTGTTGCTTTTTACCAAGGTAAATGGTAAATGTAATTTTATTTTTACCATTTTGACATATTTATAGCTTTTTCGACTTTAAAAGAGTTTTAAAAGTCATTTTTATCGAATATTTTTATATGTTATGTCAAAAATGGATTTTACGCTTGCTTGGTATGTGCAGCAGTAGGTTTTTGCGACTTTAACGATGGAAACGAGTTGTATTTTATACTTTTTCAGACTCGGTAAATACACGAAAAAGTCACTTTGGAGTCATCTTTCAGCTCTTTTCTGACTCTCTAAACATGAAAAGATTTTCGAGGCCCTTGTCATTTCGATCTCGTTAAATTGGACACGAATCGACATCTACCCAGTATACGTTTAACCCTTTTTCGGGATGGGATGGATTGATTACGAAAAAGGAATACCCTAGCCTATTGCGACTAGGAGGTTTTCTCGGATATTGTTTTCTACCTTTTCGAATCTGAGGAACTATTGACGAAAAGGGACCTGTGGAGTTTACTTTTCCACTGTCTTTTCAAACTCTCTAAACATGAAAAGATGCTGAGTTATTCCTTTGTCAGACTCGTTAAACCCTGATGACATCGGACCCAGTCGAAATGATGTTCTCCGAGTTCCTCCTTCCTAGTACTCGTTAAATGCACTAGGATGGATTCACCCAAAGGGCGGACTTATATTGCAAGCATATGCTATCCCCTTCAAGCTTTTTGTCAAAAATAACTGGGGTACTCGCCAGAAATGGTGGGGGAAAAATGGAACCATCTTCGTTGTCATCGGCAGTATGTCGCTCTTGAACTTGGCACTTGTCTGCATTCGTGTCGGGTTGGGGACATCTCATCTCGTTTTTTCACTTTGCCTCTGAGGGTTTGGATAATCCCTTTTGACCTCTCCTCTGCTCATTTCCTTGTCACCATGACCTCTGATCTATTGATGTCAAATACTGCCGAGTCCACTGTCGTGCCGTTTATATGTTCAATAGAAGTTGGTCTCTGCAGATATCAACCTTCCTCTAATTCTCATACGATTCTGATTCACAACAAAACATCATGTTCCTCTGTCTCGTGTCGATGATGTGGGAAACATTATGGCCCACCTTCCATCAAGGTCACTTCCTGTCGACTTCAGCTCATTATCCAGGAAGTTGATCTAGAGACTCCTTTATGGTACCTTGGAGCCTGCATGCCTCAATGGCAGGTTCGTCGCATTCGACATGGGGTTTTCATCACTGGCCTCCGATCGAGTGATTCTACGGGTGTTTGACGCCAGCTCATTGATTCACACGCCGTAGATTGTACCTATAGTACCTTGAGGGCCATTATCATTATTTTTGGTTCCTCTCACGTCTGTTAATAGCTCTCATCATTGGCTGGTAATCAGACGATGTTCTTGCATGTTCGACTTCAGCTCACATATTCGCATGCTTGAACTTGTACTTTGTTTGGTTCGAGATGGAGCGCAAGACCCTGGATTATGTATGTTGTAATCCAGGCTGCGATTGTGGATTATTATCATTATGTATATGACTCACTGATTGGATGGATGCGACCATACCTGAGTCTATTTATTTGATCCTCGCTGGATGGCTGCGTCCATACCCTAGATCCGGATTATAGTGTACTCTGTTTCGGATGGCTGCACCCATACCGCATATACATCATGTACTTTAGATATCAGTTGTATTTTTCTACGCAGGTTTTCCGATGGCGGGCATTCAGTTGAACATGTTCTCGTAAAGCATTTCACCCCTCTCTCTCTTGGGCCTCATGCTTTAGGGGGCATCTGTTACACAGTAATTTTTCACCGTCCCTGCAATTCCCATCTCACCCATTGGAGGGTCGTTTCTATGACCAATAAGTAGTGTCATGCCTTTCAAATACCATCATTTCATCCATTTCCATGAGGACAACATTCCTTTTGTTGATCATTTCCTGAGCAGACCCCTAAAAACACCTGTTTTTGCCTTGGCGCTGGTAGCCCGTTATGTACTCGCGCCAATGGGGGAAAATTAACACTGAGTCCATGCCAATTGGCGCTCTGTCCCAGTGTTTCACCCACACCACTCTGTTTATGGAAATTTTTTTAAAAAAGGGTGTGTTTCATTGGGGGGGGGGTGATGAGTTTCATCGTAGAGTCGTTTACTAATAATCACAAGGACCTTCCTCCTTTGGCCTCTTGTTTCCACCATATGGGGAACCTCCCAAAGGATAAGGCCTCCCTTCCACTATTGTAGGGATCCCAACCTCCTCCTCTCCTCTATAAATATAGCCTTCATCCATTGATGAAGGAGCTAAAGGGCTGATAGTCTTGAAGTGCCTAAGCTTTGAATCTCCAAATTACCAAGAGGCTTTTGTGCTGTAAGAGCCCTCTTCCTTCCCTTAAGGCTGACTCAAGTAAGGAGACTATTGTCGAGAGACTCAAGAGAGGTTTGCCCTTTCCCTGGCGAGCTTTGCGAGACATGAATGGCTGGAGACCCATCCGAAGGAGACCACGATGTCAGAACTTTGGTTGTAATCTCTTTCGATCGTTATTTAATGAATGATTATGATTATGGTTCCACTCTGTTTTCAATGATGTTAATATGAGTAATATCCTTTCTGACTGATATTGAGTTATGTATGCCAGATTTTATGCTTATATCTATTTGTTTCTTGCATTTGCAGGTGTCCACCCACGGAGATCGTGGAGATCGTGATCTGCCAAGGCTGAGGAACGGGAACGCTCTCTTCTTCAGATCGTAGCATTGGATTCCAGGTAGGCTTCTATCTTTAGTATTTTCATTCGTAACTAGGAACTTGCGTCGTAACATTTTTGATTGTTGCTAGACCCCTGCTGGGCTAGTAGGGATCGCCTCTGTCCGCAGAGGGGATTTACCTCCTCAACATCCACCTAGAGCCATGGTTGCATTGTATGCACCCCTGGTTTTACCTGAGGTCCTCAATGATATGCCTGCTGAATATCAGAGTAAAATTCCTATCTTTGATGCCACTCAAAGCATCACAACCCAATAGCATGTTGATAAAATGAATGACTTTTTTTATCTACATGAGCTTGAAGCAGAGAATGTAACTACCAGGTTGTTTGTTCAAAGCTTTGGAGGTGAAGTTAGGAAATGGTTCAGAGCCTTACCAGCAGGCTCAATTTTCACTTTACAGGAGCTGAACACACAGTTCTTAGACCGATGGGAGGTAAAGAAAAACCCACTGCAAACTTTTTCTAAGTATGATAATGTTAAGATAGATGTGGGTGAAACTTTACAGGATTATTGTTTGAGATTTAATGCTCTATATAGTGCTATTCCAACTAACCTTAAACCTCCTATGGGATTAGCCTTGCTGAAATTTCTAGATGGTTTCAATGCTGATATGGCATATCAGCTGCGGGAGAGAGATCCCACTACCCTTGAAGACATGCAGAAGATAATTGTTAGTGTAGAAGCTAATCTGGTAGCTAAAAGAGCTCGAACCAGAGCGGAAAAGAGAGTCACGGTGAAAGAGGAAGCCTCTCCTTTAGACAGCAAAATGGACACTTTGATTCGGATAGTGGAAAATATGGTTGATCGATTAACCATTTTAGATAGACCTGAACCTAAAATAAGAAATCCGAATTTTAGAGAGCAGTAGCCGCAATTCAGAATCAAGTGGAGAGAACAAAGAGCGCAGGACCAAGCAGCGCCACCACAGCAACAAATTAGAGCTCCATTACAGTAGAATTATTTTCAAGCAATAGAGATGGATGATGATGATGACCTTGTCATTGAAGCCAGTCATTTCTTCGCAGATTATGACTCGCCAATTTTCCTCACTAAAGAAGAGGAATACATAGCAACTGTAGACATTTGAAAGGATGAAGATTTCATTTTTTCCAATGATGTAGTGTTGGAAGATGAGTCCAATGACTACCAAAGAGGGTACATGAATGCTTTTTTAGCCCAACAAAAATATTCTTTGAGGATCAGAGATGTTCCGATTAGTCCCATTCAAAGGAGAAAAGAGCTCCAAATGAAGAACGATGCTCAGAATAAAGGAAAAGAGCCAGCTGACTCTTCCTCCAACAAAACACCTTCAGCGACTAACAACCCAAATGACAAGAATCGGCAGTGTGCAGCAAAAGAGCAAGTAGAGAAAAAAAATCTTCCAGTTAAAGAGGTAAAAAAAGCTCCTTCCTTTAATTTAGAGAATGAAATTTCCAAACTGAAAGTGTTTATGCCCCTCATTGAGTTGGTGAAAAATAATGCTTATAAAAATCAGGTGTCTAGAATTCTGCAAATAGACTCTATTTCTGATATGGTGAATGTAGAAGATGACTAACCTAAACTCATCTTTGGACCAGAAACTGAAGATCAATCAGAAGAAAGTGAAGTCCGTCCTTTTTACCTAAGTCTTAGAGTACATGAGTTCATATTGCATAATGCTATGCTGGACTCTAGAGCCTCACATAATTTGATGCCCAAAGCCATCATGGAGAAGTTAGGACTTGATATTACTAAAAAATACCATGATTTTTATTCCTTTGACTCAGGTAGGGTCCATTTTATTGGTCTTATTCAAGATTTGGTAGTGTCTTTAGATAAAATCCTAGCCAAAAATGTTTTTATGGACATAGTGGTTGCTGATGTCCCACCAAGGTTTGGAATGCTTCTATCTAGGTCTTGGGGTGAAAAACTTAAGGGAACCATGCAACTTGACTTCTCTTATGCCACCATTCCCGTGTTTGGCCAATTAAGAAAACTAAATAGGGAAAATAAAATGAAATATATGATCACTAGCAAAGAGAAGCCAGTCAATCATCCTATTAATGTAGTTCATATAGATTTAGAGTCCTTTGTCTTGTATTTAGATGATGGTTTAAATGATGAGGATGTTCAGTTGGTACAAGTACATGCAATACCTGAGATTTCATAGAATTTCAAGGAGGTCCTCAAATAGGAAAAAGACAAAGCAGCAAGCACTTTTGAGTCTCCTGCCTACCAGCAACAAAAAGACATTGAATAGCTAGAAATCATCCAAGATAAAGAAAATAAAGAAACAAAATTTCAACATCTGCAAGAAGAAGAAGAAGGCCTTTGGAGCATGGATTTTGATGGAGTTGTTGGTAAATATGGAGCTAGTATTGGAATATGTATTAGGAGCCCTATTTTCCAGACTGAAAAGGTTCCTAGCTATGTTAGAGTATGTGCTTATAAGTTGGCTTATGACTGCTCTAACAATGAAGCAAAGTATGAAGCTTTGATTGCAGGTCTCAAAATTTTGAAGACGATGAATGCAAAAAGGATTTCTATGTATGGAGACTTCGAGTTAATAATCAAACAGGTGAAAGGAGAATACCAAGAAAAGCATCTGAGATTGAGGGCATACAAAAATGCATTCCTAGATATCTTGAAGGATTTCCTTGAGTACACTTTGATAGCAGTACCCAGGATGCAAAAGCTTATTGTTGATTCTCTTGCCACTATTGCAAGAAACTTGAAGATCCGGATGAACTCCAGCAACAAGTTTGAGATCTATGTCAAACATAGGCTTGTTGTTCCTGACAATTTAAGGTATTGGCAAGTGTTTTGGGATGACAATGAGATTAATGTCTTTTTGCAGGGTGATGGAAAATTCAAAGACATTCCAATAGAAGGTGAGTATGAGGTTGATGATCAGGAGATGGAAGCAAATCAGATGGACATATTGCAGCTGAAAGATAGTGTAATTCCTAGAGGTATCATACCTTTAGAGGAGATTTTTGACCAGGATGATGTTGCAAATAAACCAATTTTGGTGCCTACTGAGAAAGGAGTTGAAGATGTGAATCTTGGAACAGCTGACCAGCCCAAGTTTGTGAAGTTTTCAAAGGCATTGTCCCCTGAGGTAAAGGAGAATTATGTTAAGTTGATTTTTGAATTTTCTGATGTGTTTTCATGGGATTATTTAGATTTGAAAGTGTATGATAAGAATATAATCCAAGATACTATTCCTATCAAGCCGAATCAGAAGCCTTTCAGACAAAAGCTGAGAAGAATCAATCCGAAGCTGTTGCCATCCATCAAAAAAGAGGTAAATAGGTTGTACAAAGCTGGTATCATTGTTCCTATTATATTTTCTGACTCGATTTCAAACTTGGTCCCAGTACGTAAGAAGACATGAGAGATAAGATTGTGCATATATTTTCGGAATTTGAATAAGGCATCCTTAAAGGAAAATTATCCACTTCCGAAGATGGACCATATTCTGTAGAGAGTAGTTGGAGCATCTAGGATGTCACTAATTGATGGCTACTCAGGCTACAACTAGCTCTTGGTGCATGAGAAAGACCAACACAAAACTGCCTTAACAACATCCTGGGGAACCTTCCAGTATGCTAAAATGCCATTCAGACTGAAGAACGCTGGAGCCACTTTCCAGTGAGAAATGGACATTACTTTCGCCAATGAAAAAGATGTTTTTCTTGTGGTTTATTTGGATGATCTAACATTTTTTTCAGGTTCAGATGATGAGCATTTTCACCATTTGAGATTTTTTTTCAGCAATGCAGAAAGTTTGGGATTTCTCTCAATCCCAAGAAGAGTCTTTTTGCCATGGATGAAGGAAAGTTGTTGGGGAATATCATCTCTAAGGATAGTATCCGTATTGATCCATCTAGATTGGAGGCAATTCAACACATAGACCGTCCATGGAACAAAAGGGAGATTCAATCATTCAATGGTAAGATGAACTTCTTGTGTAGATTTATACCCAACCTAGCTGAACATCTAAGAGAAATGACTAACATGTTGAAGAAGGATAGCACTGTCAAATCGAGTGAGGAAGCTATCAAGTCATTCAATTTGGTAAAGTTTTCTTTCTCCAATGCGCCAGTTTTGATTAGTCCTAACTATACTCATGATTTTATTATTTTTTCATTTGCATTAGAGCATACTATGGTTGTTGTTTTAATGCAAAATATAGATCAGGTTGAAAATCCATTTGCATTTTTCAGTAGGACTATTAGAGATGCTTATTTTAAGGTATAATATTATTGAAAAACAAGCATTGGATCTTATAAAGGCATTGAAGGATTTCAGGGTCTACATTCTGCATTCACATACTGTAGCCTATGTCCCTAATGCAGCACTGAAGGATGTATTGATGCAAACTGATCCAGAAGGTCAAAGAGGTAAATGGATAGTAGCTATGTTGGAGTATGACTTGGAGATCAGACCCACGAAGTTGATTAAAGGCCAAGGCTTGGAAAAATTGATGGCCTAATCAAATCTGCATGCCCTGTATATAAAAATTATTACAACAATGTCAGAGGATGAAGATGAAGGTTTTCTTGTTCCAATTTCAGATATTTTTCTACAGTCCCCTTGGTATTCTGATATTATTTATGTCCTTCAGCATCTGTCACCTCCTCTAAGTATGTTTAAGAGTAAAGGTAGATCTTTGAAACTTAAATCTGCTAATTATTGTATTTTAAGCAATGCTCTATATTGGAAAGACCCATGAGGCATTCTGCTCAATTATTTGGTCGAAGAAGAAGCTCAAAAGGTAACGCATGATTTCCACAAAGGTGATTGTGGAGGTCATTTGTTTTGGAAGACTATAGCTAACAAGGTATTAAGAGCAGGGTATTATTGGCCCACCTTATTTTATAATTTATATAAAATAGTAATGAATTGTCATGAATGTCAAATTTTCCAAGGGAAGAAAAAATTGCTTCCACTTCCTTTAAAACCAGTTTCAGTGAACGCTCCCTTCCAGCAGCGAGGACTCGATTTCATAGGATAAATTCACCCCGCATCATCAGCACAACATCAATGGATCCTGACAGGGACATATTACTTTACTAAATGGATCGAGTCTTTCCCAGCAAGGAAAGCTACAAGCATGGTAATTATTCAATTCCTTGAATCAAATATTTTATCTCGTTTTGGCTGCCCATAAAAAATTATAACAGACAACGTAGCAGCGTTCAGATCTAAGAAGATGGTCGATTTCTACGATAAGTATAATATCATGTTGGGCCATTAAACAATGTATTATCCACAAGGCAATGGCCTGGCAGAATCATCAAACAAATCGCTGATAAATATAATTAAGAAAATGCTAGAGGCAAACAAAAGAAACTGGAACCGCAAGCTCATCAACGCATTGTGGGTAGACAGAGTTAGCAGTAGGAAATCAATAGGTATGTCACCTTTTGAATTGGTTTATGGTACTGATGATGTCTTTCCTACATCTCTTACCATCCCAATTATGAGATTATTGCAAGAAGTTGGTAGTGAAGATGATGAAAATCAGCGAAGGATCAATCAGATGATCCATCTTCAGCAAACAAGAGAGGAAGTGTCACAAAACGTTGTTCAGTTGTAGGAGAAGATAAAGAAGATCTATGACTGAAGGATCAAATCAAAAAAATTTCAGCTGGATGATGTAGTGTGGACATGGGATGCAAGGAATAAGGACAAAGGGAAGCACGGTAAGTTTGACAACTTGTGGAAAGGACCATACAGGATTTCAGCATACAGAGGACATAATGCCTTCTTGCTTTCACAAATGGATGGCCAAGATTTCCCTGGAGGAGTAGTGAATGGTAGGATTTTGAAGCACTACCATTGTTGAAGACAATGGATCAGAGCTATGTCACAATCATTGTATATACCATGTTATTTTTTGTCACATTTCAAGTACACAGTCATTGAATTTTGGGGCCCGAGGTGAAGGCTATAAAACTTGGATGATATGTGTATGGTTTGGTTTTATTTCAGTCTTCAGTCTTAGTCTTGAGTCATGAGTCAGTCTGCATTGTGTCAGTTTTTAGTGTTTTTGACTACATGCCCAATAGATAAGGCTACTTGGTCTACGGTGTTCTTGGCACCTCCAAGGAGCTACCATCCCCATTGGAGCCAATGTTAGTGTCAGTCTAGTCATACTGCCATCAGTGATCAAAATTTCTCTTTTTCATTTGCATATTAGGAGTCCCATACCAATAAATTTCACCATTCCGCTAGGTCATGGATTCATCAATGGTAGTGATTTTTCATCAGTTTTCCCTCATGTGAAACTTCTTGATTCTCCTTTCTATGGTCTTTAGTCATGAGTCACTTTCACTCTCAAAATCATATCTTTAGGTCATAGGATGGGTCTCATTAGGTCCTAGGATCTCACCATGGTCAAACTAATGAGTCAAGTGTTAATAAATATCAGCAAGGTCATGAGGAAGTCAATAAACTCAAAGTCACAGCACCTGGAAAGATCAAAGAAATGTTTTAGTCAACTTGATGTAATTTTCACCTCAAAACCATGTTTTGAGGTGAAAACATGATGCTTTGCCTTTATTATCATTTATTATGTAATTTTATGTCAGCATATGTAATAAGTCACATTTCAGAAACTGCTATCTCCACAAAGTCATCACACTTCCTTTCAGAGAAGTTTTCCATAGCATGTTCAGCGTCAAATCATGTTCTAAGTAGATTCAGTAGAAAGAGCCCATAAAGAGATTTCCAACGGTATAATACACTCTCAAAATTGATTTCTGGATTGAAATTTATGCCTAAGTGAAGTAAAATGTCCCTTATACCCTTAAACAATCACTTTTTCCACCTTTCCCTAAATTTTATTTTATTAAAGTTTTATAATTTTTTTATAAAATCATTTTTCTCCTTCTGATTTACAAAATCACATTATAAAATCATTTAAACAAATATGTGATTTTTTTTAACCGCTTCCCCTCCATACTGTGAAACTTTATAATAAAATCAAAGTTTCATATTATAAGTACCCCCTGCGCCACCCCCCCCGTCGTTCCCAAACCACTTCCCCTCCATGCCTTATAAATCTTATAATAAAACTTAAAGGTCTATATCATATAAACCTTGCAAAACTTCCCATCTCAATCACAACATTCTAAAGGAGCGCCCTGATTGGCCCTTTTCCAAACTTCCGATGTGATTCTATTGAGACTCCCGATTGTATATCCCCTGATTAAACCCACCCAAAAACATCCCAACTGTCAATCTTAGCATTCAATCTGATGGCCCACGACCAATTGGAACATCCTCATTGGCATTTTCCAAGAGCCCCTCCCCAATCGCATATCCCCGATGGCAAACCTCCGATTACACCACCGCCGTCGATTTGTCCAATGATCGGACGACCTAAAGCCATCGCGCGAATCGAGATCAGCGTTATTTATATTGCACCCCGCCCCACTTTCCTCAGATCCCCAATGCCTATTGACCCCAGTCCCACCATAATCTTCTGCCCTTTTACAAATATAAAACAAGTATTTTCCTTTGTAAAAATTGAAATTTCATATTAATTCGTTTTATAAAGGATTTCGCACTGTTTAATCCCATTGCATCGGATAAAATCCATATTTCCATATGCCCGCCCCAATTCCCCGATTCCGATTGTGATTATTTTGACCCTGGTCCCACCATAAAATTCCTCCGCCCTTTTAATAAAAAAAATTCATTCGTCCCTTTGTATAAAATGAAAAACCATTTTTATTTATTTACAAAGGGTTTCCTCACTCTATTGTTGATTACCCATCAAACTTATGCCAATCACATCAGAGGTTTTGCCTCATACATCTGCTCCCTGTCCCACTCTGATTTTGATTGCGATGGCACTGTCACAATGTCTATTTTCTAAGGTTTTATTATATATTTTATCCCAGTGATTCTAATTGCAATTGCGACATGAACCCCACTCCCTTTCCCTTCATTTATTTTATCCCAAATCATTTTTCTCCCTTCACTAAGGCATAAATTCATTTTATGTTATTTCAAAGGCATATTATTAAAGGGTCATTTTTCTTCAAACAAATAATGGAAAGCAATAGTCAGCTGGCTGAGAGCTAAAATAAAACAGAGATTCCTACATCAGCAAAGAAATATGGATTTGTTCCTCAAATCACTTATTTATCATTCAACAGCGTAATTGTGAAATTTGCCCAAATAGTCAAATGTATTTTTTTCCCTTATTTTCAGGGGTAGAATGTTAGATTTATTTTCTATCATTGCACTTCAATTCTTCAACTATTGAAAAAGCTCCTCTTTTTGTGGATCTATGTTCCCACAAATCTAGTCTATTTAATGTAATTGTAAATCATTTGTAAAGCAGTATGTAACTTAGAAGTAGGGGAATAGTGTGGAAAGAACGCTCTGCGTTGCATTGTACAATTTGACAGGGAATTAATAAGAGATGCAGCTCTGATTTGTGGGATCCATGTGGTATGAGATTTAGCATTTGTTTCTCTCCTTTGTTTCATATGTTAATTGTTATGTTTCACCTCTCATCCATAAACATTTCCTTTTGAATGCTTTCAAGATAGAAAGGTAGAATCCATTTTTATGCTCTGCCTTGGGAAATCATTCATACTCTGTGTCTTTCTTCTGTTTAAAAAGGATCCATTTATTGTGCCTTTTTTAGCTCCTCAGCAGTCTTTCCATTTCATCCTTATTTCACCTTATTTGATAAAATCTCGTACCTATATTGCCCCATGAAATACCCTGTATCCTGTTTTAATTCCCCAGTTTCATGCTGTCCCATTTTGTCCCACACATCCCTGAAAATTCATTTCATTTATTAAACTTCTTTTCCATCATTATACCTAGCCTAATATCAGATCATTATTGCACTTTATTAAATATCCTTTCCCAGAGAGAGCCCTCTCTTGTCCTTGTAGGGCTAGCTACAAGGCTGAGCGTGGGTTAGTTGTTATCCTGTTTTTCCCTTTTCAGCCTGGGGTTTAGATCAGGTGCTAACAAAGAGAAATGGAAAAAAAAAGGCTAGATGGAAAGGCGAGGGAAATTAGGAAGGTAGGAAAAAATAGAGTGAGGGAAACCGTTGATCTTGGTAGATCAACGGTGCAATTTGCATCAGATGTGGAAACATTGGCGGAGGAAAAGGCAAGGGTAATGAAGAAAAAATGTGAATCGATGATGCAAGGGGGCTAAGAGCTTAGTGCTGGGGCATGGTCCCATGGAGGAGCAAGGGACCAGGAGCCAGGGAAAAGGGGCTAAGATGTGGCTGGTCATCAGATCAAAATCCAATCGACGATGGAGATCACGTCGAGGCATTGCTATTGGGGTGGAAAGTTTACAAAGGAAATGTAGGTTTACAGAGGAAAAGCCGATGCGATGGGGGCTATTGCCTGGTTGCGAGCGCAGGTCGCATGAGAAGCAGGGGAAGAGATGCTTAAGCCCTCAGGGGCTTAAAGCCTATCCATAAAACAGGTCGGAAAATAAGCTTAAAGGAAGTTTTTTAGGCCTTTTTAATATTTTCCGATAGGGATAAAAGTGGGGTTTTTAACCAAATAAAAGGGGGGTTTTATAAGTTTAAAGGATTTTTAGGTGAAATAGGGGGGAAATAAAAGGAAAAGGGGCTTTTCAGAGGAAAATGGAGAATAAAATAAAAGGGAAAAATGAATGAAATAGGATTAGGAAATAATGGGGAATGGCCTGAAAAAATAGTCTCTTTTGATATCAACAGGGTTACTTGGTGGATGTTTTGAAGGAAATAGCAGTGAAGATTATTCTTGAGTTAGAAAACACAAGAAGGCTTCAAGAATGGGAAATTTTCTATGAAAATAATCTCTTGAAGGCTCAAGACCTATTTTAGCCATCATTTACTATGACAAAAATTTACTGATGGATAACAGTGGCTCCACTTGGAGATGGCAGCTCCTTGGAGGTGTCAAGAACTTTAGAATTTTTATCTCTGGAATGTAGACATATGCCTTATCCATTAACAACCTTTTCTTCCTTGATCATGCTGCTTAAAAAGATGATCATTACTTTATGTCAGTAAACAAATTTCTCCCAAACATTCTACCTACACAGCCTACTTTTCCTAACATTTTTCTTCATAAGGTGCGCTTGGACTTGCAAACCTTTGTCATCAAAATTTTATTTTTTTATTGAAAGCAAGAAACTAATCTAAATCTACCCTTATTTATTCCATGAGTTCAGATTAAACAATTGAACTCATTAATTCTATACCTAAGCTACTATCTGCCAGGATTAAACTGTTTGGCAGATTTTATTCTCTATATTCTAAAATAGAAATTTAAACCCAGTCAAATCAGGATTAGGCTACCTAATTTTCTATGGTGTCTATGGCTGTATATACAAGCTACACATAGACTTTATTTGTAGAAAATTTAAAACAAACTGTGAAGGCTTAAGATCTGAAAATTACAAGCATTCTTCATTCTTCTTATGACTCAGATTTTGATCTTTTTAGAGTCATCTTTTTTCTCTACCTAGTTCAAGTTTTTATTGTACTAGAACCATTATTTTATTTTGCTTTGGCTTAATTTTTGATCCAATTAGAGCCATTTCTTTATATCCTAATCTAATCTACTGATAAGCCAAGATTTCATTGTTTGGATAATCTAATTCACTAACCTATCAGTAGTAAATTGAAATCTATCTAGTCATGATTAGGCTATATCACTAAATAGTAGTTTTCTTTTTGGTAGTGGCATTTAAGCTTGCACACTTTTAGATTTTTCTTTTCCTTTTTGGTATGGGGTTGTACCTTTCTTCTTTTATATCTGCCCTCTTTTCTCTTTTTCTATTGTTTTGTATTTTTTTTCTTTTTCTTTCAAATCAAAAAACAAAAAACTAACTAAATTCTCATAGGCTGAGCTTTATTGACATTCCTACCTACCCTAATCTAACTCTGAAATATTTACATGTTTAGCTGACAAACTCTCTTTTCCAATACATCCAGTCAATCAGATGGTTCCATGACTGGTATTTTCTCATCTCTCTGAGCATGTTGGACAGACAAAAGGGCCACTCCCACCTCACTTTTTCTTTAGCAGCAGTGCTAAAAAAAATTCTAACTTTTGGTAATATACTGCTCCTAACAATTTTTATTCCCTCTTCAAATGTCTTCAAAAAATCAGCTTAGGGGTCTTGAAATAAAAATTGGTTGGGAGTATTTGACAGGTAAGTTTCACCCAAGGTTATTTTTTCTTCCACTAGATCAAGAAAAATATTCTTTTGAGAAAGAAAATATTCCTCATGTTCATTGTGATCTGAACTAGAGGACTCATCATATTTGGTAGTGCTGTCCTCTTGTAGTCATGGTATATTCTGACTCAGTGGACTGAAATCTGTGAAGAAGTCATTATATTCTTGAGCAGGGGTATCTTTGATTACCTCAACCCTTTTAGGATAAGGTTCTTTATATTCATCATGTTAAAGAAATTCTTCTTTCTTTTCCTTCTCAACCTATAAGCTAAAATATTGTTGATTCCCAATCACATGAAAACTATTATTGATGAGTTGTAATGAAGCAGAGTAAAGAGTCAGAGACTCTTCCCCCTCTGCTTCATTTTTAAATCTTTCTTCATCAGTATCATAAATAGTCTGCTTTGGATCATTACCTTCTTGGAGTTGGTGGAATTGATCTTACTCCCACAAAGCTACTAGTGATGGTCCTGCAAGATCAACTTTTGTTTGGAGAACATCATCATCATACAGATCAAAAATAAGAAAATCATTACTGTAAGTAATGTCACCAATAAAACATACTGGATTATCAGAATATCTTTCTTTATTCTGATCTACAACTTTATTTTCTGGTTCAAGACAACAAGGTTCAGTAGGTAGATGAGTAAAAGTGTTTGTTTTATAAAATATTTCAGAGGTTGGTTGTTTGTTTAATATTTGATCAATTTATTCTTCTGTCAAAAGAGGGATTTATTTTTCAGCATGAACAAAGAAAAATTGTCCTCTTTGTCTTATGTTAACTGGTTTTTAGGTTGGATGTCTTCTTCGGCCTCTTCTAGGGGATCTTCACTTGTGCTTGCATGGAAACCTTGAGGATTTTCTACTATTTCCTGATCTTCTTCTATTTTAAACAATTCCTCATGATGTTCATGAGTTGTTTCTTCTATATTATCAAGAGGCCACTCTTCTTTTGCAATTTGAAATGAGTTACAACATAGAGGGAGAGTCCCTATATGTGCTAGTTCTCCTTCCATTTCAGATTCTGCATTTTCTAAGTGGCTACTTATTTCCTCAAAAAATTTCTCTCTATTAATATTTTCATTTTGTTCGTAAACATATCTTAATAGTAAAACACAAGTTATAGGTAGGAAATTAGGAATTTCTTGACAACCTTCCCCATTATCTTATATAAAGTCTTGATCATCATACATGTATTGCTCATTGTTTAGGTCTTGTAGTGGTTTATTTTGTGTTTGATCAGGGAAAAGCATGGGCTGCTCTAGATCATCAATATTCAAATTAGCCTCATCTAGAAGGGATGATGAATCATTATTTCTTCTTGTGGGGATATCTTGAGGATTTTATTTTACTTATTGATTAATCTCTTTCTCAAATGATTCATCTAGGTTCTTGTGATAGTTTTCTTAGGTATGAAATTCATGGATGGCTGTTATGATATCTTCAGACTGCCAATTTCTCAAATTTTCATGAATGCCTACAAGGTATTCTATGATGCCCTCAGATTGATTACAAAAACTTCCCTCTAATGATAGGTAAGGGGATTTTTCCTTATAATGATCATAAAATACTATGTGGAGGTCTCTTAGAGAAAACAAACTACCAGCCCTCAACCATTCATACCAATCCCTTCCCTTTCCTTCTAATGTTAACGTGAACATTTTCATAAGGCAATTTTCATGCCATTACACTTTTAACCTCCATACATGTATATTAAATTTGATGAGATGTAACAATGGGTCATCAAACCTTTCGCCTTGAAAAATAGGAAGGTTATCATCCCAACACACCTAGGGCATCTTATGTAGGAACCCAGGGATATGGTCTCTACTCATTGGGGCATATCTTCTTTGTATCCTTGCATCCATGTTTATAAATCAGAAAAGAGGTCACCATATCTTTTCAACCAGTTTGGAGTCTTCCAATAGTGGAGTCATTTGGTTTTTTGGGAGTTTTGGAGTCGCCAGGTGAAGTATTTTTACTTATTTTCAAGGTTTGGTTGTTGTTCACCAACAACAATCAATAATAACCAGTCTTTGTGACACTTTTTTCATTCAGAAATAGGGGTTCACCATGAAGTTATCTATTACTCAATAAATCTACCCAGTATGGTCACCAATATGTTAGGTCTCCGTAGTTTGCAAGATTGGCACGAACAAATGCCACAAAGCCTACATAAAAAAAACTTTGGAATCCTAGGATCTAGCCCTCCCGGATTTAGAGGGATCTCTCTATATAAGTGTTTTCAAAGATATGATCTTTAAGGCTTATGACATGATATTATTCTAGTTATGAAGTACAAGGGTTTTGTTTTTTTTGGTTGGGATGGATATCATTAAAATGAAGGAAGTCTTCTAAGGGGTAAATTTGTGAGCAGGTTGAAAGAATGGTTCAGATGATAGGATAAGTAAGAAACAATATCAATCCATTGGGCTATGGAACCACAAAAGGATTTAATTGCACAATAAGTTTCAAGAGTGGTTTATGGGGCAAGTCATCTATGTCAAAACATCTCTTTAAGTTGATTTATTGTATGGAACATTAAAGTGTAGTGAAAGAAGAAAAAATATAATAAAAACAAAGAATAGCTTAAGATCAAGTAAGAAATTTGAATCTAGCTTTCTTTCAGCATACTCTCAATGGAAAACATTAAAGATAAAACAAAGAATAGACTAAGATCAAGTAAGAACTTTTAACCTAGCCTTGTTTCAGCATACTCCTAAGAAAAAACATTCAAGATAAACATAAAAAGTAGCCTAAGATCAGGTAAGGACTTTTAACCTAGCCTGCTTTTGACATACTCTTAAGGGATATTTTCAAAGCAACTATTGGAGATAAACTAGAGGACAGGGCTAACCATAAACTTCTCTAGTTAAACTTTAATTAGTAGACTTTCAAGAAATTTCAAAGACAATATCTCAAGCTATACTCAGTAAACATGGGCTCACCAACACCTCCCTGGTTATACTCTATTGAATTATCTTTAAAACACAATCAGAAGAAAACATAAAGATAAAGATTTATCAGTGAGAAATAGGGTACTTTGTAGTAAATCCTAATCTATATTTTTTCTTCTTTATCAAAGAAAATGGACAGTATGAAAAACATGCGAAAAATAACAATTACAGTAAGAAAAACATCACCATTGACATAGACTAGGATCCCATAAATCAACTTGTGTATTTGATGTTCAAACCAGTTACAATCTTCAAGTCTAGTGGGTCTTTTACAGCTTCAAATTTCTCATCTTAGCCTATCTTTATTCAATTACAAAACAAAGCTTCAGCAGCCTCAAAAGCTATTTACATTCAGCAAGTATGCAACCAACAATAACACTAGACTCCTCATATGGTATTTATAGATGAATTGAGGAGGTTGAGTGAAAAGAAGATCTAATTTTTCAATTAATATAGAGTAATTGCTTATCGATCTTTGAGAGGTCTTATGGAGAATATTTCAAAGTTTAACTCTGCTTTAATTAATTTTACATTAACTTTTATCTACTTCAGTCTCTTTTGTTGACTTTGGAGGCTTTTGGGTAGGCTAGCAATTACTTCTAAGCTGTCTTTGGAAAATATCTTTGATTGTGCATTCAATTTGTATTCTTTTGAGGAAAATGAACTTGTAGGTGGCATTTTTGAAGAATAATTTCCATACTGAGGTGGAATTAAGAGGATTTCTTTGTTGATTTGTCATGATCTGTTGCTTTAAACACTGATTAGGCCTTGATCTTGATTTTGGGCCTTTATAATCATCTTCGAGATTTAAACCTTTTCTGCTGATTGTATTCACCTTTAAGCTATGTATTTAACCTTAAATCTGTAGGATTAAACCTTTAACCTTCAAATTTTATGTGTAATCCTTTATCTTCAATCTCCACTGTCTTTTCCTTTTGCTGTTGTGGATAGGTGGCTTTAGCGTGTGGCGTTTTGATTTAAATAACCAATGTTTATGCAACATTGATTAAAAACCCATATTTTACACTTGGGAAGCTCTTTATCTGCATTTATTAGGCTTTATAGATGGTGATATTCGGCCCTGTCCCTTTATGTATTGTGGGAAGGGTTTTTACCTTTAAAGCTGCCATTGAATCCTGCAAAAAACTAATGAAAATGTTATAAAACCCTGCGATATTTGGATAAACTACTTTGGAGGCTGGTGGAGGGCGAAAGGAGCAGTGAGGAGGAGGAAATGCATGTAGGGGGAGGTTTTATGGACAAAACATGCGGAAATAGGGTTTAAAAATGAATTTGGCGCAAAACTATGGATTGGTGGTTTCTGTGAAAATTGCGAATGGTTTTCGCATTCGTAAATGGTGGTAAGAGATTTACACATAAACGAACATGATATCGTCCGTCAGGAAACACGTTTCCTCCTGATTACCACCTATTTTGCATTCATTCGGGCTGTTAAACCTTGATGCGAAAATATGCGTGAAACACGATGTGAACCGTTGGATTTGGAGGTATAGATCCAACGGTGGGGGAGGAGCGTGATGGGGAAAGGTGCATGGTGAAAGGGAGGTGGTGGAGGCCAAGTGTTGGGAGGTGATTGGGGGATAGCTTCATGGGTGGAAGGTAGGGCCTGGCTGACATCAACGTTTTTTTTTGGTAGCGTGTTTGGTTGATCGGCGGGGTTGGAGATGTGGGTTGGACAAGAGCCATCGGATGAAAGCGATCAATGGTTGAGATGTGTTTGCGGGGATGAATGAAAATGGGTGGTAGTGTGATCAAAGGATGAAAGGGGAGGTGTGATAACTGTTTATCTTTAAATATCTATAGTGGGGATCATTTCGTAGAGTGGTAAGGCAGGGAGGAAAAAGGAATGAAGGGATGCGAATGAAGGAAACTGTTGTGTAACCAGCTCCAAAAATAGAAGAAAAGAGATATCAATGCCTTAGAAATAAGCCACTTTGAGGGGGCAACCTCCAATACATTAAATAAATGAAAAATTCTTGGATGATACAAATGAACAAAACCTCCTTCTATATATAGGAGTCCATGGGGCCACAATACAATCCTAGTGGGGCCACAATGTAATCCTAGCCGACCTAATAATAATAATGTAAGGGCAAAATAATAACAATATGGGGGTTACAGGGGTACAAAAATAACAATAAGGGGGGCTAAACTAACATAATAAGGGACTACACTATTAATATAGGGACTTAACATGCCCCTTTCCTTCAAACAAGTGTTGTCCTCAACGCTTGATTATTTCTTGATGCTTCTGTATAAAATTCTCATCCTCCCATGTGGAATATTATACAGGAAAGTTCTTCCACTTACTGAGATACTTTGAAATTGATCGTACTTGTCGAGTTCTTGTTTCTATGACTGCTTTAGAACTTCTTTCGATGTGATGTTGATATTCCTGTTGTTTCATTAGATTTTTCACCAAAGTTAGGTTATCCTTTGAGAGTTGGAGAAATTGTTGTTGATGCTCAATGTCTTCTTCCACTAATTTATCATACATATTAGCTGTTATTTTATCCTTCAAACCATCCAAATTAGACTCCATTTCTGCTTTTAAACCATCTATTTCATCTTCGGTTGCTCTTCGTAAGATCAAAATTTGTTGCACTTGGTACCGTAATTTTGATATCTCATCCTAAAATTATTCCTCTTCATGCATCATAGTATAGATTTCTAAGGGCTTAATGGGTGTTTAATTATTTTTAGGAGGAATTATGAACCCAATACTGAAATATATGCTCAATAGGCCCTTGGAATCACTTCAAACTAATTTTTCAAACAAGATTTATGCAATTCGGAAAAAAAATACACACCTTTTTCTTGCTTTTGAGGAGCTCGATATTGAAATTGGATTATATTTGTGATTGCAGCACTTCAATATCTAAAATTCAGCAATGAAATACCCCTCTTAATTATCTTTTGAATGCCACGGGTCTGATTTAATTTGGATTCCCCAAGACAAAGTTGTGTCCAATCTCCCACAATGACCTAATTTTGGACTGGTTCAGTAGATAAAACTTGTACGACTTGCCACGTGTCACTGTTTCATCCTTTGTCTCTGAAATTGATAGCCAAGAAACTATATTCTGTGTACTTGTGACCAATTTTTATGGCACTCCAATCCAATCCCCAGAGAGAGAGTTATTGAACTTTTCCCACGATCACCTCTTTGAGATGAAATTCAGGAGCCTGCAAAAGCACTACCTTCCACAGATCATATCTCCAAAAATGTTGTGAACCAAGGTCTGAAATTTTTTGAAAAATTTCCTCAGGATTTCAGCTTCGCACCATATGAATTTCAGATTTTGAACCTTCATAGAAAACATTTTATAGCGCAAATTCCACGATGACCTGTTTAGGAGCCTGAAACAATACCTGACTTCCACAGATCATATCTCCGAAAATATTGCGAACCAAACTCTGAAATTTTTATAAAAGCTTCCTCAGGATTTTGGCTTCGCACCCTAAAAATTTCAGCTTCTGAAACTTCGTAGAAAAAAATTTATAGCGAAAATTCCACGATGACCTATTTGGAGCAGCGAAACCCTAGAATCCAAATCTCTGATACCAAATGTTGTGTAACCAGCTCCAAAAATAGAAGAAAAGAGATATCAACGCCTTATAAATAAGCCACTTTGAGGGGGAAACCTCCAATACATTACATAAATGAACAATTGATGATAAAATGAACAAAACCTCCTTCTATATATGAGTCCATGGGGCCACAATTCAATCAGGCCACAATGTAATCCTAGCCACGACCTAATAATAATAATGTAAGGGTAGAGCCACAATATGGGAAGGTGGGTGAACAATAACAATAAGGGGGGCTAAACTAACATAATAAGGGACTACACTATTAATATAGGGACTTAACAGAAACAAGGGAAGGAGGGGGTGATTTAGCGCCATTGGATCAGATAGATCTATGGCCAGGATTGATGCAGGATTTTAACAAGCATGGCGAGGAAAATAAAAAGGAAAGGAGCTTAAAGAATGGGGAAGGAAAGGGTCTAGTGGAGGAGTATGGGACCTGAGGTAGGGTATAAAGAGAAAAGGAAAAAAAAGGCTATGAAGAAAGGTGAGGAATAGCGAGAAGGCAGGGAAAAATAGAGTGAGGGAAACTGTTGATCTTAGTAGATCAACGTTGCAAATTACATCGGATGTGGAAACATTGGCAGAGGAAAAGGCAAGGGTAATGGAGAAAAATTGTGAATCGCCGATGCAATGGGGGCTAAGAGCTTGGTGCTGGGGCATGGTCCCATAGAGGAGCAAGGGACCAGGATCCAGGGAAAAGGAGCTAAGAAGTGGCACGGAGAGTTAGCGTTGGCCGTCAAATCAAAATCCAATTGACGGTGGAGATCACGTCGGGGCATCGCTATCAGGGTGGAAAGTTTACAAAGGAAATGCAGGTTTACAGAGGAAAAGCCAATGCGATGGGGGCTAGTGCCTGGTCACGGGCACAAGTCACATGAGAATCAGGGGCGGAGAGGTTTAAGCCCTCTGGGGCTTAAAGCCTATCCATAAAATAGGTCGGAAAATAAGCTTAAAGGAAGGTTTTTAGGCCTTTTTAAGAGTTTCCAATAGGGATAAAAGTGGGTTTTTAACCAAATAAAAGGGGGGTTTTATAGGTTTAAAGGATTTTTTGGTGAAATAGGGAGAAAATAAAAGGAAAAGGGGATTTTTAGAGGAAAATGGAGGATAAAATAAAAGGGAAAAATGAATGAAATAGGCTTACGAAATAATTGGGAATGGCCTAAAAAAATAATCTCTTTTGATATCAGCAGGGTTACTTGGTGGATTTTTTGAAGGAAACAACAATGAAGATTATTATTGAGTTAGAAAACACCTTAGAAGGCTTCAAGAATGAGAATTTTTATATCAAAATAATCTCTTGAAGCCTCAAGACCTGTTTTAGCCATCATTTCCTATGACAAAAATTTACTGATGGCTAACAGCTCCATGGTCACCTTCCAGATACGAGTATTTGTTGGGAAAAATACTGAGAGGGGGGGGGGGGGGGTGAATCAGTATTTAGGGCATACTCAAAACTTTATACATTTTCTTTCTTTAAAGCCCATATGCTACTTTCCCGAAACCAACTCGCGTATACACACAGATATCCTTCATAAAACTCGCATATATACAGAGATATTATTATGAATTTAATTCTTTACTTAGATCTATGCATCATTTATTCATCAGATGTTTAGTTAGTAGTAGGCATGTTTAGTAATAACAGAATAAACCATCACACATAAGCAACACACATGAACACCACGATTTAAGGTGGAAACCCAAGTCAGGAGAAAACCACCGCTGCCGTCATCTCAGTCTTCAATATTTTATTATAAGGAAAACATTGTACAACCATGTACTGGCGCAGACTCATACCAGCATGTAGACACCCACCTGCAGAAGGCTAAAACCTTCTCTCGTTTACTAGCCTCTCCTGGAAGGGAGCTACAACCCCCTACTCTCGTTTACCAGACTCTCCTGGAAGGGAGCTACAACCCCCTGAACTCGTTTACCAGCCTCTCCCGGAAGAGAGCTACTACCCCCTGCTCTCATTTACCAGCTACCACTAGAAGGGAGCTACAACCCCCTCACTGAAGGCTTCGACCTTCAGCACCATTGCGGACCACATTTCATCAATTTTCATACTGGATCCAACAGCTTCCATGCAACACAACTTGTAGGCCACTTTTCATCATATTTTCAGACTGGACCCACTCCACACATTTAAGCTAAACATTCATCAAAATTAAACTTATAACCCCATCAATTCATTCATTGAATCATCAACCAATCAACCAATGACTTGATATTCAATTAACATAATCAACAACATATTCATCATTCAAATAACCCAGTTCTGTATGAATACATCATTGACAAATAACAGTAGAACAACAAAACAGATCAGGCATTTCATTCCACTTACTTCAACAAACCCTAGATTCCATATGCACTTTTACTTCACTGAACCGGCGTATGTATGCGCTTTTATGCAGACCAACCCGCGTATACTTTTGTGCATTATTCAAAAAACCCTATCTTCCCATACACGTTTTTCCTTAAGTAGACCCGCGTATACACACGCTTTTACTGAAGCGAACCTGCGTATACATCTGTAACTTTTCAGGACTGTGCAGCTCTTCAGATCAGATAAAAAACTTAGATTTCATCCTCTACTTCAGAAAGTATTTTGCCTCATCTCAGATCTAAACATTCCATAAACAGATCTAGAAAATACATATACATTTCAGATCTAGAGATCCCTCTTCATCATTTTCTTCATAGGTGCATCATAAATTCAGATATATCAATCAAGAACAGAGTTCATCCATGCAGATATTCCTTAGAGATATTTATTCATTCACAACCCTTACTTATGCACCCCTTGCACTATGTTCTTCTTCTCCTTAAATAAATTTAGCCTTTATCAATACCATGAGCCAAAACCACACCACTTCCGATGGTATTCCTAGAGGGGATCAAATAGATAATCCAGTGCTCAATACAATGGGTCAATACCGTGGTAACACCCCTTGGTATTCTAAATTTAGAGCGTAGATGACCATACGTGACTTGGCACGTACTTTTCTGCGTGCATACGTGACTTACCCTTAACAAACTCGTGTATGCCTTGTGACATACCTTGCTCAACATTATTCTGGAATTTACTTCTGAACTGATCTATAGATAGATCATATTTACATCATTAACAACTCATCAAGTTAGTTTCCATCACGAACAACTTCATTAAGCAGGTTCCATCAAATTCAACACATTGTATCATATTGCCAACAATCTCCCCTTTAACTCATCAAGTAGGTTGTCATCAACTTTATCAAGTAGGTTGCCATCAATGACAACACTCTGCATCATATTGCCAACAATATTATTTCAACAAGTAGGTTTCCATCAAGAACAACACATGCCAACAGTATTGGTACAGAATATCACTATTCACCAATGTGTCATTGATGAGGGTGCATCCACATGCATCATGTCAAAGAATGTATGGCAGAAGTTAGGAGCCCCAGAACTCAAACTTTCCGTCATCACACTCAGAGCATACGACGGTCGTCCCTCAACCCCTGTCGATCTCTTCCAAAATGTATCAGTCTATTTAGCCGGCAAGATGGTCCACATAGACATTAATGTCTTGAACGCTCACTTGGATTACAATATACACCTTGGGAAGAGTTACATGTATGCCATGTCTGCCATAGCATCCTCTGTTTTCTGCATCATGATGGTCTCCCACGAGGATGGAATCATCACATTAGACCATCTGACGCACAGTGAAAAGAGTCCCTTAACCAACACAGATATGGTTCTACCCTATGTAGATATAGCCACATATGGTATTTTACGGTATCAAGAATATGGCCCAGGCCAATTCAAACCATCATCTGTCCTAGGGTCATTTTTAGGAGACCCTCCTATTATCCCTGAGGTATCGCCTGATGCCACAAGGGCCCCGGTATGCATGACGTCCACATCAAGCACCGAGGTTAGTCATGACACAGACTCAAGCAGTAACGACACTGAGGCATCAGCTACTTCAGCCTCCCTAGTCTATGCTGCCTCCCAAACTCCTTTCCTCTATTCACCTTCTAACTTCACCTCCCAGCAGGTCTTGGCAACACTAGTAATTTGCCCAATATATCATTGGAATTCCCACTGTGGTATCTCGTTCCTCTGCCAAGAATGCCAGCTACCAACATTACTGCATTTGGGTTAAATCCCCCCGATCTTGAGGAGCCCCAACCTACCCAAGCAGTAGTCGAAACCGCCCCTGCAAGGGAAATTCCCACTGCGAAACCAGCGACCACTACAAATAAAATCGCCAAGAAAGGAAAGAAAGTGGTGACCCCCACCATGCAAAGGGAGTCATCAGCCTTTGCTATATCTGATGTCACAGGACACCCTACCCATATATGCCCGAAGTTGGATGAATTAAAACCACTCCTCAGCTGTGACGCAGGCACCTCGAAATGACATTCCCATAAAAAGGAAATTTCCACCAAAAGTACATGAAAACCATTGCGTACCAATCATGCATGTGCTCTCTGTCACACCTATGGGCATTATACCCACCATTTTCCAGAAATACCACGATATAGGAATGCCTTAAATGCGGTCGAGAAATCCTATCAAGAGGATCCCTCCATCCAATCTATCAATGACAAACCTCGTACCATCTTGTGCCTACAGGAGGAATGATAGCCACTAGAAAGGCAGCCATTGGTCCCTCGTCCCCCTAAGCCACCATACACCAACCAGGGACAGGGTAACTTGGTTGCCTCATCCTCTTGAGTTATCATGCGTGTCGATTACTGCAAACAGTTTAATCAAGTCTTTGACCCAAGGTCACTTAGGCAGCAGTAATCCTGTTTTGGGGAGTTACCAGGTGTGTCGTCTACTACAAACGGTTTGATATGGGTCTTTGACCCAAGGTCACCTAAGCAGTAGTAATATGTATTCAAGGAGTGACCACACAAGTATATTCTGCAGATGGCTTGATCGGGTCTTTGAATCAAGATCTCCTAGGCAGCAGTAACACCCATGATACTCAGAGAGTTACCAGGTAGGTAGATTCTATAGACGGCTTGATTAGGTCTTTGACCCAAGATCTCTGAAGCAGCAGTAACACCAATGGTACTCAGGAAGTTACCAGGTAGGTAGATTCTGTAGACGGCTTGATTGGGTCTTTGACCCAAGATCACCTAGGCAACAGTAGTACCATGTGCATCGATTATGTAGATGGATTGATCGGGTATTTTTCCCAAGATCACCTAGGCAACAGTAGCACCATGCACGTCGATTCTACAGATGGTTCGATCGGGTCTTTGGCCCAAGGAAACCTAAGCAGCAGTAATCAGTACCCTGGATACTTATACGATTCTACTTAGAACATATCACAACCTATCTATCATGAAAGTCACCCCAACACTCATATACCAACAAGGGACAAGGGAATCGATATTCCCCATTCCCTGCACAGAATGGACTACTAGCACAACCTAATTCCCTGGTAAATCTAGTGCAACCCTTCCTAGGCTCATCACCAACCATACAACTAGGAGAATTATGAAAATCCTCCAAATTCTATGAAAATAAGTCGAGGAACAAACAAAAGGGATATCCTAGACAGGGGGCAGTAACTAGCAATGCCCCCATTGATCTCAGTCTGGGGGAAATCCCAACTGAAATCAAAACTAGGAGCCAAGCAACAACTCCCAAGGTAAAATTGGAGCTGAGAGTATCTGATCACCACACTGAAAGCAACACTGTGATCAACACTCCATAACAAACAGAGGCGATGCCACACATTCGCACTCCTAATTTTTTTTTTCAGTGCCAACAGGTATTCACCCTCCCATATTCCTTTCCAAAGTTCATGTTTTTCAATAATATTGGATGAAAAGAAGATGCTTTCACTTGAGGTAGTTTTTTTTTGCAAGAAGAACCCGCAAACTGTTCATAGCACCATCCACTAAAAGTTCCAGAGCAGGTATCATTCTACCCTCAGCATGATTGAGTCCCAGAGAACTTTTCATATCCTGACATCATTTATCCATTATAAATAAACCATAGGGTCCTCATACCTAACCACATTTATCATCACCTCACCCTGCATATGATAAACACCCGCGATGGTTGGTAGAGCCTCCCCTCCATGGAGATCGTCATCCAAAGTAGACCATACATCACCCCATAAGTGATGCCCTGGCCATACCATTTTAGTCCAAGACACACCTCATGCCCATCCACATATCATGCATAAGGTCAAGTTCACCATTCAAACTCAACCCCCTTCCCAGACGATCAGGTTGTATCAGTAGATTGAAAGCGCACCTCTACGCATTGCATTTGGCCTGCCATACCTCCATCAGCATAATCCCTTCTACGACATCTTCCGCTTCATCAAACCTGCACATGAGATCAACCAATGGGACCCCTACCCTCAGCAAAACACCATCCCCACACCTTCAGTGAGTGACCCTCTTTCATATTTTGGGGTACCCATCTCTATGTTTTGTACAAACCAAAATCCATTATTTTACTCTTTTGGTAAGTGTACAAAGACCGAAAACAATGCCCTTCACCTTTTCACCCTCATATTTCAACTTTTCTCCCATGGTAGTAGTCCCCCATATCCCTTGGTCAAAGTATTTCACCCCCCATGCATGCACCATTATGACAATCATAGCTGGTTCACAAGTGCCCTAGAAATCCTACCGAATCTAGGGATTTTTCCTTCAAAAACACCTATGACTGCTGCCAAGCTGCTCAAGTATACTTTGACTTCAGGCTACTAAATCCCCATCATCCATTTTCAGCCATCACTCACCAACATGCCTATGTTAAACCCATCATATCTCGATCCCCGACCCCTCAATTCGGTGACTCATGGTTCGGTTAATGCTTCCTTTTTCTCGACCTCAACACCTCTTTTCCAAAAAGGAAGTAGTACCTTGGATGACCCTTCCCCTTGCAAAGGGGTATCCTCAAGTGGCACTATGGGAGACATCATTGTCCACAGATGTCATTAGTCCTCTTGACATTCGACTACAGCAAAAGCTTTCATGTCACGATGGTATCGTACTTACAGCCATTGCATTTTGATCAAGATCTGTCGAAGACCCGTGCCTTAATAAGCATCTCTGATAACAATGCTTACACGGGAAGGTCCCAAACAGTACATATGCATACATGGCACAGTGATATGCCATACCAGGATTATGTATATGGGTACCACATTCTACCTATTTTCAATGAGAAAATTCCCCTAAGGGCATCAACAGTCGTCATCAACAACCACCAACATCACTACCACAATAGTGGCACAAACAACACATGTATCTGTCAATTTTGTTTAACTACCCATAACATCACGAGCATGGGACATTCCCGCCTTGTTGAATTTTTGTAAATATGTTGTATATTTTGTCTGCTTGTAGGGGGTACGTTAGGCCATGGTTATCTCAGAAATGGGGCAAGGTGTTGTCAATTCAAAAAATACACGTAGGCCTCTCTCTCTCTCTCTCTCTCTCTCTCTCTCTCTCTCTCTCTTTGTGTACGATACAGAAAAGAAACTATAATGTATTTTGGCTATATAGTTCTTCCTAGACCTCACACATTAGAGGGAAACCATCAACACTGGAAAATTGTACAACAAAATATGACATCAATTAATGTCGAGCCTAAGGATTTACAGGACATGATACATTATGGAATCAATAAGTATTTAAAAAAATCTAAGGTTTTGAGAAAATAAGATTTGAAGTAGTCCTAAATGCTATTTGTGCCCAAAATCCTTTGATAAGAGCGAATTTTTGTGTGAAAAATCCCTCGATAAGCACGCAATTTGTGCACTTTTTGACTCAAAATGTGTGCATTCTTGAGAGTGGCGAAATGTCTCTATTTGGGACCACACAAGGCAAAGGAAAAGTGATTTTACACACTTGGAGCTGCCCAAGGACAACTGTCAGTGCCTCCTTAGACATTATCTGAGCACACAAAAGAATATTTGAGCACACAATGGAATCACACCTCTCCCTTGGGTCACCATCCATCATGTACAAAGGGAGGGAAGGAGGATTTGAAGCTCACCTATATAAACCCACCAAGAGATGAACAAATGGTGATCACAAGGTTATGTTGGGAAAATTTTCCCAAGAAACACCAACATTGTGTGTGACCTAGAGCTGGAGCTAAAGAGGACTCGATTGTTGGCCACCCAACATCTTAGTCCACCATATCAGAGAGAGAGAGAGTTAGACTGCATCAGAGGTGGAACTTGGAAGGAAAAAATCCTTGCATCGGGACCTAGAGCCATTGCCTAGGGGCCCTTTGGCAAGTGGGTAATATTTCCTTTTATTCCGAACATTTAATAAGAAGAGGCCACCAAGCCTTCGTTTGCATTATTAATATTTGGAACTCTCTATATAGCTTCTTTTGTGTTTTTAGTTTTAGTTTAACCAGAACATACTTCAGCATACTATTTCCATTAATTTTCATTCTTTTGAGCTCCCCCCACATTCTGTTTGTTACCAATAGTTTATAGAGTAGAACACACTCTCTAATCTCGTGCAATTTCGTACACCCATGCGTCGAATCCACTACAACGTTAGGGTTAAGGTTATAGTTAAGGTCAAGGTTAGGGTTAAGTTATAGGTAAAGTTAAGTGTAAGGTTAAGGTTAGGGTTAGGTTATATTTAAGGTTAAGGCCAAGGTTAAGGTCAATTTTAAGGTTAAGTATAAGTTAAGGTTAAGGTTAATGTGAAGGGTTTGGTCAAGGTTAGGGTTAGGTTATAGTTAAGGTCAAGGTTAAGGTTAAGGGTAAGGTTATAGCCTAACCCTAACATTAACCAATACCTTAACCTTAACCTTAACCTGACTAAACCCGTAACACCTAACCCTAACCTTCACCAAACCCTTAACCTTAACCTTAACCTCATTAAACCCGTAACCATAAGCTTCACCTAACTTTAACCTTAGCCTTCCCTTAACCTTAACCCTAACCTTAACCTTAACTTTACCCTTAACCTAATATTAACCTTAACCTTTAACATTAACCTTAACCTTACCCTTAACCTTGTCCTAACCTTAACCTTAACTATAAGCTAACCCTACCTTAACCTAACTAAAATCGTAACCTTAACCTCAACCTTACCATTAACCTTCACCTTAACCTTAACTTTACCCTTATCCTAACCTTAACCTTGAGCTTAACCTTAACCTAACTAAACCTGTTACCTTAACCTTAACCTTATCCTTAACCTTAACCATAATCTTAACCTTAGGTTAAGGTTAAGGTTAAGGTTAAGGGTAAGGTTAGGGTTAAGGTTAGGGTAAAGGTTGAGGTTAAGGTTAAGGTTAAGGGTTTGGTTAAGGTTAGGGTTAGGTTTTGGTTAGGTTAAGGCTAGGTTAATGTTAATGTTAAGGGGGTAAGGTTAAGGTTAAGGTTACGTGTTTACTCAGGTTAAGGTTAAGGGTTTGGTCAAGGTTAGGGTTAAAGGCAAAGTTAAGGTTAAGGTTAGGCTATTAGTAAAGTTAAGGCTAAGGTTAGGTTAAGGTTAGGTAAGGGTAAGGTTAAGGTTAAGGTGAAGGTTAACCTTAACGTTGACCTTAACCTTAACTTTAACTATAACCTAACCCTAAGCTTGAGCAAACCCTTAACCTTAACTTTAACCTCACTAAACCCTTAAGGTTAGGGTAAAGTGAAATTTAAGGTTAAGGTTTTGTTAAGGTTAAGGTTATGGGAAGGTTAAGGTTAAAATCAAGGTTAAGGTGAAGGTTAACCTTAACCTTAACCTTCCCATAACCAAACGCTTAACCTTAACCTTAAACTTTATCCTTAACCTAACCCTAACATTAACATTAACCTTAACCTTACCCTTAACCTAACCGTAACCTTAAACTTAACCTTAACCTACCTAAACCCATTAAGGTAAAGGATAAGTTAAGGTTAAGGGTAAGATTAAGGTTAAGGTTAAGGGTTTAGTCAAGTTAAGCTTAAGGTTAACGGTTTAGTCAAGGTGAGGGTTAGGTTATAGTTAAGGTCAAAGTTAAGGTTTGATTAAGGTTAAGGTTAGGTTAAGGTTATGGTTAAGGTTAAGGTTGTTGCTAGGTTAAGGTTTGATTAAGGTTAAGGTTAGGTTAAGGTTAATATTGACCTTGAGCTTAACCTTAACCTTACCCTTAACCTAACCTTAGCTTTAAGGTTAAGGTTAAGGTTAAGGGTGAAGGTTCAGGGTAAGGTTAAGGTTAAGGGTATGGGTTTAGTCAGGTTAAGGTTATGGTTAAGGGTTTGGTTAAGGTTAGGTTAAGGTTAAGATTAAGGTTAGGGTTAATGTTAGGGGAAGGTTAAGGTTAAGGGTAAGCGTAAAGTTAAGTTTAAGGTTAAGGTTATAGTTAAGGTCAAGGGTAGGTTAAGGTTAAGGGTTTGGTCATGGTTAGGGTTAGGTTATAGTTAAGGCCAAGGTTAAGGTTAAGTTAAGGTTAAGGTGAAGGTTAAGGTTAGGTTAAGATTAAGTAAAGGTTATGGTTAGGGTAAGGTTAAGGTAAGGTTAGGTTAAGGGTAAAGCCAAGGTTAAGGTTAAGGTTAATGTTAATGCTAAGGTTTTGGTCAACATTAGGTTTAGGTTATAGTTAAGGTCAAGGTTAAGGTTAGGTTAGCCTTATCTTACCCTTAACCTAACCTTAACCTTAACTATAACTTGTAGCCTTAACCTAACCTTAACCTTATCTTAACCTTAACCTTGACCTTGACCTTGACCTTACCCTTATCTTAACCTTAACCTTGACCTTGACCTTACCCTTAACCTTATCTTAATCTTAACCTTAGATTAACATTATCTTTACCCTTAACCTTACCTTAACCATAACCTTAACCTTAACCTTATCTTAACCTTACCTTAACCAAACTTTAAGGTTAAGGTTAGGTTAAGTGTAATATAAGGTTAAAGTTAAGGTCAAGGTTAAGGTTAAGGTTAGGTTAAGTAAAGGTTAAGAGAAGGTTAAGGTAAGGTTAAGATAAGGTTAAGGGTAAGGGTAAGGTTAAGGTTAAGGTTAAGGTTATGGTTAGGGTAAGGTTAGGGTTAGGTTATAGTTAAGGTTAAGTTTAAGGTTAAGGATAGGTTATAGTGAAGGTTAAGGTTAAGGTTAAAGGTGAAGGTTAAGGTTAAGGTTAGGTTAAGGGTAAAGTCAAGGTTAAGGTAAAGTTAAGGTTAAGGTTAGGATAAGGTCAAGGTTAAGGGTAAGGTTAAGGTTAAGGTTAAGGTTAATGGTTTTGTTAAGGTTAAGGGTAAGATTAAGGTTAAGGTTAAAGTTAAGGTAAAGGTAAGGTTAGGTTATAGTGAAGGTTAAGGGTATATTTAAGGTTAAGGTTAAGGTTTGGTTAAGTTTAAGGTTAAGGGTTTAGTCAGGATAAGTTTTAAGCATTAATTTTAATGTTAAGGTTAGGGTTAAGGTTAGGGTAAGGCTAAGGTTAAGGTTAAGGTTAAGGGTTTGGTCGAGGTTAGGGTTAGACTATAGTTAAGGTTAAGGTTAAGGTTATGGGTTTAGTCAGGTTAAGGTTAAGGGTTTGTTCAAGGTTAAGGGTAAGGGTTTGGTCAAGGTTAAGGGTAAGGGTTTGGTCAAGGTTAAGATTAAGGTCAGGTTAAGGTTAAGATAAGGTAAGGGTAAGGGTAAGGGTAAGGGTAAAATTAAGATTAAGTTTAGGGTTAAGGTTAAGGTTAGGTTATAGTTAGGTTTTGTTAAGGATACGGTTAGCATTATGGTTAAGGTTAGGTTAAGGTTAAAGGTTAAGGTTAAGTTTATGGGTTTAGTCAAGTTAAGGTTAAGGTTACGGGTTTAGTCAGGTTAGGGAAGATTAATGTTAAGGTTACGTTAAGGGTAAGGTCAAGGTTAATGGTAAGGTTAAGGTTAAGGTTACTATTAAGGGTAAGGTTAAGGTTAAGGTTATGTTTAAGGTTAGGTTAAGGGTAAGGTTAAGGTTAAGGGTTTGGTCAAGGTTAAGGTTTACATTAAGGTTAAGGTTAAGGTGAACTATAACCTAACCCTAACCTTTACCAAACCCTTAACATTAGCCTTAACCTTAACCTTAACCATAACGTAACCTTAACCTTAACCTTAACCTTAACGTGACTAAACCCTTAACCTTGACCTAACCCTTAACCTTACCCTAACCTTAACCTTAACCTTCCCACAACCTTAACCTTAACCTAACCTTAACTTTAACCTTAACCAAACTGTAACCTTAACCTTAACCTTAACCTGAATAAACCCATAACCTTAACCTTAACTTTAACCTTAAATTTACCCTTAACCTTAACCTTAACCTTAACCTTGACCTTAACCTAAACTAAACCTTAACCTTAACCTAACGTAACCTATAACCTTAACCTTACCTTAACCTAACCTAACCTAACCTGAAGGTTATAGTTAAGGTAAAGGTTAGGGTTAGGGTTAGGTTAATGCTAAGATAAGGTTAAGGTTAAGGTTATAGTTAAGGTTCAGGGTAAGGTCAAGGTTAAGGTTAAGGTTATGATTATGGAAAGGTTAAGGTTAAGGTTAAGGTCAGGTTAAGGGTAAAGTTAAGGTAAAGGTTAAGGTTTGGTCAAGGTTAGGGTCAAGTTATAGTTAAGGTTAAGGTTAAGGTTGGGGTTATGTTAAAGTTAAGTTTAAGGTTAAGGTAAGGTCAAGGTTAAGCGTAAGGTTAAGGTTAGGTTAAGGTGAAGGTTATGGGAAGGTTAAGGTTATCGTTAAGGTTAGGTTATGGTTAAGGTTAAGGTTAGGTTAAGGTTAAGGGTTAAGGTTAAGGTTAAGGTTACATTAAGGGTAAAGTCGAGGTTAAGGTTAAGGTTAAGGGTAAGGTTATAGTTAGGTTAAGGTTAAGATTAAGGTTAGGTTGAGGTTAAGGTTAAGGTTAACATTAGGGTTAGGTTATAGTTAAGGTTAAGGTTAGGTTAAGGTTATAACTAAGGTTAAGGTTAGGTTAAGGGTTTGGTTAAGGTCAAGGTTAAGGTTAGGTTAAGGGTAAGGTTAAGGTTATGGGTAAAGTTAAGGTTAAGGTTAGGGTAACATTAACATTAACCTTAAATTTACCCTTAACCTAACCTTACCCTTAACCTCAACCATAAACTGACTAAACCCGTAACGAACTTTACCGTTAACCTTAACCTTAGCCTAACCATAACCTTAACCTTAACTTTAACCTTAACCTTATATTAACCTTAACCTTCCCATAACCTTAACTTTAAACTTGAATTTACCCTTAAGCTTAACCTTAACCTTTACTTTACCCTTAAGCTTATCCTTAACCTGACTAAACCCATAACCTTAAGATTAAGGTTAGGCTAAGGTCAAGGTCAAGGTTAAGGTTAAGGTTAAGCTCAAGGTTATGGGTAAAGTTAAGTTCAAGGTTAGGGTTAGGTTATAATTAAGGTTAAGGTTAGGTTAAGGGTAAAGTCAAGGTTAAGGTAAGGTTAAGTGTAAGGTTAGGGTTAACGTTAGGGTAAGGTTAATATTAGGTAAAGGGTAAGGTTAAGGGTAAGGATAAGGTTAAGGGTAAAGTCAAGGTTAAGGTTATGTTAAGGGTAAATTAAAAGTTAAGGTTAGGGTTAGGTTGTAGTTAAGGTCAAGGTTAAGGTTAGGTTAAGGTTAAGGTTAAGTTAAGGGTAAGGTTAGGGTTAATATTAGGAGAAGGTCAAGGTTAAGGTTAAGGTTATGGTTATGGGAAGGTTAAGGTTAAGGTAATGGTTAAGGTTAAGGTTAAGGGTTTGGTTAAGGTTAAGGTTAGGTTATAGTTAAGGTCAAGGTTAGGTTATGGTTAAGGTTAAGGTTATGGGTTTAGTCAGGTTAAGGTTAAGGGTAAAGTCAAGGTTAAGGTTAGTTTAAGGGTAAGGTTAGGGTTAAGGTTTAGGTTAAGGTTAAGATTAAGTGTTTGGTTAAGGTTAAGCGTAAGGTTAAGGATAAGTTTAGGTTAAGGGTAAAGTTAAGGTTAAGGTTTATGGTTTGGTCAAGGTTAGGATTAGGTTATAGTTAAGGTCAAGGTTAAGGTTATGGTTAAGTTAAGGTTAAGATAAGCTTAAGGTTAAGGCTAGGTTAAGGTTATGGTTAAGCTATGATTAAGGGTAAAGTTAAGGTTAAGTTTAGGTTAAGGTTAAGATAAGGTTAATGGTAATGTTAAGGTCAAGGTTAAGGTTAAGGGTAATGTTAACCTAACCTTAACTTTAACCTTAACCTTGACCTTAACTATAACATTAACCCTAACCTTAACATTCACCCTTAGCCTTAACTTTACGCTTAAGATTAAGATAAGGATAAGGTTAAGGTTAAGGTTAAGGTTAAGGTTAGGTTAAGGGTTTGTTCAAGGTGAAGGTTAAGGTTAGGTTAAGGTTAAGGTTATGGGTAGAGTTAAGGTTAAGGTTAGGGTAGGTTTAGGGTAAGTTTAAGGTTAAGATTAAGGTTAAGGTTAAGGTCAATGTTAAGGGTAAAGCTAAGGTTAATGTTATGTTAAGGTTAAGGTTAAGGTTAAGGGTAAGGTTAGGGTTAAGGTTAGGGTTAAGATTAGGTTAAGGTTAAGGTTGAGGGTTTCATCAAGGTTAGGGTTTGGTTATAGTTAAGATCAAGGTTAAGGTTAGGTTATAGTTAAGGTTAAGGTTATATTAAGGTCAAGGTTTAAGTTATAGGTTTAGTCAGGTTAAAGTTAGGTTATGTCAAATTTAAGGTTAGGTTAAGTTTAATATAAGGTTAAGTTTAAGGTTAAGGTTACGTTAAGGGTAAATTTAAGGTTAAGGTTAAGGGTAAAGTTAAGGTTAAGGTTAAGTTTAAGGTTAAGGTTAGGGTTAAAGTTAAGGTTAAGGTTAAGGTTAGGTTAAGGGTTTGTTCAAGGTCAAGGTTAAGGTTAGGTTAAGGTTATGGGTAAAGTTAAGGTTAAGGTTAGGGTAGTTTTAGGGTAATTTTAAGGTTAAGGTTAAGGTTAACGTTAAGGGTAAAGTTAAGGTTAAGGTTATGTTAAGGTTAAGGTTAAGGTTAAGGGTAAGGTTAGGGTTAAGGTTAGAGTTAAGATTAGGTTAAGGTTAAGGTTGAGGGTTTTGTCAAGGTTAGGGTTAGGTTATAGTTAAGGTCAAGGTTAAGGTTAGGTTATAGTTAAGGTTAAGGTTAGGTTAAGGTTAAGGTTTAAGTTACAGGTTTAGTCAGGTTAAGGTCAGGTTATTTCAAGGTTAAGGTCAAGTTAAGTTTAAGGTTAAGGTTACATTAAGGGTAAAGTTAAGGTTAAGGTTAAGGTTAAGGGTAAAGTTAAGGTTAAGGTTAAGGTTAAGGTTAAGATTAAGGTTAGGTTATAGTTAACCTTACCCTTACCTTAACCTTAACCTTAAGGTAAAGTTAATTTTAAGGTTAGGTTAAGGTTACGATTAGGTTAAGGTTAAGGGTTTGGTCAAGGTTAGGGTTCGGTTAAGGTTAATGTTAGGGGTTTGGTCAAGGTTAGGGTTAGGTTATAGTTAAGGTTAAGGGTAAGGTTATAGTTAGGTTAAGGTTAAGGTTAAAGTTAGGTTAAGGTTAAGATAAGGTTAAGGGTTTGGTCAAGGTTAGGTTTAGATTCTAGTTAAGGTTAAGGTTAAGGTTAAGTTAGGTTAAGGTTACGTTAAGGTTTAGATTAGGTTAAGGGTAAAGTTAAGTTTAAGGTTAAGGGTAAGGTTAGGGTAAGGTTAGGGTGATGGTTAGGTTAAGGGTAAGGCTATAGTTAAGGTTAAGGGTTAGGGTTAAGGTTAGGTTAAGGTTAAGGGTTTGGTCAAGGTTAGGCTAGGTTATAGTTAAGGTTAAGGTGAAGGTGAAGGTGAAGGGTAAGGGTAAGGTGAAGGTTACGAGTTTAGTCAGGTTAAGGATTTGGTCAAGTTTAGGGTGAGGTTATAGTTAAGGGTAAGGTTAAGGGTAAAGTTGGGGTAAGGTTAGGATGAAGGTTAAGGTTAAGATTATGGGTTTGGTTAAGTTAAGGTTAAGGTTAAGGGGGTAAGGTTAAGGTTAAGGGTAAGGTCAAGGTTAAGGTTGAGGTTATGGTTATGGGAAGGTTAAGGTTAAGGTTATGGTTAAGGTTAAGGTTAGAGTTAGGTTATAGTTAAGGTCAAGGTTGAGGTTATGTTAAGGTTATGGTTAAGGTTAGGTTAAAGTTAAGGTTATGGTAAGTTTAGGGTAAGGTTAAGGTTAAGGTTAGGTTAAAGTTAAGGTTAAGGTTAAGGTTATGGGAAGGTTAAGTTTAAAGTTAGGTTAAGGTAAGATTAAGGTTAAGTTTAAGTTTATGGGTAAGGTTAAGGTTAAGGTTAGGTTAAGGGTAAGGGTAAGGTTAAGTTTAAGGTTAAGGTTAGGTTAAGGTAAAGGTTAAGGTTAGGGATAAGGTTAAGGTTATGTTAAGGTTAACCAAACCCTTAACCTTATCCTTAACCTTCACCCTTAACCTTAACCTAACCCTAACCTTGACTTGCACCTTAACCTAACATTAACCTTAACCTTACCCTTAACCTTACCTTAACCTTAACATTAACCTAACCTTAACCTTAACTTTACCCTTAACCTAACCCTAACCTTAAGGTCAAGGTTAAAGTTACGTTAAGGGTAAATTTAAGGTTATGGTTAGGTTAAGGTTAAGCTTAAGGTTATGGTTAACGTCAGGTTAAGGTTATAGTTAAGGTTAAGGTTAAGGTCAAGGTTAAGTTAGGTTAAGGTAAGGTTAAGGTTATGGTTAGGTCAAGGTTAAGGTTTTAGTCAGGTTAAGGTTACAGTTAAGGGTTTGGTCAAGGATAGGGTTAGGTTAAGGTGAAGAGTGAAGGTTAAGGGTAAGGTTAAGGTTAAGGTTATGGTTAAGCTTAAGGTTACGATTAGGTTAAGGGTAAAGTTAAGGTTAAGGTTAAGGTTACGGTAAAGTTAAAGTTAAGGTTAAGGTCAAGGTCAAGGTTAAGGTTAAGTTAGGTTAAGTAAGGTTATATTTAGGTTAAAGTTAAGGTTAAGGTTAAGGTTAAGGTTAAGAAGGTAAGCCTTAACCTTAACCTCACTAAACCCATAACCTTAACCTTAACCTAACCTTAACCTTAACCTTCTGCTAACCTTAACCTTAACCTTACCCTTAACCTTCACCCTTAACCTTAACCTAACCCTAACCTTGACTTGCACCTTAACCTAACATTAACCTTAACCTTACCCTTAACCTTACCTTAACCTTAACCTTAACCTAACCTTAACCTTAAATTTACCCTTAACCTAACCCTAACCTTAAGGTCAAGGTTAAGGTTATGTTAAGGGTAAAGTTAAGGTTATGGTTAGGGTAAGGTTAAGGTTAAGGTTATGGTTAATGTCAGGTGAAGGTTATAGTTAAGGTTAAGGTTAAGGTCAAGGTTAAGTTAGGTTAAGGTAAGGCTAAGGTTACGGTTAGGTCAAGGTTAATGTTTTAGTTAGGCTAAGGTTAAGGTTCAGGGTTTGGTCAAAGTTAGGGTTAAGTTAAGGTTAAGAGTGAAGGCTAAGGGTAATGTTAAGGTTAAGGTTATGGTTAAGGTTAAGGTTACAGTTAGGTTAAGGGTAAAGTTAAGGTTAAGGTTAAGGTTGAGGTTGAGGTTAAGGTCAAGGTCAAGGTTAAACTTAAGCTAACCTTAGCCTTAACATTAACCCTAACCTTAACCTTAAATTTACTCCTAGGTTACAGGTTTAGTCAGGTTAAGGTTAAGGTTAAGGGTTTGTTAAAGGTTAAGGTGAAGGTTAAGGGTAAGTTCAATGTTAAGGGTAAAGTTAAGGTTAAGGTTAAGGTTACGGGTTTAGTAAGGTTAAGGTTAAGGTCAAGGTTAAGAGTAAGGTCAAGGTTAAGGTAAAGTTAAGGTTAATGTGAAGGTTAAGGGTAAGGTTAAGGTTAAGGTTAAGGTTAAGGGTAAGCTTAACGTTAAGGTTAGGGGAAGGTTAGGGTTAAATTTATGTTAAGGTAAGGTTAAGGTTAAGGTTACAGGTTTAGTCGGGTTAAAGTTAAGGTGAAGGTGAAGGTGAAGGTTAAGGGTAAATTCAAGGTTAAGGTTAAGGTTAAGTTTAGGGTAAAGGTTCAGGTTAAGTTTAAGGTTAAGGGTTTGGTGAAGGGTAGGTTTAGGTTATCCCTTAAGGTTAGGGTAAAGTTAAAGTTAAGGTTAAGGTTAGGTTAAGGTTAAGGTTAGGTTGACGGTAAATTCAAGGTTAAGGCTACAATTATGGGAAGGTTAAGGTTAAGGTTAAGGTAAATGTTAGGGTTAGGTTATAGTTAAGGTCAAGGTTAAGGTTATGTTAAGGTTAAGGTCAAGGTTAGGTTTAGGTTATAGTTAAGTTTAAGGTAAAAGTCAAGGTTAAGGATTTGGTTAAGGTTATGGTTAGGTTATAGTTAAGGTCAAGGTTAAGGTTTGGTTAAGGTTCAGGTTAAGTTTAAGGTTAAGGGTTTGGGCAAGGTTAGGGTTAGGTTATAGTTAAGGTTACTGTTAAGGTTACGGGTTTAGTCAGGTTAAGCTTAAGGTTAAAGGTTTGGTCAAGGTTAGGGTCAGGTTATAGTTAAGTTTAAGGTTAAGTTTAAGGTTAAGGGTTTGGTCAAGGTTAGGGTTAGGTTATAGTTAAGGTCAAGGTTAAGGTCAGGTTATAGTTAAGGTTAAGGTTAAGGTTAGGGTAAAGTTAAAGTTAAGGTTAAGGTTAGGTTAAGGTTAAGTTTAAGGTTAAGGGTTTCATGAAGGTTAGGATTAGGTTAAGGGGCAAGGTTAAGGGTAAGGTTAAGGTTAGGGTTAGGTTATAGTTAAGGTCAAGGTTAAGATTTGGTTAAGGGTAAAGTTAAGGTTCAGGTTACAATTAGGTTAAGGTTAAGGTTAGGTTAAGTTAAGGTTAAAGTTAAGGTTAAGGTTAGGTTAAGGGTAAAGTTAAGGTTAAGCTTAGGGTTAAGGTTAGGGTTAAGTTTAGGGTAAGGTTAAGTTTAAGGTTAAGGTGAAGGTTAAGGGTAAGGTTAAGGTCAAGGTTAAGGTTAAGGTTATGGTTATGTGAAGGTTAAGGTTAAGGTGAAGGTTAAGGGTAAGGTTAAGGTTAAGGTTAAGGTTAAGGTTATGGTTATGTGAAGGTTAAGGTTAAGGTTAAGTTAAGTTTAAGGGTAAGGGTTTGGTCAAGGATAGGGTTAGGTTATAGTTAAGCTTAGGTTAAGGTTAAGTTAATGTCAAAGTTAGGTTACAGTTAAGGTTAGGTTAAGGTTAAGGTTAAAGTTAAAGATAAGGTTATGGTTATGGTTAATGTTAGGGTTAGGTTATAGTTAAGGTTAAGGTTAAGGTTAAGGTTAGGTTAAGGGTGTTGTAGAGGTAGATCCCCTTTACACACAGAGGAAATCCCTACTAGCCGAGATTGGGTCTAGCAACAATCGTGTCATGCTAAGGTGCAAGTTCCTAATTGGAATAGACCAAATTGCGAAGAAGGCCTACCTTAAGTCCAATGTTGTAGTTCGTGGAGAAGATAGCACTCCCGTTTCCTTGCTTTGGAAAATCACAATTCTCCCGCTTGTCGCAATCAAACACTTGCACATACAAGAAACACGACGAATATACAAATGTAAAACCCAATATATACAATTATGTTTCAGTCAGAGAAGACACAACTCATGATCATAATGAACAATACGAGTGGAACCATAACCAAAGTCGCTTATCATTAACTAATACAAAGGAAAATACAACTTGGCTCTGATGCTGAATCTTCCTTCGGCGGGTTGACAGCGAAATACATCTCGGTAGAGCTCGTCGAGAATGGGACAAGCCTCTCTCTTCGGTCATTAATCTCCTTGCTACTGATTTGGATCTATGAGGACTATCAAGGCTCTTGCAACATTCTTTAGTCTATGAAGGCTCTTGGAGACTAGCTTGCAAAGGAAAATGGAAAGATTATATAGATGGTGGAAGGGGTGTTGGGATCCCTACAATCATGGGATTGGCCCTATCCTCAAGGAAGTTTCCATGAGATGTGGAAACCACTTTCTCTACATGGAGATCCAGAGCCAAACCTCCCAAATCAATTTAGAGATTAGTTCAGGAATTGATTAGAGTAAATCTTTTTCCATTTATTTTTAAAAAGCACTCCTTATTAAGCTTGGCGCAGGTGTAACACTGGGACAGAGCGCCAGTTGGCGCACCCTCTTTGGACGATTTCCCCCATTGGCGCGAGGGCTGCACTGGCTAGTCACGCCAAGGAAAAGAAGGCCATTTTTAGGGTTTTTCAAAAGGAATTGTCTTCAGGGGAATGAATGTCCTTGTCCATGGGAATGCCATGAGAGTGGTTTCAGGTCATGTCACTGCTTACAAGTCATAGAATAAGCCCTCCAATGTGCAGGATGGGGGATTGTAGGAATGGTAAAAAATTTCTGTGTAACAAATGCCCCCTAAAGCATGAGTCCCGAAAGAGAGAGAGGGGTGAAATTCTTTACGAGAACGTGTCCAACTGAAAACACTGCCGGTGGAAAAACTACGTAGACAAATACAACTGATATCTCAAATACATGATATATATGTGGTATGGGCGCAACCATCCATAATAGAGTATACAATAATCCAAATTCAAGGCATGGATGCAAGCATCCAGTAAGGATCAATAAAGAGTCTCAGGTATGGTCATAGCCATGCAATCAGTGAGTCATGTAACCAATCATAATAATCCACAAAATCGTAGCCTGGATTCTAACAGGAAAAATCCAGGGTCTTGCGCTCCATCTCAACCCAAACAAAGTACAAGTTCAAGCATGTGAATAGGTGAGCTGGATTTGAACATGCAAGAATATTGTTTGATTACCAGCCAATGATGAAAGCTGTTAACAGATGTGAGAGGTGTTATTGCCCAAATATGCCCAAAGGGAAGGGACTGTGGGAGAAATATGGACAGTGGGAACAAGGGAGTCTTGTCAAGTGGTAGTTTTACCTTGGAGAATTTGACAAACTTTGGGAGAGGGGAGAGCCACTGAATGTTTGGAAAACTGAGGTTTTGGGAATTTTTACACATGAAATGGGAAAAGGAGAATGAGAGGAAATTAAATGACTTGGGAGAGGGAGATGGAGCTTAGGAGTAAGTGACTTTTAGAGATGTAGGGAGATGGGAATGAAATGGGTATGAGTGACTTTAGGGATGTAGGGAATAGGGGATGAGATGCTATGATAAGATAATAGTGACGGGGTGGAAAAAACAAGGTGGAGAATGGAAGTGTTTGGCACAAAACAAGTTTTAAAACCCTAGGAGCAATCTTAAAACAAGAGAATAAGATTTTGAGTTTTTTGCATTTAAATTTTCATACCAACACCAAACACTTGTTAAGAGAAATGAGGAAGTGGCTTTGACTTACTTGAACAATGAGAGACTAAGAAAAATTTGATGGGTGAAAGGAATGGCAAAAATCTTGTGTTTTGGCCCAATGCGCCGCACACCAACCCAATGCGCCGCGCACAAACCCAATGCGTCGTGAATTTTGCAGGAGGCTTTTGGAGGCCTTCCCAGTGTCCAAATTAGGCATGTGATAGCTCACTATAAAGAGTATTGAGTCTAATTTCCAAAAAAAGTGTAATTTTTTAATTTAGAGTTCATTTTCCCTGTCAAAAATCAAATCTCCCAAGACTGGTCAAAATGTGCAAAATGAGGCTACCTCAAGGTAGAGTGTTGTTGCAGTCAAATTTTGAAAGTCTTCCTCAACTCCAAATTGAGCTCATGATATCTCATTGGAAATAAAATTGTGTCTAGTTATCATTTGACTCATCAAGCAAGTCATTTTTCCAACCAAGCTAGGAGAAAGCTTGATTTTCCCAAGGTCACTTCAGAGGTGCATTCAATTCTCCTGAGGCAACGATATTTTTGAAATTTCTCTAAAACCATGAAACCTGTGTAAAAATTGAAGGATTTTTTTCTTCCTTGGCATATATTGGACAAAAACCTCTCTCAGTTTTCCAAAATTCATCTTTTATTGCTCAGAAACATCATTTGAGTGAAACCTATCCCGATGTGTGGAACAAGGGATTTGTCGAAATGAAGCGAAATGAAGGGGATAAGGGGCTTCTAAATTCTTGAGAAAATTTTGAGAAGTAGGGAGGGATGTTAGGAAGAATGGGAAAGTGGAATTTCATATATTGAGTGAGGGGAAGGGGTCCAAAAGGGGAAAAAACAGGCCTAGCCTAGAAAATTGCCAAGTTGTAGCAAGAAACTAGGGTTTGTGCAAAAATGAAGAATTTGGGGAATATCAATGATGGGAAGTGTTTAATAAGGTATATTAAGGATATGTGAAGGTGTATGAACATCAGGATACAAGTTTTGCTGATGAGTTGACCATCCAAGAGAAATTACCTTCAAAACCCTAGGAGAGGGAAATGAACCTTACCTAGGCACAACTGAAGCATGAACAAGGTGTAAAATGACCCATTGGAACTTGACATGATGATGAAAACCCTTTGAATGATGGTACACTCAGTTGAATGGTCACATGGACTGACATTTGGACAACTCTAAAAGGGATGAAAGAAAACCCTAGACCTAATACCTAGTGACCAAATTTTACTTGAAGACTCACTGAAATGACAAAATTTGACCTTGACACCTTAAAATCACTTTTTAAGAGCATGTTTGATCACTGGAGGAAGGATGCAAAGGCTGACAAAAACAAGAGGTACCACCAATAGTGCTAATGGTCCTCAAGGTACTATAGGTACAATCTATGGCATGTGAATCAGTGAGCTGGCGTCGAACACCCATAGAATCACTCGATTGGAGGCCAATGATGAAAACCTCACGTCGAATGCAAAGAACCTACCATTGAGGCATGCAGGCTCCAAGGTACTAGAAGGGAGTCTCTAGATCAGCTTTCTCGGATAATGAGATGAAGTCAACAGGAAGTGACCTTGATCGAAGGTGGGCCATAATGTTTCCCACATCATTGACAAGAGACATAGAAACATAATGTATTCATGAATCAGGATCAGATGAGGATTAGAGGAAGGTTGAAAATTGCAGAGGTTAACTTCTCTTGAACATATTGGTAGCACAACAGTGGATTTGGCAGCATTTGACATCAAAAGATCAGAGGTCATGATGACTAGGCAAAGAGAAGATGAGAGGTCAAAAGGGATTACCCAAACCCACGGAGGAAAGTGGAAAAATGAGATGAGATGTCCCCAACCCGACATGAATGCAGAAAAGTACCATGTTCAAGAGCGACATACTGCCGACACGACGATGATACTGGTTCCATTTTTCCCCACCATTTCTGCCAAGTACCCCAATTATTTTTGAAGACAAGCTTGAAGGGGATACCATATGCTTGTAATATAAGTCCGTCCTTCAGACGAATCCGTCCTAGTACATTTAACGAGCCCTAGGAAGGAGAAAATCAAATATCGTCATTACAATTGAATCCGATGTCATCAGGTTTTAACGAGTCTGACAAAGGAAGAACTCGGCATCTTTTCATGTTTAGAGAGTTTGAAAAGACAACGGAAAAGTAAAATCCAATAGTCCCTTTTCGTAAATAGTTCTTCAGATCCAAAAAGGTAGGAAACTATGTCTGAGAAAACCTCCCAATCGCGATAGGCTAGGGTATTCCTTTTTCGTAAATAATCTATCCCAGCCCAAAAAAGGGGTTAACATATACTGAGTAGATGTTGTTTCATGGCCACTTTAACGAGATCGAAACGATAAGGGACTCGACTATCTTTTCATGTTTAGAGAGTCAGAAAAGAGCTGAAAGATGACTCCAAAATGAATTTTTCATGTTTTTACCGAGTCCAAAAAAGTATAAAATACAACTCGTATCACCATTGAAGTCGCGTAAAAACCTGTCGCTACACATAAAAGTGAGTGTAAAATCCATTTTTCAACAAAATATATTAAAATATTGAGAAAAATGACTTTTAAAACCTAATTTTGACTTCAAAAGTTATAAATATGCCAGAAATAGTAAAAACACATTTACTTTTACTTTTTACCTCATTTGGAGAGCAACAGTGGTCTTTTTGTGTGCGAACTTGCGGCGGTGATTGCAAATGATCCAGGACACCATTCAGATTCTTGTCAGTTCCAACTAAGAGGCACTCTCTTAAGCTCTGTTTTGATCCATTTTTTATGAATTTCCATTGCACATTCGATCTCTTGGGGAAACCTTTGAAATTTTAGGGCTCAGCCCATTGGCGCGGGTATCGGGCACGGAGCTGCACCAATGGAATTTTTCTCACAAAGGGGTCACGCCAACTGGCGCGGCTGTTAGGGAAAAAGTTGCGCCAATGGCGCAACACGATTTTCTGCTTTAGATTTTCAAATTGTGAGACATACATATTGATTTTTGAATGCAACAAAGATCTAACAAGGTATTTTTGACCATGTTGGTGCAGGTATCTAGGCACAATGGTGATTGAATGGAAGGAGAGGGAACATGGGGAAGAGAACGAAATGGCTATGGAAAATGAAGCTCGTATGAACGCCCTTCGAGACTGTGGTCTCAAAAAGTTTTTCTTGACACCATGTTTACGAGCTCAACCTGAGCTATTACAGTACTTGGTCAGCATATGGGATGAAAACGAGGAAGTGTTTAAACTTCGAGACCAAGTATTAACTCTTGAGGTCTCTGATGTTTATTTTATAACCGTATTGTCACGCAGAGGCCCAGTGCCAATCATAACAGGAAGCAGACCCTCTGGAGAGAAAATGGACATGGTAATAGAAAGAGTGTGCCCAGGGGCATGAACAGGACTGGGAAGCGGGAAAGTGGACATCCACACTGTCCGCGATCTAGCACTTCGAGTAGTGCTTCATACCATTACGTAGGCTGCAGGATCGCAGGCCCCGCATGAGGCAACCAAGGCACAACTCCTGCTAACCTCCGAGTGCATGAATCCTAAACTATTCAATTGGGCCACCGCAATGACAACCAACATCAAAAGGCAGCTAACAAAGTGCAAGAAAGCCAAACTAAAATAGTTTGGGTATGGTTCCTTTCTGGTGTCGTTCATTTTGGAACGATTACCAATTTTCCAGGGCCAAAGGGGCAATATTTGCTGAGCTGATACCAAGAGAGACGAGGATGGCTCGTTGGGCAGCACTTATGCCCAAGTCTAGAGGGGGCCAGTAGATGTCTTGGAGGCCCGAGTTCTTTGTGTGGTTATAACATCAACTGATCGTGGTTGAGGATTGGCCCTATGCTGGGACTGATTTCACTGGAGACCCAGATCTTCCACTTCCAGAGGGGGACGACTGGGATGAGGAGTTGGGTATGACTCTCTTTTCGATTTTTATGTATTTATTATTTTTTTTTTATACATGCCCATTCTAAAAAAAGCTTTATGTGTATGCAGATGTTGGCCCAGAGAGACTTGCCGGCATGTCACCTATTGCACAGAGAACTCCCCTCGCATATGACCCTCAGGAAGAGGGTACCGAAGGAGGAGAGCTAATACAAAATCTTGAGGGCATTGCCCGAGTGATTCTAGACTATGCCCGGCTAGCAGATGTTCCGATGGCATATCGGAGAGACACAGTGGGGGTGCCTAGTTGCCTCCACCGATTTCTGAGATGCTTGGTGTGCGCAGTGACATGTTACCATGAGCATCATGTTGATTAGACATATAGGGCTTTTCATGCACATATTTTTTAGAGACATGTCGTCTCCGGCTGTATTAGGATGAACATGTATATCTTTTGACTTTGTGTGATGTACACTGTTGGGCAGTGAAAGAGGTATGAAATTGTTGTATATTTACTCATTATTTACCATAAATATACTCTTGTTTGCCTTGAAAAGGTAATTTATCATAGGAATTACAATAGAATTGGAAAGGTTTATGTTTAACACGAAAAGGTGACTAAAGGTTACTTTTTGATTAACAAACAGGAATTCGGAGAGGTGAACAGTTGTACCAAAGGTGGGGTTGAGAACAATTTAACTGCTGCTCCATCAGCGCTAAATCATATCCAGTAAAGGGAAAGGATATCTAAATGAATAGCCCAGAAAATACAAGGGAATAGCTCGGCCTCAGTCAGCACAAACAGAATGATAACTAAACACAGAGGAGCGAATCCCTCAAGATCTTTCGATCCTGAGGGATCGCTGTTCAAACTTATCATGTTCTTTGATTGATCCATCGAAGATTTGATATATAATACCACGTCCTTTAGTGACAGGGGGATGGATTTTTATTTTTATTTTGGAATCGGTCGAAAGTCTTTACATTTTCTCTGTTATATTAACTCTCTGTTTGAGAGAAACCTTTTTGTAAAACTTTATGCTAGTTTAATACAAAGCACGTGTTAGGTCCCTATGTCACCAGTATAGTCCCTTATTATTGTTAGTGTAACCCCCTTATTGTTATTATTGTACCCTTGTAACCCCCATTTTGTTATTATTGTGCCCTTAAATTATTATTGTTAGGTCGGCTAGGATTACATTGTGGCCCACTAGGATTACATTACGGCCCCATGGACTCCTATATATAGAAAGGAGGTTTTGTAAATTGTATCATCCAAGAATTGTGCATTTATGTAATGTATTGGAGGTTGCCCCCTCGAAGTGGCTTATTTCTAAGGCATTGATATCTCTTTTCTTCTATTTTTGAAGCTAGTTACACAACATTTGGTATCAGAGCTTTGGATTCTAGGGTTTCGCTGCTCCAAACAGGTCATAGTGAAATTTTCGCTATAAAATTTTTTATACGAAGTTTCAGAAGCTGAAATTTTTAGGGTGAAAAGCTAAAATCTTGATGAAGATTTTCTAAAAATTTCAGAGCTTGGGTTGCAATATTTTCAGAGATATGATCTGTGGAAGTTAGGTATTTTTTCAGGCTCCTAAACAGGTCATCGTGGAATTTGCGCTATAAATTTTTTTTTACGAAGGTTAAGAATCTGAAATTCATATGGTGCAAAGCAGAAATCCTCAGAAAAGTTTTCAAAAAATTTCAGAGCTTGGTTCACAATATTTTTGGAGATATGATCTCTGGAAGGTAGTGCGTTTTCAGGCTCCTAAATTGCATCTCAAAGAGGTGATCGTGGGAAAAGTTCAATAACTCTCTCTCTGAGCATTGGATTGGAGTGTCATAAAAATTGGTCGCAAATACATAGATTTTAGTGTCTTCTCTATCAATTTCAGAGAAAAAGGATGAAACAGTGATACGTGGCAAGTCGTACAAGTTCGCTCTACTGAACCAGTCCATAATTAGGTCATTGTGGGAGATTGGACACAACTTTGTATTGGAGAATCCAAATCAGGTCAGACCTGTGGCATTCAAAAGATAATTTAGAGGGCTACATTGGTATCAAAATTCAAATATTGAAGTGCTGTAATCACAGAGATAATCCAATTTCAATATCGAGCTCCTCAAAAGCAAGAAAAAGGTGTGTATTTTTTTTTTCCGAATTACATAAGTCTTGTTTGAAGAATCAATTTTAATTGATTCCAAGGGCATATTGTAGAATATATATCAGTATTGGGTTCTAAAATCTGCCCCATAAAAATAATTCAACACCCATTAAGCCTTCATAAGGCTCTACTATGACTCATGAAGACGAAGAATTGCAACATGATCTATCAAAATTACAAGAGCAAGTGCAACAAATTTCACTCTCACAAAGAGCAACAAAAAATGAAATGGAAGTTTTGAAGAAAGGTGTGGAAGCGAAGATGGATGGCATGGAAGATGGCATGGAAGCTAATATGGAAAACATGAAGAATGATCTAAAAACAGACATCGAAGGTTTGACAAAGTTGATACAAGAAATGTTTCATAATGGTGAAAAGATAGTAGAAGAACCTCATGATGAGGACAAAATAAATGTTAATCATGATTTCATAAACTCTAATGTTGGCTGGAAGAACCACCATATTCCAAAAATGTGTATGAGGAAGTTTGATGGAAAGGATCCTGTAACATGGATACTACAAATGGAGCAATATTTTGATCTCCATAATGTGCAAAACACACAAAAGGTACGCATTGTAACTTTACATTTAGAAAAAAATACATTTGTATGGTATCGATGGCTTTTCTCCCGTAAAAATATTGTCACTTGGTAAATTTTTATGGAGGAAATGATAGCACATTATGAGGATATGAAGAGCAACACCTTATTTAGCCAATTGATAAATCTCAAACAAAAGGGTTTAGTAGGGCAGCACATTGAGGACTTCCAAAAATTAAACATAAGGGTAACTGATATTCCAGAGGAACACAAGATCGATCTCTTCATAGGCACTTTAAAGGATAACATCCAACATGAAGTTCATGTTTTGGAACCGGATTCATTAAAGAAGGCATTCAGGTTGGCAAGAAAAGTTGAATGTAAAATAATGGCGACAAGGAAGCCTACCACTCAATTCTATAAAGAAGGAAGTGTTTCTACGTCTAGATTTACACAACCTACAAGGTTGACACCACAAAAATTGGAAGAAAAAAGAGAAAAATAGATTTTCTAAAATTGTGATAGAAAATACACTAAAGGTCATAAGTTTGCTGAGAAGAAATTATTTTACATAGATTGTGAAGAGGAAGAAGAAAATGAACAAGAAGAGGATATACACTAGGACCCAACCCTAGAAGAGGAAGAAATGAATCCGACCATATCGTTTAATGCACTAGAAGGAATTACCACTCCTAAAACTCTCAAGATAGAAGTAAAAATCAAGAAGAAAAAGGCGATAGTGTTGATCGATTCAGGTAGCTCCCATAATTTTATTCGTTTTAAGGTAGCCAAGGAATTAAATTGTTTCCTATACCCAGCACCAAAATATCAAGTGATGGCTACAAATGGAGGAACTATAAATTTCTCTGGATGCCATAATATCAAGCTAACCATGGGGGAATATCTATTGACTAGTCCAATCCTTTCCATTCCTATGGGAGGTGCTGATTTTGTACTAGGAGTACAATGGTTACAATCTTTGGGGACGGTAGCTTTTAATTTTCAAGAAATTTTCTTGAAATTTTTTTTAGAAGGAGAGGAAGTCGAATTACGAGGTATTGAAGGGAAGCCGGGAAGGATAATAAGCTCTAATGTCATGACAAAGCTTCTAAATAAAGAACAACGAGGCATATTTTCACAATTAAGCTCACTAGAAGTTCTGACATCAAAATCATCTATTTCTGCAGATCTCCAACAAGTCTTGGACAATCATTCCAAGGTTTTTGAAACTCCCAAAGGAATCCCACCTATTCGTGATCATGATCATGCTATTCATTTGATTCCAGGAAGTGTTCCTCCAAACATTAGGCCTTATAGTTATCCTTACTTCCAAAAGAGTGAAATTGAACATATGATTGCAGAAATGTTAGAGGCGGGTATAATTCAACCTAGTCAAAGTTCTTTATCTTCTCCTATAGTATTGGTACACAAGAAGGATGGATCATGGTGAATGTGTCCGGATTATAGGGAGCTCAATAAGCTCACCATTAAAGAAAAATTTCCCATTCCTATGATTAATGAATTATTGGATGAATTACATGGAGCATTTTATTTTACCAAGTTGGATCTTCGTTCAGGATATCATCAAATTAGAATGACTGAAGATATTCCAAAAAAAACATCTCGAACTCATGAGGGTCATTATGAATTTTTGGTCATGCCTTTTGGCCTTACCAATGCACCTTCTACATTTCAAGGGTTGATGAATTCCATTTTTAAACCCTTCATTAGAAAATTTGTGCTAGTATTTTTTGATGATATACTAATCTATAGCAGGTCTTGGAAGGATCATGTTGAACATGTTGACAGGGTGCTCAAACTATTGCAGGAGGAACAATTATATGCAAAAAAATCCAAATGTTTCTTTGGAGTACAAGAGGTGGAATATCTGGGTCATATTGTATCTCACGAGGGTGTTAAAGTAGACCCTAACAAAATTAGAGCCATTAAGGAATGGAAAGTCCCCACAACCATAAAGCAGTTGCGAGGATTTCTTGGGTTAACAGGGTATTATAGCAAGTTTGTTAAGAATTATGGGAGAATAGCAGCACCTCTAACAACATTATTGAAGAAAGATGCATTTTCATGGACTCCTGAAGCAACTAAGGCCTTTGAACATCTTAAAGAGGCAATGTGCCTAGCACCGGTCTTAGCTACGCCAGACTTCACCAAAACCTTTATTGTGGAATGTGATGCCTCAGGAAATGGAATTGGTGCTGTTTTAATGCAGGAAGGAAGACCCATTGCTTTTGAAAGTCGTCCAATCAAAGGAAAGTATTCACAGAAACCTATTTATGAGAAGGAAATGTTAGCAATACTGCATGCACTAAAGAAATGGCGAACTTACCTAATGGGAAGACACTTCAAGGTAAAAAATGATCATGATAGTCTTAAACACTTTTTGGAACAAAGACTATCGTTAGAAGAGCAAAAAAAATGGGTCACAAAGATGTTGGGTTATGAATTTGAAATAATCTACAAAAAAGGAAACCTTAATGTTGTTGTAGATGCACTCTCAAGAAAGAATGAAGAGGTGGAAGCATTTATTTGTGCCATTTATATTATCCAACCAGATTGGATAACTGAAGCAAGAGATGAATGGAAGAAGGAAAAATATGTATGGACACTCATTCAAAAGTTGCAGAAAGATCCTAGTACATCTGATACATTTAGCTGGAAAAATGATTCCTTATGGTACAAAGATCGCTTATATCTTTGTAAAAAATCGCAACTAAAACAAAATATTCTTCTAGAATTGCACACTTCTCCTTTAGGAGGACACTCAGGGTTTTTAAAAAGTTACCACAGGGTGAAGAAAGAATTTTTTTGGGATGGCCTTAAATCTGATATTCAAAAGTTTGTGGCGGAATGTTTGGTTTTCCAGCAGAATAAAGTGGAAAAAATTAAAACCCCAGGACTTCTACAACCTTTATCCATTCCAAGTCAACATTGGGAGGAGATTTCAATGGATTTTATCACAAGTTTACCTAAGTCTGAAGGAAAGAGTGTCATCATGGTGGTAGTTGATAGACTTACCAAGTATGCACACTTTTGTGCATTATCTCATACATTTAAAGCAAGTACAGTTGCTACTACATTTATGGATAGAATTCAAAAGCTACATGGAAGCCCAAGGGTTATTGTGAGCGACAGAGATCCCATTTTTACTGGAAATTTTTGGACGGAGTTATTTTCTTGTTTGGGTACTCAATTAGCTCATAGCTCATCTAATCATCCTCAATCTGATGGTCAAACTGAGATAGTAAATAAATGTTTGGAAGGATATCTTCGTTGTTTTGTATCTGATAAACAAACACAATGGGTCAAGTGGTTACCTCTTGCTGAATGGTGGTATAACAGTTCCTTCCATACTGCAGCAAAAATGACCCCATTTATGGCACTTTATGGATATCATCCACCATCCATCACATCATCTTTAAGGGAAAATTCGAAGGTTCAAGCAGTGGAAGATCACATCGAGCATCAGCAAGAAGTTCTCCAACTCTTAAAGGATAACTTTAATTTGGCACAAAATCGAATGAAACAACAGGCAGATCAACATCGCAGCAAGAGAAGTTTTGATGTAGGAGATTGGGTATTTTTACGGCTACAACCATACAAACAAATGTCCCTCAAGCAAGCTAAGAAGGATAATATATTATCACCAAAGTACTATGGTCCTTACAAGGTGTTGCAAAAGATTGGTTCTATGGCATAAAAATTGGAACTTCCTGCTTCTTCGCAAGTACATCCAGTTTTCCATGTTTCATGCTTAAAGAAGGTTATCGGTGAAAATCTTCCAGTTCAAACAATATTGCCAGAACTTAATGAGGAAGGAAAAATCATATTATAACCTGAAGCGGTCATGGAAACAAGAACTCGACAGCTACGGAATCGATCAATTTCAGAGTATCTCATCAAGTGGAAGAACTTACCCACTGAAGATTCTAGATGAGAGGATGAGAATTTTATACAGAAACACCTAGAGCTACTCAAGCGTTGAGGACAACACTTTTTTGAAGGAGAGGGGCATGTTAGGTCCCTATATTACTAATATAGTCCCTTATTGTTGTTAGTGTAACCCCCTTATTGTTATTATTGTACCTTGTAACCCCCATTTTGTTATTATTGTGCCCTTAAATTATTATTGTTAGGTCGGCTAGGATTACATTGTGGCCCACTAGGATTAAATTATGGCCCCATGGACTCCTATATATAGAAAGGAGGTTTTGTAAATTGTATCATCGAAGAATTTTTCATTTATGTAATGTATTGGAGGTTTCCCCCTCGAAGTGGCTTATTTATAAGGCGTTGATATCTCTTTTATTCTATTTTTGAAGCTGGTTACACAACAGCACGCGTTTCATTCACCTTCTACAGTTTTGAATTAGCCCAATAGTATTTCACTGGCGCAAAGGGCCCGGCTCTGGTGAAATCACTTCACTGTCTGTATTTTAATATTTGTTTACTATCGTGTAGAGTGTGTTTAATGTTTGAATTGGTTTATTGCTGACTGGATCAAATACAGAGTCATTGCTATTTCATTTCTTTACAATAGGCACAATTTGCTGATTTGATTATTTTGTTGTTATCATAAAGCTTCACTGACTTGTATATGATTTGAGTCGATGTTCCTTTAGTTTATAATCTATTATAATTGATGGTTGCGTGGTGAGAAGCTGTCGACAAAATTGAAGCATAGAAATATAGTGCTTTGAATATGTTAGTATTGTAATTACTGTTAAATTCACGTTTCTATTCCATTTCTGTTCATTATGTATTTATAGTCTTTGACTAGAAAACAGATGAGTTGTAGTTACACACTGTTGTTTCTTTTCAGATTGTGTTTTCTTTAAGTTGCTTTCATTGAATCTTCTTTCGGTTTGATTGCTTTAAGATCTCCAACTGTAGAGGATAGAGGCTTGAGCTTCCAAAGTCCCCATATTCGTCATCTTGCATCGATTTCTAAGGGAAAGAGTTATTGCTACTGCATCCCTGATCAATGTTCTGCAAAGATTGAAGTAATTTAATCTTTCCATTCATGTCACTGTAATTAGGTTTCTTTTCAAGCATTGGTTAATTTTTTTTTTGTTATTTTATACTACATCTTCACAACATTGCTCTTAGATAATTGCAACCTGAGATAAAGTACACTCTTGGAATAAAAAGACGTTCCCGGATTGATGATTAATGTAGGCTAATTAGGTGTTCAAAAGATACCTTTTTATGACTCCACATTTTTGCGCCGTTGCCGGGGAGAGTGTATGACATTTTAAAGGAGTAATGCACAGTTGATTTTCTTCTGCTTGCGAAGAATTTGGTATTAAGGATGGAAGGTAAGAACCTGCGCACTAGGCAAGAAACACACTTTCTCACAACCTGCTTCACAACAGAAGTAGGTAAGCTTCTTTCTTTAGGTAGGAATGAAGGTTTGTTTCTTTGAATGAATAAATAAACTAAGAGAAACGAAATTCCTCCTAAATCTAAAAAACCTAAGGGACCGGTGACCCTTGGGTGCACAACCTTTATTGATGAAATCCTTAAAAGAACTGAATCTCAGCCATCAGTAGGATTTAAAAGAACTACTTCTAGACAACCTACTAGTTCCATTCAGGCTACAAAATCACCATCTGAAGCCTTTGCTGAGATACATAGTCAAACAGAGGGAATTGAGCAAGATTCCCAAGAAATTGAGAATCCTTGCACAAGTTTCCTTCAAGAAGGGAATGCTAGCAATCTCCGAGAAGGAGAAGGGGAAATAGGAGAAATCACAAACTTGAAATCTCCTATTGAAACTACCCAAAAAATAAGCAGCCCAGATAAGGGAAGTTTTGTTCAACTTATCTGGAACCAAGGTTCTGAATCACCTCAAACGGTAAGTCGACAGGAAATAATTATTATCCCAGACAAAGGCAGTGTTTTCAAAGCTATTCCTGCCCCTACTCGTCAACCTAGAAATTCCATGGAAATCCCAGAGGGATATTGGCATATCTTCGATCAAATGGCCCAGAACCAAAATCAGAATCAACAGCAGACCTCTACACTGCAATATCCTATAGTAGATACTGTAGTCAATGCACCCATGAAAGCTATTCCTCTTCAACATATTCCCACATTTCACGGCCTAACATCAGAAGACCCAGATGCGTTTTTATTTGAGTTTGATGTGATGTGCAGAGGATACGATTACACCATTGATGCCCAAAAACTAAAACTATTCCCTTCTACATTAAAAGGGGCAGCCCTACGATGGTTTATGGGATTAGGTGGGGGTTTCATAACTAATTGGGATCATATGAAAGCTGCATTTTTGAAGAAATACCAAGATTAATACAGGTCTCGGGAATTAAAAGATGAGATATTCCAAATGACAGCAAAACCAAATGAGACCTTGGAAGAATATGTGGAACGGTTTCAATATAATCTTCAGAGGTCCCCTTATGCATCTTTACCCTTACCTGATAATGTTTTGAAAACCACATTAATTAGGGGAATGAAAGATCAATGGGTTGAAACATTGAATATTATGGGAAAAGGTAATATATATCAGGAAAATTATCCTAACATCATTGATTTGTGTATCAGGTGTTCGAGGGGAAATACAAGGTTGAAATCAGCAGAACGTGATACGATCACAAGGGAAAATAAGACCTATAATGAAGGTGTGACTTGTGCAAAGATTGGAAATCTGTTGGAAGACCTTAATAAAAACATACTGGGGACTCTAACAACACAATTCAATATTTGCAAGCCAAACAGAAATAGGCAGAAGCAGACCAGAACTTGGAAATATTCTGTCCCAGATGTAGAAAGAAGCATAGCCACAAAGAATGCCCATTGGATGTGATTAAATTCTGCACCATTTGCATGAAATATCACCCTACAGAAGAATGTCCCTCGCTTCCTGGACTAAAAGCAGTTTATAAGGAGGTAGAAGAAGAATTAGAAGTGGTATGTCTGCTTAATCAACGCCGACAATGGCAGCCACGACCATCAGGTATGCCAAATGATCCATTTTCTTTTCAATCTCCTCAATATAATACTCAAGAATATAGTGGGATGTGGCAGATCAACCATATTTTCCTAATTGGTCACAACAACCATTTCCTCCCACATCTTGGCCAAATCAAACAAATCAAAATAATTGGCCTAGATTTCCTTTCTACCCACCTTTCTAGCCTACGCAATGGTCTCCTTCTACTTCTTAGAGTCAGGCCTGGCAGTAAAACTGGAAAAAACCTACAAATCAGCCAGCTAGATCAATTCCTCTCTCTCAACCTACACTGCCAGCTCCTTATAAAAACCCCTAGACCAATTTAAGACCACAACTCCCAGCCCAACCCAACCCAAACCCAAACAATAGGCCAGTTCAGTCTATTCAAATCATGGAACCCCCAGAAGTAGAAACTGAACTGAGGGAGTGTAATGATCTTCAATTAAGGCCTGGGCGTATAGTCGAAACAGAGAGAAACAATGATGTCCACATTGAAGATCCGTTACCTACAAAACAAATAGAACAAAGTGAGAAGTAAGTCCAACAACAAAACCAACAAAAAAATCAACAACAGGTAATAACTCCTCTCCACCATTTCCAGAACGATTAATTATACCTCGTCCATTAGAACAACCTAATTTCGATCTTCTGGGAGAATTAAAAAATTTGTGTATAAAAATCCCTCTCCTCTAAGATATTCAAGATATTCCTATATATGAAAAAACCATTAAGGAATTGTGCATAAATAAGCTAAAGAGGAGAACAAAAACCAATCCTACTGTCCAAATAGTCAGTACTTTATCTGACTTATTATCAAGAATAGAAACACCTATCAAATATGAAGACCTAGGAAATCCTATAGTGACAGTGCAGATCAATGGTCAATCATTTCCAAATGCCTTAGTTGACTTGGAGGCAGAAATTAACATTTTAACAACCACCACTTGGAAAAAACTTAGCATTACATCACTGGAACCAACAACAACCTTGTTGGAATTGGCTGACCAATCAGTAGTCAAACCAGAAGGTATACTACAAGATGTAATGGTATCTGTAGATTCCTAGGAATACCTTGCTGACTTCCTTGTTATCAATTCAAATAATTGACTAGATGGACATCCGTTAATTCTAGGTAGACCTTGTTTGGCAACTGTCGATGCTTATATTGGATGCCGACAAGGAAACATGACAATTACAAGGGGAAATTATGTTAAGAATTTAGCCCTATATCCCCCAGCCTAGCCAAGTCTATCAATAATCAAAACAAGAAAACCACCTACATCATACCTTATGGAGAATATGAGATCACCTCTAACTATAGAAAACGCTCTTGATTTTAAAGATCAAATAGAGGATGATATCATTAATAATTTTATTAATAAGTCACAAACCAGATCTCATTCGCAATGTCACATGATCAAAGCAACATTCGATAATAAAGAAGAAGAAGATCCTTTCAAAGATATTCCTGATTAAATAATACCTACTACTTCTATGAGCAATAGCAAGGTCGTAGAAATTGAGCCAGGAAAAACTTTAAATATTAATAAAAATCTCACTGTTGAACAAGAAGAGAAATTGGTCCAATTATTACGAAAATAAGAAGTAGCCTTTGGATGGGATTACCCCGACATGAAAGGAATTGATCCTTAATTGTGTACTCACCACATTTACATTGAAAAATATGCAAGACCCATTTTCCAACCTCAAAGGAGACTAAATCCTCACCTTAAAGATATTGTGAAAGATGAATTACAAAAACTATTGGATGTTAATTTCATCTACCCAATATATGATAGCAAGTGGGTCTCCCCACTAGTGGTAGTACCAAAAAAGAACAGGAACTGGAGGATATGTGTAGATTACCGTGAACTTAATAAAGCAACACAGAAAGACCACTTTCCTCTTCCTTTGATTGACTAGGTATTAGACACATTGGCATGAAAGAAATTATTTTCTTTCCTCGATGGCTTCAGTGGGTACAATCAAATCCAGACTACCCCTGAAGATCAGGACAAAACTACTTTTACCTATCCATGGGGGAAATTTGCCTACCGAGTCCTACCTTTTGGCCTATGTAACGCCCCTGCTACATTCCAAAGGGAAATTCTAAGCATTTTTGTAGACTTAATAAATGAAGGCCTCGAAGTATATATGGATGATTTCACACCTTATGGGGATGACTTTGAGCCTGCATTAGAAAACCTAGAAAAATTACTGCAAAGATGTATTGAGACTAGACTTTGTTTAAGCAACCAAAAGTGTCTTATGATGATGATCGAAGGATTTATCTTAGGGCATTATATTTCAGTAGCTGGAACTCAAGTAGACCCGGCCAAAATTCAAATACTCATGTTAATTCCTACACCTACTACACAAACAAAGGTACGTAGCTTTCTTGGATTTTCTGGTTACTATAGAAGATTTATAGAACATTATTCTCGAATAGTTGCACCTTTATATGCACTGACTGGAAATGCTGATTTCACTTGGACATATAAATGTGACAATGCCTTTAATGATCTGAAGAAGCTCGTTTCAATATCCCCAGTACTGAGGGGCCCAAATTGGAATTTGTCGTTCCAAATCTCATCTGATGCCTCAGACACAACAATTGGAGCAGTACTTGGGGCAGGAGGAAGACAAGAAGCCATATGCAATTTACTATATTAGAAAAAATCTATCCCCTGCTAAATTAAATTATAATGTGACTGAGAAAGAATTTTTAGCAGTAGTTCATGCTATAAACAAATTTAGACATTACATAACTGGGTATCCTGTAGTACTGATCACTCTGCCATTAAATTTTTAGCAAATAAACCTGTTACAAACGGAAGAGTGACAAGATGGTTAATTTTACTATAGGAATTTGACATCACAATCAGAGATCGACCTGGGAAATAGAACCCTGTAGCTGAATTTCTGTCAAGAATGCCAAATCCAATAGATATAGAAGCAGTTGAAGACCACTTTCCAGATGAAAATCTCTTTGTTGTTACTATCAGAACACCGTGGTGCGCTGATATAGCGAACTATTTGGAAATAGGTAAATTACCTAAACATCTATCCCTTAATGAACGTAAGAAAATAATACATCACAGTACCTGCTTCTCCTGGATTGGAGGCTACCTATTTCATACAGGTGCAGATATACAAATAAGGAGATGTGTTAGGGAGGATGAGGTATTTAACATCTTGAAAGCATGCCATGATGGACAGTGTGGCAGACATTTTGCAGATCGTAGAACTGCCTACAAAGTTTTACAAACAGGCTACTATTGGCCTATTATCTTTAAATATGCTAAAAAATTCGTGCAAGCCTGTGATAACTGCCAAAGGGTAGGTCGACCTGGGCAGTCTGATGAAATTTCTCTAAACCCCCAACTAGTGATTAAACTATTTGAACGTTGGGCCCTTGACTTTGTTGGTCCTATTAACCCCCCATCAAACCAAAAAACATACATCCTAGTTGCAACTGAGTATGTCACCAAATGGGTTGAGGCAGAAGCTCTTTCAAAAGCTACAGAAGACTCTGTAATACAATTTCTTTTCCAAATATTTGTGTGCTATGGCGTCCCAAGGGACATAATCACAGATGGAGGGCGATAGTTTCTAGGTAAAAAATTAGTTGAAACATTGCAAAACTACCATGTTCAGCACAAGATTATGACTCCATATCACCCACAGTCCAATGGCCAAGTAGAGAGCACGAACAAAGTAATCGAATCTATATTAACAAAAATAGTTGCCTCTCATAGACGAGATTGGGCCTACAGATTGCCAGAAGCATTGTGGGCATATTGAACAATGTGGAGACCTACCACAGGATATTCACCATACTAATTGGTATTCGGAAAGGAACCCATCTTTCCTATAGAATTCGATATTCAAACATTACGAATAGCTCAAAAGGTGGGTCTAGATTTGAATGAATCCCAGGCTAAAAGACTGCATTAAATTAATGAGCTGGATGAAATTAGGCTCTCTGCTCTTCATCACACAGCATTAATTCAGCAACAGAGAGCCAAATGGCATGACGCCCATATCAAGGAAAAGATCTTCCACGAAGGAGATTGGGCACTCATATATGATTCTAGGTTCCAGGATTTCCCAGGAAAACTCCAAAAACGATGGCTTGGACCCTATGAAATACAGAAGGTGCACGATAATGGCACTATTACATTAGTTAACATTGATGGATATGGACATTCCTTTAAGGTAAATGGTCATCGAGTATGATTGTATCATAAACTGCTCACCCGAGAATCCTTTTACCAATAGTTTCGGGAAGATTCTACAATGGAAGTTCTTGCTGAAGGGGAGAAATCCTCCTTGGCACTAGTTTTATAAATCACTTCTTTCTTTAATTTTTGTACATAAAGAATTTTTCAGTTTCTTGATTTTTGTTTTGTGGAATTTGTTTTTAGACATTTGGTTAGTATTATTTCCTTACTTCTTCATCGTTTGTTTCACGAAATCTGATTTCTTTGAAAAAAGAAGAAGAAAAAAATTATGTTTATTTTGTTTGTTTTGCTGTTCCTTTCTAAAGGAACAACACTCTGTTGTTCCTTTTGAAAGGAACAACAGTTTCGCAGAAGCGCTCTTGCTGTTCCTTTCCAAAGGAACAACACTTTCGCAGAGTATTTTCTTGTTGTCCCTTTCGAAAGGAACAACAGTTTCGCAGATTGTTTTTGTTGTTCTTTTTAAAGGAACAACACTTTTTTGTGTGTGGATTGTTTTTTTTTTGTTTTAAGCTAGCATTTTGAATTTTTGATTACTTTTCTGAAGGAAAATATATCATTATATACAATCATAAAAATTAAAGCTTACTGTAATTAGCAAACCAAAATAAATCGTCATTTTTTCAAGAAAACTGTCTAAGTAATGGTAAGAAAAAAAGGAAAAAGGAGCATGATCAATAACATAACTTTGCTATTTTATTACCATTGAATTAATCTAATCGATTATTTTTATCATGATTGGTTCTTCCCCACATGCTATAATTTTCTTTGATGTTTATCTATGGAATAAGAATAAGAGAATATTTTTTTCTATTGAGATGTTTAGACTTCTTCCACCATCCCTACTCTTAAGGAGTGTTGAGCCATCCCTTATGATTAACTGAGGAAAAGTGTTGTGTGTAAAAGAAAAGAAGAAAAATATTTATATATTTCATTAATAATGATTTTGTAGAGGGAGGATAGGGAGTCTCACCAAGAGCCGGCCTACCGTGATCATAGGGAAGGAAGTGAAGTGACATTCCCATTATGGCCACCAAACTAGGGAAATGGTCCAACAGATAATTGAAAAAATCGAGAATTCCTTAGAAAAGGAGGTCTCATCATGAGCCGGCCTGCCCACCTTTCACTTATTCTCGATGAATGGCATTGTGGTTTATCTGGTCACCAAGCCAACACAATGGCCTCCATCATGATATTCAATTAAAAAAAAGAAAAAAGAAAAGAAGCACTGCCTAAGCATACATAAAGGACAATGGTTCCGTGGGTAAGAAAGCAACTCCGTCAAGGTTATGGACACCTGTGGGTAGCAGAGCTCTACTGATGGTATTGGAGTCACACTTATACACATCAATAGTTATATTTAACCCTTTTCCTATATCTTTATTTAAATGTCAAATAAAAATATGAATCCCTTACCTTTATCTCCGAACCTATTACACATGAAAATCATTATAAGTCGATCATATTAATCCAAAGTGGTAAATAATGAAATTATACTTATGGTTATCATATGTTGTCCCTTCTCCTCGTATTTAAATCATTACAAAACAATTTTCTATTTATTAATGATTCATTACATCCATTGATTTCAATAATTGCTGCAATTTGATTGAACGTATCATAATTACGCCCGCTTTTTACTGCTGTACTACTGTTGTGCCACACATGCTACTCTCAATTGGCGGTCGAGGATGACCTTTCATTCATTCCAAGGGCACGGATGTCTGCATCCAAATCAAACTCCAAGATTTCCTTACCTATACTTGAACCAAATCCCTCCATTTTAGTAAATAACAAATTTTCAACGAATTGTGTTGTGTTGTTCCATTGTGATTACTGTGTGTTGAAAAAATTAACATAACGTAGAAATGGGAGGACGTCCAATTCGCAATGAACTGCAAGTATTTATCGTCTCTGATGCTGCATGGACAATCTTAGAAAGACTGGGGTGGATTACATATTTTCTGAGAATGCAGTAACCCCATGAAGTTGTGGCTACCAAATTTTTATTAAACCTGCAGGAAGGATCCTCCATGGTCAGAGGGAGGCAGATAGCTATATTCGACGAGATAATTGTAGAGGTGTCTAGCATTCCCGCGTAAGGGACTGTCTGGACTTAGAAGAAGATTAGGATTTGTGAAGCCATAAAATTTTTTCAAGATGACGGATAGACGTTAGTCATCAAAGGTAAAAGAGTCCAGCCAATGTCATTAGGAGAGCCATGGATAGAGTTCGCCAAAATTGTGCAGGCTTACATAACGTGCGACGAAAGAAAGGATGTGGTAAGACCTCACCACCTTAAGCTACTAGCCATATTAAAACAGAAATGCACTATTAATTTGCCTACATTTTTAAATTCTTTGTTGCATGATATTGCTCGTGGTATAAGAAGAGCCCAGGCATGTAGATATGATGGTCAGCCACCATTTTTTAATTCGTTTAATAGTGATTCATAGCCTTGCCTAGCAACAGACCAACTGGGAAGAATTAATATTTTCCATTGATGGAGGGTTAGCTCTAACCTCTCCAAAATGGAAGAGAATGGTCAGATCAATTACTGAACCTTCTACTCATAGACAGTCCCACTGGTTGAAAAAAATTAGAAGGATGGTGGAAGAACTTCTGGGCAGCAACCAACCCTTGTAATTGCACAGCTCAGAGGAGGAACAACCTCCACAATTGGAGGGAGTAAGCCCTCGCATTGACAAGGAAGAGAAATTAGAGGAATTAAGCCCTCAAACTGATGAGGAAGAACAATTGGAATGAGAAATTCGCTACTCAGATGAAGAAGAAATAAGATGCCAATCTAGTAGTGAAAAACAACCCAGTGCAGAGGAAGGAGACAATGAGGAAGAAGGAATTGAAGGAAATTCTGGAGAAGAAGAAGTTGAGGGAGAAATTCAGTATTTAGATGAAGAGGAAGGAAGTTATCACACCTGTGCAGAGGATGAGGAAAATCATAGCATCAATAAGGATGAAATAGAGCTACCCAAGAATGTTATCGTAATCCCTTTACATGAAGACCAATTGGCCCATGTTTTGGCCAATATGAGTGATTCTGCACGGTCGCATAGCCCCTTGGACCTCAATATAGATATTAATCAACTACTAGAGTACTCTGCTATTGACAAGGAAACAACTGGAGAAAAACTGAATGAAATAGCAAACCTTAGCGAAGCTAGGGTTGCTTCTCCCGAGGGATGTGAGCAGGAGAAAGAAAACAATGAAGCTGGAAGCCCCTAGCGGACTGCAGAGTTAACTAAGAATATGATTCCAGGAGAATTGAGCCAAGGCTACATGAATGTAGAAGAGGAGGCCCAAGGAGAAGAACGATAAGAGAATTTTACTAAAGACATGGCTGATATGGGCCAAAATTCTATTGAGAAAATAGGTTCGGACAAAGGAACGACTGTTCCATTAAGAAAGAAGAAGAAAACAACTGAGATTGAGAAGCTTCGAAGGGAGAAAATAAAGCTTCATAAATTAGTTGAACAGCTCAGGCAGACCATTAGGGTTCTGAGAATGAAATACATGCCCAAGCGAGCCCCTAAGAAAAGAAGCATTGCTATCAAAAGAAGCTAGAAAAATAGAAGAGTGACCACTGATAGGAACCCCCAAGTTACAGAAGAAACCATACCTGGGCCAAATTATGAGGATGCGGAGCAAAAAATAGCTGTTCCAACAAACGTTGTTCCAGAGGAAATGGTTTTGAGTGAGAATATGCAATCTAGCAGTCAACACACTTTCAGTGAGCCAACACTGCTCAGACTTCAGGAGAATTGACACAGGCCCGAATAGAAAGGCAGAGATTGGAGGAAGATACTGTCCCAAGAAGAAGATATTAGGAATTGCAGCAACAAATGAGAATTATTCATGAAGTAGAAGCTGAAGCTCATGAAAAACGACGGAAAGCAGAGGTAAAGGCTGATAAGGTAATGAACCAACTAAAACTAGCCTCCACTCAAATGGACCCTCTCTGCTCCTTGTATACTGATGTGTTATCCTGTATATGCCTTGCCAAAAACTATGCTTTTTTTTTACTAGAAAGATATTTATAATAAAAAATCAAGGTAGTTAGGGTAGGGAAATCCATAGAGCTAAAGACAATAGATGACTTGATATCATTCTGCAAAATTTATGGGATCAAAGTACAGTGCCTATTATGTGAATTTTATTTGCATAATCTACTTGAAAATGAGTGTGAATCAAACTCTAGCCCTTTTATTAGGGATGTTCAGTTTCAGGCATTCATTTATTTTTCTGTAAACCAATTAAAATGGCTCAAAGCTTATAACGCCTTTCAAAGGCAGGAAAATGGATTAGATCTATGGGTCAGAAGTGAACCTCAGGACCCACTTCAATTTTGGGCTAGTCAAAAAAGATTGATGACAAGGGAAGGCATTACCCAAACTCTAGGGCCTGTCCATAAATCAGTCATTTTGAATGGAATAGATTATTTTTCATCTATTAGGAACCAAGCCTACATAGCGGCCAGCATCTGGTGGAGAACCTTGAATCAAAATGTGCAAAATAGGGAGCCATTTAATTATAGAAACTTTGGGCTAGCTGCAGACCGTCTCATTTCCTATAGCCATCTTGTTTTAAAAGAAGGACCATATTGGTTAGGATGTAGATTTCGCAGCCCTATTGTATGGTAGCCTGCTCCAGACTACAAAGCTATTTAAGAACTCCCTAAAGGATAGACAGAACATAATTTTGAGGAATTAGCTGCACTCCATGGTTTTAGACTTGTGGATGAAAAACCTTATTTGGCTTATTCTTTGAATTATCTCCAAGTGAACTATAGTTTTCATGAGGGCATGAAAATGATTAAGTAGGGGGGTATGTTGGGCAGTGAAAGAGGTATGAAATCATTGTATATTTACTCATTCTTTACCATAAATATACTCTTTTTTTCCTTGAAAAGTTAATTTATCATAGGAATTACAATAGAATTGGAAAGGTTTATGTTTAATACAAAAATGTGACTAAAGGTTACTTTTTGATTGAAAAACAGGAATTCAGAGAGGTGAACAGCTGTACCAAAGGTAGGGTTGAGAACAATTTAACTGTTGCTCCATCAGCGCTAACTCATATCCAGTCAAGGGCAAGGAGATCTGAATGAATAGCCTAGAAAAGACAGGGAACAACTCGGCCTTAGTCAGCACAAACAGAATGATAACTAAACATAGAGGAGCGAATCCCTCAAGATCTTTCGATCCTGAGCGATCGCTGTTCAAACTTATCTTGTTCTTTGATTGGTTCGTCGAAGATTTTATATATAAGACCATGTCCTTTAGTGACAGGGGGACAGATTGTTATTGTTATTTGGGAATCGGTCGAAATAATTTACATTTTCTCTGTTATATTAACTCTCTATTTGAGAGAAACCTTTCTGTAAAACTTTATGTTGGTTTAATACAAAGCATGTGTTTCATTCACCTTCTGCAGTTCTGAATTAGCCCAACAGTATTTCACTGGCACTAAGGGCTTGGCTCTGGTGAAATCACTTCATTGTTTGTATTTTAATCTTTGTTTACTGTCGTGTGGAGTGTGTTTAATGTTTGAATTGGTTTATTGCTGACTAGATCAAATACAGAGTCATTGTTGTTTCGTTTCTTTATAATAAGCACAATTTTCTGATTTGATTATTTTTCTGTTATCATAAAGCTTCAATGACTTGTATCTGATTTGAGTCGATGTTCCTTTAGTTTATAATCTGTTATAATTGATGGTTGTGTGGTGAGAAGCTATCGACAAAATTGAAGCATAGAAATCTAGTGCTTTGAATATGTTAGAATTGTAATTACTGTTCAATTCACGCTGCTGTTCCATTTCTATTCATTACGTATTTATAGTCTTTGACTAGCAAACAGATGAGTTGTAGTTACACACTGTTGTTCCTTTTTAGAGGGCATTTTGTTTAAATTGCTTTCATTGAATCTGCTTTCGGTTTGATTGCTTTAATATCTCCAACTATAGAGGATAGAGGCTTTAGCTTCCAAAGTCCCTAGATTGGTCATCTTGCTTCGATTTCTAAGGGAAAGAGTTATTGCTACTGCATCCCTGATCGATGTTTTGCAAATATTGAAGTAGTTTAATCTTTCCATTCATGTCACTGTAATTAGGTTTCTTTTCAAGCATTGGTTACTTTTGTTTTTGTTATTTTATACTACATCTTCACATCATTGCTCTTAGATAATTGCAGCCTAAGATAGAGTACACTCTTGGAATAAAAAGACGTTCCCGGATTTATGATTAATGTAGGCTAATTAGGTGTTCAAAAGATACCTTTTTATGACTCGACATACACAAACTGGAAACTATTCGAAATATATATCTATATATCTATTTCTGGATGGATCTTTTTACATGTGATGATGTTTTTATAAGTTGCACAAATGTCGATCTAAAACCAAATTAGCTACTGCATCTGTTAATGTATTCATATGTATGGGTATGTGTTGATATGTGATATAATAAAAATTTCTTTCCAATAAACGAATACGTAGATACATACATAAAATGGATGGGTTTCTTAGTGAATAATGACTGTTAAGTTGTAATACTACAAGTTGTGAGTCTAGATACACAAATAATGCACAAATACCGAGGTTAACAGCCTTGGTTAATAATTCTAAAACAACACTATACTCTGCAACATTATTTGTGGTAGGTCCTAGACACACACCCTGCAAATTAACCAACTCACCAGCAGGATCATAGATTACCCAGGCTGCCGAGGACAAATTCCTGGTACTGCGGGAGGCACCATCCATGAAACCAACAAAAGGAGTAATATACATCTGCACAATCAGGAAGACCCAATCAATAGAAAGATGCTGACAACGCACATCACACCACACATGCACAAAAATGAATATACACACTTATGTACATACACCACACCAAAAATAACTCAAGCGTAGTATTTTTTAAGGTACATCCCATTCCTAGGCTGTGTCAATGGAAATGCTTCGTAATAAATAAGCTCATAAGCCCCAATTTTAAATACTCGTTTTACTATATAGCGCCCATGCCACATGGGTTGGAACTTGCCTGCTCCAATTTTGTCGTGCGTTTGGTCATATAGGAGGACGAGGTCCCCTCCGACAAAGGAACATGGAGAAATTGATTTATCAAAGTGAGCTTTAATCTACTTCTTTTGTGCTTTAATGACTAAGGCAGCTAAGAGGCGGGTTTCATCCAGCTGTTCCAAATAGAAGAGACACTCTTCTTCAGGAGAAGTGTCAGGAAAAAGTTCCACAACCCACTTTAAGGAAGGAATTTCGCACTCAACTGGAAGAGTTGTTTCCAGACCATATACCAATTGGAACGGTGTGAATCCGGTCACACTCCTTGCTGACGTCTGGTAGGCCCATAGAGCTGAGAAAAGTTGGAGATGCCAATTAGACTTATGAATACCAATTGTCCGTTGAAGCATTGTGACCAAAACTTTGTTCACAGCCTCAACATGGCCATTTTTCTGGGGGTAATATGGCGTTGAGCTATCATGTCGCAAGCCCAATCTTAATGTCAGCTCGGCCATCATGTAATCTCGAAAATGAGTGCCATGATCGGTAATAATGGCCTGAGGGACCCCAAAATGTGCAATAATGTAAACTGGGCAACTCTCTTACCATCGACGGATAGTGTAGGCATCGCTTCGACCCACTTAGTAAGGTAGTCTACAACAACAATTATATATGCATGCCCCCAGGCTGAATGAGGGTTACACGTCATGAAATCTATGCCCCATTTTGCAAAAGGACCAACGATAATGACAGGGTGTAGAGGGAGAGGTGGCATGTGCATCTTGTGCTGAAAAACCTGGCACACATGAAATTTTCAAAGTGCAACAATACAGTCTTTGAATATCGACGGCGAGAAGTAACCCACACACAGAATATTTTGGGCGGTGGCATATCCAGACATGTGACCACCATAGGCGCCACTATGATAGTCATTCAAGACTCTTTCAACCTCTTTCAGGGTCAAGCACCGACGAAGCACTGAATCTACTCCAACTTGGTATAAGGTATCTCCTACAATGCGGTAGGGTTGAGACTGATGACGAGTCCGACGTCAGGCATCTTTGGTCAACTCTAACCGAAAATTTGACGTTTGAAGATACACAATAATGTCGCCGTACCATGGATCACAAGTACTGATAAGGAAGAGGATTTTTTCTGGGATATGATCCTCAAAATGGGATGGAGTGGAGTTTGTCCGGAGGGAGAAAATGAGATCCGCAAAAACCAGTGATTTGGTCGACTTAGTAGTGGTAAAATCTAAGTCGAACTCCTAAAGGATGATGATCCATTTGGAGTATTTTCCCTCCAGTAATTGTTAAGATAGAATGTACGTCATGGGGTTTCAATCTGAAACCATGGTTACTATACACAACAGGATGTAGTGGAGGAAACACTGCACATCTTGCACTGTGGCTAATGCTAGTTTCTCAATGTGAGCGTAACGTGTTTCTGTGTTGAGAAGATTCCGTGATAGATAATAAAAAACGTGTTCATTTCCATCATCGTCATCCTACACCAGAACCATAGCTATGGTGCTAAACGCGGCGGCCAAGTATAGAGTGAAGTCACGGTGATAGTTTGGAGAATGAAGCAATAGAGCATTAACGAGTAACATCTTGAGCTTCTCGAAGGATCGTTGAGAAATCTCGTCCCAATGAAAGGGAAAATTTTTCTTTAAAAGACGCGTGAATCCTTTGGCCACTTCTACGTAGTTCAGGATGAAGTGTCGTAGGAAGTTAGCTTTTCCCTACAGACTCTGCAATTGGTGCAATGAAGAGCATGATGGGAGATTGACAATAGCCTCAACCTTTAGGGGGTCAAGGCGAATTCCATCCTTGGAGACTACAAACCCCAAAAGACCACCAGAATCCATGCAAAAAATGCATTTATGAGGGTTAATTTGAATATTATAGAGTCGAAAGTAAAGGAAAATCTGGCGGAGGTGTTCAGGATGGTCCTCTCGTCGAGCTGAATGAGTTGGAAGATCGTCTAGATAAGGCTGAATGATATGGCGTATGTCATGGAATACGTAAGACATAGCATGTTGGAAAGTGGCTCCAGTGTTCTTTAAGCCGAACAGGAGCTTTTTATAAGCAAAGGTACCCCACGATAGATGAATGTAGTCTTGTGTTGATTGGTAGGTAAAATATTTATCTGATTGTACCCAGAAAATTCATCCATCAGTGAATAAATCTCACTTCCAGCACATTCGTCAATGATTTGATTTATGAAGGGAGTGGGGTGATTGTCCTTAGGACAGGCCAGATTAATATCACGGTAATCAATGCAGAATCTTATAGTACCCTGCTTCTTATCTACAGGGAAAATGTTTGAGACCCATTCTGTGAGGGGAATCAGGTAAATGAAGCCCGTGTTCAGAAGTTTTTAAACTTCTACTTTAATGGCAGCGGCTTTGCGAGGATGCACTGGGCGTAGGCACTGGCGCACGGGTTTCACACCGGGATAGGTAGGAATCTCATGCACTACTATGCTGAGATCAATCCCAGGCATTTCGTCATAGGACCAAGTGAACACGTCTCTGAATTCATGGAAAAGATCGATATAAACTTGTATATCACCAGGATAACAAGTCACTCCCACATGTATGTTCTCAACTATCCCCGGTTTGATAGAGATGTCGATCGGAGTGGTTTGGGTAGTGTTTCTCAGGTTTCCCTCTGAAAGGACCTCATGTGTTAATATGGGCGTCTGAAGAGGTGGAGTAGGAACCTGGATGCTCTAGAAAATTAGACATTGCCCCTAGGCTGGGCATGAAGGAGGAACGATGATGTCCATCGCTCCAAGGTAGCTCCTCAAGAGACATTGTTTCAACAATGGCTTCATCAGAAGGGAAGATCTCTTTTATAGGATTAGGCGAGTTGGCCTCGCCGAGCCAAGGGGATTGAGAATAGATATATAAAGCCATTCTCAAGGGAGAATTTTGAGGAGGAGGAGGAGGATCAGATGCAGTGACGATTTCACATTAATTAATCTCTACTGGAGTTAAGGGCATAGATTATCCAAAATCAGTCATCTGTTCAGGCGAAAGGATGATCCATGGGTCGTTAGACCTAGAGATCATATTAACTTGAACGGTGTGTGGTGGTGGCGCCGGAAAAATACCCATGAGGACAGGGTCCTTGAAGAGATCAGGTCCTACACTGTCAGGGGGATTGGGGATCTGATCCACGTAAGGAACGTTGTTCTCAGAGGTGGAGGTGAAGAAAGACAATTGATCCATAGTAACGATTTTTCCCTCATGAGGGAACTTGAGAAGCTGGAAGAGGGTAGAAAGTACGCATAACATGACGTGAGTCCAACTGCGGACGAGAAGTAGATTGTAGTTAATCTTGGCGTCAACCACTTCTACTTATATGTTGATTGTCTTCCCCTGGAACATAATCGACAAACTCTCAAGAACACCCAGGGGTTTTGATTCTTGACCATCGAATGCTTCTAAGGAAATTGGAGATGGTGAAAGAGTTGGAGAGCCAATGGCCTTCCAGCAGGCGGATGACATGACACTGGTGGAATCACCTTCATCCACAACGGACCTATGGATGTTAAGACTGTTTATCCCGACTTGAATAACAAGAACGATTTGATGTGGAAGTTGGGGGGTAAAATTTTCTAGGTTGAAGGTGAGCAGATTAGAATCAGTGGGATCGATTCCACCGATTGCAGACAATAGAGCTTTCCCTTGAGATGGGAAACTTTGAAGAACTTCCAATGCATACATGGCAGAAGGCGCCTACGCCAAATCCTCAAAAATAATGTAGTGCTGAGCGGCATAGGCATTTGGGTTGTAGGAAGATCTTTGCAGAACACCTTTAGAGGGTGGCCTAACAACAAGTTTAGCATTGGGCTTCTCAATTTCCAAAGGACAGGAGAGAGGTGGAGGAGGTGGGCCATCAAAAATTTCCTTTCTAGCTGCCTGACGTGATCCAGAATAATTCTTCGAATGTGTAGCAATTGAGACAGGTGTAGCACCATTCATCATAAAGACCTAGGACCCAAATGGTGTAGATGGTGAACGCTGCTCAACCATCTGGGTTTGTTGAGATGGGAACGGTTCTTTAAGAACTGCCGGAGTCCCTTTGGAGCCTTTCAGGAGTTGAGTGATTTCAGATCATCAGGGATAATCTTTGGTATAATGATCTCCTTCGTAGATAAGGCAGGGATAATTTAGTTTACGTTGGGAACCGTCATCAGTAAGAGGTTTAGAAGACTCTGGTTTTGGGGCATCGGGTTTGGATTTTCATTTTCCCTTCTTCTTTCGTTTGGAGGCATTTTCCATGGGATTAGCATGAACGTCATTGACCTCCGCAGTCTTGCCAGAATCTGGAGGGGCGGGAGGAGCATAATTATTGGAAGAATTAGAATTTTTCTTCCTGTTTGAATATTTACGAGAATTTTGAGAGATGGAACCAATAACACCATCCACCACTGGGGTAGGTGGAGCTTTAGAGGTTCCCGAGCATGGAGAATTAGTCAAAACATCATAAAGCGTGCCGGACTAAGAGTATACTAGATCAAGATACTAGGCATGTGCGATGGCTTGTTCTTCAGTCACACATGCCCCCATAGCAATATCTTGGGAAATTTTGCTAACGAAGGAGGCGGTGAACCAATGAGTTAGTAGCTGATCATGTACATCAAACTTGATCAGTCTACGATGACGCCACCACTCATGAATGTGATCAGATATGTGGGTGGCTTTATCCTGCTTCAAAGAAGTCAGGAGATGAATCCCGGCCTCGTAACAAACCGGTAACTGGAAGTGAGTTAGAAAAGCCATGGCTAATGTATTGAAATCTTGAAAGATGCCACAGGGTAATTCAATATACCACTTAGCGGTAGCACCAGTAAGAGTGCGCTGGAAGAGACGTAGACGAATTGAATCATCCACGACGATTTGGACGAACACCACAGATGGTAAGTCATTACATGAGCTTGGTTGTCCTCTCCAGCTTTACCCTCAAAATTAGGGCAATCGTCGGGTACCTTGGTCAGAACCAGAGGCCAATAAGGATTGTGAAGAATCGGATCATTGGTTAATTTAGAAATGTCTGGTAATTCCAAGGGAGCCAAGAACAGCAATTGCAGATTAAACGGCGTGTCAGGCCCTCGATAAGGACCAGTACATGTACTCCATGCTGGTTGAGCATATCCTTGCCCCCATGAGTTCTGTCCCGAAGGATTCTGACCATAGGGGGTATAGGGCGTATAAGCAACCTGATTCGGTTGCTGGTAACTAGTGTACTAGGTTTGATAACCAGAGTATGGACCCTGATTATATGTCGGCCCCGTTTGAGAAATATGCGGATTCGGCTGCTGAGTATAGGTGTAGCCGAGTTGTTGAGGATAATATCTAGAACTTTGGGGCTGGTTATAATTCGGTTGAGATTGACCTTGAGGATAGTAACCGCCTTGAGGTTGAGCAGGCTGCTAATAGGTGGGACCCTGCTGAGCCTGATAATTAGGGCGCACCGGTTGGTTCGGTTGTGGCATTGAATAAATCAGTTGTTGGGCAAGGTTGATAAGATGTGCAGGCTGGCCTGGTTAAATAGGCCGACCTAGTTGAATGGGCTGCCTTGGTTGAACAGGTTGACCCGGGTGAACAGGTTGCACCGGTTGTGCGGATTGACTTGGTTGATGTTGGACACCAGGTTGTGCCGGATGGGCTGATTGGCCTGCTGGTGGAATGGAGCCAGGTTGTGCATGGTAACCAGTTTGACTTGCAATAGGACCATAAGATGATCCTAGCTAATGTGTAACATTCAGACCAAGAGGATACTGAGGTTGCATGGGTTTGGAAGGTTGGAATTTCCCCCAAGGACCATACACCAGCCCTGGTTGGTACCCCAATTGAGGCTGCATAGGTTGACTTGAAGGGTTGTAATACTCTCCTTGTGGATCATATAATGACCCCTGTTGGCCTGAAGGGTAGCCTTGTAAGGGCTATCCTTGTGGGTCATATGGATAGCCAGGCTAGCCTGAAGGTTGGCCTTGAAAAGGTTGTCCTTGCGGGTTATAATATTGCCCAGCCTGGTTAAACAGAAAACCTTGAGCATGAAGGTGAGCCTCTAGAGCAGGTAAATGTAAAGGATTCCCATACTCATTGTACTGATATGGAAAAACGTAAACAGGTGTACCATCCTGTGCATAATGCGAAAAATATGGGCGGTTGGTATCTTGAGAGGATTGTCCAACCTTAGGGTTCGATTGTTGTAGGGAAAATCGATACTCCTCAGGAGAGATGTTCTTCAGCATAGTGGATGCTATATAGACATCTTCAGGAAGCAACGCAGCCCTTATGGACTGAGTGGTAACAGTGGATGTAGATGCGGCCACATAGAGAGTGGGCCTAACGAGTACAGAAGTGACCTAAGGGGATGACGTGATGGGTGTCATAGGAGACATCCCCAATGAAGGAATAATTGGTCTCGTAGAAGGAGTTGATATCCCCACAGAGGCGACGACGGTCATAATCTAACTTAAAGAACTATACCCTGTTGGTAGTGAAGGACCGGGTGAAGACATAACAGATAATTTGGGGTTGTCTTCTGGGAACAACTGGTAATCTTCACTAGACGTGGGGATTTCCTCACTAGGAGAATGGCTGGATGCACCCATATCTAAACCTACCACTATATCTTGTAGCAGACGACGAGGACTAGAAGGAATAACAACAGCTAAAAAAGGCAAACCCGATGTAAGAGGAGGGAAATGTTCCCCTACTCCAAATTCAAACCAAGGGTTAGATAAGGGCCAATTGAACTCAACTAGTCCTCCAAAGGGAAGCTCAGATAGAACCGGTCCCCCGTCGGGAAACTCGGAAATGATGGGTTACTGATGTTCAACCGAGGATTGAGAAACCTCTGATGAATCATCTGTATATGGACTACCAGTAGACGAAACTAAGGGTTTCGCCATTGTGACAGTAGTGACAAAAGGAAAAGATCAAACACAACACACGGGTTGAAAAAATCAAGGCACACAATCAAACGGCTGACAAGAAAAATCTAAAAGGGCGTGTGATCACGGGTGATTTATTTTACAACATTGAAACTTATAAACTTCACTGTTTCATGTTTTAAGAGTCGAGAAATAGATGAAATGTGACTCTATCTCTTCCAGTTTTGAAACAAGCGTGAAAGGACAAGCGCTTGATGATCCTTTTAAATTTAAAGAGTCAGAAAAGATCAAAATGACTACTCTGGTAATCTAGGCAAAGGGTGTACCAAATAATCGTGAACTGCAATATACATCTTGGTTTCCAAATGAAAGAGAAATCAACCAAGGACTTAACGTACGTGCAGGCAATCTCCCCGAATGTTGTGTCCGGTGTATCACGGGTATAGGGCGGAAAACTCGGCTTCCTATGGATAAAGGATAGCAACCTAGTGGGGTCTCCCTTTATATACGGGATGGTACAGGGAGCACAAGTCCGTACTAGCACTGTTTAAAGCCAAGAGGCAAATGAAAGCTACTAGGTTTAACGACGCCGGAACACATATCTAGCCTAGACCTGTAAATATTTCGTTAATGTTTAAATGTTGCCTTAGTGTAAATTGAATAAATTTTAATGTTTATCTTCAATTATGTTTCAGTTTTCAGGCCCTAGTGAGTGTTATGTCTCAAAATCTCATGAATGCACACTACATGCCACAGTATATCATTTCATTCAATGAAAGATAATTACAAGAGAGTTAAGAGCTTTTCACACAATAACAAAATGATCATACAACAACCAGTAATGTCTCTAACATAGCTAATGGAAACTAAAAGCTTTTCTTCCAAAGTTACAAATCACTAATAACACAGAAAAGATTCGATTTTCATTAACTAATCAAAGAAAAATAGATTTTTTTAATATTTTCAATGTTTAAGAGCAAAGTGCACCAAAAAAATGAAAACTAATGAAACAAGAAATTTGAGAAGCGATAGAAAAGGAGTAAAAACTAGCAAATTTCACTCAATGAAAACACACAATCAGACCTCAAATTGACAAAAAAATTCCTCAAAACCAAGAGAATCCCAAAGACTCAAATGAACCATGTAATCTAGGCTCAAAGTGAGACAGAGAGGAATTCGAATGAAGAAGAAACCAATCACACAAATAGGACAATAGACCGATAGACAAGCACCAAACGAATGTAGAGAAGCAATCACAAGGTTTACTGAACAGATAGAAACCAAAAACTCCCACGGGAGGCTCAACACACTATAGCACCTAGATGCCCTAGGGATAGAATGTAAAATCAATAGAAATGGGCAAACAACCAAAGGATGAAGGTCACAGTCAGTCAAAAAAGGCTCCATAACACTCAGGCAGTCGTAAAAATGAAACCAACAACACAGATCAAGCTCAGAAAGCTCAAAACTGAGCAAACCCCAGCACCTTACAGAATTGGCGCGACTGTCAAGTGGAATCTAGTGCTGGAATAGGATTGGCGCAGGTAGTACACTGGCAACATGTGCGAATGGGTGCGACTGTCAGGCTAATAACTACGCTAGTCGAGTTTACTAAGGAAAAATGAAAAAGAGCAATCCAAGAGAAAAACTAGTGATGGTAAAGATAAACAAAAGCCAAACACATGGAAAGAGCCAGCCAAAAGAACTGATCAAGCAAGAAAAGTCAAGAATTGACCAAAAAGACAAGAAAATACTCCAAATCAATGTCTCCCCAGCGGATTCGCCAAATTTTTGTAGAGGTAAATCCCCTCTGCGGATAGAGGTGATCCCTACTAACCTAGATCAGGTCTAGCAACAATCATATCACACTAAGGTGCAAGTTCCTAATTGCAATAGACCAAATTGTGAAGAAGGCCTACCTTAACTCCAACGTTGTAGTTCATGGAGAAGATAGTGCTCCCATTTCCTTGCTTTGGCAGATCACAATTCTCCCGCTTGTCGTGATCAAACACCTGCACATACAAGAAACACGACGAACATACAAGCATAAAACCCAATATATACAATTATGTATCAGTCAAAGAAGACACAACTCATGATCATAATGAACAATACGAGTGGAACCATAACCAAAGTTTCTTATCATTAATTAATACAAAGTAAAATACAACCTGGCTCTAACGCTGAATCTTCCTTCGGTGGTTCGACAACGAAATACGTCTCGGTAAAGCTTATCAGGAATGGGACAAGCTTCTCTCTTCGGTCGTCAATCTCCTTGCTATTGATTTGGCTCTATGAGGACTATCAAGGCTCTTGCAGCATTCTTTAGGCTATGAAAGCTCTTGGGGACTAGCTTGCAAAGGAAAATGACAAGCTTATATAGATAATGGAAGGGGAGTTGGGATCCCTACAATCATGGGATTGGCCCTATCCTCAAGGAAGCTTCCATGAGAGGTGGAAAACCACTTCCTCTACATGTAGATCTAGAGCCAAACCTCCCAACTCAATTTAGAGACTAGTTCAGGAATTGGTTAGATTCAATCTTCTGCCATTTATTTTTAAAAACCACTCCTTATCAAGCCTGGCGCAGGTGCAACATTGGGACAGAGTGCCAGTGGGCGCGCCCTCTTTGGAGGATTTCCCCCATTGGCACGAGGGCTGAACTGGCTAGTCGCACCAAGGAAAAAAGGAAATTTTTAGGGCTTTTCACAAGGAATTGTCTTCAGAGGAAGGAATGTCCTTGTCTAGGGGAATGCCATGAAAGTGGTTTCATCACATGTCACTACTCACAGGTCACGGAATAAGCCCTCCAATGTGCAGGATGGGGGATTGCAGGGACGATGAGAAATTTCTATGTAACAAAGGGTAAATTTAAGGTTAAGGTTAAGGTTTGGTCAGGTTAAGGTCAATTTTAAGGTGAAGGTTAAGGGTAAGGTTAAGGTTAAGGTTAAGGTTATGGGTTTGGGAAGGTTAAGGTTAAGGTTAAGGTTTCGGTTAGGGTTAGGGTTAGGGTTAAGGTTAAGGTTTTGGTCAAGGTTAGGGTTAACCTTAACCTTAAACTTAAATTAACATAACCTAACCTTAACCTTATCCTTAACCCTACCCTTAACCTTCACCTTAACCTTAACCTTGAATTTAGCCTTAACCTAACCTTAACCTTAACTGTAACCTAACCCTAACCCTAACCTTAACCAAGCCCTTAACTTTAACCTTAACCTTAACCTGACTAAACCCAAACCTTAACCTTAACCTTAACTTTACCCTTAACGTTAAGGTAAGGGTAATGTTAAATTCAAGGTTAAGGTTAGGGTTATGGTTAAGATAAGATTAAGGTTAGGTTAAGGTTAAGGTTATGGTTATGGGTTTAGTCAAGTTAAGGTTAAGGTTAAGGTTAAGGGTTTGGGAAGGTTAAGGTTAAGGTTAAGGGTAAGATAAGGTTAAGGTTAAGGTTAGGTTAAGGTATAGGTCAAGGTTAAGGTGAAGGTCCAGGTTAAGGTCAAGGTCAGGTTAAGGTTAAGGTTAAGGCTAAGGTTAAGTTTAAGGTTACAGTTAAGGATATGGGTAAGGTTAAGGTTAAGGTTAAGGATAAGGTTTGGTCCCTTAACCTAATTTTAACCTTAACCTGACCTTAACCTTGACTTTACTATTAACCTTAACCTTGACCTTGACCTTAAATATAACCTAACCCTAACCTTGACCAAGCGTTAACCTTAACCTTCACCTTCCCCTAACCTTATCCTTAAACATAACCCTTGACCTTAACCTTACCCCCTTAACCTTAACTATAATCCTAACCTTGACCAAATTCTTAACCTTAACCTTAACCTGAACCTTTACCCTAACCTTAACCTTAACTATAACCTAACCCTAACCTTGAGAAAACCCTTAACCTTAACTTTACCCTTAACCTAACCTTAACCTTAATTATAAGCTAACCCTAACCTTGACCAAACCCTAAATCTTAACCTTAACCTGACTAAACCCGTAACCTTAACCTTAACCTTGCCTTAACTTAACTTTAACCTTAACCTTCCCCTAACCTTGCCCCTAACCCCACCCTTACCCAAATCCTTAACCTTAACCTTAACCTAACCTTAACCAAACCCTTAACCTTACCCTTAAACTTCACCTTAACCTTACTAAACCCGTAACCCTTAATCTTAACCTTACCCTTAACCTTCACCTTAACCTTAACCTTGACTTTACCATTAACATAACCTTAAACTTAAATATAACCTAACCCTAACCTTGACCTTAACTTTACCCTTAACCTTAACCTTAACCTTGACCTTGACCTTAACCTAACCTTAACCTTAACTATAACCTAACTCTCACCTTAGCCTAACCTTAACCTTAACCTTAACCTAACCTTAACCTTCCCCTAACCTTAACCTTAACTTTACCCTTAACCTAACATTAACCTTAACTTAACCTAACCTTAACCTTAACCTTAACCAAACCCTTAACCTTGACTTTAACCTTCACTGTAACCTTAACCTTAACCTTGACCTTATCCTAACATAATCTTAACCTTAACCTTAACCTAACCCTAACCTTGATCAAACCCTTAACCTTAACTATAACCAAACCCTAACCTTGACCTTTACTTTACCCTTAACCTTGACCTTAAACTTAACCTAACCTTAACCTTAACTTTACCCTTAACCTAATCTTAACCTTAACCTAACATAAACCTTGACTTTATGCTTAACCTAACCTTAACCTTGACCTTAACTATAACCTAACCCTAACCTTGACCAAACGTTAACCTTAACCTTAACATAATCCTAACCTTAACCTAACTATAACCTTAACCTTAAACTTAACCTAACCCTAACCTTAACTTTACCCTTAACCTAATCTTAACCTTAAACTTAACCTAACCCTAACCTTAAGGGTAAGGTTAGGTTAAGAGTAAGGGTAAAGTTAATTTTAAGGTTAAGGTCAAGGTGAAGGTTAAGGTTAAGATTAGGTTAAGGGTAAAGTTAATGTTAAGGTGAAGGGTAAGGGTAAGGTTAAGGTTACGGGTTTAGTCAGGTTAAGGTTAAGGGTTTGGTAACGGTTAGGGTTAGGTTATAGTAAAGGTTAAGGTTAAGTTAAGGGTAAATTCAAGGTTAAGGTTAAGGTAAGGTCAAGGTTAAGGGTAAATTCAAGGTTAAGATTATGTTAAATGTAAAGTCAAGGTAATGTTAGGTTAAGGTTAAGGGTAAAGTCAAGGTTAAGGTAAGGTTAATGTTAAGGTTAGGTTAAGGTTACGGTTAGGTTAAGATTAATATTAGGTTAAGGTTAAGGTTAAGGTTAATGTTAAGGGTTTGGTAAGGGTTAGGTTTAGGTGAAGGTTAATGTTAAGGGTTTGGTGAAGGTTAGGGTTCGGTTATAGTTAAGTTCAAGGTTAAAGGTAATGGTAAGGTTATAGTTAGGTTAAGGTTAAGGTTAAGGTTAGGTAAAGGTTAAGATAAGGTTAAGGTTAAGTGTTTGGTCCAGGTTAGGGTTATGATATAGTTAAGGTTAAGGTTAAGGTTAGGTTAAGTTAAGATTAAGGTCAAGGTTAAGGGTAAGGTTAAGGTTACGTTAAGGTTAAGATAAGGTTAAGAGTATAGTTAAGATTAAGTTTAGGTTAAGGGTAAATTTAAGGCTAAGGTTAGGGTTAAGGTTAGGGGAAGGTTAAGGTTAAGGTTAAAGTTAAGTTTAAGGGTTTGGTCAAGGTTAGGGTTAGGTTATAGTTAAGGTTAAGGTCAAGGTTAAGGTGAAGGTTAATTGTAAGGTTAAGGTTAAGGTTACAAGTTTAGTCAGGTTAAGGTTACAGGTTTAGTCAGGTTAAGGTTAAGGTTAAGGGTTTGGTCAATTTTAGGTTTAGGTTAAGGTTAAAGGTAAATTTAAGCTTAAGGTTAGGTTAAGGTTAAGGTTAAGGTTAGGTTAAGGTTAAGGGTTAAGGTTAACATAACCTTAACCTTCAGTTTAACCTTAAAATTATCCTAAGTAAACTCGTAACCTTTACCTAACCTTAACCTTAACGTTCCCATAACCATAACCTTAACCTTAACCTTGACCTTACCCTTAACCTTAACCTTAACCTTCCCATAACATTAAACTTAACCTTAACCTTAACCTTACCTTAACCTTAACGTTAACCTTAACCTAACCTTAACCTTAACCTTGACCTTAAGCTTAACCTTCACCCTTAAACTTATCTTAACCTTAACATTACCTTAACCTTTACCTAACGTTAACGTTAACCTAACTTTGACCTTAACTATAACCTAACCTTAACCTTGTTAAGGTCAAGGTTAAGGTTAAGGTTATGGTTATGGGAAGGTTAAGGTTAAGGTTATGGTTAAGGTTAAGGTAAAGGTTAAGGGTTTGGTTAAGGTTAGGTTTAGGTTATAGTTAAGGTCAAGGTTAAGGATAAGTTATGGTTAAGGTTAAGGTTACGAGCTTAGTCAGGTTAAGGCTAAGGTTAAAGGTAAAGTCAAGGCTAAGGTTAGGTTAAGGTTAAGGTTAGGGTTAAGGTTCAAGTTAATGTTAAGGTTAGGGTTAAGTTTCAGGTTCAGGTTAAGGTTAGGGTTAGGGGAAGGTTAAGGTTAAGGTTAGGTTAAGGTTAAGGGTGAAGGTTACGGTTACGATTAGGGTAAGGTCAAGGTTAAGGTTAAGTTTAAGGCAAGGTTAAGGTAAAATTTAAGGTTAATGTTATGGGAGGGTTGAAGTTAAGGTTAACGTTAACCCAAACCTTAACCTTAACATAAACTTAACATTAACCTTAACCTTAACTTAACCTTAACCTTAACTTTAACCTTAATAAACTCGTACCCTTAATCTTAACATTAAGCTTAAGCTTAAGCTTAACCTTAACTTGACCTTAACATTGACCATAACCTAACCTTCACCTTAACCTTGACTTTACCCTTGAACTTAACCTTAACCTTAACATTAACCTTAACTAAACCCTTAACCATAACCTTAACGCGACTAAGCCCTTAACCTTACCTTAACCTTAACCTGAATAAACATGTAACCTTAACCTTAACCTTAATATTACCTTGACCTTAACTATAATATAACCCTAACCTTGACCATACCCATAACCAATACCTTAACCTTAACCTTAATTTAACCTTAATCTTGACTTTACCTTAACCTAACCTTAACCTTAAACTTCCCATAACCATAACCTTAACCTTGACTTGAACCTTAACCTAACCTTAACCTTAACCGTAACCTAACCCTAAACTTGATCAAACCCTTAACATCAATATTAACCTTAACCTTAACCATAACCTTAACCTTAACCTTAACCTAAGGTTAAGGTTAAGGTTAACGTTAAGGTTAAGGGAAAGGTTAGGTTAAGGGTAAAGTTAAGATTAAGGTGAAGGTTAGGTCATAGTTAAGGTTAAGGTTAAGGTTAAGGTTAACCCTAACCTTAACCTTAACTATAACCTAACCCTAACCTTGAAAAAACCCTTGTCCTTAACCTTAAATTTAACCATAACCTTAACCTTACCCTTAACCTTCACCTTAACATTAACTTTACCCTTAACCTAACCTTGACCTTAACCTTAACCTTAATCTATCTAAACTTGTAACCTTAACCTTACCCTTACCTAACCTTAAGGAAAAGTTAAGGGTAGGTTAAGGTTAAGTTTAAGGTTAGGTTAAGGGTAAACTCAATGTTAAGGTTAGGTTAAGGTTAAGGTTATGGTTAAGGTTAAGGGTAAAGTTAAGGTTAAGGTTAGGTTAAAGTTAAGCTGAAGGTTAAGGGTAAGGTTAGGGTAAGGTTAGGTTTAAGGTGAGGGGAATGTTAAGGTTAAATTTAGGTTTAACGTAAGGTTAAAGTTAAGGTTAGGTTAGGTTAAGGTAAGGTTAATTTTATGGTTATAGGAAGGTCAAGGGCTTAATATTACCCTTAACCTTAACCTAACATTAACCCTAATCTTAACCTTGAACTTAACTATAACCTAACCCTAACCTTAACCTAACCTTAAACTTAACTTTAACATTAACGTTACACTAACCTTAACCATAACCTTAACCTTAACCTACACCTTAACATTACCCCTTTAACCATAACCTTAACATTAATCTTAACCTTAACCTGACTAAAATCGTAACCCTAACCTTACCTTAACCTAACATTAACCTTAACCTTAACCTTAACATAACTATAACATTACCCTTAACCTTAACCTTGAACTTAACTATAACCTAACCCTAACCTTGACCAAAGCTTGAGCATTAACCTTAACCTTAACCTTTACTTAACCTTAACCTTAACCTTGACCTTGACCTTAACCTTAACTGTAAACTTAACCTTACTTCAATCTAACCTAACCTTAACCTTAACCTTACCCTAATCTTAACCTAAACCTAACCTTAACCTTCCCATAACCATAAACATAACCTTAACCTTAACCTTAAGGTTAAGGTTAAAGTTAAGGTTAGGGTTAATGTTAGGGGAAGGTTAAGGTTAAGGTTAAGGTTAAGGGTAAGGTTAGGTTAAGGTTAAGGGTAAGGTTAGGGTAAGGTTATAGTTAAGGTTAAGATAAGGTTAAATTTAAGGGTAAGGTTAAGGTTAATGTTATGGTTAAGGTTAAGGTTAGGGTTTTGTGAAGGTTAGGGTTATGTTATAGTTAAAGTTAAGGTTAAGGTAAAGGTTAAGGGTAAGGTTAAGTTTAGGTTAAGGTTAAGATTAGGTTAAGGGTAAAGTTAAGGTTATTGTTAGGGTAAGATTAGGGTTAAGGTTAGGGGAAGGTCAAGGTAACCTTAACTATACACTTAAACTAACCTTAACCTTTACCCTATCTTAATCTCAACCTAACCTTAACCTTGACTTTACCCTTAACATAACCTTAACCTTAACCTTAACCTTACCCTTAAACCTTATCTTAACCTTAAGCTAACCTTAACCTTAACCTTAACCTTAACCTTAACCCGAACCTTTACCCTAACCTTACCTTAACCTTAACCTTAACCTTAACTTTACCCTTAACCTAATCTTAACCTTAACTTTAACTATAACCTAACCCTAACCTTGACCAAACCTTAACCTTAACCTTAACCTAACCTTCACCTTAACCTTGACTTTAGCCTTAACCGTAACATTAACCTTAACCAAAGCCTTAACCTTAACCTTAACTTGACTAAACACGTAACCTTAACCTTAACCTAACCTTAACCTTAACTTTATCCTTATCTAACCTTAACCATAATATTAACCTTAACCTAAGCTTAACCTTACCCTTAACATAAAATTAACCTTGACTTTACCCTTAACCTTTGTTAGGCCTCTGTAGTTTGCAAGATTGGAAAATACAAACCCTGTAGAGCCTACATCAAAACTACTTTGGAATTTGAGGATCTAGCCATCCTAGATTCAGAGAGGGATCTCTCTATTTGTGTGCTTTCAAAATATATTTCTTTAAGCGTAAGTATGATTTTATGCTAGTTATAAAGAACAAGGTTGCTTGTTTTGGTTGGGCGGGATAACATGAAGATGAAGGAAGTCTGGGTGAAGGTGTAAGTAAGTGAAATAATGTTTCAGTTGATAAGAAAAGCAAGGAACAACATTAATCCATTGGGCTATGGATTCATAATAGGATTTAATTGCACAGCAAGGTTGAAGAGTGGTCCATGGGGCAAGTCATTCATGTCAAGGTATCTCTTTAAGTTGATTTTACGGAATGAAACACTAAGAAAGTGATGAAAGAAAAAAACACACAAGAAAGACAAAAGACAGCCTAAGATCAGGTAAGTACTTTTAAACTATCCTGATTTTGGTATGCATTTAAAGGAAAGACACAAAAGTAACCTAAGATCAGGTAAGTACTTTTAAACTAGCCTTCTTTTGATATACTTTCAAGGGAAAACATTAATAAACAAAGAATAGTTGAAGATCAAGTAAAGACTTTTAACTTAGCCTGCTTTCAACATATTCAAAGGAAAACATTCCAGATGAACATAAAAATAGTCTAAAATTAGGTAAGTACTTTTAAACTAGCCTGCTTTTGACATACTCTTAAGGGAAATTTTCAAAGAAACTGTTGGAGATAAACTAGAGGACAGAGCTAACCATAAACTTCTCTAGCTCAACTTTAATAGGCAGAATTTTCAAGAACATTCAAAGACAATATCTCAAGTTATACTCAGGAAACATGGGTTTACCAACACTTCACTGGTTATACTCTATTGAATTACCTCCAAAACACATTTAGAAGAAAACATAAAAGATAAATATTTATCAATGAGATTTAGGGTACTTCTGAAGTAAATCCTAATCTATATTTGCTATTCTTTATTAGAGAAAAGTGGACAGAATGAAAAAAAAAAGAAAATAAAAATTTACAGTGAGAATAACATCACCATTAACACAGACCGGGATCCCATAAATTATCTATTTGTATTTGATGTTCAAATCAGTTACAATCTTCAAGTCTAGTGGGTCTTTACAGTTTCAAACTCATCATCTCAGCTTATGTATCTTCAATTACAAAACAGAGCTACAACCAGCTTCAAAAGCTATTTACATTCAATAGGTATCTGAAGACCAACCCCTATACTATCTTCTAGAGAAGTATTTATAGAAGAATGGGGAGGTGGAGTGAAAGAAGGGTTAATTTGTTCAATTAATGTAAAGTCAGTGCTTCTCGGCCTTTGAAGGGCCAAATGGAGAATTTATCTGATTTTTTAACTGTGCTAATTGATTATTACATTAAAGTATCAACTTCAGTCATTTTTGTTTACTTTGGGTGCCCTTGGTAGGCTGGCAATAAATTCTGAGTTATCTTAGGCAAATATCACTGACTGTGCATTTATTGTGTATTCTTTTGAGGAAATAAGCTTGTAGGTGGCAGTTTTGGCTTTAATTGCTTTACTGATGTGGCATTTGGAGGCTTCTTTTACTGATCCATCTGTCTTAATACCTTAAAACACTTATTTAACTGTGATTTTTTGTTTTAAGGCTAATCATGTTTTTTTCATTCTACTTTGGTCTCCAATTCTTCTTTTGTTGACTGTATCCACCTTTACACTGTGTTTTAACCTTAAAACATCAGGATTAAGCTTTTAATCCTTCAAAATTATGCACAAACCCTTTTTAACTTTAATCATTTGCTAATTTCCCTTTAATCCTCTGTATTAATATTCAAACTGTGTATTAAGCACCAAAATATCGGATTCAATCTTTAACCTTCATTTTTGCTTTAATCCTTTGATCTTCAACCTATGTCTTCACTGTTTTTCCCTTTTTGTTGTGGACAGGGGGTTTTTGTGCATGGAGGGTTTCTCTGAAATGCCAAATAGCCACGATCCAGTGCTTGTGACATGGGGCTCGTCCCTCTGTCCCTTTTGCTTTTGTTTTGGTCCACAAGGATCGTCATCCTCATCCCTATCCCTTTACTGGAATGCGGGGAGGGTTTTGGCCTTGAAAACCACCATAAAACCTGCAAAAATCCAAAAAATGTGTTATAAAAACCCTGTGGGATTGGTAAGACTCCTTTAGAGGCTACCGGAGGCAGATGGAGCAGTGAGACAAAGTGGAATATGCAGGTGAAGGAGGTTTATGGAGAAAACCTGCAAAAATCGAGTTTAAAATAGTATTTGGCATGAATTTGGGCAAAGTGGTTTTTGGAAAACCACTGGTAGTTTTCGCACAGCAAATGGGTCGTAAGTGGTTTATCCTGGAGGGAACGTGATCCAAAAATATCATGCCACGCATCCTCCAAAATATCACCAGTCTCGCGTGGGTTCGAGCGGTTAAACCTCTACACAGAAAATTGCGTGAAATGCAATGCACACCGTCAGATGATAAGGGACAGATCCGACGGTGCGGAGAGGAGGCACGTCGGAAACCTGCACAACAGGGGCTATGGTGGGGTACATGTGTCAGGAGGGGATTGGGAGAGGGGATTGGTAGTGGGATTTGGGTTCGGAGGGAAGGCCTGATGTCGAGATGAAAGAGGACCATCGATTTAAAACAAATCAATGGTGGAGATTTGATTATAGGGGTGTAAGGATATAACTGAGTCAGGAGATGGGGGAAGAAAAGGAGGAATCCTGGTCGTTGATATTTACATATCAACGGTGGGGATTAATCGATGGGGTGATGGATATTTTTGAGTCGGGAGGATAGGGGATGCTGAGGAAAAAGCGATGACCATCAGATCTATAAGATCGATGGTCAAGATTGCTCAGGAAGAAAGCATAGCGTGGGGAATTTTCAAAATAAAAATGAATTTTCCAAAGGGCGTGGGGGTTAAATAATAGTTAAGAGGAGGGGCTAAGGATAAGGTAGGGGTATGGTCTTGTGGAGGAACAAGTGACCAGGAGTGGAAGGAAAGGGGTTAGGGGTATAATATTAGGTACTTGGTTATAGCACTTAGTCTTATGATGGAAAGGGCGGAAAGACTTAAGCCCTCGGGGGCCTAAAGGCTAAAAGGGGCAGAAAAAAGGGTTTTTTAGAGGTTTTATGCATTTTTTTGTGGGTTTTCATGGTTTTTTGAAGTCTCGATAGAGAAAAGGGAGGGTTTTTGAACCATAAAGAGGGTTTTATATCTTTAAAAGGGATTTTGGTAAGTTTTTAAGGATAATGAAGAGGAAAGGGGGCATTTTATGAAAATTTGGAGGGAATAAAATGATGAAAATGGGGTTTTAGGAAACAATTTTCCTTCTTTATGGAACAACTGGATTTTGAGGGGTTTTGAAGTGAAAATATTAGGGAAAGGATTTTTTGGACAAGGGACACAAAGGGGTTGCAAGAAGTCACAAATTTTTTAATGAAATTTGTTTCTCAGAAACCATAAAACTTGTTTTAGCCATCATTTGCTGAAACAAAATTTACTAATGGCTAACAGTGGCTCCACTTGGGGATGGCAGCTTCTTGTAGGTGTCAAGAACTTCATATTTTTATCTCTGGGATGTAGACCCGTGCCTTGATCCATTGACCGCCTTTTTTCTTTGATCATGCTGCTTCAGAGAAGATGATCAGTTTTTCATATCAGCAAACAAATTTCTCCCAAACATTCTACCTACACAGCCTACTTTCCTAAGATTTTTTCTTCATAAGGTGCACTTGGACTTGCAAACCTTAAACATCAACATTTTATTCTTTTGAAAAATAGGAAAAACTAATCTAAATCTACCCTTATTTCTTCCATGAGTTCATATTAAACTGTTGAACTCATAAATTCTCTACCAAAGCTAATATCTGCCAAGATTAAACTGTCTGGCAGATCTTATTCTCTATTTTCTAAAACAAAAATTCAAAACACTGTCAAATTAGGATTATACTGTCTATTTTTCCATGGTGTCTATGGAAGTATGTACAAGCTTCACATAGACTTTATTTGCAAAAATTTAAGACAAAACTGTGAAGGCTTAATATCCGAAAAATAAAAAACATCCTTCATTATTTCTTTCATCTCTGGATTTGGTCTTTTTAGAGATGTTCCTTTCTTTTCTCTTGGTTCATATTTTGAGCGTATTAGAACCAATTCTTCATCAAACTTGCAGGTTCAGGATTTAAGCTTGTTTGGACCACTTTTTCTATCCTAATCTATTCTACTGATAAGCCAAGATTGAACAGTTTGGCCAATATTCTTCACTAATCTATCAGCAGAAAATTTAAATCTATCTTAGTCACGATTAAGCTGTATGACTAAAGTAGCAGTGTTGTTTTTGGTAGTAGCATTTAAGCTTGCACAATTTCTGATTTTTCCTTCTTTTTGGTATGGGGCTATACCTTTCTTGTTTTTTTCTGCCCTCTTTTTCTTTCTCTATTGTTTTTGTATTTTTATCTTTTTCAAATTCAAAAAGCAGTGTTATATAAAATGAAACTAAAATATAAACTAACCAAAATGATGTTTGAGCATCCTGCCATTGACAGGACCTCCATAAAATTCGGCACCATCCAATTATTGAAGAAAAAATGCATTGTTCCCAATAGCAGATTGAATGAGATAAGGGCCTTGCCATAAATTGTCAAATTTTCCATTTTTACCCTTATCTTCTCTCCTTGAATCCCATTTTAAAACTTTATCACCAATTTTAAAGTAACTTTCCTTGGTTATTTTTTCAAACAGATTCTTGATATTTTCTTGTAGTTGTTGTGCTCTGATGTACTTTTCATATCATTATCTTCAGACTGTACTTATTGGACTAGCTTCATGACTGGCACTCCTAAACTATTTGGAAATATTGCATCTGCTCCATAAACTAGTTGGTAAGGATACATCTCAATTGACTCCTTAACTGTCAATCTGTCTTTCCATAATGTGTGTACTAGCTTATTGTGCCATGATTTCTTGTTATCTTCCAACAACTTTTTGATTATGTTTACCAAGCTTTTGTTTGAGGATTTTTCCAAACGATTACCTAGAGGGTAATAAGCTATGGAGTGACCCAATATGATCTAATACTTATGACAGAATTCTACCATCTTCTTAGATCCAAATGCAGTAGAATTTTCATATATGATCTTTCTAGGATAGCCAAATATGGAAAATATATGGTTTTCAAGGAAATGATGACTGAGTCTGTGGAATTCCTAGATGGGATGGCTTCTATCCATTTGGTAAAATAGTATGTTGCTGTGAGAATCCATTTTTGTTGGGAAGATAAGGCAGGATGGATTTCCCCAATGAAATCTAGACCTCACTACTAAAAAGGAGCTTCAATAGTGATTGGTTGCAGAGGTAAAGGAAGAAATTTTCTTTTGCCTTCAAAAATTTGGCATTTGTGACAAGCAGTAATAATTTTGTGGAAATATTGAAAGAGAGTGGGCCAATAATAACTAGCTCTAAGGATTGTGTTAGCAGTTGACTTCCAGTAGAGGTGGCCTCCACATTCTCCTTCATGAACTCATGATTGATCTTTTCTGCATCATTCTCAAGAAAACATTTAAGCAATAATCCAGTAGAATTTTTCCAATATAAACATTTATCCAAAACACAATAATTTATAGCCTTTAACTTTAAGAATCTTGCCTTTTTCTTTGACAAAGTAGGAGGGACATCAATATTGAGCAAAACATACAAAATATCAGCATACCAAGATGAATTCAGAAAATTATCATCAATAATTGGAGTTGAGAACTCCACTTGTTCATCTAATGCATTAAACATGTCTAGATCAAGATCTTGAAAATTGGATTCAGCCATAATTTTTGCTAGTCCTTGACCCTTTATGAGCTTAGTGGGTTTGATTTCCAAGTCATATTCTAAAATTATAGCAATCCACTTTCCTCTTTTGCCTTCTCAATCATGAGTCAATATGTATTTTACAACTGAATGAGGCACAAATGCTATAATATGGGAGTGTAAAATGTAAACTTTGAAGTCTTTTAAGGCTTTGACCAATGCAAAGGATTTTTTCCCATTATATTTTACTTCAGAGGTGCGTCTCTTAATGCCTTGCTGGAAAATGCAATTGGCAGCTCTTGTCCATTCATGTTTTTTTGTAATAGGACAACAGCTACTGTGTATTCTGATGCAAATGAAAAAATGAAGAAATCCTTTGTAAAAGCAGGAATAATGACAATTGGTGTTTTGGTAAGTGCTTGTTTTATCAGCTCAAATGATTTCTTTGCTTCTAAGGTCCATTTAGCTCCTTCTTCTCTTTTAAGCATGTTTGTCATTTTTCTAAGGAGTTCAGCTATATTGGGTATGAACCTTCTCAAGAAATTGATCTTTCCAAAGAAAGATTGAAGTTCCTTGATGTTTCTAGGATGGTTGATTTGCAATATACCTTCAATCCTCTTTGGGTTTGTCCTTATTCCTTCTTCTGATATGATATACCCAAGAAGTTTACCTTTTTGGAGACTAAACAATGTTTTCATTGGATTTAAGGACAACCCAAATTTTTTTCATTTCTCAAAGACATTTATCAAGTGTATTAGGTGTTCTTCATCTGTTTTAGAATAGACAGTAATGTCATCTAAGTAAATCACTATGAAGTAACATATTTTTTCTGAAAATGCATTGTCCATGGCTCTCTAAAATGTGGCACCAGCATTCATTAAACCAAAAGGCATTTTAAAATACATGAAAGTACCCCAAGGTGTAGTAAAGGTTGTTTTACGTTGATCATTAGGATGTACCAATATTTGATTGTAACCTGAGAAGCCATCTAGCAAAGAAATTCTTCTAGAACCAACTACCCTTTGTAAGATATGATCCATTTTGGGTAAGGGATAGTTGTCCTCTAAAAAGGTTTTGTTTAAGTTTCTAAAATCAATAAAAAGCCTTATTTCTCTTGTTTTCTTCCTAACTGATACAAGATTAGACACCCAATCTGAGTATCTAAAAGGGAAAATAATTCCAACATCATACTTTTTTTTATTTCTTTCTCAACCATAGGTAATTGACGAGGGTTGATTCTGCGCAATTTTTGTTTGAAATGTTTCTGGTTTTTTTTTAGGGGTATCTTATGCTGGATTATTTCTATATCATATGATTTCAGATCTTCATAACTCCATGCAAATTCATCAGAAAATTATTTAAAAACTCAATATATTTTAGTTTAATGTGAGCTGGCAGTGTTTTGGATAGTTTGATCATTTTGGGCTTTTCCTCACTGCCTATGTTGCATTCTTCCACTTCAACTTCTATGGGTTCCAGTTTTGGATTTTTGGCCACATCATTCAAATCAAACAATTCCTCTAAAGGGACCAGTCCTTTAGGCAAGGTTTGGTCTATGGATTGCATCACTTCTAAGTCTTCATTTTCCAAATCTGTGCTATTTTCTGTCATATGTTGGAGTTCATCAGTTAATAGATTTATTTCAACAATCTATGGAGACTTTTCTTCTTTAGTAAGTGGGTTTTATTTAGTAGGACAGTCTTAATCATACTCCGAATCTAAGTTTGGTGTTTCAAATTCATTTTTGGACTATAGGAAGTCTTCTATTTGTTTATCTCCATAAAAAACTTGCCAATATCTTTCATTATCTGGGACAGCTGGTCTAAATTTGACTTGGGTGGTGCATTTCTTGGTTTCATAAGGTGCTAGACAAGTTCTAGCAGCAAAGGCTAAACCATTGGAAAGGACATTTTGGTTTCTTGGGACAAAGATAAGTTGGAATTCATCAAATGTTTTTAACCATTCAATGGCATCATCTCTATAGGCTCCATGTCTGGGATGTTTGGCACTATATTCCCCATTTACTTGCCTAATTATCAATTCTACATCTCCATGAACTTTTATTCTTTTGGCCCCTAATTTCTTCAATAAATGCAGGCCCAAAATGAGAACCTCATACTCTGCTATGTTATTCGTACATTGAAAGTTTAATCTAAATCAATGCCCTCAGCATGATTGTTTTCAGTGTTGTGTATCCATATGCCCGCTCTTGCATCATTTTTAGTGCATGACCCATCAAAACGCATGCTCCAAAGAGTATTGTTTTCAGATTTGACATTTATTTCATTGTTTTCCTCTCTGTCTTTTTCATTATTCTGTTCTGTGCAAGGTTTTGTAAAATGTTATTTTTTTATTTTTTCTTCAAGATTTTCAATTTCTTGAAGATTCATCTTTTGATTTTCTTGATTGGTACTATTTTTATGGCTCTTTTGGACCTTAAGACCCTTAATCTGTTTGCTCCAAATTTTTAAATCAACAAACTGCTTCTTAGTTTCCTCCTTAAATTCCTCTTCATCATTTTCTGCCACTATGTTTGAATGTGGAGAAATTACAACATTTGTTGATTTTTCATTGATTAACTCTTGCTCTTTAGGAATATCATCATTTTATAGAATGAAAGAGTCAAGATCAGTGTGTATGGAATAAAGAAGAGAATTTTCCAGTCTTTCTTGGCTACTCACCATCTATTTCATGTGTGTTTCCCTATAGAGTCTTCTATGTTGACTGAAGACAGGGATGGTAGCATAAGTCATATCCATCTGCATAGTACCTTGTAACTTAGCACCCCATGATCTTGAAAGAAGCATGCCATATTTGGGGGGTATATTAGCCACTACAATGTCCATCACTAAGATTTTGGCTGGTATTTGGGTAAGTTAACACACAGATCATGTATTAGGCCTAGGCATCTCACCCTACTTGAATCAAAGGAATATAAATCTTTGTTGGGTCTAGTTACCTCTAAGCCTAATATTTCCATTATTACCTTGGGAATGAGGTTGTGTGATGTTCCAGAATCAAGCCTGGCATTATGTAAAATATTATCATGGATGTTCAAACTAATGTAAAATTGAGATGGTAGTTCCTTCTTGAAATTTTCCTTCAATTTTTGGTCTAAAAATGAGCTCTGTGGTACCATCATTTAAGTTAGCTGTGTCATGAACATCTTCTATGTTCAAATATTTCAAAATTTGACCTCTATATACATTTTGAGTGAGTAACTCAGTAAGTGGGACAAATATTTTGATTTAGGATATTTCATTCTCTAGGCTAAAAGGAATCTGGTTTTTCAAAATGTTTGATTCAACCTTGTTAGTCACTCCTTGTTCAGCAAAATTAGATAGTTGATTTTTAGTATTTATAGCAGTATTTTTAGTATTTTTCAAGAGCATTAGCTGAGATGCTAGTGCTGCTGGGGTTAACACTCTTTTTTTAATTGGCTTGGGTGTTTTTCCCTTTGTTTAAATCAGAATTTAGAGCCATTGTCTTGTGAATTTCTGTTGTCTTTTTGGAAACATTTTCAGGGTTGTTTTTGGTAGATTTATCAAAGGTTTTATTTCTGGGAGCCTCTTAATTATTTTTACTTCTCAGGTCAAACTGTTTAGGTGATCATATGATGGCATTTTCAGAGTCTTGTTTATAGTAATCATTTTCTATTCTTCTATCATCATAGGGTGTATATAGACCGTGTTTTCTTTCATGGAGGAAAATAGAATCCTCACTGCTTACTCCCAACATGTTTATGTTGTCATCCTCTATTTTTTCATTGGTCTCTTCATACTCATTCACATAATTTTCTTGGAAAGGAGGTTTGGTCTATTTATCATCCTCTCTTTGTCTCTTTTGAGGTTGATTTCTCCTAAAGTTCTGATTCTGATTTTGAGATTAATTTCTGTTCTGGGGAGTTGATTGATTTTCTCTAGATTTTTCTCTCTCAATTATGCTCATCTTCTTCATCATTTCCTCCATCATTCTCTCCATTTTTGAGCTAGTGTGGAAGGTGCAGTTTCCTCCCTAAATGATACTTTCTTTTCATTCCTCATCCTAGCTCTTTTTTCGATCAAATTTACTTCTACAGCAAGAGCTCCCTTTTGCATGCCTTCCAAAGTCAATGGATATCTTTCCCTTAGTTGATATGCCATTTCAAGATCAAATCCTTCAGGAAATTTGGCCAAGGTTGGGCCTTGTGGAGGTTTCAAATCTAGAGGTAGTGCATTATAAACACTATTGGATCTGGTGCAATAATTTTGAACAATTTCCCCAGTGTTTCTTTTGAGGTTGTTGTAATCTGACAGTATTTGGAGAGGGTTTTTTCTGACTTCCCATTTGTTTAGGAATGGCTAATGGAGAGTTTGGAGGTCATTAATACTTTTAGGGGTTAATCTTTTGTACCATTTTCTTGCTTCTCCCCCTAAACTTTGAGCAAATAATCTGAGTTTGACAATTTCATCATCTATCTCATTTCTATCAAAATAGTCATTCATGTTGTCCACATTTTGTGAAGCAGTAGCAGCACCACTGACATCATATAATGGAATCTTGGACTGATAGTCCTGTGGCAGATTGACTAAAGGTAAAGGAAGGACTAGGGGAGCATACCATGTTGCCATGATAAGAGGTTGTGGAAAAAAAGGAGGGGTTTACAGGAGGAGGATGTAAGATAGGAGAGGGTTGATGGAATGGAGTAGTTTGAACAGTGGAAGTATGGATAACAGAAGTGGATGGACTAGCAAGGGACTATTAAGAAGATCTAGGAAGAGAAAAACAAAAGTTATGAATGAAATGAAGGTCGGGTGGAGTAGTTTCTCAACTACCAAGATGTTCACCACTACGTTCGGGTGACTGTGGAGACTCAAAGTCTATCTAACATATATCATCAAGTGACCTAGTTCTGAATGGGTTTCTTAAGTCAACTTGTGAATCTTGTAGAGCTGTAAGGTTTTCAAGGATAGAATCAGCTTTATGAATTGGTCTGACAACAGTTGCAGTTTTAGATTTAGGGGATTTCCTATGGATACTTTCTGGATTATCAAATGTCTCAGGAGAATTTGGGTCAGGATAGGCTCTAGTATGAACTCTTCTAGAAGCCACTATGCTATGTTTTCAGACCTAATGATAAGAAAATTTTGACCAAGTATGACAATATTTAATAAGTTAACTGATCTTTTAAAAAGAAAACTTAATCCTCAAAGTTTACCTAGCTAAGTTTGTATGATTTTATGATAGAAATGGGTTTCCCAATGGAGTCTTTGGTCAATTTAGAATTGTAGAGTCGCCAAGTGGAAATTTCTAACTTTGGAAGGTAAAATGTTTTATGGTCCATCACCGGTAATTTATCTGAATACCAATCTAATTTTTTTTGGGTTTTTCTGAGTTTTTTACAGTCCTATGGTTATGAGAGTGTCCTATATCTATTTCAACACTTAGCTACAGTGATGAGACAAACAGAGTCTACTCTATGGCTCACTGGTTGATTTCTCCATGGCTGATAACAGCCTGTTAGAATCCTAAGAAGTACTTAGATTGCCACCGATTCAGACAAGTCCTACCATGATCACCAATATGCTTGGTAGTGCTTGAATAAATTTGATCTTTCCTAAATGAATGCTGAGTGTTTTTTTAAGGGCTTTTTACTTAGAAATCCCTAGTATGGTTTCCACTTTTTTAGGCCTTTGTAGTTTGAAATATTGGCAAATACAAACGTTGCAGAGCCTACATCAAAACCACTTTGGAATTTGAGGATCTAGCCATACTAGATTCATAGAGGGATCTCTCTATGTGTGTGATTTCAAAAGATATTTCTTTAAGCTTAAGTATGATTTTAGGCTAGTTATAAAGAACAAGGTTGTTTGTTTTGGTTGGGTAGGATAACATGAAGATGAAGGAAGTTTGTATGAAGGGTGAAGGTGTAAGTAAGTGAAAGAATGTTTCAGTTGATAAGACAAGCAAGGAACATCATTAATCCATTGGGCTATGGAGTCATAATAGGATTTAATTGCACAACAAGTGTTGTGAAACCAGCTCCAAAAATAGAAGAAAAGAGATATCAATGCCTTAGAAATAAGCCACTTCGAGGGGGCAACCTCCAATACATTACATGAATGAACAATTATTGGATGATACAATTTGAAAAACCTCATTTCTATATATAGGATTCCATGGGGCCATAATGTAATCCTAGCCGACCTAAAAATAATAATTTAAGGGAACAATAATAACAAAATGGGGGTTACAAGGGTATAATAATAACAATAAGGGGGTTACACTAACAACACTAAGGGGCTATACTAGTAATATAGGGACCTAACATGCCCCTCTCCTTCACAAAATTTTTGTCCTCAACGCTTGAGTAGCTCTAGGTGCTTCTGTATAAAATTCTCATCCTCCCATGTAGAATCTTCAGTGGGTAAGTTCTTCCACTTGATGAGATACTCTGAAATTGATCGATTCCATAGCTATCGAGTTCTTGTATCCGTGACTACTTCAGGTTCAAATATTATTTTTCCTTCCTCATCAAGTTCTGGCAATATTGTTTGAACTGGAAGATTTTCACCTATAACGTTCTTTAAGCATGAAACATGGAAAACTAGATGTACTCGCGAAGAAGAAGGAAGCTCCAATTTGTATGTCATAGTACCAATCTTTTGCAACACCTTGTAAGGACCATAGTAATTTGGCGATAATTTATTATCCTTCTTAGCTTGCTTGAGGGACATTTGTTTGTATGGTTTTATCCGTAAAAATACCCAATCTCCTACATCAGAACTTCTCTCACTGCGATGTTGATCTACCTATTGTTTCATTTGATTTTGTGCCAAATTCAGGTTATCCATTAAGAGTTGGAGAAAATCTTGCTGATGCTCGATGTGATTTTCCACTGCTTGAACCTTCGAATTTTCCCTTAAAGATGATGTGATTGATGGTGCATGATATCCATAAAGTGCCATAAATGGGGTCATTTTTTCTACAGTATGGAAGGAAGTGTTATACGACCATTTAGCGAGAGGTAACCACTTGACCCATTGTGTTTGTTTATCATATACAAAACAACGAAGATATCCTTCCAAACATTTATTTACTATCTCAGTTTGACCATCAGATTGAGGATGATAAGATGAGCTATGAGCTAATTGAGTACCCAAAAAAGAAAATAACTCCATCCAAAAATTTCCAGTAAAAATGGGATCTCTGTCACTCACAATAACCCTTGGGCTTCCATGTAGCTTTTGAATTCTATCCATAAATGTAGTAGCAACTGTACTTGCTTTAAATGGATGAGATAATGCACAAAAGTGTGCATACTTGGTAAGTCTATCAACTAACACCATGATGACACTCTTTCCTTCGGACTTAGGTAAAACTGTGATAAAATCCATTGAAATCTCCTCCCAACGTTGACTTGGAATGGATAAAGGTTGTAGAAGTCCCGGGGTCTTAATTGTCTCCACTTTATTCTGCTGGCAAACCAAACATTCTGCCACAAAATTTTAAATATCAGATTTAAGGCCATCCCAAAAAAATTCTTTCTTCACCCTGTGGTAAGTTTTTAAAAATCCTGAGTGTCCTCCTAAAGGAGAAGTGTGAAATTCCAGAAGAATCTTTCGTTTTAGTTGGGAATTCTTACAAATATATAAGCGATCTTTGTGCCATAAGGAATCATTTTTCCAACTAAATGTATCAGATGTACTAGGATCTTGCTGCAAATTTTGAATGAGTGTACATACATATTTGTCCTTCTTCCATTCATCTCTTGCTTCGGTTATCCAATCTGGTTGGATAATAGAAATGGCACAAAGCAAGGCTTCCACCTCTTCATTATTTCTTGAGAGTGCATCTGCAACAACATTAAGCTTTCCTTTTTTGTAGATTATTTCAAAGTCATAACCCAACATCTTTGTGACCCATTTTTGTTGCTCTTCTAAAGATAGTCTTTGTTACAAAAAGTGTTTAAGACTATCATGATCAGTTTTTACCTTGAAGTGTCTTCCCATTAGGTAAGTTCGCCATTTCTTTAGTGCATGCAGTATTGCTAACATTTCCTTCTCATAAATAGGTTTCTGTAAATACTTTCCTTTGATTGGATGGATTTCAAAAGCAATGGGTCTTCCTTCCCGCATTAAAACAACACCAATTCCATTTCCTGAGGCATCACATTCCACAATAAAGGTTTTTGTGAAGTCTGGCGTAGCTAAGACAGGTGCTAGGCACATTGCCTCTTTAAGATGTTCAAAGGCCTTAGTTGCTTCAGGAGTCCATGAAAATGCATATTTATTCAATAATGTTGTTAGAGGTGCTGCTATTCTCCCATAATTCTTAACAAACTTGCGATAATACCCTGTTAACCCGAGAAATCCTCGCAACTACTTTATGGTTGTGGGGACTTTCCATTCCTTAATGGCTTTAATTTTTTTAGGGTCTACCTTAACACCCTCATGAGATACAATATGACCAGATATTCCACCTCTTGTACCCCAAGGAAACATTTGGATGTTTTTGCATATAATTGTTTCTCTTTCAATAGTTTGAGCACCCTGTCAACATGTTCAACATGATCCTTCCAAGACCTGCTGTAGATTAGTATATCATCAAAAAATACTAGCACAAATTTTCTAAGGAAGGGTTTGAAAATGGAATTCATCAACCCTTGAAGTGTAGAAGGTGCATTGGCAAGGCCAAAAGGCATGACCAAAAATTCATAATGACCCTCATGAGTTCAAAATGTTGTTTTTGGAATATCTTCAGTCTTCATTCTAATTTGATGACATCCCGAATGAAGATCCAACTTGGTAAAATAAATTGCTCCATGTAATTCATCCAATAATTCATCAATCACAGGAATGGGAAATTTATCTTTAATGGTGAGCTTATTGAGCTCCCTATAATCCGGACACATTCGCTATGATCCATCCTTCTTGTGTACCAATACTACAGGAGCAGAGAAAGAACTTTGACTAGGTTGAATTATACCCGCCTCTAACATTTCTGCAATCATACGTTCAATTTTTCTCTTTTGGACGTAAGGATATCTATAAGGCCTGATGTTTGGAGGAACACTTCCTGGAATCAAATGAATAGCATGATCATGATCATGAATAGGTGGGAGTCCTTTGGGAGTTTCAAACACCTTGGAATGATTGTCCAAGACTTGTTGGAGATCTGCATAAATAGATGATTTTGATGTTGGAACTTCTAGTGAGCATAATTGTGAAATTATGCCTCATTGTTATTTATTTAGAAGATTTGTCATGAAATTAGAGCTTATTATCCTTCCTGGATTCCCTTCAATAACTCATAATTCAACTTCCTTTCCTTCTGAAAAAAATTTCAAGTTCTTGAAAATTAAAAGCTATCGTCCCCAAAGATTGTAACCATTGTACTCCTAGTACAACATCATTACCTCCCATAGGAATGGAAAGCATTGGATTAGTCAATACATATTCCCCCATGGTTAGCTTGATATTACGGCATTTTCCAGAGTAATTTGTAGTTCCTCCATTTGCAACCATTACTTGACATTCTAGTGTTGGGTATAGGAAAGAATTTAATTCCTTGGCTACCTTACAATGAATAAAATTATGTGTGCTACCTGAATCAATCAACACTATTACACTTTTCTTCTTGATATGTCCATCTATCTTGAGACTTTGAGGAGTGGTAATTCCTGCTAGTGCATTACACGATATGGTCGGATTTATTTCTTCCTTTTCTAGGGCTAGTTCTTGGTGTATATCCTCTTCTTGTTATTTTTCTTCTTCTTTTTCACAATCTATGTAAAATAATTTCTTCTCAACACACTTATGACCTTTAGTGTATTTGCTATCACAACTGTAGCAAAGCCCTTTTTCTCTTTCTTATTCCAATTTTTGTGGTGTCAACCTTGTAGGTTGTGGAAATCTAGGCGTAGAAACACTTCCTTCTTTATAGAAATGAGTGGTAGGCTTCCTTGTCGCCATAATTTTACATTCAACTTTTCTTGCCAACCTGAATGCCTTCTCCAATGAATCAGGTTCCAAAACACGAACTTCATGTTGGATGTTATCCTTTAAAGTGCCTATGAAGAGATCAATCCTGTGTTCCTCTGGAATATCAGTTATCCTTATATTCAATTTTTGGAAGTCCTCAATGTGCTCCCCCACTAAACCCTTTTGTTTGAGATTTATCAATTGGCTAAAGAAGGTGTTGCTCTTTGTATCCTCATAATGTGCTATCATTTCCTCCGTAAAAATTGACCAAGTGACAATTTTTTTACGGGAGCAAAGCCATCGATACCATACAAATGTATTTTTTCTAAATGTAAAGTTGCAATGCGTACCTTTTGTGTGTTTTGCACATTATGGAGATCAAAATATTGCTCCATCTGTAGTATCCATGTTACAGGATCCTTTCCATCAAACTTCCTCATATCCATTTTTGGAATATGGTGGTTCTTCCCGCCAACATTCGAGTTTATGAAATCACGATTAACATTTATTTTGTTCTCATCATGAGGTTATTCTACTATATTTCCGCCATTAGGAATCATTTCTTGTTTTAATCTTGTCATCAAGCCTTCCATGTATGCTTTTAGATCATTCTTCATGTTTTCCATGTTGTCTTTCATGTCATCCATATTAGCTTCCATGCCCACTTCCATGCAATCCATCTTAGCTTCCAAACCATTCATCTTAGCTTCCACGCCTTTCTTCAAACCATCCATCTTAGTTTCAACGCCTTTATTCAAAACTTCCATTTCATTTTTTGTTGTTCTTTGCAAGAGCGAAATTTGTTGCACTTGCTCTTGTAATTTTGGTATGTCATGTTTCCATTCTTTGTCTTCATGAGTCATAGTAGAGACTTCTAAAGGATTAATGGGCATTGAGTTCTTTGTAGGGGCCATTTTAGAATCCAATACTGATATCTATTCTACAATATGCCCTTGGAATCAATTCAACTTGATTATTCAAACAAGACTTATGCAATTCAGAAAAAAATACACACCTTTTACTTGCTTTTGAGGAGCTCGATATTGAAATTGAATTATCTCTATAATTGGGGATCTTCAATATCTAAAATTCAGCCCTATAGTAGCCCTATGGAGCTTATTTCAAATGCCACAGGTCTGATCTGATTTGGATTCTTCAAGACAAAGTTATTTCCAATCGCCCACAATGACCCAATTTTGGACTGGTTTAGTAGAGTAAACTTGTACGACTTTTCGCGTGTCACTGTTTCATCCTTCAGCTCTGAAATTGATAGCCAAGAAACTAAAGTCCGTGTACTTGTGGCCAATTTTTACGACACTTCAATCCGATTCTTAGAGAGAGAGTTATGAATCTTTTCCCACGATCACTGCTTTGAGATGAAATTATGGAGCTTGAAAAAGACCTACCTTCCACAGATCATATCTCCGAAATTTTTTCGAACCAAGATCTAAATTTTTTTGAAACGTTTCCTCAGGATTTTTTCTTCGTACCCTAAAAAATTTCAGATTCTGAACCTTTGTAGAAAAAAATTTATAGTGACAATTCCACGATGACCTGTTTAGGAGCTTGACAAAATACCTAACTTCCAAAAATCATATCTTCGAAAATATTGTGAACCAAGCTCTAAAATTTGTTGATGATGTTCCTCAGTGTTTCAGATACACACCTTAACAATTTCAGCTTCTGAAGCTTCGTAGACAAAAATTTATAGCGAACATGCCACAATGACCTATTTGGAGCAGCGAAACCCTAGAATCCAAAGCTCTGATACCAAATGTTGTGAAACCAGCTCGAAAAATAGAAGAAAAGAGATATCAACGCCTTAGAAATAAGCCATTTTGAGGGGGAAACCTCCAATACATTACGTGAATGAAAAATTCTTGGATGATACAATTTACAAAACCTCCTTTGTATATATAGGAGTCCATGGAGCCATAATGTAATCCTAGTGGGCCACAATGTAATCCTAGCCGACCTAACAATAATATTTTAAGGGCACAATAATAATAAAAAGGGGGTTACAAGGGTACAATAATAACAATAAGGGGGTTACACTAACAAAAATAAGGGGCAAGGTTCAAGAGTGGTCCATGGGGCAAGTCATCTATGTCAAAGGATCTCTTTAAGTTGATTTTATGGAATGAAACATTAAGAAAGTGATGAAAGAAACAAACACACAAGAAAGAAAAAAGACAGCCTAAGATCAGGTAAGTACTTTTAAACTATCGTGCTTTTGGCATGCATTTAAAGGAAAGACACAAAAGTAACCTAAGATCATGTAAGTACTTTTAAACTAGCCTGCTTTTGACATACTCTTTAAGGGAGCTTTTCAAAGAAACTATTGGACAGGGCTAACCATAAAATTCTCTAGCTCAACTTTAATAGGAAGACTTTTCAAGAACATTCAAAGACAATATCTCAAGGTATACTCAAGAAACATGGGTTTACCAACACTTCACTAGTTATACTCTATTGAATTACCTCCAAAACACATTTAAAATAAAACATAAAGGATAAAGATTTATCAATGAGATTTAGGGTACTTCAGAAGTAAATCCTAATCTATATTTGGTGTTTTTTATCAAAGAAAAGTGGACAGAATGAAAACACAAAGAAAATAAAAATTTACAATGACAATAACATCACCATTGACATAGACCAGGATCCCATAAATCAACTATTTGTATTTGATGTTCAAACCAGTTACAATCTTGAAGTCCAGTGGGTCTTTACAGTTTCAAACTCATCATCTCAGCTTATGTATCTTCAATTACAAAACAAAGCTACAGCTAGCTTCAAAAGCTATTTACATTGAACAGGTATCTGAAGACCAACCCCTATACTGTCTTCTAGAGAAGTATTTATAGAAGAATGAGGAGGTGGAGTGAAAGAAGGGTTTATTTGTTCAATTAATGCAGAGTAAGTGCTTCTCAGCCTTTGAAGGGCCAAATGGAGATTTTATCTGATGTTTTAACTCTGCTAATTGATTATTACATTAAATTTCATCAGCTTCAGTCATTTTTGTTGACTTTGGGGGCCCTTGGTAGGCTAGCAATAAATTTTGAACTATCTTAGGCAAATATATATTACTGTGCATTCATTGTGTATTTCTTTGAGGAAATAAGCCTGTAGGTGGCAGTTTTGGCTTTAATTGCCTTACTGATGTGGCATTTGGAGGCTTCTTTTACTGATCCATCTGTCTTAATACATTAAAAAACTAATTTAACTGTGATTTTGTGTTTTAAGGCTAATCATTCTTTTTTCAATATACTTTCGTCTCCAATTGTTATTTTGTTGAATGTATCCACCTTTACACTCTGTTTTAACCTTAAAACAACACGATTAAGCTTTTAATCCTTCAAACTTATGCACAAACCCTTTTTAACTTTAATCATTTGCTGATTTCCCTTTAATCCTTTGTATTAATCTTCAAAATATGTATTACCCACCAAAATGTCGGATTCAACCTTTAACCTTCATTTTTTCTTTAATCCTTTGATCTTCAACCTTTGTCTTCACTGTTTTTCCCTTTTTGCTGTGGACAGGGAGTTTTTGTGTGTGGAGGGTTTCCCTGAAATGCCAAATAGCCATGATCCAGTGCTTGTGACATGGGGCTTGTCCCTCTGGCCCTTTTCATTTTTTTTGGGCCACAAGGATCGTCGTCCTCGGCCCTCTCCCTTTATTGGACTGTGGGGAGGGTTTCGGCCTTGAAGACCACCATAAAACCTGCAAGAATCCAAAAAACGTGTTATAAAACCCCTGTGGGATTGGTAAGACTGATTTGGAGGCTAGCATAGGAGGATGGAGTAGTGAGATGGAGCGGAATATGCATGCGGAGGAGGTTTATGGAGAAAACCGGAAAAAATCCTGTTTAGAACCATATTTGGCGCGAATTTGGGCAAAGTAGTTTTTGGAAAACCACTGGAAATTTTCGTGTAGCAAATGGGCGGTAAGTGGTTTAGCCTAGAGGGAAAGCGATCCAAAAATATCGTGCCACACATCCTCCATAATACCATCGGTCTCGTGTGGGTTCAAGCGGTTAAACCTTGGCATGGAAAACTGTGTGAAATGCAATGCGCACCATCAAATGAGAAGGGACAGATCCGACGGTGGGATAGGAGGCGCTTCGGAAAGCTGCACGGCAGGGGCTATGGTGGGGTACAGGTGTGAGGATGGGATTGGGATAGGGGATTGGTAGTGGGATGTGGGTCTGGAGGGAAGGCCTGATGTCGAGATGAATGAGGACTATCAATTTAAAATAAGACAACAGTGGATATTTGATTATAGGGGTGTAAGGGTATAACTGAGTTGGGAGATGGGGGAAGAAAAGGAGGTATCATGGCTATTGATATTTACAGATCAATGATGGGGATTAATCGATGGGGTGATAGATATTTTTGAGTCTGGAGGATAGAGGATGCGGAGGAAAAAGCGATGACCATCAGATCTATAAGATCGACAATTAAGATTGCTCGAGAAGGAAGCAGAGCGTGGGGAATTTTCAAAAGAAAAATGAATTTTACAAAGGGCGCGAGGGTTAAATAATAGTTAAGAGGAGGGGCTAGAGATAAGGTAGGGGTATGGTCCCGTGGAGGAACTAGTGACCAGGAGTGGAAGGAAAGGGGTTAGGGGTATAAGATTACATGCTTGGTTATAATGCTCGGTCTTATGATGGAAAGGGCAGAAAGACTTAAGCCCTCAGGGGCCTAAAGGCTAAAAGGGGTGGAAAAAAGGGGTTTTCAAAGGTTTTATGCATTTTTTGTGGGTTTTCATGGTTTTTTGAAGTCCTAATAGCTAAAAGGGAGGGTTTTTGAATCATAAAGAGGCTTTTATAGCTTTAAAAGGGATTTTGGGAGGCTTTTGAGGATAATGAAGAGGAAAGGGGGCATTTTATGAAAATTTGGAGGGAATAAAATGATGAAAATTGGGTTTTAGGAAACAATTTTCCTTATTTATGGAACAGTAGGATTTTGAATGGTTTTGAAGTGAAAATATCTGGGAAAATGATTTTTTGGACAAGGGACACAAAGGGGCTGCAAGAATTCACAAATTTTTTAAGTAAATTTGTTTCTTGGAGACCATAAGACTTGTTTTAGCCATCATTTGCTGAAACAAAATTTACTGATGGCTAACAACCTTAACCTTCACCTAACCTTAACCTTAACCTTGACGTTACCTTTAACCTTCACCTTAACCTTAACCTCAACTTTACCCTTAACCTAACCTTAACCTTAACTATAAGCTAACCCTAACCTTGACCTTAACTTTAACCTTAACCTTTACCAAATCCTTAACCTTAACCCTAACACTACTAAACCCTTAACCTTGACCTAACCATAACCTTAACCATAACATTAACCTAACCTTAACCTTAACCTTAACATAACCTTAACCTTAAATTTAACTTTACCCTAACCTTAAGGGTTTAGCCAGGTTAAGGTTAAGGTTAAGGGTTTGGTCACAGGAGGTTAAGGGTTAGGTTACGTTAAGGGTAAAGTCAAGGTTAAGGTTAGGTTAAGGGTAAAGTTAAGGTTAAGGTTAGGTTAAGGTTCAAGTTACGGGTTTAGTTAGGTTCAGGTTAGGTTAAGGTTAAGGTTAAGGATAAGGATAAGGTTAAGGTTAAGGGTAAATTCAAGGTAAAGGTTAAGGTTAAGGTTAGGTTAAGGGTAAAGTTAAGTTTAAGGTTAAGGTGAAGGTTATGGTTATGGGAAGGTTAAGGTTAAGGTTAGGTTATAGTTAAGGTTAAGAGTTTGGTCAAGGTTAGGGTTAGGGTAAGTTTAAGGTTAACGTTGGGTTAAGGGTAAAGTCAAGGTTAAGGTTATGGTTATGGGAAGGTTAAGGTTAAGGTTAGGGTAAAGGTAAGGTTAAGGTTAAGGTCAAGGTCAAGGTTAAGGGTTTGGTCAAGATTAGGGTTAGGTTATAGTTAAGGTCAAGGTTAAGGTTAAGTTAAGGTTAAGGTTAAGGTTAAGGTAAGGTTAAGGTTAGGTTAAGTTTAGCCTTGACCTTGACCTTAACCTTAACCTTAACCTTAACCTTACCCTTAACCTAACCTTAACCTTCCCCTAAACATAACCATAACCTTAACCTTAACCTTAACCTTAACCTTAACTATAACCATAACCTTAACCTAACCTTAACCTTGACCTTAACTATAACCTAACCCTAACCTTGACCAAACCCTTAATCTTAACCATAACCTAACCCTAACCTTAACCAAACCCTTAACCTTAACCTTATCTTACCCTTAACCTTACCTTGTCCTTAACGTTAACCTTAACCTTAACCTTGAACTAAGCATAACCTTAACATTACCTTAACCTAACTTAACATTAACCTTAAGGTTAGGTTAAGGTTAAGGGTAAATTTAAGGTTAAGGTTAGGGTTAAGGTTAGGGTAAGGTTAAGGTTAAGGATAATGTTAAGGGTTTGGTCAAGGTTCGGGTTAGGTTATAGTTAAGGTTAAGGTTAAGGTTAAGGGTTTCGTCAAGGTTAAGGTTAAGGGTAAGGTTAGGGTAAAGGTTAAGGTTATGTTTAAGGTTAACGCTAAGGTTAAGGTTAGATAAAGGTTAAGGTTAAGTTTAAAGTTAAGGTTAAGGGTAAAGTTAAGGTTAAGGTTAGGTAAGGGTAAGGTTAAGGTTAAGGTTAACGTTAAGGTTAAGGTTATGGTTAAGGTTAGGTTAAGGGTAAAGTTAAGGTTAAGGTTAAGGTTATGGGTTTACTTAGATTAAAGGTTAAGGTTATAGGTTTAGTCAGGTTAAGGTTAAGGTTATGGTTAAGGGTAAGTGTTACACAGTAATTTGTCACCATCCCTGCAATTCCCATCTCGCCCATTGGAGGTTCATTTCTATGACAAATAATTAGTGTCATGCCTTGCAAATACCATCACTGCATCCCTTTCCATGAGGAAAACATTCCTTTTGTTGATCATTTCCTGAGCAGACCCCTAAAACCACTTGTTTTTGCCTTGGCACTAGTATCCCGTTATGTTCTTGTGCCAATGAGGAAAATTAACACTGAGCCCATGCCAGTTGGTGCTCTGTCCAAGTTAAGCACTTTCACCAATCTACTTATGGAAATTTTTTTAAAAAAAGAGGTGAAGTTTCAATTACAAAAACTTCGTGGATGAGTCATGAGGGGTGGTTTCGACTAAATAACCACGACCTTCCTCCTTTGGCCTCTTGTTTCCACCTTATGGGAAACCTCCCAAGGGATAAGGCCTCCCTTCCACTATTATAGGGATCCCAACCTCCTCCTCTCCTCTATAAATATAGCCATATTCCATTGATGAAGGGGCTGAATGGTTGAGCCTTAGTAGTCTTGATAGCCTAGATAGAGTTGAATCAATTGTAAGGAGATTATCATCAGACAGCCGAAGAGAGAGAGGCTTTTCCCATTCCCGATGAGCTTTATCGAGACGTACTCCACTGTCGACCCGCTGAAGGAAGATCTAGCGTGAGAGCGCAGGTTGTATATTTCTTTGTATTCATTAATGATAAGCGACTTTGGTTATGGTTCCACTCGTATTGTTCATACTTTGCAATCATGAGTTGTGTCTTCTCTGAGTGATACATAATTGCATATATTGGGTTTTACGCTTGTGTGTTCATCGTGTTTCTTATATGTGCAGGTGTTTGATCACGACAAGCGGGAGAATTTTGATCTGCCAGACCAAGGAAACTGAAGTGCTATCTTCTCTGTGAACAACAGCGTTGGACTTAAGGTAGGCCTTCTTCGCAATTTGGTCTATAGCAATTAGGAATTTGTGTCCTAGCATGATACGATTGTTGCTAGACCTGATCTGGGCTAGTAGGGCTCGCCTCTATCTGTAGAGGGGATTTACCTCTACAAAAAACTGGCGACTCCGCTGGGAGACATTGATTGGAGTTTTTCTTGTCTTTTCGGTTGATTTTGGTCTTTGTCTGCTTGATCAGCTCTTTTGGTTCACTTTTTTTTGGTGTACAACCACTGTTCAGCCCCTAGAGGATCAAATCTGGCCTTTGTTTTTTCAAATTTTCATCTTTTCATGGTTGGCTTGATTGGCGCAGTTTCCACCCTGACAGTCACACCCATTGGCGTAGGTTGACAGTTCATCACTCGTGCCATCCCTTGTCTAGCGCGGATTACAGCCAGACAGTCGTGCCATCTCTTGTAGGTGCTAGGGTTTTCCCTTGTTTGGAAGTTTCTTTTGGTCAGTACTTTGCTTCTGGGTTTGTTTTAGATTTTGCTTGAAGTGGTGATTCTGGTCTTGGTTGGGAGAAATTATTTGTTTTTTCATTTTTAGGCATTGGCACTTGTTTTCAGTTAGAAACCCGCGCCAATTGGCCATTGGAAATAGTTTTCAGTGAACAAGTCATGCCAGTTGGTGCTAGTTTCACCCACAAAAGTCGTGCCAATTTCAGGGTGTGTGAAAATTGATATTTTTTCCCTAAATCCTTCACCAGTGTGTCTTTCCCTTCTAGTCTTTTTTCTGTATGAGCATAGATTAAATTGTTCATTGTTTGGAATTTCCTCTTTCTTTATTTCTTGATGTAAAAGGGAATGAATGCCTTGTTTTGATCTCATGCTTTGGAAGTCCTTTTTGTGCTTGACCCCATATGTCTTGTAGCCTTTTGAGGAATTTTGTCATAAAGTGTTTTGAAACAACGATTGCATTCTTAGTGTTTTTTTGTAGCCCTTTTTCTTTCATCCTTAATTAAGAAGATTTGCATTTATTTAGTTTTCATCTCAAAGTTTTCTTTTGTTAAAATGCATTAGATCACATTGCATTGAAAAGTATTTTTTGAGATCCATCATTGAACTTAGGTTACATTGTTTAATGATTGAAAGCTAAAATTCACATTGAGTGCATTCTCTTTCATTAAAAGCATGCATTAAGTAGATTCTCATTTCATCAAAAAATGCATTGAGTGCATTCTTATCATTTGAAAAGAAAAGGAAATTGTGCATAGATTACAATTGCATAGTTTTCAAAAAAGAGGATTTTGCATAGATTACATTGCATTATTTGCATTGTTGAATGTTTGAGACTACTTTTGGATAGTGAAAGTCATCTAGTTTGGAAAAAGTTTCATTTTTAGTATTGTTGTTTGTTGCATCATTGTTTGAAGCTCTTCCCTTTACTAGATAGCATTCATCGAATTGAAAGATTTCTTTTCTCATATAGCTGCATATAGGAGATTGTCACATAACATGCGGTAGGGCCTTGAAACCGAGACATAATTGAAGATCAACCATAAATTTATTCAATCAACCTAAGGAAGCATTGAAACATTAACGAAATATCTAGATTTCTAGGCTAGTGACGTGTTCCGGCGTCGTTAAACCTAGTAGCTATCATTCGCCACTTGGCTTTAGACAATGCTATTATAGACTTGTGCTCCCTATACCGTCGCGTATATAAAGGGAGACCCTACTAGGTTGCTATCCTTTATCCATAGGAAGCCGAGTCTGTCGCCTTATACCCATGATACACCAGACATAACATCGAGGAGATTTCCTGCATATATGTCAAGTCCTTGGTTGATTTCTCTTTCATTTTGAAACCAAGGTGTATATTGCAGTTCACAGATATCTGGTACACCCTTTGCCTAGATTACCAGAGTAATCATTTTGATCTTTTCTGACTCTTTCAATTTGAAAAGATCATCAAGTGCTTGTCCTTTCATGCTTGTTTCCAATCTAAAAGTGATAGAGTCACCTTTTTCCTGTTTCTCGACTCTTAAAAGATGAAACCGTAGAGTTTTGTTTCAATGTTTTAAAAATTAACTGCCCACGAAATATTCCTGGTTAAAGTTAGTTTCCTTAGGGTGTTTCTCTAAAATTTTTTCCGATGGCAACTTTTCCAGAGTTCACCAACCAAGGAATCCCCTCCTAAGGGAATCCTGGTCCTTTTCCTCCTTTTGGAAATGTTGGCACTCCTTATATGGCAACGTTGTCCCTTCATGGGTTAATTATTGGGTTGCCTTTTTGGTTGTTTTCAACCTCTGTGGTCTCGAATGTCCTGGATATTGTTCAATCAGTTCCTCCACCTTAACAACATCATGTTGATTCCAAGGTGGACCTCTCCCCTTCTTTGCCTGTTTCTGCGTCCTTTTCTTCTACTTCTCCTGGTGAAAGTCTGGATTCAAGTAACCAGGTGGCTAAGAAGAAGAAGAAGAAGAAGTCTAATAAGAGAGAGGCTAAAGCTGCAGCTACTACTTCTGAAACAACTCCTCTTGATAAACCTCCCAACCCTCCATGGAAAGTCAAGTTCCCTTATATGTTGTGTCAGGGAAACCATCTTCTTCGAGACTACCCTGGCATTCCCAAGTTTCTCTAAGTATGGTCCAACGGTCGCCCACCGTTGCCTTTGGCTCCTGGGAGTCAAGTTGGGGGCACGTCTTCAACTGGTGCTGGTAAAGCTCTTAAGAAACATGGTAAGATTACCAATCCCTGTAATTTATGTGAAGGGCACCATGCCATTCACCTTTGTCTGTACAAGGATGAAACCAAACAAGTTTTGGAAAACTCGATTGTTTCTGCACTGTGCCTTCCGGCTGGTTACAAACAACTTTCTTTGATTCCTCCACCAGTTGATCCTATGATTGGTCAAGAGTCATCCTTGGTCAATCCTGATCCCCCAGAAATTCAAATTCAGGAATCCATCCCCGACCAAACATTGGTCATGGGATTGGTTGAGTTGGTCCCGTCTGTGGTGTACCAGGTATTTTCTGTTGAGAGTGGATCCCATATCCTTTAGGTTCTTCTTGTTTCTTGAAATCCTTCAGTCTTGGAGAAATATTCTTCTATCCCTATACCTCAAGAAGTTTCTCCTTCGCTTCCCTTGATAGAGGTCCCGGAGGATACCCCTCCCACCTTCGATATGGAGGTCATGGAGGATGCTCCTTCTTCGATCGTAACACCAGGGGAACACCATCTCGGTTCGATGGTAGCCCCTCCAAGTGGTTTTGTCACTTCCTTTGATTGTAATCGATTTCTGGGATACCGCTTTCCGTCTTATGTGCACTTCGAGATCACAATACAGGCTTTTGGTCTGGTCGTACCCAACACCATTATAGACGAAGGCGCGTCAGTTAGTGTTCTATCCTCAACTACTTGGCAAGCTTTCGGTTCGCTGCCACTTGTGCCTGTTACGCAGAATCTGTTGGCGTTTAATAGAAGAACTAGTCAACCATTAGGGATCGTTCTGAGATTACCTATTACTTTGGAAGGTAAAATCGTCCATATCGACGTGATGGTTTTTCCATGTCCCTTGGATTTCAATCTGCTCTTGGGGCGCGATTACACCTATGCCATGGGAGCACTTGTCTCCTCCCTTTTTTGTGTGGTCTATTTTCCACATGAAGGATGGATCATGACTATTGATCAACTTATGTTCTTCAGTCCAAATATGGTAGCTATTCCACCATCACCTCTGCCAGATATTTATCTGCTAGTTGTGCCATGCCTGCCACATGTCAATTATGTGGCTACTTGTCCTATGCTCATATTCAGTGACAGTGCCGTTGTGCATTAGGTGCTGGGGGCATTGGGTCCTGACTTCCAGGATGTTTTCCTTCCATTGGGAGTGGATCTCTTGGAAGCGATGACTTCTTGTTCATTATGATGAGGTCAGTCAGAACAGATTTCCTTGTCTTGTGTCAAGCTCCTTAAAAACTAAAACAAGGTTGTGAGAGCACAATTCGTTTTCTTGTGTCAAGCTTCTTAAATAATGAAACAAGGTCATTGAAGCATAGTTAATTTTCTTGTCTCAAGCTCCTTAAAAAATGAAACAAGGCACTGAGGATAGTTCTTTTAATGTGTCGACCTCATTAAAACAATGACACACGTTCCTGTTCAATTCGAGTCTTTGTTAAGATCTCGTAAAATCCCAGTCAAGTCTTTCTCTTGATCTCATATTTTGAACCTTCACTCCATATATCTTTCATATGGATTGAAGCTTGGTGGGCATGTACCTTGAATTGAGTCACCATGCTGGGGGCATGCTCACTTATCAAGCATAGTTTTTTTCCATTTCAAGTTTGTGTAAAAATGAAACCAGTTTCAAGCATAGTTTATCTTTGTTTCAAGCTTGTGTAAAAATGAAACCAATTTCAAGAAGAGTTTCTTGATTTCAAGCTTGTGTAAAAATGAAACCATTCCCATTTTACCTCTCGTGATCACCATTTTATCAACTTGTTTTTGCCAGATGAGCCTTGGTTTTCTCACTCCATCGTCATTATCTGCTTGGCCGATCATATGCCTTCACTTGGTTGTTTTACCCATTCCTGAGGAACCACTGCAATGAGTGGTCTTGTTAGCCAGCCTCTTGACCTTTACTTGTTTTTAGAAGTTCACCATTACCGGAACCAGTAGCTACCCTTTGTACCACTCATTCCTCCAGGAGGAGTCATCTTTCAGCTCTTTTATGACTCTCTAAACATGAAAATATTGCCGAGTTGCTTGTCATTTCGATCTCATTAAAGTGGTTGCGAAACGACATCTACCCAGTATACATTTACCCATTTTTCAGGCTAGGATAGATTATTTACGAAAAATAAATACCCTAGCCTATCACGACTAGGAGGTTTTCTCAGACATAGTTTTTTACCTTTTCGGATCTGAGAGACTATTTATGAAAAGGGACTGCTGGAGTTTAATTTTTTGCTATCTTTTCAAACTCTCTAAACATTAAAAGACGTCGAGTTCTTCCCTTCTCAGACTTGTTAAACCCTGATGACATCGGATTCAGTCGTAATGACGATACTCGAGTTTCTCCTTCCTAGGGCTCGTTAAATGTACTAGGATGGATTCGTCTAAGGGATGAAATTATACGGAGAGCATATGGTATCCTCTTCAAGCTTGTGTAAAAATAAATAGGTACTCACCAGAAATGGTGGGGGAAAATGGAACTGGTATCATCGTCGTGTCAGCAGTATGTCACTCTTGAACATGGCACTTTTCTGCATTCGTGTCAGGTTGGGGACATCTCATCTCATTCTCTATTTGCCTCCGTGGGTTTGGGTTATCCATTTTAACCTCTCATCTGATCTTTTCCTCATCATCATGACTTCTGATCTTTTTATATAAAATACTACCAAATACACTGTCGCGCCACTGATATGTTCAAGAGAATTTGACCTTTGTAAGTTTCAACCTTCCTCTGATTCTCATCTGATCTTGATTCACAAACATTATTTTTCCTATGTCTCGTGTCGATGTTGTGGGAAACACTATGGTCCACCTTCAATCAAGGTCACTTCCTGTCGACTTCAGCTCATTATCTAGGAAGTTGATCTAGAGACTCCCTTCCAGTACCTTGGAGCCTGCATGCCTCAATGGCAGGTTCTTCGCATTCGACGCAAGGTTTTAATTATTGACCTTCGATCAGATGATTCTACGGGTGTTCAACGCCAGCTCACTATTCATATTCCATATATTATACCTATAGTACCTTGAGGGCCATTGTCATCATTGGTGGTACCTCTCGCATCTGTTAACGACTTTCATCACTGGCTGGTAATCAGATGATGTTCTTGCATGTTCAACTTCAGCTCAGTTATTCACATGCTTGAACTTGTACTTTTTTCGGGTTGAGATGGAGTGCAAGACCTTGGATTTTGTCTGTTAGGATCTAGGATACGATTTTGTGGATTATTATGATTGGTTACATGACTCACTGATTGGATGGCTGCAACCATACCTGAGTCTATTTATCGATCCTTACTAGATGGCTGCGTCCATGCCTTGGATCTTGATTATTGTATACTCTATTACGGATGGCTGCACCCATACCATGTATATATCATGTATTTGAGATATCATTTGTACTTGTCTATGCAGGTTTTTTGACAACAATGTTTTCAGTTGGACACGTTCTCGTAAAGCATTTCACCCCTCTCTCTCTCTTGGGCCTCATGCTTTAGGGGGCATATGTTACACAGTAATTTTTCACCATCCCTGCAATTCCCATCTCACCCACTGGAGGGTCATTTATATGAAAAATAAGTAGTGTCATGCCTTGCAAATACGATCATTGCATCCCTTTCCATGAGGACAACATTCCTTCTGTTGATCATTTCCTAAGAAGACCCATAAAAACACATGTTTTTGCCTTAGCGCTGGTAGCCCATTATGTTCTCGTGCCAATGAGGAAAATTAACACTGAGCCCATGCTATTTGGTGCTTTTTCCCAGTTAAGCACTCGTGCCAATCTACTTTTGATTTTTTTTTTTAAAAAGAGGCGAAGTTTCGATTACAACAACTTTGTGGATGAGTCATGAGGAGTGGTTTCGACTGAATAACCACGACCTTCCTCCTTTGGCCTCTTGTTTCCACCTTATGGGGAACCTCCCAAGGGATAAGGCCTCCCTTCCACTATTGTAGGGATCCCAACCTCCTCCTCTCCTCTATAAATATAGCCATCTTCCATTAATGAGGGGGCTGAATGGTTGAGCCTTAGTAGTCTTGGGAGCCTGAATAGAGCTAAATCAATTGTAAGGAGATTATCGTTAGACAGCCGAAGAGAGAGAGACTTGTCCTTTTCCCCGGACGATTATATCAAGATGTACCCACTATCGACCATCATGAAGAAAGATCCGCGAGCGCAAGTTGTATCTTTCATTGTATTCATTAATGATAAGCGACTTTGGTTATGGTTCCACTCGTATTGTTCATACTTACATCATGAGGTTTTATCTTCTAACTGAAATAGAGCCATAGCATGGTTTTACGCTGTCTGCTGTGAGCTTCATGTACGTGCTCGATCGTGACAAGCGAGAGAATTGTGATCTACCAGAGCAAGGAAACGGAAGCACTATCTTCTCTGCGAACAACAGCGTTGGACTTAAGGTAGGCCTTCTTCGTAATTTAGTCTATTGCAATTAGGAACTTGCGTCTTGGCGTGATATGATTGTTGCTAGACCTGATCTAGGCTAGTAGGGATCACCTCTGTCCGCAGAGGGGATTTACCTCTACAACAGTAAGGTTAAGGTTAAGGTTATGGGTTTATTCAGGTTAAGGTTAAGGTTAAGGGTTAGGTTATAGTTAAGGCTAAGGTTAAGGGTAATATTAGGGTAAGGTTAGGTTAAAGTTTCTGGTTAAGGTTAAGGTTAAGGGTTTCCTTACCCTTAACATTAACCTTGACCTTGACTATAACCTAATCCTAACCTTACCCTTAACCTTAACCTTAACCTAACCTTAACCTTACCCTTAACCTATTCTTAACCTTAACCTTAACCTTAACCTGACTAAACCTGTAATCTTAACCTTACTCTTAAACTTATCTTAACTTTACCTTAACTATAACCTTAACCTTATCCTAACCTTAACCTTAATTTTACCCTTAACCTAATCTTAACCTTAACCTAACCCTAACCTTGACTTTACCTTTAACTTAACCTTAGCCTTCACTATAACCTAATCCAAACCTTGACCAAACCCTTAACCTTAACCTTAACCTTACCCTTAACCTTATATTAACCTTACCCTTAACCTTATCTTAACCTTTACTTAACCTTAACCTTAACTTTACCCTTAACCTTAACCTTAACCTTAACCTTACCCTTAACTATAACCTAACCTTAACCTTGACCTTAACTATGACCTAATCCTAACCTTGACCAAACCCTTAACCTTAACCTTACCCTTAAGCTTAACTTATCCTTAACCTTAACCTTAACCATAATATTAACCTCAGGTTAAGGTTAAGGTTAAGGTTAAGGTTAGGGTAAAGTTAATATTAGGTTAAGGGTAAAGTTAAGGTTAAGGTTAGGGTTAAGGTTAAGTTTAAGGTTAAGGTTACCTTACGGTGAAGGTTAAGGTTAAGGGTAAGGTTATAGTTAGCTAAGGGTAAGGTTAAGGTTAGGGGTAAAATTAAGGTTAAGGTTATGGGAAGGTTAAGGTTAAGTTAAGGTTAAGGTTAAGGTTTGGTCAAGGTTAGGTTTAGGTTATAGGTAAGGTCAAGGATAATTTTACGTTAAGGTTGAGGTTAAGGTTAAGGTTAAGGTTAAAGGTAAGGTTAAGGTTAAGGTTATGGTTAAGTTAAGGTTAAGGTTAAGGTTAGGGTTAGGTTATTGTTATGGTTAGGTTATAGTGAAGGTTAAGGTTAAGACCTGTAACCTTAACCTTGACCTTACCCTTAACATTAACCTTAAATTTAACCCTAACCTTGACTTTACCCTTAACCTAACCTTAACCTAACTTAACCTTAACCTTGACCTTAAAATAACATTAACCTTAACCTCACCCTTAACCTTCACCATTAACCTTAACCTAACCTTATCTTAACCTTAACCTAAACTTAACCTTAACCTTAATCTAATCTTAACCTTAACCATAAGATTAACCTTAACCTTAAACTTAAACTAAACGTAACCTTAACATTAATTGTTAGGTCCCTATATTAATAGTGTAGTCCCTTATTATGTTAGTGTAGCCCCCCTTATTGTTATTTTTGTACCTCTATAGCCCCAATATTGTTATTATTGTGCCCTTAAATTATTATTGTTAGGTCGGCTATGATTACATTGTGGCCCCACTAGGATTACATTATGGCCCAATGGACTCCTATATATAGAAGGAGGTTTTGGTCATTTCTATCATCCAAAAATTTTTCATTTATGTAATGTATTAGAGGTTTCCCCCTCAAAGTGGCTTATTTTTAAGGCATTGATATCTCTTTTCTTATATTTTTGGAGCTGGTTTCACAACATTTGGTATCAGAGCTTTGGATTCTAGTGTTGTGCTTCTCTAAACATGTCATCTTGGCATTTTCGCTATAAATTTGTTTCTATGAAGGTTCAGAATCTAAAATTTTTAGGGCACGAAGTGGAAATCCTAAGGAAACTCGTTGCAAAATTTCAAATCTTGGTTCACAATATTTTTGGATATATGATCTATGGAAGGTAGTGCTTTTTTAGGCTTTCGAATTTCATCTCAAAGAGGTGATCATGGGAAAAGATTCATAACTCTCTCTCTGAGCATCGAATTGGTGTGCCATAAAAAGTGGTCACAATCACACAGACTGCAGTTTATTTTCTATCAATTTTAGAGTCGAAGGACAAAACAGTGACACATGGAAAGTCTTAGAAGTTTTCTCTACTGAACCAAACCATAATTAGGTCATTGTGGGAGATTGGACATAAGTTTTCCTTGGAGAATGCAAATCAGGTCAGACCTGTGGCATTCAAAAGAGAATTCAGAGAGCTAACTCAGTACCAAATTTTAGATATTGAAGAGCCAAAATCGTAGAGATGATCCAATTTCAATATTGATCTCCTCAAAAGTAAGAAAACGGTGTGTATTTTTTTTCCAAATTGCATAAGTTGTGTTTGAAGAATCAATTTGAATTGATTACAAGGGCATATTGTAGAATAGATATCAGTATTGGGTTCTAAAAAATGCCCCATAAAAATAATTGAACACCCATTAAGCCTTCAGAATGCTCTACTATGACTCATGAAGATGAAGAATTGCAACATGATGTATCAAAATTACAAGAGAAAGTGCACCGAATTTCGCTCTCGCAAAGAGCAGCAAAAAATGAAATGGAAGTTTTGAAGAAAGGCATGGAAGCGAAGATGGATGGTTTGAATAATAATATGGAATTTTTGAAGAAAGGCATGGAATCTAAGATAGATGGCATAGAAGCTAGCATGGAATCTAAGATGGATGACATGGAAGCTAAGATCGATGAAAAAATGGAAAACATGAAGAATGATCTAAAAGAAGACATGGAAGGTTTGAAAAAGTTGATACAGGAAATGTTTCTTAATGGTGAAAATATAGTAGAAGAAACTCATGATGAGAAAAAAATAAATGTTAATTGTGATTTCATAAAATCTAATGTTGGCGGGAAGAACCACCATATTCCAAAAATATATTGAGGAAGTTTGATGGAAAGGATCCTGTAACATAGATACTACAGATGGAGCAATATTTTGATCTCCATAATGTGAAAAACACACAAAATGTAGCATTGCAACTTTAAATTTAGAACAAAATACATTTGTATGGTATCGATGGCTTTTCTCCCATAAAAAAATTGTCACTTGGTCAATTTTTATGGAGGAAATGATAGCACATTATGAGGATACAAAGAGAAACACCTTCTTTAGCCAATTGATAAATCTCAAACAAAAGGGTTTAGTTGGGGAGCACATTGAGGACTTCCAAAAATTGAATATAAGGGTAACTGATATTCCAGAGGAACACAGGATTGATCTCTTCATAGGCACTTTAAAGGATAACATCCAACATGAAGTTCGCGTTCTGGAACCTGATTCATTGGAGAAGGCATTCGGGTTGGCAAGAAAAGTTGAATGTAAAGTTATGGCGACAAGGAAGCCTACCACTCAATTCTATAAAGAAGGAAGTGTTGCTACATCTAGATTTCCACAACCTACAAGGTTGACACCACAACAATTGGAAGAAAAAAGAGCAAAAGGGCTTTGCTACAGTTGTGATAGAAAATACACTAAAGATCATAAGTGTGCTGAGAAGAAATTATTTTACATAGATTGTGAAGAGGAAGAAGAAAATGAACAAGAAGAGGATATACACCAGGAACCAGCCCTAGAAGAGGAAGAAATGAGTTCGACCATATCGTGTAATGCATTGGCAGGAATTACCACTCCTCAAACTCTCAAGATAGAAGGACATATCAAGAAGAAAAAGGTAATAGTGTTGATTGATTTAGGTAGTACCCATAATTTTATTCATTGTAAGGTAGCCAAGGAATTGAATTATTTCCTATACCCAACACCAGAATGTCAAGTGATGGTTGCAAATGGAGGAACTATAAATTTCTCTGGAAAATTCCATAATATCAAGCTAACCATGGGGGAATATGTATTGAATAGTCCAATTCTTTCCATTCCTATGGGAGGTGCTGATGTTGTACTAGGAGTACAATGGTTACAATCTTTAGGGATGGTAGCTTTTAATTTTCAAGAACTTTTCTTGAAATTTTTTTCAGAAGGAAAGGAAGTCGAATTACGGGGTATTGAAGGGAAGCCGGGAAGGATAATAAGCTCTAATGTCATGACAAAGCTTCTAAAGAAAGAAAAATGAGGCGTAATTGCACAATTATGCTCACTAGAAGTTCCGACATCAAAATCATCTATTTCTGCAGATCTCCAACAAGTCTTGGACAATCATTCAAAGGTGTTTGAAACTCCCAAAGGACTCCCACCTATTCGTGATCATGATCATGCTATTCATTTGATTCCAGGAAGTGTTCCTCCAAACATTAGGCCTTATAGATATCCTTATGTCCAAAAGAGAGAAATTGAATGTATGATTGCAGAAATGTTAGAGGCTGGTATAATTCAACCTAGTCAAAGTTCTTTCTCTGCTCCAGTAGTATTGGTGCACAAAAAATATGGATCATGGCACATGTTTCCAGATTATAGGGAGTTCAATAAGCTCACTATTAAATATAAATTTCCCATTCCTGTGATTAATGAATTATTGGATGAATTACATGGAGCAATTTATTTTACCAAGTTGGATCTTCGTTCAGGATATCATCAAATTAGAATGAAGACCGAAGATATTCTGAAAACAACATTTCGAACTCATGAGGGTCATTATGAATTTTTATTCATGCCGTTTGGCCTTACCAATGCACCTTCTACATTTCAAGGGTTGATGAATTCCATTTTCAAACCCTTCCTTAGAAAATTTGTGCTAGTATTATTTAATGATATACTAATCTACAACAGGTCTTGGAAGGATCATGTTCAACATGTTGACAGGGTGCTCAAACTATTGGAGGAGAAACAATTATATGAAAAAACATCCAAATGTTTCTTTGGAGCACAAGAGGTGAAATATCTGGGTCATATTGTATCTCACGAGGGTGTTAAGGTAGACCCTAACAAAATTAAATCCATTAAGGAATGGAAAGTCCCCACAACCATAAAGCAGTTGTGAGGATTTCTTGGGTTAATAGGGTATTATCGCAAGTTTGTTAACAATTATGGGAGAATAGCAGCAGCTCTAAAAATGCTATTAAAGAAATATGCATTTTCATGGACTCCTGAAGCAACTAAGTCCTTTGAACATCTTAAAGAGGCAATGTGCATAGCTCCAGTCTTAGCTACGCCAGACTTCACAAAAAACTTTATTGTGGAATGTGATGCCTCAGGAAATGGAATTGGAGTTGTTTTAATGCAAGAAGGAAGACCCATTTCTTTGAAATTCGTTCAATCAAAGGAAATTATTTACAAAAGACTATTTATGAGAAGGAAATGTTGGAAATACTACATGCTCTAAAGAAATGGAGACCTTACCTAATGGGAAGACACTTCAAGGTAAAAACTGATCATGATAGTCTTAAACACTTTTTGGAAAAAAGAATATCTTCAGAAGAGAAACAAAAATAGGTTACAAATATGTTGGGTTATGACTTTGAAATTTTCTACAAAAAAGGGAAGCTAAATGTTGTTGCAGATGCACTCTCAATAAAGGATGAAGAGGTGGAAGCATTTCTTTGTTCCATTTCAATTATCCAACCAGATTAGATAACCGAAGCAAGGGATGAATGGAAGAAGGATGAAGAAGTGTGGACTCTCATTCAAAAGTTGCAGCAAGATCCTAGTACATCTGATACATTTAGTTGGAAAAATTATTCCTTATGGTACAAAGATCACTTATATATTTGCAAGAATTCCAAACTAAAAAAAAATATTCTTTTGGAATTGCACACTTCTAATTTAGGACACTTGGGACTTTTAAAAAATTACCACAGATTGAAGAGAGAATTTTTTTGGGATGGCCTTAAATATGATATTCAAAATTTTATGGTAGAATGTTTAGTTTTCCAGCAAAATAAAGTTAAGACAATTAAGACCCCGGGTCTTCTACAACCTTTATCCATTCCAAGTCAATGTTGGGAGGATATTTCAATGAGTTTTATCACAGGTTTACCTAAGTCTGAAGGAAGGACCTTCATCATGGTGGTAGTTGATAGACTTACCAAGTATGCACACTTTTGTGCATTATATCATCCATTTAAAGCGATTACAATTGCTACCGCATTTATGGAAAAAATTCAAAAGCTACATGGAAACCCGAAGATTATTGTAAGTGACAGAGATCCCATTTTTACAGGAAATTTTTGGATGGAATTATTTTCTTATTTGGGTACTCAAATAGCTCATATCTCATATTATCATCCTCAATCTGATGGTCAATTAGAGATAGTGAAAAAATGTTTGGAAGGATATCTTCGTTGTTTTGTATTTGATAAGTAATCACAATGGGTCAAGTGGTTACCTCTCGCTGAATGGTGGTATAACACTTACTTCCACACTGCAGCAAAAATGACCCAATTTATGGCACTTTATGGATATAATCCACCATCCATCACATATTATTTAAGGGAAAATTCTAGGGTCCAAGCAGTGGAGGATCACATCGAGCATCAACAAGAAGTTCTCCAATTCTTAAAGGATAACTTAAATTTGGCACAAAATCTAATGAAAAAATAGGCAGATCAACATCGCAGTGACAGAAGTTTTGATGTGGGAGACTGGGTATTTTTACGGCTACAACCATACAAACAAATGTCCCTAAATCAAGCTAATAAGGATAATAAATTATCGCCAAAGTATTATGGTCCTTACAAGGTTTTCAAAAAATATTGGTACTATGGCATACAAATTGGAGCTTCCTGCTTCTTCATGAGTGCATCCAATTTTCCATATTTCATGCTTAAAAAAGGTTATAGGGGAAAAACTTCCAATTCAAAAAATATTGCTAGAATTTGATGAGGAAGGAAAAACCATATTCAAACCTGAAGCAGTCATGGAAACAAGAACTCGACAACTACGAAATCGATCAATTTCAGAGTATCTCATTAAATGGAAGAACTTATCTAATGAAGATTCTACATTGGAGGATGAGAATTCTATAAAAAAACACCCGAAACTACTGAAGTGTTGAGGACAACACTTGTTTTAAGGAGAGGGGCATGTTAGGTCCCTATATTAATAGTGTAGTCCCTTATTTTGTTAGTGTAGCCCCCGTTATTGTTATTGTTGCACCCCAGTAGCCCCAATATTGTTATTATTGTGCCCTTAAATTATTATTGTTAGGTTGGCTAGGATTACATTGTGGACCCATGGAATCTTATATATAGAAGGAGGTTTTGGTCATTTGCATCATCCAAGAATTGTTCATTTATGTAATCAAAGTGGCTTATTTCTAAGATGTTGATATCTCGTTTATTTTATTTTTGGAGCTAGTTTCACAACATTAACTTTGACCAAACCCTTAACCTTAACCATAAACTTAAACTTCCCCTGACCAAACCCTTATCCTTAACCTAACCTTAACCTTGACTTTATCCTTAACCTAACCCTAACCTTAACCCTAAACTTACCCTAACCATAACCTTAACTTTACCCTTAACCTAATATTAACCTTAATCTAACCTTAATTGTACCCTTAACCTTGACCTTAAACTTAACTTTAACTATAACCTAATCCTAACCTTGACCAAGCATTAACCTTAACCTTAAATTTAACCTTTACCTAACCTTAACCTTGACTTTACCCTTAACCTAACCTTAACCTTAACCTTAACCTTATCTTACCCTTAACCTTAACTTATCCTTAATCTTAACCCTACCCTTGACCAAACCCTTAACATTAACATTAACCTTAACCTAACCTTAACCTTAACTAAACCCTTAACCTTAACCTTAACATTAACCTAACCTTAACCTTAACCTTAACTTTGCCCTTAACCTTAACCTAACCCTAACGTTGACCAAACCATTAACCCTAACTTGACTAAACCCTTTAATTTACCCTTAACCTTAAATTTACACTTAACCTAACCTTACCCTTAAGCTTAACATTAACTTGACCAAACTCCTAACCTTAACTATAACCTAACCCTAACCTTGACCAAATCCTTAAAATTAACCTTAACCTTAACCTTTACCTAACCTTAACCTTAACCATAACCATAACCTTAATCTTATCCTTCACTATAACCTATCCTTGACCTTGACCTTCACTATAACCTAACCCTAACCTTGACCAAACCCATAACATTAACCTTAACCTTCACTATAACCTAACCTTATCCTTATCTTACCCTTAACCTAAGCTTAACCTTAACCTTATCTTACCCTTAACCTAACCTTAACCTTAACCTTATCTTACCCTTAACCTAACCTTAACCTTAACTATAACCTAAGCCTAACCTTAACCTTTACCATAGCCTTATATTTACCCTTAAAATTACCCTTAACCTTACACTTAACCTTAACCTTAACCATAATCTTAACCTCAGGTTAAGGTCAAGGTTAAGGTTACGTTAATGGTAAAGTCAAGGTTAAGGTTAGGTTAAAGTTAAGATCAGGTTAAGGGTAAAGTTAAGGTTAAGGTTAAGGTTAAGGGTTTGGTCAAGGTTAAGGGTTAGGTTAATGACAAAGTCAAGGTTAAGGTTAGGTTAAGGTTAAGGTTAAGGTTAATGTATGGTTAAGGTTTAGGTTAGAGTTTAGTCAGGTTAAGGTTAAGGTTAGGTTAATGTTAAAGTTAGGTTAAGGTTAAGGTTAGGTTAAGGTTAGGGTTATGGTTAAGCTTAAGCTTAAGGTTATGGGTTTGGTTAAGGTTAGGGTTAGGTTTTAGTTAAGGTTAAGATTAGGATAAGGTTAAGGTTAAGGGGGTAAGGTTATGGTTGAGGTTAAGGATAAGGTTATGGGTTTAGTCAGGTTAAGGTTAAGGTCCAGGGTTTGGTCAAGGTTAGGGTTAGGTTATAGTTAAGGTCAAGGTTAAGGTCAAGGGTAAGGTTATAGTTAGGTTAAGGTTAATGTTAGAATAAGGTTGAGATAAGGTTAAGGTTAAGGCTTTGGTCAAGGTTAGTGTTAGGTTATATTTAAGGTTAAGGTTAGGTTAAGTTAAGGTTAAGGTTAAGGGTAAGGGTAAGGTTAAGGTTATGTTAAGTTTAAGATTAGGTTGAGGATAAAGTTAAGGTTAAGGTTAGGTTAATGGTAAAGTTAAGGTGAAGGTTAGGGTTAGGTTATAGTTGAGGTTAATTTTAAGGCTTAAGTTACGAGTTTAGTAAGGTTAAGGTTAACGTTACGAGTTTCATAAGGTTAAGGTTAGTGTTTTGTCATGGTTAGGACTATGTTATAGTGAAGGTTAAGTTTAAGTTAAGGGTAAAGTCAAGGTTAAGGTTAGGTTAAGGTTAAGATTAAGGGTAAGGTCAAGGTTAAGGTTACGGGTCTTAACATTAACGTTCACTATAACCTAACCTTAACCTGAACCTTAACTTGAACCTTAACCTAACCTTCACCTTAACATTGACCTTAACCTTCAACCTTAACCTTAACCTAACCTTAACCTTAACGTTGACCTTAACCTTAATCTAACCTTAACCAAAACCTTAACCTTAACCTTGAATTTAACTATAACCTAACCCTAACCTTGACCAAACCCTTAACCTTAACCTTAATTAACCCGACTAAAACTGTAACCTTATCATTAACCTTTACCCTTAACCCTAACCTTAACCTTAACCTTAACCATAACTTGAGGTTAATATTATGGTTAAGCTTAAGGTTAAGTCTAAGGTTAAGCTTAAGGTTATGGTTTTAGTCAAGTTAAGGTTAAGGTTAAGGGTTTGGTCAAGGTTAGGGTTAGGTTATAGTTAAGGTCAAGGTTAAGGTTAGGTTAACGTTAAGGTTAAGTTTAAGGTTAAGGGTAAATTTAAGGATAAGGGTAAGGTTAAGGGTAAGGTTAGGTTAAGGTTAAGGTTAAGGGTAAGGTTAAGGTTAGGTTAAGGGTAAAGTTAAGGTTAAGGTTATGGTTAAGATTAGGCTAATTTTCAGGTTAAGGTTAACGTTAGGGCAATTTTAAGGTTAAGGTTTGACTTTACCCTTAACTTAATATTAACCTGAAAATTAACCTTAACCTTATCTTACCATTAACCTTAAATTATCCTTAACCTTAACCTTAACCTTAGCCTTTACCTAACCATAATATTAACGTTATCTTACCCTTAACCTTAACCTTAACATTATCTTAACCTTAACCTTAATCGTAACTTTAAACTTGACTTTACCCTTAAACCTTAACCATAACCTTAAACTTGACTTTACCCTTACCCTTAACCTTAACCATAACCTTAAACTTGACTTTACCCTTACCCTTAACCTTAACCATAACGTTAAACTTATCTTCACCCTTAACCTAACCTTAACCTAACCCTAACCTTGACCAAACCCTTAAATTTAACCTTAACCTGACTAAACCCATAACCTTAACCTTAACCTTACCCTTAACCTTCACTTTAACCTTGACTTTAACCTTAACCTAACCTTAACCTAACCTTAACCTTAACCTTAACCTTAACTAAAACCTTTCACTAACCTTAACCCTAACCTTAACTTTACCCTTAACCTAATCATAACCTTAACTATAACCTAACCCTAACCTTGAACTTAACCATAACATTATATTTACCCTTAACCTTAACTATAACCTAACCCTAACCTTCACCAAACTCTTAACCTTAACCTTAACCTGACCTCAACTATAACCTAACCATAACCTTGATGAAACCCTTACCCTTAACCTAACCTTAACCCTGACCTTAACCTAACCTTAAACTTAATTTTACCATTAACCTAATCTTAACCTTAACCTAACCTTAACCTTAACCTTAACCTAATCTTAACCTTAACCTAACCATAACCTTAACCTTTTCTTAACCTAACTTAACCTTAACCTTGACCTTGACCTTAACCTTACCCTAACCTTACCCTTAACATTCACCTAACCTTGACTTTAACCTTAACCTTCCTCTAACCTTAACCCTAACGTTAACCTTAACTTTACACTTAACCTAACCTTAAACTTAACATTACCCTTAACCTTCATCCTTAACCTTAACCTAACCCTAACCTTGACCAAACGCTTAACCTTAACCTTAACTTGACTAAACCCTTAAGGTTAGGGTAAGGTTAAGGTTAAGGTCAAGGTCAAGGTCAAGGTTAAGGTTAAGTTAGGTTAAGGTAAGGTTAAGGTTACGGTTAAGGTTAAGGTTAAGGTTAAAGTCAAGGTTAAGGTTAAGGCTTTGTTTAAGGTTAAGGTTAGGTTACAGTTAAGGTTAAGGGTTTGGTCAAGGTTATGGTTAGGTTATAGTGAAGGTTAAGGTTAAGGTTACGGTTGAATTTACACTTAAGTTAACCTTAACCTCACCTTAACCTTAACCTTAACCTTAACCTTATCCTTATCTTAACGTAAACCTAACCCTAACCTTAACCCTAACCTTAACCTTAACCTTAACCTTCACCTTTACCTTAACCTTAAACATAACCTAACCTTAACCTTAATTTTATCCTTTTCTTAACCTTAACCTAACCCTAACCTTAGCCTTAAGGTTACATGTTAAGGTTAAGGTTAAGTTCAAGGTTAAGGTTACATGATAACCTAACATAAACGATAAGCTAAAGTTAACTTAAAGTTAAGGTTAAGGTCAAGGTGAAGGTTATAGTTAAGGTCAAGGTTAAGGTTAAGGTCAAGATTAAGCTTACGTGATAACCTAACATAAACGATAACCTTAACGCTAACCTTCCCATAACCATAACCTTAACCTTAACCTAAATTTAACCTTGACTTTATCTTAACCTAACCTTACCCTTATCCCTCCCATAACCATAACCTTAACCTTGACTTTACCCTTAACCTAACCTTAACCTTAACCTTAACCTTAACCTGACTAAACGCGTAACCTTATCCTTAACCTAACCTTAACCTTGACCTTAACTATAACCTAACACTAACCTTGACCAAACCTTAACCTTAACCTTAAATTAACCCTAACCTTAACCCTAACCCTAACCTTAACCTTAACCCTTACAGTTAAGGATAAGGTTAAGGTTAAGGTTAAGGTTAGTTTAAGGTTAAGGTTAAGGTTAATATAAGGTTTGGTTAACCTTAATCTTACCCTCACCTTATCTTAACCTTACCCTAACCTTACGCTTAACTTTAACTATAACCTAACCCATAACCTTAACCTTCCCAAACCCTTAACCTTAACCTTAACCTTCCCAAACCCTTAACCTTAACCTTCACCTTAAATTTACCCTTAACCTAACCTTAACCTTCACCTTAACCTTAACCTGACCAAACCTTAACCTTAACCTTAAATTTACCCTTAACCTAACCTTAACCTTAACCTTAACCTTAACTATAACCTAACCCTAACATTAACCTTAATCATAACCTTATCTTTACCCTTAACCTTAACCTTAACCTAACCTAAATGATAACCTAACCTTAACCTTAAACTTAACCTGACCTAAACTATAACCTAAAACTAACCTTGACCAAACCCTTGACCTTTACCCTAACCTTACCCTAACCTTAACCTTAACCTAAGGTTAAGGTTAAGTTTAAGGTTAAGGTAAGGTTATAGTAAGGTTAAGGTTAAGGTTTAAGGTTATGGGTCTTAACCTTAACCTTCAATATAACCTACCCTTAACATTAAACTTTACCTAACATTAACCTTAACCTTAACCATAACCTTAATGTTAACCTTAACTTTCCCATAACCATAACCATAACCTTAACCTTAAACTTAACTTAACATTAACCTAACTTTAACCTTGACTTTATCTTAACCTAACCGTAACCTTATCCTTCTGATAACCCTAACCTTAACCTTGAATTTACCCTTAACCTAACCTTAAACTTAACCTGTTTAAACACATAACCTTATCCTTAACTTGACCTTAACTATTGTTGGGATCCTGTGATTTAGTAGATTGGCATACTAAATGGCAAGGCAACATATACACCAGTCTTTAGAGCTCTAGGATCTAGCCCTCCTAGTCTCAGAGAGGGATCTCTCAATTTTTTGCAAAGATATGACTTGTTTTCCTGTAAAAGGTTGATTTTAGGCTAGTTATGAAGTGCAAGTTTGTTTGTTTTGGGTTTGGGTGACTGGACATGAATGATCTACGAAGCATAGATAGAAAGGGGAAAATATCAGAGCCATTGGGAAATGGAGTCAAGAAGAAGTTATAACAAGCTCAATCAATGGATATGGGATATCAAAGGGAAAATCTAACTTGGCCAGTGGATCTTGGGTTTCGGGGATGAAATGACATGGAACTTAAGGGTTTGAGAAGGAGAATCAACACTAAGGGCAGTTAAGAATCCTTAATTATATGTACTTCTCAACAAAGGGACTTAAAACATCATTTGAACATGAAGAAACATTTCATAGACAGGGCTAACCATAAATTCTAGAAACCACACTTCAACAAATAATAATATCAAGATAAACTAATTCAATGAAATCAAAGAGTCGAGGAACGCTCTATCTCATCAAAGATTTAATTTTGAAGGACAATAAGACATTTAAGATTCACAAATAACTGCATCATAGAAGAGGGAACTCCTAGACATCTAAGATTGAAATTATAAATACCTTCAAAACAATCATTTAAACAAGAACAAAGGGTATGATCGGAACAGAGCTCTTTGGAAAACTGTAAACAATGGTAATTTAAAGGGAGACTTCAGAAAATAGTTTTCAAGTGGTAGCAAGCAAGCAGGAAAAACCATAAATCATCCTTGAAACCAACTATTTGAACTATTTTTGAAATAAACAAGCTTAAGCGTTCAAAGCAGTTGAACTACTCAATAAAACCTTCAGCAGATGAAAACATAAATACATTGAAGAGAAAACAGGTCTAAGGTGCTTCTAGGAGACATTTATTACCCTAAAATTTTCACACTACTATAAGCAAGCAATGATGAAACATAATGAAAAATAGGAAATAACAATAACAGATCAGAATACATCACCAACAACCATGTTTAGGGATCCAATGATAGATATTTCTCATTCACAAAATAGATCAAAACAACATCAATCTTCCAAAACTTTAATTTTTCATTAATCTTCGGCCAGACTATGTACAATTGCAAAGAGTTTGAATGCCAGCAACCAACCCTTAAAAATGAGTTCCACTACAATATTTATACTATAATTGAGGAGGTGGAACTATCTAGGGTTCAAAAATGTTATTAATGACATAGTAAATGCACTCCTATCCTTAAAAACCATGCAAGGCATAAGGTAGGAATGTCTCTCAACTACTTCTCTGTGTAATAAATCTATCTTTTACTTCCTGAGGATAAAATAGCTGAAAAGATTGACTTTGAGGCATTTTTTTGTCTTTACAATAACTGTTCTGACAGTTTATAATATCTTCTTTAGTGTAATAACTGCCAATTTGTCTTTTGAGGTATAAATTAAGTGAAAGGTGTCATTTTTTATTTATAAAGTGAATAACTGCTCGTTTGATGTATCCGAGGCTGTCTTTAAGCCTATTTTGCCTTGATTTAATCAAAAAGTGTGTCTAGGCCTGATTTCTTTTAGCCTTTATAATCCATTATACTGCCCTTCGATGTCTTTTAACACTTTATCTAATTTCTTTAAAACTTTTAATCCTCTGTTTATTTGGCCTTTAACCTCACCTTTATCCCCTTTCAGAACTACTTCAAACCTTTCTCAGTTTATCTTTAGCTGCGTCTTCATCTTTTAATCATCAAATTAAGCCTTTAATCTTCATATTTTCTTTTGACCTTCATCTTTCACTAATTTGCTAGTGTACAGGTGGCCTTAGCGCATTGGAGGGTTTGATAAAATAGTCAATATTCAGGATATATTGGTTAAAACATAGATTTTCACCCCTTTTGGTCTTTTTCCTTTGATTTTTGGGCCATAAAGGACTATGATCCTTGGCCTTAGCATTGTCTTGGACTGTTAATAGCCTCCTCTACCATTGAACCTGCAAACAACCATCAAACACATTATAAAATCCTACGCGAGGGCTTAAAACTGCTTTACAGAGGCTGATGGAGTGACAGAGGAGCAATGGAGGAAGAAATGAATGCACAAAAGGGCTTCCATGGCAAAAAACCATGAAAACTAGGTTTAAAAAATGGCTTTGGCATAAAAATGGGCAAAAGTGGTTTTTTGAAAACCACCAGTGGTTTTCGCGTTGTAGTTGGGCGGTTAGTGGTTTTGCCCAAATCGAACGCAATTCCATACACTTTGTGACACGCGTCGCTTATGAAACTGTCGGTTTCACGTAACTTTTGGTTGTTAAAACTGAGGAGCGAATGTTGCGTGAAATAGCCTATGAGTCGTCGGCTTTGGGGAGGTAAATCCAATGGTGGGAGAGGAGCCCGATGGGGAAAGATGCGTAGTGGAAGGGGGCTAGTGGAGGATAGGTGTCAAGAGGGTAGTGGAGGGGCGGTTGGGTAGTGGGTGGTAGGCCCCAGAGTGTGACGTCAATAGTTTTGTTTGGTAGCAGCGGTGTTTATAGGCGATGGGTTTAAACGAGGACTATTGGATCGCTAAGATCCATGGTTGAGAATTCTCCGTGGAGTGGTAAGGTAGAGATGAACGTGTTTGATGATCGAGGGGGAAAGGCTGAATGGGAGATGGGATAACAGCTATTAGATTTGATAGATCGATGGTCGAGGATGCATCAAAAAATTCATGGAGTGGAGTAAGGGAAAAAGGAAGGGGGATGCGATCTGGGCTATTGGATGGTCAAGATGGACTACTGAGATCCTTCGAGGAATAACAAAGGTGCGAGGAAAATAAAAATTGGAAGAGGGATTAAGAAGAGGGGATGGGGCATGGTCCCATGAAAAGTAAGGAGACCGGGAGTGAAAGAAAAAGGGGTCAAGGGCTAACGCGGAAAGTTTAAGTGCTTGGTCGGGGGTTAGGTGTTACACAACATTTTGTCACCATCCCTACAATCCCTCATCTCGTACATTGGAGGAATATTCATGTGACCTATGAATAGTAAAATTTACTAAAAACACCTTGATGGCATGCTTCTGCATAAGGACAAGAATTCCCCTAAAGAACAATTCCTCTGGAAAACCCTAAAAATCCATGTTTTGGCATTGGTGTGGGTAGCCAGTTCATCCCTCGTGCCAATGGGGAAAAGGCACACTAGTGGGCACACCAGCTAGCACTCTATCCCTATGTCCCACTAGTGCCAAACCTATTAAGGAATATTTTTTAAAAATAAATGGTGGAATTTTGATTCTAACAAACTCAAAATGAATTATCAGAAAGAAGTTGGGTTGTTTTCCTCCAGATCTCCCTGATTAGGAAGTGGTTTTCCGCCTCTCATAGAACCTTCCTAACAGATAGGGCTCTATCCCATGATTATAGAGATCCCAACCTCCCTTCCTCCCTCTATAAAATCCTACCCTCTGCATTTTCTAGCTAGCTGAACTTGTGGGAAGAAAACTATAGCTGGGTGACTATTGAGAGCAGAGCCAAGGAGAACACCGTAAGAGAGAGAGCTTCGTCCAGATTCCCAATAGGCATTGTTGAGACATGATCTGCTGCAAGCCCCACTGAAGGAAGATTATAGTGTCAAATAATTTGGTTTTAATCTCCCTTTTTGTCATCTATAATATAAGCGACTTTGATTTTGGTTCCATTCGTGTGTCTGCTCTTTTATGTAATGCAATGAATTATATCTTCTCTGACTGATATATAGTTACATGCTTTAATTATTACATTTTATGTCACCATTTCTCTGCATGTGTATAGGTGTCTGGATGTCGCAAATGAAAGGATTGTGATATGTCAAGCTAGGGACGAGGAGCACTGCTTATTCCTTGACAACAACAGCGTGGGATTTGAGGTAGGCTACTTATCGTGATCTTTGTCTTTCTTGTAACTAGGAACCAATGTTGTTGCGTGATTTGATTGTTGCTAGACCCAATCTAGGGCTAGTGGGATCACCTCTATCCGTAGAGGGGATTTACCTCCACAAAATTAGGTCATATTATAGAGGGGGCTAAATATTTTAAGCCCTCGGGGGCTTAAACCCTTAATTATAAAAAAATATTTTTTTTTTCAGGCCAAAAAATGGGTTTTTAGGCCAATTTAGAAGTTCCGATATGGTAAAATAAGCATTTTAAAACCATATAAAGGAGTTATGATGGTTTGTAGGGGTTTTTTATGCTTTTAAAAGAGTTTCTCAGGGAAAATGAAGGATAATGAAGAGTTGATAAAGGGAAAATGGGTTATTTTTTAGAGGGAAATGGACTGATAAAAACAAGGATGAATAGCCTGAAATGAGAATTCTTCTTTGAAACAACAGGATGAATTTTAAAGGAGACATAGATGGATATTTTGGTGAACTGGCAGACTTAGAATGATGAAGGCAATGAGATTTTTAGAATTCATAATGCTTCTTTGAAATATTATTTCTAGAAATCTAGGATTGTCAACTTAGTCATCTTTGGATAGGATCAAAATTATGGACGACTAATAGTGGCTCCACTTGGGGAGGACAACTATCCTTTTAAATGTCCAGAATCTCGGTTTATTAATCTCTGGATTTCAGCAGACCAGTGCCTTATCTATTTGGAAGATTTTTTCTTTCTTGCTGATCTTTCTATGAAAAGGACAACTTTTGTCAATCTACAACATGTAATTTCTTTAAAAAAACATCTCTACCTACCCAATCTTACTTGTCCTAGCATTTTTTCTTCTCCTTTTGAGTGCATTTGATCTAGCAAAATATTTGACATTTTATTTTTGAAAATAGAAATAAACTATCTAATCCTATCTTTATTTCTTCCAAGAGTCCAGATTAAACTGTTGAACTCTTTATTTTCTACCTAGCTACTATCTGTCAAGATTAAGTTTTTTGACAAATTTTATTCTCTACATTCTATAACAGGAAATTTAAACATAATCAAATTAGGATTAGACTGTCTGATCTGCTATGGTGTCCATGGATGTATGTGCAAACTGCACATAGACTTTATTTACAGAAAATTAAAACAAAATTGTGAAGGCTTAATATCTGAAAAATTATAAATATCCTTCTATCATTTTTTCAGCTCTGATTTTGATTTATTTAGAGCTATCTTCTTCCTTTTCTTGGTTCAAATTTTGAGCTTTTTAGAACCATTCTCTCTTCTATCCTAATCTATTCTGCTGATAAGCCAAGATTAAACATTTTGGCAAATCTGATTCACTAATCTATTAAGAGTAAATTGAAATCTATCTAGTCATGATTAGGCTGGATGACTAAATAGCAGTGCTCTTTTGGTAGTGGCATTTAAGCTTGCACACATTCATATTATTATTCATTTTTTGGTATGGGGTTATACCTTTCTTCATTTATATATTCCCTCTTTCTCTTTTTCTAGTGTTTTTTGTATTTTTCTTTTTCATTTTTCAAAGTAAAAAACAAAAACTAACTAAATACTCATAGGATGAGCTTATTTACTTTCCTATATAACCTAATCTAACTTGGAATATTTACATGTTTTTAGCTAAGAAACTCTCTTTTCCAATACATCCAGTTGATCAGATGGTTCTATGACTAGTCTTTTCCCATGTCTTTGAGCATGTTGGACAGACAAAAGGGCCACTCCCATCTCACTTGTCTCTTAGTAGCAATGCTAAAAGAATTTCTTACCTTTGGTAATACACTGCTCCTAACAACCTTTATCCCTTCTTCAAATATTTTCAAGGGATATATAAACAAAACCTGATTATAATTATTTGGAATATAGGTTTCAACCAAGCTTACTCTTTCCTCTATTGGATCAAGCTTAAGATTCTTTGAGGAAGAACTTCTTCCTCATCTTCATTATCATGTGAACTAGAGGACTCATCATATATTGCAGTGTTGCCCTCTTTTAGTCATGGTATGCTTTGATTCAATGGACTATACTTTGTGAAGAGATCATCATTTTCTTGAGCAGGGGTATCTTTTATTACCTCAACCCTTTCAGGAGAAGGCTCCTTGTCTTATTCCTGCTCAAGAAATTCCTCTTTCTTCTCAATCTCAACATTACAACTGATAGATTGTTGATTTCCAATTATGTGAAAGCTATTTTTGATGGGCTGCATTGTTTGATTACTGCTTTCATGCTGATGATAATGCAATTCATGACACAAATCAGTTGTTGGTTTCCCTACATGGTTAGTTTCTTTTTGGATCTCATCATCATCATCAAACTGATAAAAAATTGGAGGATCAATAGTATAAACAATATCACCAGTAAAACATATTGGATTACCAGTTTGTGTTTCTTTGAATTGATCTATGGGTTGATTTTATAATTTATGGCAAAAAATTTTAGTGGGTGAATAAGCAGGAGTGTTTTGTTCAAATGAATTTTTAGAGACTGGTTGCTTATTAATATTTGATAAATTTATTCTTCTGTCAAAGGGGAATATGCGTTTGTGTTTCTTTGAGCAGAAGCGCAACAATTCTCTATTTCTTGTGTTAACTGGTTTTGAGGCTGGAGGTCTTCTTGAACCTTTTCTAGTGGATCAGTACTTGTGCTTGCAGGGAAACCTTGAGTATTTTTTACTATTTCCTGATCTACCTCTGTTTTAAACAACTCCTCATGATAGTCATGATACTCAATTTGAATACAAGGTTCATGAGTTGTTTCTAATAGATTATCATGCTGCCATTCTTTTTTAATAATCTGAAATGGGTTATAACATAAAGGTAGAGACTCTATTTGTGTTGTCTCTTCTCCTATTTCAGATTTTGTGAGTTCAAGACAGCTGACTATTTCCTCAAAGGACTGCTCAATTTCTATACTTTTAGCTTGTTTGCAATGTTCCCTTATCAGTGAAACACAAGGTGTAAGTGGGTAGCTAGTACTCTTTTGAAAATTTTCTTCATTATCTTGTTCAAAATATTGCTCATCATGTATATTGTGCTTGTTTTCTATATCTTGGGTATGAAATTCATGAGTGGCTGCTAAGAGATCTTTAGCATGCATATTAACCAAATCCTCATTAATATCTAACAAGTATTTTATGATGTTTTGAGATTGATCACAACAATTTGCAGTCCATGATAAAGACAAAGATTTTTCTTTATATCTTTCATAAAATACTTGGTGCATATATTTTAAAGAAAACAAGCTCTTAGGTTCTAACCATACATACCAATTTCTTGAATTACCTTCTAATGTTGCCATGAACATTTTCATAAGACAACCCTCATGCCATTCAAATTTTAACCTCCATATATGTATATGAAACTTGATGAGATGTAACAAAGGGTCATCAAGCTTTTCATCTTGAAAAATCGGCAGGTTTTTCATCCAATCTATTTGAGGCATTTTGTGTGGGAATACAGGGATATGATATTTGTTCATTGGAGCATATCTCCTTTGTATCCTTGGATCCATGTTTGTAAATCAAAAAAGAGGTCGTTATGTCTATTTAACCAATTCAGAGTCTTCTTCCAGTGGAGTCATAAGGTATTTTGGAGTTTGAAGAGTTTCCAGGTGGAAGATTTGAACTTTGTTGTCCACCAAAAACATGATTGGGTTTGCTCAATGCATTCCCAAGGGAGTCTACAAGGACTAGTGAAGTAATAGGCCTACTGTAGGCTAGTGGAGTCACCGGGTGGAAATTTTAGCTCTTTTGGGGGTAAAATGTTTTATGGTCCACCACCAATGTTTATTATGAAACCAATATAAAGTGTTTTTGGGGTTTTCTGAGTTTCTATAATTTATTGAAGGACTAATGAGTCTATAAGGGCTTTCTCAGTAACTATGAACTCATAGGTCCCACCGTGATCACCAGAATGTTGGGATCCTATGATTTAGTATATTGGCATACTAAATGACAAGGCAACATATAAACTAGTCTTTAGAGCTCTAGGATCTAGCCCTCCTAGTCTCAGAGAGGGATCTCTCAATTTTTTGCAAAGATATGGCATTTTTTCCTGTAAAAGGTTGATTTTAGGCTAGTTATGAAGTGAAAGTTTGTTTGTTTTTGGTTTGGATGATTGGACATGAATGATATAGGAAGCATAGATAGAAAGGGGAAAATATCAGAGTCATTGGGCAATGGAGTCAAGAAGAAGTTATAACAAGCTCAATCAATGGATATGGGATATCAAAGGGAAAATATAACTTGGCCAGTGGATCTTGGGTTTGGGGGATGAAATTACATAGGAATTAAGAGTTTGAGAAGGAGAAGCGGCACTAAGGGTAGTTAAGAATCCTTAATTATATGTACTTCTCAACAAAGGGACTTAAAACATCATTTTAACATGAAGAGGCATTTCATAGACAACGCTAACCATAAATTCTAGAAACCACACTTCAGCAAATAATAATATCAAGACAAACTTATTCAATGAAATAAAAGAGTCGAGGAACACTCTATTTCATCAAAGATTTCATTTTTAAGGATAAGAAAACATTTAAGATTCACAAATAACTGCATCATAGAAGAGGGAACTCCTACACATCTAAGAACGCAATTATAAAGACTTTCAAAAAAATCATTTAAGCAAGGACAAAGGGTATGATCAAAACAAACATCTTTTGCAAAATGTAAACAATGCTACTTTAAAGGGAGACTTCAGAAAAAAAAATTCAAGTGGCAGCAAGAAAGTAGGGAAAACCATAAATCATCCTTGAAACCAACTACTTGAACTATTTATGAAGTAAACAAACTTAAGGGTTCAAAGTAGTTGAACTACTCAATAAAACCTTCAGCAGATGAAAACATAAAGACAGTAAAGAGAAAATAGGTCTAAGGTGCTTCTAGGAGACATTTCTTAGCCTAAAATTTTCACCCTACTGTAAGCAAGTAATGATGAAACATAATGCAAAATAGGAAATAAAAATAACAGATTAGAATACATCACCAACAACCATGTTTAGGGATCCAATGATAGAGCCTTCTCATTCACAAAATAGGCCAGAACAACATCAATATTCCATAACTTCAATTTTTTTTAATTAATTTTCATCCAAACTATGCACAACTGCAAAGAGTTCGAATGCCAGCAACCAACCCTTAAAAATGAGTTCCACAGAAGTATTTATACTATAATTGAGGAGGTGGAACTATCTAGGGTTCAAAAATGTTATTAATGAGATAGTAAATGCACTCCTATCCTTAAAAACCATGCAAGGCATAAGGTAGGAATGTCTCTCAACTACTTCTCTATGTAATAAATATGTCTTTTACTTCTTGAGGATAAAATAGCTGAAAAGATTGAATTTGAGGCCTTTTTCTGTCTCTACAATAACTTTTCTGACAGTTTATAATATCTTCTTTAGTGTAATAACTGTCAATTTGTCTTTTGAGGTATAAAGTAATTTAAAGGTGTCACTTTTGATTTATCAAGAGAATAACTTCTCCTTTGACGTATCTGAGGCTATCTTTAAGCCTATTTTGCCTTGATTTAATCAAAAAGTGTGTCTAGGCCTGATTTTTTTTAGCCTTTATAATCCATTATACTGCCTTTCACTGTCTTTTAACACTTTATCTGATTTATTTAAACCTTTTAATCCTCTATTTCTTTGGCCTTTAACCTCGCCTTTATCCCCTTTCCAAACTGCTTCAAACCTTTGTCAGTTTATCTTTAGCTCTGTCTTCATCTTTTAATCATTAGATTAAGCTTTTAATATTCATCTTTTCTTTTGAACTTCGGCTTTCACTGATTTTTTGGTGTACATGTGGCCTTAGCGCATTGGAGGGTTTGATAAAATAGTCAATATTTAGGATATATTGGTTAAAACATAGATTTTCACCCCTTTTGGTCTTATTCCTTAGATTTTTGGGCCACAGAGGACTATGATCCTCGGCCTTAGCACTGTCTTGGACTGTTAATATCCTCCTCTGCCATGAAACCTACAAACAACCATCAAACACATTATAAAATCCTCCGCAAGGGCTTAAAACTGCTTTACAAAGGATGATGGAGTGACGGAGGAGAAATGGAGGAATAAATGAATGCACAAAAGGGCTTCCATGGAAAAAAACCGCGAAAACTAGGTTTAAAAAATGACTTTGGCGTGAAAATGGGCAAAAGTGGTTTTTGTAAAACCACCAGTGGTTTTCGCGTTGTAGTTGGGCAGTTAGCAGTTTTTCCCAAATCGAACGCGATTCCATACACTTTGTGACACGTGTCCCTTATGAAATTTCTAGTTTCGTGTAACTTTTGGTTGTTAAACCTCAGGAGTGAATGTTTCATGAAATATCCTATGAATCGTCAGATCTAGGGAGGTAAATCCAAGGGTGGGAGAGGAGCGCGATGGGGAAAGATGCACGGTGTAAGGGGGATAGTGGAGGACAGGTGTCAAGAGGGGATTGGAGGGGTGGTTGGGCAGTGGGTGGTAGGCCTCAAATTGTGACGTCAATAGTTTTTTTTGGTAGCAGCAACGTTTATGGGCGATGAGTTTAAACGAGGGCCATTGGATTGCTAAGATCCACAGTTGAGAATGCTCCATGGAGTGGTAAGGCAGAGATGAACATGTTTGATGTTCGGGTGGGAAAGCCTGAATGGGAGAGGGGATAAGAGCCATCATATTGGATAGATCGACGGTCGAGGATGCATCAGAATATTCATGGAGTGGAGTAAGGGAAAAAGGAAGGTGTTGTGTAACCAGCTCCAAAAATAGAAGAAAAGAGATATCAACGCCTTATAAATAAGCCACTTCGAGGGGGAAACCTCCAATACATTACATAAATGAACAATTCTTGGATGATATAATTTACAAAACCTCCTTTCTATATATAGTAGTCCATGAGGCTATAATGTAATCCTAGTGGGCCACAATGTAATCCTAGCCGACCTAACAATAATAATTTAAGGGCACAATAATAAAAAAATGGGGGTTACAAGGGTACAATAATAAAAATAAGGGGGTTACACTAATAATAGTAAGGGACTATACTAGTAATATAGGGACCTAACATGCCCCTCTCCTTCAAAAAAGTGTTTTCCTCAAAGCTTGAGTAGCTCTGGGTGCTTCTGTATAAACTTCTCATCCTCCCATGTAGAATCTTCAGTGGGTAAGTTCTTCCACTTGATGAGATACTCTGAAATTGATCGATTTCACAACTATCGAGTTCTTATTTTCGTGACCGCCTCAGGTTCCAATATGATTTTTCCTTCCTTATCAAGTTCCAGCAATATTGTTTGAACTGGAATATTTTCACCTATAACCTTCTTTAAGCATGAAACATGGAAAACTGGATGCATTCGCGAAGAAGCAGGAAGCTCCAATTTGTATTCCATAGTACCAATATTTTGCAACACCTTGAAAGGACCATAGTACTTTGGCGATAATTTATTATCCTTCTTAGCTTGCTTGAGGGACATTTGTTTGTATGGTTGTAGCCTTAAAAATACCCAATATCCTACATCAAAACTTCTCTCGCTGCGATGTTGATCTGCCTATTTTTTCATTTGATTTTGTGCCAAATTGAGGTTATCCTTTAAGAGTTGGAGAACTTCTTGTTGATGCTCGATGTGATCTTGCACTTCTTGAACCTTCGAATTTTCCCTTAAGGATGATGTGATGGATGGTGGATGATATCCATAAAGTGCCATAAATGGGGTCATTTTTGCTGTAGTATGGAAGGAAGTGTTATACCACCATTCAACGAGAGGTAACCACTTGACCAATTGTGTTTGTTTATTAGATATAAAACAACGAAGATATCCTTCCAAAAATTTATTTACTATCTCAGTTTGACCATCAGATTGAGGATGATAAGATGAGCTATGAGCTAATTGAGTACCCAAACAAGAAAATAACTCTTCCAAAAATTTCCAATAAAAATGGCATCTCTGTTGCTCACAATAACCCTTGGGCTTCCATGTAGCTTTTTAATTCTATCCATAAATGTAGTAGCAAATGTACTTGCTTTAAATGGATGAGATAATGCACAAAAGTGTGCATACTTGGTAAGTCTATCAACTACCACCATGATGACACTCTTTCCTTCCGACTTAGGTAAACCTGTGATAAAATCCATTGAAATCTCCTCCCAACGTTGACTTGGAATGGATAAAGGTTGTAGAAGTCCTGGGGTCTTAATTGTCTCCACTTTATTCTGCTGGAAAACCAAACATTCCGCCACAAAATTTTGAATATCAGATTTAAGGCCATCCCAAAAAAATTCTTTCTTCACCCTGTGGTAAGTTTTTAAAAATCTTGAGTGTCCTCCTAAAGGAGAAGTGTGCAATTCCAGAAGAATATTTTGTTTTAGTTGAGAATTCTTACAAAGATATAAGCGATCTTTGTACCATAAGGAATCATTTTTCCAACTAAATGTATCAGATGTACTAGGATCTTGCTGCAACTTTTGAATGAGTGTCCATACATCTTTGTCCTTCTTCCATTCATCTCTTGCTTCGGTTATCCAATTTGGTTGGATAATATAAATGGCACAAAGCAATGCTTCCACCTCTTCATTCTTTCTTGAGAGTGCATCTGCAACAACATTAAGCTTTCCTTTTTTGTAGATTATTTCAAAGTCATAACCCAACATCTTTGTGACCCATTTTTTTTGCTCTTTTGAAGATAGTCTTTGTTCCAAAAAGTGTTTAAGACTATCATGATCAGTTTTTACCTTGAAGTGTCTTCCCATTAGGTAAGTTCTCCATTTCTTTAGTGCATGCAGTATTGCTAACATTTCCTTCTCATAAATAGGTTTTTGTAAATACATTCCTTTGATTGGACAACTTTCAAAAGCAATGGGTCTTCCTTTCTGCATTAAAACAACACCAATTCCATTTCCTGAGGCATCACATTCCACAATAAAGGTTTTTGTGAAGTCTGGCATAGCTAAGACCGGTGCTAGGCACATTGTTTGTTTAGGATGTTCAAAGGCCTTAGTTTCTTCAGGAGTCCATGAAAATGCATCTTTCTTCAATAATGTTGTTAGAGGTGCTGCTATTCTCCCATAATTCTTAACAAACTTGCGATATTACCCTGTTAACCCAAGAAATCCTCGCAACTGCTTTATGGTTGTGTGGATTTTCCATTCCTTAATGGCTTTAATTTTGTTAGGGTCTACTTTAACACCCTCGTGAGATACAAAATGACCCATATATTCCACCTCTTGTACTCCAAAGAAACATTTGGATGTTTTTTCATATAGTTGTTTCTCCTGCAATAGTTTGAGCACCCTGTCAACATGTTCAACATGATCCTTCCAAGACCTTCTATAGATTAGTATATCATCAAAAAATACTAGCACAAATTTTCTAAGGAAGGGTTTGAAAATGGAATTCATCAACCCTTGAAATGTAGAAGGTGCATTGGTAAGGCCAAAAGGCATGAACAAAAATTCATAATGACCTTCATGAGTTCGAAATGTTGTTTTTGGAATATCTTCAGTCTTCATTCTAATTTGATGATATCCTGAATGAAGATCCAACTTGGTAAAATAAATTGCTCCATGTAATTCATCCAATAATTCATCAATCACAGGAATGGAAATTTATCTTTAATGGTGAGCTTATTGAGCTCCCTATAATCCGGACACATTCGCCATGATCCATCCTTCTTGTGTACCAATACTACAGGAGCAGAGAAAGAACTTTGACTAGGTTGAATTATACCCGCCTCTAACATTTCTGCAATCATACGTTCAATTTCGCTCTTTTAGACGTAAGGATATCTATAAGGCCTGATGTTTGGAGGAACACTTCCTGGAATCAAATGAATAGCATGATCATGATCACGAATAGGTGTGAGTCCTTTGGGAGTTTCAAACACCTTGGAATGATTGTCCAAGACTTGTTGGAGATCTGCAGAAATAGATGATTTTGATGTTGGAACTTCTAGTGAGAATAATTGTGCAATTACGCCTCGTTGTTCTTTCTTTAGAATATTTTTCATGACATTAGAGCTTATTATCTTTCCCGGCTTCCCTGCAATACCCCGTAATTCGACTTCCTTTCCTTCTGAAAAAAATTTCAAGAAAAGTTCTTGAAAATTAAAAACTACCATCCCCAAAGATTGTAACCATTGTACTCCTAGTACAACATCAGCACCTCCCATAGGAATGGAAAGCATTGGACTATTCAATACATATTCCCCCATGTTTAGCTTGATATTATGGCATTTTCCAGAGCAATTTATAGTTCCTCCATTTGCAACGATCACTTGACATTCTGGTGCTGGGTATAGGAAACAATTCAATTCCTTGGCTACCTTACAATGAATAAAATTATGGGTACTACCTGAATCAATCAACACTATTACCTTTTTCTTCTTGATATGTCCTTCTATCTTGAGAGTTTGAGGAGTGGTAATTCTTGCCAATTCATTACATGATATGGTCGGACTCATTTCTTCTTCTTCTAGGGTTTCTTCTTGGTGTACATCCTCTTCTTTTGAAGTTTCTTGTTCATTTTCTTCCTCCTCTTCACAATCTATGTAAAATAATTTCTTCTCAGCACACTTATGACCTTTAGTGTATTTTCTATCACAACTGTAGCAAAGCCCTTTTGCTCTTTTTCTTCCAATTGTTGTGGTGTCAACCTTGTAGGTTGTGGAAATCTAGATGTAGCAACACTTCCTTCTTTATAGAATTGAGTGGTAGGCTTCCTTGTCACCATTATTTTACATTCAACTTTTCTTGCCAACCTGAATGCCTTCTCCAATGAATCAGGTTCCAAAACACGAACTTCATGTTGGATGTTATCCTTTAAAGTGCCTATGAAGAGATCGATCCTGTGTTCCTCTGGAATATCAGTTACCCTTATATTCAATTTTTGGAAGTCCTCAATGTGCTGCCCCACTAAACCCTTTTGTTTGAGATTTTTCAATTGGCTAAAGAAGGTGTTTCTCTTTGTATCCTCATAATGTGCTATCATTTCCTCCGTAAAAATTGACCAAGTGACAATTTTTTTACGGGAGCAAAGCCATCGATACCATACAAATGTATTTTCTTCTAAATGTAAAGTTGCAATGCGTACCTTTTGTGTGTTTTGCACATTATGGAGATCAAAATATTGCTCCATCTGTAGTATCCATGTTACAGGATCCTTTCCACCAAACTTCCTCATATCCATTTTTGGAATATGGTGGTTATTCCCGCTAACATTAGAGTTTATGAAATCATGATTAAAATTTATTTTGTTCTCATCATGAGGTTCTTCTACTATCTTTTCACCATTAGGAAACATTTCTTGTATCAACTTTGTCAAACCTTTGATGTTTGCTTTTAGATCATTCTTCATGTTTTCCATGTTGTCTTTCATGTCATCGATCATAGCTTCCATTCCAGCTTCCATGCCATCCATCTTAGCTTCCACGCCTTTCTTCAAACCATCCATCTTCACTTCCACGCCTTTCTTCAAAACTTCCATTTCATTTTTTTTGGCTCTTTGCGAGAGTGAAATTTGTTGCACTTTCTCTTGTAATTTTGATAGATCATTTTGCAATTCTTCATCTTCATGAGTCATAGTAGAGCCTTCTGAGGGCTTAACAGGTGTTGAATTATTTTTACAGGGCATCTTTTAGAACCCAATACTGATATGTATTCTACAAGATGCCCTTGGAATCAATTGAAATTCATTCTTCAAACAAGACTTATGCAATTCGGAAAAAAAAAATACACACCTTTTTCTTTATTTTGAGGTGCTCGATATTGAAATTGGATTATCTCTGTGATTGAAGAACTTCAATTTTTTAATTTCAGTACCAACGTATCCCTCTGAATTATCTTTAGAATGCCATAGGTTTGACCTGATTTGGATTCACCAAGACAAAGTTGTGTCCAATCTCCCACAATGACCTAATTATGGACTGGTTCAGTAGAGTGAACTTGTACGACTTTCCACGTGTCACTGTTTCATCCTTCGACTATGAAATTTATAGCCAAGAGACTACAGTCCATGTAATTACGCCTAGTTTTTATGGCACTCCAATCTAATGCTCAGAGAGAGAGTTATGAAGATTTTCCCATGATCACCTCTTTGAGATGAAATTCAGGAGCCTGAAAAAGCACTACCTTCCATAGATCATATCTCCGAAAATATTGTGCACTAAGCTCTGAAATTTTTTGAAGATTTTCCTTAGGATTTTGTCTTTGCACCCTAAACATTTTAGCTTCTGAAACTTCGTAGAAAAAAAATTATAGCGCAAATTCCATGATGACCTGTTTAGGAGCCTAAAGAAAGACCTAACTTCCACAGATCATATCTCTCAAAATATTACGAACCAAGCTCTGAAATGCTTTGACGATTTTCCTCAAGATTTTGGCTTCGCACCCTACAAATTTCAGCTTCTGAAACTTCGTAGGAAAAAAGGTATAGCAAAAATTCCACGATGACCTGTTTGGAGCAGCGAAACCCTAGAATCCAAAGCTTTGATACCAAATGTTATGTAACTAGCTCCAAAAATAGAAGAAAAGATATATCAACGCCTTAGAAATAAGCCACTTCGAGGGGGAAACCTCCAATACATTACATAAATGAACAATTCTTGGATGACACAATTTACAAAACCTCGTTTCTATATATAGGAGTCCATGAGGCCATAATGTAATCCTAGTGGGCCACAATGTAATCCTAGCCGACCTAACAATAATAATTTAAGGGCACAATAATAACAAAATGGGGGTTACAAGGGTACAATAATAACAATAAAAATAAGGGGGTTACACTAATAAAAATAAGGGACTATACTAGTAATATAGGGACCTAACAGAAGGGGGATGCGGTCTAGGCCATTGGATGGTTAGGATGGATGACTGAGATTCGTCGAGGAATAACACAAGCGCGGGGAAAAGAAAAAAGGGAAGAGGGCTTAAGAAGACGAGCTGGTGCATGGTCCCGTGAAAAGTAAGGAGACTGAGAGCGAAAGAAAAAGGGGCCAAGGGCTAGCGCAGAAAGTTTAAGTTCTTGGTCGGGGGTTAGGTCATATGACAAAGGGGGCTAAATATTTTAAGCCCTCGAGGGCTTAAACCGTTAATTATAAAAAAATACTATTTTTTAGGCCAAAAAATGGGTTTTTAGGCCAATTTAGAAGTTCCGATAGGGTAAAACAAGCATTTTAAAACCATATAAAGGAGTTATAATGGTTTGGAGGGGTTTTTGATGCTTCTAAAAGGGTTTCTCAGGGAAAATGAAGGAGAATGAAGAGTCGATAAAGGGAAAATGGGCTATTTTTCAGAGGGAAATGGGCTGATAAAAATAGGGATGAATTGCCGGAAATGAGCTTTCTTCTTTTAAACAACAGGATGACTTTTAAAGGAGACATAGATGGAGATTTTGGTGAACTGGAAAACTCAAAATGATGAAGGCAGTGAGATTTCTAGAACTCATAATGCTTCATTGAAATATTATTTCTAGAAATCTAGGATTGTCAACTTAGTCATCTTTGGATAGGATCAAAATGATGGATGACTAAAAACTATAAGCTAACCCTGACCTTAACCAAACCTTAACCTTAACCTTCGCTATAGCGTAACCTTTACCTTAACCTTAACTTTAACCTTAACCTTAACCGTAACTTCACCATTAACCTAACCTTGACCTTAACCTAAGGTTAGGGTTAGGTTATAGTTAAGGTCAAGGTTAAGTTTAAGGTTGAGGGTAAGGTTAAGGTTAAGGTTAAGTTTAAGGTCAAGGTTAAGGTTAATGTTAAGGGTTTGGTTAAGGTTAAGGTTAGTGTTAGTGTAAGGGTTAGGGTTAGGGTTAAGGTGTTGTGTAACCAGCTTCAAAAATAGAAGAAAAGAGATATCAACGTCTTAGAAATGAGCCACTTCAAGGAGGAAACCTCCAATACATTACATAAATGAACAATTCTTGGATGATACAATTTACAAAACCTCCTTTCTATATATAGGAGTCCATGGGGCCATAATGTAATCCTAGTGGGCCACAATGTAATCCTACCCGACCTAACAATAATAATTTAAGGGCACAATAATAACAAAATGGGGGTTACAAGGGTACAATAATAACAATAAGGGGTTTACACTAACAATAATAAGGGGCTACACTATTAATATAGGGACTTAACATGCCCCTCTCCTTCAAACAAGTGTTGTTCTCAACGCTTGATTATTTCTTGATGCTTCTGTATAAAATTCTCATCCTCCCATGTGAAATATTCTACAGGAAAGTTCTTCCACTTGCTGAGATACTCTGAAATTGATCGTACTTTTCGAGTTCTTGTTTCTATGACTGCTTCATAACTTCTTTTGATGTGATGTTGATCTTCCTGTTGTTTCATTAGATTCTGCACCAAAGTTGGGTTATCCTTTGAGAGTTGGAGAACTTGTTGTTGATGCTCGATGTGATATTCCATTAATTTATCATCCATATTTGCTATTATTTGATCCTTAAAACCATCCAACTTAGCCTCCATTTCTGCTTTTAAACCATCTATTTCATCTTCAATTGCTCTTCGTAAGATTGAAACTTGTTGCACTTGGTACCGTAATTTTGATATCTCATACTGCAACTCTTCCTCTTCATGCATCATAGTATAGATTTTTGAGGGATTAATGGGTATGGAATTATTTTTTGGAGGCATTATAGAACCCAATACTGAAAATATGCCCTTGGAATCAATTCAAATTGATTCTTCAAACAAGACTTATGCAATTCAGAAAAATACACACCTTTTTCTTGCTTTTGAGGAGCTCGATATTGAAATTGGATTATCTCTGCGATTACGGATCTTCAATATCTGAAATTCAGCATCAAAGTAGCCCTCTAAATTCTATTTTGAATGCCACAGGTCTGACCTAATTTGGATTCTCCAAAACAAAGTTGTGTCCAATCTCCCACAATGACCTAATTATGGACTGGTTCAGTAGAGCGAACTTGTACGACTTTCCACGTGTCACTGTTTCGTCTTTTGTCTCTGAAATTGATATCCAAGAAACTACAGTCTGTGTACTTGCGACCAATTTTTACGTCACTCAAATCCACTTCCCAGAGAGAGATTTATTGAGCTTTTTCCACGATCACCTCTTTGAGATGAAATTAAGGAGCCTGAAAAAGCACTACCTTCCACAGATCATATCTCCAACAATATTGCGAACCAAGCTCTGAAATTTTTTGAAGAATTTCCTAAGGATTTCAGCTTCGCACCATACAAATTTCAGATTCTGAACCTTCGTAGAAAAATATTTATAGCGAAAATGCCACGATGACCTGTTTAGGAGCTTGAAACAATACCTAACTTCCACAGATGATATCTCCGAAACTTTTGCGAACCAAGCTCTGAAATTTTTAGAAAATCTACCTCAGGATTTCAGCTTCGCACCCTAAAAATTTCAGCTTCTAAAACTTCGTAGAAAAAAAGTTAGAGCGAAAATGCCAGGATGACCTGTTTGGAACAGCGAAACCCTAGAATCCAAAGCTCTGATACCAAATGTTGTGTAACCAGCTCCAAAAATAGAAGAAAAGAGATATCAACGCCTTAGAAATAAGCCACTTCGAGGGGGCAACCTCCAATACATTACATAAATGAACAATTCTTGGATGATACAATTTACAAAACCTCCTTTCTATATATAGGAGTTCATGGGGCCATAATGTAATCCTAGTGGGCCATAATGTAATCCTAGCCGACCTAACAATAATAATTTAAGGGCACAATAATAACAATATGGGGGTTACAGGGGTACAATAATAACAATAAGGGGGGCTACACTAACATAATAAGGGGCTATACTATTAATATAGGGACTTAACATAAGGTTAAGGTTAAGGTTATGGGTTTAGTCAGGTTAAGGGTAAGGTTAAGTTTAAGGTTAAGGGTTTGGTCAAGGTTAGGGTTAGGTTATAGTTAAGGGTAAGGGTAAGGTTTAAGGTTAACCCTAACCTTGACCAAACCCTTAAGGTTAAGGTTAGGTTAAGGTTAAGATTGGGCTAAGGGTAGGGTTAACATTAGGTTATAGTTAAGGTCAATGTTAAGGTTATGGTTAAGGTTAAGGTTAGATTATAGTTAGGTGATCCGGATCTTGGGGGGAGGCCCCAAAGATCTAAGAGGTTGAAATGGATCTAACAAGATCTACAAAATTACAATGCCAGAAAAAAATAGAGAACACAAAGAAAATAAAACCACAAAGAAACTTATTTTATTAAAATAGAGAATAACTTTAGAAGCTACATTGTGGTGGAAAATCTGTCCTTTTACAAAGTGAGGCTTGTTATTTATAGCTTTTTTTTTAGATACAATACCATAGGTGGATACCATGGGTAGATACCACTTACAATACAATGGGTAAATCCCATGTGTGGATGAATATCATGGGTAGATACATACCATGGGTCACTTACAATACCATGGACGAATAAATATCATGGGTGGATGAATACTATGGGTTGATGCCATTTACAATACCATGGGTAAATTCCATGGGTGGATGGATAACATGGGTAAATGAATACCATGGGTTGATGCCATTTTCCATTCGGATAATTCCTCCCTCAAGAAGAAATGGTCCTCATTGCGTGAATTTCCCTCCTGAGAAGCTTTTTTTGAATATGAAGAGCCACTGAAGGGAAGGGTTTTGTGTAGTTAACCCATAACCATGATGAACGAAGATCCGAGGATATAGATACCCTGTAATTCTTGTGACCAACTGTGATATTAGCAGTGTGCGGCCTAGCAAATGGACTTTGACGAAGTGTGGGTTTGTGGATGAACCAAAACCATAACAAACGAAGATCCGAGGATAGATATACCCTGTAATGCTTATGGCCAACTGTGTGACTAATAGTGTGCGGCCTGGCAAATGGACTTCGATGAAAATGAATTTATGCGGTTGACCCATAATCATGATGCTGATTGTTGATGAAGTAGCAGGTGCCTACATAGCTTGGGGTGGGAGGGCACGTCTCCAAATAACCCAAGCTGAATGATGCTATGCTAAAGCTGATCAATGTGAAGCAGGTTCCTACTAATGTAGGGTAGGAGGGCACGTCTCCAAAGGGAACCTTATCTGAATGCTGCTCCAGATTTAAATTGGGCATAAATCGGTCATTATAACTCAGAATATTTATTATAACATTTTTTTGGAAATGGAATGATCATTTTACATCTTCCCATGTGTTTGAAATTGATATCTTAAAAACCTGGACTCTTAGATTCACGCTGGAACTATCCCGTAGTCACAAAATTGAAGAAAAAATAGTTGATTTTAAATAAGAGATAAATACCTTGTCTGGACTCTGATTCGACTGATTTTTCTTTTGAAATCGGGTGATTTTTCAAGGGGAGCGTAGATATGTAACCATTTATCTGAAATTTCCCACTTAAAACTGTAAGAAATGATAGGAGAGCTGCTATCCATGAATTTTCATTAGAAAAATTGCTTCAACATTGTTGATTTTGAATCAGCGATATCTCCCTCATTCGAACTCCAATTCGGCCGATTTTTTTTTTTTGAATTTGAGTATTTTTTTGTAAGGAATCCAGATTTGGTCTTAGATTTTGTAAAATTTTCACCAAAATTTTCAGATCTGATCTTCAAACTTGCTGCCCAAAAAATTCATGGAGTTTGTTGAAGATTGTTGCCAAAAATTGAAACTGAAATATGCTTCAAACCCTCATTCCCATGGATTCGTAACCTGAATATGATACCACTGATCCAGATCTTGGGGGAAGGCCCTAAAGATCTAAAAAAATTTAACAGATCTGACTAGATCTGCAAAATTAGAATGCTAGAAAAAAGAGATTACACAAAGCAAATAAAACCATAAGGAAACTTGTTTTATTAAAATAGAGAATAACTATAGAAGCTACATTGTGGTGGAAAATCTGTCCTTTTATAAAGTGAGACTTTTTATTTATAGCCTTTTTTTGAGATACAATACCATAGGTGGATACCATGGGCCAATACAATGGGTAGATACCACTTACAATACCATGGGTAAATCCCATGTGTGAATGAATACCATGGGTGGATACATACCATGGGTCAGTTACAATACCATGGACGAATAAATATCATGGGTGGATGAATACCATGGGTCGATGCCATTTACAATACCATGGGTGGATGGATAACATGGGTAGATGAATACCATGGGTTGATGCCATTTTCCATTCAGATCATTAGGTTAGGTTAAAGGTAAATTTAAGGTTAATTTTAAGGTTAGGGTAAGGTTAAAGGTTAAGGTTAAGGTTACAGGTTTAGTCAGGTTAAGGTTAAGGTTACGGGTTTAGTCAGGGAAAGGTTATAGTTAAGGTTAAGGTTAAGGGTAAGGGTAAAGTCAAGGTTAAGTTTAATATTAGGTTAAGGTTAAGATTAGGTTAAGGTTAAGGTTAAAGTTAAGGTTAAAGTTAGGTTAAGGTTAAGGGTAAAGTCAAGGTTAAGGTTAGGTTAAGGTTAAGATAAGGTTAGGTTAAGGGTAAAGTTAAGGTTAGGGTTAGGTTAAGGTTAAGGTTAAGGTTAGGTTAAGGGTAAATTTAAGGTTAGGGTTAGGTTAAGGTTTAGGTTAAGGTTAAGGTTATGGTTATGGTTAGGCTAAGGTTAACGTTAAGGTTAAGGGTAAAGTTAAGGATAAGGTTAGGTTAAGGTTAAGGTTAAGATAAGGTTAGGTTAAGGGTAAGGTTAGGATTAAGGTTAAGGGTAAGGTTAAGGTTAAGGTTAAGGTTATGGGTTTAGTCAGGTTAAGGTTAAGGGTAAGGTTAAGGTTAAGGTTAAGGGTTTGGTTAGGGTTAGGGTTAGGTTGTAGTTAAGAGTAAGGGTAAGGGTGAAGGTTAACCCTAACCTTGACCAAACCCTTAAGGTTAAGGTTAGGTTAAGGTTAAGATTACGTTAAGGGTAGGGTTATGGTTAGGTTATAGTTAAGGTCAAGGTTAAGGTTATGGTTATGGTTAAGGTTAGGTTATAGTTAGGTTAGCTTAAGGGTAACATTAAGGTTAAGGTTAAGGTTATGGTTAAGGTTAGGGTAAGGTTAAAGGTTATGGTTAAGGTTACGGATTTAGTCAAGTTAAGGTTAAGGCTATGGGTGTAATATTCCTACTTAGCCTAAGCTAAGAGGAATATTAAGTTTTGTTTTATTTTTTGTCGCATGAATAAATGAAATAAAGGAGGACATGTAAAACTCCTAAGAAGAATGAATAAACTAATGCCTGTGTGAACACAGTTAAATCAGGACCGTGTAAACAATCACTTGTAGGTGTGAAAGGGGTTTGACTTGTAAGGCTGGGTCAACCTTGACCAAATCTACCACGTTGTCTAGGTTCAATGTATCTCCTAAAGGGACAACGCAGTTTTAGAAGGAGGCCCTTCATGTGAAAAGAGCTAACTCATCAAGGTGGTTTAGGGTTTGCAAAGGCTCTCATCTTATAAAAGGAGAGGGAAGGCAGCAAGAGAAGGTTTTTGATTGAGCATATTTCTGACTATTTTTTCTGCTTAGACAAATACTATTCTCTTTTGTTTAGTGGAGGATTGTGCTTCGAATTCCTATGCATGGATTTCACCTCTTCCTTTGAGGATTCTTGGAGGAGTATTTTCTGAATTGATCCATTATCAGGCTTGAGGCCAAGCTCTACTTACAATTGTAGCGCTAATCCCTTAAGGGTTTTTCTGCTCTTGCAAGCTGCAGCAAGTGGGAGTCTATATCTGCAGAGATCTAGTTTATTTTGGGAGCCTCTTCTCATGGAGTGTTTCTTTTAACCTCCTAGAAGAGTGCCTCTCATGTTTTTACTTCATATATGTAACTTGGCAGTGGCCATCCATGTCATCTTGAGCTACAACATTGTTTCTATTGATGGACTGCGTTATTTTGATATGAGCTTTTCTATGGCGTTTTGATTCCAGTTTTGATCAGATATCTCTGGTGCTAGGCTTTGCCTTTCACTTTGGTGATCCATGGATTAGCTTGCTGATCCATGTTCTGTTTAGATCTAATATTTTGTAATGTAATGTTATATTCAAAAATTACTACAGTATTTTACATATCTTCAACTTGTATCTCATATCTACTCTTATTTATGCATGATTTGGTCAAAACACCAAGGGGATCTTGTAGAGAAAACTATCTAGTTTCCAGATCTGATATAGATCTGATGTTTTGTCCATAGATCATTCCTAGATCTAAGTTTTAATATGAATCTCCTAAAGCTCCTGAAAATAATGTTGTTGAGCCATTTCTTCCGATATATATATGTTGCATCTCTCTTTTACGAAGATATATTGCTCTCTTGCCTCATGTAATCTACTGTATATTGAAATGGATTCACTTTACTTCTGATTTACTGTTGCACATTAATTATTAATTAAATTTTATGGCCTACTACTTAAATTTTCAAAGACTGCATTATTCCTGAAGCTTCTTGTTGTGCATAGTTGCAGCCCCCTCTTGTAGGGTGTTTTTCAGCTATAATAGGTTGTGGGAGACCTATTTACCACACCTAGTTTGATTTATTTTTGCTCCCCTCTTGGATTTAGACTCCAGATCTAATGATCTAAGGGATACAATGGCTAAAAACTTATTTCTACACATCAATATCCCAAGGAGTGCATTATTTTTCCAAGCCTGCTGTGCAATGCCAATTTGGGAACATTACAGTGGTATTAGAGCTCCTTTCCTGGCACAGCCTCTGCTTGCCTTGGAGCACCAGTCATGTTGTATTCAAAATAATATGATCCTCTTACTGAGAGGGAGAAGAGGTATCAGAATAGAATTCATAAGAAGTATGAATACACTACTGTTGATCCTGACAAGGGTCAAGACAAGGGGAAGACCCCTGAAGCTGTAAATGATAAAGAAGCAGAGGATTTTGCAAAAACTCTTTTGGAGACCATGCAATATCTTTCCAAGGAGATCAAAGAGATGAGGGTGGACAGAATGAGGGAATCTCTTGGGATATTTCAGTTGGGAGAGAGCTCAGATATGTCTCACCATGAGACTGGTCAACCAGTGAATCTACCACCAGCCCCACAAGCTTCACAATACTCCACTATGCCTACCTTCTTGGCTATGGAGGATGAAGGACCACATGAGAAAGCTTCCCTTGAAGATTAATTTATGGAGTATGATTCTCAGAGTCAGAGATTCAAGGATCACTTGAGTTTCCAAGACTTTTGTCACCTCAAGGATAGAACAAGACCAGGGCAGCAGTATAGAGATGGTGGTTTCTTTCATACTAGACACCACACTATGGGCAGATTATTTTTGCCTAAGTTTGATGGATCACCCTCAAGTTCTGCCAAGGCATGGGTAGAGAAGCTGGATATATACTGTTAGTCATCAGTATTTTTCATTTTTTGGTGATGACTAGTTGTAACAGCCAAGTTTTCTACCAGCTGATCTAAAAAATTGTCAAATTTTCCAACTGGAAAACACCCATAAACATGTTTTTCCCTCCTGCCTTTTCAATCCACCCATGACAAAATGAAACCTCATTATCAAGCCCTATCTAGCCTCAGCCATACTAGCTTGTCCATCAGCTCTAAAGAAAACAATACAAATATGTCCAAAGAACTCTCCCCTAAGTTAGGTAGTGGCGCTTTAGGCATTTCTCCCTTGGAAAACTATCCTAAAGCCAAATAACCTCTATCTTCTATAGACCAGTCATAACAGACCTTCCCATTCTGCAAATAAATTTGGTTACACCCTTAAGTCATGCCACTAACAAGCCCCAAAGTCTTAGTAATGCACATTCCCTAGGTCAAACTGATATTAGGTGGTTTTACAGTTTTTCAATGGATCTTTCAAGAGAAGAAGTGTACCAGCATCCCAGAAGATAGTATTTGGCTCAACGTGAGAAGAAAACTACTTCTCATGTGATTTTGAGCTTGGGATGCAGCTATAGGGTAGAGAGTTGTTTCATTAAGCTCCTGCAATCACAGTCAAAGGTTAGTAAATTACGAATGACAAGAAGTGCTTTGCAAATACTAACCAAACCTCTTGTGATGTCTAAAGAGGCACAGAGATATTTGAAAATCAGAATTACATGTCTCATAGAAGTGCCCATCTTGACTATTATCAATTTTTCATTCTTCATTTGCTCAAGCATGAAAAGGCAGTGAAAGAAAAAATAACACTATTAAAAGCTGATGAAATACAATCACTGAGAAAAACCTCCTTCATTTTATAAGCAGAGGTTTGAAGACTAAGAAAACCTCCTTCATTTTATAAGCAGAGGGTTGAAGACTGAGAAGGCCTCCTTCATCTCTAAGCAGAGGGCCAGGGATAAAGTTTGTTTTTAAATTTTTCACTAACTGAAAAGTAAAAATTTAGGTATAGTGGAAGACAATTGAAGGTTTCTGAATAAAAATGATGTTAAAGGAAGAGGCAAAGCAACCATTCTTTTAAAAAAATTTTGCATAAGTTTCAATGCTATTGAAATAAAATGTGAAGCTAATAGGTTGATTATCAATGAAGAAATATTGTTAAGAAGATGGCCAAAGGAGTCAGACAATCTTGGTCTCAAACTGACTTCTTCCATCAAGTAGAAAGGATACCACTATCAGTATGTTCATCAAAAATTCTTCATTGGGTTGAAATAGAGGTTGAAAGGAAACCATGCATTTGTCAAGGTAGGCCTCCTTCATAAACAAAGTAAAGGGGCTCACCATTGTTTGGGGATGAAAAGCAATTATTGCATATGGAAAATATTTCAAAAGGGATTGCTCTCAAAAAAGGTGAAATGAATGAAAATTCATGTTTCTTGTAGACCTCCTTCACAGAAGAACAAAGGGACAAATTTCCCATGTTCACATTTCAAACCTCAGTTCATCATCCCCTGTTTTATCTCCTTAAAGTTGAAGATTTGATTATTTTGTCAATCTAAGGTTAGTTAGTGGCTTTGGTGATGGAGAAATTTTTTAAACAGGATTTTCACTTACAGTTTCAAATGATTTTTTTTCACCCACAGTCAAAAGAGAAGCTCAAATAGCACCTTCTAGCTCAATCAGTTTCATATTGGGCATGACCAGCTCCAAAGCATCAGGATCAGACACTGTCAGCTTAAGTTTCAAAAGGGTGAAGCTACCTCTTTACAAAATGTCAAAGAAAACCTCACATAACACAATGTGTCTTTCTACAGGTGTCCTTTTTCAATGAGAAAAACACTAAGTGATGTTGATATTCAAAATGTGTTTCTCTTTCTATTCATAAACATCTTTTTCAGACTTGTCAAAAGTGACAGCAAATAAGCAACACAAAGACAAGAGGTGGAAAAGGGATATGGAAATTGCAGCTAAGTTTTTCCCCCAGTGAAAAAGGCAGTATCATTAAAAAGGCACATCTACAGTAATTCACATGGCTCGGAGAAGAATTTCATTCAACGGTACAGATATCAAAAGGGAAACAATGTTTCATTCCTTAGTGAGAAACAGTGAAAGTTTTTAATTCTTAAAAAGGTTGCTTTACTTCAAAAAAGGGTCAGGCCTATGAAGGAAGTGGTTCTTGCCACTATGTCTTTTATTTGAAACAGAAAAGGACTCTCGGTTATGTTTTAAAAAAAATAGCCATGAGCTTCATGTTTTCATTTCAAACCAAAGGTCTTTTCAAACATTTTCAAACCTTCATAAAGCACTTCAAAGGGTTATTGATTTTTTCAAAATATAAAGAGTGGATTGAACATTGGAAGATCCCTTTTTGCATTTCAAAAACGCAAAAAACTCCTATTAGCTGTTCACTGGACCGAAGAAGGAGTTCTTGAGCGAAAATTTGAAAAATTTAAAGCTTGGAGACTGCGCGACGCGCCTGAAAAAGCGCGCGGCGCGTTCAGGAGTAAGCTTACGAAGAGGCTGTATTGTTGTGCGGCGTGCTTGTAGGTGCCAGTCACGACTGCCCATCATCGACCTGACACCTTTTTTATTGCATGGCGCCTTCCCATTTCAACGTGTCGTGCATGTTTCAATAGTCCAAATGCCTTCAACAAGCCCTAAAAGCTACTAAAACTTTTCAAACAAGGGCTGCCATCCATTTTGAAGGTATTTTTGTTTACCTCCTTGCTATATTTGAGCTGCTAAGTGGTGATTAAAAAAGAGAAACTCTTGGTATAAATCAAGGTGTGTTGGGGTAAATAGTTTGAAGAAGATTTTTTCAGTTGGATGAAAGTGGAGTAATCATTTTTGTTTCAAAGAGACTAAAGCTACCCTCAAGACTATGATAAACCATAAACTCTGTCAACTATATCTAGTGGTGAAAACAGTGGTAAGGAGCGTTGAATTTTTGTTTAAGATCCGAGGTTGTTGTGGCTATGATTTCCAAACATTGACATAGTGAAAGTGGTGTGTTTATATTGATGTCAAAAGGCCTAAAAAACTGCCCTCAATACATTGTTAGAAGGTGAAGCAGTTTTTGAAAGGAAAACACAATATTCCTAAGTTGAAATAGTGAGCCTAATTTAACAACAATGACCATGCATGAATGACTTTGTCACTTTCAAAAGTCTTCTCTGTGTGGAAAAAAAGAAAAACCAATGCCTCCTTTGATCCATGAAACAGAATGTAGTGAGTGAAGCTGTTATTTCAATTTGAAGGTGTTTTGTCTAACTGTGTGTGAGAAATAGTGAATACAAGGAGGGTGATTTTGATTGGGAGGAGTGTTTTTCCTTTGTCTAAATACAAGTCTATCTTGTTCTTATCAAAACATAAAGGATCCTTGTAAACTTACCCAGCCACAGTAATAGTTTGACTATGTGCTTGTTATTTTGAGAACTATTTGTTGATTGGCATTCAAAGGGAAACAAGAAGTGAATTGTAAGGAGAAGAGAGCTGATATTAAAGAACCATTTCACACAGCATTTGAGGAATTTCCATTGGTCAAATAGTGACTAACAAAGAGGACAGAGTTGTGTCCTTGAGAAGAACTCTCCACAGGCTATTTGAGGCAGGTTGGTGTTGCAGAGAGCATTCAAAACAAGATGCCTCCTAGGCAGGACAGTAGGAGTGGATTTCATAAGAGATTTGAGCCTGTTTCCACTGAAGAAGTGAATGCCCATCCATCAGTCTTGTTCAATTTCCATGAGGTTGTGTGTTTATATTTTTTTCAATGAGTGCAAGAGGTGAAGAGATTTTCTCCTTTGATGCATCTTTGCGCTTTGAGGTTTCAAGACAAGCATTTCCAGTGGGTAGGCCTAGACTTCAAATTCTCTTCAAGGTCCATCTCCAAGACCACTAAAATCCCTTATATTGGGGAGAAGTGGTTTAAACAAAACCACTTGGACTCAGAATATTACAAGCCCTTTCTAAAACCTGAGCACAAAGATTAATGTCCTGCCATTTTCCCCTTCTCATATCTTTTGACTAGCTACGCCCCCCTCATGAAGATCATCATGAAATACTTCACTTGTGAGGGAAGATTCTCCCAATTCTATGCCTATCACATTCGACTGCTCATGCATTTCACTAGAGCCAAATTGCTAAATATTCCTTTCTTTTTGCAAAGGAGCATCGAGAAAATGGCCTCCACTGTTCAGAAAAAGCCTCCTTCACAACAAACAGCCTGCCTCTTCCATCACTCTCTCATCAAAGTCATCATTCTTCATCTGCTTGAAAACAGGGAGGTCTCTTGGGATACTTTCATCACCCATCCATATTTCTCCACTATCCCTCTAGTTCATACATCCCCTACACCTCCTACTCACCATCCTTTGCCTTCTTCTATCAGACCTATTCCCAAAAAGCTCATGTTTACCACAGAACAAACAAGGAGCTTGAAGAAGGAGAAGAGCATGACCATGATGAGGAAGAAGGACATGAGAAGTAAGAGGAAAGTGATGATGAGCAGCAGCAAGGGGATGAAGAAGAAAGTGTCGATGAGCTGCATCATAGTGAGACAAAACAGCAAGGGAATGAAGGTGTTGAACATGAGCAGCATTATGGTAATGAACAATGGCAGCCAAAAGATGTTGAACAGGAGTAGCATGAAGGTGATGAACAGGGGTAGCAAAAATATGATACAGAGCAGCTACAACAATATGAGCAGAGGCAGCCTCAGGGTGATGAACTATAGCCTCCTCAAGAGGAACAACAACCTCAATAAGAAGAGGGGCAGTAGGATAAAAAGTTGCAGCACAGTGAGGAGGACAGTGCTAAAAGGGAAGTGCAAAAGGACAGCTAAGGCATCCATAAAGAACTCCAAGATAGTGGAAAAATTAAGGGGCAAAGTGATAAGGGTAAAGAGCCCATGGAGCATGTGCTAGCTGCCTCTCCTAGGCAAAGGGCCATTCTCTCTTCCCTAAAAATCGCCAAGCCCCGAATAGTGAAGAAAAGGGTGCCTAGAGTTGTAACTCCAAATGTGACTAGGGCCCTCCGAAGCAAGGGAAAATTTCCAAAGAAACCCATGGTCGAATTTCCCAAGAGGAAGAGTACTAGAAGAGCCACCCAAAGCAAAGGGAAAGCAAAGGAAGAAAGCATTCATGAACAGGAAAAGGAATTCGACATCATCCAAATCCAAAGTGATGATAATGATAGTCAAGCCCAAATCCTAGAAAATCTCTTGATCCATAGAGAAAGAAAAATTTATGCCTTGCGGGTTGATCTTCATAGAGCCTGGAACTTCAATCACTTTTTGCAAGTCCAAAACAAGAAAATGAGTGTCCATATGGCTGTATATGAGACACGGGCCATCCGATACAAAAATCAGGCCTCCAAAGCATAGGTGAGATTGGTAGAAATCATGGGTGAGTTCGAGGAAAGTGAAGGTGAAGATCAGCCTAGGCGAAAGAGGCCAAGAACCATGGGGCTAAAAAAGGCCCTTGAAAAACAAAAAGAAGAAGAAGATGCCCTTCTCCAATCTACCCCTCTCACTGCATTGTTCGAACAAAAGATAGAGAAAAATCGAGAAGCATGGCTTGAGAGAGTTAATGATCACTTGGAGAAGAAATTGGAGAAGGCAAATATGACCAGGCATTATAAAAAGCTCAATCAGTTTTCCCGATAGAAGTTGAAGGCTGCTCAAGAAAAACTCAAGGAGGTTAAAGGGAAGCGCCCGACACAAAAATTGAGGAAAGACACCTCAAGGCTCCAAATTTTGGCCTCTTCTTCACAACATGTTGTTGAAAACCCTTGAGGGGCATGCTCACCAATTTTGGGTGAAATTCGACATATTTTGGTTTTTTTGTCATTTTTGGGTTTTTGGCCAAAACTCATGGGCATCACCATTTCAGTTTGGGACATCATAAAAGGATGAAAATGGTATCATTGGATGCCATAATTTTAGGGGAAAATACTCAGTGATTTTCAGAACAATTGAAGATCTTTTGCTCCCAAAAGATGGCGAAAAACACTCGTTTTTTCTACACTCTGCCCCGTTTATCAGCAAGGCTTATTTTTTGTGTTTTTAGAGGACTTCTAGTGGTCAGTTGGGAGAAAAATAAACATTTTCAGAATGTAGACACTCAGAGATTTCCAACTAGCTATAATGAGCCTCTTTTCAACATCGGGAAGGCCTCCAAAGGTTGATGGAAAATCAGGGGACCTTTTGCTGATGTATTTTTTGAGTATTTTTGTAAAAATTGAACCTTTCAAAATTGACTTTTCCTCATGTGCGTTTAGCTATTTTTGTACATGATAAGTTATGAAAAGTCAATTTATTCCCCTTTTTTAGCATTTTTTAGATATTTTATTAGATATTTTGTGCCTTGGGCTTTGCAAAGCCTCAAGGACAAAATCAAATATTTTGGATAGGCCAATGAGATTGCAAGTTGAACTAAGAGATTTTCCTCACTTTGGCCTATATATTCCAAAGGCTTTCGTTGAAAACAAGGCTAAACTTGATGAATAGAAGCAATATATGGTCATATAAGCTTTGGAAGAAATACTTGTCCCATGCTTTTGGATAGTCTCTTGGATGTTCTTGGATGATGAAACAGGATTGTTACTGGATTCCATGACTTGGTAGAATGGTATAATGTCTCTCTCTTTGTTGTGTTTCCTAGTTTTCATTCATAAATCCATGTTATTGCTTGCTATAGGAGAGTAGAGAAAAAATTTGAGACATGCCCTTGGAGGCACCTCAAATTTCCTGTTTCCTCATAGCTTCCATGTTTTCCTCATTCTTAGTCACATTAAAGAATTCTTGATTTCTCTTTAATAACTTAAGAATATTGTTTGCTAGTTTCATTCATGGTTTTATGCATGTTGAGTATGATTTATGGTATGCCCTGCTTACTCATGGCTAGCCATAGCTCCATTTATGAAACTTCTCTTTGAATGATTATATTTTCATTTGTTGAACCAAGGAGGTCTTGTTCTGATCTTTCCCTTTGCCTAAGACTATGCAAATCTTGTTTTCAAAGTGCCCAATAGCTTGAAGTACTGTGTTTAAGCATTCTGGAATTGTGATTTGAGTTGTTTGTCTGTCTTAAGTTTATTTCCCCAATGTCTGATAGCCATTTCCTAAAGTTATAGGATTATATATCTCTATGCATGACTTGAATGTTTATTTCTATGCATTGATTAGCTTAAAGTTATATTTCTCATGATTAATGGTTTGCCTTGCCATGTTTGTTGAGCCTCAAGATTGCGCTTCCTTTCATTCTACTTTACCTCATTTTCCTTTGTCCATTGCTATTCCAGATCCAATTGATCAATGAATTTAGTTAAAATTACTTTTATAATGATTAACATGACTGACTTGCTAAGTTTTGTGATTTTTTCCATTGTAATGCATTTTGACCGGAACTAGCTGCAGAATGCAGACATTCCGTAGCTAACCGGCAATTCTGCAGTTGTCTTCACGTTTGGGTATGTTCGAGGTGGCCTCTCAAGAAAAATCGCATATGGGCATATTCCACGTCATGTCTACATTGTTCATTGCTCACCATGAAGGAAGAAACGAATTCTGGATATGGTTTTGGTACGTGGGAACACATTTAAGAAGGCAGACTTCTAGTAGGACTGTCTTAGTCCAGATGTCCTTTTCCTTTTTACGCAGCCACTTCAAGAGTCCTAATGTGATTTCGATAAGGAAAGAAAATGATCCTGGAATTGTTGCAATTCTTGTTATGTAAATTTGTTATATAAACACTTGGGAAACCGAGAGCTAGGCTAGATTTTGTTTCCAGATTTTGCTTAGATTCTGTGCTACATTTCTGAAGACGCAGATTGCTCTGTTCAAGTTATTTCACCTTTAATGAAGCAGACAGTGTTGTTTTGAAAGCGTTGATTTGATTTGGAGTTAGATTCCGTCTGGTGGTAGAGGGCCCCTGCCCCCTGTACGGATTTATTTGTGTAATTTAGATAAGTATTCTAGCTGCCTTTACGTTTTTGAAGTTGAATTCGTAGTTGTTTTCATTAGCTACTATAGTTATACTCGTTCTAAAAACTCTTCCAAAAGAAGAAACTCTTCCAAAAGATTATAATGATGAATGGGATATGGCTATAGTGTTGTAGGATTTAATTGTAATCTCTTTTGTTCACCATCACAGTTATACTTATGCTAAGCACTCTTCCAAAAGAAGAAACTCTTCCAAAAAATCCTTATACTGTCTTAAGCATGATTGTGATCTTGAACGTTTTAGTTGTGTGTTTTCACTAAGTACCATAGTTGTTCTTGCTCTTAAACGCTTGTCCAAAATATCATAATGATGAGTGAGAGATAGCCATGATATCTTAGTTTTTTCATTGCTTTCAGTCTTTACATTTGCATTTGCACTCAATTACACAGTCAGGATTGTTCTAAAAACTCTTCCAAAAGAAGGAACTCTTCCAAAATATCAATCAGGATGGACAAACAGACTGTATAATTCCATAGAATAATGCATGATAATCTAGTTAGGATGCTCCGGAGTTTAATTGCACTTACTTCATGCTCAGTTGTTTGGTTTTAAGTTTGATAATGACTTATAGTTCAGCATTGTTTTAGATTAGTGACACCTTAAGTTCATTCTTAGCTTAACTCATTGCATTTGCACCCCATATTCAGTTGTCAGTCACTGCATACTAGATTACTTCAGTTGTTAAATTTAACAAAACAACCTTCATTATTCACAAATCTCTTCTTGTTCTAAAATCCATAATTGATTCATAACCATATGAACAAAAGACAATATCATTTTAAGGCCTGAAGTACTTCTGCAACTTCCTTATCATCTTACAAACAAACATTTTCCTCAATAGACTATTTCAAAAATCTATAACCTTTGAGTGAAGTGTAGTGCTATAAAACTGAGTTGCAGAATAGAGTTAGGAATTAGATTTATAGTAGAAGATCTTATGATGGTATCAATGTTTTACTCCAAATATACTTCAACAAATCTCTAATCAAGGACAAAATGTTGCATCATTATAAGTTAGTTGTTTAAACTGTTTAGTTAGGAAGATTTGCATGCTTAGTTGACCATGTTTCAAGCTCTCTCTCAAAAGCCTTTGATGAAAGAATTTGACAAGTTTAGTTTGTGTTTTGAATCATTTGCTTAAAAGTCATTATCAAGCTTTGTTTTTGCTTAGTCATAGTTTAGATTTGATTCTACTTCAGTGTTTGCAATTGCATTTGTCATTTGTCATCAATCGATTAAGTCTCACTCTGTTTTTAATCATTAGCTTCCTTCCATTAGCTTTTTAGGCATTTTCCTTGTGAACATAAAACCACCAAAAGACCAAAAACATCATAAATCATCACAAAAGACCAAAAACATCACAAAACACTACACACAACGCATTAGGAAACAAGCACCTAGGTACATACGGTACACTTCACTTCAGCAGTTTACAAATCCTGGTTGAAAATTAAATGAGCTCAGTTTAGGAGACTAGATTGAGACCAAACATTTTGGCGCCGTTGCCGGGGAAGTGAAAACTAGGTAACCTTTGTTTCTTAGCATCCAAAAACAATTATATGCGTAGGGAGAGAGATTCAAGGGGAAGATTTATAAACAGCAGAGGCAGAAGTTTGATTTCTAGAACACCACTTGTTTCATCTAGATCGAGAGCTAGTACACCTTCAACTCAAACCCATCTTCCATCCTTTACTGATCCTGGACTTATAGAAGATCTAAGGTCAACTATTCCATTAGAGAAACCTTCCACTTCATCCACTGAACCTGCCATAGAAGAAGATCTAAAAACTCCTGTTAGGGACACAAACCTTTCCACTTCCACAAGAGAGTCAACCATGGCAGAAGAAGGAGGAGGAGGAGTTTTTAATGGAGAAAACACACTATTTGGAGGTAGAGGTAGAGGTAGAGGAGAAGGAGGTAGAGGTGCAAATGGAGGAAGAGGTAGAATAGGAAGCTCTTTTAGGTTCCCTATACTTGATGAAGAAACCAATACAACCATGAAAAACATTTCACCCTCTGTCCTTCCAAACTTTTATGGACTTAAAACTGAAGATCCTGAAACCTTCTTATTTGAATTTGAAGTTTTGTGTAGAACTTATGACTACTTACAAGATGCTCAACTTCAAATTATTTATTCAACTTTGAAGAGAATGACATTAGTGGTTGTAATGACTACGATCAGTAGTTCTATTAGAACATGGGAAGACATGAAGCAAGCATTTCTAGAGAGAGATATTTGGATTATTGTATGTCGGTTAATCATAAGGAAGAAGTGTTCAAAATGTTACAAAAAGATGATGAAAATTTGGAAGATTTGTTGGAGAAGTTTAACTATAACATCAAGAGGGCAAAAATGGAAAACTTAGACCAAGACACCTTGAAAGCTCTCTTGTTGAAGACAATTAGGGATGAATGGTTAGATATCCTTAACATGATGGGAAAAGGGGATATATCTCAGCTCACATTACCTGGAAATATCTGAGTTATGTATCAACCTTTCGAGAGGGAAATCTAAAGCTGTCAAAGGTCCAAGAGATCCTGCTCTTGCAAGGGCAAGTAAGTCTGCTTCTGGGACAGTAAGTAGATCAGAAATAGGACACATGCTTGATGATTTTAAATCTGACATCTTAGGGAGTCTTAGTGAACAAATAGACACCCTTAAGATACAAAACAAGCAAAAGTCTGAATCTGATGCTTTGGCAATCTTTTGTCCCAAATGTAGAAAGAAACATGCCTTGAGAGAGTGTCCTTTGGATGTAAAAGTTGTAGAAACCTGTGTCATTTGTTCTGAAAAACATGAAATGAAGAATTTTCCTTCTCTTCCTGGTCTCAAGGCTGTCTTTCAAGAGGAAACTCCTACATATTCCAAAGAGTCTCTCAATTTTGTATCTAGAAGACCTTGGCAAGGACCTCAGACACAAGGATTCCATGATCAAATGTATAATCAACCTCCACCTTGGAATTCGTGGCATCAACCTTGGCCCCAATTTAAAAATCAATCTCAATATTGGGCACAAGGAACACAAATTCCCTATGGAAGATACTCCCCATACTATCAGTATCCACCATCCTATCCACCATATCCACATTTTTATCCTCAAAATCCTCAACAAAATTTTCCTCTAAATCTTCAACAAAATTTTCAACAAAATCCTCAACAACATCATCAAAACCAACCACATCAAAATAAACCACTTTCATTACCATTCCCTCAAAAATCAAATCAATTGCCTGCTCAACCCATACCAAACCCCAACAATAAGAACCCTCAGAATACATACATGATAGAAGGCCAACAGTTTCCAACTTAGTTAATTACTCCTCTAGACCTTAGTGATTTTCAAATTAGGTCTGGAAAGATACTTGAAAGGAGGAAACCTTCTGTGATCATACAAGAACAAGATAATTCTAAGGAAGACTCTCTACGAATGAATAAAATTCTTGAGAAAGACACATCCTTTCAAGACCCAAACATTGAAAAACTAAAACAAAAAGATCCAATAAATCCAACTCCTGTATTAGAGCAACCATCAACATCTACTTCTATACCTCCCTTTCCGGAAAGATTACAAATTGATAGAGGTGTAGAAAAAAAAATCATGGTGCCTAATTATGATTTCCTAGATGAGCTGAGAAATGTTTGCATTAAAATTCCATTATTACAAGCCATCAAGGAAATTCCAATTTTAGCCAAAACAATAAAGGAGTTGAGTATGAAGACAACAAGAAAAAGAATAAGAGAAACAAAGAAAATTCAACTGGTAGGACAAATAGCGGACATTATGATGGGCAAGATTGCTATTCCAAAGTATCTTGACCCAGGAAATCTAGTTGTCAAAATTCACATCAATGGAATTGAAATTCAGAACACACTCTTTGATTTAGGAGCAGCAATCAATATCATGAGTAGACAAATCATGGACAAACTGAAACTTCCTAATCTTCTCTTTACACCCACACTGTTACAATTAGCAGATAGATCTATAATCAAACCATATGGGGTAATAGAAGACATTCCAGTGTCCCTATATTCTTGGGAGTACCCTGTGGATTTCATGATCCTAACTCCTAAGAATAATCTAGGAGGCCATCCTGTTATATTAGGAAGACCTTGGTTGGCTACAGCTGATGCTTTTATTAGTTGTAGATCCGGTGATATGTACATATCTGATGGTAGTTCAACTAAAAATTTCACTTTATATCCTCCAGCTAGGACAATTACAGATATAGATGACACTCAATGGATAGAGGATGAGGAATATTTACAACCTCTCTTCACAATTTCAGAAATTAGTGAAGATAATCAAATTCTGAATACTCTAGAAAATTTTGAATCCTCTCCAGAACACAAACATGAATCATTTCAAGAGGGATCCAACATTGAGTTTTTGTCATCAAGGCAGATGTCTCTTCATTCTATGGAAAAATTTGGCAACTCTACAAGTGAAATTTTTCCAGGCAAAACTTTGAACATAAACAAGAACCTAGAAAAATTTCAACAAGAAAAGTTAGTCAAAGTATTACAGAGACATTCTTCTGCATATGCATGAGAATACACTGACATGAAAGGGATAAGCCCCAAGACTTGTACTCATCACATCTATATAGAGGCAAATTGAAAACCAATCAGACAGCCTCAAAGATGGATGAATCCAAATCTTAGGGAAATTGTTAAAGAAGAATTGCAAAAATTGTTAAATGTTAATTTCATCTATCCTATTTCAAATAGTCAGTGGGTTTCTCCTTTGGTAATTGTGCCAAAGAAAAATGGAAAATGGAGGGTGTGTGTTGACTACCAAGAACTAAATAAATCTACTCTTAAAGACCATTTTCCATTACCTTTCATAGATCAAGTATTAGATACATTAGCTAGCAAAAAGTACTTTTCATTCCTAGATGGGTTTAGTGGTTACGATCAAGAACAGGTAGCACTTGAAGATCAAGAAAAAACCACATTCACCTGTCCTTGGGGTACCTATGCTTACTGAGTATTGCCATTTGGATTATGCAATGCACCTGCAACATTCCAAAGGGCAGTATTAGGAATTTTTTTGGATCTAATACATGACTGTGTAGAGGTGTACATGGATGATTTCACAGTTTATGGAAACTCATTTGAAGAAGCTTTAGACAACTTGGAAAAAGTTTTAAAAATATGTCAAGAAGCAAACCTTTCACTTAGTCATAAAAAATGTTTTATGATGTTTACTGAAGGTATTTTTTTAGGGCACCACATTTCAGGGGATGGGATTAGAGTTGATGAGTCAAAGATTGAAGTCATTTATAACCTATCTATTCCAAATTTTCAAAGAGATGTTAGAAGTTTTCTAGGATTTACAGGATATTATCGGAGATTTATAGAAAACTTCACCAAAATAGCATCTCCACTCTTCAAATTACTCACCAAAGATTGTGAATTCAAATGGACTTCTGATTGCCAGTTAGCTTTTGAAACCCTGAAAACCAAAATTTTTGAAGCACCTATATTAAGGGGACCTAACTGGAAGTTACCTTTTCATATCTCGACAGATGCCTCCGATACAGCTCTAGGAGCAGTATTTGGGCAAAAAGACTTGATTCCCTATGCCATCTATTATATCAGTAAAAATTTGACTCCTGCAAATTTAAACTATACTGTAACTGAAAAAGAGTTTTTAGCTGTTGTTCATGCCATAAAAAAATTTAGACACTATATAACAGGCTATGAAACTTTTGTTCACACTGATTATTCTACAATTAGATACTTCATGAATAAATCCATTACTAATGGCAGAGTTATAAGATGGTTATTACTCTTACAAGAATTCAACATCACTATTCTAGATAGGCCTGGAAAACAAAACACAGTAGTTGATTTCCTATGTAGACTCCAAAATATCAAAGATGACACTCCAGTTGAAGATCAATTTCCTGATGAATATCTTTTTGCAATTTCTACTCAAACTCCATGGTTTGCTGATATTGCTAATTATTTAGTTTCAGGAAAATTTCCTTCAATAATGAATGCAAGGGATAAAAGAAAAATCATTTGTGATAGTGCAAAATATTCATGGGTTGCTAATGAGTTGTACAAGACAGGTCCAGATTTGATCATTAGAAGGTGTGTTCATGAAGATGAGATGCCTGATATTCTCAAGGCATGTCATGATGAACCTTGTGGCGGACACTTTGCAGATAAGAGGACAACCTATAAGATCCTTAATTTAGGATATTATTGGCCATCCTTGTTTAAAGATGCTAAGGAGTATGTCAAAAGGTGTGACAGTTGCCAAAGGGTAGGGAAACCTTCTCCTTCAGGTGAGATGCCATTACAACCTCAGGTACATGTTGAACCTTTTGAAAAATGGGCTTTGGATTTTGTAGGACCTATTAGTCCTCCATCAAGACAAAAGAAATATATATTAGTTTGCACTGATTATGTTACTAAACGGGTAGAAGCTAAGCCATTACTTGTTGCTAATGAAGCATCTGTAGTTACTTTTCTTTTTGAGGATATTTTTACTCGTTTTGGTGTCCCAAGAGAAATTGTTACAGATTAAGGAGCTCAATTTACATCAAGGCTAGTGGAGCAAATGATGGAGAGGTACAAAAACAGGCATAGAAAATCTAGTCCTTATCATCCACAAGCAAATGGTCAAGTGGAATCTACTAATAAGGTCATTGAAGGAATCCTAACAAAGACTGTTCATTTACATAGAAGAGATTGGGTAGATAGGCTTCCTGAAGCCTTGTGGGCCTATAGAACTACATGGAGAAACACAACAGGCCATACTCCTTATGAGATTTTTTATGGAAAGCAAGTTTTGTTTCCCATAGAGTTCCAAATTAAAACTTTCAAAATGGCAGTTCAGCTAGGACTTGATTTGACGGAGGCACAAAAGCATAGACTGGAGCAGATTAATGAATTGGATGAGATCAGAAAAGATGCAGTTCAGAAAACAAGTCTAGTCCAACAGCAAAGGGCTAGATGGCATGACAAGTACATCAAAGAGAAGAAATTCAAAGAAGGTGACTGGGCTCCCTTTTTTGATTCAAAATTCAAGGATTTTCAAGGTAAATTTCAGACACATTGGCTTGGGCCATATGAAATTGTTGAATTTTTTGATAATGGGGTAGTAAAAATTAGAACTATAGATGAAGAAGAGGTCACTTTTCTTGTGAATGGTCATAGATTGAAGCTATATCACAAACCACTCTCAAGAGAAGAATTTGTCAAGAAGTTCCAAGAAAGCAGTGATGTGAAGTTAATGAAGAAGAATCTCTCTTCTTCATCAACTTGATTAAATTTTCTGAAGCATTTCTCTTTGAAAAAAAATAAAAATAAATAAATAAATAAATAAAAATAAAGGTATAAACATGAAAACAAATCATTGATTGGCATGTTTATACAGAAAAGATAGGGTGAAAATCAGAGTCTCTCTGACACTCTAACTTTTCCATTTTGTTTTTACAAGCAACTATTACAAAATCATAAGTTCAGATCCATAGTGCTTATGATCCATCTCATTTCATTTAATTCCATCCACTTATCCATTCATACTCCATTTCATTCATTCATTCATATTCTACTTCATTCCATATTTCATTCATCTCATTCCATACTCCATCCATCTCATTTTCATGTCAAAATTTAAAGTCTGATGTCTTACTGCAAATGAATAACAAATGTCATGGATTGCAGGGCAGTTCTTATGTTCTTCCACTCCATTTCATAAACTGAATCCTTTCCATTTCATCATCCACTTCATACATATCATGTCTCATCATCCATCTTCATTCATACCATATAAAATTTCACCTATATTCCAAAAACACTCCATTCCATGATTAAAATACTCTACAGGTACATTTTGCAGCTTAACAGACATTCTACAGCTGATCAACCTTTCTGCAGCCAGACAGTCATTTCGCAGCTACCAATCCTGAAGACATTAATCAGTAGACATTAGAATTGCAACAAAAATGATCCAGTGTATCCATGAATAAGAAGAATCAAGAAGAATTATGAAGACTCTTCCAAAGGTGAACAAAGAAGACAATGACTACAAAAATCAAATGAAAAGCAGAGGTAACAAGTTTAGATTATAATGGCATTTCATAAAGTTTAGCATAGTTTTAGTTATGAATTGTTCGAAAAGGTTGTTTTAATTATTTTTATTGATCATGACCAATAAACCCTCCACAAACTTTGGATTAAAATCTCTCATTTCAAATTCTATACCCGATATCATTTAAGCGGTTCAAATGGTTGGAGTGTTTGAATTCTTCACGTCACCCAATCAAATCATTCAATGATGATTTTTTTTTCCGTTATAAAAATCTCCGCCATCTTTTAAATCATTAATTCGTTTCCTCCACCTCACTCCATTACCTTATTTCGTAACTACTTCCATCACTCAATTCTGTAGCCGGCACTTCATTCTGCAAACAGAGATATCCATTATCACCGAGAGCAAAGCAAAAAGGGTATATTAGTTTGGATATCAAAGAACTATCATCGTGGGTAGAGATTGAGCATTATCACTGTAAACGCAGAGGTATAGCAGTGTGGGAATTTGAAGCCATTTATCACTGAGAGACAGAGGTATAGCAGTGTGGGAATTTGAAGCCATTTGTCACTGTCAACCAGAGGCATATCAGTCCAAAGTTTCATTGTCAACCAGAGGCATATCAGCTCGAAGTTTGAAGCTGTTGTCACTGTCAACCAGAGGCATATCAGTCCGAAGTTTGAAGTTGTTGTCACTGTCAACCATAGGTATATCATTCCGAATTTTGAAGCCATTGTCATTAAGAACCTGAAGCCATTTCAATTCGAAGGTGAAAGTTATTGTTTCAGTGGGTAGAAAGAGTATTAATCTGAACATTGAAGAAGAAATTATGGGTTTCATTGTAAGAACTGAACCAGTCGGTACAAAATACCTATAAGGCTACCCTCAATGTAAAGAAATGTTGCAACAGATAGGATGGTTACAATTTTTGGAGAAATTTAATGGCTTCCACAAAGAAGTCACTAAAACATTTGCAAGATCATTTCAAGGAGCTGAAGTTGAAGTGGGAGATGTCAAATTCACTGTCACTGAAGTTTTCATTACAGAAACTACAGGGTTGCTTAGAAATGGAGAGAGATGGTTCAAAAACAGAGAATTCCATCATGAATCCTGGAAGCAAATTCTAAAATCACCAAGTATGGATGTCACTGTGTTTAAGAAAGGAATTCCAAGTTTTGCATTGAAAAATAAATGGAGAAACATACTACTTATTCTGCAAAAATTTATTACATGTGAGGGTAGATATGGCACATTTTATGTTTACCACATTAGACTGATAATGCATTTTCTGGGGGAAGACTTAAACTTACCCTACTTCTTGCTTCAAATTTTGAAAAACATGGCTTCCTGTGTTCAAAGAAGGGTTCAATTTTTAGAGACAACTCTATACCATCATGGCTTGGTGAAGATTTTAATTGAACACCATTTAGCCAAAACAAATGATACATGGGACAATTTCTTGATAAGAAATCATTTTGAAGAGCCAAAAGAACCCTCACCTGAACAATAGCCCACAAGGAGAAGTAGAAAATGGAGAACTTCAAAAACTGAAATTGACAAAATAGTCCAAGAAAGTAGTGAGGAAATCATCTCAGAGAAGTTAACTCAAATCAAGAGACAACTTAAGAAAGAGAAGGTAATCAGGAAATCTGCCACAGAGAAAGGAGAGGGATCTTCTCAGCCAAGAAGAAGCCATAGACTAAAGGGGAAACTAAGGAAAACTCAAATCAAACAAACAGGGGTGATTAATATAGAAGATGAGGAAACATCTATTGAAGAATATGTTGAAGAGGATTTTAATGAAGGAACCCCTAAAATTGGCCCTGCTCAGCAAGAAGTTTATGATTATGTTGAAACTTTGGAAAGGAAAGCTTCAAAGAGCAGAGAGAGAACCCCTAGTCCTCCACTGTCTAAAATAGATGTGTTAAGAAGGGATAGGTATGAGCTGGAGATACTTAATAGACACATAAAAAATGAGAATGAAATTTTGAAGGAACAAGTCAAGCTCAAAACCGATATGAACTCAACCTTATCCCTACATATAGACAAAGTGGAAAAGGATAATGAAAAGTTGAAGAAGAGGAACAAGAAGCTAATCAGGGCACTTACCAACTTAAGGTTTAAAATTATCATCAGAAAACCCAGAAGATCTTTACCTTCCAGGCAAAGGAGAAGGAGAGGATTAGATGTTATTGCAGAAGCCTCTAAGTTTATAGGATAAGTTGAATGAGGACATGCAAGAAGTCAGCAGTGGGGGTATGTTCAGCCTCAAGATTGTGCTTCCTTTCATTCTACTTTACCTCATTTTCCTTTGTCCATTGCTATTCCAGATCCAATTGATCAATGAATTTAGTTAAAATTACTTTTAGAATGATTAACATGACTGACTTGCTAAGTTTTGTGATTTTTTCCATTGTAATGCATTTTGACTGAAACTAGCTGCAGAATGCAGACATTCCATAGCTAACCGGAAATTCTGTAGTTGTCTTCACGTTTCGGTATGTTCCAGGTGGCCTCTCAAGAAAAACCGCATATGGGCATATTCCACGTCATGTCTACATTGTTCGTTGCTCACCATGAAGGAAGAAACGAATTCTGGATATGGTTTTGGTACGTGGGAACACATTTAAGAAGGCAGACTTCTAATAGGACTGTCTTAGTCCAGATGTCCTTTTCCTTTTTACGCAACCACTTCAAGAGTCCTAATGTGATTTCGATAAGGGAAGACAATGATCCTGGAATTGTTGCAAGTCTTTTTATGTACATTTGTTATATAAACACTTGGGAAACCAAGAGCTAGGCTAGATTTTGTTCTAGATTTTGCTTAGATTCTGTGCTACATTTCTGAAGACGCAGATTGCTCTGTTCAAGTTATTTCTCCTTTAATGAAGCAGACAGTATTGTTTTGAAAGCATTGATTTGATTTGGAGTTAGATTCCGTCTGGTGGTAGAGGGCCCCTGCCTCCTGCACAGTTTTATTTGCGTAATTTAGATAAGTATCCTAGCTGCCTTTACGTTTTTGAAGTTGAATTCGTAGTTGTTTTCATTAGCTACTATAGTTATACTCGTTCTAAAAACTCTTCCAAAAGAAGAAACTCTTCCAAAAGATTATAATGATGAATGGGATATGGCTATAGTGTTGTAGGATTTAATTGAAATCTCTTTTGTTCACCATCACAGTTATACTTATGCTAAGCACTCTTCCAAAAGAAGAAACTCTTCTAAAAAATCCTTATAATGTCTTAAGAATGATTGTGATCTTGAATGCTTCAGTTGTGTGTTTTTACTAAGTACCATAGTTGTTCTTGCTCTTAAAATGCTTTTCCAAAATATCATAATGATGGGTAGGAGATAGCTATGATATCTTAGTTTTTCATTGCTTTCAGTCTTTACGTTTGCATTTGCACTGAATTGTACAGTTAGGATTGTTCTAAGAAACTCTTCCAAAATACCAATCATTATGAACAAACAGACTGTATAATTCCATAGAATAATGCATGATAGCCTAGTTAGGATACTCCGGAGTTTAATTGCACTTAACTCATGCTCAGTTATTTTGTTTTAAGTTGGATAATGACTTGTAGTTCAGCACTGTTTTAGGTTAGTGACATTTTAAGTTCAGTTTTAGCTTAACTCATCGCATTTACACTCCATATTCAGTTGTCATTCACTGCATATTAGATTACTTCAGTTGTTAAACTTAACAAAACAGCCTTCATTATTCACAAAACTCTTCTTGTTCTAAAATCCATAATTGATTCCTCACCATATGAACAGAAGACAATATCATTTTAAGGCCTGAAGTACTTCTGCAACTTCCTTATCATTTCACAAACAAACATTTCCTCAAAAGACTATTTAAAAAATCTATAACCTTTGAGTGAAGTGTAGTGTCATCAAACTAAGTTGCAGAATAGAGTTAGGAACTAGTCTTAGAGTAGAAGACCTTATGATGGTATCAATGTTTTGCTCCAAATATGCTTCAATAAATCTCTAATCAAGGATAAAATGTTGCATCATTGTAAGTTAGTTGTTTAACTGTTTAGTTAGGAGGATTTGCACACTTAGTTGACCATGTCTCAAGCTCTCTCTCAAAATGCCTTTGATGAAAGAATTTGACAAGTTGAGTTTTTGTTTTGAATCATTTGCTTAAAAGTCATTATCAAGCTTTGTTTTTGCTTAGTCATAGTTTAGATTCGATTCTGTTTATAGTATTGCATTTGCATTTACCATTTGACATCAACCAATTAGGCTTCACTATGTTTTTCTTAATCATTAACTTCATTCCATTAGCTTTCTAGTAATTTTTCTTGTGAACATAAAGCCACCAAAAGATCAAAAACATCATAAATCATCACAAAAGACCAAAAACATCACAAAACACTACACACAACGCATTAAGAAACAAACACCTAGGTACATACAGTACACTTCACTTCAGCAGTTTACCAACCCTGGTTGAAAATTAAATGAGCTCAATTTAGGAGACTAGATTGAGACCAAACAATGTTTATGTCAGTTATTAAACTATTTGTGCTTGAAACCCTTTGTTATTCATAAACTTGTTGTCCATCTTACCCCATTTTCCCCAAAGATCCATTTTACCTTGAATCAAATCGGCCCTTCAACAACCTTGTATCACCATCTGAAAGCTTTTTTGACCTCTTCAACCCCATATCCCAGTTGATCTGACATATTTTTACCTATCTTATATCTTTGATCAGTTCATCCCTCACAACCTAAAAACCAAAACCAAAAACCTACTTCATAACTAGCATAAAATCAGAACACAATAAGCAAACACATATATATCCCTTACACAAATAGAGAGAGACCTCTCTGAGTCCAAGAAGGCTAGGTCCTTGGGCTCCAAAGACTGGTTTGATGTTACACTATCATTTGGCTTTCCAATCAGCCAAATCACGGGACCCTAACATAATGGCGATTACGGTGGGACTCTGAGTGATGAACAAACTTAGATTCCCTAAATATTTGAGCAGCCTTAAGAATACTATCTGATTGACTTATCCCACCGCTCACTAATATAATGGCAATCATGGTGGGACTTTGAGTGAAAACATCCTAGGTATCCCTTAGGAACTCTCAAAATCTTAGTCAAACTTAGAAGAGTAGAATTTGGTTGTCTCACCATCCTAGAAAAATGATGAATTAGCTGTAGGACACTCTTAAAAACCTTAGAACTACATAAAAAACTTAGAAAAAACCCCAAAAACTCCCTTAGATTGGCTTTTTCCCTAGTTACTGGTGGTGGACCATAGCTACATCTTTAAAAAAACAACCAAGTTCCACCTGGTGACTCCACTAGCCTCCAGTAGGCCTAAAGACTCCATAAAAGACCAAAAAATTCATAAACCATACCTTTTAGCTAACTCATCCTTCCAAAAAATTAAGCTTAGGGTAGAAACTCTGTAATCAGTGACAAATTAAGTATAACTTAGCGATTCAGAAGACCTCACCTAAACATAGGAGATAAGAAGAAGTCTTCTTGCCAAGAGAAACATTAGCTTGGCCATATAGCCTAGAAAACTATTAAAACCAAGTGAATCACTCTTCTTTACAAGTTTCCATCGCAAAGTTTGCTATAAAACATTTTCCCATAAGCATCTTTGATAGTGTTGGTGGTAGACCATAGTTCTCATAGAAATCCACGTGGTGACTCCACTAGTCCATCCTTTTTGTTTTGACCACCCTTCACATTAGTAAAACCCTAATGAGGCCATTCATCCGAAACATTCACAAATAACATCCTCTAGAAACTCTACATTCGAAATCTGGCTTCACAAAGAATCAACACTAGATCTCATCTAGACCCAAATCCCTCTATCATAGTAGATCATCTAGAGAAGATTTTGTGGCAAACTTCCGAAACTGGCAATTTAGCTACCGATAGGTCCATCCGTAAAGCAAGATCAGTACCTAAATATCTCACAGCCTTGCAAGATTCCCCCTTTAACTTAAAATCAGCAAAAACTCTTTTTAGAAGTAAGTCACAAAGTAAGATAAAATTTGACGATCTTGAGCCCCTAGATCTACCACATAGTCCTAGTAGAGAAGCCTCACCTACTACACCTCTTGACTTTCAGCTTCTCCATCACTTTGGCTACTACCATCCCAGATCTGCTCAAAATCAGATCATTATTCCAAGTACATCCGCCATGCCCATCCAAAATACTATTGTTCAAACCACCTCATCTCATCTCACAAGCCCTCATTTTGTACATCATCCATTAGCTCCCGTCATGGCAGCCTGGTATGCACCTTTGGTGTTGCCACAACCTTTGGCTCCCTTAAAAAATGACTATCAATCCAAAATCCCACACTTTACCAGCGTTGAGGCTTCCACAGCTTAGCAACATGTAGATAGGATTAGCAATGCCTTTGAATACATTGAAATAGAAGACGAGACCATCAGAATGAGGATGTTCGCCCAAAGCCTGGGCGGAGAACCCAATAAATGGTTTAAAAGCTTAACTCCAAACAGCATTCACAATCTCCCAGAACTCTACCAAACCTTCATAAACAAGTGGGAAATCCGAAAGAACCCCATTCAAATCCTGTCAGAATATAACAATCTAAAATGGGAAAATGGGGAAAGTGTCCAAGTATACTGCACTAGGTTCAACAGTGTGTATAATGCCCTCCCACCTCACTTCAAACCTCCAGTTGGCTCAGCCTTGGAAAAGTTCCCCGAGGGTTTTAACCCAGACATGACCTATCAGCTAAGAGACAAGGACCCCCTCACCTTAGAGGAAATGAAAAAAGTAGCCATAAGGGCAGAAGACAACTTAGCAGAAAAAAGAACTAGGACTAGATTAGAAAGGAAAGTCACCTACTGGGATGAGGTCTCCACTTCAGCCCCTTCCTTAGATCCTAGACTAGATGACTTAGTTAGGTCCATGGCCAAAATGTGGGAAAATATAAGTGAAAATACCCCTCTTAGGCATAACCAACCAAACTCTCCAAACAGAAACCAGAACCAAAATTTTAGGAGGGAACAACCTCAAAACAAACCAAGGAAAAATGACCAACAAATTAGGCCACCATTTAATGAAAATTATGTGGAAGAAGATGATAGAGATACAGAACCCATTGATGAAAATCATTTGAACCTCATAGGGTCTAATAATGAGAGTGAGGTGTACCTCACAGAAGAAGAACAAGCTATTGAGATTGCAACAAGATGAGGAGCTTAGTGGAAAGAAGTTGCCTTCACTAAGTGGGCCTGCAGGCTATTTTTGGCGCAAAGTCTATTTTTAGACTCTGTCTATTTTTAGACATATGGATCATGTTCTATGAGTTGCAGGATGCTATTTGTGGATGGTTGGTCAAGTAGGGAAAAATAGATCGACTTCTATTTTTAGACATACTGGGCGGAATCTATTTTTAGATTGCCAGTCTAAAAATAGATATGTCGAATATTATTAGCTCTTAATAATATTTGGACTCTAAAAATTATCTTATCCTCTTGGAGCACTTCATTTTGAGTCACAGATGTGGCACATGCAGCTGACAGAAGGAATTACGCTATTCCTAGGGTTTAGTGGAGCTATTGCATGGTTGACTTCAGTTAGAACTCATGTGACAGAGTTTGGTGGAGTTGATGAGACAGTTAATGGAGTTGTGTTCAGTTTAACTTAGTTAAGCTAGTTGTATCTAGTCTAACTGATTGATGCAATTAGTGAGAGTGGTGTGAATTAATTATTAATTAATTCACTAATTATTAACTCATAAATCAACTAAAGAATACATCAGTTAAATGCAGTGCATGGACAGTTTCAGTGGAGACCAGTGGAGAGGTAGGTGAAAGAACAAGTGTGACTATTAGTTGTGACTATACTGGTGCATGAGATTTGCACACACATTGATGGAGATTCCAATGAGGATTGCGTAGTACATACCAGTTCGATTTGAACCTGGATCTTGTAATTATCCATATTGGATTGCGCAGTAGAGGCAGGCTAACAGGTGGAGCAGATTGGAGCATGTGTTTTGTATGATCTGAGCTTGTGTAGTGTGTAACAATTGGAGATTGTACTGAGATCTTGTGAGGAGTTTGTACAATTATTGTTACATGATCTCTATCATTATAATATACAGATAGTTGGGGGTTTTCAGCTTTAAGCTTTCCCATAAATACTGTTTTTATATGTGTGATTGTTTATGGTTTTAATGTGATCATGCGATTATCTATATTTCCGCAAATTGATGATCAATAGTAGAAGAGGTTATGTATTATGCATGAAGCTCAAATAGTGTGTGATCAGGATAATCTCGGTGAATAATTTAACAATTATTCAAATTTCTACATGGTATCGGAGCAGTATTGATCATTGGAGCAATTGCAAAACATTGAAGCGGTTGAGTTTTGTGCTGGTGGAATTCGAATTTGCAGCAATGTTTTCTTGGTGTCGAAGTTGAGATGTCTTTCAACGGATTGCGATTGGAGTATGCCCTTGAGGGCAGCTCGAATTATATTGCATGGAAGGAAAATATGGAGGCGGTGTTAGATGACAATGGGTTGAAGGAGTTCATAGATGCTGAAGTCCCAAATCCTACTTCTAGCGATGCTGCCGTAATTGAGGCTTGGAAAAAGAAGACAGCAAAGTGTCGAAGGATTCTGTTGGAGGGTGTGAAGGATCACATAGTGTCCAGCCTGCATGGTAAGGCTTCTCCATTCTTGATGTGGAAAGCATTGACAGATTTATTCCAAAGCAAGAGCGACCGGAGGAAGTTGGCACTCAAGGATAGACTCAGAAACATAAAGATGGAGAAAGGCGACAGTATGCCAAAGTACCTCACGAAGTTCATCCAATGCAGGGATGAGCTGGCAAGTGTGGGGGTGACTGTAGATGATGAGGACTTGGTGAGCTTGGCTCTCCTTGGGCTTCCGAAGAGTTGGCATTCCTATCAGGACTCTGTCAATGGTCGAGAGAAATTTCCAGGATGGGAGCGACTTTGGTCGGATCTTGTGCAAGAGGAGATAAGGCAGAGTACCAGGGACGGATCTTCATCAAGGAACTCTGATGAAGAGAATTGCGCTTTGGCTGCCAAAGAAAAGAAGGGGAAGAGAAAGAAAGCTTCTCATTCCGGTGCGAAAGGCAAGAAGCAGGACATGTCCAAGGTGAAGTGCTTTCACTGTCACCAGCACGGACATTATGCCACAAATTGTCCGCAGAAGAAGAAAAATAAGCAGGCTGCTGGATCTGCAGCGGGAGAGGCCTTAGCCTCGTAGTTTGAGCTGGATTTTTCGCTGATCTCATGCTTGGTATCAAGTGTGATGGGTTCAGTTTGGTTCTTGGACAGTGGTGCGTCTTTTCACATGATAGGAGATCGAGATTTGTTTTCTGATCTGGATGAGAAAGATCTTGGAGTGCACATCGAGATGGGCGATGATGGTAGATACAGTGCGACCGATATCGGTACCATTTCCTTTGAGAGGGATTCTGGTAAACCCTTCGTATTGAAGGAAGTGATGCATGTTCCAGGATTGAAGAAGAATCTTATCTCTGTGGCGATGTTAGAAGACAAGGCATATGATGTTGTCTTTAGCGAGGGAAAGACTTTCCTGTGAAGTAAGGCAACTGGTGAGACCCCGAGGATAGGGGTTCGAGTTAATAACCTTTATCAATTGTAGGTAGATGGTTGTGCAACAATGGCAGGAAAGGTAGAAGGAGTGTTGAGCCGGGATGATGGCGAGTTGTGGCACTAGAGATTGGGCCACCCTCACCATGGAGCTTTGAAGATACTGCAGCAGATTTATACTGGGCTTCCTAAAGGCACTCTTGCGCAATCAGATCAGTGCAAGGTATGTACCTTGGGAAAATTTGTGAAAGCCACCTTTCATGAGAAGGATAGTCGTGCCACGATGATCCTTGAGAGAATTCACACAGACGTGTGTGGACCTTTCTCAGTAGCTTCGACAGCAAAGCATAGGTACTATGTGATATTTTTTGATGATTTTTCTCGTAAGTGCTGGATCTTCTTCATGCAGAAGAAGAGCGAGACATACTCAAAGTTCTGTGAGTTCAAGGCACTGGTTGAGAAAGAATCGGGGAAGAAGGTGAAGTCTCTTAGGAGCGACAATGGTGGTGAAATCATCTCTGGTGAATTCAAGGACTTTTGCAGTGCAGAAGGAATTCAAAGAGAGCTCATAGCACCTCATAACCCACAGCAGAACGAGGTTTCTGAGTGGAAGAACATAATGATCGTGGGTGCTGCACGGGCGAGGTTGCATGATCAGGTCCTACCCATTCACTTGTGGGCGGAGGCATGCAATACTGCAGTATATGTGCAGAACCGTTGTCCTCACAGGATACTTGGCATGAGTACACCCGAGGAGGCGTTTTCTGGTAAGAGGCCTGATATTTCCCATTTGAGGATTTTTGGTTCACCTGTTTACATTCATGTGATGAAGGATGCCAGGAAAAAGCTGGAGCCGACTGCGGAGGTTGGGACATTTGTGGGGTACACTGATATGCCCCACAGCTATCGTGTGTATTTTACAGACAGTGCAAGACTGTCGTGCAACGGGATATCAAATTTCAGGAGGAGAAAGCCATGACGTGTTCGCTTGATAGGGAGCTACACTTGCATGTAGAGGAGGAACTATTAGTTCCTAAGGATGAGTCTTAGGATGTGGATCAGCCACAAGATGAGGTTCATGGAGTGGAAGAAACCACTCATGCAGCGCCAACCATCAGAGGGCGGAAGCGTACTACAGAAGCTGAGCGACTAGATCAAGATGCAGAGAAGGTTGTAGGAGCACCTACATCACAACGCAGATAGAGACAGTCACCTGACCAATATACTGGATACATGGCTCTTATGAGAAAGTGTATCGTGACAGAGCCATCCTCTTTCGAGGAAGCTATGGAGGACCCCGCATGGGTAGATGCCATGGTGGAAGAGTATGATTCGATTGTCAGAAACAGTGCATGGGAGATTTTCTCGAGGCTGGAAGGGAAATCAGTGGTGGGTTCGAGATGGATCTACAAAGTGAAGCAGACAGCTGACGAGAGTGTGGAGAATTACAAGGCAAGATTTGTTTCCCGAGGCTTTTCACAGATAGAGGGGATCAATTATGAGGAGACCTTTGCACCTGTGGCAAGGTATTCTTCCATACGAATGATTCTTTCTCTCTTAGTGAAGATGGGGTGGCACATTCATCAGATGGATGTGAAGATTGTGTTCCTCAATGGAGTGATTGAGGAGGAGGTGTACATAGAGCAGCCCAAAGGTTTTGAGATCATCAGCAGCGAGTCGCATGTGTGCAGGCTCAAGAGAGTGTTGTATGGATTGAAACAAGCACCTCGTGCTTGGTACACACGGATAAACAGTTATTTCATCGGACTTGGATTCTCCAAGAGTGAGGCGGATCCGAACCTATACCAGATTTTGGTGGAGGGTAAGTTTTTGATCATTGTACTTTATGTAGGTGATTTTATTTTGACAGGTGATGGGCTTTTGATACTCTCATGTAAGGAGGATCTTGCAAAAGAGTTTGAGATGAAGGACTTGGGCCTCCTTCATTATTTCCTGGGATTGGAAATTTGGCAGCGCAGTGGTGGACTGTTTTTTTCTTAGGGTAAGTATGCCTGGGAGATACTGGAGAAGTTCAACATGCATGGCTACAAGCCTGTTGATACTCCTCTTCTTGGTGTTTTGAGGAAGGAGGATGCTACTTCTGTGGAGGTAGTGGATGCCACTGTTTATCGACAGTTGGTGTGGTCGCTTATGTATCTGGTCAATACACGACCCGATATATGCTATGCAGTTAACTAGCTTTCACAAGCTATGGTTAAGCCTACCAAGCTCTTCTATAAGGTAGGCAAGCATGTATTGCGTTATCTCAAAGGAACATCGGGATATGGATTGTGGTACAGACAGTCGGATGAGGTGAAACTATGTGGCTTCACAAATGCAGATTGGGCAGGGAGCCCAATGGACAGAAAAAACACATCTGGAGGGATTTTTAGTATCGGGTAGACAAAATTTTCTTGGTACAACAAGAAGCAGAGATCCATGGCACTCAGTTCAGCAGAGGCCGAGTATATGGAAATGAGTTTGGCTGCATGCGACGCTATATGGATGAGGAAGATCCTGGTCAGGTTGTTCGGTTCACACTTAGAGCCTACTATGATTTATTGTGATAATCAGAGTTGCATCAAAATCTCGGTTAATCCATTATTTCATGATAGATCTAAACACATTGACATCCGATATCATTATATCAGAGATTGTGTGCAGCGGAGAATCATGTTAATTTCATACATTCCTATGGAGGATCAGGATGTTGATATCTTGATGAAGGCGCTCACCAGAAGCAAATTCGAATACCACAGGGGAAGGATAGGGGTTGCAGATAATCCTTATCTTTTTGAGAGGGAGTGTTGATATTGCAACAAGATGAGGAGCTTAGTGGAAATAAGTCGCCTTCACTAAGTGGGTCCGCAGGCTATTTTTGGCGCAAAGTCTATTTTTAGACTTTGTCTATTTTTAGACATATGGATCATGTTCTATGAGTTGCAGGATGCTATTTTTGGATGGTTGGTCAAGTCAAGAAAAATAGATGGACTTCTTTTTTTAGACATACTGGGCGAAATCTATTTTTATATTTCCAGTCTAAAAATAGATATGTCAAATATTCTTAGCTCTTAATAATATTTGGACTCTAAATATTATCTTATCCTCTTGGAGCACTTCAGTTCGAGTCACAGAAATGGCACATGCAGCTGACAGAAGGAATTACGCTATTCCTAGGGTTTAGTGGATCTATTGCATGGTTGAATTCAGTTATAACTCATGTGATAGAGTTTGGTGGAGTTGATGAGACAGTTAATGGAGTTGTGTTCAGTTTGACTTAGTTGATCTAGTTGTATCTAGTCTAACTGATTGATACAATTAGTGAGAGTGGTGTGAATTAATTATTAATTAATTCACTAATTATTAACTCATAAATCAACTAAAGAATACATCAGTTAACTGCAGTGCATGGACAATTTCAGTGGAGACCAATGGAGAGTTAGGTGAAAGAGCAGTGTGATTATCAGTTGTGACTATACTGGTGCATGAGCTTGCACCACACATTGATGGAGATGCCAATGAGGATTGCGTAGTGCATACTAGTGGGATTCAAACCTAGATCTTGGTAATTATCCATATTGGATTGTGCAGTAGAGGCAAGCTAACAGGTGGAGCAGATTGGAGCATGTGTTTGGTATGATCTGAGCTTGTGTAGTGTGTAACAATTGGAGATTGTACTGAGATCTTGTGAGGATTTTTTACAATTATTGTTACATGATCTCTATCATTATAATATACAGATATTTTGGGGTTTTCAGCTTTAATATTTCCCATAAATACTGTGTTTATATGTGTGATTGTTTATGGTTTTAATGTGCGCATGCGATTGTTTATATTTCCACAAATTGATGATCAATAGTAGAAGAGGTTATGTATTATGCATGAAGCTCAAATAGTGTGTGATCAGGATAATCTCGGTGAATAATATCTCAGTTATTCAAATTTCTACACAAGCATTCTTCTCTTTGAATCAGGATGAAACCAACTATGAATATCTCGAGGATCCTTCCATAGATTTTCAGAATGCCATAGTAGAAGCTCACAGGCAGTATGACATTAGAAGAAGAAAAAACCAAGACAAATCCGAGAAAGACAGCTCAGAAACTGCTAAAACCCTTGATACCATCCTTAAAAAAGTAGTGGACAACAACAAAATCATGGTCAGGAAAAATGACCAAAACAAAGATAAAGTTACCGAAACAAGTCTTGGCTCAGATGCTCCTAGTACTTCCACAAAAATTCCCGAGGTGGCTGTGTCAAATAAGATCCCAAAACAAAGTCAAAAAAATCAGAACATAGAGAAAGTCATGGCTGAAAAAGCTGAAGCGAACCTATCTAAACTACAAGTACCTTTTAGTTTTGAGGGAGAAATCACCAAAATAATGATTACCATGCCTCTCACTGAACTTATCACCTAAGGTTCTTATAAATCCCAAGTGTTAAAGGTCCTGAATATAGGAAATGATGCGAACACCCTTAATCTAGCTGATGACACTCTTGAAGTGTTGTTTGGTCCGAAAATAGAAGGAAAATTTCAAGAAGGAACCACTCTTCCCTTTTAGAACAGTTTGAATATCCATGACCAAATCCTTCACAATGCCATGCTAGAATCCGAAGCCTCGCATAATCTCATGCCAAAGGTTGTAATGGAAATATTAGGCATAGAAATCACAAGACCATAAAAAGACTTATATTCATTTGATTTGAGTAGAGCCAAATGTCTAGGTTTTGATCAAAGATCTTTGTTTAAGTTTGGACCAAGTACTTGCAAAACATCTGATCATGGACATAGTGGTATCAGACATCCCTCCCAAGTACATAATGCTTCTATCTAGATCTTGGGGAGCCAAGCTCCAATGAAATATTCAGCTTGATATGTCCTACACCACTATTCTTGTGTTTGACCAAACTAGAATACTCTATTGAGAGTCACACATGAAATACATGATCAGTAGCCAAGAGAGGCCAGATAACATCCTGATGTATTCCTTGCATTCTGATCTAAACTCCTTCATTCTACACACTGATGAGGACATTGAAGAATAGTCAGAAGAATTTGAAACAAACTTAGACCCACCACATTAGCTACCCCTAGTTATCTATGATGAACTAGACACTCAAAACTATCATGATCATGAAGAACTATGTCTTGCTAAAAGTGAGTGTTTTCCTTTTGAAATATGGATAGAGCAAGAAGCACAAACCATTATATACTATCAAGCAAATTACTCAAACCTTAGGCAAACATCAGTAGTAACATCAAGAAAATTTTTCAGAATAAAGGCATTAGAAGACTTACATATCACAAACCTCTTTGGAATTCAGGAGTAGGGAAGCTTAATGTTTTTACCATACCTCAAGGATTTACCATCACATAACTCTTCCACTGCAAATAAAACCTTTACTGTAGCCATAAAAACTCAAAATCTAGAAAAAATGCCTGATAAACTTCTTATGAGCAAAGATGATGACTGTAGTCCAAGTATACCTGAGTTACTCGAACTAGCTAAGATTCTGTCACTCCACCAAAGACTTAGAACTGCTAGAGTTGGCAATATCATTCAGAATACTACTTCATACAGAGAAAATAGTGAGAAAAACCATGCCACTACCATCACTCCAAGAAACAACTTCAACAAAAGAAAATACAAGAATATGAACAAATTAGTAATAGTCAAAGATAAAATAGTTGGTCATAGGATCTGTTTTGATTTAGAAACACTAACACACATCCTAGTGACATAAATTTTGTCCTTCCTACCCAAGACCATGATATACCGATGATAAGTGTTTTTAATCATATGTCTTTGCAAGATGATGTTTCAGGGTATAGCCAATTGATTCCATTACAAAGTAGACAGCTTAAAGATTTTTTCCAATATACTAGATGTAGTTCCAGTTTCAAATTCAGAACTGCAAAACCACCAGATGTCAAACATATGCTCCTAAAAGCCATGTTTCCAGTCCTGAATTTCTACATGTTGACATACCTTGATGATGTCATTATATATTTAAAAAATGATAAAGAATACATGCATTACTTGAAAAAGATGTACAGTAAAGGAAGGAGTGGAAATCAGAGGTATCAAGAGGTACAACAGGAAGATACCGGTTTGTTCAGAGATTCATGCATGAATCCTTATGTCATGCTTGAAAGAGAAAATTTTCCAAATTTCTCTTTTGAAGAGCTGAGTGGACCAAGAGTGGTAGGAGATCCTTATGAGGACAAGATGCTTAAGTTTCACCATTTCCAAGATTTCGGAGTTTAAAACATTTTCAATCATTGTATATACCAATGTTTGAAAAATAGATAAAAACAGAAAATTCAAAAACAATAGAAAAATAGAAAAAGAGGGCGATTTGAAAAATAGAAATAAGGCCCCATGTTCAAAAAATAGTCATTCAGAAAGCGCGCAAGTATAAATTCTGTTAATAGTGCTCAAGTGTCTTGTTTAGTTATCTAGCCTAATCATAGCTGAACATGTTTTAAATTTATTTGCTGATAAGTTAGTGAGCGGAAAAGATGGTCAACATTGTGTAAGATTTACTTATCAAAGAGAGTATATTAGGAAAAGATACTGGTTCCACATGCTCAAAACAGAACCAAAGAGGGAAGCGGGAATGAAAAAAAAATTGTGCATCCTAGCCCCGTTTTTCTAGATTTCATTTTTTGAAAAATAATATTGTGTGCAGCTTGTCTTTCATGCCGCAAGTACATGACAAATCAGACGGTCTAACCCTGATTTGATCATTTTTCAATTTCATTTTTTAGATTGGAGAACAAAATCCTATCAAATAGCTTAACCTTGGCAGTTGAGCTAGCATAGGTAGAGTAATGAAGGAGTTCATCAGCTTAATTTGAACTCTCGACAGATATAAGTGTAGAACTAGATAGGTTCATTTTTCAAAAAAAATAAAATTGTCAAAGGGTTGCTAGTCCAAATTCACCCAAAGGAAGAAAAAATGTTAGGAAAGATAGTGGGGTAGGTAGAAATATCATTGATGTTAATCATGTTGCCAATTTTCATAAATAGCATCAAGGAAGAATGAAATTTGCACCAATGGATAAGGCACTGGTCTTCATAAGCCAAAGATCTAAAATTCTACACACCTCCTAAAAAGGAGTTGCCCTCCCCAAATGGAGCCACTATTATTCATCAGTACTTTTCACTTGATGGTGATGACTAGTTGTAACAGCCAAGTTTTCCAGCAGCTGATCTAAAAAATTGCCAAATTTTCTAGCTAGAAAACACCCATAAAAAAAAATTTCCCTCCTACCTTTTCAATCCACCCATGACGAGATGAAACCTCATTATCAAGCCCTATCTAGCCTCAGCCATACTAGCTTGTCCATCAGCTCCAAAGAAAAAAATCCAAATCTGTCCAAAGAAGTCTCCCCTAAGTTAGGTAGTGGTGCTTTAGGAATTTCTCCCTTGGCAAACTATCCTAAAGCCAAAGAACCTCTATTTGCTACAGACCAGTCATAAGAGACCTACCCATTCTACAAATAAAGTTGGTTACACCCTTAAGTCGTGCCACTAACAAGCCCTAAAGTCTCAGCAATGCACATGCCCTAGCTCAAACTGATATTAGGTGGTTTTACAGTTTTTCAATGGATCTTTCAAGAGCAGAAGTGCACCAACATCCCAGAAGATAGTATTTGGCTCAATGTGAGAAGACAGTTGCTTCTCATGTGATTTTGAGCCTGGGATGCAGCTACAGGGTAGAGAGTTGTTTGATTAAGCTCCTGCGATCACAGTCAAAGGTTAGTAAATTATGAATGACAAGAAGTGCTTTGCAAATACTAACCAAAATGCTTGTGATTTCTAAAGAGGCACAGAGATATTTGAAAAGAAAAATTACATGTCTCAGAGAAGTGCCCATCTTGACTATTATCAATTTGTCATTCTTCATTTGCTCAAGCATGAAAAGGTAGTGAAAGGAAAAATAACACTGTTAAAAGGTAATGAAATGGCATCACTGAGAAAAACCTCCATCATTTTATAAGTAGAGGGTTGAAGACTGAGAAAACCTCCTTCATTTTATAAGCAGAGGGTTGAAGACTGAGAAGGCCTCCTTCATCTATAAGCAGAGGGCCAGGGATAAAGTTTGTTTTTAAGTTTTTCACTAACTGAAAAGGAAAAATTTAGGTACAGTGGAAGAAAATTGAAGCTTTCTGAATAAAAATGATGTTAAAGGCAGAGGCAAAGCAGTAATGTTTTTTAAAAAAAATTGCATAAGTTTCACTGCTATTGAAATACAATGTGAATCTAATAGGTTGATTATCAATGAAGAAATATTGTTAAGTAGATGGCCAAAGGAGTCAGACAATATTGGTCTCAAACTGACTTCTTCCATCAAGTATAAAGGAAACCACTATTAGTCTTATCATCAAACATACTTCATTGGGTTGAAACAGAGGTTGAAAGGAAACCAGGCATTTTTCAAAGTAGGATTCCTTCATAAACAAAGTAAAGGGGCTCACCATTGTTTGGGGATGAAAAAAAATTATTGCATATGGAAAAGATTCCAAAAGGGATTGCTCTCAAAAAGGGTGAAATGAATGAAAATTCATGTTTCTTGCAGACCTCCTTCACAGAAGAACAAAGGGAAAGCTTTCCCATGTTCAGATTTCAAACCTCAGTTCATCATCCCCTGTTTTATCTCCTTAAAGTTGAAGACTGGATTATTTTGTCAATCTAAGGTTAGTTAGTGGCTTTGGTGATGGAGACCTTTTGTAAACAGGATTTTCACTTATAGTTTCAAATGATTTTTTTTCACCCACAGTCAAAAGAGAAGCTCAAACAACACATGCCAGCTCAATCAGTTTCACAATGGGCATGACCACCTCCAAAGCATCAGGAGCAGACACTGTCAGCTTAAGTTTCAAAAGGGTGAAGCTACCTCTTTACAAAATGTCAAAGAAAACCTAGCATAACACAATGTGTCTTTCTACAGGTGTCCTTTTTCAACAAGAAAAACAATAAGTGATGTTGATATTCAAAAGGTGTTGCTCTTTCTATTCATAAAGACCTTTTTCAGACTTGTCAAAAGTGACAGCATATGAGAAACAAAAAGACAAGAGGTGGAAAAGGGATATGGAAATTGCAGCTAAGTTTTTCCCTTAGTGAAAAAGGCATTATCATTCAAAAGGCACATCTACAGTTATTCACGTGGCTCGGAGGAGAATTTCATTCGACAGTACGGATATCAAAATGGAAACAATGTTTCATTCCTTAGTGAGAAACAGTGAAAATTTTTAATTCTTGAAAAGGTTGCTTTACTTCAAAAAAGGGTTAGGCCTATGAAGGAAGTGGTTCTTGCCACTGTGTCTTTTATTTGAAACACAAACGGAGTCTCGGTTATGTTTTAAAAAAAGAGCCATGAGATTCATGTTTTCGTTTCAAACCAAAGGTCTTCTCAAACATTTTCAAACCTTCATAAAGCACTTCAAAGGGTTATTGATTTTTTCAAAATATAAAGAGTGGATTGAACATTGGAAGATCCCTTTTTGCATTTCAAAAATGCAAACAACTCCTCTTAGCGGTTCACTGGACCGAAGAAGGAGTTCATGAGCAAAAATTTTCAGACTGCGCAGCACGCTTGGAAAAGCGCATGGCGCGTTCAGGAGCAAGTTTACGAAGAGGCTGTATTCTTGCGTGGCGTGCCTGTAGGTGCCGGTCATGACTACCTGTCATCGACCTGACACCTTTTTTATTGCGCAGTCCCTTCCTATTTCAATGTGCCACGCATGTTTCAATAGTCCAAACACCTTCAACAAGCCCTAAAAGCTGCTCAAACTTTTCAAACAAGGGCTGCCATCCATTTTCAAGGTATTTTCGTTTACCTCCTTGCTATATTCGAGATGCTAAGTGGTGATTAGAAAAGAGAAACTTTCGGTATAAATCAAGGTGTGTTGGGGTAAATAGTTTGAAGAATATTGTTTCAGTTGGATGAAAGTGGAGTAGTCATTTTTGTTTTAAAGAGCCTAAAGCTACCCTCAAGACTATGATAAATCATAAACTCTGTTAGCTATATGTAGTGGTGAAAACAATGGTAAGGAGGGTTGAATTTTTGTTTAAGATCTGAGATTGTTGTGGCTATGATTGCCCAACATTGACATAGTGAAATTGGTGTGTTTATATTGATGTCAAAAGGCCTAAAAAACTGCCCTCAAAACAGTGTTAGAAGGTGAAGCAGTTTTTGAAAGGAAAACACAGTATTCCTAAGTTGAAACAGTGAGCCTAATTTAACAACAGTGATCATGCATGAATGAATTTTTCACTTTCAAAAGTCTTCTTTGTGTGGAAAAAAATAAAAACCAATGCCTCCTTTGATCCATGAAACAGAATATAGTGAGTGAAGCTATTATTTCAATTTGAAGGTGTTTTGTCTAATAGTGTGTGAGAAATAGTGAATACAAAGGGAGTGTTTTTGATTGGGAGGAGTGTTTTTCCTCTGTCTAAATACAAGGTTGTCTTTTTTTTATCAAAAAATAAAGGATCCTTGTAAAATTACCCAGCCACAGTACCATTTTGACTATGTGCTTGTTATTTTGATAACTATTTGTTGATTGGCATGCAAAGGGAAACAAGCAGTGATTTGTAAGGAGCAGAGAGCTGATATTAAACAACCATTTCACACAGCATTTGAGGAATTTCCATTGGTCAAATAGTGAATAACAAAGAGGACAAATTTTTGTGCTTGAGAAGAAATTTCCACAAGATATTTGAGGTAGCTTGGTGTTGCAGAGAGCATTCAAAACAAGATGCCTCCCAGGCAGGATAGTAGGAGTGGATTGCATAAGAGATTTGAGCCCGTTTCCACTGATGAAGTGAATACCCACCCATCAGACTCGTTAAATTTCCATGAGGTTGGGTGTTTATATTTTTGTCAAAGAGTGAAAGAGGTGAATAGCTTTTCTCCTTTGACACATCTTTGCGCTTTGAGGTTTCGAGACAAGCATTTCTAGCGGGCAAGCCTAGACTTCAAATTCTCTCCAAGGTCCATCTCCAAGGCCACTAAAATCCCTTATATTGGGGAGAAGTGGTTTAAACAAAGCCACTTGGACTTAGAATATTACAAGCCCTTTATAAAACCTGAGCACAGACATTCATGTCTGCCATTTTCCCCTTCTCATATCTTTTGACTAGCTACGCCCCCCTTATAAAGATCATCATGAAATACTTCACTTGTGAGGAATATTCTCCCGATTCTATGCCTATCACATTCAACTGCTCATGCATTTCACTAGGACCAAATTGGTAAATCTTCCTTTCTTCTTACATAGGAGCATCGAGAAAATGGCCTCCACTGTTTAGAAAAATCCTCCTTCACAGCAAACAGCCTACCGCTTCCATCACTCTCTCATCAAAGTCATCATTCTTCATCAGCTTGAAAAGAGGTAGGTCTCTTGGGATAATTTCATCACCCATCCATATTTCTCCACTGTCCCTCCAGTTCATACATCCCCTACACCTCCTACTCACCATCCCTCGCCTTCTTCTAGCAGACCTATTCCCAAAAAGCTCAAGTTTACCACAGAACAAACAAAGGAGCCTGAAGAAGGAGAAGAGCATGACCATGATGATGAATAAGGACATAAGAAGGAAGAGGAAAGTGATGATGAGCAGTAGCAAGGGGATGAAGAAGAAAGTGCTGATGAGCTACATCATAGTGAGACAGAACAACAAGGGCATGAAAGTGTTGAACAGGAGCAGCATGAAGGTAATGAACAGTGGCAGCCATAAGATGCTAAACAGGAGCAGCATGAAGGTGATGAATAGGGGCAGCCAAAAGATGATACACAACAGCTAAAACAATATGAGCAGAGACAACCTTAGGGTGATGAAAAATAGCCTCCTCAAGAGGAATATCAACCTTAAGAAGAAGAGGGGAAGCAGGATAAAAAGTTGCAGCATAGTGAGGAGGAAATCTCTCAAAGGTAAGTTCAAAAGGACAGCCAAGGCATCCATAAAGAACTCCAAGACAGTGGCAAAAATGAGGGGAAAAGTGACAAGGGTAAAGAGCCTGTGGAGCATGTGCTAGCTTCCTCTCCTAGGCAAGGAGCCATGCTCTCTTCTCTGAAAGTCACCAAGCCCCGGAAAGCGAAGAAAAGGGTGCCTAGAGTTGTAACTCCAAATGTGACTAGGGCCCTCCGAAGCAAGGGAAAATTGTCAAAGAAACTGATGGTCGAATTTCCCAATAGGAAGAGTACTAGAAGATCCACCCAAAGCAAAGGGAAGGACAAGGAAGAAAGCAGTCATGAATAGGAAAGGGAATTCGACATCATCCAAATCCAAAGTGATGATAGTGATAATGAAGCCCGTATCCTAGAAAACCTCTTGATCCATAGAGAAAGCCAAATTCATGCCTTGAGGGCTGATCTTCATAGAGCTAGGAACTTCAATCACTTTTTGCAAGTCCAAAACAAGAAAATGAGTGTCCATATGGCTGTATATGAGACACGGGCCATCCGATACAAAAATTAGTCCTCCAAAGCAAAGGTGACATTGGAAGAACTCATGGGTGAGTTTGAGGAAAGTTAAGGTGAAGATTAGCCTAGGCGAAAGAGGCCAAGAACCATGGGGCTAAAAAAGTCCCTTGAAAAACAAAAATAAGAAGAAGATGCCTTCTCCAATCTACCCCTCTCACTGCAATGTTTGAACAAGAGATAGAGAACAATCGGGAAGCATGGCTTGAGAGATTTAATGATCACTTGGAGAAGAAATTGGAGAAGGCAAACAGAGACTTGGACCTTCAACGGAGGATGACCGAGAATTATAAAAAGCTCAATCAGTTTGCCCGACGGAAGTTGAAGGCTGCTCAAGAAAAACTCAAGGAGGTTAAAGGGAAGCGACTGGCACAAAAATTGAGGAAAGACACCTCAAGGCTCCAAATTTTTGCCTCTGCTTCACAACATGTTGCTGAAAACCCTTGAGGGGCATGCTCACCAATTTTGGGCGAAATTCGACATATTTTTGTTTTTTTGTCATTTTTGGGTTTTTGGCCAAAACTCATGGGCATCGCCATTTCAGTTTGGGACATCATGAAAGGATGGAAATGGTATCATTGGATGCCATAATTTTAGGGGCACATACTCAGCGATTTTTAGAACATTTGAAGATCTTTTGCTCCCCCAAAATGGCGAAAAACACTCGATTTATCTACACTCTGCCCCATTTATCAACAAGGCTTATTTTTTGGGTTTTTACACACATGCCTCTTTTTGGAGGACTTCCATTGGTTATTTGGGAGAAAAATAAACATTTTCAGAAATTATACACTCAAATATTTCCAACGAGCTATCATGAGCCTCATTTTGACATTGGGAAGGCCTCCAAAGGTTGCTGGCAAGTCAGGGGACCTTTTGCTGATGTATTTTTTGAGTATTTTTGTAAAAATTGAACCTTTCAAAATTGACTTTTCCTCATGTGCGTTTAGCTATTTTTGTACATTATAGGTTATGAAAAGTCAATTTATTTCCCTTTTTTAGAATTTTTAAGATATTTTATTATATATTTTGTGCCTTTGGCTTTGCAAAGCCTCAAGGACAAAATCAGATATTTTGGATAGGCCAATGAGATTGCAAGTTGAACTAAGAGGTTTTCCTCACTTTGGCCTATATATTCCAAAGGATTTCATTATAAACAAGGATAAAATTGATGAATAGAAGCAATATATGGTCATATAAACTTTGGAAGAAATACTTGTCTCATGCTTTTGGGTAGTCTCTTGGATGTTCTTGGATGATGAAAGAGGATTATTGTTGGATTCGATGACTTGGTAGAATGGTATAGTGTCTCTCTCTCTCTGTTTTGTTTTCTAGTTTTTATTCATAAATTCATGTTCTTTCTTGCTATAGGACAGTAGAGAACAAATTTGAGAGGCACCTCAAATTTCATATTTCTTCATAGCTTCGATGTTTTCCTCATTCTTAGTCACATTAAAGAATTCTTGATTGCTCTTTAATAACTTAAGAATATTTTTTGTTGGTTTCATTCATGGTTTTATGCATGCTAAGTATGATTTACGGTATGCCCTGCTTACTCATGGCTAGCCATATCTCCATTTATGAAACTTCTCTTTAACTGATTAGATTGTCATTTGTTGAACCAAGGAGGTCTTGTTCTGATCTTGCCGTTTGCCTAAGACTATGAAAATCTTGTTTTCAAAGTGCCCAATGGCTTGAAGTACTATGTTTAGGTGTTCTAGCATAGTGATTTGACTTGTTTTTCTGTCTTAAATATATTTCCCCAAAGTCTTATAGCTATTTCCTAAAGTTAGAGAATTATATATCTCTATGCATGGCTTGAATGTTTATTTCTAGGCATTTATTAGCTTAAAGTTACATTTCTCATGATTAATGGTTTGCCCTACCATGTTTATGTCAGCTATTAAACTATTTGTGCTTGAAACCCTTTTTTATTCACAAACTTGATGTCCATCTTACCCAATTTTGCCCAAAGATCCATTTTACCTTGAATCAAATCGGCCCTTCAACAACCTTGTATCACCATCTGAAAGCTTTCTTAACCTCTTCGACCCCATATCCCAGTTGATCTGACATATTTTTACCTACCTTATATCTTTGATCAGTTCATCCCTCACAACCTAAAAACCAAAACCAAAAACCTACTTCATAACTAGCCTAAAATTAGAACACAATAAGCAAACACACAGATATCCCTTACAAAAATAGAGAGAGCCCTTTCTGACTCTAGGAAGGCTAGGTCCTTGGGCTCCAAAGAATGGTTTAATGTTACATTGTCATTTGGCTTGCCAATTAGCCAAATCACGGGACCCTAACATCTACTTCTAGTTGAAAAAGGTCCCTGAAACTAAAGCCATCAAGATTGCAGCACTGCAATTTGAGGGAGAAGCACACAATTGGTTGTTCCACGGGCTGTCTACATTGGGACATATCAATGTGACTAGCTACTCTGATTTTAATATAAGAATGGTGGAGAGGTTTGACAGGAAAGATCCTGAAGCACCCTTCATAAGCCTTGCAAAGTTGAAGCAGTCAGGAGATGCAGACACTTATATCTCTGAGTTTTTGAGATTATCGGTCATGGTCTCTTATCTATCTATAGCCAAGAGGGTATACATGTTTATTGATGGCCCGGAGGAACCTTTGCATCGATTGGTCAAATCTACCAAGCCCATCAATTTGCATGATGCCATCGAGAGGGCTAGATATCTCCAAGATGCCTTGCCAAAAGCAAAGGCAACTTTCCAAAGCAAGGCCCCTCACTTCTCTAAGGGGAAGGAAGGAGAAGTTTCTCCTCCCAAGGAGATCTCTTTGAAGAAACCTCTTGATGTTGATCTCAGGAGGGAATTTAGGAAGAAGAAGTTGTGCTTCACTTTCCAAGAGTCATAGGCACCAGGACATAGGTGTGTTGTTGGAAAAGCACACTACATATAAGTCTTCTCTGATTTTGAGAAGGAAGATGATGATGATGAACCTAGGAGGGGTCACAGCACTGATGATGATGAGGAAGACCAAACATCCACTAGAGATGGGAAGGGAGCCTTTGCTCCAATCAGTGGGACTCTTTCTTCTTTGAGAGGAGTGCCTAAGTACTTGACCCTAAGAGTACAAGGTTTAGTTATGAATCAGAGAGTATCTGTATTGATTGATAGTGGGGCAACCCATAACTTTATTGATTCTCATCTTGTGCAAAAGAGAGGAATCCCCACTGTTACACGGTATTTTATCACCGTCCCTACAATCTCTCATCTTTTACATTGGAGAACTATTCTCGTGACCTGTGAATAGTAAAATGTCTTGAAAACACCTTGATGGTATCCTTCTGCATAAGAGAAAGAGTTCTCCTAAAGAACATTTCCTTAGAAAAGCCCCAAAAACCCATGTTTTGGCATTGGCACAAGTAGCCAGTTCATCCCTCGTGCCAATGGGGAAAATACACACTAGTGGGTGCACCAGCTGGCACTATGTACCTATGTATTTCCCACACCAAGCATATGAAGGAATGTTTTTTAACAATAGAAGGCGGAAGTTTGATTCTAACAACTTCAGAACGAGTAATCAAAAAGAATTTCAGTTGTTTTGCTCCGGATCTCCTTGAGTAGGAAGTGGTTTTCCACCTCTCATGGAACCTTCCTAAGGGATAGGGCTCTCCCCCATGATTATAGGGATCCCAACTTCCCTTTCTCCCTCTATAAAAGCATGGCCTCTCCATTTTCTAGCTAGATGAACTTTTGGGAAGGAAATCATAGCTGAGTGAAAATCAAGAGCAAAGCTAAAGAGAACCTTGTGAGAGAGAAAGTTTTGTCAAATCCTTGATAAGCTTTGTGAGATACGTCCCACTGGAATCCTGTCGAAGGAAGATCACAACGTCAGAGCACCGGTTGTAATCGTTCTCTCGTATCTTAATACACATGACTCTGCTATTGGTTCCATGATTGTGTTTGTCTATTATATAATGCAATTTCATTCATTCCTCTATGACTGATCGATAGTTATAAAGTGTGAAATATTACGTTGCATGTTCTCTCTCTTTTTCGCATGTGCACAAGTATCTGGATGCAGCAAGCTCACGGATCGTGACCTATCGAGCTAGGAATGGAAGCGCCACTTCTTCTTTGACAATAGCAGCGAAGGGATCACAGTAAGCGATCTATCACGATTCTATATTTTGTAACTAGGAATCAATAGCTTTGCGTGTTTCGATTGTTGCTAGACCCACTCTAGGGCTAGTGGGATCGCCTCTATTCACAGAGGGGATTTACCTCCACAACACCCACTGATACTTTTGAGGGATTTTCTGTCTTGGTCCTAGGTGATACGACCATGCAATGCATGCAATATGTTCCATCACTCTCTGTCACTATAGGATCCTACACTTTGGTGGATCAATTTTTTGTAGTTGACATACCGGACACCAACATCATCTTAGGTGCCTAATGGTTGATTACCTTGGGGAAGCTTACCACTGATTGGAAAGCCTTTCAAATGGAGTGGGTGGACTTGAAGAGTGGGAAACCACAAATGATTCAAGGCATTTACACTTATCCTTCACCTAATGTTTCCACACAAAGAACAGAGATGGATTTGCACAGTGGAAGAAGGGATCTCATAGTTCTCTCATGTTCATGAGCATGCTATAAGGGACATTATTATCTCATGGAAAGCCACCTGGAATTCCATCAGATTCAGATCTTGTGGGAAAATTTCCAGAAAGTGCTGCTCCAAGTTTAGATTCAGGAAGGATTGGAGCAATGAGAGACAAAGTTACAGCACTGGGAGGCTTGGGATAGCCCAAGAATGAGGCAGATCTTCTTCTTGCTTCACTATCTCCCTCTCATTTTTCTAAATCTGTGCTATGGAACGAGAGGAATGGGAGGATCAGCCTTCCAACAAACCATTTTGGCATGTGTAATTTCAAAAGGGAAATCAGAAACATGGCAAGCACTTCCATGGATGTATCAGCAGTGTTGTCATTGTTGAGCAGTGTGGATCTTTATTGGAAATCTCAACTACTTGTATAGTATTCCAAAGATCTCCACACAGGGATGATACTAAATGGCACACATCAAGAAGAGGACTACTTGTTCCTAGGATGAGTCATCCATTATCATGGTAAGGTCCTTTTGGCTAGATATTTCAAGCTTAAGCAGAAGATCCTACAAGGAGCATATGAAGAATTCTTCCTTAGCCATATGTATTCAATGAAGATCTTTTCCCTGACCATGAATATTTTTGATTGGGAAGGTATGAGAGAGGACTTACATCATCACTTTCAAGAGTGCAATAGCTATGGGGGATTTGGGCATCCAATGGACTCTTTGCAAGAGTCATCTGAGCCAGCTATTCCTTTGCTTGAGAGGAAAGGAATGCTCATGCACAACTCCATGTGTGTGAAGGAATATGATGGTAAAGGATTTGATCATGATAAAAAAGTTGTATTTTTAGATCTATTACATTCCTTTTCCATGTTTTTGCAGGATATGACTCCTAAAGGGAGTGAAAGATCATATGTATCTCATAGTTAGTTGGGGGCCAATGAAAATTCTGAACTTGGCCACTCTCTTGATGTGCAAAGGGAGATTCCTTTTCATGATGGGTGCTTACCAAAGGCACGAAACTTATGTAACACCTTCAGCGATGTTAAGGTGACTTATGCAGCAAAATTGTGGTGATAATGCCACTTACCACACCAGGATCTAATGAAGACAAGAGGTGCACTGCGCTGGCATCACATGTGGGATTTTGACCCACCTCCCCAAGTTCAGATTTCAGTTTGCATCTATGTAGTCTCGCTTCCATACATTGATGATATAGTTTTATTATTTATGGGATTGTATGGATAGAGGATGGGCAGTGTGTATGTATCACATGGTTTGGAACTTCAACTTGTACTTCATGATACATGTTTTAGATGTAGCATTGCTCCACCCATGTCTATTTCTGTTGAGTTTTTCACTCCTAAAGGGATGGACTATGCACATATTATGTTGGCCTTGGAGGAACAATTCATGATTCTTTGGCTTGTTGAGCACTTGGTTTATGATGAAGATTTGATCCTTGATGATGCTAAAAATGAAGGAGGAGATGTACTACAGCTTTTACCCTATTAGTTTCTTGAGGAAAAGTAACATTTTTGAGGGGAGGACTGTAATATTCCTACTTAGCCTAAGATAAGAGGAATATTCATTTTATTTTTATTTTTTGTTGCATGAATAAATGATTAAAGGAGAACATGTAAAACTCCTAAGAAGACTAAATAAATCAATGCCCATGTGAACACGGTTAAATCAGGGCCATGTAAATAATCACTTGTAGGTGTGAAAGGGGTTTTAGATATGAAGGTGGGTCAACCTTGACCAAATCTACAGCGTTTTCTAGGTTCAATGTATCTCCTAAAGGGACAGCGCAATTTTAGAAGGAGGCCCCTCATGTGAAAAAATCTAACTCATCAAGGTGGTTTAGGGTTTACAAAGGCTCTCATATTATAAAAGGAGAGGGAAGGCAGCAAGAGAAGGTTGTTGATTGATCATATTTCTGAGTATTTTTTCTCCTTAGACAAATACTATTCTCTATTGTTTAGTGGAGGATTGTGCTTTGAATTCCTATGCGGGGATTTCACCTCTTCCTTTGAGGATTCTTCGAGGAGTATTTGCTGAATTAATCCACTATCAGGCTTGAGGCCAAGCTCTACTTACAATTGTAGCACTAATCCATTGAGGGTTTTTCTTCTCTTGCAAGCTGCAGCAAGTGGGAGTCTAGATCTGCAGAGATCTAGTTTATTTTGGGAGCCTCTTCTCATGTAGTGTGTCTTTTAACCTCTTGGAAGAGTGCCTCTCCAGTTTTTACTTCTGATCTGTAAATTGGCAATGGCCATCGATGTCATCTTGAGCGACAACGTTGTTTATATTGATGGACTGGGTTATTTTGATATGAGATTCTCTATGGTGTTTTGATTCTAGTTTTGATTAGAGATCTCTGGTGTTGGGCTTTGCCTTTCACTTTGGTAATCCATGGACTAGCTTGCTGATCTATGTTCTGTTTAGATCTAATATTTTGTAATGTAATGTTATATTCAGAAATTACTGTAGTATTTTACGTATCTACAACTTGTATCTAAGATCTACTCTTATTTATGCATGATTTGGTTAAAACCCCAAGGGGATCTTTTAGAGAAAACTAGTTTCTAGATCTGATATAGATCTAATGTTTTGTCCAAAGATCTATCCTAGATCTGAGTTGTAATATGAAACTCCTATAGCTCCTAAAAATAATGTTGTTGAGCCATTTATGCTGATATATATATGTTGCAGCTCTCTTTTCTAAAGATATCTTGCTCTCTTGTCTCATGTAATCTACTATATATTGAAAGGGCTTCACTTTACTTCTAATTTTCTACTATACATTCATTTATTAATTAAATTTTATGGCCTCCTACTTAAATTTTCAAATACTATGTTATTCCTAAAGCTTCCTGTTGTGCATAGTTGCAGCCCCTCTTGTGGGGTGTTTTTCAACTAGATTAGGTTGTGCGAGACCTGTTTACCACACCTATTTTGATTTTTTTTTGCTCCCCTCTTGGATTTAGACTCCAGATCTAATGATATAAGGGATCCGAGGGTTGAAAACTCATTTTTGTACATAAATATCCCAAGGAGTGCATTATTTTTTCAAGTCTGTTGTACAATCCCAATTTGGGAACATTACAATGGGTTTAGTCAAGTTAAGGTTAAGGTTAAGGTTAAGGTTAAGGGTAAAGTCAAGGTTAAGGTTAATATTAGGTTAAGGTTAAGGTTAAATTTAAGGCTAAGGTAAGGTTAAGGTTAAGGTTAAAGTCAAGGTTAAGGTTAGGTTAAGGTTAAGATAAGGTTAAGGTTAAGGGTAAAGTTAAGGTTAGGGTTAGGTTAAGGTTAAGGTTAAGGTTAGGTTAAGGGTAAAGTTAAGGTTAGGGTTATGTTAAGGTTAAGGTTAAGTTTATGGTTAGGCTAAGGCTAAGGTTAGGGTTAAGGGTAAAGTTAAGCTTAAGGTTAAGTTAAGGTTAACATTAAGATAAGCTTAAGGTTAAGGTTAGGTTTAGGGTAAAGTCAAGGTTAAGGTAAATTTGTGGTTAAGGTTAGGTTAAGGTTAAGGTTAGGGTAAGGTTAGGGTAAAGGTTAAGGTTAAGGGTAAGGGTTTGGTCAAGGTTAGGGTTAGGTTATAGTTAAGGTCAAGGTAAGGTTAGGTTAAGGTTAAGGTTACGAGTTTAGTACGGTTAAGGTTAAGGCTAAGGTTAGGTTAAAGGTAAAGTTAAGGTTAAGGCTATAGGTTTAGTATGGTTTGGGTAAGGTTAAGGTTAGGTTAAGGGTAAAGTTAAGGTTAAGGTTATGGTTAAGGTTAGGTTCAGGTTTAGGTTAAGGTTAAGGTTACTGTTAGGGTTAAGGTTAGGGAAAGGTTAAGGTTAGGTTAAGGGTAAAGTTAAGGTTAAGGTTAAGGTAAAGGTTAAGGTTAAGGTTAAGCTAAGGTTAAGGATAAAGTTAAGGTTAAGGTTAGGTTAAGTTCAAGATAAGATTAAGGGTAAGGTTAAGGTCAAGGTCAACGTTAAGGTTAAGGGTAAAGTTAACCTTAACCTAACCTTAATATTAACCTTGACCTTAACTATAACCTTAACCTGAATAAACCCGTAACCTTAACCTTAACCATAACCGTGAACAAGCCCTTAAGGTTAGGTTAAGGGTAAAGTCGAGGTTAAGGTTATGGTTATGGGAAGATTAAGGTTAAGGTTAAGGTTAAAGTTAAGGTTAGGGTTAAGGTTAGGGAAAGGATAAGGTTAAATTTTAGAGGAATGTTAACCTTAACCTTAACCTAATATTAACCTTAACCTTAACCTTAACCTAACCCTATCCTTAAAAAAACCCTTAACCTTAACATATCCTTAACCTTAACTTTACCTTTAAAATTAACTTTAACCTTAACTTTCCCCTAACCTTAAACCTAACTTTAACCTTAATCTTAACCTTAACCTTCCCCTAACCTTAACCTTAACCTTAACCTTGACTTTAACTTTAACCAAACATTAACCTCAACCTTAACCTTACTAAACCTATAACCTTAACCTTAACCTTGACTTTACCCTTCACCTAACATTAACCTTAACTATAACCTAACCCTAACCTTGACCTTAATTTTACCCTTAACCTTAACCTTGACCTTAACTATAACCTAACCTTAACCTTCACCTTAACCTTAACTTTACTCTTAACCTTAGCCTTAGCTTAACCTAACCTTAACCTTAACCTTCCCCTTGACCTTAACCTTTACCTTAACCTTGAATTTACTCTAACCTAACCTTAAACTTACCCATAACCTAACCCTAACCTTGAGGTTAGGTTAACCTTGACCAAACCCTTAACCTTAACCTTAACCTCACCTTAACCTTAGCCATAACCTTAACCTAGACCTTAAACTTAACCTCATATTAAACTTAACCTAACCTTTACCTTAACCGTAACCTAACCATAACCTTACCCTTAACATGAACATTAACCTTAACCTTAACCTTAACTTAACCTAACCCTAACCTTAACCTTAACATAACCTTGACTTAACCTTAACTTTAACTTTACCCTAACCTTAACCTTAACCTTAACCTTAACCTTACCCTTACCTAACCTTAACCTTAACCTAGCCTTAATCTTAACCTTAATCTTTACATAACCCTAACCTAACCCTAACCATAACCCTAACTTTACCCTTAACCTAACCTTAACCTTAACCTTAACCTTAAATTAACCTAACCTTAACCTTAAATATAACCTAACCGTAACCTTAACCTTAACCATGACCTTATCTTTACCCTTGAACTTAACCTTAACCTTAACCTTAACCTAACCTTCAACTTAAGCTAACCTAACCTTGACCTTGACCAATCCCCTAACCTTAACCTAACCTTAACCATAACCATAACCTTAAACTAACCTTAACCTTAACTTTACCCTTAACCTAACCCTAACCTTAACCAAACCCTTATCATTAAACTTAACCTTAACGTTTATCTAACCTTAACCTTAACCTAACCTTGACCTTAACTATAACCTAATCCTAACCTTGACCAAACCTTAACTTTAAGTTAACCGTAACCTTAACCTTACCCTTAACATTTACCTTAACCTTAACCTTCACCTTAACCTTAACTTTACCCTTAAACTAACCTTAACCTAACCCTAACCTTGACCAAACCCTTAACCTTAACCTTAACTATAACCTAACTCTACCTTGACCAAACCCTTAACCTTAACCTTAACCTTAAGTATAACCTAACCTTAACTTTACCCTTAACCTTACGTTAACCATAACCTTAACATAACCTTAACCTTAACCTTACCCTTAACATTATGTTAACCTTGCCTTAACCATATCCTTAACCTTGACCTTAACTATAAATTAACCCTAACCTTAACCTTAACCTTAACCTTAACCTAACCGTTACCTTAGGTTAACCTTATATTTAACCTTAGCCCAACAATAACCTTAACCCTACCCTTAACCTTAGCCTAACCTTCCCCTAACCTTAAACTTAACTATAACCTAACCCTAACCTTGACCAAAAATTAACCTTAACGTTAAGGGTTAAGGTTAAAGTTAAGGGGAAGGTTAAAGTTAGGGTTAAGGTTGGGGGAAGGTTAACGGGTTAGGGGAAGGTTAAGGTTAAAGTCAAGGTTAAGCGTAAACTTAAGGTTAAGGGTTCAGGTTAAGCCTATGGTAAGGTTGGTAAGGTCGAGGTTAAGGATAAAGTTAGGTTAAGGGTAAAGTTGAGGTTAAGGTTAAGGTTTGGTCAAGGTTAGGGTTGGGTTATAGTTAAAGTTAAAATAAGGTTAAGTTTAGGTTAAGGTTATGGTTAGGTTATATTTAAGGTTAAGGTTAAGGTAAGGTTAAGGTTAAGGTTAAGGTCAAGGTTAAGGGTAAGTTTAAGGTTAGGTTAAGATTAAGATTACACTTATCCTAACCTTACCCTTAACCTTACCCTTAACATGAATTTACACTTATCTAACCTTAACCTTAACTTTAACTTTACCCTAACCTTAAGGGTTTAGTCAGGTTAAGGTTAGTGAGGTTAAGGTTAAGGTTAGGTTAAAGTTAACATAAAGTTAAGGTTAAGGTTAAGGATAGGTTAAGGGTAAAGTCAAGGTTAAGATAAATTTAAGGTTAAGGTTGAGGTCAAGTTTAAGGTTAAGGTTAGGGTTAAGGTTAAGGTTAAGGTTAGTGTTAGGGTTAGGTTAATGTTAAGGTCAAGGTTTGGGTTAAAGTTAGGTTAGGTTATAGTTAAGGTCAAGGTTAAAGTTAAGGTTAAGGTCACAGGTTTAGTAAGGTTAATATTAAGGTTAAGGTTAAGGTTAAGGGTTAAGGTTAAGGTTATGGGTCTTAACCTTAACTTTACACTTAACCTTCACTATAACCTACCCTTAACATCAACCTTTACCTAACCTTAACCATAACCATAACCTTACCTTAACCTAACTTTAACCTTAACCTTCAATATAAGGTTAGGTTATAGTGAAGGTTAAGGTTAAGGTTACGGTTAAGCTTAGGTTATAGTTAAGGTTAAGGGTTTGGTTAAGGTTAAAGGTTAAGGTTAGGTTAAGGGTAAAGTCAAGGTTAAAGTTATGGTTATGGGAAGGTTAAGGTTAGGCTTAGGTTAGGTTAAGAGTTAAGGCTAAGGTTAAGGTCAAGGGTAAGATAACGTTAAGTTAAGGTTAAAGTTCAGGTTATGGTTAGGGTAAGGTTAGGGTTAAGGTTAATGTTAAGGTGAAGCTTTTGGTTAAGGTTACAATTAAGATTAAGCTTAAGGTTATCGTTAAGGTTAAGGTCAAGGTCAAGGTCAAGGTTAAGGTTAGGTTAAGGGTAAATTCAAGGTTAAAAGTAAAGTGAAGGTTAGACCTTAACCTAACCTTAACCTTAACCTTAACTTTAACTTTACTAAACTCGTAACTTTAACCTTAACCTTAACCTTAGGCTTAGGTTAGGTTATAGTTAAGGTTAAGGTGAAGGTTAAGGGAAAGGTTAAGGTTAAGGTTACAGGTTTAGTCAGGTTAAGGTTAAGTTAACCCTAACCTTGACCTTAACCTTAACCTTAACCTTAATAAACCCATAACCTTAACCTTAACCTAACCTTAATCTAAACTATAACCTAACCCTAACCATGACCTTAACTTTACCCTTAACCTTGACCTTAACCTTAACATTAACCTTGATCTTGAACTTAACCTAACCTTAACATTAACCTTAACCTTACCCCCTTAACCCTGGTTAAGGTTGCAGGTCTTAACCTTAACCTTACCCCCTTAACCCTATTTAAGGTTGCGGGTCTTAACTTTAACCTTCACTATAACCTTAAGTTTAACTATAACCTAACCCTAACCTTGACCAAACCTTAACCTTGAAGTTAAGCTTACTATAATATAATGTAAGGTTAAGGTTAGGGTAAGGTTAAGATTAGGTTAAGGGTAAGGTTAAGGGTAATGTTAAAGTTAAGGGTAAAGACAAGGTTCAGGTTACGTTAAGGGTAAGGTTAAGGTTTGGTTAAGGATAGGGTTAGGTTATAGTTAAGGTCAAGGTTAAGTTTAAGGTTAAGTGTAAGGTTAAGGTTACGGGTTTAGTCAGGTTAAGGTTAAAGTTAAGGGTAAGGTTAAGGTCAAGGTTAAGGCTACGTTAAGGGTAAAGTCAAGGTTAAGGTTACATTAAGGGTTTGGTCAAGGTTAAGGTTAGGTTATAGTTAAGGTCAAGTTTGAGTTTAAGGTTAAGGTTAAGGTTAAGGTCTAGGTTAAGTTTAATGTTAAGGGTTTGGTCAAGGTTAGGGTTAGGTTATAGTTAAGTTCATGGTTAAGGTTAGGTTATAGCAAAGGATAAGTTTAAGGCTAAGGGAAGGTTAAGGTTGAGGTTAAGGTTAAGGTTAGGGTTAGGTTATAGTTAAGGTCAGGGTTAAGGCTAAAGTCAAGTTTAAGGTTACAATAAGGGTAAAGTCAAGCTTAAGGTTAAGATTAGGTTAAGGGTAAAGTTAAGGTTAAGGTTAAGGTTTGGGTTTAGTCAGGTTAAGGTTAAGGTTAAGGGTAAGGTTAAGGTTACAGGTTTAGTCAAGTTAAGGTTAAGATTAGGTTAAGGTAAAGTCAAGGTTAAGGTTAAGGTTAAGGTCAAGGTTAAGGGTAAAGTTAAGGTCAAGGTTAGGGTTAGATTATAGTTAAGGTTAAGTTTAGGTTAAGGGTAAAGTTAGGTCAAGGTCAAGGTGAAGGTCAAGTTAGGTTAAGTTCAAGGTTAAGTTCAAGGTCAAGGTCAAGGTTAAGTTAGGTTAAGGTAATTTAAGGTTAGGTTAATATTAGTTAAGGTTAATGTTAGGTTAAGGGTAAAGTCAAGGTTAAAGTTAGGTTAAGGTTAATATTAGGGTAAGGTTAAGGTTAAGGTTAAGGTTATAATTAAGGTCAAGGTTAGGGTTAGGTTATAGGTAAACTTAAGGGTAAGGTTAAGGTTAAGGTTAGGTTATAGTTAAGGTTAAGGTGAAGGTTAAGGTTAAGGCTAAGGTCAAGGTTAAGGTTAAGTATAAGTTAAGGTTAAGGTTAATGTTAAGGGTTTGGTCAAGGTTAGGGTTAGGTTATAGTTAAGTTCAAGGTTAAGGTTAAGGGTAAGGTTATAGCCTAACCCTAACCTTGACCAAACCCTTAACCTTAACTTTAACCTGACTGAACTCATAACACCTAACCCTAACCTTGAAAAGCACTTAACCTTAACCTTAACTTTTCCCTTAACCTTAACTTTACCCTTAACCTAACCTTACCCTTAACCTTAACCTAACCTTAACCTTAACCTTAGTCTTAGCCTAGGTTATGGTTAAGGTCAAGGTCAAGGTTAGGTTATGGTTAAGGTTAAGGTTAAGGTTAAGGGTAAAGTCAAGGTTAAGGTTAGGTTAAGGGTAAGGTTAGGGTTAAGGTTAAGATTAAGGTTAAGATTAAGGGTTTGGTTAAGGTTGAGGATAAGATTAAGGTTAACGTTAAGTTTAAGTTAAGGTTAAGAGTAAAGTTAAGGTTAAGGTTAACGTTAACGTTAAGGTTAAGCTAAGGTTAAAGGTAAAGTTAAGTCTAAGGTTAAGGTTAAGGGTTTGGTCAAGGTTAGGGTTAGGTTATAGTTAAGCTCAAGGTTAAGGATATGGTTAAGGTAAGGTTAATATAAGGTTAGGGTGAGGTTGAGGTTAAGGTTAAACTTAGGTCAAGGTAAGGCTAAGGTTAAGTTTAAGGTTAAGGGTAAGGTTAACGTTAGGATTATAGTTAAAGATAAGGGTAAGGTTAAGGTTAGGTTAAGGTTAAGGTTAATTTAAGGTCAAGGTTAAGGTCAGGGTTAAGGTTAAGGTTAGTTTAAGGTTTGGTCAAGGTTAGGGTAAGGTTAAGGTTATGGTTAAGGTTAGGTTAAGGGGTTAAGATTAAGGTTAAGGTTAAGGGGTTAAGTTTAGGTTAAGGTAAAGTCAAGGTTAAGGTTAGGTTAAGGTTAAGGTTAAGTTTTTGGTTATGGGTTTGGTCAAGGTTAGGGTGAGGTTATAGTTAAGGTCAACGTAAGGTTAAGTTTAAGGTTAAGGTTACAGGTTTAGTCAGGTTAAGGTTCAGGTAAGGTTATGGGTTTAATCAGGTTAAGGTTAAGGTTAAGGTTAGGTTAAGTAAATGTTAGGAAATGGTTAAAGGTAATGTTAAGGGTAAGGTTAAGGTTAAGGTTAAGGTTAGGTTAAAGGTTAACCTTAAGGTTATGGTTAGGGTAAGGTTAGGGATAGGTTATAGTTAAGGTTAAGGTTAAGGACAGGTTATATTGAAGGCTAAGGTTAAGCTTAAGAGTGAAGGTTAAGGTTAAGGTTAGGTTAAGGGTAAACTCAAGGTTAAGGAAAAGTTAATGTTAAGGTTAGGCTAAGATCAAGGTTAAGGGCAAGGTTAAGGTTCAGATTAAGGTTAAGGTTAAGGTTAAGGATTTGGTCAAGGTTAGGGTTAGGTTATAGTTAAGGTTTAGGTTATGGGTTTAGTCAGGTTAAGGTTAGGATTAAGGGTTTTTTCAAGGCTAAGGTTAAGGGTTTGAACAAGGTTAAGGTTAAGATAAGGGTAGCGGTAAGGTTAAGGTCAGGTTTAAGGTTATGTTAAGGGTTTGGTTAGGGTAAGGTTAAGGTTAAGGTTAAGTTAGGTTAAGGTTAAGGTTAAGGTTAGGTTAAGTTAAGGTTAAAGTTAAGGTTAAGGTTAGGTTAAGGTTAAAGCTAATATTAAAGTTAAGGTTATGTTAAGGTTAAGGTTAAGGTTATGGTTAAGGTTAGGGTAAGGTTAAAGGTTAAGGTTAATGGTACGGGTTTAGTTAGGTTAAGGTTAAGGTTACGAGTTTAGTCAGGTTAAGATTAAGGTTAAGGTTAGGTAAAATTTAAGGTTATGGGAAGGTTAAGGTTAAAGTTAGGTTAAGGTTAAGGTTACGTTAAGGGTAAAGTCAAGGTTAAGGTTAGGGTTAGGTTATAGTTAAGGTTAAGATTAAGGTTAGGTTAAGGTTACGGTTAAGGTTGAGTAACTTAGTCAGGTTAAGGTTAAGGTTAAGGGTAAAGGTTAAGGTTACGTCTCTTAACCTTAACTTTACTCTTAACCTAACCTTAACCTTAACCTTAACCTAACTAAACCTGTAACCTTAAAATTAACCTAACTTTAACCTTTACCTTAACTATAACCTAACCCTAACCTTGACCAAACCTTAACCTTAACTTAACCTTAACCTTAACCTTAACCTTAACCTTCCCATAACCTTAACCTTAAACTTAACTATAACCTAACCTTAACCCAGACCTTAACTATAACCTAACCCTAACATTGACCAAACCATTAACATTAACCTTAACATTAACATTAATGATAACCTTAACATTAACCTTAAGCTTAACCTGACTAAAACCTTAACCTTAACCTAACACTTAACCTTACCCTAACCTTAACCTAACCTTAACCTTAACCTTCAAATTACCCATAACCTTAACCTTAACTTTAACCTTAACATAATGCTAGCCTTAACCTTAACCTTACCCTTAACCTTGACCAAAAATTATCTTAACTATAACCTAAACCTTACCCTTAACCTTAACCTTAACCTGACTAAACCTGTAACCTTAACCTTAACCTAATCTTAACCTTAACCTAAAGTTAACCTTGACTTTACCTTAACCTAACCTTTACCCCTTAACCTTAACTTTAACCTTAACCTTAACCTTAACATGACCCTTAACCTTAACCTTAACTTTAACCTAACCTAACCTTAACCCTAACCTTAACCTTAACCTTCACCTAACGTAGCCTATAACCTTAACAGTAACCTTAACCTTATGTTAACCTAACCTAACCTTAAGGTTATAGTTAAGGTAAAGGTTAGGGTTAGGTTTAGGTTAAGGTTAATATAAGGTTAAGGTTAAGGTTATAGTTAATGTTAAGGATAAGGTCAAGGTAAAGGTAAAGGTTATGGCTATGGGAAGGTTAAGGTTAGGTTTAGGTTAAGGGTAAAGTTAAGGTTAAGGTTAAGGTTTTTTCAAGGTTAGGGTTAGGTTATAATTAAGGTTAAGATAAGGTTATGGTTAGGTTAAGGTTAAGGCTAAGGTTAAGATAATGTTAAGAGTAAGGTTAAGCTTAATGTTATATTTAAGGTTAAGGGTAAGGTCAAGGTTAAGGTTAGGTTAAGGGTAAATTTAAGGTTAAGGTTAAGGTTTGGTCAGGGTTAGGGTTAGGCTATAGTTAAGGTTAAGATAAGGTTATGGTTAGTTTAAGGTTAAGGTTAAGGTTAGGGTTAGGTTATAGTTAAGGTTAAGGTTAAGGTAAGGTTAAGCTTAACGTTAAGGGTAAGGTTAAGGTTAATGTTATGGTTAAGGGTAAGGTTAGGGTTAGGTTATAGTTAAGGTCAAGGTTATGGTTATGGTTAAGGTTAAGGTTAGGTTAAGGTTAACATTGAGGTTAGGTTAAGGTTAAGGTTAAAGTTAGGGTTAGGTTATAGTTAAGCTTAAGGTCAAGGTTAAGGTTAGGTTGAAGGTTTGGTCAAGGTCAAGGTTAAGGTTAGGTTAAGGGTAAGGTTAAGGTTATGGGTAAAGTTAAGGTTAAGATTAGGGTAACCTTAGCCTTAGCCTTAATTTTACCCATAACCTTAACTCTACCCTTAACCTAACCTTACCCTTAACCTTAACCTTAACCTTAACTTGGGTTATGGTTAAGGTCAAGGCCAAGGTTAGGTGATGGTTACGGTTAATGTTATGGTTTTATTCAGGTTAAGGTTAAGGTTAAGGGTAAATTCAAGGTTAAGGTTAGTTTAAGAGTATGGTTAGGGTTAAGGTTCAGGTTAAGGTTAATATTAAAGATTTGGTTAAGGTTAAGGGTAATGTTAAGGTTAAGGTTAGGTTAAGGGTAAGGTTAGGTTAAGGGTTTGGTCAAGGTTAGGGTTAGGTTATAGTTAAGGTCAAGGTTAAGGAGATGGTTAAGGTAAGGTTAAGATAAGGTTAATGGTAAGGTTAAGGTTAAGGTTAGGTTAAAGTTATGGTTAGGGTAAGGTTAAGTGTAAAGTTAAGTTTAAGGTTAGGTTAAGGTTAAGATAAGGTTAACGGTAAGGTGAAGGTGAAGGTCAAGGTTAAGGTTAATGGTAAGGTTAAGGTAAGGGTAAGGTTAACCTTAACCTAACCTTAACCTTGACCTTGACCTTAACTATAAACTTAACCCGAACCTTAACCTTCACCCTTAACCTTAACTTTACCCTTAAGATTAAGATAAGGATAAGGTTTAGGTTAAGGTTAAGGTTAAGGTTAAGGTTAAGGGTTTGGTCAACGTCAAGGTTAAGGTTAGGTTAAGGGTAAGGTTAAGGTTAAGATTAAGGTTAGGTTAATGTTAAGGTTAAGGTCAAGGTTAAGGGTATAGTTAAGGTTAAGGTTATCTTAAGTTTATGTTAAGGTTAAGGATAAGGGTAGGGTTAGGGTTAAGGCTAGGGTAAGGTTATGTTAAGGTTAAGGTTAAGGGTTTGGTCAAGGTTAGGATTAGGTTATAGTTAAGGTCAATGTTAAGGTTAGGTTATAGTTAAGGTTAATGTTAGGTTAAAGTTAACGTTAAGGTTACATGTTTAGTCAGGTTAAGGTTAGGTTAAGTCAAGGTTAAGAGAAGGTTAAGGTTAAGGCTAAGGTCAAGGTCAAGGTCAAGGTCAAGGTCAAGGTTAAGGTTAAGCGTAAAGTTAAGGTTATGGTTAAGCTTAAGGTTAAGGTTAATGTTAAGGTTAAGGTTAGGTTATAGTTAACCTTACACTTACCTTAACCTTAACCTTAAGGTAAAGTTAAGGTTAAGGTTAGGTTAAGGTTACGGTTAGGTTGAGGTTAAGATTAGGTTAAGGTTAAGGTTATTTTTAAGGGTTTGGTAAATGTTAGGGTTAAGTTAAGGTTAATGTTAAGAGTTTGGTCAAGGTTAGGGTTAGGTTATAGTTAAGGTGAAGGTTAAGGTTAAGGGTAAGATTATATTTAGGTTAACGTTAAGGTTAAGGGTTTGGTCAAGGTTAGGGTTATGTTATAGTTAAGGTTAAGCTTAAGGTTAGGTGAAGTTGAGGGTAAGGTCAAGGTTAAGGGTAAGGTTTATTTTGGGATTCTGGAGTTAAGGTTAACAGTTCGGGGAATGTGAGGTAAGCTTAAGGTTAAGGGTAAGGTTGGGTAAGGTTAAATTGATAGTAGGTTAATAGTAAGGTTATCATTAAAGGTTAAGAGAGTTGAGGTTAAGGTTAAGGGTAAGATTATATTTAGGTTAACGTTAAGGTTAAGGGTTTGGTCAAGGTTAGGGTTATGTTATAGTTAAGGTTAAATTTAACTTGAAGGTTAAGGTTAAGGTTAAGGTTACGGGTTTAGTTAGGTTAAAGTTAAGGTTAAGGGTTTGGTCAAGGTTAGGGTGAGGTTATAGTTAAGGTTAAGGATAAGGTTAGGGTAAGGTTAGGGTGAAGGTTAAGGTTAAGGTCACGGGTTTAGTTAGGTTAAGGTTAAGGTTAAGGGTAAGGTTAAGTTTAAGGGGGTAAGGTTAAGGTTAAGGGTAAGGTTAAGGTCAAGGTGAAGGTTAAGGTTATGGTTATGGGAAAGTTAAGGTTAAGGTTATGGTTAAGGTTTAGGTTAGGGTTAGGTTATAATTAAGCTCAAGGCTAAGGTTAAGGTTAGGTTAAAGTTAAGGTCAGGGTAAGGTTAAGGTTAAGGTTAGGCTAAGGTTAAGGCTAAGTTTAAGGTTAAGGTTAAGATTATAGTTAAGGTTAAGGTTAGGTTAAGGGTAAGGGTAAGGTTAAGGTAAGGGTAAGGTTAAGTTTAGGTTAAGGTTAAGGTTAGGTTTAAGGTTAAGGTTAAGGTTAGGTTTGGTCAAGGTTAGGTTAAGGTTAAGGTTACGTTAAGGTTAAATTTATGTTAAGGGTAAAGTCAAAGTTATGGTTATGGTTGTAGGAAGGTTAAGGTTAAGGTTAAGGGGTTAAGGTTAGGTTAAGGTAAAGTCATGGTTAAGGTTAGGTTAAGTTTAAGGTTATGGTTTTGGTCAAGGTTATGGTTAGGTTATAGTTAAGGTTAAGCTAAGGTTAAGGTTAAGGTTATGGGTTTAGTCAAGTTAAAGTTAAGGTAATTTTATGGGTTTAGTCAGGTTAAGGTTAAGGTTAAGGGTTTATTTAAGGTTAAGGTTAAGGGTAAAGTTAAGGTTAAGGGTAAAGTCAAGGTTAAGGTCAAGGTTAAGGTTAAGGTTAATGTTAAGGTTATGTGAAGGTTAAGGGTACGAGCTTAGTAAGGTTAAAGTTAAGGTTATGGTTAGGTTAAAGGCAACATTAAGGTTAGGTTAAGGATAGGTTAAGGTTAAGTTTAAGGTTAAGGTTAAGATAAGGTTAAGGGTAAGGTTTAGGTTAAGTTACGGTTAAGAATAAGGTTACGGGTAAGGCTAAGTTTAAGGTTAAAGGTTTGGTTAAGGTTAAGAGTAAGGTTAAGGTTAAGGTAAAGGTAAGGTTAAGGTTAAGGTTAAGGTTAGGTTATAGTTAAGGTCAAGGTTAAGGTTAGGTTATAGTAAAGGTTAAGGTTAAGGTTAAGCGTGAATGTTAAGATTAATGTTATAGTTAAAGTTAAGGTTAAGGTTAAGCATAAAGTTATGGTTATGGTTATGGGAAGGTTAAGGTTAAGGTTAAGGTTGAGGTTAAGTTAAGGCTAAGGTTAAGGTTTCGTCAAGGTTAGGGATAGGTTATAGTTAAGGTCAAGGTTAAGGTTATATTACAGTTAAGGTTATAGGTTTAGTCAGGCTAAGGCTAAGGTTAAGGTTAAGGTTAGGTTAAGAGTAAAGTCATGGTTAAGGTTATTGTTACGGGAAGGTTAAGGTTAAGGTGTTAAGGTTAGGTTAAGGTAAAGTCAAGGTTAAGGTTAAGTTAAGGATAAGATTACGATAAGGGTAAATTTAATGTTAAGGTTAAGTTTTGGTCAAGGTTAGGGTTAGGTTATAGTTCAGGTCATGGTTAAGGTTAGGTTAAGGTTAATGTTAAGGGTCTGGTCAAGGTTAGGGTTATGTTATAGTTAAGGTCAAGGTCAATATTTGGTTAAGGTTAAGGTTAGGATTAGGCTATAGTTAAGGTTAAGGTTAGGTTAAGGGTAAGATAAGGTTAAAGTGAAGGTGAACGTTAAAGATAGGTCAAGGTTAAGGTTAAGGGTTCGATCTAGGTTAGGGTTAGGTTATAGTTAAGGTCAAGAATAAGGTTAAGTTATGAGTAAAGTTAAGGTTAAGGTTAAGGTTAAGGTTATGGTAAAGGTTCAGGTTAAGGATAAGGTTAAGGGTTTGGTCAAGGTTAGGGTTATGGTTTCAGTTAAGGTCAAGGTTAAGGTTAGGTTATAGTGAAGGTTAATGTTAAGATAAGGTTAAGGTTGAGGCTAAGGTTGTGGTTAGGTTATGGTTGAGGTAAAGGTTAGGTTAAGTTTACGAGCCTTAAACTTAACCTTAACTATAATCGTAACCTTAACATAACCTTAACCTTATCCTAACCTTTACCCTAACCTTACCTTTAACCTTAACCTTAACCTTGACCTTGACCTTAAGCTTAACCTTATATTAACCTTAACCTAACCTTAACCTTAACTTTACCCTTAACCTTACCTTAACCATAACCTTAACCTAACCTTAACCTTGCCCTTACCCTTAACCTTGTCTTAACCTTACCTTAACCATAACCTTAAGGTAAAGATTATAGTTAAGGTTAAGGTTAGGTTAAGGGTAAGATAAAGTTAAAGTTAAGGTCAAGGTTAAGGTTAGGTTAAGGTTAAGGGTTTGGTCAAGGTTAGGGTTAGGTTATAGTTAAGGTCAAGGTTAAGGGTAAAGTCAAGGTTAAGGTTAGGTTAAGGGTAAAGTCAAGGTTAAGGTTAAGGTTAAGGTTAGAGTAAAGGTTCAGGTTAAGCTTAAGTTTAAGGGTTTGGTTAAGGTTAGGGTCATGGTTTAGGTTAGGGTCAAGGTTAATGTTAGGTTATAGAAGAAGTTAAGGTTAAGGTAAGGTTAATGTTAAGGTTAAGGTTAGGTTATAGAAGAAGTTAAGGTTAAGATAAGGTTAATGTTAAGGTTAAGGTTAGGTTTAGGTTATAGTGAAGGTCAAGGTTAGGTTAAGTTTACCGGTCTTAACCTTAACCTTCACTATAACCATAACCTTACCCTAACCTTTACCCTTAACCTTAACCTTGACCAAACCCTTAACCTTAACCTTAGTCTAACCTTAACCTTGAACTTAGCTATAACCTAACCCTAACCTAGACCAAACCTTAACCTTAACCTTAACTTTACATTTAACCTTAACCTTAACCTTAACCTTAACCTAACCTTAACCTTAACTTTAACTTTACCCTAACCTTAAGGTTAAGGTTAGGTTATATTGAAGGTTAAGGTTAGGGTATAGGTTAAGCTTAAGCTTAAGCTTAGGTTAAGGGTAAAGTTAAGGTTAGGGTTAGGTTAAGGTTAAGGTTATGGTTAGGCTAACGTTAAGGTTAGGGTTAAGGTTAAGGTGAAGGTTAAGGGTAAGGTTAAGGTTAGGTTAAGGTTAAGTTAAGGGTAAAGCCAAGGTTAAAGTTAAGGTTAAGGTGAATGTTAAGGTTAAGGTTGAGGTTAAGTTCAAGGTTAAGTTTAAGGTTATGGTTAAAGTTAAGGTTACGGTTAGGTTAAGGGAAAATTTAAGGTTATGGTTATGGTTAAGGTTATCTTAAGATTAAGGTTAAGCTTAAGGTCAAGGTTAGGGTTAGGTTAAGTTAAATTTAAGGTTAAGGTTCAGGTTAAGGTTAAGGTTAAGGTTAGTTTAAGGTTAAGGTTAAGGTTAAGGGTAAATTTAAGGTTAAGGTTAATGTTAAGGGTAAGGTTAAGGTCAAGGTTAAGGTTACGTTAAGGGTAAAGTCAAGGTTAAGGATAGGTTAAGGGTTTGGTCAAGGTTAAGGTTAAGTTATAGTGAAGTTTATGGGTAAGGTCAAGGTTAAGGGTAAAATTACGGTTAAGGTTAAGGCTACGGTAAGGTTAAAGGTTAAGGTTAAGGTTAGGCTTAAAGTTAGGGGAAGGTTAAGGTTAAGGGTAAAGGTTAGGGTTAAGTTTATGGTTAAGGTTAGGGGAAGGTTAAGGTTAAGGTTAAGGTTAGGATTAAGGTTAGGGATTTAGTTAGGTTAATTTTAAGGTTAAAGGTTTTGTCAAGGTTAGGGTTAGGTTATAGTTAAAGTTAAGGTTAAGGTAAGGTTAAGGGTAAGGTTAAGGTTAGGTTATGGTTATGGTTAGGGGTAGGTTAAGGTTAAAATCAAGGTTAAGGTGAAGGTTAAAGGTAAGGTTAGGGTAAGCTTAGAGTAAAGGTTAAGGTTAAAGTCAAGGTTAAGGTGAAGGTTAAGGGTAAGGTTAGGGTAAGGTTAGAGTAAAGGTTCAGGTTAAGGTTAATGTTAAGAGTTTGGTCAAGGTTAGGGTTAGGTTATAGTTAAGTTCAAGGTAAGGTTAAGGTTAAGATTAAGGTTACAGGTTTAGTCAGGTTAAGGTTAAGGGTAAGGTGAAGGTTAAGGGTAAAGTTAACGTTACAGTGAAGGTTATGGTTAAGGTTATGGGAACGTTAAGGTTAAGGTTAGGTTAAGGTTAAGGTGAAGGTTAAGGGTAAGGTTAATGTTAAGGTTACAAGTTTAGTTAGGTTAAGGGTAAGGTTAAGTGTTTGGTCAATGTTAGGGTTAGGTTATAGTTAAGGTCAAGGTTGAGGTTAGGTCAAGGTTAAGGTTAAGGTTAAGGTTATGGTTAAGATTAAGTTTAAGGTAAGGTAAAGGTTAAGGTTAAGGTTAATTTTAAGGGTTTGGTCAAGGTTAGGGTTAGGTTATAGTTAAGTTCAAGGATAAGGTTAGGTTATAGTGAAGCTTAAGGTTAAGGTCAAGGTTAAGGTTAGGTTTAGGTTTTAGTTAAGGTTAAGGTTAGGTTAAGGGTAATGTTAATGTTAAGGTTAGGTTAAGGTTAAGTTTAAGGTTATGGTTAAGGTTAAGGTTAGGTAAAGGGTAAAGTTCATGTTATGCTTACGGTAAGGTTATGGTTAACAAAAGGTTAGGTTAAGGTTAAGGGTTTGGTCACGGTTAGGGTTAGGTTATAGTTAAGGTCAAGGTTAAGGTTAGGTTATAGTTCAGGTTAAGGTTAATGTTAAGATTAAGGTCATGGTTAATTTAAAGCTAGGTTAATATTAATTTTAAGGTTGGGTTAAGGTTAAGGGTAACCCCTTAACCTTGACCTTAACCTTTACGTTAACCTAACCTTAACCTTAACCTTACCCTTAACCTGAACCCTAACCTTGAATTTAACCTTAACCTTCCACTAAACTTAACCCTAACCTTAACCCTATCCTTAACCTTACTCCCTTAATCTTAACCTTAACCCTAACCTTAACCTTAACTTTAACCTTAACCTTAACCTGAACCTGAACCTTAACCTTAACCTAACCTTAACATTAACTTTACCCTTAACCTTGAACTTAATTTTAACCTAACTTTAAGTTTGCCCCCTTAATATTAACCTTAACCTAACCTTATCTTAACCTTATCTTAACCTTACCCCTAACCTTAACCTTAAACTTAACCTTAAGTTTAACCTTAACCTTAACCTTGACCTTGACCTTAACCTTAACCTTAACCTTACCCTTAACCTTATCTTAACCTTACCCTTAACCTTAACCTAACCTAATGTTAACCTTTAACTTAACCTTAAGTTTAACCTGAACATTAACCTTAACCATAATGTATCCTTAACCTTAACCTTAACCTTAACCTAACCTTAACCTTAACCTTACCCTAACCTTACCCTTAACTTTACCCCTATCCTTAACCTTAACCTTAACCTTAAACTTACCTAACCTTAACCTTAATCCAACCTTAACCTTAACTTTACCCTCAACCTTGACCTTAATCTTAACCTAACCTTAACCTTAACCCTAACCTAACCTTAACCTTAACCTAAACATTTACCTAACCTTAACCTTAACTTTACCCTTAACCTTGACCTTAATATTAACCTATCCTTAACATTAACCTTAACCCTAACCTTAACCTTAACTTGGAAATGATCTCTACTTGAGAAATTGCAATGTCTTTTTGTGTGATAAGGCCTCATATCTTTCCTTCAAGGATAGTTATTGGTGCTACCTCAGACACATGATATAAAATAAAAAATATAGATATACACAATTAACCTAACCTTAACCTTACCCTTAACCTTGACCTCAACCTTACCCTAACCTTAAGCTCAATAATACCCTTAACCTTACCCCCATAACCTTAACCTTGACCTTGACCTTGACCTTAACCTTAAACCTTAACCTTAAGGGTAATGTAACCCTAATGTTAACCTTAAATTTATTCTAAACCTCAACCATAACACTAACCTTAACTTTAAACTTAACCCTAACCTTAACCTTAACCTTACCCCCTTATCCTTAAACTTGACCTAACCTTAACCTTAACCTTAACCTTAACCCCCTTATCCTTAACCTTGACCTAACCCTAACCCTAACCTTAACCTTAACCCTAACCCTAACCCTAACCTTAACCTTAGCCTTAGGTTAAGGTAAGGTTAAGGTTAATGTTAAGGTCAAGGTTAATATTAAGGTTAGGTTAGGTTAGTATAAGGTTAATGTTAATGTTAAGGTTTAGGTTAAGGTTAATGTTAAGGTCAGGTAAGGGTAACCTAACCCTAACCTTAAATTTAACCTTACCCTTAACCTTAACCTAAAACTCAACCTTAACACTAACCTTAACCTTAACCTTAACCTTAACCTTACCCCCGTAACCTTAACCTTGACCTTGACCTTGATATTAACCTTAAACTTAACCTTAAAGGTAACCTAACTATTTTGGAGTTAAATCCCCTCTGTAAACAAAGGCAATCCCACTAGCCCTAGAGTGGGTCTAGCAACAATTGAAACATGCAAAGCTATTAATTCCTAGTTACAAGAGATAGAATCATGATAGATCGCTCATCGTGATTCCTTCGCTGTTGTTGTCGAAGAAGAAGTGGTGCTTCTGTTCCTAGCTGGACAGGTCACAATATGTGAGCTTGCTGCATCTAGATACCTGTACACATGCAAAGAAGAGAGACAACATGCATCGTAATATTTCACACTTTATAACTATAGATCAGTCAGAGAGGAATGAATGAAATTGAATTATATAATGGGAAAACGCAATCATGGAACCAATAGCAAATTCATGTATATTAAGATACGAAAGAATGATTACAACCGGTGCTCTAACTTCATGATCTTCCTTCGATAGGATTCTAGTGGGACATGTCTCACAAAGCTCATTAGGGATTTGAAAAAACTCTCTCTCTCATAGGGTTCTCCTTAGCTCTGCTCTTAATTGTCACTTAGCTACAATTTCCTTCCCAAAAGTTTAGCTAGCTAGAAAATGGAGAGGGCAGGCTTTTATAGAGGGAGGAAGGGAATTTGGGATCCCTATAATTATGGGGGAGAGTCCTATCTCTTAGGAAGGTTCCATGAGAGGTGGAAAACCACTGCCTAATCGAGGAGATCTGGAGCCAAACAACCCAACTTTTTTTTGATGACTCATTCTGAAGTTGTTAGAATCAAACTTTTTCCCTTTATTGTTAAAAAAAATTCCTTAATAGGCTTGGCACGGGAAATACACAGGGACAGAGCGCCAGCTAGCACGCCCACTAGTGTATATTTTCCCCATTGGCACGAGGGATGAATTGGCTACTCACGCCAATGCCAAAACATGGGTTTTGGGGCTTTTCTGAGGAAATGTTCTTCAATAGAATTCTTTCCCTTATGTAGAAGGATACCATCAAGGTGTTTTCAAGATATTTTACTGTTCACAGGTCATGGGAATATTCCTCCAATGTACAGGATGAGGGATTGCAGGAACGATGACAAAATGTTGTGTAACAGATGCCCCCTAAAGCATGAGGTCCGAGAGAGAGGGAGGGGTGAAATTCTTTATGAGATCGTGTCCAACTGAAAACACTACCATTGGAAAACCTATGAATACAAATAGAACTGATATCTCTGATACATGATATGTCGTATGGGTGCAACCATCCATAATAAAGCGTACAAAAATCGGGATCCAAGGTATGGATGCAACCATCCAGTAAAACAAGGATCGACAAGTAGACTTAGGTATGGTTGCAACCATCCAATCAAAAGAGTCATGTAACAAATCATAATAATCCACAAAGAACCCGAAACCTAGATTGTTATCAGAAAAAATCCAGGGTCTTGCGCTCCATCTCGACCTGAATAGAGTACAAGTTCGAGCATAAGAATACGTGAGCTGAAATCGAACATGCAAGAACATCGTCTGATTACCAGCCAATGATGAAAGCCGTTAACATATGCGAGAGAAACCACCAATAATGACGATGGATCTCAAGGTACAAGAGGTACAATCCATGGAGTCTGAACAGTGATCTGGCATCGAAAACCCGCAAACTCATCCGATCGATGGCCAATAATGAAAACCTTGCGTTAAATGCGAAGAAACTTCCATTGAGGCATGCAGGCTCCAAGAGAGTTGAAGGGAGTCTCTAGATCAGCTTCTTGGATAATGAGTTGAAGTCAACAAGAAGTGACCTTGATTGAAGGTGGGCCATAATGGTTCCCACACCATTGACACAAGACAGAGGAACATGGTGTTTGTGAATCAAGACCAACAGAGAATCAGAGGGAGGTTGAAAACCGCAGAGGCCAACTTCTCTTGAACGTATCAGCAGCACGACATTGGATTTGGCAGTATTTGACATCAAGGGATATGAGGTCATGGTTACATGGAAAAGAGTAGATGAGCGATCAAAATATATTACCCAAACCCATGAAGGCAAGAAGATAACAAGATGAGATGTACCTAGCTCGACACAAATGCAGACAAGTGCCATGTTCAAGAGCGACATACTGCCGACACAACTATAATATTGGTTCCATTTTTCCCCCACCATTTCTAGTGAGTACCCCAATTATTTTTTGGAAACAAGCTTGAAGGGGATAGCATGTGCTTGCGATATAATTTTGTCCTTCGGACAAATCCAACCTAGTACATTTTACGAGCCCTAGGAAGGAGAAACTTGAGTAACGTCATTACGACAGAGTCCAATGTCATATGTTTTTAACGAGTTTGACAAAGGAAGAACTTGACATCTGTTCATATTTAGAGAGTTTGAAAAGCAGGAAGAAAAGAAAACTCCAGCAGGACCCTTTTGGTAAATAGTCCCTCAAATCCGAAAAGGTAGAAAACTGTCTGAGAAAACCTCCTAGTCATGATAGGCTAGGGTATTCATTTCTCGTAAATAATATATCCCAGCCTGAAAAAGGGGTAAACGTATACTGGGTAGATATCGCTTCACATCCAATTTAACAAGTTCAAAACAACAAGAGTCTCAGAAATATTTTTAGTTTTTAAGAGTAAAAAAAGAGCAAGTATAAAGGGTAGCAACTAGTTCCGGTGACGGTGGAACTACTTAGAACAAGTAAAGGTTAAGAGGCTAGCTCACAAGAACACTCATTACAGCGGTTCCTCAGGAATGGGTAAAACAACCAAGTGAAGGCATATGATCGGCCAAGAATATGGGGATGATGAAATGAGAAAACCAAGGCTCATCTAGAAAAACAGGCTGATAAAATGGCAATCACGAGAGGTAAAATGGGAATGGTTTCATTTTTACACAAGCTTGAAACAAAGATAAACTATGCTTGAAACCGGTTTCATTTTTACACAAGCTTGAAATGGAAACAAAATATGCTTGAAAAATTAAGCATGCCCCCAGCATGGTGACTCAATTCGAGGTACATGCCCTCCAAGCTTCGGTGCATTCACCAGAGTAGACTGCTAGTTACTGATAGGTAGATGGAATGAAGGTTCAAGTATGAGACCAAGACAAGGACTCGACTGGTATTTTATGAGATCTGATCAAAGACTCGAATTGAACGGGAAAGTGTTTCATTTTTTAATGAGGTTGACACATTAAAAGAACTATCCTCAAGACCTAATTCATTTTTTAATGAGGTTGACATAGAAAATGAACTATCCTCAGAATACCTTGTTTCATTTTTTGAGAAGCTTGACACAAGAAAAAGAACTCTGCTCTGACCAGCTTGTTTCATTTTTTAAGGAGCTTGACACAAGAAAATGAACCATGCTCTGAGGAACTTGTTTCATTTTTTAAGGAGCTTGACACAAGAAAATGAATTCTGCTCTGAAGACCTTGTTTCATGGTTTAAGGAGCTTAACGCAAGTAGATGAACTATGCTCCAACAGACCTCATTATAATTAATAAGAAGTCATAGCTTCCAAGGGTTGCATGTCTGATGGAAGGAAAAAATCTTGGAATTATGGACCCAATGCCCCCAGCACATTGAATATGGGCACAGGACAGGTAGCCACATAATTGACATGCGGCGGGGATGAAAAAACTGGCGGTTAAAGATCCGGTAGGGATGATGGTGGGCTAGCTACCATATTAGGACCAAAGAACGCAAGCTAATTGATGGTCACGATCCGAACATGGTGCAGAAAACACATCACACAAAAGAGGGAGGAGACAAGCGCTCCCATGGCATAAGTATAATCACGGCCCAAGAGTAAATTAAAGTCCAAGGGGCCAGGAAAAACCATCACGTCCATATAGATAGTTTTCCCTACAAAAGTAATAGGCAACTTTGGAAGGATCCCTAACGGTCTACTAGTTCTTCTGTTAAACGTCAACAGATTCTATGTAACAGGTGTAAGCGGTGGCGAACTGAAGGCTTGCCAAATATTCAAGGATAAAATACTAATAGATGTGCCTTCATCTCTAATGGTTCTGGGTACAACCAGATGGGAGGCTTGTACCGTAATCTAAAAGGGCACATAAGAAGGAAGGTGATAACCTCTGAATCGACCCCAATCTAAGGAAGTGATCAAACTACTTGGAGGGGCTACCATCAAACTGAGATGGTATTCCCCTCGTGTTACAGGAGGAAAAAGAGCATCCTCCGCCACCTCCATCATGGAGGTAGAAGGAGTATCCTCTGGGACCTCCATCATGGGAGGCAGAGGAATATCTTCCTAGGATATAGGGATAGGAGAATCTTTCTCCAAGTTTGAATAATCTGAAGAAACAAGAAGAACCTGAGGGATGTGAGATCCACTCTCAACAGAAAAGACCTACTGCACTATAGACGGGGCTAGCTCAACCAATCCCACAACCAATGGTTGGTCAAGGATGGATTCACGATGGTGAATTTTTCATGGGAGTGGGATCAATCAAGGATGACTCTTGACTGATCGTTGAATCAACTGGTGAATGACTCAAAGAAAACTATTTGTAACTAGCCGGAAAGCACAGTGCAGAAACAATCAAGTTGTCCAAAACTCTCTTGGCTTCATCCATATACGGACAAAGGTGAATGGCATGATGCCCTTCACACAACTTACAGGGATTGGTGAGCTTACCCTGAAGCTTAGGAGCTTTACCAGCACTAGCTGAAGATGTGCCCCAAACCTGACTCTCGGAAGCCAAAGGCAATGACAGACGACCGTTGGACCATAATTATAGCACCTTGGGAATGCCAGGGAAATCTCGAAGAAGATGGTTTCCTTGGCATAACATGCAAGGGAACTTAAATTTCCACGGAGGGTTGGAAGGTTCATCGAGAGTAGGTGTTTTAGAAGAAACAACTATAGAATTAGCCTCTCGCTTATCTGACTTCTTCTTCTTAGTCTTCTTCTTCTTCTTCTTAGCCACTTGGGTACTAGAATCTAAAATTTCACCATGAGAAGTAGAAGATGGAGAAAAAGAAACAGGAAAAGAAGGGGAGAGGTCCACCTTTGAATCAACATGGCGTTGCTCAGGCGGAGGAGTGGATGGTATGGTCACAGGAACACTCAATGAGACTATAGAGGTTGAAAACAACCAAACAGGCAACCCAACAGTTAACCCAGGGAGAGACAATGTGGCCATATAAGGAGCACCAATATTTCCTAAAGCAGGAAAAGGACTAGGAATCCCCTCAGAGGGGACTCCTGGATTGGAAAACTCCGAAAAAGTTGCTATCAAAAACGAACTCTAAATAAAAAACGAAGGACAAAAATTCTAACCAGGAATATTTTGTGGGTGATTAATTTTTAAGACACTGAAACTAGACTTTGTTGTTTCATATTTTAAGAGTTGAGAAATAGGCAAAAGGTGACTCTATTGCTTTCAGGTTGGACACAAGCTTGAAAGGACAAGAGCTTGACGATATTTTCAGTTAAATGAGTCAGTAAGGATCAAAGTGATGGCTCTGGTAATCTAGGTAAATGGGTATACCAGATATCCATGAACTGCCATATATACCTTGGTAGAAATGAAAGAGAAATCAACCAATGACTTAACTTATGTGCAGGTAATCTCCTTGAATGTTGTATTTGGTGTATCATGGGTAAGAGGTGGCAGACTCAGCTTCCTATGGATAAAGGATTTGCAACCTAATGGGGTCTCCCTTTATATATACACCGGTACAGGGAGCACAAGTCCGTACTAGCGCTGTCTATAGCCAGATGGCAAGCGACAGCTGCTAGGCTTAAAGACGCTAGAACATGTCTCTATCTTAGAATAATAGATTTTCTATTAAGTTTCAATGCTTCCTTACATTAATTTAGTAAATTTTAAAGTTGATCTTCAATTTACGTTTCGATTTCAAGGCCCTATCAACTATTGGATCTCATAAAACCTCTAGATGCAAACTACATGCCACAAAAGATCATTTCGTTCAACGAAGAGCTATCTAAGGGAGAGGTGAGAGCTTTCAAACAATAGCAAAATGAACACACAAAAACATCCACTATCGATTTCAATGCAAGCTAATGAAACTGGAAAACTTTTCTCTAGAATTTATACAACACTAATAATGCGAAAGAGTTTTCAATTTTCACTATGCCAATCAAAAAATTAAAAAGATTTTTATTTATTCAATACAAAAAAGAGAAAATGCATTAAATAAATGAAAAAATAATGAAAACATCAATTTAAGAATGATAAAGAGAGAACCTAAACCAAACAAGTTCACTCAACTCAAACAATCACAATCAAGACTCAAACTGATAACGAAATCCCTCAAAGCGAAGAAGAATCTCGAAAGAGACTCAAACAAGTCGTGTGATCTAGGCTTGGAGCAACACAAAGAGAAACTAAATGAAAGAGAGGAAAATCAGTCAATAAACACAATGACTCAATCTGATTTAGCAAGATGAATGAAAATAAGAAGAAACAAATTTTACGGTGAAAGAAAAGATCCAAAACTCCCCACGAGAGGCTCAGCACACTAAAGCACCAAGAAGCCCTAGGGCTAAAATGAAAAACTAAAAAAAAAGGAAAAAAACCAGAGGAAAAGGGCTAAACACAGTAAAAAATGACTTCAAAGAACTCAAACAATCAGAAAAAACAAACCAGGACCAAAACCCAAGCTTAGAGAGTCCAAAAACAGGCAAACCCTAAAACCTACCAGGGTTGGCACGCCTATCTGGCTGTAATCTACACCAAACAGGGGATGACGCAGGTGCCTAACTAGAAACTCATGCCCTTGGACATGACTGTTATATGGATAACCGTGCCAATCAGGTTTACCCTAGAAAATTATGAAAATGAACAAACAGAAGCTAGATCTAGTCTTCTGAGGGCTGAACAAGGTTTTAACACCAACGAAGGGGAACCAGAAAAGTAGACTAAACAAACAAAAATCCAAAAACAACCCAATGGAGGAAGGAACAACTCCCACTGATCCCCAGCAGAGTCACCAAATTTTTGTGGAGGTAAATCCCCTCTGCAGATAGAGGCGATCCCACTAGCCCTAGAGTGGGTCTAGCAACAATCGAAACACACAAAGCTATTGATTCGTAGTTACAAGAGATAGAATCGCGATAGATCTCTTACCATGATTCCTTCATTGTTGTAGTTGAAGAAGAAGTGGCGCTTCCGTTCCTAGCTGGACAGGTCATGATCTGTGAGCTCGCTACATCCAGATACCTTTACACATGCAAAGAAGAGAGACAACATGCAACATAATATTTCACACTTTATAACTATAGATCAGTCAAAGAGGAATGAATGAAATTGCATTATATAATGGACAAACGCAATCATGGAATCAATAGTAGAGTCATGTATATTGAGATACAAGAGAACGATTACAACCAGTGCTCTAACGTCATGATCTTCCTTCGACATGATTCCAATGGGACGTGTCTCACAAAGATTGTCAAGGATTTGACAAAACTCTCTCTCTCACAGGGCTCTCCTTAGCTCTGCTCTTGATTGTCACTCAGCTATAATTTCCTTCCCAAAAGTTTAGCTAGCTAGAAAATGGAGAGGGAAGGCTTTTATAGATAGATGAAGGGAAGTTGGAATCCCTATAATTATGGGGGAGAGTCCTATCTCTTAGCAAGGTTCCATGAGAGGTGGAAAACCACCTCCTAATCAAGGAGATTCGGAGCCAAACAACCCAACTTCTTTTTGATGACTCATTCTCAAGTTGTTAGAATCAAACTTCCACCTTATATTGTTAAAAAACATTCCTTAATAGGCTTAGCACGGGCAATAGACAGGGACAGAGCGCCAGCTGGCGCACCCATTAGTGTATATTTTCCCCATTGGCACAAGGGATGAACTGGCTACTTGCGCCAATGCAAAAACATGGGTTTTGGAGCTTTTCTGAGGAAATGTTCTTCAAGAGAATTCTTTCCCTTATACATAAGGATACCATCAAGGTGTTTTAAAGAAATTTTACTATTCACGAGTCACAGGAATTGTCCTCCAATGTACAAGACGAGGGATTGCAGGGACGGTGACAAAATGTTGTGTAACACTAAGCCTAACCTTAAACTTGACATTAACTTTACCCTTAAGTTAAACCTAACCTTAAACTTAACCTTACATTATCTTGATCTTAACCTTAGCCCTAACTTAACCTTGACCTTGACCTTGACCTTGACCTTAACCTTAACCTTTACCCTGAACTTGACCTTAACTTTAACCTTAACATTAACCTTAACATTAGCCTTAAGCTTAGTGTTGCCTTAAGGAAAGGTTAAGGTTAATGTTAAGGTTAAGGTCAAGGTCAAGGTCAAGGTCAAGGTTAACCTTGACCTTGACCTTGACCTTAACCTTAACATTAACTAAACCTTATTCTTAACCATATGTTAAGGTTAGGTTAGGTTAGGGTTAAGGTTAAGGTTAAGGTTAAGGTTAGGTTAAGGTTATGGTTAAGGCTAAGGATATGCTTAGTTAGGTTAAGGTTAAGGTTAGGTTAAGGTTGAGGTTAAGGTTAATGGTAAGGTTAAGGTTAAGGGTTTAGTTAAGGTTAAGGTTAAAATTAAGGATAAGGATAAGGTTAAGGGTAAGGGTAAGGGTAAGGATAAGGTTAAGTTTAAGGTTAGGTCAAGGTTATGGTTGACACTGAGATTAGGGTTAAGTTATTGTTAAGGTAAGGTTAATGTTAAGGTTAGGTTAAGGTCAAGGTTAAGGTCAAGGTTAAGGTTATGTTAAGGTTAAGGTAAAGGGTTTAGTTAAGGTTAAGGTTAAGGTTTGGTTAAGGTTAAGGTTAAGGATTTAGTTAAGGTTAAGGTTAACATTGAGGTTAGGGTTAGGTTAGGGTTAAAGTAAGGTTGAGTTTAAGGTTAGGCTAAGGTTAATGTTAGGGTTAAGGTTAAGGTTAATGTTAAGGTTAGGTTAACCTTACCTTAAGGTTAGGTCAAGGTAAGGTTAACATTAAGGTTAAGGTTAAGGGAAGGTTAAGGTTAAGTAAGGGTTAAGGTTAAGGTTAGGGTTAGTATATGGTTAAGGGTAAGGGAAAATTTAGGGTTAAGCTTAAGGTTAGGGTTAGGTTATGGTCATGGTTAAGGGTAAGGTTAATTTAAGGTTAAGGTTAACACTAAGCTAAGGGTTAAGGTTAGGTTAAGGTCAGGTTAATGTTAAGATGAAGGTTAAGGTTAAGGTTAGTTTTAGGTTAAGGTTAATTTTAAGGTTAATGGTAAGGTTAAGGTTAAGTTTAAGTTTAAGGTTTGGGTAAGGTTAAGGGTAAGGTCAAGTTTAAGGTTAAGGTTAGGGTTAATGTTAAGGTTATATATAAGTTTAATGTTAAGGGTAATGCTAAGGTTAAGGGTAAGGTTAAGGTGATTAACCTTAACCTAACCTTAACCTTAACCTAATCTTAACCTTGACCTTGACCTTAACCTTAACCTTAACATTAACCTTAAACTTAGCCTAACCTTAACCTTAATATTAACCCTTACCTAACCTTAACTTTGAACTTAGCCTAACCTTAACCCTAAACTATCCTTAACCTTTACTTTAACGTAACCTTAACCTAACCTTAACCTTAATCTTAACCTTAACCTTAACCTTAACCTTAACCTAACCTTGACCTTAACCTTACCTTAACCTTAAAATTAACCTAACCAACCTAACCTAACCATACCCTTAACCTTAACCTTAACCTTACCCTTAACCTTAACTTTACACTTAACATTAACTTGACCCTTAACCTTAACCTTAACCATACCTTAACATTAACTAACATAAACTTAACCTTAACCTTAACCTTAGTCTTACCTTAAGGTTAAGGTTAAGGTTAAGGTTCATTTAGGGTTAGATTAATGTTAAGGTTAAGGTTAGGTTTAGATAGGTTAAGATTAAGGTTTAGGTTAAGGTTAGGTTAAGGTTAATGTTAAGGTTAAGGGTAACACTAAGGTTAAGTTAAGGTAAATGTTAAGGTTAAGGCTAACACTAAGGCTAATGTTAAGGTTAAATTTAAGGTTAAGGTTAAGTTAAGGTTAAGGTTAAGGTTAAGGTTAAGATCAAGGTCAAGGTCAAGGTTAAGGTTAAGGTTATGTTAAGGTTAAGGTTAAGGGGGCAAGGTTAAACTTAAGGTTAAGGTTAATGTTAAGGTTATAGTTAAGGGTAAGGGTAACGTTAATGTTTAGTTTAAGGTTAAGGTTAGGTTCAGATTAAGGTTAAACTTAGTGTTACCTTAAGGTTAAGGTTAAGTTTAGGTTAGGTTAATGCTAAGGTTAAGGCTAAGGTCAAGGTTAAAGGTTAAGGTTAATGTTAAGCTTATGTGTAAGGTTAATGTTAAGGTTAATGTTAAGTTTAAGGTTAAGGTGAAGGTCAGGGTTAAGGTTACGGTTAAGGTTATGGTTAAGGTCAAGGTCAAGGTCAGCATTAAGGTTAGTTTAGGGTTAAGGTTAAGGTCAGGTTAAGGTAAGGATAAGGCTAACGTTAGGTTTAACTTAAGGGTAAGGTTAATGTCAAGGTTAAAGTTAGGGTAACGTTAAGGTTAAGGTTAGTGTTAAGGTTAAGGTTAAGGTTAGGTTAGGTTAAATTTAAGGTTAAGTTTAAGGTTAAGGTTAGGTTAAGGTTAGTTTAAGGTCCAGGTTAAGGTTAAGGGTAAGGTTAATGTTAAGGTTAGGCTAATGTTAATATTAATGTCTGCTTAAGGTTAGGGGTGAGGTTAAGGTTAAGGTTAAGCTTTTAGTTAAGGTTAGGTTAGGGTCAATGTTAAGGTTAAGGTTAAGGTTAGGTTAAGGTTAAGGTTAAGTGTAAGGTTAAGGTCAAAGTTAAGGTTAAGGGTTTACTTAAGTTTACAGTTAAGGTTAAGGTTAAGGCTAAGGTTACTGTTAAGGTTAGGGTTAAGGTTAAGGTTAAGATTAAGGGGGTAAGGTTAAGGTTAAGGTTAAGGTAAGGTTAAGGTAAGGTTAAAGGTTTATTTAAGGTTAAGGATAAGAGTAAGGTTAGGTTATGATTAAGGTCAAGTTTAAGTTTAAGGTTAAGCTTAAGGTTAAGATTAAGGTTAAGGTTAAACTTAAGATTAATTTTAAGGTTAGGTTAAAGTTAAGAGTTTATTTAAGGTTAAGGTTAGGTTAGGGTTAAGGTTAAGGTTAAGGATAAGGTTAAGTGTTAGTTAAGGTTAAGGTTAAGGTCAAGGTTAAGGTTAGGTTAGTGTTAAGGTTAAGGGTTTAGTTAAGGTTAATGTTAGGTTTAGGTTAGGTTAGGTTTAAGGTTAAGGTTAAGGTTAATGTTAAGGGTAAATTTAAGATTAAAAGTTAAGGTTAATGTTAAGGTTAAGTTTAAGGTTAAGTTTAATGTGAGTTTAAGGTTAGGTTAAGGTTAAGGTTAAGGTTAGGTTGAGGTTAAGGGTAGGGTTAACGTTAATGTTAAGGGTTTAGTTAAGGTTAAGGTTAATGTTAGGTTAAGGTTAAGGTAAGGTAAAGGTTAAGGTTATGATTAGGGTTAAGGTTATGGTTAGGGTTAGGGTAAGGTTAAGGTTTAGGTTAGGCTAGGTTAGGGTTAAGGTTATGGTTAAGGTTTAGGTTTAGTTAGGTTATAGTTAATGTTAAGGTTATGGGTTTTGTTAGGTTAAGATTAAGGTTGAGGTTAAAGTTAAGGTTTAACTTAAGGTTATGTTAAGTTTAAGGTTAAGGGGGTAAGTTTAAGGTAATAATAAGGTACGGATAAGGTTAAGGTTAGATTAAGGTTAAGGTTATGGTAACCTTAGTTTTACCTTAAGGCTAAGGTAAGCATAAGGTTACGGTTAAGGTTAAAGTTAAGGTTGAGGTTAATATTAAGTAAGGTTAATCTTAACCTTGACCTTAATCTTAACCTTCAACTTAACCTTAAGGTAACACTAAGTTTAACCTTAACCTTACACTAACCTTAACCTTGACCTTAACTAAACCCTTAATGTTAACGTTAACCTTAACCATAACCTAACTCTAACCTTAACCTTAACCCTAACCTAACCCTAACCTAACCTTAAGTTAAAGCTTAAGCTTAAGCTTAACCTTAAGCTTAAGGTAACAATAAGGTTAACATTAACCTTAACCTTAACTAAACCCTTAACCTTAACCTTAACCTTACCCTTAACCCTAACCATAACCTAACTAAACCCTTAATCTTAACCTCAACCTTAACCTTAACCTTAAATAAACCCTTAACCTTAACCTTACGTTTAACCTTAACCATAACCTAACCCTAACCTTAACTTTAACCTTAACCTTAGCCTTAAACCTAACCTTAACCCTAACCTTAACGTTAACCATAACCTAACCTTAACCTTAATCATAACCTAACCCTAACCTAAACATAACCTAACCCTAACCTCAGTATTAACCTTAACATTACTTAACCTTAATCTAACCTTAATGTTAACCTTAAGTTTAACCTTAACCTTGACATAACCTTAACCTTAACCTTAACCTGACGTTAACCTTAACATTAGGTTTAGGTTAAGGTCAAGTAAGGCTAACCTTAACCTTAACCTTAACCTAAGGTTAAGGTTAATGTTAAGGTCAAGGTTAAGCTCAAAGTTAAGGTTAATGTGAAGGTGAAGGTGAAGGTGAAGGTGAAGGTTAAGGTTAAGGTTAAGGTCAATTTCAACGTTAAGGTTAGGTTAGGGTTAAGTTTAAGATCAAGTTAAGGTAAGGTTAAGGTTAAGGTTAGGTTTAACTTAAGGGTAAGGTTAATGTCAAGGTTAAGGTTAAGGTTAAGGGTAAGGTTAATATTAAAGGTTAAGGTTAAGGTTAAGGTAACTCTAAAGTTAAACTTAACGTTAAAATTAACCTTAATATTAACCTTAACATTAAAATTATCCAAAGGTTAAGGGATTAACTTAAGGGTTAAGGTTAAGGTAAGGGTTAAGGGGAAGGATAAGGTTAATGTTAAGGTTAGGTTCAAGTTAAGGTTAACGTTAAGGTTAACCTTAGTGTTAATGTTAGGTTTAGTTTAAGGTTAATCTTAGTGTTAGGGTTAGGTTAAGGTTAGGTTAGGGTTAAGGCTAAGGTCAGGTTAAGGTAAGGTCAAGGTTAAGGATAGGGTAAGGTTAAGATTAAGGTTATGGTTAAGGTTAAGGTTAAAATTAGGTTAGGTTAGAGTTAAGGTTAAGGTTAAGGTTAGGTTAAGGTCCAGGTTAAGGTTAAGGGTAAGGTTAGGTTAAGGTCCAGGTTAAGGTTAAGGGTAAGGTTAGGTCAAGTTAAGGTTAGGGGTAAGATGAAGGTTTAGGTTAAGGTTAAGGTTAAGGGTTTAGTTAAGGTTAAGGTTGAGTTTAAGGTTATGATTGAGGTTAGGGTTAAGGTTAAGGTTAATATTAAGGGGGTAAGGTTAAGGTTAACGCTAAGGTTAAGGTTAAGGTTAAAGGTTTAGTTAGGTTATAGTAAAGGTCAAGGTTAACGTTAAGGTTAAACTTAGCGTTACCTTAAGTTAGGTAAGGGTTAAGGTTAAGGTTAAGGTTAAGGTTAAGGTTAAGGTTAAGGTTAAGGTTAAGGTTAAGTTCAGGTTAAGGTAATTTTAAAGTTAAGGTTAGGTTAAAGTCAGGGTTAAGGCTAGGTTAAGGTAAGGATAAGGTTAAGGGTAAGGTTAGGTTAAGATTAGGTTCAAGGTCAAGTTTAAGGTTAAGTGTAAGGTTAAGGTTAATGTTGAGGTTAAACTTAAGGTTAAGGTTAGGTTAAGGTTAAGGGTTTAGTTAAGGTTAAGGTTAAGTTCAAGGTTAAGGTTAGGTTAGGGTTAAGGTTAAGGTTAAGGGTTAGTTAATATTAAGGTTAAGGTCAAGGTTAAGGTTAGGTTAGGGTTAAGGTTAAGGTTAAAATTAAGGTTAAGGGTTTATTTAAGGTTAAGGTTTAGGTTAAGGTTAAGGTTAGGTTAGGGTTAAGGTTAAGGTTAAGGTTAAGGTCAAGGTCAAGGTTAAGGGTAAGCTTAAGATTAAAGGTTAAGGTTAAGGTTAAGGTTAAGGTTAGGTTAAGGGTATAGTTAAGGTTAAGGTTAAGGGTAAGGCTAGGGTTAGGTTATAGTTGAGGTTAAGGTTAACGTTAAGGTTAAGGTTAATGTTAAGGACCTTACCCTTAACCCTAACTTAACCTTAACCTTAACCTTAACCTTAAACTTAACCTTGACCTTAACTATAACCTAACCCTAACCATAACTAAACCCTTAACCTTAACCTTAACCTTAAGCTTAACCATAACCTTAACCTTAACCTTCCCATTACCATAACCTTAAAATTAACCTTTACATTACCCTTAACCTTAACCTTAACCTGACTAAACCCTTAACCTTAACCTTAACCTGAACTTGACTAAACTCATAACCCTTAACCTTATCTTAGCTTTACCTTAACCTAAAATTAACCTTAAACTTAACCGTAACCTAACCTTAACCTTAACCTTAACCTTAAGATTAAATTTACCCTAAACCTAGCCTTAACCTTAACTTTAAATATAACCTAACCTAACCTTAACCTTACCTTAACCTAACTTAACCTTGATCTAACCGTAACCTTAACCTTATCTTAACCTACCCTAACCGTAACCTTGACCTTAACCATAACCTTACCCTTTACATTGACCTTGACCAAAACCTTAACCTTAACCTTCCCATAACCATAACCTTAACCTTGACTTTACCCTTATCCAATTGTTAGCCACCTATAAAAATTTGTCATATCAAATGGTGGGTAGATCCTTTTTAGACTTCAAGAAACAATTTTATATTCAAATTGTGAGTTATTAAAGTACTATGAAGATAACTTATCCTTTAGTTAATCTTCATTGTTGTTTCCCTCATAATCCTATAAAATATGCTGTTTACAAGGAGAAAGACTGCTCAAAAAACCCATTTTCCCCTTCATTTTACCTCTCCTTTCACTCATAAATTGACCTGCATTTTCATCCCCTTTTTCTTCATAAAAATCCTTCCATAAGCCTCATTTAACCTTCAAAATCACCTCAAGACCCTTTTAAAATCATTCGGTCTCCTACCATTGGGTTTAAAAAACCTTCTTTCCTCTATCGAAACCCTCAAATTGGCTTAAAAACCCTGTTTTTAGCCTAGAAACACTTATATTACATTATATAGAATTTTATTCCCTAAGGGCTTAACTTCTATAACCCCCGCCTCTCATGGGACCATAAGCCCTGCAACCAGGTGCTAAAAGTCCTTAAAACGCTTTCCCGAAACCCAAATTTCCTTTGTTTCAACGTAAAAACCCGACTTTCCTTTGATTTTTCATAAACCCAATAGTTTGAAGTTTTGAAGAATACTGACCATCGATCTAAACCGATCAATGATCATTGGACAATCGCAACGTAAGTTTCCAACTTACCCTATATTTTTTCCCTTCCCATCGATGCAATCCAACGATCAATTCCCGACTATTGATCTGCTTTATCGTGCCCATATCCGATGGTAGATATCGCTCCCTGTTCAAAACCTACCCTTCCGCCTTTGGCCTTCACGATTAAATCCTGACCGTCGATCTAGTTTTTAGAACGACGGTCTTTGATCCATCGCATCGCAAAATTTATTTTTTCCATTCACTTTCCCTCGTCCGATTGCAATCCCACGATTTAATCTAAGCCGTTGAAATCCACAAGAACCAATGGCCCAGATTCAATCATGCTCCGCCATAGCCTCCGACAGTAAAACTCGTTGATTCAATCTTGACCGTTGATCTCTCCTAGATCTAACATCCCACGCTTAATCACATCGATGCATTCCCTTTGTGTCTTCCCTTTGCCTCCGCTAATTTGCGACCCTACGATCAAATCTGGGCCATCTATTTCATAGATCTTACGATCCAGATCAATCCTGACTTCCCTTTGATTATTTCATAAACCCGTCAGTATAATTCTTCGGAAAAGATCCACCATTGATATTTTCAGATCAACTACCTCATATTCCTTTCATTACCCTGAGATTAAATCTGAACTGTCTGTTGTGCATATTTACCCTTGCATATAAATTCTTGGCCCGCTACCTTTTCCGAATCTATTCCAGACCTCCGCCGTAGCCTAAAATCCCCATGTTTCTGTTTAATATTAACCATTTCCATTCATAAAAAACATTGCGCCAAGGTTTAAACCCATAATCTAAAACTTATCAGGCCTAGCCCCAAAGATTTTAGCCTTCCATGTTTCGGTTCCCATATGACCCGAGCGCAAAACCATATGCTAGGGGAAAAGGGGGGCTTAATGATAAACGCTTCGGCGCATCTGCAACCGTCAGATCAAAACCAATCGACGGCCCGCTATTAAACCATCCATGGTGGCCCTCGCGCATAGAAAAATAGCAGTTAATTCCGCACCACCTCCACCGAGCCAACGGTTTTCAACCAAATGCCAACGATTCCACAAATCGCGTGACGCGTGTCTTTTGTACGGGCCCGAAAAACCACTTTTTTGCCGTTAAATGTTGAACAATGGCCGGGCAGTGGAACTCACCCGCGCCGTTGGATCTGTCGACCTCAATCCAACAGCGGATATCCTTCGAAGATGCCCGTGCATTAACTCGGGTCCGTTGTGTCCTGTGGCCCACCATTACGCCGCTCCCATTGCCTTCGAGCCGTTGATCTGTCTTCCAAAATCCGATGGCCGAGAATCTAGTCCTCTCTATCTCTTGACTCTGCAGCCACATCATCCACCCACCTCTCCTTCGTACACCCATGTGTCGTATTCATGTGTGTCCGTGGCATTTTCCCCTGCCGAATATATATATGTGTGTGTTTATTCGTATTCATTATTTTATTCCACCACCACGTTCAAACCATTTTACGTGGAAAACCTGCGTTCCCTTTGATTTTCAAAAGCTTCCATCGTATTTTCTCCACCACCCTGCATGTTCTTGTCTTTCATCCATGTCTTCACCGTCATTATCGTCGACACCTCCTCTTCCATCCCACTTCTACCTGGTTTTTCTAATGTGTTGGTGGATTTTGCAGGGTTTCAACAAACTGAAAGATGTTTTGGTTTACATTTTTGGGCTGCAGCGATAGAGAATCTCAGACAGTAATTCAACTAAAGCTACCATTTATGAAGAAGGGTCCTGAAAGCCACCATGATAAGACATCCATTGCAGGAGCAGGATTTAAAATCTTTCGAACCCTCTAAGGAAAATTTAAAGATGCCTGTTTAGTGTATGGGGATATAAATGTTCCTGCAAAGAACATCAGCAAAGATTAAATATTTCAACAACCTCATTGAATATTATGAGCTCATATGTGGTATTTAAAAAGAAAGGGCATCAGATCAGAGATTTCCTAGATCAAGCCGAGGGTACAATACATTAAAAATCATACCCTATAGATTATATTTCGACTGATTTTCTTCTCAGGAAAGTACAGAAGGTTCAAGAAGATTTTCTCTTATGCCGTGTCTTTGAAGAGGTCTTCTTCCTAGTTCATTTATTCTTGCAAGCAACCTCAAGGTTTTATCACAGCAGATTTTCCTCCTCCAGCCAAGTACACAACATTTGTATATTTTATTATTTGTGTCTTGTTCATAAGAAGATTTTTATCTTCAGCATTTATTTCATGAAGTAGTAGTTGAGTACGTGCATCATTCCAGCACCGCCAAATAGCATAGGCGGGCTTTTCCTTCAAATTTGTTTAAATGAGACCATTAAATGTATATCACCTACCTCATTCTCTAGAGTTTTCTCTTTCCTCTATAAAAACTAGAAAGAAAAACATTGGAAGGGTTGTAGATTTCTATCAGAAAACTGTGCAGCGAAAAGGCTTTTGTATACATTTTTTAACACTTATGTATGAAGGGTCAGAGCCCGTAGGGTCTCAGTGAGGAGGAGTTATAACTGTAATGAGGATTCTGGTCTTTGGTATCTCACAATATGTAATTTTCTCTTATGTGTTAATATAAAATCTCATTTCATGCTATTTATCTTCTTGTATCATGCTCTAGAATGCGAGTGGCTCACTAATATTGAGTAAGTATTCATCCTATTTGATGCCCATACTGGGATTAGTCAAGCGCTTTAAATAGGCCTAGTCATGATATATTGTTCCATGTTCACCTTATCCATATTTTCTGCTATATTAGTTACTTGAGGAGGGTTCTTTTAAAACGCCATTGTCATGTATGGATTCTTAGTTGGATAAGCCCATATGTGATTCTGTTGTGTATCTGGGTATCAGTCTCATGTTAACTAGTATCTTCTCCATGATTCTGCACTGCATCCACTTTTCTGATACTTGATTTCTGTGGCATATTATTTGAACTGGCCCTCTTTACAGTAAGCTATCTCTTAACTGTCTGATGCCCTTGTATTGGAGTTTTGCATGAGGTTCCTACACTATTCTTATCCTTGTATCAACTTTTGAGAGATATTGATTCCATTCAAACTAATTTCCTTGTTCAACAAGAGATAGTAAGAGAGCTTTTGGATTGACAACCCAAGCTATATGATGAGCTCCTTGCTATATTAAGATGTCCTAGGCACTGGTCTATGGCAACTCTAGGCTGTCTCTAGGGGTGAAAAAATTGTCCACAACATATTTCTGGCGCCGTTGTCGGGGAGCGAATTCAATAATATCAGTTTCCCTGGGCCTCGACAAATTGTTTTCACTCTCTAATCAGGTGAGCACAGAGAGTTGAAGAGTTGCATATCTCTCACCTTGGCGACTCCACTGGCCTTTATTTGATAAATTTATTGGTAGTCCTAGCTCCTCGTAAGCCACATTTGAGGTCAGATACATCTCAGTCAAAAACACCTTACGTGTCTGACCCAGAGAAGATCATTCACAAAAGAGTTTTGAAGGAGAGGAAATCAGTTTGTGCTGAAAACCCTGAATATCCCGTTGAAGATCATCTGCCCTCTTCTTCTCAAGAAATCAAAAAAGAAAATCCCGAGTTTTACTCAGAAACTCCACGTAGAGGAAGTGCCTGGATTGAAGAAGATTCTCACCCTACTCCCGAGGTTGAGGAAATTAAAGAAGTTACCGAAGTAGCTGCTGTTAACCGTGAATTATTCCCAGCTACGCCTCAGGCTTCTATACAATTCATTACCATTGTTGTTCATACCCCACTTCCTCCTACTCCCCTTCCTTCATCTGTAGCTCAGACTGTTTCACAACCCCCACCTCCTCCAATGGCCAATGTTCCTACTTTTTTATTGAACAAATATGCTCCACTGGCCTTACCCCAAGTATTAAATGATATGCCACAGGATTATTTGAAGATTCTGCCAAGATTTAATGGTGAAAATGAAATTGATGCTCAGAAACATCTTGAGACTTTCTGCTCTTTTGCTGCGAACTTAAATATTGAACATTTGGATGTGGTCTTAAGATTATTTGTACAATCTTTGGAGGGTGAAGCCAGAAAATGGTTCAAGACATTGGGAAATCTTTCTATGACCACCTAGGACGAGATGGAGAATAATTTCCTCAGGAAGTGGGGAGAAAAGAAATATTATGGTCAGTGTCTTACTGAATTTAATACTTTGAAGAAGAAGCATAATGAAGGAGTGTCAGAGTTTATTAAAATATTCAACAAGTTATATTTAAGCCTGCCTCCTGAAATGAAGCCCCACGAAGCAGCTGCTAAGATAGTTTTTATAGCAGCCTTTGATTTTGATTTTGGATTCTCATTAAGAGAAAGAAAACCTGCCACTTTAGATGATGCTCAGTCGGATGCTCTGGAGTTGGAAGCAAAATTTGCCTCCACTGGGAAATTAAAGGGAAAAATTGAACAAGATACTAGGAGGAGAGGCAAAGAAGAGGTTTCCACCTCTAATCAAGATAAAGATTCAGAAAAAATGGATGAAATAAGAAAGATGATTAAGAAGATGGTCAAGCTTGAGTTGGAGGCTAAAAATGCAGCTCCCAAGAATTTCTATAATGCTCCAAACAAAGGATACAATCCCCAGTATAAAATACCACCATTGCAGATACTGCCTAGAGAAGCAAAGGAGAAACAAGATCAGGTACCACATCCATTGTATTTGGAAGGTCTAGCTGATCACTCCACTGAAGATGCTTCTTATGGATTAGAAGATTCAAATGTCACTTTTTCAAATAATGATGATATGGAATGCCCATTGCAAAACAAAGAAAAAGAAGCAGAGATTGACCATTATTGTACGCAATTTGATGATTTCATGCAAGCACAGTTCAACGTGAAATATGATCTCAGATCTTCAAGGAAGAGAACCCGAACTCAAGATCAAGAAAAGGAGCCACCTCAGAAAGAAGCACCTGCTCATAAGGAATCAGCAACAAAGAGAAACATAGAAAAAGGTAAGAGTCCTCTAAATGCTCCCTTGCAGCCTAATGACCAGATTCCTTCTTCTTCAAAAATAGTCAGTCCTCCTAATGTTGAGTCAGTGTCAAAAGAAATTAAATCTTCAGCTGAAATCAAAGAGTCAAAAGAAGCAGTGATAGAAAAGCCCCCATCTGCTTTCAATCTACAAAAAGAACTCAAGAAAATTAAGATTCCTGTCCCCCTGACCGAATTATTAAAACATCCTGTGTATCAGTCTCAAGTTACTTCCTTCATGCTTCCTCCTGAAGTACCAATTGTGCCTGATAGTTTAAACCTTCAAGAAGAGAGACCCATGGTAGTCTTTGGCCCACATGTTGAGGAGATAGACCTTTCTACTCCTCCTTTTTATGTGTCCCTAGTAATTCATGACCTGCTACTACACAATTGTATGTTAGATTCTAGGGCTTCCCATAATATCATGCCTCTATCTGTCATGGAACAACTAGGACTGCAAATTACAAGACCATACAAAGACCTATATTCATTTGATTCTAAAAGGGTTAAATTCTTGGTAATGATTAAAAACTTAGTGGTCAATTTGGCCCAAATTCCAGCAAAGAGTGTGGTCATGTACATTGTGGTTTCTGATATCCCATCCCACTTTGGCATGCTGTTGTTAAGGTCCTAGGGTAAAAAAATTGGTGGGTCAATAAAATTGGATTTAACATATGCTACTATCCCAGTCTTTGGAGGCCAGGAGAGGAGGTTATACAGGGAGACTAGATTTGTCAAAATGGTAACTAAGGCTGACTGCTCAGAGAATTCCCTAGTTTATAAAAAAGAGGGAGACTTCTCATGTTTGATGTTAGAAGAAAATCAAAATTATGCTCATGAGCCACTTTTTGGTCAATTCCAAGCTGAGCAGCTTAAAGAAGATCAGGAATCAGGAATTTGGACTTTACATTTTGATGGAGAAAATTCAAGGGAAGGCAATGGAGCTGGGGTGTTGTTAATCTCTCCTACAGGAAAATGGGTGCCACTGTCCTTTAAATTGGAATACGAGGCTACCAATAATGTAGCCAAATATGAAGCACTTTTATTGGGACTACAGACAGCTAGGAGCATGGGTATCCAAAGTCTAAAAGTCATGGGAGATTATGAGCTGGTGGTAAGGTAGATCAGAAATCATTTTTAAACCAAGCATCCTCGGCTGAGAGCTTACAGAAACGATGTATGGGACATGGTGGAGAATTTCTTCTCAGCATTTAACATACAGTTCATGCCCCGGGAGCAAAACAGAATAGCGGATTCTCTTGCTGTGGCTGCCAGTACATTCCGTCCTCCTCAGAATCCACTTTTAAGATACGAAGTGGAGGTACATTACAGGCCATCTATCCCAGATAATGTGAAGCACTGGTAGGTATTTGAAGATGATGAACAGATGAAGAGATTCATGGAGATAGTGGGAGAATTCTCTAATATGGAGATTGATGATAATGAAGAAGAGGAAACTGAAAATATTGCAGAAAATAGATGGGAAGAGAAAATAGCAGGTAATAAAGTGCTGCAGCTGAAAGGAAATGTTATACCTAGAGGGTTGGTGCCTCTTGAAATATTATTTAACAAAGATGATATCCCATTGCAGCCAAACAAAGTGGTAGAAGAAAATCAAGTGGAAGATTTAAATCTGGGTACCTATGCTGATCCCAAAATTGTGAAACTGTCTAAAAGAGTCCCAGAAGAATATAAAGAAAAATATTTGAAGTTGTTTCAATATTATAAAGATGTATTTTCTTGGTCCTATCAGGACCTAAAAACTTTTGATGTTAATATAATGCAGCATAAAATTCCTTTGAGGGAAGGTGCAAGGCCTTATAAGCAGAAGCTCAGACAGATAAATCCTCTGCTGCTTCCCTCTATTGAAAAGGAAATCAAGAAGCTACTGAAGGCCAAAATAATTGTGCCATTGAGATACTCAAAATGGGTATCAAACCTTGTTCCTGTTCAGAAGAAAAATGGAGAAATAAGGTTGTGTGTAGATTTCAGGAATTTAAATAGAGCATCTCTAAAGAATAATTATCCACTACCGAAGATGGATCACATCCTGCAGAAAGTGGTGGGAGCATCCAAAATGTCAATGATGGATGGTTTTTCTGGCTATAATCAGGTTGCCATGTTTCCATAAGATCAAAGGAAGACTGCTTTTACCACACCATGGGGAACATTTATGTATGCCAAGATGCCATTTGGATTAATTAATGCAGGAGCTACTTTTCAAAGGGCAATGGACATAGCCTTTGTTGGAGAGTAGGACAAGTTTTTGGTGGTGTATCTTGATGATATCATAGTATTTTCAAAGAATGATGATGAGCATATTGAGCATTTAAGAAGAACTTTTGAAAAATGCAGAAGGTATGGCCTATCTCTCAATCCTCAAAAATCCTTATTTGCATTAGATGAGGGAAAACTCTTAGGGAATATTGTAACTAAATATGGTGTGAAAATAGAATCGAAGAGATTTGAAGTAATAAATAGTATTCCTTTACCAAGGAATAAGAAGGAATTGCAGGTGTTTTTAGGCCGAATTAATTTTCTGAGAAGGTTTATTCCTAACTATGCTGAGATAGTTAGGCATATAACTGATATGTTGAAAAAGGATAATGAAGTAAGATGGTCCCAGGAGTCCAGAGATGCATTCACCAGGATAAAACAGGCATTTGTTGAAGCCCCTGTGTTAGCTAGTCCAGATTATGCAAAGCCATTTATGATATTTTCATTTGCATCACCCCATATAATTGCTGGAGTATTGTTGTAGAAAAATGAAGATGGATATGAGCATCCTATAGCTTTCTTCAGTCAAGTGCTGCATGATGCTGAATTAAAATATAACATATTGGAAAAGTAGGCATATGCCCTGGTAAAGTCCCTCAAAGCTTTTAGAACCTATCTTTTGCAATCTCACATTACTGCATATGTTCCCACAGCGGCTGTCAAAGACATTCTTGTTCAGGGGGATAGCGAAGGTAAAAGAGGAAGATGGATTGCAAAAATATAGGAGTATGATTTGGACATAAGGCCTACTAAGTTGATTAAAGGACAGGGACTTCCTAAAATTCTATCTGAATCAAATCATCAGGCCTTGGGCATTAATTTATCCATGATAGCAAATGAAGAATCTGAGAAAGGAGAAGAACAGCAAGGGCTGGAGATGGCCACTCAAAAGGTACACATGAAATATCTCACTAGTCCTTGGTACAAAGAAATAGTTGAATATATTTTAACACTTAGCTATCCTTCAAGTTGTGATAAGATAAAATACAGAGCTGTAAGAATGAAGTCCCAGAAATACATAATTGCTAATGGACAGCTATATTGGAAGGACCCTTCAGGTATATTACTATTATGCCTCACAAAAAATGAAGTGGAGAATGTAATGACAGAATTTCACGAGGGAATATGTGGAGGACATTACAGCTGGAGGGCTACAGCTCATAAGATCTTGAAGGCTGGCTTTTACTGGCCAAAATTATTTACGGATGCTTTTGCTTGGGTTAGGGCATGTGACAAGTGCCAAATATTTGCAGAAAGATAGAAATTAGCAGCTTTTCCCTTGATTCCCATTCATGTAAATGAACCATTTCAGAAATGGGGATTAGATTTTATAGGATAGATACAGCCCCCATCAAGTGGCCAATATAAATGTATACTAACAGCTACAGATTATTTCACAAAATGGGTGGAAGCAATACCTACAAGAAATGCCACAGATGCTATGATAATCAAGTTTATGGAGGAAAATATCATATCCAGGTTTGGCTGTCCTGCTAGGATTGTAACTGACAATGCACAGGCCTTTAGGTCTTCCAGATTTGTAAATTTCTGCCAACAGTATAACATCATATTGACGCACTCCACAGCTTACTATCCACAGGGAAATGGCTTAGCAGAGTCTTCTAATAAAACCCTGGGGAGGGCCTTGAAGAAAACGATAAATGAGAATCAGAATAATTGGGACTCTCAATTAAAATTTGCTCTATGGGCGAATAGGATAACCAGCAAGAGAGCCATAGGGAAATCTCCCTATGAATTGGTATATGGACGAGAAGCTCTGTTTCCTGTGCAATTGGCATTGCTGGTAGCACGTTTTATGCAGGAAAGCCAGGAAGAACCAGATGACATGGTCAGAAGGATTAATCAGCTGGTAGAATTGGAGGAAACACAGAACCAGGTGAATCAAAAATTGATAGAATATCAGGAGAAAATGAATAATGTATTTGATCGGCATGCGAAAGACAGGAAATTTCAAATTGGAGACCTGGTTCTCAGATGGGACGTTCGAAGAGCAGAGAAAGGAAAGCATGCAAAATTTGATCCATTGTGGTTTGGCCCATTCAAAATTGTGAATCAAGGAGGAAACAATACTTTCATGTTAGAAAACCTACAGGGTGATCTGCTAGACGCCCCTGTGAATGGCCAATTCCTCAAGCCATACTTTCAATTCTGATCCAGGCTGGGAATGCCTGTTGTATTATATTGTATATAGCTTGCCTTAGCTTTTATTTTCTTAAAGAAAGGGATGCTAGAAAAATTATGAGAAGAAACATGAAGGAATTGGAAGACAGAATGTACATACAGAAATGTTTTAGCGGTCTGCAGGTTCTCGACATGTCTGAGGACGAACATGCCGTCCCCAGATGGAGCCGATGTTGTGCATATTTACCCTTGCATATAAATTCTTGGCCCGCTGCCTTTTCCGAATCTATTCCAGACCTCCGTCGTAGCCTAAAACCCCCATGTTTCTGTTTAATATTAACCATTTCCATTCATAAAACACATTGCGCCAAGGTTAAAACCCATAATCTAAAACTTATCGGGCCTAGCCCCAAAGATTTTAGCCTTCCATGTTTCGGTTCACATATGACCCGAGCGCAAAACCATATGCCAAGGGAAAAGGGGGGCTTAATGATAAACGCATCGGCGCATCTGCAACCGTCAGATCAAAACCAATCGACGGCCCGCTATTAAACCATCCATGGTGGCTCCCGCGCGTAGAAAACCACCGGTTAATTCCGCAGCACCTCCACCAAGCCGGCGGTTTTCAACCAAACGCCAGCGATTCCACAAATCGCGTGACATGTGTCTTTGGTACGGGCCCGAAAAACCACTTTTTCGTGCGTTAAATGTTGAACAATGGCCGGGAAGTGGAACTCACCCGTGTCGTTGGATCTGTCGGCCTCAATCCAATGGTGGATATCCTTCGAAGATGCCCGTGCATTAACTCGGGTCCATTGTGTCCTGTGGCCCACCATTATGCCGCTCCCATTGCCTTCGAGCCGTTGATCTGTCTTCCAAAATCCGATGGCCCAGAATCCAGTCCTCTCTGTCTCTTGACTCCGCAGCCACATCATCCACCCACCTCTCCTTCGTACACCCATGTGTCGTATTCCCGTGTGTCCGTGGCATTATCCCCTGCCGAATATATATATATATATATATATGTTTGTGTTTATTCATATTCATTGTTTTATTCTTCCACCACATTCAAACCATTTTACGTGGAAAAACTGCGTTTCCTCTGATTGTCAAAAGCTTCCATCGTATTTTCTCCACCACCCTGCGCGTTCTTGTCTTTCAGCCATGTCTTCACCGTCATTATCGTCGACACCTCCTCTTCCATCCCACTTCTACCTGGTTTTTCTAATGTGTTGGTGGATTTTGCAGGGTTTCAACAAACCGAAAGATGTTTTGGTTTACAGTTTTGGGCTGCAGCGATAGAGCATCTCAGACAGCAATTCAACTAAAGCTGCCATTTATGAAGAAGGGTCCTGAAAGCCACCATGATAAGACATCCATCGCAGGAGCAGGATTTAAAATCTTTCGAACCCTCTAAGGACAATTTAAAGATGCATGTTTAGTGTATGGGGATATAAATGTTCCTGCAAAGAACATCAGCAAAGAATTAAAGATTTCAACAACCTCATTGAAGATTATGAGCTCATATGTGGTATTTAAAAAGCAAGGGCATCGGATCAGAGATTTCCTAGATCAAGCCGAGGGTACAATACATTAAAAATCATACCCTACAGATTATATTTCGATTGATTTTCTTCTCAGGAAAGTACAGAAGGTTCAAGAAGATTTTCTCTTATGCCGTGTCTTTGAAGAGGTCTTCTTCCTAGTTCATTTATTCTTGCAAGCAACCTCAAGGTTTTATCGCAGCAGATTTTCCTCCTCCAGCCAAGTACATAGCATTTGTATATTTTATTATTTGTGTCTTGTTCATAAGGAGATTTTTATCTTCAGCATTTATTTCATGAAGTAGTAGCTGAGTACGTGCATCAGTCCAGCACTGCCAAATAGCATAGGTGGGCTTTTCCTTCAATTTTTTTTAAATGAGACCATTAAATGTATATCACCTACCTCATTCTCTAGAGTTTTCTCTTTCCTCTATAAAAACTAGAAAGAAAAACATTGGAAGGGTTTCAGATTTCTATCAGAAAACTGTGTAGCGAAAAGGCTTTTGTATACATTTTGTAACACTTATGTATGAAGGTTCAGAGCCTGTAGGGTCTCAGTGAGGAGGAGTTATAACTATAATGAGGATTCTGGTCTTTGGTATCTCACAATATGTAATTTTATCTTATGTCTTAATATAAAATCTCATTTCATGCTATTTATCTTCTTGTATGATGCTCTAGAATGTGAGTGGCTCACTAATCTTAAGTAAGGATTAATCCTATTTGATGCCCATACTAGGATTAGTCAAGCGCTTTAAATAGGCCTAGTCATGATATACTGTTCCATGTTCACCTTATCCATATTTTCTGCTATATTAGTTACTTGAGGAGGGTGCTTTTAAAATTCCATTTTCATGTACGGATTCTTAGTTGGATAAGCCCATATGTAATTCTGTTGTGTATCTGGGTATCAGTCTCATGTTAACTAGTATCTTCTCCATGATTCTGCACTGCATCCACTTTTCTGATACTTGTTTTCTGTGGCATATTATTTGAACTGGCCCTCTTTACAGTAAGCTGTCTCTTAACTGTCTGATGCCCTTGTATTGGAGTTTTGCATGAGGTTCCTACACTATTCTTATCCTTGTATCAGCTTCTGAGAGAGATTGGTTCCATTTAAACTAATTTCCTTGTTCAACAAGAGATAGTAAGAGAGCTTTTGGATTGACAACCTAAGCTATATGATGAGCTCCTTGCTATATTAAGATGTCCTAGGCACTGGTCTATGGCAACTCTAGGCTGTCTCTAGGGGTGACAAAATTGTCCACAACACCGTCCATCATTAAAATCCCATGGTCCTTATTGAACCTGATAGCCCCAACTCCTTTGGGACCTACCTTCCCCCTCGACAAATCTCGACTGTCCATTCCCAAGATCCAACGGTCCATATCTAAACCGTCTTGACCCTACCCACCATTTTCCACCCACGCATCTTATCTCATTGTGCTCTCATTCCCACAATCGGATATCCCTCCCTCTCATCCAATGGTTTCTATCCCATATCGCATTAATTTTCACCTGAACATTAATGCCAAAAAATTATGCGATATGGGCAGTTTTAAAAGGACATGTGTCAAGCGCAAACTCATATCATGTTTTTTCTTGGAAAATTTCAAAACCACTTTGGAGTAGTGCGAAACCAGTGGTTTCTTCTGGCGAAACCACCTTTCCCATCACATTACATTTTCTCATTTAACTCTCTTTTGTTCAATCTTTTCATCTAACCGCCTATATTATATTTAACCCCCAAGTCATTTCACCCCACCTTTGCTCCTGAAGCATTTTACTGAGAAATATCCGCCGTCAATCTCTGAGATTTGACGGTCCCAATTTAATATCGCCATTAACTTATCGACCTCCATAATTATTCCAAGAAATTTCATCAGAGAATCTCTGCCGTTGATCTCTGTTAGTTGATCTAATCTAACAACCTAGATCATTCCGCAACCCCAAATTTCATTTAAGCCCATTTTCACTTTCGCCAAAGGTTTTCTCCCATTTCTTTTTGCAATTTCCTCCATTTCTGCTATAATGTCACCCCTTCTACATTATAAACTCCCGATTAATCTCAGCCATTGATCAATTTGATCTAACTGCTCGGAATTAATCTAACTCTCATTCACCCAACTGCCTCCCCATTTGACCCCAGCAAGCAATCCTCGTCATTAGGTTATTTCATCCAATGGTCATGATTAAATGAGCTTCCAAAGAAGTTTAAACCTATCCACGCAGGATTTTTTATAATTTTTGCTTGTTTGTGTAGGTTTTTAAAGGTTGTTCCATTGTTTTAAGAAGAAGTGAATGGACAGGGATGATGATCCCTCAAGCCGATATCAATCAAGAAAACAAATTTGAAAAAGTTCACATCATGATTTATCCATGCCTCATGAGCATTGATAACATTATAAGACCCTATGTACACTTGCGAAGCAAGAAAACATAGTAAACCTTGATCAGATAAATATTATCAGTGTCCATGGATAAAATCAAAGCATAAATGAATGTGTAATGATTTTAAACACAATTTTGAGGGATTAAGGCATAAAATTCGATTAATCAAAAGCTTAATCCACTCAGTTGAAGACTGTATGAAGACCTGAAGATAGAGATTAAGCCAAATTAAGCCTAAAAACACAGGATTAAATTAAATTAACACTGTTTTAGGTTAAAACAATGAGATCTATTAGTCATAGAAGCCTCCACTGCCACATCAGAGGCTAATTAAATCTTCTCCAACTACCAAAAGCCACCTGCAGCCTCAAAGAAATAAAAGAAGGAAGAGTTATTGCCTTAGTCAGTGATACTTTGTTTAAAGCAGCCACAGTTATTGCAAACCCTGCCTGAAGAATTCTAAAGTCAACAAACTCTGCTAAGCTGCTAAATACTTAATGGAAATCAATTAATACAGAGGAAATATCAAAAAAAATCTCCTTTGAGCCCCTCAAAGGTAGAGAAGCATTAACTTGCATTAATTTAACAAACAAATCTTTTATTTTTTTCCACCTTAGTTCTTCTATAAATACTCCTGAAGAAGATGAGATAAGGGTTGGTTCCTGAACTTTGATGTAATACTTGTGCTCGAAACTTTCTACATGTAAATAGTTTTCTGAGGCTATTGAAGCTCTGTGTGTTATCAAAGAAGTTAGGCTGAGAAGAGAAGATGATTGTTGTACTGAAACATTGGACTTGAAGTATGTAACTGGATTGACATCAATATACATGCTGGTTTTTGGGATCCTGGTCTATATCATTGGTGAAGTACTTCTTACTGTGTTATTGTTTTCCTTTCATGTATGCCACTTTGTTCACTTTTCTCTGATAAAGAAAAACAAGCGTAGAGTTAGGATTTAATGTTTACAGTACCCTTCTCTAACTGATAAGCTTTTTCTTTATGTTTTCCTCCAATTGTGTGTCTAAGAATGAATTAAGTTAAGTGTAAACATTATCAACGAATGTTGATTTGTCCCTGTCTTGATGTGCAAAACTTGAAAGGAAGTTATTGAATGATATTTTCATTATATGCTAAGTAGAGTTAGATTGGAAAAGTTCATGGTTTGCCCTGTCTTCTAGTTTCTTTCTCCAAAGGTTGTCTTGAAAGTTTCCTTAAGGGTATGCTGAAGCAAGTTTAGATTTTAGTGTATCTTGCTTGATCTCAAAGCTGCACTTTATTTTCTTATCTTTTTTCATCCCTTCTTAAAGTAGTCATGTGGATTGCTGGATTGTTTGTCTGATAAGGTAGCTTTAATACAAGCTTTTCCAAATAATTTTAAGGTTAGCATTGTCTTTGGTTGGTTTCAAACAGTTGCTTAAAAGGATTTTCTTGTTCGGAAAGTTGATAAATCCTTGTTGAAATTATTGGTTTTTTCCACCTTCTCAACACTTTTAATGTTTCATTCCATCATTTTAATCTAAAGGATATTTTGATAAAGATGAATTTCCCCTTGGATCACTCTTGAAATTGTTGCACAATTAAACCCTTTTGTCACTCCATAGCCCAATGGATTAAGTGCTGCTTCATATCTATCCTATCAGTTGAATCTTCTTCTGATTGTTCATACCTTCACTCCTTTGAAAATCTTCATTTTTAGGATTTTCCACTCAATTAAAACTCATGCTCAACCATCCAAAACAAAAAAAAAACCCTTGTTCTTCATTAATATCCTAATATCACATTTTAAACCTTAAAAGATAAGTCAATATTTGCACTTATAGAGAGATCCCTCTCTGGATTCAGGAGGGATAGATCCTAGAATCCCAAAGTGGTTCAAATTTTGTCTCTACAACTTTAGTCTTGCAAAGCTGCTAAAATTACAGAGGCCTAACATTTATGGCGACTCTGCTGGGGATCTAAATAAATTTCATCTTAGATACTCTTAAGACCTCAAGAAAAACCCTTGGTTCAAGAACATTTGATACGTTAACCAGTTGAGCCACCAGACATAACATTTCTAGTGACTCCACTAGGGATTCTGAGTGAATTTCATCTTATATACCCTTAAGACCTCAAGAATAACCCTTGATTCAAGAAAATTTTTCAGTGTAGTATAAGTAGCTCTCTTCAAGCACTACCAAGCATATTGGTAATCATGATAGGACTTATTTAAATCAGTGACAAACTAAGGAACCCTTAGGATTCTCATAAGACCTTATAAAACATTGGAGAAATCAGTTAGCTAAGCCATGAGAGTAAACTTTCTTTATCTCATCACCCTAGCTAAGTGTTGAAACATATTTAGGATACTCTTAGAACCCATTAGACTGAAAGGAACTTAGAAAGCCCAATTTTTTTTTAGATTGGTATTCATAATAAACATGGTGGTGGACCATAAAACATTTTACCTCCAAAAGAGCTAAAAAACTCCACCTGGTGACTCCACTGGCCTCTAGTAGGCCTATTACCCTTCCAGTCTTTGTAGACTCCTTTGGGAATGCATTGACCAATCCAAATCATACTGTTGGTGGACAGAAAAGTTTTAAATAATCGACATGGTGGCTCCACACTCTAAAAATCCCAAAAGACCAAATTAATCCATTAGTAGAATACTCTGAACTGGTTGACAAGATACAGTGACCTATTTTCTGATTTTCCAACATGGATTTAGATGTCGACCCAGAAGAAAAACATATTGCCATGATGGAAAAATTGATGTACATGCTTGGAAAGAGGATGGATAGGTATGCAGCTAAGTTAAGCATTAGTCATTCAAAACAACCTATGCCTTTCCCTGAGCAAACCATGATGGAAAAAATTATGTACATGCTTGGAAAATGAATAGAAAGGTATGAGGCTAATTTAAGCATTGATGATATATAGCAATTCATGTTTTTTTCAAATCAGGAACAAACTCAACCTCTACAAGACATGTATGATGAGCAAGATTATAGATAAAAAAATGAAGAAAAACTAATGGTCATTATGGAAAGGATGATGTACATGCTTGGAAAAAGAATATAAAGGTATGAGGCTAATTTAAATATTGATGATCTAAAGCAACCTATGCCTTTCCCTGATCAAACACAAGCTCAACCCTTAAAAGACCTAGACAATGAGCTAAAAATGTATGATGATAAAGACTTTATAGAAGATAACAAGGAAGGTTGCCAAGAAATTCCTAATTGTCTACCTATAACTTGTGTTTTATGGTCAAGAGATCTTTACAAACAAAATCAAAATTTTAATAGTGAGTAGTGCTTTGAGGAAAAAAATAGCCACTTAGAAAACACAGAATCTAATGTGCAAGGAGAACTAGCATATCTAGGGACTCTCCCTCTATGTTATTATTCATTCGGAATTGTGAAAGAATAATGGCATCCTGATACTGTAGAAGAAACAAATCATGAACCTTGGATTCCAACTAAGTATCCTAATAGTCAAGAAGACTTGTTTAAAATAGAAGAATATCAGGAAATACTAGAAAACCCTCAAAGTTTCCCTGCAAGCACAAACAAAGATCCTTTAGAAGAGGCTCAAAAAGACATCCAACCTCTAAAATAGTTTACACAAGAGACAAAAGACAATTGTTTTTCTTTTTATACTGAAATAGAAGTATCTCCTTTAACAGAAGAAGAAATTGGTCAAATACTAAACAAGCAGCTACCCTCCAAACCTTCGTGCAAACAAGAAAATCATGAACATAGTGCCTATTCCATAGAACAATCTAATGGCACTCAAGACAAAGAGGATAGTAAGGAAATTAATGATAACATTGGAACTAGTCCTCTTTGGAGTATGAAATTTGATGGGTCATATAGTAGAACTAGTGCAAGCGCAGGAATATAGATTTATGACACAGAAAACAATTATTCTAAGGCCTATTCATATAAATTGAATTTTCAATGCACAACTAACATAGTAGAGTATGAGGAACTCATTTTAGGGATGTACTTGTTGAATAAATTAGGAGCCCAGAAGATAAAAGTTCATGGAAATGTAGAATTGGTAATTAGGCAAGTGAAACAAGAATGCATGGTTAAACATCCCAGACTTAGAGCTTATAAGAATGATGCCATGTATTTTTTAAAATATTTCAAAGAATTCCAACTCATCCTTATTCCTAAAGACAAAAAAAATTTTGCTAGTGGCTTAGCCCTTATTGCTAGTATAGGTCTGAGACCTTGGGAGAGCAAACAATATACAATTCAAGAAAAGTTCAGACCAGCAGTCCCAAACAATAAAAGATACTAGAAAAAATTTGAGGGAGAAAAACAAATAGAAGACTATCCTAATAAGGATATATCATCTTCCCAAGTAGAAACTTATCCTATCACTGATGTAAATCTATCATTTAAGGAAGTTGAATTTATATAAGAAGCAAGCATACATTTATAGAAAGAGGAAATTTCACCACTTGCTATTTTAAAAGTTAAGGAGATGATGCTTCTAAAGAACATATTGAAGATGCAGTCATCAAAGCTAATGTCTTGGAAGCAGACAACCTACCAAACATGGAGGGACAAAAAGAAGAGAATCTTCATCTTTTCTTTGATGATCCTTTGGAAGAGTGTGTGGAAGTCCCAACTGGCTCAAATTATCAAGCATGGATCCTTTGCAAGAGCCAAATGCATAAAATGTTGTCACCTCCTATGACATCCTTGGTTTTGAAGATTATTCTTCAAAATGTACTATGGTTAGCTCTGACTAGTAGCCAAAATTTCTCTTCCTTTTTTTCACTACTCAACTGGCTACATTGCAACTATTCTATCATATAAAGCTTGTAAATATTTCACGAGTTAGAATAGGATAGATAGGAGAGAAATAAATATTAGCTTTGAGCATTTATTTATTTGTTTATTTTTTTCTTGAAAGAAAAATAAAAATACAAAAACAATAAAAGATAGAAAAGAGGGCAGATTGTAAAAAATAAGAAAGGTATAGCCCCATACCAAAAAAGAGAAACAAAGTATGAAAGTGTGCAAGCTCTAATGCCACTCCTAATAAACACACTCCTATTTAGTCATACAGCCTAATCATGTCTAATTAGTTTTCAATTTACTACTGATAGGTTAGTAAAATAGATTTTCCAAACAACTTAATCTTGGATTATCAGTTAGGTAGATTAGGATAGAAGAAAAAAGGTTCAAACAAGGTCAAAATCTGAACCTATGAGTTTCAAAAAGATGCATGGCTCTAATCTGTTTAACTCTTGAGCCAAATATAGAAAAAAAATGGTTCTAATATTCCCAAAACTTGAACCAGAGAACAAAGAGAGAACAACTCAAACAAGCCTAAAAAATACAGCTCACGAGGAGAGAAGGATGTTCTTAAACTTTCGAATATTAAGCCTTCAGCATTTTGCTTTATTTTTCTATAAATTATTAGTCTATGTGCAACTTGTATTTATGCCATAGACCAATAGCAAGTTAGATTGTTTAATCCTAACTTGTCTGCTTTTAAATTTCTATTTTAGAAATTAGTGAATAAAAATATGTTAGATGGTCTAATCCTGCTAGATAGTAGTTAGGTAGAGAAGCTTATGAACTCAAATGCTTAATCTGAGTTCATGGAGAAATAATGGTAGATTTAGAATATTTTTATGCTTTCAAAAGAGTTAAATGTTGTAAAAATCATTTTCCAATCCAAATGCACTCTTAGAGAATAAAAAATGTTAGATCATTAGGATTGGGTAAGTAGAGAGCTTGTTTTGATAGAATTCCATTGTTTTTGATGCCTGCTAACATTGTCAGAGAAAAATAAGATCAGAAAAGGAAATAAATTTGTAGCCCAATGGATGAGGCATTCATCAACTTCTAGAGAAGACATGTCTGAAGTTCTTGACATCTTCAAGAAGATGCCATCCCCATGTGGAGCCACTGTTAGCCACCTATAAAAATTTGTCATATCAAATGGTGGCTATATCTTTTTTAGACTTCAAGAAACAATTTTATAGTCAAATTGTGAGTTCTTAAAGTATTATGAAGATAAATTATCCTTTAGTTAATATTCACTACTATTTCCCTCATAATCCTAGACAATCTACTGTTTACAAGGAGAAAGACTGCTCAAAAAACCCATTTTCCCCTTCATTTTACCTCTCCTTTCACTCATAAATTGACCTCCATTTTCATCCCCTTTTTCTTCATAAAAATCCTTCCATAAGCCTCATTTAACCTTAAAAATCACTTCAAGACCCTTTTAAAACCATTCAGTCTCCTACCATTTGGTTTAAAAAACCTTCTTTCCTCTATCAGAACCCTCAAATTGGCTTAAAACCCCTATTTTTAGCCTAAAAACACTTATATTACACTATATAGAATTTTAGCCCCTGAGGGCTTAACTTCTATAACCCCCACCTCTCATGTGACCATAAGCCCCACAACCGGGCGCTAAAAGTCCTTAAAACCCTTTCTCGAAACCCAACTTTCCTTTGTTTAAACATAAAAACTCGACTTTCCTTTGATTTTTCATAAACCCGATAGTTTGAAGTTTTAGTGAATACTGATCGTCGATCTAAAACGATCAACGATCATTTTCCAGTCGCATCACAAGTTTCCAACTTAACCTTTGTTTTTTCCCTTCCCACCGATGCGATCCAGCGATCAATTCCCAACTGTTGATCTTCTTTATCGTGCCAAGATCCAACGGTCCATATTGCTCCCGTTCAAAACCCACCCTTCCACCTTTGGCCTTCATGATTAAATCCTAACAGTCGATCTAGTTTTTAGATCAACAGTCCTTGCTCCATCACATCGAAAAATTTCTTTTTTTCATTCCCTTTCCCTCCTCCTATTGCGATCCCACGATTTAATATGAGCCGTTGAAATCCACAAGAACCAACGGCCCAGATTCAATGGCACTCCACCATAGCCCTCCGAGATTAAAACTCGTCGATTCAATCCTGACCATTGATCTCTCCTAGATCTAATGGCCCGCACTTAATCGCATTGGCGCATTCCCTTTGTGCCTTCCCTTTGCCTCCACCGATTTGTGACCCTGCAATCAAATCTGGGCCATCCATTTTATAGATCTTATGGTCCAGATCAATCCTGACTTCCCTTTGATTATTTTATAAACCTGTTAGTGTAATTCTTCGGCAAAGATCCACCGTTGATCTTTGCAGATCAACGGTCCACATTTTTCCCGATCTCTGCCCGACCCCCTGCCTCATATTCCTTTCATTACCCCGAGATTAAATCTGAACCATCCATCATTCAAATCCCACGGTCCTTATTCAACCCGATAGGCCCAAATCCTTTGGGACCTACCTTCCCCCTCGACAAATCTCGACCGTCCATTCCCGAGATCCAATGGTCCAGATCTAAATCGTCTTGACCCTGCCGACCATTTTCCGCCCGTGCATCTTATCTCATCGTGCTCTCATTCCCACCATCAGATCTCCCTACCTCTCATCCCATGGCTTCTATCCCATATCATGTTAATTTGCGCCCGAATTTTAATGCCAAAAAATTATGCGATATGGGCGGTTTTAAAAGGAGACGTGTCAAGCACAAACTCATATCGTGTTTTTTCTTGGAAAATTTCAAAACCACTTTGGAGCAGCGCGAAACCAGTGATTTTTTCTTCCGAAACCACCTTTCCCCATTGCATTACATTTTCTCATTTAAATCTCCACCATTTTTTCTTTTCATCCAATGGCCTAGATTATATTTAACCCCCAATTCATTTCACCCCACCTTTGCTCCTGAAGCATTTTACCGAGCAATCTCCACTGTCAATCTCTGAGATCTGACAGTCCCAATTTAATCTTACCATTAGCTCATCGCCCTCCATCATTCTTCCAATATATTTCATCAAATAATCTTTGTCGTAAATCTCTGTTAGTTGATCTAATCCAACGGCCCAGATCATTCCACAACCTCAAATTTCATTTAAGCCCATTTTCACTTCCGCCAAAGGTTTTCTCCCATTTATTTTTTCAATTTCCTCCATTTCCACTGTAATATCACCCCTTATTCATTATAAAATTTTGATTAATCTCGGTCGTTGATCAATCTGATCTAACAGCTCGGATTTAATCTAACTCTCATTCACCCGACCGCCTCCCCATTTGACCCCAGCAAGCAATCCTCGTCGTTGGTTGATTTAATCCAATGATCATGATTAAATTTGAGCCTCCAAAGAATTTTAAACCTATCCCCACAAGATTTTTATAATTTTTTCTTGTTTTTGTATGTTTTTAAAGGTTGTTCCATTGTTTTAAGAAGAAATGAATGGCCAGGGATGATGATCCCTCCGGCCGATATCAATCAAGAAAACAAATTTGCAAAAGTCCGCATCATGATTTATCTGTGCCTCATGAGCACTGATAACATTATAAGACCCTTTGTATGCCTGTGCAGCAACAAAACACAGTAAACATTGATCAGATAAAGAGTATCAGTGTCCAGGGATAAAATCAAAGAAGAAATGAATGTTTAATTATTTTAAACACAATTTTGAGGGATTAAGGCATAAAATTTGATTAATAAAAAGCCTAATCCACTCAGTTGAAGACTATATGAAGACTTGAAGACAGAGATTAAGCCAAATTAAGCCTAAAAACACAATATTAAAGCAAATTAACATTTTTTTAGGTTAAAAAAATGAGATCTATCAGTACGAGAAGCCTCCACTGCCACATCAGAGGCTAATTAAATCTTCTCCAGCTACCAAAAGCCACCTGCAGCCACATAGAAATAAAATAAGGTAGAGTTATTGCCTTAGTCAGTGATATTTTTTTCAAAGAAGCCAAAGTTATTGAAAACCCCGCTTGAAGAATTCTAAAGTCAACAAACTCTGCTAAGCAGCTAAATACTTAATGGAAATAAATTAATACAGAGGAAATATCAGAAAACTTCTCCTTTGAGCCCCTCAAAGGCCGAGAAGAATTAACTTGCATTAATTGAAAAAAAAGACATTTTATTTTTTTCCACCTAATCAGTTCTTCTATAAATTCTCTTGAAGAAGATGAGATAAGGGTTGGTTGCTGAACTTTGATGTAATACTTGTGCTCGAAACTTTCTACATGTAAATAGTTTTCTAAGGCTCTTGAAGCTTTGTGTGTGATCAAAGAAGTTTGGCTGAGAAGAGAAGATGATTGTTGTACTAAAACATTGGACTTGAAGTATGTAACTGGATTGATGTCAATGTACAAGCTAGTTTTTGGGATCCTGGTCTATTTCATTGGTGAAGTACTTCTTACTGTGTTATTGTTTTCCTTTCATGTATGCCATTTTTCTCACTTTTCTCTGATAAAGAACATCAAGCATAGAGTTAGGATTTACTATTTACAGTACCCTTCTCTGATTGATAAGCTTTATCTTTATGTTTTCCTCCAATTTTGTGTTTAAGAATGACTTAAGTTAAGTGTAAACATTATCAAGGAATGTTGTTTTGTCCCTGTCTTGATGTGAAAAACTTGAAAGGAAGTTCTTGAATGATATTTTCATTATATGCTAAGTAGGGTTAGACTAGAAAATTTTATGGTTTTCCCTGTCTTCTAGTTTCTTTCTCCAAAGGTTGTCTTGAAATTTTCCCTAAGGGTATGCTGAAGCAGGTTCAGGTTTTAATGTATCTTGCTTGATCTCAAAGTTGCACTTTGTTTCGTTATTTGTTTTCATCCCTTTTGAAAGTAGTCATGTGGATTGCTGGATTGTTTGTCTGATAGTTTAACTTTAATACAAGCTTGTCCAAAGATGTTTAAGGTTAGCCCTATCTTCGGTTGGTTTCAAATAGTTTCTTAAAAGGCTTTTCTTGTTCAGAAAGTTGATAAATCCTTGTTGAAATTATTGGCTTTTTCCTCCTTCTCAACACTTAATGTTCCATTCCATCATTTTAATCTAAAGGATATTTTGATATAGATTACTTTCCCCTTGGATCACTCTTGAAAGTTTTGTACAATTAAACCCTTTTATGACTCCATATCCCAATGGATTAAGTGTTGCTTCATATCTATCCTATCAGCTAAATCTTCTTCTGATTGTTCACACATTCACTCCTTTGAAACTCTTTCATTTTTAAGATTTTTCACTCAATTAAAACTCATGATCAACCATCCAAAACAAACAAGAACCCTTGTTCTTCATAACTAGCCTAATATCACATTTCAAACCTTAAAAGATAAATCAATATTTGCACTTATAGAGAGATCCCTCTTTGGATTCAGGAGGGCTAGATCCTAGAATCCCAAAGTGGTTCAAATGTTGTATCTACATCTTTAATCTTGCCAATATGCTAGAATTACAAAGGCCCCAAGACTAACCTTAAACTTAACCTTAACCTAACCCTAACCTTGACCAAACCCTTAACCTTGACTATAACCTAACCTTAACCTTAACCTTCCCATAACCATAACCTTAACCTTGACCTTCCCCTAACCTTAACCCTAATATTACCCTAACCATAACCTTATATTTACCCTTAACCTAATATTAACGTTAACCTAACCTTAACCTTACCCTTAACCTTGGCCTTAACCTTAACTCTAACTATAACCTAACACTGACCTTGAAAAAACCTTGACCTTAACCTTAACTTAACCTAACCTTAACCTTAACCTTAACCATAACCTTAACCTTAACTTTAAGGTTAAGGGTAAGGTTAAGGTTAAGGTTAAGGTGGTTAAGGTTATGCTTAAGGTTAAGGTTAAGGTTAAGGTTAGGTTAAGTTAAGGTTAAGTTTACGGTTAAGGTTAAGGTTAAGGTCAAGGTTAAGGTTAACTAAAGGTTAAGGTTAAGGTTAATGTTAAGGGTTTGGTCAAGGTTAAGGTTAAGGGTAAGGTTATAGTTCGGTTAAGGTTAAGGTTAAGGTTATGGTTAAGGGGTTAAGGTTAAGGTTAAGGTTAAGGTATGGTTAAGGTTAGGTTAGGTCAGTGTTAAGGTTAGGTTAAGGTAAGTTTAAGGTCAAGGTCAAGGTTATGGTCAAGTTTAAGGTTAGGTTGGGTGAAGGTCAAGGTTAAGGTTAGGTTAGGGTTAAGGTTAAGGTTAAGGTTAAATTTAGGTTAAAGTTAAGGTGAAGTTAGGTTAGGGTTAATTTTAAGGTTAACGTCAAGGTTAAGGTTAGATTAAGGTTAAGGTTAATTTCAAGGTTAAGGTTAGGTCTAAGGTTAAGGTTAATGTTAAGATTAAGGTGAAGTTTAAGGTTAGGTTAGGGTTACGGTTAAGGTTAAGGTTAGGTTAAGGTTAAGGTATGATTAGGGTTAGATTAGGTCAGGGTTAAGTTTAAGTTAAGATAAGTTTAAGGTTAAGGTTAAGGTAAGGTTAAGGTTAGGTTAGCGTTTAGGTTAGGTTAAGGTCAAGGTGAAGGTTAATGTTAGGTTAAGGTTAGGTTATGCTAGGGTTAAGGTTAAGGTTAAGGTTAGGTTAAGGTTAATGTTATGGTCAAAGTTAAGGTTAAGGTCAAAGTTAAGGCTAGGTTAAGGTTAAATTTAAGGTTAAGGTTAAGTTTAAGGTATGGTTAAGGTTAAGGGTAAGGTTAAGGTTAACGGTTTAGTTAAGGTTAAGGTTAAGGTTAAGGGTAAGGTTAAGGATAAGGTTAAGGTTAAGGTTAGGTTAAGGCTAAGGTTTACATTGAGGGTAGGGTTAGGTTATGGTTAAGGTAAGGTTAATGTTATGGTTAGGTTAAGGTTAAGGTTAAGGTTAAGGTTAAGGTTAAGGTTAGGTTAGGTTAGGTTAAGGTTAAGGTTAACTGCTTTAGAAAGGTTAAGTTTAAGGTATGGATAAGATTTAGTTAAGGTTGGGTTAAGGTTAAGATTAAGGGGGGTAAGGTTAAGGTTAGGGTTAAGGTTAATTTTGGTCGGCTTAATTATCGGATTAAACCTCTCAATATTAACTATCAATACGGGAGTTGTAAGCATGAGTTGTACTGTGTATTGGCTCAGCTTACTAGTCAGGGTAGAAATATATTCCTTTGTAATGATAAACTAGGCACTGAAATGAAACACAGTACTTTTGCTGGAAAATAAAAAATCTCTAAAAGGAAACCTATTTAACTAATTCCTATCAAGCAAACTCCATACTACGATTAAACTATAAGGAAATGCAAAGAGATCCTCAATCATGTAACATTCTCTCACTCGCATTCTACTTTTTAAATCTCCTATGATAAATTTAAATCACTAATATATTAACACTTCCCACTAACTTGAAACTAACACTTGAAACTAATAAGAAAAAATATCACACATTAATGTCTAATGACAACCTCACAAATTAAACTAACTAGAACTACTCTTCCTAATAAATTCAAGATTCAAACTAACAAAAGAAAGTTCCAATTATTGCTAAAATAAAACTACTTCACTTTATGTTAAATAAAATTTAAAAGATCCTATTAAAAATAACATTACAATTAATCTATGAGAAACCTTCTATTTTAATATTTTAATCTAAATGAAAATGAACTATTAAAAATCAAGCCTACTTCAAAATCAAATCATGTAACTCAATAACTAAAAATAAATCAAAATCATGTCAATAATGAAAACTAAACCATTGCTACTTGCACAATCAAATCTGCATTCCAGCTTATAAATAAATGACTATACTTGAAAAATAATAGAAAATCTAATTAAAAGAGATCTAAATACTAGGTGAAGTCATGCGTAAACAAATCAAATGCCCATTATAAAGTCCTGCAAACGTTTAGAGAAATTAGGTAATGCAAACCAACTCAAACTCAAAGCATTAAATATGTTCTCATTCCATATTCAAATTCAAACTATTAAAAGATGTTCTAATTCCATATTCACATTCCAAAATCACTGTATTCGTATGCTCCCATTGCATCCTATTTTATTAAGAGAAATAAGAGTGCAACGTTGTTTTATAACTCAAACACAAATTATGTAATGAGTAATAACATTAATTTGCACGATGCTATGATGACTGAAATTCTTTTGAATTGAACCACTCATTCACGTAGAAACATGAAATGTTAAAATCGCACACATCTAATTAGCCTACGTTATTGTTCAAGCTTAGCTCCAGAGGTGGTGGGCCCTCCCACACTTGGAGTAAGTTAGCTTACTACAGTTGAGGAAAGATTTAAAACATCAAATGCTGAATTCAAAAGGGGCCATAGTGAAAATGCTACTGCTTGCAACTTAAAGGCAATTTATATAAATATTTAAAACATACTTCGGAAATTGATATATACAAATTAGACAAACCAATGATTCTAGTTTTTTTTTACAGAAATCCCTTTATCTCTATTACGCTCCTGCAAAGTCAAGGATAGTACTACATCTCCCTTACATTTTCTCTTCAACTTCGACACCGATGCCTGTTCTACATGCTAGCCACCTATAAAAGTTTGTCATATCAAATGGTGGCTAAATATTTTTAGCCTTCAAGAAATAATTCATGTCCAAATTGTGAGTTCTTGAAGTCTTATGATGTCCTCTATCCTTGGAATAAATCTTCACTGTTGTTTCACTTTAAAGCCCTCAAATACCTTACTGTTTACCAGGAGATAAAAAACTGCTCATGAGGCTCCTTTTTCCCTCATTACACTTTTCCATTTCATTCTCCATGTTCATCCATAAAGACCTTCATTTGAATTCTAAACCATTCCAAAACCCTTTTTAAACCTTGTCCCCCTTTCATTTGGTTTAAAAACCCTTTTCTCCCTTATCGGAACCCTCACAATCCTCTGAAAAACCTTCATTTTAGCCTAAAAACCCAGTTTTTTAGCATTAAGGCCTTAAGCCCCTTTCGGCCTTAAGCCCCAGCCACTCTTGCTTATGTGACCCAGAGCTGTGACCGAGTGCTAAGCCTCATTGTTCCATCGTAATCGGTAATCGCAAATCCCTTTATCCTTTCCCTTTTCCTTTTTCCTCCAATGGCCAGATCCACAGATTTAATCTCAGCCATCAAATCCACAAGAACCAACGGCCCAGATTCAATCGCGCTCCACTCATAAGCCCTTCACCATCTCTCCCGCTAATTTGATCTAGACCGTTGATCTCTCATACCAATCCTATGTCTAGTGCTTAATCACACATCGCAAAATCAAACAGCCCGGTGCTTTGTCCTCTTTCGTTTTCTCCAATGCGATGTAATCCCATCTGTTCATTCCGCCAGATCCGACGGTTCGCGCTTCATCGCATCGTGCTCATCCATCACGTGATCCTCCACCATCCTGACCTCCGATTGAATCTCCATCGTCGATCAAGTTTGATCGGACGGTCTGCACTATTTCGCATCATCGCCTTTCTCCCCTCCCCTCGCACCATTCATGTCCTGCTCGATTCTGCGATGAAATCTCTGCCATTGATCTTCTCAAATCCAACGGCCCACAATACTTCTGATTTTCAAACCCTACCCTTCTCTTTCTCCCCCATCGACAGATCTCGGCCGTCGATCCTCATGATCCGATGACTCCCATTAATCCTTCCCACTGCTCTTATAAAACCTCTCTTCCTAAGTAAAAACCCTTCCGCCCTTTATAAAAAGGTGGGCCCTCTCTTCTCCTCGTTTTCTCCACCAAATTCCTTCAAACCTTACCTTTTCTATATTTTTTGTTTCCCGACAAATATAGTTTTTAACAAAATCTTGAATGTCGATCTACAAATATCAAAGGTCATATGGCCCCATCCTTTCGTCCGTTCCCTTTCCCTTCATTTCTTCCCTTTCAAACATATCTTCTTCTTCTCTTAATTGTAACCATCCCTCAAAGAAATCTAACGATCGGGACTTAACTCGATAAACCAAACACCTGTCCACTACACGAAAAACAAATGTTGGTCCCACCATACATCCTTTGCACATCTTTGGACCGGTCACGTGCTATTTTCACCGTCTGATATCACGCCAATCATCCAATAGACCAGAATCCATATCGCATAATTTTTGGCCCCTTGTCACAGTGCGCTACTTCCGTGCAATAAAAGTGGGTTTAGAAATCCACGTGTCAAACGCTAACGTATATCGCGTTCCAAAATCTAATATTGCTTACCCCTCCAAATGCTACGCTAAAATTGCTGCCGGTTTTCCCAAAATCACCCTTCTTCATATTCGTGCCATAATTCAAATGCAAGCCTGGTTAGATGTTCTACCCAGTTTTACGTCCTCCGCCCCTACATTTCCCCATCCGCAAACATTACTACCACCTCCATTATGTTAGCCACCTATAAAAGAATTTTGTATCAAGTGGTGGCTAAATCATTTTGGATAGCATTAAAGAAACAATTTTGTTGCCAAATTGTTGATGCTTAAAGTCTTCTGAAGATATTCTATCCTTTGGTTAATCGTCACTGCTGTTTCCCTTTTAATTTTGAAAATCTGCTATTTTCATGCAGAAGAGACTGCCGCAAAATCCCTTTTTCCCCTCCTTCACTCAAAACTAACCTTCATTTTTACCCCTTTATTTCCCATGGAATTCCTATATTTTTTATTTATTCCCCTTTCCCCTTTAGAAAATCCCTTTTAAAAGGTTTAAAACTCACTTTTGAACCTTGCCGAAACCCCCGAATCCATTAAAAAACATTGAAAAACTCATAAAAAATAAAGTTTTTAAGCTGCAGGCTTAAGCCCCCTTGGGCTAAGTCCTAAACCACTTCCCCACCATATGCCTTAGTGCTGGAACCAAGCACTTAGCCCAATAGGTTCTTATCGCATCGGAAAAATTGGAGCGCTCAAGTCTATTTCTTATGATGAAATCTCCGATCCGATAAGCCCTTTTTCTTATAAACCCCAATCTTATTTCTATTTCATATAACCACAGAGCCCGCAATTAGGCTCTAAACATTGTTATAAACCACTATCAATTGCATATTTCCCTTTGTAAATTCAATAAACCCACTTTCCTAAGTTTCGGTCTAAACCCGCCAGAGCTATGCTTTTTAATGTAAATGGGTAGATTGAAAAGCCCCGCCTCAAAGTTCTGATGTGATTGAGCCCCGCTGTATAAACCTCTGCCCCTGTCTATGTAAACCTACGCCCAGGACCAAGAGTTAAAGTCCCAAGGTGATAATCGCATCAGAGAATTAAAATGGGTAGATTGAAAGACCAACACCGAAGTTCCGATAAGATTGGCCCTTGTACATATAAAGCCCCGGTCCTATGGCTCTTCATATAAACCCATGGCCCCGTAGATGGGCACCAAGTCTATATACATAACCCGCCTCCAAAACCAAAACCTTAATGTTTCGTTAATTTTTTGGTTTTCATAAAGTTTTAAAAGGTTTCCGCCCTTCAAATATTTGAGACAATCCCCACCATTGATCTAAATCCGATCAATGGTCGACATAAAATTGCATCGCAAGTTTTTATCGGGCGCATTTTATTTCCTCCCCCGATTGGCATCCCCTAATCCATTCTCCGCCATCGATCTGATCTGTAGATAAATGGCCCACAATCAATCACTTTGGCGCCTCCATGTTCTTTGCCCCGACCGATGCCGATAGCTCCGATTGCATATGGGTCATCCATGTGTCCAGATCGGATGGTCCGGATCACATCTCCCCACTTTGGTTATATTTTATGTGTCCCGCTTCATAATGTTTTTTGGCCAATCACAGCCATTGATCTCTGCAGATCAACGGTCATTATTAACCCATTCTCCGCCTTTGAATAATTTCATTTATACCATAGATCACATCCTAGTCATTGATTTGTTCCATTTAATGGTTCACAATAAACCCGACAGGCCTGCCTCCTGTGGGTCCTACCTTCTTCAAGATTTGATCTCGGACGTCCATCTTAGATCCAATGGCTTGGATTAAAACTGCCCTTCCCATTTCTGCCCGCACATATATCCAATGTCGAGCTTGTGTCCCCACTGTTATATCTGAGGTCCCAGATCTAATGTCCCTCGTTCTATGTCGCGTAACTTTAAGCACAAAAGTTAATCTCCAAAATTTACGTGATATAAGCTGTTTTAAAACGCGACATGTCAGGCGGGGACGCATATCGTGTTCGATAAGAAAATACTGCCTACCCACCTTTCCTCTGTGCGAAACCTATGGTTTTACCTCCCGTAACCACTTTCCTCATTTTCTATTATATTACATCATGCGTGCTTCCCGCCATTGATATTTGTAGATAAACGACCAAAATTTAATCTGGCCTCATGCTATCTCCCTCCACCTCTCCAAAGGGTTTCTCAACGTGCAATCTCTGACATTGATCTCATGGCCTGATCTCATCTGACAGCCCACGATTATTTCGAAACCCCAAGTTCAATTCCTTTGCATTTTCCTCTGCCAAAAGGTTTTTAACCTTATTTCTTGGCATTTTCTCCTATTTTCACAATAGTGTGACCCCTTCGCATTATTAATTCACTGCTAAATTTCCACTGTTGATCTTCTTGGTCAATCATAGATCAACGGTTCTAACTTAAAAATCTCCCACCTCTTTCCTTTCACCTCCACAGCAAATATCCACCATTGAATGCTGCCATCCAACGACCATGCTCCTACCTAAAACCTCCAATGTAGTTTTCACCAAATATGCAGGATTTCTTAATTTTTTTTTGTATTGTGCAGGATTTAAAGGGTTTTTTCAAATATTTTAAAATAAAATGAAAGCCAAGGATGACGATCCTCTAGACTTCGTTCATCAAAAGGAAAGCCATATACATGGTTTGATTTTTCATTTCATTGATTACTCATGGGCATCAATGCCATATGGACCTTGTACATACCTACACATCAACGAGACAAAGAGAATTAAAATCAAACAAAGAGTAACAGTGTCGAAGAACCAAACACAGCAGAAATGAAGGATCAAACATTGATTATATAGTTTAAATGGATTACGGATAAGGTCAGTTATCAAAATCCTAAACGATTGAATTAAACATAGTTAAAGGAAAATCAAGAATATTTATCAGATAGAGGATGCCTCCACTGCCACATCAGAGGAAAATTGATTCCTCTCAGTGACCAGATTGCCACCTATGACTTCACAGCATTCAAAAAAAATACAAGTAATGACCAAAACAGAGCATATCTACCCCTTACAGCTGAATAGTTATTTCGAATCAAAGAAGCTAATATAAACTATCAGCAGAGTTATTGCAAAAGATGACACAGAGCCTTAGAGTCAACATAAGCTTCCAGCAAGCTTAATTAATTAATGAAAACCAATTAGTATAGGAAAATATCTGTAAACTTATCCCTTGAGCCCCTCAAAGGCCGAGAAGCATTAAATGTATTAATTGAACTCAGAAGATATTTTCTCTCCTTCAAACTCCTCATTCCTCTATAAAAACTTGTTGAGGAATCCATTGAAAACATTATTGGTTGGTTTTTTGATTACTACTTGTAATACGAAAACTCTCTGGAATAATACATAGTCTGTTGAAGTTGAAGAAGAAATTAAGTCTTGGAAGCCCTGATGATGTTGTTGCATGCTTGTTCTTGAGAAGGATCTATCATTGGATCCATGAGCTTGGCTATTGGTGAAGTATTCTGAACTGTTTAATGTTTTCCCCTGTTTTCATTTTGTTCCATAAATTCTTACTACAGTAGGATGAAATTTTTAGGCTAAGAAATGACTCTTGGAAGCACCTTAGACCTATTTATCCTTCACTATTTTATGTTTTCTTCTGCTGAATTATTTTAGAGTATTTAATCTCCCTCTTTAGTCTTCATGCTTGTTTATTTCTCTAATAGTTTGAATAGTTGGTTTTAGCATGATTTATGGATTTCCCTACATGTCTGTTGCCACTTAAAGGTTGTTATTGAAGTTTCCCTTTGAAGTATCTTTGTTTACAGTGAGCCAAGGAGGTTTGTTCTGATCATGCCCCTTGTCCTTGCTTGAACAGTTGGCTTAAAGGTCTGTTACACTGAAAATTGTCACCTTGAAATTTTTCTAATTGTATGAGCTCATTATTACTCATACTTCTCCCTTTTGCAAGTATAAACATATCAGTTCCTCATGTCAAGCCTTGAAAATCAGAAAAAAATTCCTAAAAGTCCCCTAAACTTTGGTGTCGCACTTTCTGGCTATCTTACCTGCGGTCCCGCACCCAATGTTCAGCTTTCCTGCGTTCCTGAATGCACTTTATCTTTTTTATAGGTGTGGACCCTTGTAAGATTAAAAAGGCGCAATTAAATCCAAAAAAGCTCAATAAAAGTGAATTCTGGAAGCTTCTAGAATTGATTTTGCAGTGGCAGAACCGCTCTCGTGAGGTGCATGAATCCCTTACCTTATGGAGCTAACCCCTTGATGTGAGGAGCTAATCCCTTTGAAGGAGGATTCTATCCCTTCATACTTGGAACAGAAAACCTCCTCTTTTCCACTATAAAAAGAGGCATTGGGTAGCCTCAAAGGGAGTTCAAGCTTAAGAATATTTTGAGGTTAAGTTGTGTTTAGATTTAGACTCAGTTAACTAAGAATTTTTTAGGAGAGATTACATACCTCTACTTGTCTTGGTTGGAGGAGTGCAGAACTTGTGAAAGTAAAGGAGACTCCTGCTTCGGACCCCAAAAAGTCCTGTGCAACATCAAGGCTCAGGTTGTAAGGATTTTCTACTTTTGAAATTAATACAAATATACTATTTTTTCTCAATAAGCTTTAAATCAATGGTTTATTTCATAGATTCCTTGATCACTATGATAAGCATGGTTTATGATGATTTCTATACAGGTGCTATGTAATAATTTTCTTGTTTGTGACTGCAGGTTTACGAGGAAAACTCCTTCAAGCGCGCAAGGGACAACGATGACTTCAAACAAGCACTGGACAAATGGTAAGTCTTTTACATCTCTATAGAGCTTTTTGTAAACCTTACATGCTTAGAGAAATATTATTATGTTTGGCTGTTGGTTGCTAGATACTTTTAGTACTAGGGAGATTGGTCTTGTCCGCAAGACAGATTAATCCACACAACAAATTGGCGACTCCACTGGGGAAATAACTTGTTGTTTTTGGTTCTCTTTTATTTTGATTTGAGGAAACGTTTTCCTGGTTTTTGATTGATTGACATCCTCCTGGGTAGCTTAGGTTTTCTCTATTTTTAAAAATTTTGAAATCTTTTAAGTTTTTCTTTAATTTTTCCTGGGACCGCACTTTGCCTTGTTTTCACAGTGCGAGCAGTTTTGCACTTTTCCTGTGTAAACAGTGCGGGACCGCACCTGTGATATCCTGGAGCCTGCAGACCCTGTTAAATTTTTGAAAACTTTAGATTTCTTTCTTCAGTTTATCTTGATTTTTATTTTTAGTCTTTGTTTTCTGCCTAGATTGATGATTGTTTCTGTCAAAGGCTTTCTGTTAATAAGTCTCAGCAGTATTGGTTTTTTGATGATTTTCTAGAAGTTTTGCATTTTGGATTGCATTTCACTTGGTCTTTGTAGCGATTTGAAGAATTTGACATTTTGAAGTACCTCAGATTACCTTGGTATTTTTGGTATTTTTTCTGGATCTGACTTGATTTTGAAATCATTCTTTATTGAGAAATAGAGTTACCTATTTCTTTGCAAATCTTCGAAAAAAACTTTGTTATTGGTTTTTGAATTTCATTTTTTATAAAAACATAATTGAGTTTTTTCGATCTGTTTGTTATTATGGACGAATAGATCCTTAGTTTGCTAAAAAATTAAGTAAAAACATTCTTCAAAAAATATTAAAGCTTTTATTCATTTAGATTGTTAAATTTTGTAGTTTTAAGTGCTATTAAACTTTGTAGATCTCGAAATTAGTTTGTAGTTTTGAGTGCTTTTAAAATTTCTAGATTTCTTTTGAAGGAAAATTGTTTTGTAGCTTTGAGTTTTTGGAAAGTGAAAGGATTTTTATTGTGAGCTTTGATAATTTATTGGAAAAGACAAAAATATTTTCTTTCAAGTATTCTTTATGTTTAAAAAAGGAATTGTTTATTAAAAAGAGTTGCATTCTCTAACTTTTCCTTAATTAGAATTTCAAGGAAATAAAACAATCTGATTATCATTTTTAGGTGCATTTTTAGTGTCTTTTGGAAATCGAGTCTTCAAACCATCAGAGTTTCATTTCCGCGCCCATTGACTTAAGAAACAACTCTTAAAAGTAACGCTTAATTAAAATTCATCTAGCAATCTTTTATTTTCTAGGGCTCTTATCACCAACATAGCTTAGGCTAGTATCTTGGAGTAGGGAGTAGTTAACTCTCCAAACTAGTAAAAACAAACAAGTAGAAAAATCTTGCGGTAGGAGATAAATCCAATTGTAATTTGTATAATCTGGGAAGCTTCTCTTAAAGAAGTCAATCACGAGATCATTTCCAAACCTTTGAGACAACCAATTCTGTTTCATTGGGGAAGATAGAATATTTTTCACGTATTAGAAATGGTAAACCTCGGATTAACCATTGTCGAGGAGCTTGGGGTCACTTGTCGGTAAACCTCAGATTAACCATGTCGAGGAGCCTTCAAGGGGATTGAGCTTGCTACTCTACCCTTGCGTGTGAAATCGGATCATAGACTGTTCCCCCAGTTATATTTGTTATTGTTGGTAACCTTAGTGTCCATTATCTTAATATTATTTCCTAAGGTGACGGTGAAGGAAAGATCTCACTGTACCTGGAGCAGACGTTGACTAGACTCACTTGGACTCTCTGGGGGGTTATCTTCACACGAGATGGTTTTGTGAGGAAACTTGTGCCATTCTGTTTCATTAAGCAGGTTGTCGAGGTAACTGTTCCAACCGCCATTTCTGTGTTAAATTTCTACGAAGTTGGATTTTATCACCAACTAGTGTTTCTAGTACGGAAAGTTATTGTTTGTGTGTGGTTTGAACTCTTAGAGTTTTAAGCGTGTGATTCAGCTGTTTGTTTTTTAGATACTTTAGGTGCTTTCATTGAAATTTTCTTTTTTTGCGTGTGATTAGTTAATATTTAATCATGGTGGAATTGCCGAGACAATCCTGGAGACTACAAGGGAAACCCCCTGAATATTCACCAAGTCAGCTCGAAGGGCTTTGTGCTATGGTATCATCCAGTAGTGGTAGGATTAGATCAATAGAAATTGGAAGTTCATCCATAATTTTCCATCTTGATCATCAAATACCTACAACATAATACATTCAAGAACCGATTTCAGTTTTTGAAGTTACTAGTAGTATTCCTACTTCCAGTGAACTAGCTGACGAACCTGAAATCTCTGAACCTGAAACTAAACCTTCTATTTTAGAAACATCCTCAGGATTTATTTCACCAACTTCTAGTGATCTTAGTTCACCTAGGGTAAGAAATATTATCACTGACGATCTTCCAGCTGGTATTATTTCCATTGAAGAACTTAATAATCTAGAAAAAAGTATATCTCTTCCCAATTCCCCTCAATATTTAAATCTTAGGGAGCGTGAGTCTATTTTCTACAGCCCTATTCGAACTAGTGCTTGGTATCTATCTTTAACAAACTTTTTAGAGAATCCAGGTCTTGATTTTTCTCCACCTCGAGTTCCATTTCATCCTACACCCAGAGGTTAATATCCGCCATCCATTATGGCTGGAGATTCATCCATGTTTTCCCAGACACCAGAATCATTTTTACATGGTGGTCATTTTGTTCCTTCGGGATATCAGGCTCTATCTGGTACTTTCTTAGGAGCAGCTCCTCAACCAATCAAACAAATGGTATCATCTGGTAATAGTGGTGTTAAAACTGAAATTTTGAACACAACGCAAATCTATATGATGTCTGGTAATGTTCCGAATCCTCAACCTCAAGGCAGTCAATTACTGCTTGGGGGGCCAACACAGGGAAATCCGTTATCGCCTGGGGGGCAACCTTCAGTTAGTCAGTTGCCGCCTGGGGGGAAACCTTCAAGTAGTCAGTTATCGCCTGGGGGGCAACCTTCAGGAAGTCAGTTACCGCCTGGAGGGAAACCTCAAGGTAGATTTTTCCCAGGACAAACTGTGGAATCATATTATTTTGGGGGACAACCCCAAGGGCACTACACACCTCAAGGGTATCATCCTTCAGGATAGTATATGCCCCAAGGTCAACCCCAAACTCAATACGCTCCTCAGGGTCCTTATCAACCCCAGCTTCAGTATGCGCCTCAGGGTTATCACCCTCAAGGTCAGTACCCAATTCAAGGTTTCCAACAGCCTTCTGGTCAGCCATCTATCCAAGGAGCCGAAAATGTACCACTTACTTATCAGCCCTATGTTCAGCCAGGTTATGGTCCTTACGTTCAACCTTCTGCGGGACAATACCCCAGAATGAATATGGTGTGGGATCCGTCCAAATATCAACAGCCTATGTAGCCTAATGTGTAGTTTCCTTATCAACCTGGACAACCTTTAATTTCTGGTCCAATTCAGCAACCTGTCCAGCCTACTATTCCAACTCCTGCACCTGGTCCTGTTCAGCAGACTGGTCCTAGTTCACCTAAGACTCTGCCTCAAACTAATGCAACAACTGCTACATATTTTCAATCTGTAACACCCGCTTCTGGAGTATCTGTAACCCCGAGTTCGTCTATCCCTGCATCCGTGCAAATCCCTCAAGTCTCTCTACCCCAATCAGGATCTTCGGTTTAGACTTCGGTTCAGATGCCTACGATACAAGCCGGTACAAGTACAGTTGTCACAAGTCAACCACAATTCACATATCAACCGTACCAGGGACAGCCGCAATTCGGTCCCTATACAAAAAATCCAAACTATCAGTATCAACCATACCCTGGCTATACTTATCAACAGCCTCAACAACCCTAGTTCGGTACAATTAATCCTAGTTTTCCAAGAGGTTATACAATTCCTAATGCTAATCTAATCCCCAGTTATCCTGGGTATCCACCTCCTGGAACTGCTTTAGCTACTCAAGGTTTATGTGACCCTAACCGCCAGTTACCATTTATAGTAACTTTGGATTTACCTGATCTGACGCACCTTACGAATGATCAAATTTTCTATTATCAGTACTGGCCACCAATGCCACATAAGTTGCCCAGTGATATACCAAAATTTGAAGGTAAGTCAGGAGAGGATACATCAAATCACGTCATGACTTATCACCTTTTGTGTGCATCTAATTCAATTATTGATGATTCGATTCGCTTACGTCTTTTCCAAAGAACTCTTATTGGTCTTGCAACCAAATGGTACATTGAGTTACCACGAGGATCATTTCATAACTTCAGTCAGTTAACAACTACTTTCTTAACTCATTTTCAGTTTCCAGTCAGATATGAAAATGGCACATAATTATTAACTTCACTGAAACAATCCACGTCTACGTATATTTCTGATCATATTCATGAATGGCGACGTAGGAGACGTTTGGTGAAAGTTTATATTCCGAATCAAATTTTGGCAGAATGGTTTGTTAAATCATTGTTACCCAAGATAACTAAAGATGTATCTAAGGCTGGTGTTGTTACTAAAGAGCAATTAATTGCTCAAGCTCAGTACCTTGACCTCGTTTATACGCAGTCAGGTACTTTACATGAAAAAATCCCAGACCTTCCAAAACAAGGTCAAATAGCTGCTGCTCCTTTAGGGTCTCATGCCGCTGACGGTATGATTGGTATGGTCAATACTAAAAGTAAGAAGAAATCTTCAAATAATTATTCTCCAATTATAACTTTACCTGATTCCCCGAAAGGAGAATCTTCCCCTGAAGTTTCTGCCGATATTCATGTTGTGGAGACATCTATAACTAAATCTAAATCCGGTAGTAAAAAGAAAGGGAAGAATAAAAATAAAAAGAATTCGAAAGAAAAAACTGATAAAAATGAATCCAATGACGAAAAACGTAAACCACGTTATCCTTGTTACATTTGTGACGAAGATCATTTTACTAAGGAATGCCCACATCGGGCCGAGGTTGCAAAATTCTTCAAAGGTTCACAACCTGCTGTCTTGAAGGATCCCTTTCCGACTCAAGATAGTAAGATGGTTGGTTCTACCTCAACTTCTTTAGAAAAGCCCATTTTGATGATGTCTCATGTAAGGATTGCGACGCGATCACAAGATTATGGTACTAAGAATCCTGTTTATGGTAAAGAAGCAAAATCTTCTAATGCAAATACATCAACTACACCTCCTCCTGTTTCTAGTCCGCTACAGATTGAGAAACCAAATCCAGACTTAATAATCAAACTGCTTGTTAAAGGTGTTTTTCCTAAGTCAACTTTCAATCCACATGCGAGAGTTGCTCAGAATTACAACATTGTTGAAGACTTAGCTATTTCTCCTTCAGTAATGTCAGCTTTGGAAGTGCCGTAATCATGCCCAGCACAGCGTAAATTGCTTTTTTCTGCCATAGGAGCTGTTGATATTCAGGATTCTAATCTTATAATCTTTGATCTAGAAAATAGTACACCTCGCCTACCTCACCAAATGGCTTTCCAGATACTAGTGTTAGTGTTACAGGTCAAAATACCTCCTCATCAGCTCAGAGGGGAAGACAAATATGGAAGAAGTACAAAGACCTAAATTAAACCTATTTCTGACAGGGTAACGCATATATAGAACAGAACAAGAGTGTTATAACGCAGGCAAGCAATATATTGGCCGCGTTAGTGGCTAGGGCAATGCTCTGTTTACACTGGAGGGACACGTTACCCATGTTTTAAGTTTGAATTGGGAAAAGAGCGCGGAGAAAGATTTGAATCTCCGACTTTCCCTCACAAAGGAAACTGCAGAAGCACCAGTTCATTATTGGTCATTGCCATGGAAGACTGAACTCCAAGAGAGGCAAAAGCATGGAGATCAAGGAAACATCTAAGCCTTTTCATTCCAAAGTAGTGGAAAGAGAAGGGCAACAATGGCCTTCTCCCTCTCCTATAAGAAAGAGCTGAAGGCTCTTAATTGAAGGTCGAAGGATTGCTCAAGGTTCTTGCATACTTGTGGAATAGAGAATAGTGTGACATTGTGAAGGCCAAGAGTCAAAGAGGCTCCTAGAGAGTTTGTTGACTTAGACTTCTTCACAATGTCACACTATTCTCTATAGGGTAAACTGCTTGGGTGGTTGGTTTTCATATATCCCTCTCAGGGCTTTCCGGTGCCCGAGGCAGACAGTAAGATTAGCTATGTTGTTCACAAAGATGGCATGAGTATGTTCATATTAGCTTGAAATAACTTGAAGGAATACAATAGAGAATTACCTCTTTGACGGTCTTGGAATCCCTTGGAGAGCACTGTGCAGCAAAGTAAGAGTCCTTCTTCGCCGGCTCCAAATCTGAGACCTGCAATCAGTCAAAGCACCCGCGTAATTTCTAATATAACAAGTATCCTATCAATTAAATCAATATACTACAAACATCTAGATTATACACATCTGAGCCATTCATATCATACTAAGTGAATATTGAAACAACAGTAATAACATTAAGCATTGAATGGACAAAACTAACACAGTTCTATTGATTTTGAAAGAAGGTGGATTACAACCATCGGTTGTACCAAGCCCTCCTCAGTCTCCCAATATCTCCTCTCTCTCTAGTGAAGAAGTCTAAGTCAACAAGCTCTCTAGGAGCCTCTTTGACTCTTGGCCTTCACAATGTCACACTATTCTCTATTCCACAAGTATGCAAGAACCTTGAGCAATCCTTCGACCTTCAATTAAGAGCCTTCAGCTCCTTCTTATAGGAGAGGGAGAACGCCATTGTTGCCCTTCTCTTTCCACTACTTTGGAATGGAAAAGGCTTAGATGTTTCCTTGATCTTCATGCTTTTTCCTCTCTTGGAGTTCAGTCTTCCATGGCAATGACCAATAATGAACTGGTGCTTCTGTAGTTTTCTTTGTGAACTGACTCCTTTGTGAGGGAAAGTCAGAGATTCAAATCTTTCTCCACGCTCTTTTCCCAATTCAAACTTAAAACACGAGTAACGCGTCCCTCCAGTGTAAACAGAGCGTTGCCTTAGCCACTAACGCGGCCAATATATTGCTTGCCTGTGTTATAACGCTCTTGTTCTGTTCTATATATGCGTTACCCTGTCAGAAATAGGTTTAATTTAGGTCTTTGTAATTCTTCCATATTTGTCTTCCCCATTGAGCTGATGAGGAGGTATTTTGACCTGTAACAGATGCCCCCTAAAGTGTGAGGTCAGAGACGAAGACGGTGGCTGAAATACTTTATAATTTGTAGAGATAGAGAGAGATTGAAAGACTGAGGAAAACCTGAAACAACAACATATGTCAGAAAATATAGTATTTGCCTAGAGTCGGGCATGTCCCATGCTCAGTAGCTTTAAACAACATGATTTCTCTAGAATAGAGATATGAAGAATCTATCCACCAATAGGCACAATGTGGAAGTGTCTGTCATAATAGGATCAGGCTGAAGAAGCTGTCTCCATAAACAATATCGTAGCTTGGGGAAGGGAACACAACTTTAATGGTGTAGCCTTTTGCCCCAAGGTCTTGACCACCGATTCACTTAAACTGCATATTTCTCAACATGTGAATGAGGGAGTTGTCTTCGAACATGTGACAAATCATCTGATTACCAGTCAATAATGAAAAATGTTAACAGACGTGAAGGTGGCCACCGATAATGATGATGGTCCCTAAGATGCCCAGTACAATCTAGCGAGTGTGAATAAAAGGAGTTGAAGTCGAACACCCGTAGAATCATTCAACCAAGAGCCAATGATGAAGACCCTTGATCAAACACAAGACTACCTGCCACTAATGTCTGCAAGTATCTAGGTACTAATGGGTTTCTGGATCAACTTCCTAGATAAGGTGTTGAAGTCGATAGGAAGTGATCTGTTGAAAGGTAGGCACTGAGGCATCCTACATCAGTCAACACGAAACGGAAACCAACTGATTTTGTTTACGATTTGAGATAAGGAAGAGTAAATGGGAACGTCAGACGACAAATAATTTCTGGCATAATGAACGGTTTGGTTGATAACAGGAGCAGTAGATAACGAGATCTGCTTGAACAATAGAAGGCACTCTAGCAGGGTACTAGGCAGTTGAAGCGTGTTGAACACCAAAGAGTGTGTTAGGATTTTATCGGTGCAGGGACACTGGGAAATGAAGGCTAATACTCATATATGGTAGGGTTCGGCTAACTGCGAAAGATTTTTCTGGGAAGTTCCATGTTCAAGAATTTTGTTGCCAAATCGACATTTTTGAAAATGTAACAGAGGTAGTATCCATTTTTTCCAAATTTTTCCTCGTCTGATTAAGTTTAACGAGTCCAAACGAGTAAAATCAGTGAATTTTTCATGTTTAGAGAGTCTGAAAAATGTCAGGAAAGACAACTCTATGCCCCATCTGATTAGTTTTAACAAGTCCAGATGAGAAAACTCGGTGAATTTTTCATGTTTAGAGAGTCTGAAAAATGTCATAAAAGACAACTCCATGTCCTGTCTGATTAGGTTTAACGAGTCCAAACGAGTAAAATCAGTGAATTTTTCATGTTTAGAGAGTCTGAAAAATGTCGTAAAAGACGACTCCACTGGGGAGTTTCCCCATAGTTTCCGGACTATTTTTCCCTTCATTCCTTCTCTCCTCTGTTCAGTATCCTTCTGACCATTTTTTGATGCCCAGTAGACATACCAAACTCTTGCAGAGTTCAATCCTGTTCCTGTCTGGCCAACTGAAGAGATTTTCCCTGGTTAACACGACCTATGCAGTTCATCCAGTGCATTATAACGTGGTCTAGGCTTAAATACAGTGCATTATAACACTGTATTTTCTCACAGACAGAGAGTTACTCAGCCAAAAACCCTACTGTTCACTACTGTGACTGTGTTTTAGCTGTAGAGTTTTTTGGCCACCAGTACCTTTCACAGACTGAATCCCTGTGCTTGTCTGCTCAAGCTGGCATTGCTTATTTGTTTCTCTTATTTAGTTAGTGTGCAAAACATTTACTTTGTAAAAGAGATTTTTTTTTTTTTTTTGCATTTAGCTAAGTTTATTCTGAACGTTTAGTTCACAGACTGTTAAAATAGGTAGATAGAAGTCTGAATCTTGAAAGTTTTACATGTTGGTGCATGGATGATTGATAAAGAAAACTCTCCTTGTAGAAACACTCTTCATTGAAGTTAATATTTAGAGCATGTTTTGCATGGTTTATTGAGTCAGAGTCTCACTATACTTCATAAGTCCATTCCCCCCGCAAGACTAATAACAAAGTACACTAAAAACAAAACGATAATAAAATCAATCTAATAACTCTTTTTTGAGCTCACACAAATAATAGTTCAGGCTAGGATCTTGGGTTAGGAAAGTGAGAAAACTACCCAAGATCTCCAAACTTGAAAACTAGAGTCATTAACGAGTGAAATCCTGCTGCACTCACATTATTGGGACCGTTCCTTTACCAGAGCTCAGCGCAAGACAACACTTGGGTGCACTAGAAGGTAGCCCACCTTCGACTGCATCCTGTGGGTGTGTTATATATTGGGGTTCCCTTCGGGGATATCGAAACTAGATCGGGGATCTAGGTATTCTGCCCATATAGAACACTGTCCTTGACCGTGGACCCCCCTGATGATGTCTGTGATTTGAGGTATCCTTAGTGGCCATACTTTTAGGGACTTACACAAGGTGACTGGGACGGGTTGTCCTGGTACCTGAAACAGACGGACCCACTCTGTCTTCAGTCTTTAGGAGGGTACTCGTCTTCAAGAGAGTGCTTACACCTATCGTCTGAGGTTCGAGCAAAGCTCTAGAGTGACCATAACTATACTTTCAACCAACCCTCTCTGTATGCTATTGTGATATTGGATTTCATCACCAGTGAACGGTAGTACTCAGACAGGGCACCCTATTCTGGCTACTTGCTGATTGATTTTAGAGATTCTTTTCTTTTTAGTAGTTGTGTGGATACTGTCATTTGAGACTTCATAATACATCACATTTTAAAATTTGTTAAAATTAAACCAGTCACCGTGGCGTCCCCTGACCCACGCCATCTGTCCTGACGACATCAAGGTCTACCTCCTCTCACCCTAGAGGAAAGATTGAACCTTGGTGAACCCGGGCCTTCTACGGAAGAGCAGTCTCCTCTGACTAATCTGGATTATCACATAGACCCTTATCAGCCGGGACTCCCGGAGGACCCTTTCACTGAAGGCGTTGTACCTAACTACAATCCTCCGCTCACTGATCCGTTAGGACCTGTGATAGTCTAGATTCCACCACGCCCAGATATGTTTGCGGCCACACCAACATCTATTTCAGCACCAGCATCCACAGGGACGATGCCAATGGCAACCATCCTTGGTTCTCCACCATCCTCCCCGCCAGTGGTCAGTTCCATGCCGTTACTGGGTAACCCCAGTAGTCAACATATGCCTACCCCCAACCCTATGGTCAACACAACTGTCAGTAGTTTACCGAACCCTTCGGCATCTACTCCTACCGTGACCATGTTGGGGACCACGGTAGCTCCTCCCACGAGCACGACTACTTCGGTGCCCTTTAACAACCCTTTCAGTTGGAACCCTCTGTTGAGTTCAAACCCCCTGGCCACTATACCAGGGGGCAGTGTTATCAGTACACAGGTAGCAGCGAATATTTCTCTTCCTATGCAATCCTTAGGACAAATGGGACAACCCATTGTAAATAATATCCCCTTAAGTGGTTCAAACATAGGTGTAGGATGTATACCGTTGCCAAATTATGCAAATACTAGTATACCTCCGTGAAACTCTATTGCATCCATTTGGACTAACCAACCCCAACCTCCGTCTGGAGTGGGAGGGCACTTTTACGCTGGGGGCAACCAACCATTTACCCCTCAATACACTATGCCCTATGGACAACAACCGTATGTTCCTACTCCTCCACCTATGGGAGGTTTTTATCAAAGTCCCACTTACCCTTCTGGTAACACATGGATGGGAGGACCCTATGGTCCAAATAGTCAGCCCATACTACCTTGGTTCGACTCAGGGGAAAATCCACAATTGCCATTCTTGGCAGCTTTGGACATACCCGACATCCATAAGCTGACGAACAATCCCATCAACCATAACTCGCTTTGGCCTCCAATACCGCATAAGATTCCTTTCGATATCCCAAAGTTTGATGGAAAACATGGGGACGACCCGGCCGCACACATCACTACCTTCCATTTATGGTCCATATCCAATTCCATGGTAGATGATAGTTTCCAACTCCGACTGTTTTCCCGCACCCTTACAGGCAATGCCGCCAAGTGGTACATTGAATTACCACGTGCCACCATCAATACGTTTGGCGCTTTAGCGATGGAGTTCTTAAAGAACTTCCAACTACCAATTAGAGTGGAAACTGGAACAGAATTGTTAACATCGCTACGCCAAGACATCGCCACCCACATCTCCGACCATATTCATGAATGGAGACGTAGGAGGAGGCTAGTCAAAGTGCCAATACCGGACCATCTCTTGGCCAATTGGTTTTGCAAGTCTCTTTTACCCCACATCTCTAAAGACATTAGCCTTTCTGGTGCAGTAACAGAAGATCAATGTATTTGTCGTGCCCAACACTTAGATTTAATCTATTCACAATCCGACATGCTTTACGATCTTCTCCCCCATGCCCCTGGTAACCCAAATCCTCCGGCTACTCAGAAAACCGGAGCTCATGCCGATGGTCTCGTTGGCACGATCTCTGGTGTAGCCACCAATCAGTCTCGGGGGAAAACCTCCTAGCCATCCTTGGCTGCCACCGCCCCCCACAAAACGACTCCTCTCCCTTCCGCTGAGGTAAATTCAGTGCAAACCTCACAGAAACCTAGCAGAAAAAAATAGGAAGAATAAGAAGAAAACATCTTATTCAAAAGAGCAGTCTGATAATCAGAATAACGCTAATCAGAAAAATGCTACTAGAAATGACAAAGGAAAGGATAAACCCATGAAATTTCCTTGTAAAATCTGTGCGGAGGACCACTTGACATACAAATTTCCTCGGTTGCAGGAATGCACTGATTTTATTGTTAACAAGGATTCTGGGAGAACACCTGTCGTTCTTCACAATCCCTTCCCCAATCAACAGCAGCAACATCAACATATGGTTGAAAACCCGCCATAACCCCATCAACGGGGCAATGGTGGTTCGTATCCTTCCGGCGAAGGACCATCTGCCATTTATGGCATCGAGAGTATTGACCTTCAAACTCGCGCCAAGCTTTATGGAACTCCTACCATAGATGCTCAGGAACTGGGAACTAGTTCCAATCCGCCGCCGCCCAACGATTTACATATCGAAAGGCCTACTGTTGAACCTGTAATTCGTCCCCCCAAAGGGACACTTCAACGCACGACTCATAATACCTCTGCACGTGCAGCCCAAAACTACAATATTGTAGAAGATTTGGCGCAGGCACCGTCAGCTATGTCTGCACTTGAAGTATTACAAACTTGTCCAGCACAAAGGAAAGCCTTGCTTTCGGCCATTGGTGGAATAGATCCCCAGGATTCCATGCTAGCAGTATTTGATATGGAAAAGGCCAAACCTCGCCTCTCACATCAACTCGCATTCCTAGGGAGATTGTTGACTTAGACTTCTTCACAATGTCACACTATTCTCTATTCCACAAGTATGCAAGAACCTTGAGCAATCCTTCGAACTTCAATTAAGAGCCTTCAGCTCCTTCTTATAGGAGAGGGAGAAGGCCATTGTTGCCCTTCTCTTTCCACTAGTTTGGAATGGAAAAGGCTTAGATGTTTCCTTGATCTCCATGCTTTTGCCTCTCTTGGAGTTCAGTCTTCCATGGCAATGACCAATAATGAACTCGTGCTTCTGCAGTTTCCTTTGTGAACTGACTCCTTTGTGAGGGAAAGTCGGAGATTCAAATCTTTCTCCGCGCTCTTTTCCCAATTCAAACTTAAAACACGGGTAACGCGTCCCTCCAGTGTAAACAGAGCGTTTCCCTAGCCACTAACGCGGCCAATGTATTGCTTGCCTACATTATAACGCTCTTGTTCTGTTCTATATATGCATTACCCTGTCAGAAATAGGTTTAATTTAGGTCTTTGTACTTCTTCCATATTTGTCTTCCCCTCTGAGCTGATGAGGAGGTATTTTGACCTGTAACAGTTAGTCAAAAAATAGACCGATCTATCGGACTGTGGTTGATGAGGGAGCTTCAACATGTATTATGTCGATTCAGTGTTGGAAATCACTCGGTTCTCCTACACTGAACCAATCTCCGACGATTCTTAAGGCTTTTTACGGTCGACGTTTCCACCCTTTTGGTATTTTGCAGGATTTACCCATAGGGGTTTAAGGTAAAGTTGTAAATCTAGATGTGGAAGTGGTTGATGCCCCTCTGGATTACAACCTTCTTCTGGGTCATAGTTGGTCTTACACTATGACTGTTGTTGTCTCTTCAGTCTTCGGACTCATAAATTTCCATATCAAGGAAGGATCATTACAATATATCAATTAACCTATTTTTCTTCCGACCCGGCCTCTATAGAAACATTCCAGCATGTTGGTAAAGTGGCTATCCCTTACAAGGATATTGGAGTAGGTTTGATTAAAGATTCTAGTTTGCTAGGAATTTTTTCCATTCCTCCTCCTAATGTATCGCCTTCTGTTGCAACTATTCATATGATTTCGTCAGACTCTATTATGTTTGATGATCCTTGGATCGTACCTTCCGAATCTGAGTTAGATTCAATTTATGGCATGATGCCTTTGAGTCAATTTGAACTTGCATATCAGGCTGTATATTTATTTTTTGATCCCTCTTCAATCGAAATTGATCCAGTGAATGGGATCCATGAAGAATCACTTTCTATATCTAGTTCAGCAACAACGACATTTCCTGAACTTGTTCATGTTAATGAGCAGATTCGTGAGTTCTTGTCTGTTGAAAATTTATCGTGGGAAGATATACATCATTGATCTTCATTTTTACCTAAACTAGATCATTTTGAAGATGATTTCGCTTCAATATTTACTGCTAAATATGTCAAGGAACCACAGAATCCATTGAAAAATCCTAATTCTGAGTTAAATTTGGAAAATATTTCTCGAACGATTCCAATTGACATTTCAGTAAAACCTGGAATAATTGAAAACATTCATATAGGTGCTTCCTGTACTGAAGAAGAGATTCAAAATTATAAAGCCCTATTTCAAGAATTTCGTGATGTGTTTGCCTAGTCCTACAAAGAAATGCCAGGAATTGATACGTCAATTGTCGTAAATGAAATCAAGACTTACCCAGATGCCAAGCTTGTCCATCAACGTCTACGTCAAATGCATCCTAGAAAAGCTACTGCTATCAAAGAAAAGGTTGAAAAATTACTTCATGCAGGTTTTATTTATCCAATTCCCTTAATGAATTGGGTATCTAATATTGTTCCTGTGACTAAAAAACAAGGAACAATACGAGTATGTATCGATTATAGGGATATTAATCGAGCTTGTCCTAAAGACAATTATCTGACTCCGTATATCGATCAAATAATCGATGATTGTGCTGGAAGTGAAATGTTTTCCTTTATGGACGACTTTCCAGGGTATAATCAAATAAGCATACTCCCTGCTGATCAGCCAAAAACAACTTTTATTTGTACGTGGGGGACATTTTCTTACTACAAACTACGCTTTGGATTGAAGAAAGTTGGAGAAACTTTTCAAAGGGCAATGTTTTATGCGTTTTAGGACATTAAGCACATTGTGCAACTGTATCTCGATGATTTACCTGCTCATTCATCACGCAGGGCTGACCATCTGACACATTTACGCGCTATATTTATGAGATGTCAGCATTATCGAATTCGGCTAAATCCACACAAATGTGTTTTTTGTGTAGAGTTGGGTCGTTTACTGGGATTTGTTGTCTCGAAAGCAGGCATTTGCGTTGATCCGTCGAAGGTCAAAGCTATTGTAAAATTACCTCCTCCTTCGACTTTACGCCAACTCCAGAGTTTGCAGGGGAAAGAAAACTTTTTACGTCGATTTATTCATAACTATGCCGAGCTTACAAAAGGTTTTACCAGGTTGTTAAAACAGAATAGTCCATTCTTTTGGGATGAGATCGCTAATCGATCTTTTGATGCACTTAAACACGCGTTGACCCATGCACCGTTATTGCATCTTCCCAACTACAACCAGGATTACATTTTATATCTCGCCGCTTCTCATTCCACCATTGGGATGGTGTTAGTTCAGGAATACGAATCTCACGTTGAACATGTGATTTACTATCTTAGTCGAAATCTGCATCCGACTGAGATTACATATACGCATGTGGAGAAATTTGCCTTGGCAGTTGTTCAAGTTGTCCAACGATTTAGACATTACATATTGTTACGCAAAACTATGGTAATTTCTGATTGCAACCCTATGATGTACATTTTGACCAAACAGTTGCTAGGGGGCAAGTATTCCAAATGGATAGTCATCCTATAGGAATTCGACTTGGAATTTAAAAAATCCAAGGTGAAGAAATCCTTGGTCTTTGCGGAACTAATGTGTGATTTCCCCTCTACTGATACTAAAACTATGGCAGAGCAGCCCATTGCGGATGAATCTCTGTTTCTTATCAGTACTCTTGATCCATGGTATGGAGATATCATTTTTTATCTCCAAACCCAATATTTTCGGCCTAAAATCTCGCGATCTCAGCGACGGAAGATACGTTTCCAATCCCAATAGTATAATATTATTGGTGATACTCTTTATTGTCGTGGAGCGGATTCTGTTTTCCGACGCTGTCTTATTCATGAAGAAGCTGAAACAGTTTTAAATGACTGCCATTCTGGGGCATGTGGCGGTCATATGTTTGGGTATGCCACAGCCCAAAAGATATTCCGCGCTGTTTATTTCTGGCCGTCGTTATTTAAAGATTGTATTTATGCAGTCCGGAAATGCCACAATTGTCAAATTTTTGATCTTAAGATGCGCGCACCACCCGCTCCTCTTCATCCCATAATTGTTGTTGGTCCTTTCGCAAAATGGGGTATTGATTTTATTACATGTAACCCTCACTCGGCCGGGGGGCATGCATATATTATCTTAGCAGTAGATTATTTTATATAAGTGGGCCGAGGTGATGCCTACATTTTCAGTTGACGGCAAGACTACTGCAACTTTCATATTTAATCACATAATTGCTAGATTTCGTGTTCCTCAAGCCATTATTACTGATCATGGAAGCCATTTTCGGAACGTCATGATGACTGAACTGACAGAATAGCTTGGCCTGCGCCACGATAGTTCCACTCCATATTATCCGCAAGCTAATGGTCTGGTCGAAGCCATAAATAAAGTTTTAGTCACCATGATCAGACGAATTATTGGTATTCACAAAAAAAATTGGCATTCCATGTTATTTTCAGCACTTTGGGCATACCGAACCTCAGTCAAAACATCAACTGGTTTCACTCCCTTTCAACTCGTTTACGGTTTGGAAGCTTTGTTGCCGATTGAATGCGAAATTCCATCTTTGAAATTAGCCATAGAGTTACTCCCAGCTATGTCTGAAGAGGAGAAACGTTTTTTGTACTTGGCTCAATTGGATGAAAATCGGAGAAACGCTGTAATAGCAAACGAGGCTCATGTCAAAAGAGTAAAAGCTCAGTATGATAGAAGTGTTACCCCTCGGAATTTTTCAGAAGGAGACATAGTCTTAGTTTATGATCAAGCCAACGATAAGCTAGGAGCTAGGAAATTTGTGCCCATGTGGCATGGTCCTTTCATTGTTAAGCGAAAGTTGGCAAAAGGGGCCTATGAGCTGATAGATTTTGATGGTATCCCTTTAGATAATCCCAGAAATGGGTTATATCTGAAGCGATATTATGCTTAAACTTGGTATGGAGATCTTTTAGTTTTTTAGATTAGATTTCTTTACTGTTGGTGTGTCTTAGATTAGAAAGGTGTGCCTAGTTTAGAAGTGTGTTTTTATCACTATTCCTGCTTATCTGAGTTTTACTCTTGATATTACATATGTCGACATCTCTTCAAACCTACATTGGTTTTGCTGATGGTTCTTGTCGTAGTACATGGAACATTTATTCTGCAGCTTGGGTTATCTATTCACCCTTTGACGAGTTAGTTTCCATGCATGGGGTAAGCCTTGGTCAAAGAACGAATAACATTGCATAGTATAGTGCATTGATTGAGGTATTATCTGAGTCCATATCATTTGGGATTTGGAGTTTGATTGTGAGGTTGGATTCTGAACTTGTTGTATTACAGCTTAACAGGGTTTATGCCATTAGAAATCTAGTAGTGTTACGGTTATTTTTAAGAGTTCGTCTCTTGGAATGTGAATTTGACTACATTGAATATCAACATATTCCAAGACATTTAAATACATTAGCAGACAAAGTTGCTTCTAGTATGATAAATCGACATTTGCAGTGATCAAAATAGTAAAACAAATAACATTCATAACATGTATACAGATAGCTGGTAAATAGTGATATATCATAGGATATAAGTTTTTTCAAAAAATATACATCGTCTTCGATCATAGGTTCGAAACACCTTATGATTGGAAAATGATAACACAAAAAGTCAAAAATATGAGTCTACAACACGATCTCCCCATCATTGATGGTGATCACGATAAGAAACCACTGCTCAAGCCACCCGGCACAGGAACCTCCTGAAATGTCCTGGAACACCAATCACGTATCTTTGCAACTTGAGTTTAATTTCATTTATGTCTATCTCCGGAATATCTAGAGTCAAACACTCTAGATGATGCTCTAAATCAGTCAAGATTTCTACTGATTGGCCTGCTGGAGCTAGTGCAGCTGCAACTAGTTGTCTTCTTTCATAAGGTTGGAGATGGGCTGGTCGTCGTGGGCCCACATCTATATTCGAAAAAATTTTGGTTATTATTTGACAAGACGATCAAAAATAAAAATTAGAACTTAGAAACTATTGAAGAAAGATTTTTTACCTGAGTCATCCCAATGTTCCCTTGCTGGGAGAGTCATCTCTCGGTCGCCACGGAAATCTATCCCAACGTATGGAAAGTCCTCTATGACAAAAAGTTGGCCATCCAACCAACAAAAATACAAAGAAGGAAATCGAAAAATCTCAGCGCCCTCAATATCGTGACGGGCCATAAATGTGGACCAGCGAACCATCCTTGGTTTTCTAAGTCGACCGACATCAACAGGGATACTCTATGGAGCTAGCATCAAAATCCTCTCTAGAGCAAAGGAGACGACAATGGATCCATATCTAAAGTTATTCAGTTTCCCGTTTTTTTCTCTAGTTAGTTGGCCTTTTATATTAGCCAACACAGCGTCACACCAGTTGAAAATAGTGCTATGAAAACAGTCCATAGCAATGCGCATCTGAGAACCGGTAGCTACATGCAATGCTGCACTCCCGCACAGCCTGGTAACTGTAAATGCAATAACTTTCACCTCGGGACGGATGATATTTTTTATATCAATCCGTTTGTCTCTAGGGTCTGCTTCATCATACAGAATTCTTGCCGAAGACTAGTGACAGTCTGGCCACCTGGCCTAGTCCCAAAAAAGGAGAGTTGTTCGCCCCTCTTGGACAAACCAGTCAGAAAATAAATGTCTTCTAGCTCGATTTTGAGCCGGTGGCCGCCAATAATGAAACATTGGTCCTACACGTTCCACCTGTTTACCAGCCATGTTAGGAGCTCTACCTGTGCTCTCATGCCTTGGATGGCCTAGAATTTATATAAACCACATGCTCTTAATCTTTGCATTGTGGGCATATGGAGCATTGCGGCTTCATCCACGTCCTCGTGTTCATGTTCTCTCCAAATCAACATCTTGTTAATCCTAGAATACGTAAAAATATAGATTAGAACAATCTAATTTGAAAAATTTTGGGCGGCAAAAGAGAAATTTGAGTTTTAAATTTAAACACGCGGGGACCGCACTTTACCTTTGTAAACATTGCGTAGGAACGCATGCGTTCGGTAATGAAAGTGTGGACCCATGACTTTTTTCCTTGTAGGAAAAAGTCAGGGTCCGTAGGTACCATGTGTGTCACCCGGACCCCTGCGGGCGATTTTCGAACCATATTTTTCCTTTAAACATAAGATTTAAAGCCTAAAAACGAATTGTAAATGGATGAAATGCAAGATTAAGAGGTCATGGATTACCTGGGACTGACAATTCTCAATTTCAATGGATGGATTTTCCAGAATCTTCACAGGAACTTTTTTACCCAAAGGCTTCTACTTTTCACTCTGAACTTGAATTGTAAAAATGAAATTGAAAAAGTCCTTTTTAAAAAAAATTTCGAATAGATGAATTTTTAATTTATTTATTTTTCACTTTAAAAAGGGTATTTTTGAAGCATTTTTACTCATCTTAAACAGATATGTGTAATGTTTCAAGTTTTTGTGCAGAAATTGGATTTTTTAGGAGAAGTGGTCATTTTTCAACAAAGAGCACACTTTTATTACTTTTTCGGACTCTTTTTCAAAAATTCACGAAAAAGAGAAACATTGGAGTCCTCTTTCAAGCCCTTTTCAGACTCTCTAAACATGAAAATATCGCTGAGTACTTGATTGTTCGAACTCGTTAAAGTAAATGAATAATCGTCTATTCAGTATAAGTTTACCCCTTTTACGGAATGGAATGGACTATTTACGAAAAAGGTATACGTTGACTAATTTCGGTCAATAGAGTTCTCTCCTGCATTATTTTATCCTTTTTCGGGCCTGAGAGACTAAATTTACAAAAAAGTACACCCACGGAGTTTTCTTAAGTTTTTCTTCAAACTCCGTAAAATTGAAAAATACTGAGTTTCTCCCATACTGGACTCGTTAAAATTTAACAGTAAAGGACCTGTTCAATTTCAAATAGGAACGAACCACTCCTTCTTAGGGTTCGAATCTTAAAATAAGTTGGACTCATCTGAAGGATGAGCTTATAAACAAGAAAATTTTATCCTCCTCAAGCTTGTCAAAAATAAAGAGGTACTTTCCAGAAATGGTGGGGGAAAAGAGAGGAAAATGGGCGTGTTTGTTGTATTTTGATTCTTCGAAAATTCAGTCGACCACTCTTGAACACGACACTTTCATTCACCTGGGTTGGGAAATCCTTTGCCTAATAGTTAATCAAACCTCATTGAAAGTTTTCATCCAGTTTCCGGGTATTAGCTTTGGGTCAATTGTCGCCAAGCCATCTGTAGTGTCGTTATGTGTTCAAGAGGACAGTTCAAATAAACCATTCATCTGCAAAATATCCGTCATCCATTTTGACCATCCTTAAGTTAGTCCTTGCTAATATATTTTCAAAAATTGATCTATGATTTCGTGTTGTGGGTTGGCCTACGACGGATCGCTTTCTATCGATGACAACTCATTATCTGGGAAGTTGATCTAGAAATCGTCAGTACCTTGAAATCTGCATGCCTTAATGGCAAGTTTCTCGCTTTCGACGACAGGTTACATCATCAACCTTCGATCGAATGATTCCGTGAGATGTTTGACTTCAGCTCATTCATTCACATTTCATGGATTGTACTGGGTACTTTGAGAGCCATTGACATTACTGGTGGCTACTCTCACACTTGTTAACAGTTTACATCATTGAATGGTAATCAAGTGGTTTCTACCATGTTCGACTTCGACACATTTATTTGCATGGATAGAATCGTACTAGTTCGAGATGCGGAAATCAAGACCCTGGATCTAGTTTCTACCATCCAGGCTGCGATAAATTTTGTTATCATTTGTACAGTGGAATATTTATAAACAGATGGCTACACCCATACTGTGTTCACACATGTCTATACTATGATGTCCTCAAAATCATTCTTGTATCAGAACAATTGAATCAGTTTTTAGTTAGTTTAAATCTGAGTATGGGAATGCCTACCTCAGCGATGATATATATATATTTTTCATTGAATGTTTTTACAGGTTCTGACTGGGGTGACCACAGGATGATCCTTGAAATGATAAAGTACTGCACTCTTCATATATGAAAAACTTCAACATCATCTATTCCAGACTTTGCACTTTAGGGGGCAATCTGTTACACTGAAAATTGTCACCTTGACATTCTGCTAACTGTATGAGCTCATTATTACTCATAATTCTCCCTTTTGCAAGTATAAACATATCAGTTCCTCATGTCAAGCCTTGAAAATCAGAAAAAATTCCTAAAAGTCTCCTAAACTTTGGTGTCGCACTTTCTGGCTATCTTGTCTGCGGTCCCACACCCAATGTTTAGCTTTCCTGCGTTCCTGAACACAATTTATCTTTGTTATAGGTGCGGACCCCTGTAAGATTAAAAAGGCGCAAGTAAATCCCAAAAAGCTCAATAGAAGTGAATTATAGAAGCTTCTAGATTGGATTTTTCGGTGGCAGAACCGCTCTTGTGAGGTGCATGAATCCCTTACCTTATGGAGCTAACCCCCTGATGTGAGGAGCTAATCCCTTTGAAGGAGGATTCTATCCCTTCATACTTGGAATAGAAATCCTCTTCTTTTCCACTATAAAAAGAGGCATTGGGTAGCCTCAAAGGGAGTTCAAGCTTAAGAATATTTTGAGGTTAAGTGCTGTTGAGATTTAGACTCAGTTAACTAAGACTTTTTGAGGAGAGATTACATACCTCTACTTGTCTTGGTTGGAGGAGTGCAGAACTTGTCAAAGTAAAGGAGACTCCTGCTTCGGACCCCAGAAATTCCTGTGCAACATCAAGGCTCAGGTTGTAAGGATTTTCTACTTTTGAAATTAATACAAATATACTCATTATTCCCAATAAGCTTTCAATCAATGGTTTATTTCATAGATTCCTTGATCACTATGATAAGCATGGTTTATGATGATTTCTATACATGTGCTATGTAATAATTTGCTTGTTTGTGACTGCAGGTTTACGAGGAAAACTCCTTCAAGCGCGCGAGGGATAATGACGACTTCAAACAAGCACTGGAAAAACGGTAAGTCTTTTACACCTCTATAGAGCTTTTTGTAAACCTTACATGCTTAGAGAAAGATTAGTATGTTTGGATGTTTGTTGCTAGATACTTTTAGTAATAGGGAGATCGGTCTTGTCCGTGAGATGGATTAATCCACACAACAAGGTCTTCATGGTTGTGATCATAGATGTATTTAGGTGTTCCCTCTTCTATGACCATAATTATCAGTGAATATTTTATGTTTTCTAAGTCATTTGAAATAAAATATTTGAGGAAATAGGGCGTTCCCCAAATCTTAGATTTCATTTTAAAAAAATATTTGAAGTCATTATTTTCTTGAAGTGTGACTTGTAGAATTCATGGTTAGCCCTCTCTATCAAATAGCTCTTTATTGTTCAAGTTGTGCTTTCAAATTCCATTTGTTGAGAATTAAACTTCTATTTCCAAATCATTGATTTCCATCTCATTCCAAAACCAAAGGATCCTGTGGCCAAGTTAGATTTTCCCTTTGATATCCCATATCCATTGATTAGTTTGTCATAATCTCTTTTTGACTCCATTTCCCAATGAAGCTGATATTTCCTCTTTCTATCTATCTTTCCTAGACCTTTTAGGTTCTGTTGTGTCATTTTCAACCAAACAAACAAACAAACATCTGCACTTTATAACTAGTCTAAAAAAAATATTCAAAGCACACAAGATAAACCTTTGCAAAAAACAAATAATTTGAGAGATCCCTCTCTGAGAGTAGGAGGACTAGATCCTGTAACTCTAAAGATTAGTTCTGATGTTGCCTTGTCTTTTGATTTTCCAAACTATCAAAACATGGGACACCAACACATTAAACCTCTGTAAAGCAGTTTAAACCAATTTCGCAGGATTTAAATAACGTTTGTTTGTCTTTTTATGCAGGTTTAGATGAAGTTAAAGTTAAACCCTCCCATAGATGATTACACTATTATTGGCCAAGGATGACGATCCTTACAGCCTTTGATACGTATTAAAGGATTTAGAAGGGATAATTAAACATTTTTAGGGAATCCATAAGTCATGATTATCGATTTTCTGAACAAAAACTCCAATGAACCCTCTGCGCACCTGCAAACATCAAACACAGTCAGCAATCAATTAATGAAAGGGCATCGGTGTCAAAGATGAAGATTATGGCTTAATCAAGCCTAAACACAAATCCAAAGATAAATCATTGTGTTTATGAAACATAGAAATATCAGTCGAAGGACACCTCAGAGCCACATCAAAAGGGCTAATTGATTCCCCAGCTACTATATTTCCACCTTGCAGCTTTTTTCCTCAAAGGCATACCTAGATAAAATATCAGTCCAAAACATTAAGACTAAAGGCAGCTGACAGTTATTACAAACATAGGAAGATATTTAAAACTATCAGTAAATTTATTGAAAAGATAAGAAAATGCCTTAAAGTCAATCTTTTTACCCACTAATCCTAAAAAGCAGAAACAGAGTAAATGAAACAGAGTTGTAATTCGATGCTTTCATGCATTATGCCTTGCATGGTTTTCAAGGCTAGGAGTTGCATTTAGTATGGAATTAATGATACTCAACCCTAGAACTCTTCCACCTCCTCATTTTCTTATAAAATATCCCTAAGGAGTACATTGTAAAGGGTTGGTATCTGGATATCTGTTGCATGTAAATAGTTTTTTGACGTTGTTGTGGCCCTATTTTTAATTGAAGATACATAAGCTGAGATGAGAAGTTTGAAACTGTAGAAACCTACTGGACTTGATGATTGTAACTGGTTTGAACATCAAATACAAGCTTATTTATAGGATCCTAGTATATGTCAATGGTGATGTGTTTTCCCACTGTAACTTGTTATTTTATTTTATTTTCCATTATGTCCACTTTTCTCTAATAAATAACAAAAAATATAGATTAGGATTTACTCTTGAAGTACCCTAAATATCACTGAAAATATTTATCCTTATATTTTCTGCTGATTGTTTATTTGAAGGTAATTCAATAGAGTATAACCAGTGAAGTGTTGGTAAGCCCATATTTCCTGAGTACAACTTAAGATTTTATCTTTGAATTTTCTTGAGAAGTTTTCTAATTAAAGATGAGCTAGAGAAGTTTATGGTTAGCCCTATCCTCTGGTTTATCTCCAACAGTTGCTTTGAAGAGCTCCCTTAAGATTATGTTGAAAGCAGGCTAGTTTCAAAGTATTTACCTGATCTTAGACTACTTTTTATGTTTATCATGAATGTTTTCCTTTTGAATACGCTGAAATCAGGCTAAGTTAAAAGTATTTACTTGATCTTAAGCTATTCTAAGTGTTTTAAATGTTTTCTATTGAAAGTACATCAAAAGCAGGCTAGTTTAGAAGTACTTACCTGATCTTAGATTACCTTTGTGTCTTTCCTTAAGTGCATGCCAAAAGCATGATAGTTTCAAAGTACTTACTTGATCTTAGTTTTCTCTTTGTTTCTTCATCTCTTTGATTTCCCTCACTCCATTTCTTATTGTTTCATTCCATAAAATCAACTTAAAAATATCCTTTGACATAGATGACTTGCCCCATGGACCACTCTTGAACCTTACTGTTTCAATTAAACCCTCTTATGACTCCATAGCCCAATGGATTAAAGCTGCTCCTTACCTATCTTGTTAGTTGAACCATCCTTCCACCTATTTACACCTTCACCCTTCATATATACTTCCTTCACCTTCATCCTATCCTTGCCCAACCAAAACCAAAAAACAACCCTTGTTCTTAATAACTAGCCTAAAACCATATTTAAAGCCTTAAATATCACATCTTTACACACCATATAGAGAGATCCCTCTCTGGGTTCAGGAGGGCTAGATCCTAGAATCCCAAAGTGGTTTTCATGTAGGCTCTGCAGTGTTTGTATTTTCCAGTTTTGTAAACTACAGAGACCTAACACTACATCTGAAAATTCGACTTCACCATTTTTAGAAATGCTGCCAGGGTTCTACATCTAAGCAATTGACCTTCTATTCCTATCAATGACAGACACCTCCTAATTACATCTCCGCCCTTGTCTAATTGATGGATGAACTCTCTACTCCTGAGAAATCCATCTTGACTAAATGACGGACTCACGAAATTTTCCCTCCTGCTATGAGTGCACAACACTACATTTTATAGCACTGGAGCTGCTCTTATTTGCCGAGAACCGTATTTACAAATAGCACATTTTGTTACAATATATTTGAAACTAGATATTAGAAATCCGATTTTTTTCTAAGTATGGAGGGTGCACACATTCATTGATTTCCACAACTGCAAAACTGATATTGACTATGAATTAATTATCCAAATAAGAATTAGTTTTGAAATAGAATGTCAAATTAGAAAATTGCTCCTCTTTTTTTGGGATGCTTCTATTGCTAGAAGGTGGAATATTAGCTTCTGGAGAAAATTGAACTTCGTATAGCTGGTGGAAGCAAGGCGTAGCTGGCTAAGGCATCGCACAACTAGACGAGATATTGCTTAGCTGGCAAGTCAACGTAGGAACTATTCTGTCATACTTCTCTCATCTTGGGTTGTGTTACTTTTGCTGCTACGAATCCTTATCCCACATGAACCTATTGTCATGAACAAATATTCCTCATGGGATGTTGTTTTAATAGTATTCATGCTTCAGATTATAGAAGAGGTTCATTTTCTGTAGAGCCACGACATAAGAATTATTCCACATTTGATGCGATTGGGCCAATTTGATTCAAATTCTCTTCATGCCATTCTTTGATAAACTCATGCAAATCTTAAACATGTTATTTTTTATTGCACATATTCATATCATATCGCAACAATGCCTCGAATGCAGATACTCCCTACATGCAACCTAGTGATGCTCTTCCCCTCTTATTCTGAAAAATTTTAGAGCAAGTAGCCATATCTGTAAGGAAATGCTGAGCACATACAACAAAGAACCCTTGGTTCTATAGGATAGTTTTAAACTTCATACCTGAAGACCCACTTTCCTCTATGCTATTCAAGGCATAACTCGATGACCGCATACATGATCGTACATATTGTAAAGCTTATGATCAGCACAACAGTAAATTCTCTTCATTTTTTCATAGATGTATAGATGTTTGGGAAGACAACATAACCGGAGTAGCAATATTCATAGAGACCCAATATGTTCAAGTTCAGAAATAGTTTTTAGTGGATTATTCCCCTGATGATAACTCCTCCAAGAAGCCAAATTTTGCTAAACGGTTTCTGGGTTATATGAAACATGGTGCTTTGAACAAAACCCACGTCTCAGAATTTAGAGATTCTGCTCCATTTGGTCGTAAAATTGATATTTTCACCAATAGAAATCTCGTACTCAACTACCCAACTGTTGCTTTTATGCATTTGGTGAATTCGTACTCAAATTCATTCCTGCACCGAACCTTCCTATAACCAAGAAAGAAATTATTAAAAACACTCGTCAAATTAAGTAATAACAAGAATTTATAAATTAATAGCTATTGTTTCTAAATTCCTCCAATTAACAACATAATGGATTAATAATGATTAAAAACACTAGGTACAAGTATGTATTGATGTGATAAATATCATGAAAATTTGGGCAAAAGTGCAGCTCAACAGTTAGGTTAAGGTTAAGGTTAAGATTAAGGTTAGGTTAGGTTAGGTTAAGGTTAAGGTTAACGGGTTTAGTAAGGTTAAGGTTAAGGTATGGCTAAGATTTAGTTAAGGTTAGCTTATGTTATTGTTAATCTTAAGGTTAAGGTTAGGTTAAGGTTAATGTTAATGTTAAGGGTAAGGTTAATCTTAGGTTAGGGTTAAGGTTAAGGTTAAGGTTAAGGTTAAGGTTACGATTAAGATTAAGGTCAAGGTTAAGTTAAGGTTAGGTTAATGTTAAGATTAAGGTTAGGTTAAGGTTAACATTAAGGGAGTAAGGTTAAGGTTAGGGTTAAGGTTAAGGTTAATGTTAGGGTAAGGTTAAGGTTAAGGTCAAGGTTAAGGTGAAGGTTAAGGGTAAGGTAAAGGTTAAGATTAAGGGTAAGGTTAAGTATAAGGTTAAGGGTTTTGTTAGGTTAAGGTTAAGGTTAAGGTTAAGGGTTTTTTCAAGGTTAGGGTTAGGTTATGGTTAAGGTCAAGGTTAAGGTTAGGTTAAGGTTAAGGTTAAGGTTAGGTTAAGATTAAAGTCATGTTTAAGGGTAAAGTTAAGGTTAAGGTTAGATTTAGGTTTAGGTTAGGTTAGTGTAAGGTTAAGGGTAAAGTTAAGGTTAAGGTTAGGTTAAGGTTAAGGTTAGGGTAAGGTTAAGGTTAAGGTTAGGTTAAGGTCAAGGTTAAGCTTATGTTAAGGTCAAGGATAAGGTTAAGTTCATATGAAGGTTAAGGTTAAGGTCACAATTAAGGTTATGGTTAAGGTTCAGGTTAAGGTTCAGGTTAAGGTTAACAAGTTTAGTTAGGTTAAGGTAAAGGTTTGGTTAAGCTTTATTTAAGGTTAGGTTAAAGTTAAGGTTAATGTTAAGATTAAGGGTAAGGTTATGGTTAGGTTAAGTTTAAGGTTAAGGGTTTAGTTAAAGTTAAGGTTAAGATCAAGGTTAATTTAAGATTAGGTTAATGTTGAGGTTAAGGTTAGGTTAAGGTTAAGATTAAGGGGGTAAGGGTAAGGTTTTGGTTAAGGTTAAGGTTAAGGATAAGGTCAAGGTTAAGCTGAAGGTTAAGGGTAAGGTTAAGGTTAAGGTTAACGATTTGGTTAGGTTAAGGTTAAGGTTAAGGGTTTTGTCAAGGTTAGGGTTAGGTTATAGTTAAAGTTAAGGTTAAGGTTAAGTTAAGGTTAATACTAAGGTTAAGGTTAGGTTAATATTAAGGTCAAGGTTAAGGGTAAAGTTATGGTTAAGGTTAGGTTAAGATTAAGGTTAGGTTAGGGTAAGGTTAAGGTTAAGGTTAGGTTAAGGATAAAGTTAAGGTTAAGGCTAAGATTAGGGTAAGGTTAGGGTTAAGGTTAAGGTTAAGGCTAATTTAAGGCTAAGTTAAGGTTAATTTTAAGGTTAAGGTTAAAGTTAAGGTTAAGGTTAAGGTTAGGTTAGGTTAAGGTTAAGGTCAAGGTTAAGGTTAGGTTAAGGTTAAGGTTAATGTTATGCTTAAGGGTAAGATTAACACTGGGTTAAGGTTAGGTTAAGGGTTTAGTTAACATTAAGGTCAAGGTAAAGGGTAAGGTTAGGCTAAGGTTAAGGTTAAGGTTAAGGTTAATTTTAATGTTAAGGGTAAGGTTAACACTAATGTTAAGGTGAGGTTAAGGTTAAGCGTTTAGTTAAGGTTAAGGTTATGCTAGGTTAAGTTTAAGGGTAAGGTGAAGGTTAATGTTAAGGTTAAAGGTTTAGTTAAGGTTATGGTTAGGTTAGGGTTAGGTTAAGTTTAAGGTTAGCTTAAGGTTAAGGTTAAGGTTATGTAACGGTTAGGGTTAAGGTTATGGTTATGGTTAAATTTAAGGTTAAGGTTAAGATTAAGGGTAAGGTTAGGGTTAAGGTAAGGTTAAGGTTAAGGTTAATGTTAAGTTTAAGGGTAAGGTTAAGGTTAAGGTATGGTTAAGGTCAAGGTTAAGGTCAAGGTTAATGTTAAGGTTGTGTTAAGGTTAAGGTTAAGGGTTTATTTAAGTTTAAGGTTAAGGTTAAGGTTGTGTTAAGGTTAAGGTTAAGGGTTTAGTTAAGGTTAAGGTTAAGGCTGTGTTGAGGTTAAGGTTAACATTGAGGTTAGGGTTAGCTTATGATTAAGGTAAGGCTAAGTTTAAGGTTAACACTGAGGTTAGGGTTAGGTTAAAGTTAAGGTTAAGGTTAGGTTAAGGTTAAGGTTAATTTTAAGGTTAAGGTTAATGGAAGGTTAAGGTTAGGTTTGGTTAAGGTTAGGTTAGGTCAGGTTATGGTTAAGGTTAGGTTAAGGTTAAGGTTAATGTTAAGGTTAAGATTAAGGGAAGGTTAAGGTTAAGTTAGGGCTAAGGTAATGTTCAGTTATGGTTAAGGTTAGGGTTAAGTTATGGTTAAGGTTAAGGGTAAAGTTATAGTTAAGTTTAAGGTTAGGGTTTAGGTTAACCTTAACCTTAACCTAACCTTAACCGTAACATTAACCCTAACCTATCCTTAGCATTCACCTTAACGTAAGCTTAACCTTAACCTTAACCCTAAACTAACCTTAACCTTACCTAAACCCTTAAACTTAACCTTAAATTAACCTAACCTTAAACTTAACCTTAACCCTAACCTAACATTAGTCTTAACATTAAATTTATCCTAATCTTAGCCTTAACCTTAACCTTAACCTTAACCTTAACCCTTAACACTATGTTAACTTAACCCTAACCTAACTTAACATTAACAGTGAACTAACCTTAACCTTAACCCTAACCTAACCTAACCTTAACCTTAACCCTAACCTAACCTTAAACTAACCCTTAACCTTATACTTAACACTAACCTTAACCTCAACCTTAACATTAACATTAACCTTAACCTGAACTTAACCTTACCCTTAACCTTAACCTTAACAATAACCTAACTTAAACTTTACCTCAACATTAACCTTAACCTTAACCTGACCCTTAACCTTAACCTTAACACTAACCTAACTTAACCTTAACCTTAACTTGACCTTAACCTTACCCTTAACCTTAACCTTAACACTAATCTAACTTAACACAAACAACAACCCTAACTAAACCCTTAACCTTAACCTGACCTTAACCTTAACATTAACCTTAAGGTTAAGGTTAAGGTTAACACTAACCTTAACCTTAACCTTAACCTTAACCTTAGCCTCAACATTACCCTAACCTTAACCTTAACCTAACCCTAACCTTACCCTAACCTCAGTGTTAACCTTAAACTTAACATGACTTTAACCTTAACCCTAACCTAACCTAACCTTAAGGAAACACTAATGATAACCTTAATGTTAAGGTTAAGGTTAGGATTAGGGTTAGGGTAAGTTTAAGGTTAATGTTAGGTTAGTTTAAGGTTAGGGTAAGTTTAAACTTAAGGTTAATGTTAAGGTTAAGGGTAAGTTTAACGTAAGGTTAAGGTTAGGTTAGGGTTAAGGTTAAGGTTAAGTGTAAGGTTAAGTTTAAGGTTAAGGTTAAGGGTAAGGTTAAGCCAAGGTTGGGTTAAGGTTAAGGCTAGGTTGGGTTAAGGTTAATGTCAAGGTTAAGGTTAGGTTAATGTTAATGTTAAGGTTAAGGGTTGTTTGTTAATGTTAAGGTTAAGTTTAAGGGTTTAGGTTTAAGGTTAGGTTAAGGTTAAGGTTCATGTTAAGCTTTGGTAAGGTGAGGTTAGGGTTACGGTTAAGGTTAAAGTCAAGGTTAAGGTTAGGTTAAGGTTAAGGGTAAGGTTAGGTTAGGGTTAAGGTTAAGGTTAAGGTTAGGGTAAGGTTAAGTTTAAGGTTAAGGCTAAGGGTAAGGTTAAGCTAAGGTTGTGTTAAGGTTAAGGTTAGGTTGGGTTAAGTTTAATGTCAAGGTTAAGGGTAGGTTGGGTTAAGGTTAGGTTAATGTTAATGTTAAGGTTAAGTTTAAGGCTTTAGGTTTAAGGTTAGGTTAAGGTTAAGGTTAATGTTAAACTTTGGTTAGGTGAGGTTAGGGTTAGGTTTAAGGTTAAAGTTATGGCTAAGGTTAGGTTAGGTGTTTGGACTAGAAATTTTAGCCACTATTTTAAGATTTTCTGTTGTCCTTTTGGAAGAATTTATAGGGCTGTTTTTGAAAGAATTATCAAAGGTTTTCTTATTGGGAGTCTCTTTTTTCCTTTTACATCTTAGGCCATATTTTTTTAGAGCTCCTATGATGGAATTTTTAGAGTCTTATTCATAGTATTCAATTTCTGGTCTTCTATCATCATAGGGTGTATATAAACCTTGCTTTCTTTCATGGAGGAAATCAAAATCCTCGTCGCTTACTTCCAACCTGTTCACTTTATCATCCTCTATTTGTTCAGTTATTTATCCATCCTCATTAACATAATTTTATTGAAAAGGAGGTCTAATATGCTTATCAACATCTCTTTGTCTATTCTGTGGTTGATTTCTCCTAAAGTTTTGATTTTGATTCTAGGGTTGGTTTCTATTTTGAGGAGCTGTTTGGTTTTCTCTAGATTGAGCTTTTTCATATATGCTCATCCTCTCCATCATCGTTTCCATCATCCTTTCAATTTTTGAGTTAGGTGTGGAAGGTGTATCTTCATCCCTATATGATACCCTATTCTCTGCTTTGAGTCCTGCCCTCTGGCATTCAGGTTAGCTTCTACACTTACTGCCCCTTTTTGCATGTCTTTTAATGTGAGGGGTTCCCTTTATCTAAGTTGATATGCCATTTCAGGATCAAATCCATCAGGGAAATTCATTAGAGCTAGGCCTTGTGGAGGTTTCGTATGGATGGGTAGGGCGTTGTAGAAACTATTGAATCTGGTGCAATAGTCTTGGACATTCTCTCCACATTTACTTTAAGATCATTGTATTCTGATAGGATTTGAAGGGGATTTATTTTGACTTCCCATTTGTTAAGAAATAGTTGATGAAAAGAAGGAAGGTTATTGATACTGTTAGGGGTTAAGTTCTTGAACCATTTTTTTTCTTCTCCCCTTAAAATTTGAGAAAAAAATCTGAGTTTAATGGTTTCATCATCTATATCATTTCTATCAAAATAGTCATTCATCTTGTCCACATGTTGTAAAAAATTAGTAGAACTAATAGCATCATATAATGTGATCTTGGACTGATAGTCCTGTGGAAATTTTATTAAAGGTAAAGGAAGGACTAGAGGAGCATACCATGTTGTCATGATAGGAGGTTATGGAAAAAATGGGGGGTTTACAAGTGGAGGGTTTATGAAATGAGGGGGAGGATGGAATGGAGTAGTTTGAACAGTGGGTGTATGGATAACAGAAGTACTTGGACCAACAAGATACTGTTGAGCATATCTAGGATCAAACAAACTAAAGTTATGAATGAAATACAGATAAGGTGGGGTGGTTTCTCTACTATCAGTATGTTCACGACTATGTTGGGGTGTGTTTGGAGGGTCAAATTCTATCTGATCTATATCACTAAGTGACTTAGTTCTGGATGAGTTTCTTATGAATGGTAATTCAACTTGTGTATCTTGCAGAGATGAGAGATTTTTAGGGACATAATTATCTCTATGAATTGGTCTAACAACAGTTGAAATCTTAGATTTAGGAGATTTCCTTAGGATACTTTATTGGTTATCAACTATCTTAGGAGGGTTTGGGTCAGGATAGGCTCTAGTATGAATTATTCTAGAAGCCACTATGTGGTGTTTTTAGACCTAATGATGAGAAAAGTTCAAACAAGTATGACAATCTTTTAAAAGCTAACTAATATTTTTCAAAGAAAACTCAATCCTCAAAGTCTTCTTAACTGGATTTGAATGATGTTTGAAGGATAAAGGAATTTCCCAATGGCATCTTAGGAAAAAACAGTGGGGTCATCGGCCTACTAAATACCAATGGAGCTGTCAAGTGAAATATTTTTACTTGTTTTCAAGGTTTGGTTGTTGTTCACCATCAACAATCAATACTAACCAGTCTTCGTGACACTTGTCTCATTTATGAATAGGGGTTCGTTGAGTTGTGAAGTTATCTATTACTAAATATTCCCTAGTATGGTCGCCACTATGTTAGGATTCCCATAGTTTGCAAGATTGGCAAGAACAAACGCTGCAGGGCCTACATCAGAACCACTTTGGAATCCTAGGATCTAGCCCTCCTGGATTCAGATAGGGATCTCTCTATATGAGTGTTTTCAAAGGATATTTCTTTATGCTTAGTTATGATATTAGGCTAGTTGTGAAGTCCAAGGGGTTTGTTTGTTTTTTTTGGTTGGGTAGGATATCATCAAAATAAAGGAAGTCTTTTGAAGGGTAAAGGTGTGAGTAAGTTGAAAGAATGGTTCAGCAGATAGGTTAGGTAAGAGAATATAAGAATCCATTGGGATATTGAGTCATAAAATGATTTAATTTCACAACAAGTTTCAAGAGTGGTCCATGGGGCAAGTCATCTATATAAGAGGATCTCTTCAGATTGATTTTTGATATGGAACATTAAAAGTGTTATGAAAGAAGAAAAGCTAATAAACATTTAAGAATCTATTAACTTCACTAAACAAGAAAAGCCTTTCAAAGTAACTGTTTGAAGCAGGCCAAAGGACAGGGCAAACCATAGACCTCTTTGTGAAAACTTTTACTAAAGCACGCTTTTCAGACAAAAATCCAACAATCTAACAGATGACCTTCAGAAAGAAGAAAACATATAAGATAAACAAAATAATAGCCTAATATCAAGTAAGAACTTTGAATCTATCCTACTTTTGGCATACTCTCAAGGGAAACTTTCAAAACAACTGTTGAAGACTAAACAAGGACAGGGCTAACCATAAACTTCCTTGATTAGGACTCTACTTAGCATACAGTAAAAATATCATTAAAGAACAACATCTCATGTTTTACTCAGCAAGACATGGGCTCACCAACGTTCCTTGACTGGTTATACTCTATTGAAATCATTCCCAAAGCAACAATTAGAAGAAAACATAGAGATAAATCTTATCAGTGAGAAATATGGTACTTTGCAGTAAATCCTAATCTATATTTCCTGTTCTTTATTAGAGAAAGTGGACAGTATGAAAACATAAGAAAAACAACAATTACAGTAAGAAAAACATCACCATTGACATAGACCAGGATCCCATAAATCAGCTTGTATATTTGATGTTCAAACCAGTTACAATCTTCAAGTCCAGTAGGTATTTACAGCTTGAAACTTCCCTTCTCAGCCTATCTTTCTTCAATTACTAACAGAGCTTCAGAAGCCTCAACAACTATTTACATTCAATAAGTATTCAACCAACAACAACAATGTTTCCTTGTGAAGTATTTATAGAATAATGGGGAGGTGGAGTGAAAGATATGGTTATTAATAGTAAATGCTTCTCGGCCTTTGGGAAGCCTTATGGAGAAGATTTCTAATTTTTTAACTCTATTAATTGATATTTACATTAAATTTCATCTACTTTAGTTACTTTTTTTGACTTTTGAGGCTTTTGGTAGGCCGGAAATTACTTTCTAAGTTGTCTTTGTAAAATATCTCTGAATATGCATTCAATTTGCATTATTTTGAGGTAAATAAGCTGGCAAGTGGCATTTATGGCTTTTTGGGGATTAATTTCTTCAATGATCTGGCATTTTGAAGTGGTATTTTTCTGATCTGTTTGTCTTTGATACTTTAAACACTGATTTAGGCTTTAATTTGTGCTTTAAGGCTGGTTATGCCTTTTTGGATCATCTCTAGTATTCAAATTGTGCTTTATCCTTTAATTGTGGATTAAGATTTAAATCTTCACACTTTGTGCTTTAATCCTTTAAATTTAATCTCTAATTCTCTTCTGATCTTCACTGCTTTTATTGTTTGCTGACAAGTACTTTATTTGTGCGCTTGGGGGTTTTTATGTGTAACCAATATTCATGATATATTGATTTAAATGTGGAATGTCGGCCCTATTGGTCCCTTTTGTCCTTGATTGAGCCTCAGAGGATCATCACCCTCAGCTATGAGCCACGGTAATCAGCTGTGGGAATACTTTATATCCTTTCCACCATGAAAACCTGCAAGACACACGAACTGATAAAATAAACCTGCGATGCTTGGGTTAAACTGCTTCAAAGGGCTTTGGCGGGGGTAGAGGAGCATTTTTGGAGGAAGTGTATGTAGAAAAGGTGGAGGAGGAGAATTTTTGGAGGAAACGTATGCAGAAAAGGTGGAGGAGGAGCATTTGTGGAGGAAGTGTATGCAGCAAGGGCAGAAAACCATGAAGGATAGGCATAAACAGGGTTCAAATATGGATTATGGCACGAAGAAGCATTGGTGGTTTCAGAAAACCATGAATTGTTTTCGCATAAGCAAAGGGTGGTAAGAGGTAATTGGTTTATCGAGCGCAATATGGTTCATTACTTGACACGTGGATTCTGCAAAATTGGCAGTTTCACATTCAAGATTTTTGGTGGGGGGAGGGGGCATAACGGATGCAAAATGGCACGACAGCCGTTAGATCTTCGGGTTGGAGATCTAAGGATGAAAAAAAATGTGACAAGAGGGGAGATGCATGGCAGAAGAATGAGGTGGGGCCGTGCTAACATAAGCTAATTTTTCATGTAGCGGGAAGGCTTGAGGTTGGGTAAAACAATGTGCGCCATTGGATTATAGTGATAAATGGTTATAATCAAGGTAGGGGTGAATATATAAAGGGAAAAAGGTGGAAGTGGGCGCGCAATTAGTTTTGGGTCATTTGATCTAGGGGAGTTAGATCAATGGTGGATAGGGAGTGCGATGGCATAAAGTGCTCAGCGGTGGGACCAGTGGATGACGTCATAGCGGGGGGAGTGGGGGTACAGAGGAAAAATCTCGGGGTGTGCCTTTGTAGTAAATCTTAGCCATAGATCTGAGATCTTCCATAGTCAAAAGAGTCAACTGCGAGGGCACTGGGGAGTACAGGCCACTTTGGTTGGATGCCCCCACAGTGAACCTAAGCCATTGATATAGGAGGAATGGATGGTGAGGATTAACTTGGCAGATCAAAAATTGGTAGAGAAAAGGGTCTGGGAAGGAGGATTTTGGAATTGTGATGTGTCGATGGCCGATGGGAGAAGCAGGTGCGATGGACGAAGGACATTTGGATCAATATTGAGATCAATGGTGGAGAAGGGAAGGTGACAGGGAAAAGGTGAAGTACGATGTGATGCGCCAATGTGATGGAGCAATGCGATGGAGCGCGAAGTGCGATGGCTGTCAGATCTTGGGGATGGACGATCCAAATCTCATCAGAGGATCGACATATTAGCAGAGTAAAGGGTCTGGGAAAAAATGAATTGGGATCGCCGATGTGTGATGGCCGATGGACTTAGCACTCGATCACAAAGCACGGTCTTATGGTGGAAAAGGGGCTCGAGTTTTAAGCGAAAGAGGCTTAAGGCCTTATATTTTAAAATGAAGGTTTTTTGACTGAAAATGAAGTTTTTTGAAGGATTTTGAGGGTTTCGATAAGGGGAAGAAAGGGATAAAAACCTTAATAAAAGGATTTTACAAGGTTTAAAGGGGAATTTTGAGGAAAATAAAGGGTAAAAATGGGGAAAAAGGGTGAAATGAAGGGGTTTTTAGAGTGATTTTCCAGAGGAAAAAATGATGGAAAATGGGTTTGAAAATAGTCTCTTTTATAACAGCAGGGTTACTTAGTGGATTTTTGGATGAATTTTATCAGAGGAAAGGATTTTTCAAGAACTCACAATTTTGATTTAAAACTTGTTTCTTGAAGACTAAAGACGTGTTTTAGCCATCATCAGTTATGAATTTTTTTTATTGATGGCTAATAGTGGCTCCACTTGGGGATGAAAACTCCTTGGAGGTGTCAAGAACCTCATAAATTTATCTCTGGAAAGTAGACTAGTGCCTTGATGTTTTGCTGCACTTTTACAATCCTTTATATCTTTGATGATCATGCTGCTTAAAAAGATGATCAGTACTTTGTATCAGCAACCAGATTTGTTTTCCCCAAACAACTACCTACACAGCCTACCTTCCTAACATTTTTTCTTCATAAGGTGCACTAGGACTTGCAAACCTTTTGGCATCAACATTTTATTCTTTTATTGAAAGTAGGAAACTAATCTGAATCTACCCTTATTTTTTCCATGAGTTCAGATTAAACGATTGAACTCATAAATTATCTACCTAAGCTACTATCTGTCAGGATTAAGCTGTTTGACAATTATTATTATCTATATTCTAAATAAAGAAATTAAATATAAACAAACTAGGATTAAGCTGTCTGATTTGTTGTAGGACCATGGCATAAAAACAAGTTGCACATAGATTGAATTTTCCAGAATATTGAAACAAAATTGTGAAGGCTTAAGATCTGAAAATTACAAGAATCCTTCTTTATTCTTATGTCTTCGTTCAGATTTTGAGCATGTTTGAACCATTTTTTCTTCTATCCTAATCTAGTCTACTGATAAGCCAAGATTAAACAATTTGGAAAATCTGATTCACTAACCTATCAGCAGTAAATTGAAATCTATCTAGTCATGATTAGGTTGTATGACTAAATAGTAGTTCTCTCTTTTGGTAGTGGCATTTAAGCTTGCACACTTTCAGGTTTTCTTTTCCTTTTTGCTATGGGGCTGTAAATTCATTCTTTTATTTCTGCCCTTTTTTTCTCTTTTTTCTATTGTTTTTGTATTTTTTTCTTTTTTCAAATTCAAAAGCAGTGTTATATAAAATGAATAAAAGATTTGAAACTAAAATATCAGTTAACAGAAATAATGTTTTAGAATCCTTCCATTGACATGACCTCTAAAATATTCAGCTCCATCTAATTCTTGCAGAAAGAATGCATTGTTTCCAATAGCAGATTGAATAAGATAAGGTGTTGGGTCGTGAATACGACCACTTTTTAATACTTATTTCATCCATTTTTATTCTTCTTAATCATGTCATTTATTATAATTTATATATAAATCCATTTTGTAATGATTTATGCTCTTATGGATGAATATTATATATTCTCCTTTATTTTTAATAAATTGATGTTTATTATGCATAATTTTATCAATGATGGTTGATTAATATATTTTGTAACATCACTCACCATTTTAGCCTCCAAGATATTTGCTAGATTGTAGATTTGATCTCCAAATCATCATCGAATATTCCAACTCAGAAATTCGCTAAAATAAGAAGTGACCGTTTTGTGGTTGAAATTCTGGGCAAATGGAGAAGAATCTGGAAAATATGGAACATGGGTTTTGTTCAGAACGGACCAAATTAACTCTTCTTAATAATGGTTTGCCCAAATTCGGCCTCTATTGAGAGAAACACAAGGTTCTTTGAGCATGATTTTCTCATAATTATTGTTGTGGCCGTCCTCCAAATTATCTCAGCTACAAATCCAAATTTGACTTGCTCTTGTTGAAAGATTGTTGAAAATATATTTTCTTGTTGATCAAGTTGTTGGGAAAAATCCAATATTTTTATGAGAGATCATATTTACTATTTAATTTCTCCTCTTTGTGATTATAAAATGAGAGCATGTATTATGTATTAGGGGGGAGATGGAAAGATTTCCTGTTGTAATTACACAATTCCTCATCGACTCTCATTGATTAAATGGAGATCGACTATTTTTAAATGCTGATATACATGATTAATACAAGAACATGTTGCCGTTTAATTTCTTAGTTCTGTAGTAGCCCAATGGCATTTCACCGGTGGTTGAGGGCCTAGCCTTGGTGGATCGATTCATTGTTTGTATCTCTAACTTTTCATTATTGTTGTGATATATTTCATATTTGCTTTTATTATAGTTTGCAAGTTAATCGGTTTGCTATTTAATTGCTTTGATATCAGTGTGTTATATTAATGAATCACGTTGTTGTTATTTTATTATTTAAAAATAATCTCAACAATGTATAGTTTATCTTGTTAATACCTTAACAGAGCTTCGTTGTTCTATTTCCATTATGTTTTCATTCCACTAGCTGTTCCGTTTTATTGATATTCATTAGAGTTTGTTGTTCAAATTTATTAAATAGGATTCGTTGTTCAATTCCTTTAATTACAGTTTGTTGTCCATTTACATTGTTGTTCATTTCTGTTGATTAATTGCAAAGAGTTTGGTTTTAAAGAGTTTTCCTAGTTTAATTTCAATAGCAGCTTTAGTTAAATTTCTATTTCCTTTTAATTTCATTAAAGAAGGACTGTCAACTATAGAGAACATTGGTTATTTCTTCCTCATTCCTAGATTGATTGTCTTGTTCCAGTTTGATTTCAATTGCATCAATTTCTAAAAGAATGAGTTATTGCTACTGTATCCTCGATTGATGTTTACAGAGTGAATAGTTGGATTTTAGAGCATTTAAGTTTATGTTAAATTTATTTTTCAAGAATCCTTTACTCTTGTATTTAGAACATTGTACTACATATTACAAGGCATTACTCTTAGATTGAATTGCTACCTAAGACTGAGTACACTCTTGAAATAAAAATTCATTCCTGGATTGATAATTAATGTGAGATAAATAGGTGTTAAAAAGATACCTTTTATACCTCAACATTTTGGCACCGTTGCAGGGGAGAGTGTATGCCATTTAGAAAGTGTGAAGCATATTTAATTTTTTTTCTGCTTGGGAAGAATTGGGTATTAAAGACGAAAGGTAAGAACATATGCACCAAGAAAGAAACACACTTGTTCGCTGGCCCGCTTCACAACAGAATTGAGTGAAAGCTTAAGGTAGAAATTAATGCTTGCATTTTTTATTTTATTTTAGAGGTAGAATTGTTGAAAAAAATCTTGTAATTCGACTCGAGTGGTGATGTAAGCACCACCCATTTCACTAACCAATTGACAGGAAAATTTTAAGGAGGATCCTTAAAGAAAAAAATGAAGAACATCTTCTATTATGGTAAGAAATGGCTCACATTGCAACTTTTCAATTCCTTATCAAAGATCTAGGAGGAGTGACACAAATGCACATAATTCCCCCATTGTCTCTACCAAATTTTCATGGTTTGACAAATGAAGATCCAGATACATTCTTATTTGAGTTTGAAATACTTTGTAGAGGATATGATTACTGTATTAATGATAAAAGGTTAAAAGTGTTTCCTCTTACTCTAAAAGGAGCAGCTCTCCGATGGTTCATGAGCCTAGGAGGGAACTGCATCCAAACATGGGAGGACATGAAGAACATATTCTTGAAGAAGTACCAATACTACTGCAAATCCAATGAAGATATTTTTAGTATGATACAAGGGGAAGATGAAATATTGGAGGACTATGTAGAGCGATTTCGATATAACCTTCAAAAATCAAAGCATAAACATTTGGAAAAAGAGATCTTGAAAACACTCCTTAAAGGAATCAAAGATGAATTTTTAGAACACTTAAATCTGATAGGAAAAGGTGATGTTTTTCAGTTATCATATGATGATGTTTGTGAGTTGTGCATAAGGTATTTAAGAGGAATTTCTAAGGCTGGTAAGAATTCTAGAGAAGTTTCTTCTTTCTTTTCCAAATTTACTACAAGAACAAGAGACATAAGAGCTGAAATCGATGTTTTAATTGGAAATTTAAATATGATTTTATTACCTCTCTAAGTTCACAATTGAATGTTTTGCAGGTTTGGAAAAATCAAGAATTTGATGAAGTGTTTTGCCCTCATTACCAAAAGAGCATCCCATAGATAGTTGTTCTTCCTTATCTAGGATGGAAGTAACATATCAAAGAGATGGGGAAGCTGCAACAAGGTAAAAACCATGGAAATAATGGCCTATAGGTATGGTTCAAAACACTTCCTTTCTATTCTCTTACTTGCATAATTCGTTATGGAATACTCATATGTTAGGGAAACCATGCCAATCTCAATATAACCACCACCAATATTGTCTGCAAGTTTGGCATGGTTCATCTTATGATTTTATGACTACTCTCCCTCATCTTGTAACACAAAAACATCTTCCAGCTCTTCCACAACATCTTGCTTGCCCATCAAAATCATCCACTCAACCCAATCAACTACGTCATCAAGAGGCTCCATTCCCTACACAATCTCCTGCTCAACTCACTCCACACCCTCACCATAATAAACTAGTACAACATGCTTACAGTGTTGAACTGCAAAATTTACGCACCCTTCCCACCCATTCTATCTCACCTGCACCATTGGAGAAAACTTACACTAAGATTCAGAATGTAACAAATCCAAAAAATTTAGAAGTTATGAAAGAAAATGAGGTTTATTCTAGTTTGCACCAAAAAACCATTTTAAAAGCTCAAGAACTTCATGATATGATGGCTATGGGAAATCAAGAAAGTAAGGGATACATTGAAGATTTTTTTCACTCCATCATTTGTTTGCAACATCACTCCATGCTTCAACAATTTTTGGCACCATATTTTCAAGGGAAGTTGGCTTCTCATACTCTAATTTTTATCAACATGCATTTTTCAAATTTTATTATGTACATACTAGAGGCCTTATTTCTAAAATGGTTCCACTATAAATACTCTTATACATAAAAATATTCGATTATCAAAGAAGAGTATGATAGTGGAGAAAATAAAATAAATAAGGAAATAAAACAAACACGTTTGTTTTTATTTTTCTAAAAATAGTTTTTTTTTGTTGCAACACGCTGTGGGAATCAAAATTGATGATAAATATTCTAATTTATTTGTGTATTTAGATGAATTATATTTCAAATAAAAATTCCACAAACACTTATATTCATTTTTATCATCAATATGGAAAATTTTTCTGCCCCTCCCTTTTATGTAAGCCTAAACATTCATGACAAAATTCTGCATAATGCTATGCATGATTCAGGTGCTTCCCATAATTTAATGCCAAAAGCTGTAATGGAAGGCCTGGGTCTTGAAATTACTAGACCTTACAAAGATCTGTACTCTTTTGACTCAAGCAGAGTTAAGTGTCTAGGATTGATTAAAGACCTCTGTGTTAATTTAGCCCAAATTCCAGCCAACTGTTTAGTCATGGATGTTGTTGTGGCTGATGTCCCCCCAAAGTATGGAATGCTTTTGTCACGATCTTGGGGGGCCAAGTTACAGGGGACCATGAAAATGGACATGACCTATGCAACTATCCCTGTTTTTAATCAAACTAGGAAACTTTATAGGGCATCCCACATGCAGTACACAGTAACAAGTCAGGATCGGCCCCAAAACTCCCTTCTCTATGCTATAAACATGAGCCTTGATTCTTTTATCATGTTCAATGATGAAGCACTCACAGAACAAATTGTTTCAATAGATTCGATGGTTGAAATAAAAGAGGGGGAACACAACGTTAAAATGCCGAAACGGTCTATTGTGTCTGAAGATCCTAGCAAACCTAACACAGACCTTGAGCTCCAAGTTATCAATCCTTTGAGCTTAAAACTTCACAGTCAGAAAGACAGTCCTCAACCTGATGAGAAACTTGAGGAATCAAATGATACAACGTCCATTCATCAAACGGAAAATCTGCCTCTCTGGACTATGTATTTTGATGGGTCATGCACCAAAACAAATGCTGGTGCAGGTGTCTGGATCACTAACACTGAAAAAAATCATACAGAATGTATCTCATGCAAATTAAACTTTCAGTGTTCCAACAACATAGCAGAATATGAATCCCTTCTCTTAGGCTTGCATCTTTTGAAAAAATTAGGTGCCAAGAGAATCGATGTATATGGGGATTCTGAATTAATCATTAGGCAAGTCAATGGGGAGTACAACGCAAATCACCCCAGACTTAGGGCCTACAGGAATGATGTCATTAATATTTTAAAAACCTTTGAGGAGTACACCTTATCTTTTTTCCCAAGAAAAAGAAACATTGCAGCCCACAATTTAGCCTTTGCTGCTAGAACCTGTCCAATGTTGTATGATGACACCTCTCAGATAAAATTCAGACCAGCTATCCCAGATAACAAGAAATATTGGCAGGTATTTGATGGAGATAAACAAATAGAAGACTTCATGCAATTCAGAAATGAGTTTGAACCCCATAGCTCAGATTCAGACTATGATACAGACTGCAGTGAAGAAAATTTTCTTGGTGAAGAAGAACCATCTCCACAGCTGGTAGATATAAACCTTCAGACTATTTCATCTAGACACCGAACAGAATTAAGTCCAAAACCTGAAACAGAAGAAATGGAAACTCTGCATTCTAGTAATGATAGTCTGCCCAAGGGTTTGGCCCCTCTAGAAAAACTGTTTGATTTTGATGATGTGGCCAACAAACCAAAACTGGAACCTGTGGAAACTGAAGTGGAGGAATGTAATATAGGCAGTGAGGAAAAACCGAGATTGATTAAACTGTCTAAAACTTTACCAGCTCACATTAAACTCAAATACTTAGAGTTGTTTAAAGAGTTTTCTGATGTTTTTGCATGGAGTTACGAAGATCTTAAATCCTATGACACTGAAATAATACAGCAAAAAATCCCTCTTAAAGAAAACCAAAAACCATTCAAACAAAAACTGCGCAGAATCAACCCTGTCCAGTTGCCATTGGTTAAGAAGGAAATTATGAAGATGCATGATGCTGGTATTATTGTCCCTATTAGATATTCTGAGTGGGTATCTAATCTGGTGTCAGTTAGGAAAAAGACTGGAGAAATCAGGCTTTGTATAGACTTCAGGAATTTAAACAAAGCTTCATTAAAGGACAACTACCCTTTACCAAAGATGGATCATATTTTGCAAAGGGTGGTAGGGTCTAAAAGAATTTCTTTGCTGGATGGCTATTCAGGGTATAACCAAGTCCTAGTCCACCCTGATGATTAATTAAAGACAGCTTTTACTACACCCTAGGGCACTTTCATGTATGTGAAGATGCCTTTTGGTTTAATGAATGCTGGAGCAACCTTTCAGAGAGCCATGGACATAGCATTCTCGGAAGAATTAGGCTTCTTCATCATTATCTATCTTGATGATGTAACTGTGTTTTCAAAAACAGATGAAGAACACTTAGAACACTTGAGGAAAGTTTTCGAGAAGTGCAAAAGGTTTGGGATATCTTTGAACCCCAAGAAGACGTTATTTGGTCTCCAAGAAGGTAAGCTCCTTGGACACATCATTTCAGAACAGGGCATAAAGATAGATCCCATGAGGATTGAGGCCATATTGCAAATCTCTCATCCTCGAAATATCAAAGAGTTGCAGTCTTTCATAGGGAAGATTAACTTTTTGAGAAGGTTCATCCCCAACTTGGCTGAACTCCTTAGAAATATCACAAACATGTTGAAGAAGGAGCAAGGGGTAAAATGGACCTCAGAAGCAAAGACATCCTTTGAGCTGGTGAAACAAGCGCTAACCAAAACACCGGTTCTCATAAGTCCTGATTTTTCAAAGGATTTTTATATCTTCTCATTTGCATCAGAACATACTATAGCTGCCGTCCTTTTACAGAAAAATCCACAAGGGCAAGAGCAGCCCATTGCATTCTTTAGCAAGGCATTGAGGGATGCCCCTTTGAGGTATAACATTATGGAAAAACAGGCTTTTTCTTTGGTAAAAGCTTTAAAAGACTTCAGGGTATACATCCTTCACTCACATATCATTGCCTTTGTCCCAAATTCAGTTGTAAAAGACATTCTAACCCAGGATCCAGATGGTAAGAGAGGTAAGTGGATTGCTGTTATTCTTGAATATGATTTAGAGATTAAACCCACTAATCTTATCAAAGGTCAGGGTCTGGCTAGGTTAATGGCTGAATCAAATTGTGAAGTTCTTGATATTAATATGATTAATGCTCTGGATGACCAAGAAGAATTCTCAACTCCCATTGTTGAAGATTATTTTGCGAATTCTCCTTGGTATACTGATATTGTTTATGTTTTTCTTAATTTAAACACACCTCCTGGTTTATCCAAAACAAAGGCAAGATTCCTAAAGTTAAAAGCTGTAAACTATTGCATTATTGATAAATGTCTTTATTGGAAAAATGCTAGTGGTATATTGCTTAAATGTTTGCCTGAGTTTGATGCAGAAAAGATTAAGCAGGAATTCCATGAAGGAGAGTGTGGAGGCCATTCGTACTGGAAGTCAACAGCCAACAAAATTTTGAGGGCTGGTTTCTATTGGCCTACTCTTTTTCCTGATGTGCACAAACTTACAACCACTTGCCATAAATGCCAATTGTTCGAGGGCAAGAGAAAATTGCTACCCCTTCCCCTGCATCCAATTAGTGTTGAAGCCCCTTTTCAACAGTGGGGACTTGACTTCATAGGAGAAATCCACCCATCATCTTCTGCTCAACATAGGTGGATTCTTACTGCCACAGACTACTTCACTAAGTGGATAGAAGCCATTCCATGTAGACAGGCCAATGATTCAGTTATCATTAAATTCATAGAAACTAATATCCTTTCCAGATTTGGCTGTCCTACCAAAATCATTACAGATAATGCGGCAGCATTTGGGTCAAAGAGAATGGTAGAATTCTGTCATAAATACCAGATAGCATTGGGGCACTCCACCGCCTATTACCCTCAAGGTAATGGACTTGCAGAGTCTTCCAACAAAATCTTAGTGAACATAATAAAGAAATTGTTGGAAGGAAACAAGAAGTCTTGGCACACAAAGCTGATCCATGCACTTTGGGCTGACAGATTAACATTGAAAAAATCTATTGGTATGTCACCCTTCCAGCTTGTGTATGGTACAGATGAAATTTTTCCTAACAGCCTTGGTGTACCAGTTATGAAGTTAATTCAAGAGCTCCAAACTGAAGAGAATGACCTAATCAGAAGAATAAATCAAACCATTCATCTTCAACAAACCAGAGAGGAGGTGTACAACAAAGCATTACAGAAGCAAGACAATGTCAAGAAGATATTTGACAGAAGAACAAAGGCCAGCAATTTCAAAATTGGGGACAAAGTTTTAAAGTGGGACTCAAAGAGGGAAGACAAGGGAAAGCATGGTAAATTTGACAATTTGTGGCTTGGCCCTTACTCCATTCATTCAGTTGCTGGAAACAATGCATTCTTCTTACAAGAACTGAATGGAACAGAATTGTTTGGGGGTCCTGTCAATGGCAGGATGCTTAAGCATTACCTGTCTTAAATTATTTCATGTTTGAAGCCTTTTTACCTTTTCCATTGTAAATACTTCATCCACCATTGCATTTAAAGTTATGAAAAATCAAAAATACAAAAATAAAGAAAGAAAGAAAAGAGGGCAGGAATGAAAAACAAGAAAGGCAAGGCCCCATGCCAAAAAGAGAAATGAATCTGAAAGTGTGCAAACTTAAATGCCACTCCTTGAAACACACTTCTAATTGGTCAAACTGTTTAATCTTGACTAATTAGCTTTCAATTTTCTGCTGATAGGATAGCAAATTTGATTTGCCAAAATTTTTAATCTTGGCTTATCAGTAGAATAGAGTAGGGTAGAAATTAAGGTTCAAACAAACTCAAAATCTGAACCAAAGTTTCCAAAGAAATGACTCACAGCTACTCTAATTTCTGAGTCAGAGAGAAAAGACCTGGTTCTAATTCGCTCAAAACCTGAACCAGAGGAAACATGAAGATAGCTCACTGAGAAGAAAAAACAAAGCTGTGAATATGAGAGAAGGCCATAATGAGAAAATTTTCAGATCTTAAGCCTTCTGTTTTGATTTAAAATTTTCTGCAAATAATAATCTATGTGCAGCCTGTCTTTATGCCATAGATCATAGCAAGTCGAACAGCTCAATCTTGACTTGGCTATTTTTAAATTTCCGCTGTAGAATTTAGTGAATAAAAGTTTGTTGGACTGTTTAATCCCAACAAACAATAGAATAGGTAGAGAAACATCTGAGCTCAACTGTTTAATCCGAGTTCAGGGAGAAATAAGGAGTAGAAATAGATTAGATTTCTTGTTTTCAAAAGAATAAAATGTTGTGTAAAGAGTTTGCCAATCCAAGTGCACTCTGATGAAGAAAAAATGTTAGATCAGTAGGATTGGGGTAGGTAGAAGCTGTATTAATGAAATTCATCTCTCTTTCATGACTGACATTATTTGGTCCAGAAGAAAAGCAAGAACAAGTGATGGGTCAGACACCAGTCAGCAGCCCAGAGAAATCAAGTCTGAATTCTTGATGCCTTCAGGAAGGCACCATCCCCAAGTGGAGCCACTCTTAGCCACCTATATTTTTCAATTATATCAGCTGGTGGCTAAATTTTCTTGGCAGCCTTCAAGAAACAAATTCAGGCCTAAAATTGTTGATACTTGAAGTCTGTTGGTAAGATTCTAAACTACTGGTTGGTTCTACATACGCTTCCTCCTCTCTGCCTCTGATGTTCCATGAAAATCCTAATCGAATATTGATGCATCCTCCTCCTTTTTCCTCTCCCCTTCTTCCATCTTTCCCTCATTTCTTCAAGTCTCCTTTCATCCATAAAAACCCCATCAAACCCTTTCATAGTCCTTACCCCTCCAATAATCTCATTTCCTAAGGGCAAAAACTCACTTTTTGACCTATCTGAACCTTTCTCCTTTTGCAAAAATCATTCAAAAACCATAGAAAAACATATGTTTCTATGCGTAGGGCTTTAGCCCCTTAGGCTAAGCTCCTGCTTTCTCTCCATCCATATGTCCCCACGACAGAACCGTGTGCTAAGACCGCCAGGCGCTTAACCCTCAGAAATAATTTATTACCTGAAAACATTGAAAACCTTTGTAAAACGCAAAGACGGGTTTATTTTATTTTTCCACCAAAGAAAATCATATTAAAACTCAGGCGTCGATCTATCCCACGGATCAACGGTGCGGAGTGTACCCCTCATCTGGTGGACCCCCCTTCGCCACGTTGTTTTCCATTTCCACCGGTTTTGTGCCCGCACCACCTTTCGTCCGGGAGCGGTTTTATACCGTCGGCCAGCGATCCCACACGCTGGCTGACACGTGTTCACCACTTCATCCCAAAACCGCCGTGCCATGTCTATCGCCCGCGCGTTAAACCTTGTCCTATGGCCATGCAGCGGGATTCATCCCCGCCGTCGGATCTGGGCCCTCCCATCCGACGGTCCCTGATCGCCTTTCCCGCTCACCCTTTAACGAATTCGTCGCCCGATTAAATCTTCCCCGGCGCGTTTAAAGGCCAATCCCCGCCGTCGATCTCTGTAGATCGACGGTCTACATTCACTCTCCCGATTCCATTGTACAATCCACCTTTTTCCTCCGTTGACTGTTCAGAACACCCTCGACCGTTGATCGCCATACGATCAACAGCTCTGATCGCTCCTTTCTCCCGCACACCTTCCGATGCAGTCTATCCATATAACGCAGGATTTCCTCATTTTTCTTGTATTTTTCAGGTTTTAAGGTTTTTTCTTCGTATTCTATGAAAATCTAAAGGATGAGAGTGACGACTCCAGTCCTTCCGATTAATCCAGGGAATCGATCATACGGTGAAGAACAATGATATCAACAAGTTTTCATGAGCTTTGGTTGCCGCACATCCCTGTAAAGCTCGAAGAATGCCATCGATGTTAGAGCAGAGAAAGAGTATCAGATTTTGAAGATAGAATGAACCAGAGCAGCAGTTTTATGAATAAATTGGCGGGGATTACGGCTAAGACGGTCATCAAAAGCCTAATCTCCGGATCAGAACACGGATTAAAGAAAAACCTAAAAGTGTTCATCAGACAGATCGCCTCCACCGCCATACTTTGAGGTGAATTGATTCCTCAACCACCACAGTGCCACCTATTGCCTCAGAACGATCAGTCAGAGGCCGAATTTATTGAACAAGATCAGATACTATGCCTCGGAACAACCAAGAAGTTATTTCTGCACCAGATTTTATTCCAGAATATTTGCAGAATAGCCCTAATAGTATGAGGAGCCTCAAAGGTCAACAAAAGCTCTCTTCGAGCTTACTTCTTAAGTATAAACACATTAATGCAATGTAACACCTGTAGAATTTCTTCATCGAACCTCACGGGGTCAGGAAGACATTAATTCTACATTGATTGTGTTTGAGATCTTTTTATCAGATCTCACCTCCTCATCCTTCTATAAATACTCCAGAAGAAGATGAGTGAGGGGTTGGATTAGTTGGTTGTCAATGTAATTGCTGAAGCGCTGTAGCTGTTTCTAAGTGGAAAACTCTTGACTGTAAATAGTGGTTTCATGGGCCCTTGGAGCTCTGCTTGTAACAGATAGATTAGGTTGTGAAGAGAGGTGAATTAAAACATTGCATTTGAAGATTGTAACCGGTTTGAAGCAATCAATACAAGCTGATTTATGGGATCCTGGTCTATGCTGATGGTGATGTTATTCTCACTGTAACTTGTCATTTTATTTCCGTTTTCAATTTGTTTTCATTTTCCACTGTAAAGAACAGTTTAAACAGTGTTAGAGTTTGTTGTGCATCAGTGACCTTCTCTGGCTGAAAAATATTTATCCCAATGTTTTCTTCTAATTGTGTTATTTAGAAATGATTTAATTCAGTCTAAGCACAGAGATGCTGGCGTTCCCTCATCTTTTCGTCACTGTTGAATGTTATTTTTAAATGTTACTTTCATATATGTTGTGTAAGGAATGAACTGAGGAAATCAAAGGTTAGCCCTGAGTCCCTTTCTTGTTTGCTCAACTATTTTTCTGTTTCCCTTAGAATGTGTCAAAAGCTGACTAGTTTCAAAGTACTTATCAGATCTTGGGCCATTCTGTGTTATCTTGGTGATTGTCTTGGAAGCAACTAAGTAAGGAAGAACTAAGATGAGGAGAAAGGTGAGCCCTGCCCGCTAGTCTCTGCTCCAAAGGTTGCCTTCAAGTTTCCCTTTGTTTTTTATCTGTGTTCTATTAGAAGTGTATCAAAGGGTGGATAGTTTCAAAGTACTTACCAGATCCTAGTTTGCTTCTATGTTTTTCTTAAGTGCCTGGTCAAAGGCTGGCTAGTTTCAAAGTACTTACCAAATCCTGGGCTGCTCTTTGTTCTGCATCTGTTAAATTCCCTTTCTTTTTGTATCACCCCATTCCATAAATCAAACTTCAAAGAGATCCTTAGGCCTAGATGACTTTCCCCATAGATTACTCTTGAACCTGGTTGTTTCAATTAAATTCTCTTATGACTCCATAGCCCAATGGATTGAAAACTTGCCATCACCTTTCTTTAGAATCAAACTTTATTTTGTTCACTTGCAACTTCTCACCTTTGAACCTATTTGCATATATATCTTTCCGTCTTAGACAGCAACTATGTTCAACCATCTGAGAAAACCAAACAAAACCCTTGGCCTTCATAACTAGCCTAATATCATCACCCTAAACTTCAAAGACAATATCCATCTTTGTGCATATTGGAGAGATCCCTCTCCGGATTCAAGAGGGCTAGATCCTAGAATCCCAAAGTTGGTTGAAATGATGTTAACTCTGTGATCGGACTTTGCCAATCTTGCTTGTTACAGAGACCTAACATTTCTGGCGACTCCGCTGGGGACAACTTAGAGTCTTTTACATTCAAATCTATTTCAAATCTATTCGTAAAGAAGCTTGCGTTGGGGTTCATAGAGCACTTGCTTTATTAGCCAGCTTGAGCCACCAGGAACTAACATTTCTGGCGACTCCGCTGGGGACTCCTTACCCAGAATCTTCATACAACATCTTGAGAGTAAAAAGCAGCCTTTCCAAGCACTACCAAGAAAATGGTAATTAAGATGAAGATCAATTGAATCAGTGACAAACTAGGTCAATCCTAGGATTCTTTTAAGTTTTTATCTAACCTTGGAAAATCAGCTAGCTTAGCCATAAGGATAGACTATCTTTGTTTCATAACCGTAGCTAAGTTTTGAGGCAAAGTTAGGACATTCTTTTAAACCACAATATAAACAATTCAGAAAATACCAAAAACATTTCAGATTGGTAGTAAAACACTAGTTTTGATATCTTGTATACGTCTTTGATGTGTTTTACCCTATGCTCTTAGACAGAGTCTGGAAAGGGCCAGGTAGCCTCTGGATCTCATCCTCTTTTAGGGGTGACATATTTGGTGAATGCCCTCCCAGTCTATCTCTGGTTAGAGTTTGTTGTGTTTTGAGATATCCTTGAAAAGGAATGTGTCACAAACACTGTGGTGGACAGTGTGCTCTTTTAAAAACATTCTGAACCATCCACTTGGCGACTCCACCAACCTGAACAGACCTTAAGACTCCACTGGGAAGAACCTTTATTATTATAAAATCATTCAAACTCAGTTAGAAGACTGTAGGATCTGAATTGAGAACACAGATTAGTTAATCGTCTAAAGATTGTCATATCTGGTTGAACTTCTCTTGTTTAGTTGGGTCTAAGCATATAAACATTGTGGCTCCTAAAAAGATTCACACTAGAGCCCATCCTGACCCAGATCCTCCTGAAATAGTTGATAACCCAGAAAGAATTCTTAGGAAGTCTCCTAGGATACAATCTTCAACTATTTTCAGACCACCCCTAAGAGCTAATTCAGTCCCTGAAAACCTTTCAGCTCTTCATGAATCACAAATTGACTTATTAAACCCATTTAGAACTAGGTCATTTGGGGATTTAGATCAGTTAGATTCTGAGCCTACACTTTCATTTCCTGAAACAAGTAAGGCTCTTGGGAATAGAGAATCAACACCTCCTGATTTACATTTCATAAATAATCTAGGTGTCTCTCATCCGAGATCAGCTCAGGGATCTACTGTTGTTCCATCCACTTCTGTTCATCTTTCATCCACTGTTCAAACCACTCCACTTCAACCCACACTTCCTCTTGTAAATCCACCCCCACCACATATCATGGCAGCATGGTATGCTCCCTTAGTCCTTCCTGTACCATTAGTCAATCTTCCACAAGATTATCAGTCCAAAATTCCGTTGTATGATGCTAATAATACCATAACAGCATCTCAACATGTGGACAAGATGAATGACTACTTTGACAGAAATGAAATTGATAATGAATCTATCAAAATCAGACTGTTTGCTCAAAGTTTGGGGGGAGAAGTGAGAAAATGGTTTAAAGGTTTAACCCCCCATAGTATTAACGACCTCCAAGCCTTCCATCAAACATTCTTAAACAAATGGGAAGTAAGGAAGAATCCTCTCCAAGTCCTTGCCGACTATAACAATCTCCATAGGAACTCTGGGGAAAGTGTACAAGCTTATTGTACCAGATTTAACAGTGTATATAATGCACTTTCCCCCGAACTGAAACCTCCTCAGGGGTCAGCCTTAAACAAATTCCCTGAAGGGTTTGATCCAGACATGACATATTCACTCAGAGAAAGAGTCTTTGCAACCCTTGAAGATATGCAAAGAGGTGCTCTTTCTGTGGAGGTGAACCTCATGGAGAAAAGAGCAAGGATGAAAGCTGAAAAGAGAGTATCTTTTAGAGAGGAATCCACCCCTTCTACTTCGAGCTCAAAGATGGAAAGGATGATGGAAGAAATGATGAAGAAAATGAGCATTCTAGAGAGAGCACAAGCAAGTCTAAATCAAAATGCTCCTCAAAACAGAAACCAAAACCAGAATCAGAATCTTAGAAGAAATCAGCCTCCAAACAGACCCAGGGAAGATGATCAGCAGGTCATTCCTCCCTTTCATCAGAACTTTTTAAGTGAGGTTGAACAAACAGATTGAACAAACAGATCAAATAACAGAGGAAGATGATATAAACTTATTTGGGGTAGATGATGATGACTTTGAGGTTCATTATGATAATAAACAAGGTCTTTATACACCTTATGATGACAGAAGAAATGATAATGAGAATAGCTATCAAAACATGGAGAACGCTGTCACAGAGCCTTTAAGGGAATATGAACTCAGAAGTAGATCTAATCAACAAACCCCCAACAATAAAACCTCTGACAAACCTTCTCAAAACAGCACTGCAACCAAGTCTAAAACAATCAAACAAAAGGACAAAGCGGTGGCTGTCGATTCTGGTAATGGTAAAGAGAAAGACACTCAAAACATCGAAAAACAGAGTGCAAACATTAGTAGTACTAGCACTTCAGTTAGTACTCCTGGTAGAACAACTGTTCCAATTGTAGATAAACCAAATCAGTAAGCTGTTATTGCTGATAAAGTGGCAGTAAACAGGGCTGAAGTCAATGCTTCGAGAAGTCAAAACATTTTCAGCCTAGAACAGGAAATCTCAAAGATCAAAATCTTTGTTCCTTTGACTGAGTTAGCTGCCCAACATGTATATAGATCCAAAATTTTGAAGGCTTTAAACTTAGAAGATAACGAAGATACTCTCAATCTTAGTGATGACCAACCAGAGCTTATTTTTGGTCCAAAGATTGAAGGAAAATTCCAGGAAGGTCATGTCCCTCCCTTTTATGTAAGCCTAAACATTCATGACAAAATTATGCATAATGCTATGCATGATTCAGGTGCTTCCCATAATTTAATGCCAAAAGCTGTAATGGAAGGCCTGGGTCTTGAAATTACCAGACCTTACAAAGACCTGTACTCCTTTGACTCAAGTAGAGTTAAGTGTCTAGGATTGATTAAAGATCTCTGTGTCAATTTAGCCCAAATTCCAGCTAAATGTTTAGTCATGGATGTTGTTGTGGCTGATGTCCCCCCAAAGTATGGAATGCTTTTGTCACGATCTTGGGGGGCTAAGTTACAGGGGACCATGCAAATGGACATGACCTATGCAACTATCCTTGTTTTTAACCAAACTAGGAAACTTTATAGGGAATCCCACATGCAGTACACAGTAACAAGTCAGGATCGGCCCCAAAACTCCCCTCTCTATGCTATAAACACGAGCCTTGATTCTTTTATCATGTTCAATGATGAAGCACTCACAGAACAAATTGTTTCAATAGAATCGATGGTTGAAATAAAAGAGGGGGAACACAACGTTGAAATGCCGAAACGGTCTATTGTGTCTGAAGATCCTAGCAAACTTAACACAGACCTTGAACTGCAAGTCATCAACCCGTTGAACTTAAAACTTGACAGTCAGAAAGACATTCCTCAACCCAATGAAGCACTTGAGGAATCAAATGATACAAAGTCCATTCATCAAACGGAAAATCTGCCTCTCTGGACTATGTATTTTGATGGGTCATGCACCAAAACAAATGCTGGTGCAGGTGTCTGGATCACTAACACTGAAAATAATCATACAGAATGTATCTCATGCAAATTAAACTTTCAGTGTTCCAACAACATAGCAGAATATGAATCCCTTCTCTTAGGCTTGCATCTTTTAAAAAAATTAGGTGCCAAGAGAATCGATGTCTATGGGGATTCTGAATTAATCGTTAGGCAAGTCAATGGGGAGTATAATGCAAATCACCCAAGACTTAGGGCCTACAGGAATGATGTCATTGATCTATTGAAAACATTTGAGGAGTACACCTTATCTTTTGTCCCAAGAAAAAGAAACATTGCAGCCCACAATTTAGCCTTTGCTGCTAGAACCTGCCCAATGCTTTATGATGACACCTCTCAGATAAAATTCAGACCAGCTATCCCAGATAACAAGAAATATTGGCAGGTATTCGATGGAGATAAACAAATAGAAGACTTCATGCAATTCATAAATGAGTTTGTACCCCATAGTTCAGATTCAGACCATGATACAGACTGCAGTGAAGAAAATTTTCTTGGTGAAGAAGAACCATCTCCACAGCTGGTAGATATAAACCTTCAGACTATCTCATCTAGAAGCCAGACACATAATTAAGTGCCAAATCTAAAATGAAGAAATGGAAACTGCGTTCTAGTGCGATTTATGCACTTGAGGATTTGGCCTCTGAAAAGCCCTGTTTGATTTGATGATGTGGCCAGCAAACCAAAAGCCGGAACACATTAGGCTAGTGGAGGAATGTAATATAGGCAATGAGGAAAAGCCGAGATTGATTAAACATCACAAAACTCTACCCGACTCATTAAACTCAAATACCAGAGGCATTTAAAAAGAATTTTCCGATGTTTTTGCATGGAGTTACGAAGATCTTAAATCCTATGACACTGAAATAATACAGCACAAAATCCCTCTTAAAGAAAACCAAAAACCATTCAAACAAAAACTGCGCAGAATCAACCCTGTCCAGTTGCCATTGGTTAAGAAGGAAATTATGAAAATGCATGCTGCTGGTATTATTGTCCCTATTAGATATTCTGAGTGGGTATCTAATCTGGTGTCAGTTAGGAAAAATACTGGAGAAATCAGGCTTTGTATAGACTTCAGGAATTTAAACAAAGCTTCATTAAAGGACAACTACCCTTTACCCAAGATGGATCATATTTTGCAGAGGGTGGTAGGGTCTAAAAGAATTTCTTTGCTGGATGGCTATTCAGGGTATAACCAAGTCCTAGTCCACCCTGATGATCAATTAAAGACAACTTTTACTACACCCTGGGGCACTTTCATGTATGTGAAGATGCCTTTTGGTTTAATGAATGCTGGAGCAACCTTTCAGAGAGCCATGGACATAGCATTCTCAGAAGAATTGGGCTTCTTCATCATTATCTATCTTGATGATGTAACTGTGTTTTCAAAAACAGATGAAGAACACTTAGAACATTTGAGGAAAGTTTTCGAGAAGTGCAGAAGGTTTGGGATTTCTTTGAACCCCAAGAAGACTCTATTTGGCCTCCAAGAAGGTAAGCTCCTTGGACATATCATTTCCGAGCAGGGCATAAAGATAGATCCCATGAGGATTGAGGCCATATTGCAAATCTCTCATCCTCAAAATATCAAAGAGTTGCAGTCTTTCATAGGGAAGATTAAATTTTTGAGAAGGTTCATCCCCAACTTGGCTGAGCTCCTTAGAAATATCACAAACATGTTGAAGAAGGAGCAAGGGGTAAAATGGACCTCAGAAGCAAAGACATCCTTTGAGCTGGTGAAACAAGCGTTAACCAAAACACCGGTTCTCATAAGTCCCGATTTTTCAAAAGATTTTTATATCTTCTCATTTGCATCAGAACATACTATAGCTGCTGTCCTTTTACAGAAAAATCCACAAGGACAAGAGCAGCCCATTGCATTCTTTAGCAAGGCATTGAGGGATTCCCCTTTGAGGTATAACATTATGGAAAAACAGGCTTTTGCTTTGGTAAAAGCTTTAAAAGACTTCAGGGTATACATCCTTCACTCACACATCATTGCCTTTGTCCCAAATTCGGTTGTAAAAGACATTCTAACCCAGGATCCAGATGGTAAAAGAGGTAAGTGGATTGCTGTTATTCTTGAATATGATCTAGAGATTAAACCCACTAAGCTTATCAAAGGCCAGGGTCTAGCTAGGTTAATGGCTGAATCAAATTGTGAAGTTCTTGATTTTAATATGATTAATGCTTTGGATGACCAAGAAGAATTCTCAACTCCCATTGTTGAAGATTATTTTGCGAATTCTCCTTGGTATACTGATATTGTTCATGTTTTGCTTAATTTAAACACACCTCCTGGTTTATCCAAAACAAAGGCAAGATTCCTAAAGTTAAAAGCTGTAAACTATTGCATTATTGATAAATGTCTTTATTGGAAAAATGCTAGTGGTATATTGCTTAAATGTTTGCCTGAGTTTGATGCAGAAACAATTAAGCAGGAATTTCATGAAGGAGAGTGTGGAGGCCATTTGTACTGGAAGTCAACAGCCAACAAAATTCTGAGGGCTGGTTTCTATTGGCCTACTCTTTTTCCTGATGTACACAAAATGACAACCACTTGCCATAAATGCCAATTGTTCGAGGGCAAGAGAAAATTACTACCCCTTCCTCTGCATCCAATTACTGTTGAAGCCCCTTTTCAACAGTGGGGACTTGAATTTATAGGAGAAATCCATCCATCATCTTCTGCACAACACAGGTGGATCCTTACTGCCACAGACTATTTCACTAAGTGGATAGAAGCCATTCCTTGCAGACAGGCCAATGATTCAGTTATCATTAAATTCATAGAAACCAACATCCTATCCAGATTTGGCTGTCCTACCAAGATCATTACAGATAATGCAGCAGCATTTGGGTCAAAGAGAATGGTAGAATTCTGTCACAAATACCAGATAGCATTGGGGCACTCCACAGCCTATTACCCTCAAGGTAATGGACTTGCAGAGTCTTCCAACAAAAGCTTAGTGAACATAATAAAGAAATTGTTGGAAGGCAACAAGAAGTCTTGGCACACAAAGCTGGTTCATGCACTTTGGGCTGACAGATTGACTTTGAATAAATCTATTGGTATGTCACCCTTCCAGCTTGTATATGGTGCAGATGCAATTTTTCCTAACAGCCTTGGTGTACCAGTTATGAAGTTAATTCAAGAGTTGCAGACTGAAGAGAATGACATAATCAAAAGAATAAATCAGACCATTCATCTTCAGCAAACCAAGGAGGAAGTGTACAACAAAGCATTACAGAAGCAAGACAATATCAAGAAGATATTTGACAGAAGAACAAAGGCCAGCAATTTCAAAATTGGGGACAAAGTCTTAAAGTGGGACTCAAAGAGGGAGGACAAGGGAAAGCATGGTAAATTTGACAATCTGTGGCTTGGCCCTTACTCCATTCATTCAGTTGCTGGGAATAATGCATTCTTCTTACAAGAGCTGAATGGAGCAGAATTGTTTGGGGGTCCTGTCAATGGCAGGATGCTTAAACATTACCTTTCTTAAGCTATTCTAAGTTTTGAAGCCTTTTTACCTTTTCCATTGTAAATACTTCATCCACCATTGCATTTAAAGTTATGAAAAATCAAAAAATACAAAAACAAAGAAGGAAAGAAAAGAGGGCAGGGATGAAAAACAAGAAAGGCAAGGCCCCATGCCACAAAAGAGAAGTGAATCTGAAAGTGTGCAAGCTTAAATGCCACTCCTTGAAACACACTTCTATTTGGTCAAACTGTTTAATCTTGACTAATTAGCTTTCAATTTTCTGCTGATAGGGTAGCAAATTTGATTTGCCAAACTGTTTAATCTTGGCTTATCAGTAGATAGAGTAGGGTAGAAATCAAGGTTCAAAAAAACTCAAAATCTGAACCAAAGCTTCTAAAGAGATGACTCAAAGCTACTCTAATTTCTGAGTCAGAGAGAAAAGACCTGGTTCTAATTCGCTCAAAACTTGAACCAGAAGAGAAGCAAAGATAGCTCACCAAAAAGAAAAAGCAAGAACAGAGCTATGAAAATAAGGAAAGGCCATGATAAGAAACTTTCAGATCTTAAGCCTTCTGTTTTGATTTTCAGTTTTCTGCAAATAATAATCTATGTGCAGCTTGCCTTTATGCCATAGATCATAGCAAGTCAAATAGCTCAATCTTGACTTGGCTATTTTTAAATTTCTGTTGTAGAATTTAGAGAATAAAAGTTTGTTGGATTGTTTAATCCCGACAAACAGTAGAGTAGGTAGAGGAATATCTGAGCTCAACTGTTTAATCTGAATTCAGGGAGAAATAAGGAGTAGAAATAGATTAGATTTCCTGTTTTCGAAAGAATAAAATGTTGTGTTAAGAGCTTGCCAATCCAAGTGCACTCTGATGAAGAAAAAATGTTAGATCAGTAGGATTGGGGTAGGTAGAAGCTGTATTGATGAAATTCATCTCTTTTTCATGACTGACATTATTTTGTCTAGAAGAAAAGCAAGAGCAAGTGCTGGGTTAGACACCAGTCAGCATCCCAGAGAAATCAAGTCTGAATTCTTGATGCCTTCAAGAAGGCACCATCCCCAAGTGGAGCCACTGTTAGCCACCTATATTTTTCAAATTATATCAGTTGGTGGCTAAATATTCTTTGCAGCCTTCAAGAAACAAATTCAATTCTGAAATTTGTTGGTTCTTGAAGACTGTTGGTAAGATCACAAACTACTGATTGGTTCTACATACTCTTCATCCTCTCTGCCTCTGATGTTCCATGAAAATCCTAATCAAATATTGCTGCATCCTTCTCCTTTTTCCTCTCCCCTTCTTCCATCTTTCACTCATTTCTTCAAATCTCCTTTCATCTATAAAAACCCCATCAAACCCTTTTATATTCCTTATTCCTCCATTAATCTCATTTCCTAAGGTTAAAAACCCACTTTTTGACCTGTCGGAACCTTTCT